>CM064501.1:30616491-31911304 GCA_032716605.1 Paralithodes platypus | reverse complement strand
CCCAATTGTTATGAACATTATATGAATGGAAGATGCCTTTGGGCACATGGACCTTTTTTGTTTTGACTTTGGTTTTCCTTCTTCTATATAGCATTTCTTTAAAAAATAATAAAACAAAACTAAAGCTTAGTTGGAGTTATAGAAATAAAAAAACATTAGATGTACACAAATTTATCAGTGACTGTACATACATACATAACATTTTAAGACTGAATGCTCCACACATACGTGCAGTTTCAGTCTCTTGTTCTAATGGCGGCGTTCCAGGCAACCCTGTTAAGGGCTGCTTCACTTGTCAAGTTCTTGGATTTGAGATCAGCACGTATAGTCCGATTCAAGGTCTTCCTCGGTCCTCCCCTTGGTGCAGCTCCCTCCACAATCACAGACCTGCATTTTTTCACCCAATTTTGTTCATCCATTCTCTCCACATGTCCATACCATCCCAGTCTACTTGTATGCATCACCTCGCTAATACTCTTTATACCTAAACGTTTCCTCAGCTCAACATTTGTTATTCTATCCTGTAGCCTGGCCCCGCACATCCATCTCACCATTCTTATCTCATTACGTTCCATTCTGTTGACATCCTCTACTTAAACGGCCCATGTTTCTGAGGCATACGTCATTGCACTTCTAACACATGAGGCATACACTTTTCCCTTCGGGGGGAGAGGCATTCTTTTCATGGTCAGGATTGGCAGCAGTTCTCTGAACTTCCCCCAGCCACATCTAATTCTAGCAACAGTGGCAGCCTCGGCCCCACCACCGGCAGAGATGGTATCTCATAGGTAACAAAACTTGTTCACCAGCTCCAATGACTCATTTCCAAAGCCATAGGATCATCACTTAACGCAAGCTCGCCTTTGCACACTACGCACTCAAATTTCTCTATTTCTGACTTATCCTTCGGCAGGGGTCCCTTTATTCTACTACAGCGCTTATTCCTATGGTGCACCCAGAGTCGACAGATGCTACATTGAATTGCATTAACGCCCACACCCTTTCCACACACTGCACATGGGTATGCACCGCGCTTTTCCACATTGCCTCATCTCAATCTACAATGCACAACCTTGGTTTTGTTAATATTGACTTTTAAACCCTTGCTCGCCATGCCCTCTCTCCATTTTCTGAATTTGGCCTCAGCATCTTGCATACTGTCAGCTATTAGGACTAAATCGTCTGCATAAAACAGTTCCAACGGGAGTCCGGCTCTAAAAACTCCAGACAGTGCCTCCAGGACCATAATAAAGAGGAGGGGGCTTAACACTGAACCCTGATGGACTCCAACACAGACTACGAACTCATCACTCAGTACACCCTTCACCCTCACCGCACTTCGCGAATCCTCATACATCTTCATTATCACAGCCACTCTTCCACACCAAGTTTCCTCATAGCCCACTGCACAACATCTCTAGGCACCCTGTCAAAGGCCTTCTCCAGGTCTACAAACACAAAGTAAAGATCCCTGCCTTATAGTAAATATCTTTCCTGTATCTACCTGACTATGAAGATAGCATCGGTTGTACCCCGTCCTGGCATAAAACTAAACTGCATATCATCAATGGAGATGCTTTGCCTGATCAAACCCTCAAAGACTCTCTCACAGACCTTCATGATTTGGTCAAGCATTTTCAGGCCCCTATAATTTCCTCTATCTAGCGCATCCCCTTTTCCTTTGTATATATTTACTATTACACTTTTGAGCCAATCCTCTGTGATTTTCTCATCTTTAATAATGGTGTTCATCAACTTTGTGACTAAGTTGACACCAGTCTCCCCTGAGGCTTTTATCATCTCAGCGACAATGTCAGAGCACCCTGGAGCTTTACCGTCCTTCATTTTATTGATTGCGTCGCTCACTACAGCTGGTGCTATCAAAGGAGGGGGTCCAGATATTGTTTTTTCGATACTAAGCTGTTCTTTATTCCATTCAAACTCTACATTTAGCAATCGTTCATAGTGTGCCTTCCATGCTTCCCTGATTTCATTTTCTGCATACACAATATTCCTATTATTGTTTCTAACACACTGCTCACCTATAATATCCCTACTGTCATTTTTAACTCGCCTAGCATAGATGAGGTATTCCCCTGAGACTGACCTGGGCCTGGTGGAGGGCTGCCGGGGTGACCTTGTGGGAGGACACAGTGACCAGGGCTGCTTGACGGGCGGCCAAGGGAGAGCACTCACCTCCATCACTCACCTCTTCCTCAATCAAACATGATGAAAGCTGGCAAAAGGAAAGAAAGAAAGGGTCTGATTAGCATTTACCTCAGTGGTTTAGTAGATTTAGTCTCTGTAGTGCACATTGTTAGCTTGCTTCAAATTGATAACTATTTTTAATATCCTAGTGGAAAGCTTGGAAAGTGTCTGTGCAGACACAGAAACTGAAGCACCATTCCTTGCTCAAAAGTGTACTACAGGTCTCCCTTGATATACGATTGAGTTACGTTCCAGAAAACCCGATCTTAAAGGTGGGGGTGCATGGGTTGAGGTAAACATGGAAAAAATAATTGCCAACCTGCACATAATTATCTTGTAAAATGCAATGTCACTGAAATAATTATTAACAATGGTATAAAGGATTTTGCGGATCGTCTAAACCGGGCCTGTGACGTCAAATTGACATCAAAGAAGTATCCTTATCCTAGACTGGATGGTGGGCTTACACTCATGTGACGTCACAGGCCCGGTATAGACGATCCACAAAATCCTTTAAGCCATTGTTAATTATTTCAGTGCCATTGCATTTTGCAAGACAATTATGTACAGCTTGGCGATTATCATTCCATGTTTATCTCAACCCATGCACCCCCACATTTAGATAGAAAAATCGTATATTGAACCCTTTTTTTTTTTTTTTTTTTAATATTAGTTTAACCAGACCACTGAGCTCCACAACAGAACTCTCATAGGGCTGGCCCGAAGGATTCGATCAAGATATATAACTAAACAAGTCAAGATAGATGGGAAGGGCAGGAGAGGAACAAATCGACGAAGGTGAAGACACGCAGACATTTCTCACCATTTCACCAGTTCAGCCGGACCACATGAGCTCCACATCAGAGCTCTTATAGGGCAGGGCCGAAGGATGAGGCAAGAACTGCTACACCGCAACACCAACCAAGAAGTGATCAGAGCTAAGAATGAGAGATCAGGTCGAAGGTAGAAATAAATCACACCGAGAAGCAAAAAATGCATTACTGAAGGGAATCAAGTCAGTTCGGCCACATCAGCTACCGAAGAGACAAAACGGGTCAGGAGTCAACTACCTAGCCAGGCCAGGGAGACATGAGATATAGGCTACCCGAGGAAAGCCGAATGGGACAGAATAAGAATAGATGGAGAAAAACATAGAATGAGGAAAGAAAAACTACTCAAAATTAGTCAAGCCGATGAAGAAAGGTCGAGGGGAGAGGGAGGGAAATAACCCTAGCCCTCTCCCATCAAGCCCCAGTGGCCGGCCCCCAAGCCCCCTAACCGCGCCAAGGAGAGTAGTACCAGGGGGGGGGGGGGACCCTAAAATGAATGGAGTAAATGGGGATGCATTCTTGGACCAGGCAAAACACAAACACAAACGCCTAAAAACCTATAATAATATCGTAACTAGGGGCATCCGATATTGAGGGAGACCTGTAGGTCATCAAGTTGAGACACTGATGAGGAACATAAACACCACACATGTAAACTGAACATTTGAACTGGTCTTAAGCTCCAAGAACTTACTGTAGCAAAGGCCCCTGAAGCCAACAACTCTGTACGGGTGACTCTGTCGGGTGAGATGATGGTGGGTGTGTTGGGTGATGAGAGGGTCTGGGTGGTGGTGGTGGTGGGATTCTCAGGTGGGTCATGGTGGTACACACACGTCAACCAGGGACCCGTCACTGATGGCACCTAGGGACAGAGAGCATTATCACAATAATTTAAGTCAAATTAGATACACATTACATTTGTAACAAACACATTCATGGTTAAAACATACATTGTACAGTACTGTATATACAGTATATATACTGTGTATACTGTACATACATCTTTGAACAGGGTTGCCTGGTGCGCCGCCATTAAGACGTGAGACCGGAACTGTATTTCACGTGCAGCACTCGGTCTTTAAATATATGTATGGATGTATGTACCGAGTGAAGAAGTTATGATTTCAGTCTCGGGCTTACATTAGGCAGCAGAGATACTGTTTTAGTAAGACCTATGTCCTTGCTGACCAACCATAAATATCAGTGGTGAGCCTAGCCTGTGTTCATAAAGAGCAGAAGCATATGATATTAGGGATTGTCTTCTCAGCATTTGCCTAAGTATGAATGGGAATTCATACTTAGGCAAATGCTAGGAAAACAAGGCAGCAGGGGTTTGTTCCACTAGTTAACCCATAGTATGTATATACTGTATATGTATGTATATACTCAGGCACATACCCTATAGCTGGGGGTGGCCGACTCGAGACCATAGTAGAGTAAACTATTGAGTATGAAGAAACTCATCTGCCACGGTCCATTAGTGAAGTATAGAAACCTTCATATACTGTCAGCATTATTGGTGTCCTTCACAGTGACTTGTGTATTGCAAGGATGCTTCCCTGGCTACTAAACTTAAATAATTCCATCATGCAGAAGTATGAGGCTGCCTCAGTGTTGAAAATACATATCTAGTCTGTTGATTATGATTTGTGGTCAACAAAGTTCAGGGAAGTAACCAACTAATGGTGCCGGGAGACTGTCCGTCCCCACCATAGTTTACTATAGATGCCGTGATATGCCACAATTGGTGTCAGGTACTCTGCATACATACCGGTACTCAACACAGACTAGACTGATAATGATGCCAACTGTAATTAATTATATTTTGAGATACACATTTTGTCAGCAAGAGTATTTTTCTGGCATATTGTTGAGTTTATGATACAATTTTGATATCAAGTACCATACTAATTGACTCCCTATAGTATCTCTCCTAGATAAACCAGGACTCAAACCCGAGTCAATAGGGTTTAGAGTTCATGATATGGCCACTCAGTCATACATCTTTTACATACACTAATTCAAAATATATAATCTTAAAAACAAGTAACACTACACACCTGCAACTGTATGTCCAACTTTTCAGGTGGAGGGGTGGCGGGGGGTGGAATAGGGGGAAGGGGTTGGGCAATAGAGGTCATGGTGAGGGGGCGGGGGATGGGGGTGAAGGTGGAGGGATGGAAGGCGGAGATAGAGGACGGAAAGGTGGAGGAAGGCTTGAGGGTAGGGGTAGCATAGATGGGGGTAGAGGTAGGGGGTATGGAGCAGTGGAGGGGGATGGTGGAAGTCATGAGGGGAGGTGGTGGTGGTGGTGGTAGGTTGATAGTGGATATTCTGGGGGTTCCTATAGGAGTCCCCATGGGCGTCTTCTGTAGGTCCTCATACAGCAGGCAGCTCCCCTCCTCGTATGTGGGTGTGCCGCCCATACCACCCATGAGGCTCTTCATGTCCAGGGTGTCGGGCGGTGGACGGCGGAAGACTCCAGGGGACGAGATCTTGCTCTTCTTGCATCTGAGCCACACCCCGACCCACACAAGGACCAGGACCCCTGCACCTACACTGAAGCCCACAGCCACGCTCACATAGGCTCGGTGCTGGTGGGCAGTGTACACCACCCACACATCATCTGTTGGCGGGTGTGGGAGGGATACGGACCGGGTCTGGGTGTGTTCCTCGGGGGTGCTCACTGCTCGTCCATCCCAGTCACCAAGTTTACACCCACACGGAGCTAAGGGGCAAAGTTAAAGGGAGGTTATTAGTTTGTTTACTATACATCCATCAAGCTCAAAATTACACCCCCTAGGGCCTAGACCCTCTTTCAAGATATATTTGTACATTTTTCAGTAGAAAAATTTCCCGGCCAAAGGCCGATTTGTCTTAAATTAAAGGCTCGCTATTGCTCGCCAAGAAAAAAATTGACACCTAAATGACACAGAGCTAAGGATCAAAGTTAAGGAAGTTAACCCTTTGAGTACCAGCGACGTGGGTTATGGTTTATTCTAGCGATATTTAGATAATTTTATCTGTGCTAGTTAAAAGGGTTGGTTGAGAAAGTTGGAAGCCGTATTATTGCTAGAGGTCCTTCCTAAGCTTGCATAAACTCATCTAACCATAGCCAGAATATATTTAAAAGGATGTCACCGGTACTGAACGGGTTAATAAGTCATTCAAGGATGCGTTCAATAGGATCGTTCAGTCAATCACAACAGCTCTAGTAGTATTCGTTCCCTAGGCTGCCTGGCCAAACAACCCCGAGCTCCTAAGGAAGGCCACGGACGAGACCGGATTTTCCCATAAGGCTCTCAAGGAATGTATATTGTGTTGTTGGCGTAAGTGGTTGTGTGGTATACAGTCTTCCTTCCATACAGTGAGTGGTGTTGTGTTAGCAGCCTGGACAGGTATGGACGGAGTCATCCAGCCCTCCCTTCCGATAACTCAGAAGCCTGGGGTGACCCACACATTGCAGCCTAGCTAGGTGGACTCTGTCCTCGCGTGAAAGGAGGGTTTCTGAGAGATGAACTTCAGGGGGCCATGCCCCACACAGTGCGTGGTGCCCCTCAGCAAATAGTACTGAAGGCTGAAAGTTGAGAGGCAAAGGAAAATATGTGACAGGCTTTGGCTTCCAAGGGAGACATGAGTAGTTTCCACGGAAGTGCGCTCTCACTTGAGATCTAAAAACTATATAAGAAAAGGAACAGAGGAAGGCCTTTTGTATCATTAACTCCCGTCAGTTCTCAACTCTCTGCAATCTCTCTCTCCGCCGCCGCAAGTTGCATCGCTCTCGCTATTCTATCGCTACTATAATAATCAGTGTTGGTCCTCAGTCTATCCATAATCCTTTGATACGTAGGGCACGTGGTTACACCTGGACGTCCTGGATGACTCAATCTCAGCCTCTTCTGATAACTCAGAAGGGCTGGATGGTGCTCCACATTGCAGCCTAGCTCTGGACTCTGTCCTCCTTTGACTTAAGGAGGGTTGCTTCAAACTCCGTGTGTCCAGGCATTTTGGCTCGAACGTCCCTTGATTTTGGCCCTGTCACTCTTTCAACTATGGGGGAGGCACTCGCTATGAGGCATAGATTTGCCTCCCTCAATCACATAGAAAAAAACAAAAAATGTTTGTGTATGATAACGAGTGCTAGGTGTTGTTTTGATATTTCTTGGTGTGTGTGGATGGTCTGCCATGTAGTGTAGTTGTTGTTGTTGATCTCGTTCCCTAAGCTCTAGTTAACGTGATTGATTATGATTTGATGAAGGAGGATGACACAAACAGTACAATAATTAAAATCCAAAGAGATAAGACTGACTAACCTGACTGGAAGTACACTTCCATGATGTCAACCTCAAGGCCTGTGATGTCCACCTGGAGGCTGAGAGAGGCGGCGGGTCTGAGGCCGAGGTCGAGGGAGAGGTTGTGGGGTCCGGGGGGCAGCAGGAGGGGGGCGGGGTAGGTGGTGAGGGGGGTGGGGGGACCTTCAAAATGGCTAGAATTAGAACCAAATTTCACCAACGCCTGGATGCTGGGCTGCAGGAGAGAGAGTGAGAAGAAAAACTTGATTAAATAAATTTCAGTTTGATGAGAATATAAGAGTAATCAATATTACAAAAAAACAAAGATATATAAATGTCTTTATATTAAAACTCTTACACCTTACCATACCTCAAAAAGCATCCACTCATTCTCTTATAACATTTCCTTATACTTCGAAATGGACATATACCAAAATAGTTGATGACCTAACCTAACTTTACACACACACACTGACACTCGCAGTGTCGCACATAGTGGGTGTGACGAAGTGGTAGTAGTAGATTGAGGGGGGGAGGGGGTAATTTGATGTTGGGGAAGGTAGTTGAGGGAGGGAGAAGGTAGTAGAGAGTGGGATGGGGGAGGAAGTAGATTGGGGGAAGTAGATGCATGGGGAGGAGAGTAGGGGGTGGTATGGAGAGATGCCATGTAGTGCTATAGGTCACACAATTTTGAGACAATTAGAAGCATTGATGGGGTATTTGTGTCATTGTGTGGATTTGAATAGTGTGCCACAGGTTAGATTTGCCGCACTCTTCCAGCAGAGCCTCAAGCCAGGTTTGTAGCAGTTTTTGGGTTGAACATGGTGGATGATCGTGTTTGGACCAGTGACTGAGTATTTTGTGGATGGAAAATAGTATATGCTAGTTGGGTTAGGAGATATTAACCCCTTTAACATGACACCATTTTCATCTTTGATTATGACCAACATTAGACTATTTTATTCAGATTAAGAAGGGCCTAGCTTATTCAGAGGTTTTATTGAGAATGTATTTACCCCTTTGAGTCCTAGAGATAGATTAGCCTACAAGCTAAAGAAACTCGTTTATTGTTAACCAGAATAAGACGAAAATGTGTCATCGTGCTGAAGGGGTTAAGGTATAGGCATAGGGCACTCTCGCTCTCTCACCTGATGGCTGGGTTGGGAGGTAATGAGGTACAGGTTTAGGGTTCTGAACCGCCTCATAACATCAAAGTTGAAAACCATCACCACGGGGGTATCGGGTGCCGGCTCCAGACCTGTGGGGTGGGTGGGGGGGGGGTGGGGGGGGTGGAGCGATATATTGGTAAGTGGTGAATGATGGTGATTCATGGTATAGTCTATTCATATATGAATCCCGGATCATATCCCACTGGTAGAAGCTGCTGCACACATAGGCTAGTACTGTATCGTCCTGATTTAAAATTGAACTTTGAGCAATGATATGTGCAATAGGTGTAAACCAACACTGAGCAATACTCAGTGACGTTCTGTGATTAGTATCTTAGCATTCTAGGCTAAGCAACTGTGCTGTGTTCTGTGCCAAATTGTAATCTGAACATTATTATGCTATGCTGTAAATACTGTATTTTCTTTACTGTCTCTGTATTAATTTATTTTGGATCTTATCTGTATAATGTTTTTTTTTAATATGATATGAACCATCAGGGTGTTCTGTATGCCCCATACTGTATACATCTTTTTGTGTCTGGAATAAAGAATTATTATTATTATTATTATTATTATTATTATAAGTAGGCCAGAAATAGTAACACCTGACCACTGTAACTCAAACAGAGGTCGAGAAAATGAGCTGTATATTTACACATCTATTCCTTGGCTGACAGTTCCCAAATGATAGATATATTAGCTTGATTTCATCAGTTATGTTTGAGTTATAGAGGTTAGTGGTCGTAATTTTTGGCCTACCTATAATGGACAGAGTATAGTAGTGGTGAGAGTAGTGGTCAGTGAGGGAAGTTGGTGGGTGGTAGTCTGGTGGTAAGTATGACAGTGTTGGGTATTGGTTGTGAGTGAAGTATTGGGTAGTAGTAGTTATTATGGTAATGAGTAGTGGTTGGTGATGGTTGGGTGGTAGTGGTCGTTAGTGGATGGGATATATTCTACAATATATGAACAGATTAAGACAATAGACATCAAGCATTCCATGGGCCATGATAAGTTATTAAAGAATATACTGTATGGTAGCCCAACACAACAAATCTATTATGAATCAACATGTATGGAAGAGACTATATTGGGAGGTTTAACGACCCTCCCAATACCAAATAAGGTAAACCTCCTATTTGGTTGTAGCCTCGGAGAATCCAACGTAGAGCTTATACTATGACTATGTAATCTGCTTCGCTCTAGAGCGGCAATTATCGTATACACATAGCGCGAATTAAATCGATAACATCTAGAGTAGCACCTTACTCTCTCTACTAGGTACGTTGTACATACTTTTGAGGTCTTTCAATAGAAAATTGTAAAGAGAAACGAGAAAGAAAAGAAAAAGTTGTCGACTAGGCCATTCCATCTGGCTCTTCACGCCGCTGTCAGGGGCGTACCTTCTAACCCGGTCGGATTAAAGGGCATCTCGATATCAAGCCACAAAGAGGCAAGATTGGATGGGCAGGGGTACGGTCTGTGGGAGGGACACTATAACGTTGGCTACCCCGAGGCTACAACCAAATAGGAGGTTTACCTTATTTGGTATTGGGAGGGTCGTTAAACCTCCCAATTTTGTAGTAGCCTCTACGTTCCAACGTAGAGCTTAGAGTACCAAAATTGGAGGCGGACATCCAAGCCGAGAAAACTCAAACAACAGCAATTAGTTAAGGATCATGATAAAGAAAAGACAGACTTAAACAAGAGAGTTTATATAAAGAGTGTACGGACAGGTGCAAATTAAGAGAGGCCACGCACAGTCATGTCATGTTCTTTTAGATCTTAACCTAATCGTATGAATGTTACATATCATAATGGTGGATATGGAAGACAGGATCCCCCCACCCCCCCTTTTATATGGAGTAAAGGAGGAAGTACTACACCGGATAAGACCAAGTGTAAACATCGCTAACAGCACCGCGCACAATGTAAAAAGTGCCGGAGGTGATAAGTGACACCCAGTAGATAAGGGACTGAACACGTAATTCTGTGGGCTGCTAGAAAACAGTAGGACAAACACCCCAATGACAATGCTTGAGCATGACACAAGCGGGTGATGCATAACGAACAGAATGTGATGACGGGAAGAAAACAATGAAACCTACAGTAACATCTACCTTTCAAACATATAATGTAATAATGAAGGAAATTAAAAACAAGATCCTTAAGCCTAGGTAAGGTCCTTAACCCTAGGTGACATTATATACATATATGTGTAACCCATTGCTCCACCCCTCTCCCCCCTCCCCCCAATATAGGAGCGGACAGGATAGGAGAAAAAAATAGTAGGGGGAAGGACAAGAATAGGGGAATACCCCTAAGTAACCCTTTGGCCCAACGCAACACAAGGACGCCCCGGCCCGTCTGTGGACATGGACAAATAGGAGGAGACAAACGTGACGGGGGAAGACCACAACCCTGTGTCAGCAAGAACCCTGAGGGAGTGAGTGGGAAGGAAGCGGAGCGTGGCCGCAGAAGACCGAATGTCATGCGCCGAACCCCGAACCAGAGGATTGGCATCCTTAAGGACGCGACACAGGCGTAGTCCCACAGCACGTTTGGTCAACCTCCTACCGGGCTTAGGCGCCACCCAGAGCGCCAACCCCGAACGTCGGCACAGTGGAATGAACAATTGAAATAAGCGAAAGAACAGGGCACAACATGTGATGACGACGGCCGCGCTTAAGAGCGGGGACCGGGAAAGGCTTAAACACGTGTGCCTCTCGTTCGTTCTTAGCAAGAAAATTAACAGACTTAGCCAAAGTTACCGACCCGAGGATGGAAGCAAACCGCAAGCAGTTCTGGGCCCCGAGACATGGCAGCCCACTCCGAAACCCTCTCACCCGTAGCTAAAGCTAGAAGAAACAGTGGCTCGCCAAGGAATCTGTCAGGTGTGGGGTGAAGAGTGGATGCCGCAGACGAGAGCCATGTGAGAGCCGCCGCCAGAGACCACTGATGGGGAATCTGACGTGGGGTTGGTCTGAGCCGAAAGTAGGCTTGCATGAAAAACTCCAGTTCATTCTGAGGAACTACCAACCCCGTGGGGGTCTCAAAAGGCACGCAAATGGCAGATAGGCGGGTTCTAATTGTGTTGTATATGGAGTGACGCTCCTCAAAGATACAATGGAGGGAGCGAAACACAAGCGCCCTGACGGAGTAGCCTGTGAAGAGTTGTGTAACCAACAAGGAAAGCAGCGCCAGGGAGATTCATAGATCATCCATGTAGATGGCATCCAAAGTAGAGTGATTTTACTAGGTAATGATCGGGCAAACCAGGGGAGCCACCCTGCCTCACAAACATCCAACGATGCGAATGCCAACGAGGTCCCTAGGTCTCCATTGACCCCAAGTGGAAGCGCGAGACCGACATGGGCACGGGATCCGGGCAACATCGTACCAGCGGAGAGTACCAGGCTTGGGCCGGCCATAGGGGCGCGAACAACCAAACAATGCCCTGGTACTCTCTGAGCCTGTGGAGGACCTTGCACAACAAAAGTGCGGCGGTAGGCGGAAACACGTATCGATACTGCCACTGGTCCAGTCCTCGTTGAATGGGTCCGGGCCCCCGCTGGAGTGTGAAGCCAGCGGGTCAGGAACACAGGCAACTTGGTCATCACGTGAGAAACGAACAAGTCGACCTGTGGAACATCCCAGGAGGCTGCCAGGTCGTCGAATACGGTTTGTTGGAAGGACCATGTTACCTGGGTGCTCCGTCCCCTAGACAGAGCATCCGCCCACAGGTCGGGAGACCCGGTTAGGTAGGTCGCAGGCAGCGTAATGTTGTAACGATCTGCCTGAAAAAACAGTTCCTCCCGCCAGACCCCGAAACATCGCGGATCTGGAGGAGCCCTGTTTCAGCATGCAATGAACTGCAGGCATGTAGGCCATCCGGAAGGCCAACGACCTGCCGGGAAGGGCTAGCCCTTGACCCCGCAGGAATAACAATGGGACCAACAGTATCAAGACCTGTAAGTGTAAGGGAGTGAGACCTGACCACTTGCCTAGGTGTTGGTGACCCATGGTGGACTGGGAGCCCCATCCCCCTTCGCTCGACGCATCGTTGCCTATCCAGATGGTCGGCGGGGGCGAAGTCCAAGGCACAGCTCTCGCGAGCCTGCCCCGAACAACCCAGTGTGTCAAAACAAATGGAACGAGCGAGGAATCGGACAAAGCCGACGTGGAGGCAACAGTGGGAATGCTTAGTCGCCCAGTTGAATCAGGCGTGTTAACCCCGAACCTCCCTAGGGGAATGGTCAGACACGCCCAATGGAGCGACCCGATCACGAGCCCCAGAGTGACCCGGTAATGGAGACCGAGTGCAACGCAGCGAAAAGTTTCCTTCGAAGCTGCGAGGCGGTCACCCGACTCTGTCCGACGGTCGCGCTCGCCATGACCCAGTCCAGGCCCCCCCACGTCACGTCTTGGGACAGTCACGACGTGGGAACGTTTATCTGGAAACCTAAACTTGTGACGTGGTGGATGACAAGGAGAGTGTGTTGTGCACATTGAGTGGGAGAGTCAGCGGAGATGAGCTAATCGTCCAAGTAAAACAGGATCTGAATCCCCTGACGGAGCAGGGGAGTCAGAGCCTGCTGGACGAGTTTCGTAAAGACTCGTGGTGCGATATTGAGACCGAAGGGCAGCCTGTCGAACGTGAATACCCTTGCGTGCAGCCGGAGTGCCAGATAGCACTGGAACCGAGGTGCAAGCGGCACATGCCAATATGTGTCCATGAGAACCAGGGATATCACCCAGCAGCCGGGACGGAGCGCCAAATGCACCTGACTGAAGGGGAGCATCCGAAAGCGGGTGTGTACGATATGCAAATTGATGCATGACAGGTCGACCACCGGTCTCATCGCATCGCAGTCCTTCCGCGGGACCAGAAACACATGTGAGAGGAATACCCGCCTGAGTGGCGAGATTACCCGAACAATCCCATGCTCGAGTATTGACATGACAACCGTGGCCACGTCTGGAGAGACGTGCCAATGTCGGGGAGGACGTCTGAGAGGGGGCCTAGACCGCCCCCTCCAGAACACCCTGGGAGGAAGCGGCTGCGGGAGGCCGCGACGCCCCAGAAACACGGGGTGCGAAGTGTCCCGCAGTCGCAAAGAGGTAAGTCTTTCCCCCAGCACCAACCGAGAAGAGACCCTCAGGTGCGAGCTCAGAGAGGAGTAGCTTCGTCCTGATCTCCGCGGGCGCCTTCGTACAGAAGGCCACCTTCAACGACGATCTACACTTAGCAGCCTCATGGACGGCCCCGTGAATGTCACCCACTGAGGGCAGGGCGAGCTGCAGGCGCACGCGCCGCAAGGTCTCCCAACCTGTCTTGAGGTCACCAGCAGGTTCGGCTTCAAGAAGCCGGAGGTGAAACCTCGCCATTTGGAACAGCAGGAGGAGGGTGGAGAGCCAGCGAGCGGCGCGTTGCCGGAGCCGGTGATCCTGATCGAGGGCACTCTTCTCCGATAGCACGAAGAAAGACGTGGGCAACTGGTCGAACACAATGTTAGGGGCATTCAGCCATGACCAATATGTGGGAGAGACCCCGGATGAGGACAGGACGAGCCCAGACACAAAAGTGTTGTCAGGGGGCGGAAGAGAAACAAAGCCCTCAGCAGACCTGACGCCAAAACTAACCCCCTCCGCCAGCCACCGATCCCAAGGCCCGTCCTCAAGATTGGTGAGCTCGAGCATGACGATGCTTGCAGCATCGCGAGCACTCTTCACCAGAGGAAGACCGGCAATGGCTGACAGAGCGGGAGCATCAGCTAAGATGTCTCGGCGGGCGTAGTCCGACCAGAGACGTGTAGACCCAGAGGGAGATACCCTAGGACGGTATGTAAAAACTGCAAATCCGACCTACTGGGGTGAGGCCGGATATCCACCTCTGGAACTATGCCGTCCGGAGTCAGTGCCCGGAAGATACCCGGAGCATGAATCTGCATATTCCAATTATCAGCAACTGGCCGTTCACCCCCGTGCATGAGTGGCGGCACAGTCCGGGTGAGTAGCCACCACATTCTGCCAAGACGCAGGCACGCCTTACAAAGAAGGGAGGACACGTTTGGTAATCTGAAACGTAGACAGTGGGGGAACACTAACGGGCTGGCCAACCATCCCCAGCCCGCACCCAGGCAGCACGCCGAAAGACGGTGAAGGAGCCGGAGAGGGGGCTGGCGCAGGCAGAGCCGCGGCCGCCACCACAGAGGTTGCTGGGCCAGTAGGCAGGTGACCTTATTAAAGGGGAAAGACCAGTAAATCATCAGACATCTACATCCAAGCGTCCCAACCGAATTGTCGAGCATCACAGCTGATGTGGGAGCGTCCGGGGGAAAAGAGAAGAGAGGCAAATCATAGGTCCGACCTAGAGTAGGGTAGAACCCACCCGAGGGCAGAACGGGCCCCGGGAGGCCCTAACCCAGATGCCAGAGGCTCGTAGAGATCTGACCTGTAAGAGAAGGTGTCGAGTCAGAGGAACGACCTGGAGCGGGAGTCATCCACGCACAAGGGCGGAGCGAGCCAATTGCAGCCCGTCCTAGAGACCCGCGGCACCGGTGAGGGTGGAAGGAAAAAACCACTCCAGACACCGGTGAGCACAATGTAGGGCAAGACCGTGGTTTAGGAACCTCAAGGCATTGGTGAGTCCAAAATAGGTGAAGACAGCGTCTCAGGAACTCAAGGTATTGGTGAGTTCAAGGTAGGGTAAAACCGAGTCTCAAGAGCTGGAATCAGACGAAAACAGGTGCCCCCAAGATGGGGGCCGTAGACAGGCAAGCAAGAGCAAGCCGAGGAGGCAACAGTCTGACATCCCAAACGCCCCCCCCCCCCCCCCCCTAAAAGTTAGGCTAAGCGAAAAGTCGGCCTAGCCTAAAGAGGGGCAGGGAAAAAAGAAACTCGACGTCATAACGTACAGCCCACTGCAAAACCGCGGTTTTGCAGGAATGTTAGTCCGACCAGTATGTCGGACGGCAGAGAGCGGCCAAACAATCAGAGGATCACCGAAGACCGCATGTGCGGGGATCCAGGGGTATACGGCAGACGAACCTGAGAAGGAACCCTGACACTGTTGCCAACCCCAAAAATACCAAGAAGATGGTTTCACATTTCTGAGATTTGGCAGGAGCCGTGCATGACATGCCGGACCGAATTGGCAACAGTGTGAAGAGTGAGCAACAGCCCTCCATCGACGAAGGCTAGGCCACGAACGCCCCCTGCCAACAGACGGAAGAGCGATCCACTAACGGAGGTAACCAGGGCTCATCACTAGGCCTGTATGGGTGAGGAAGAGACCCCAATAGGGAAGGGAACCCTATGAGAAGGCTAAATGAAAGAGAAAGAAGAGGACTGTGCCCCCCTTTCATACATTAAGGTAGCCTAGCCTAGGAAAACTCCGATAGAGTGACAGCACTTCGCGAAACGAGCTCCCCCCCCCCCCCAATGTAAACCCCATGGAGGTGAACCAATAAGGCGACAGTTTATGTAGGCCTTAGGCGGAGGCGAGGGAGGCAGAGGAGAGCATCCAAAGTGGAGCGGAGCACAGCCTGGGAAACAGGGGTGAAGAGTATGAAACACCAGAAGCGATGCATCAACAGGCATGGATAAGTAGCAATGCACTCTTCAACCCAAAACCCAGAGAGGAGCGGACCATCAAGGGACCCTCCGGTCTGGGGCGGGACAACAGGACAGCCAAAAAGGCGTGTAACACACGCCGGCGTAGAGCGGGGTAAACCCGCCGTAGAGCGGGGTAACCCCGCCCTGGAGCGGACACCGATACGCTCCAGAGCGGGCCACAGCCACCAGCACCACAAAGACGAGTAGGACCGACCCATAGCGGGGGAAGAACCCGCGCCCTAGGGCGGGGGTAAACACGCCCTGGAGCGGACACCGATATGCTCCAGAGCGGGCCACAGCCACCAGAACCTTACCAAGGCACCGCAGAGACGAGTAAGGACCGACCCAGAGCGGGGCAAGACACCAAGAGAGCCAGCTGATAAAACAAACTAACCGACCTGGAGCGGGGAAAACCATCGCTCCAGGGCAAGGCGGTCATGCTTGTGCGGGAGGATGATATAGCGGACTCACACCCGGTCCAGAGCGGCCAAATACACGCTCGAGGGCGGTACAAAGACCGACCTAGAGCGGGGCCGAAGAGGGACAGACCAGAAGCAGTCACCGAAGCACGCCCAGGAGCGGGAAGACCAACGCCCCAGGGCGGAGCGGTTAACACCAAATTAAAAGTCTGAGGGCTAGGGCAGGTCCAAGTGAAAAAAGACATACGACGAGTGCCAGACGCTCGCCCTGAAGCGGTAAGAACGACGCTCCAGAGCGGAGCGGCGAGCCAGGTCCAAGTAACAGAGGACCGAAGCGTCACTCACTGACGACACTTAAGACAGAAAGTCAGAAAAAGGAGAAGTGTCACGTCTGCCAAGAAGGCCCCCCCAGGGACTCGAGAAAAGGAAAATGCCAACCAAAGACAGACCTGGCATGGGACGTGACCCACGAACAGGGAGGAGCAGAGGAAGACATAGCCTAATCACAAGGCCCGAAGGTGGCAAAAACAAGGTAAATAGCAGATCACAAATTTTTGGAAAGCCAGAGGTAGTCAGATAACAGGTGCGAACCCCAGAAAACAAAATAAGGGGGGTCAAGGGACATCCCCAGGGGTTGCAACAGAATCGAACGACAAAACGCCCCCTGTAGGCTAGGCTACCCACAAAAAGTTAGCCTAATCGGCACTAGGTGATAGGAATGAATAAAAAGAAGGACGCCACTAGCAACCGCACACCCAAAGAGGTGTGAGTGCGACATTAAAAGACCAATCATGGGGCAAGTGATATCCCGGGTCGGCGCCCCCCACCATAACATTACCCGAAAAACCGAAGTTAGCCTAGCCACCGAAAAAATGCGCGTAAGTCAGAAACTAAGTAAGTGACAAGAAGACCTAAATGAATAGAACCTATCAAAACCTAAACTAAAGTCACCGCAAAGAAATTAAAAGCAATATAAGGCAAAGGCCTTTCAACACTAGCGTCGTTCCAAGACACGCATGCGCAGAGGGCTGAAAACATGAGAGACCTCCACTTTCAACGCAAACACTCGAATAAAACACCTGAGTGCCCATTTTACGTTGTGCCTACAACACGGATCATCTATCTATAATTCCAGGTGCCAATTAAAGGCCCAAAACTCACCAAAGGTGACAAAGATAGGAGTGGAAGGCACCAAAATGACGGAGCACTACAAAAAAACACGTGTGCACCCGAGTGGTAGCGCGAAAGAGATGCCCTTTAATCCGGACCGGGTTAGAAGGTACGCCCCTGACAGCGGCGTGAAGAGCCAGATGGAATGGCCTAGTCGACAACGTTTTCTTTTCTTTCTCTTTTCTCTTTTCAATTTTCTATTTAAAAGACCTCAAAAGTATGTACAACGTACCTAGTAGAGAGAGTAAGGTGCTACTCTAGATGTTATCGATTTAATTCACGCTATGTGTATACGATAATTGCCGCTCTAGAGCGAAGCAGATTACATCGTCATAGTAACAGCTCTACGTTGGAACGTAGAGGCTACTCCTAAATATTGATTTTAACTCATTTTATAAAGGAGTAAGTTGCCATTAGGAAGTGTATTACACAGTTTAGTGAATCTGTAAAAATAACAAAAATGTGAAATGTGTCTCTCTCTCTCTCTTACCTTCAGCTCCGTGGTGCAGTAGTGGGGACCCCCAGGGGGGTTCCTGGTCTGCCCCCACCAGACCGTCATAAAGCAGCCCCTCCCCCACCCCCACTTTCTCTCCCACCCCTGCCCCCACCCCCACACTATCCTCCACCCCCACCATTGTCTGCCAGGGGCCCCCCTCACCCCCCACACTGTAGCTCACCAACCCTTCTGGGGGACGGAAATAAGGAGGGGGTTAGGATCACCGTGTATAAGGTTAAACATTACTGGATCAAGTACACAATGTATAGTCCATGTATAATTGCCATATATGATGAAGACTAAATTATATCACCACAGAGTGTATGGATTACTTTACAATCCACCAAAGGTATAATTTACAACATTATTATTATTGTTTGTTTGTTCAAAGAATATATGATGATGCAGTTTTTAACACAAAGTACTCTCTTCATTGACAAGACTAGGGCGTGCCCTTGTTATTAAGAAGATAACTTATCTTCCGCTCAAAGAGGAATTTTGATATATGAACAATATGACTGTTTTATCTATAAAATGTGAGAAGCAACACTAATCTAGATCAAGTTAATGTTATCCACTTTATAAAAGCAGCAAATCTATCCAAAAAAAGTCAAGACAGCATAGTATCTCTTGACCAAGTTGGCATGATATTTTCGAATATATTTTAGAATATACAAGGATTCTTCATTACGTTGTTGCGACTCCATGTACTTTAATGGTAGACAATGTATTAGCGCACTTTGGTATGCCACCGCAGAACAAACAGAATAATTTGTTTTCTGCTTTTAGATTACCAACAAAACGCAGACAGAAATTCCTTGTTACAGGGTGTTGTACCATGCCCCAACCCCACCAGCACCCACCAGTATAGTTACAGCCAAACAGTTCCAGCCTGAGACAGACGACCCGGGGGTGGTCACTGAAGGGCAGGAGTCGCACTCGGGACGCCAGTAGGGGTCGAGCCAGACTGTTCTTTACCTCTGTGAATGTGTCACTGTTACCAACCAACAGTGTCTACAGGAAGAGTAATGGAAAATTGTTGGTTATAAAAATACCCTCATATCAACGTCTAATGTAACAGTTACATGGTAATAGGTCATACAGTGTGTTAAAATAGGAGATCTTAACCCATTCTGTACCAGCTACGTACAATGGCCGACAGTAAGAAAGTAACTCGCCAGTACCAGCGCCGTACGATGTCCGTCAGTAGTATTCGGTCCTTGTACTGAGCGGTACCAGGCACCGCAACTTGTAAACACTGCTTTGAGACCTTGGCAACACTTCTCAGAGTGTATCTAAGGTCCCACGGGCAGGATGGCTCAGCACTCGTCCAGCTTTCGGGGTGAGAGATTGCACTCTCGCTTTATAAAGCCATTTTGGCCACACTGCTTGGTACTGGAGGTTACATTTATGGTAATACCCTCTGGTACAGTAGGGGTTAATAGTTTACCTACAGGAAAAGTAACATAAATCATTAGTTTTATAAATAGCAATCCTTTCAGAAAGTTGACATCTTTCTTCGATTCATTCAGCAAAAAAAGTAAACGGGGCTAGCCGGGATCAAGCCAGGCTATTCTTCACCTCCATGTATTGTCCGTATATTCAGGCAATGACTTGCTTATCTGTCCATATATTTTCATTCATTCAATTTCCCTTGTAAATAAAAAAATGTAAAAACGTCAAACTCACTTGTCATTGTCTTAATTAAATTAGGAGACGAACTTAATGATGAAAAGTTACACCCAATTACACTGTACTGAATTATCATCTCTGATCTGACTCTCTGGGTTAGGCATCCACTCGTTAGCTCTTGGTCTCTCTCTCTCTCTCTCTCTCTCTCTCTCTCTCTCTCTCTCTCTCTCTCTCTCTCTCTCTCTCTCTCTCTCTCTCACACATATTACAACAACAGTAGGATACACCACCCAGGCTCTCTTTGTCCAAACAAAGAAAGAAAAGATGAATTTAAGACGGTCCGTCTTTGTCGCATTCGGCTGATGAGCAGGGCAGACCCTTTTAGCTACCTCTTATGACACTCAGGGATACAAGGTGGGAAATGCTGTTCTAGATCTTCTCCTCTACCACCCAAGGAGGATGTAAATGGAGAGTGACAGTGCTGAAAGATACAGTGAAAGGGACTAAGTGAAAGCTAAAGAATAATTTGGCAATAGTGAGATTATCGAGGCAAGAATGACTGTCCTAGTAACCAGTCCGTAGACGTGACGAATCCCTAAGTATTAAAACACACCATTCCCCAACCTTACATGACCACAATGTACAGAATTATCTGCAACATAATCCAGTTCAGACATGATAATAGCAATGCCCCAGCAACTTCCATAGAGTCCTGTACTCCTGTAATGCACTGAACGATACGCTTGCTCTCCCATAGTTGTAAGTTGCCCTTACCAAAACTAAATGATAGATTTGCTCAAAGATCCCCAAGTACAAATATTCACCAAACTGATTGTTTCATCCTCACAGGAAAGAGGGATGATGCCAGTCAATCAAGGAGCAACACAAGGTTCTTTCAGCACCATCTGATTCATATAGATTAAATTACAGGCAACAAGGCTTCCTCACAGACTATGGTAAATTATTAAATCAAAGGCCATTAAACATTAACCCTCTCCGACATATGATGCGATGTTGAGTCTATTGGGGATACTTTAGAGCCTTTGTTACCATCAGGGGTATTTAGAAACCTTTAGTTTAGTTACTTCAACCTCTGCAGTTGTCTTTGAGTTAGCTGTGGGCAGAAAACTCATTTTGGAGAGGTAATTATAAAGTGAGAGAACTCTATTTCTTATTGCTTATCTGGCAACCTCTGCATCATATGTGCATGAAAGGGTTAAGATGACCCTAAAATTAATCTGGAACTCTTCTTATGCCTCTGCCGAAAAGTTCTGTCGAAAGGTTATGCGCTGCTCCAGTTACCAATTTGTTTGGTGGCATGCCTGTCTTCTGCAATATCATGAATATTACCTAAAACATGCTTGTAAGGGTGTACCATGTATTGCCTTAATCTCTTTGGCTTAGGGATGCTGCGACCCCACCGCCTGCCACTTCGGAGGTGCAGTCAGCCTCTGTAGAACTTACGGTGATTTCTTGTTACTGCCTTATTATAGCACGGTTAAGGCTGGTGTGGTGCGGACTCGCCAGGTGCAAGTGCTTCAGTGGGACTTTGTTGAGTCTTGCTGAGACACTGTTAGTGCTATACAAACATCGGCCACTGTGATGACATGATGGGGCTGTGTTGTAGCAAGTCATTATTGTACTGCAAAAGGACAGAAACCACTCTCTCTGTGGATGAAGAGGTGTTTAAACTTGTATGCATGTATGTGTGAAGGTCATAGCACCTAACCTACCTTGTTGGCAGTGTTGGGATGAGCAGTGTAGAATTTGAAGTGGTCCATGCCCGGCCTGTAGTAAGTGATGGTGTAGGCGGGGGTGTACTCTCGGCCCTGTCCCCCAGCATGCCTCCCCTGTGTGGCCACCCCCGTCAGGAGTCGTGGTGTACCAAGGTCCACCTCTAACCACTCCTGCTGCCGGGGGTCCACCGCGTCCCGGGGACACCATGCTCCACCACCAGAGTCCTCACCCAGTCTGTTAGGGTGGAGGTCAAGGTAGGTCATATTTGTTACTGTAGGTTAGTGGATGGACTAGCTGCACACCTCTGTAGAAAAATAGTACTAAAAAGATATATAGAAGGCCTCGGAGTCAGACGGACCCTAAATTGAGTGGTCCTTCAGTAAACTGGCATGGAGTGTCCTTCTCACAGGGGATAGGTCCGCTTGGGGGCATTATAGGTATGGCCACCCTCCTAACCCGTTCAGTACCAGGGACGTTATAATCAATATATTCTGGCAATTAATAGACGATCTTATTCAGTTTAGTTAAGACCTCTAGCAATATTATGGCTTCATACTATCTCAACCAATCCTTTTAGCTACCATAGATCCTTCCTCTATCTATCTATCTATCTATTGCCTGACGCCGTGATCCCTGAAGGGGTGGCCACGAACAAAGCGCCCCAATGCACCTCTGTCTCCAGTCAGTCAACGCCCCTCCTCCCAACCAGCACCGCCTTCATTCATATACTTCCTCACTCCATCCTTCCACCTCTCCCTCGGTGCACCTCTCCCTCTCTGTCCTTCCACCTCGCTCTCGTACACCCTCTTAGTCAATCTCTCGCTTTTCATACGTTCCATATGGCCGAACCATCTCAAGTTGTTCCTTTTCATACTTTCCAGCACATCTACCTCCACACCACACCTCCTTCATACTTCCTCATTCGTCTGTCTATCCCTCCATGTAACTCCGCATGCACTTCTCAAGTAACTCATTTCCACCGCTCTCACTCTTGGTCTGAGTCTCTTCCCGAACGTCCATGCTTCGCTTCCGTAAGTTAGTGTCGGGATTACCACACTGACATGCAAGGACTTCTTCACTTCCATACTGACCACTCTATTTCTTTTTACTGCTTTCAACGTTCCTACAACCCTCTTTCCCTGTTGCACCCTCTCCCAAACTTCTTCATCCATAGTCCCATCTTTAATCAACACACTGCCCAGATACTTAACACCTTAAGAGCGGGTGGTAGGATATTTTGCACCGTGCCGCCCAGCGTTTTTTTTTTACCATAAATAGGGTTGTTTCCGTGCTCATTTTCATGCATAAACAAGACCCAGAGCGAAAAACAAGTAACTATTCCTGAAAGGGTGTAAACAGAGCTTTCTAATGACACCCTAACCATCCCTGTACGACCACTGGTTCTCTTGCAACGATCGTGCAACACGAGTGCAAAAACCCTAAAATAAGGTAATTTCCGTACATAATTCCCTGTGTAGCGAGTGAGAAATGGGGGAGAAGGGTGGAATACAGTTCAGTACGTCCACGGCAGAGCTGGGCACCACAAACAAAAAGTCAAGTCAGCAAACACAAATCAGCAAACCCAGAACATAACTTCAGCAAACACAAATGTGCAAACCTTGTGAAATTTCTAGTCCTCAAATGCAAATATGCAAACCATTTTTTATTAATTTTAAATTTAAACTACAGAATTGAGGGTAAATCAATAAATTCAATCTCTAATGTCAATAAATATATATATTTACTTAAATATAATGTTGCCCAACTTCCATGGACCTGAAGGATATACATACAGGCTTTTAAAACTTGGAAATTGCTGTAAATTGCCAAAGCATTCCAGAACGTCACCCGCAGTGAAAGGGTTAATATATATAGCATAGGCCACTTAGTTTGTCCACATGGGCAGTAAAACGTTGGGGCAACTTGTTTATGGGGAGAGTGCTTCAGTAATAATCAGTATTCGCAATTCCGCACCATTCAGGAGGTACGCCGGATCACAGAGGTGCAAGGAGGCAATTTATTCGTGGTCCCCCCTTTGGGAATGGCAATAGGCTATATATGCCTAGATAGGTCTACTTTAGATAGATTAAGTAATTTAATAGAAAGTAGCCTAGGCCTATTAATTGTAATGCTCAGAATAAAGGCCTAGCTTCAGATCAAAATTTAATAAAATTTTATTATAGGCTAAATTTAGTCTAGGCCTATATGATACTTTCAAAATTAACACTTTCTACTTGACACTAATAAAATGAGTGTGATTATAGGCCTAGGCCTATACATAGAAGTTAGAACATGCAATATTTAGCCTAGGCCTACATGCTTTGAGGCATTTTGATGGAATTAGTGACTGATTATAGCCTAGACCTAGGCCTAGGCTATATATTAAAGTTAGAACATGCAATATTTAGCCTACATGCTTGGGAGGCATTTTGATGGAATTAGTGATTATAGCCTAGACCTAGGCTATATATATAGAAGTTAGAACATGCAATATTTAGCCTACATGCTTTGAGGCATTTTGATGGAATTAGTGATTGACTGATTATAGCCTAGACCTAGGCTAGCCTATATATATAGAAGTTAGAAAATGCAATATTATTTAGCCTACATGCTTTGAGGCATTTTGATAGGATTAGGGTAGCCTAGGCCTAGCCTAATAAAATTACTTATATTAGTAATTAGCCTATAGGCCTAGGCTATATTTAGAAGTTAGAACATGCAATATTTAGCCTACATGCTTTGAGGCATTTTGATGGAATTAGTGATTATAGACCTAGGCCTAGGCTATATAGCCTAGCCTATATAGAAGTTAGACTTAGCCTAGGCCTACATGCTTTGAGGCATTTTGATGGGATTAGGGTAGCCTAATAACATTAGTTTAGGTTACAAATTAACAGGCTATCAATCAAATTAACGATAGCCTAACTTTATAATCTTAAATTAGGCTAGATTATAAAGTTATAAAGCCCTTCTCCAGAGACATCTTCTTGGTAATTACAGGCCCATAGAAGGTTTCTAGGTGGGGCCAGGAGTGGCTTAGGTCCTCGATTTCTGCATGTTCTGCAGCATCACTGTCGGATGATGGTGGTGAACTGCTCCCCATGCTGTTGGCAGCTGCGGTAGGCATGATGGTAGACTCCATGTTCACTTCAATAGGCCGAAAATATAAACAAAGTTGAAGTGCTAGCAGGTTGGAACTCTTGGACTGCTGTGTGTTGTAGGTGTTAGCTCGACGCTTGCTACTAAGTAAGTGAACAAACGTGAAGAGCCGATGTATAGGCCTAGATTCCAGAACACAGGTAGTTGGCTTGGTCACATGACTTTTTTTGGCTGGAGCTGCAGGAGCGGCCCAGGGCTGGCTGGCGGCTGGAATTTTTATTTTGCGGACTCGAGGTTTGCAACATGGAGGTACTTTCCAGAGCTTCAAACCCGCAAATAGGCAGCCATTTTGGCGCCAACGCTAATTCGCCAACAAAATGACACTTCCGCCATGGCGGAATTGGCTATTTGCGGAAGTGTTGGCTAAAGTGCCCAGCTCTGGTCCACGGTGGTCGTGGGGAGCGGTCATAAGGTTATTACGCTCATCCAACCGCTCAGCTCTCTCTCTCAGCAACATTACGTGCTGAAAATGGCACTCGACAGCTGTCGTGCACCGCCACATAGTCGAAATTTATTTCACTCGACATATGTTGCGCGCCGCCAGTTAAGGGTTAAAAGAGCTGACAATCTCCATAGCCTGGCCGTTCAACTTCACCTCACACTCTGTGACTGCACCCCTTTCGAAGACCATAACCTTGCTCTTCCCCGCATTTACTTACAAATTCTGTTTTTCGCACACTGTTCCAAAATCATTTACCAGACCCTGCAACTCCCATTCATTATCGCTCATCAGAACTGTATCATCCGCAAACAGCAGTATAGGCAGCTTCCACTCATTTCCCTCCCTTTTCAGCGATACACCAACATCCACTGCTCTTCCTAGTATTTCTTTCATGACTCCATCCATATATACAGTAAACAACCACGGGGACATCACACACCCCTGTTTCAACCCAACACTCAGGTCAAAGAACTCGCTCTGCTCATTCTCCAAACGTACTGCCGCCTTTGCACCCTCATACATGCTCTTCACTGCTTTCAGCAACTTGCCATCTACTCCGTATATTCTAAGTACTTTCCACATGCCTTCTATATCCACTCTGTCATAGGCCTTCTCCAAGTCCATAAAGGCAACATACACGTTTTGTTTCTTCTCCAGATATTTGTCCACAACACGATTCAGGGTACAAATCTGATCTACACATCCTCTTCCCTTCCTAAGTTGCATAATATCGTCTAAATATAGCTATAATAGACTATAACACACGTCGCTGGTACTCAAAGGGTTAAAGAGGAGTAAGGTGTCCGGCAATAGATAGATAGGAGGGTACCGTACCATGCACCAATAGATAGATAGGAGGGTACCGTACCATGCACCAATAGATAGATAGGAGGGTACCGTACCATGCACCAATAGATAGATAGGAGGGTACCGTACCATGCACCAATAGATAGATAGGAGGGTACCCCGCCGGCTTTAGCACCGCCTACAGCTCCGCATCGCCACTGAGAAAACTCTATCCTAATTTGAGTATTTCATATCCCAATTCCCTTTATTCATTGCATGAACAGTAGTTAAGTGCTTGTTTAACCTCCACATAGTTCTGTAGTTGCCGTGCATGTTATTTTATTGCTTTTCTGACTGATAAACATTGTTGTTTACATTTGTTATCCTAGCTTGTAGCAGACGACGCACGCGCACCTCTAAATCGACCTAGCTTTGTATTTTCTTATTAACTCTAGTAGTTATCGTATTCAGTATCCTACTGTAGCTATATATATCTGTAATTTTAGTTGTTGCTTGCATGATCTTGTACTGTAGTAACCTTTGACTGATAACTTTGTTTATCTAAATATAATCCTGCTGGACTAGCCTACAGTGACACCAGCGCCATCTGTTGATACAGTATATTAACCCCTTGTGTGCAGTTACACTTTATTTTTATATAATCTCTATTTGGTGAATTGTATATTTAGTCACATATTCTATTATATATATATATATATTTGTTTTGCTTTTTTAGGTAGGTTATCACCCCTGGTAGCCTACTTCTGCATATTTCATACTTTTTTGTTTGTGGTTATTTTTGTTTTCGGTTAGTCTAGGCTATCATCCCTGGTGGCCTATTTCTGCGTACGGTACTTCAATTTTTAAATTTTCAGTTAGGCTATCACCGGCTGGTGGCCTATTTCTGCGTTACCGGTATTTCATAATTTTGTTTTCGGTTATTTTGTTTTCGGTTAGTCTAGGCTATCACCGCTGGTGGCCTATTTCTGCGTACCGGTATTTCATAATTTTTGTTTTCGGTTATTTTTGTTTTTGGTTAGTCTAGGCTATCATCCCTGGTGGCCTATTTCTGCGTACTTCAATTTTTAAATTTTCAGTTAGGCTATCACCGCTGGTGACCTATTTCTGCCTACCGGTATTTCATAATTTTTGTTTTCGGTTAGGATAGGCTATAACTCCTGGTGGCCTATTTCTGTTTAAATAAAACATAAAATTGTTTTCGGTTCGGCTATCACTGCGTATTCAAATTTAATTTTGTTTTGTTTTAATTTTTGGTTAGGCTATCACCGCTGATAACCTATTTGTGTGTATTTCAACATTTTTGTTTTCGGTTAGGCCTATTTAAGTAAGTGAAGCGACCTGAAGGGAGTGAAGTGTTTTTAAAGTGAGTTTAGTGTTTTTAAAGTGAGTTAAGTGTTTTTAAGTGAGTGAAGTGAACTGAACTGAAGAAAGTGATCGTCACCATGCCTCGTGCCTGTACGAACTGCGCCGGTAGGTTTGGTGCTTCCATGTTTGCTCCTGCCGATCCACAAGTCTGCCGACTCTGCCAGCAACGAGAGGATTTGACAGCAAAATTGGATGAAGCCCTCAACAAGATCAACGCCCTCACCAGGAAGCTGGAATCACTCCAAGAGTTTGTAACACTCAACGTTGGAGTATCACTAACTCAAATTGTTTCAACTCCAGCATCCACCACCGCCCCAACGTCATCTGCCAACAATCCAACACCTGCAGTAGACACTGCAGCAGATGCTTCTGACGAACCTGAGCCGACATCAAACCAGGACAGCCGCCCTGTTCACCTTAGTCTCTCCCCCACTCCTCGTGCAAGAAGCCTGCTAGCACGAACAGTACCAACCCCTCGCCCCCGTTCTAACCACTCCTCTCCCCGACCTGTACGTAGAGTCCCGCCACCACAGGTTTCCGGATTTACACCAGTGAGGAACGGTGCACGGCCAACGCAGAAAAGATCTCATCTACCAGTCACAATGTCCAACAGATTTGAGATATTGGTAGAGATGGAAGACGAACCAGAAGAGACCAGGCTCGTTGGGGATTCCATCCTACGAGGACAGGTCGAAGAGTTCTGCGACAGAGTCCCAAATCAACGAAAAAGATTTTGCATCCCAGGAGCTGGACTGGACGACATTGTGGAAGCCTTCGAAGATACCACAAAGGATGCAAATGAAAATACCCTTTTTGTCATCCATGCTGGTTCAAATGACGTCATGCGCACCAGATCCGAAGAGTTGATGGAGAAATATCGCAAGATGATCCAGCACTACAAAAACAAGTCAAGGAATATCATCATCTCAGGCATTCTCCCCAAGATCGACGCACCTGACAAATTCTACGACAAGGCTTTCAGCACAAATAGCCGACTAAAACATTTGTGTCTGAGGGAAGAATTTGAATTCATCAACCTCTGGGACAACTTCTACAACCAGCCTACTCTGTTCCGCAAGGATGGCACTCATCTAAACCCTGTGGGTTCAGCACGCATGGTCGTCTCCTACACGAAGCAGTCCGCAGCCATGGATCAAAAAACGCCATCCGAGAAGAAGCAGCAGTGACATAAATCATCCAACGCCAAGAAAAAAACAGAGGCAACCGAGGACCACCAGCGATAAGGACCGAAGACAGCGAGGACCGAGGACAGCCATGAACATAAATGTAGATCCGACAAGAACCAAAAATATTATTAAAGCGCGTTCCGTGAGTTCTAAAATAACAAATTTAAAGGTTTTCTATGCAAACGCTCGTAGCATACGCAATAAATTTTCAGATTTAGAGGAGCTAGTGTTTACAGAAAATTATGATGTGATTGGCATAACAGAATCTTGGCTCAATACAGAAGATAGAGACTTTTTAGCAGAGTATTCACTTCCGGTTATGTAATGTTTGAGAAAAGCCGAATAAATCGAAATGGAGGTGGCGTTTTACTTTATATCAAAGAAAGTCTTAACCCTACCCTCTTGTCAAAACCTCAAATTGTGAACGTCGACGCATCTTTTGTGCTAATAAAGAATAATAAAGGTACCAAAATAATACTTGCATTAATATACAGACCTCCAGCTCAATCAGTGCAAACTGACCGAGATATTTACGAACAAATTGCAGATGTAAGTAACTCACAAGATACCGTAATTTTTGGTGACTTTAATTTACCTGTGACCAAGTGGGGCGATACTCTTACTTCACACTCCGGACATGACTTGTATACGAACTTGCAAGAGAGTTCGCTTTATCAATTTGTTGGAACGCCGACCCGTGGTAATAACGTTCTTGACATTTGTACTTGCAACAAAAGAAGAATTAATAGAGAATTTGAATGTTGGTGATGAATTCAGTAACAGCGACCATCGTACGATAACTTTCACTTTAAAGTTTACTAGTAACGAACCAAATAGTAGCATCGAAAAAGTCCCTAATTTCAAGAAAGCAAACTTCCATAAACTTAGAGCTATGTTTAAAGAAACTGACTGGAGCTTTTTAATTCACAATAACGACATAAATACATCTTGGAAGTTATTCGAAGCCACTTACCTAAAAGCAGTGCAAGACTGCATACCATCGAAAACTCGGCGTCCAGGCCATAATAATAAGCCCAAATGGTGGAATAAAGATATTTCAAACTGCCTGCTTGCTAAAAAATTTGCTAATGATAGATTAAAATCCTCACAAAATGACGAAGAACGGCTGAAATTTGTAGAGCTACGACGCAAAGCCAAAAAGTTAATTAAGCAAAGTAAAAAGACCTTAGAGTTACATATTGCGAATCAAAGTAAAACAAACCCGAAAGAATTCTATAGTTATATCAGAAAGAAAAAAGTCGTTACTTCAACTGTTGGACCGTTAGTCGATGAAAATGGAGAATACACCAAAGACGAAGAACAAATGAGTAATGCCCTCAATACCTTCTTTGCATCAGTTTTTACAACAGAAGACCTCAGTGATATCCCTACACCATCGCCGATTCAGATTGATAATTCAGATGTTCTAAGCAATATCACCGTTACAGAGAGAGAAGTATTGAATTGTTTAGATAAACTCAAGGTAAATAAAACGCCAGGACCTGATACAATCTCGCCTAGAGTTCTAAAGGAAGCTAAGGATGAGCTCTCTAAACCACTGACATTACTATTCAATAAATCCTTGCAGTCTGGAACTATGCCCGATCAGTGGAAGCTAGCCAACGTAACACCGATATTCAAAAAAGGCAGCAAATCCCTACCCAGTAACTATCGTCCAATTAGCTTAACCTCAGTTGTATGTAAAATGCTAGAAACGGTCATACGAGACAGACTCGTAAATCACTTAGAGGAAAATAACATACTTAAAGATACTCAACACGGCTTTCGTAAAAAACGTTCCTGTTTAACAAACCTCTTAGACTTCTTCCACGATATCCTCAACCTCTACGATGAGAGTAAAGCTGTAGATATTATATACCTTGATTTTCAAAAGGCCTTTGACAAAGTTCCCCACAAACGTTTACTGCTAAAACTAAAAGCGCATGGAATACAAGACGGTGTGTTGAAATGGATAGAAAATTGGCTCAGCGACAGAAAGCAAAGAGTAGTCATAAACGGTAAGGCATCAAAATGGACCAATGTAAGTAGCGGGGTACCCCAGGGATCGGTACTAGGACCAATTCTCTTTCTAATTTACATCAACGACATAGATGAGGGTCTCACCTGTACAATCTCAAAATTTGCTGACGATACAAAAATTGCAAATAGCGTACTCTCAAAAGAACAAGTTGACGATATGCAACACAATCTAGATAAATTGTCATGTTGGGCCCAAATTTGGCAAATGAGTTTCAATGCGGATAAATGTAAAGTACTACATATCGGATACCTAAATGAGAAAGCAAACTATTCGATGAATGGCACTCAGCTTAAGAATGTAAACAGAGAAACCGATCTAGGAGTAACAATATCGAGTAACCTAAAACCGAGTCAACAATGTTCAGAAGTTGTTAAGAAGGCAAACAAAATAATTGGCTTTATAGGCAGGTCATTTGAGCATAAATCCAAAGAAGTTATCCTAACCCTTTACAATTCATTAGTCCGCCCTCTTCTGGAATACTGCGTTCAATCCTGGTGCCCTTATTACCAAAAAGATATAAACAAGCTAGAACGAGTTCAACGTAGAGTTACCAAAATGATACCTAGCCTAAAGAACAAACCATACGAAGAGCGTCTTAGAGAATTAAATCTATTTCCTTTAACCCAGCGCAGATTAAGAGGTGACTTAATTCAAGTGTTCAAAATCATCAAAGGCATCGACAATATGAACTGTAGTAAGTACTTCACTATCGACCAATCTAATTACACGCGGGGAAACGTTGCAAAATTATTGGTAAATCTTTTAACTCACACGAATCTAAGAATTTCTTCTTCAATCGAGTTGTCAACTTGTGGAATGGGCTTCCCCGAAACGTTATAGACTGCATCACCGTTGATTCATTTAAACTCTGCCTAGACAAATATCTCGCATCAAACCCGCGACTGACTGCGTTTGTAAATGAATAACTTTATTTTATCCCCTCCTCAGTTACTAACCCCTCTGTCCCCTACTAACTTCCTAATCCTGCCACGGACATTAGTTCCAGGGCAGTAATTCCCTTTCCAATGTTCCCTTACCCACTCTAAACCACTGTTTGGACACTTGATCCTCAGTGTTTTGGAGGACAAGCAACCTAGAAGGGTCACTAGATCTGTTGTTGCTTGATTTCCTTTGTACTCCTTTGTACTACCCTACTCTATACCTTCCCTACTACGCTTAGAAAACATAATTATTCCATGGTGGCTACCACACACTCCTCTTTCCCCTTTGCCCTTATATAGGGGGACTATTATGCCAGTCTTCCAGTCATCGGGTGCACTCCCCTTCTCACATGCTAGTTTGCACATTTTCCATAACCATTCGATCACTATCTCACCACCATACCTCAACATTTCCCCACACACTCCATCTGTTCCTGGTGATTTCCCCAACTTCACTCTTTTCATGGCTTCCCACACTTCTGACCTCCTGATCCCCACCTCCTCCTCCACTACTTCTCTTCTTCTCCCTCCCATACCATATCCAGCTATGTTTGCTGGCTCTTCATTCCTTACATTTAGCAACTCATTGAAGTACTCCCTCCATCTTTCAACTCTCTCTTGCTTCTCGGCTAGCATTCTCCCATGCTTATCTTTCACACCCTTACTGTTTCCCTTGCTACCTTCCCTAACTTTCTTTACTTCTTTCCAGAACAGTTTCTTACTCTCCCTCCATTTTACACTCAGATTCCTTCAAAATTCCTCATCTACTCTTCTCTTACTTTCCATCACTACTCTCTTCACCACCCTCTTACTCCCCACGTACCTCGCTCGTTTCTGTCTCTCGAAATCTTCATTCCCTCTACTACCCAACCACTCTCTATATGCTTTCTTCTTTCCTTCCACAGCTCTTCTTACCTCTTCTGTCCACCATGCTGTACCTTTCACTCCCCTCCCTCTTCTCCTCACTCCACACACCTCCTCACATGCTGCCAAATCTCATCCTTAAACACCTTGCTCATCTCCTCTACTTCCTCCATAACTTCCAGGTCGAACCCACCTAGTCGTCTTTCCACTGCTCTCCTGTACTCCTCCCTGATTCCTCCTCCTGCAACCTCTCCACCCTCCTCACCATTCCACCCTCCTCTCGCCTCCCTCCAGCTCTCCTCACCCACTTCTTTTGTATCTTTACCTTAGCTACCACTACATAATGATCAGACAGACCCCCTCCAATACCCCTATACACCCTAGCATCCATCACAGATTTCTTCATTCGTTCATCCACACATACATAATCAATCAATGACTTTCGTTCCACCACTGTCTCATCCTCCATCGTCCACACCCGTTTCCACGTGTACCTGTGGATCATTCTGTGTCGGAAGAAGGTATTAGCTATCCACAGCCTCCTCCCCACACATACGTCCACAATTCAATTCAATTCAATTCAAATATATTTATTTAGCCTTCAGATATACAATAAGTTCAGAATTTTAATACATGGAAGTCAACTGGCTAAGCCTTATGAGAGAAAACTCTCTTTAAGGCACCTTGATTTAACCCGAATTAATTTACATTTTTACATACATATAATATATACTCTTTCAATTCGCACCCATAAACTTACACCACATGAACATATTCAGCACAAAAGTAACTTACAATTTGACGGATGTTTTAATATTTACTCAATAAAAATGATTTGAGGGACATCTTAAAACTAGACAGGGAAGGTTTATCCAGAATATGCCGAGGCAGTGCATTCCAGACCTTTACACCATGATAATGAATTGATTTTTGAGATTGATTTGATGCCAATAATGGAATTTCTAAATCTCTTGTGTTTCTTAAGGTATATCTTTCATTTAAACGAACATTAAATATATTTATGGGATTGTAATTATTAATGGCTTTATAAACAAAGATAGCAGTGCAATATATATGTATGTCTTCCCATTTTAAAAGCCTTAGAGATTTAAATAATTCATTTGTGTGATCATATTTTCTTTTGAAAGTGATTGTCCTAATAATTTTCTTTTGCGCTAGTTTGACTCTCTCTATCTTAGTTTTACCTGCGGTTGCCCAAACTGTGTGACAGTATGAAAAGTAAGGGTACACCAAGGAGTAGTAAAGTTGTTTAAGTACTTCCGAAGGAAAGCAGTTACGAGTTAGATATAATATACCACATTGTTTATTTATCTTGTTTGTTAATGTTTGTATATGTGACTGCCAAGTCATTTGCCTATCCACTACAACACCAAGACTTTTTTATATTTTGCTCTTCTATTAACATTGAATTTCCTATTTTAATGGAATCTACATTTGGAGGAACATTCTTTTTTCTGTGATGAATAATATATTTTGTTTTGTCGATATTTAAGGTTAGCTTATTTGCGGTCATCCAACAATAGACATTATTTAGTTCATTATTCACTGATTGCACTAGAGTATTTAAATTGCTGTGACTGGCATAAAGTGTTGTATCGTCTGCAAACATAATTGTTTTAAATAGTACATTTGTGTTAATTAAATCATTAACATATATAAAAAACAATAATGGGCCCAGTATGGACCCCTGTGGAACTCCAAAGGCTAAAGATTGTTCACTAGATTTAATATTATTATATTCTACATATTGTTTACGGTCCTTAAGGTAAGATTCAAACCACCTGAATGTAGTATTTCTTATACCATAATGTTTGAGTTTCTCTAATAGAATGTGGTGGTCAACTGTGTCAAAGGCTTTCGACAGATCTAAAAATACACTACTTGTAAACAGTCTATCATCAAAGGCTGCAAGTACGTCATTACTAAATTTTATTAGCGCAGTTTCCGTTGATTTTCCACACCTAAATCCATACTGGGCATCAGAAATTATACGGTTCGATAAACAAAATTAATTTAGTCTATTATACATTAGTTTCTCTAATATTTTGCTCATAACAGGTAAAACTGATATGGGCCGGTGATTATTAAATAGCGTCTTATCCCCAGGTTTATATATTGGTAACACCTTCGCAATTTTAAGATGATCGTGAAAAATACCCGTGAAAAAGGACATATTACAGAGGTATAAAACAACATGTGACATAGAAGGCATCACGATTCGTAATATTTTCATAGGTATCCCATCACAGCCTGGAGATGAATCCCGCAGTTGGCTAACTGTATTTAGTAATTCTTCTGTAGTAACTGGAGGCATTAAGAATGTTGATGCTTGTGGATTAGTTAAGTATGAATTAAAGGAAACATTTGACTCTCTAGGAAACAAGTGCCCTACCATTCCCATTCACCTCTGATGGTACCCCCACCCTCCCACCACTCCCTCAACTTTCCTATCACCCACCTTACCATTCATATCCCCAATCAGAAATATTCTTTCGTGTTTGTCAAACTTCTCCAGGCACGCCTCCACATTCATCCAGAACTCCTCTTTCTTTCTTTCAAGTTTATCCTCTGTCGGGGCATACACGCATACAATCACCCACGTTTGTATTCCTACTTTCATTCTCACCCACACAATCCTTGAACCCACAGACCCATACTCTCTTACACATTTCTTCCATTTGCTACTTACAAACAAACACACACCTTCTCTCGCTGTTCCTTCACTCTCTCCAGCACACACACCCATTCCACACTCCCACTCTCTCACATCTGAACCTTTCCATTTGGTCTCTGTCATTCCACATACATCCAGCCTGGCATTCACTAGCACATCCAGAACCTCTCTCTCTTTTGTGCCATCATTCATGCCACTAACATTCCATGTAGCCATTCTCAGAATGTCCGAAGGAATGTCCTTTAGTCAGTCGTGGTTCGTCAACATAGGTTCCGTCCGCATCGGAGGCTCTTCGTTCGTTTTCCTTTGCTTAGGTATTTTTTCCGGGTGGGGGTCGCAAGCCCACCGACCCAACCTCTTTAGTCGCCTCTTACGACATGCAGAAGCTGAAGCTAATCTATATGCAACTATCTTTTATTCCCACTGAACCTTATAGTTGCTTAACTATTTCAATTCTCAATCCCTCTTACGCTAATTAAATCTCTTCCTATAAGATCCTATCTATTTGGTAGCTAATGGCATGGAGCCTTCTCTATCAATAACCACTAATACTCTGTGAACACATCATACCTTTTATTTTGTTTCGTAAGTCTAGTCTATTTCTCGTTAGTTTGTTCTATAGGAACACATTAATTAATTAAGAGGAACCACTGGGTTTGTCAACATTATCTCTCTCTTTCTCTTTATCTCCTGCGGGCCCAATATGGGTCCTTGATAACATAGATTAATCTGCTTGCTGCCACACAGGATCAATTACCACCTCAGGGTTGGCCAGTAGTGGTCCTGGAAACAGTCACTCCCATCTACTACCTGTTGCCCCTCTTGAATTGCTTGGCTACAGGTGTGTAAACCAGCAATGTGACGACAGGCGGAGGGATACTGAAGGTGTAATCTCCTCGTAGGTGAGAGTGAGGCCAGGCTCGAGGGAGTATTCACAGGAACTGTTGAGGTGGGCTGGAAGGCTGTAGTAGGGTAAGCCAAGTTTCCTGAAGTGCCCGGGGAAGAGAGAGAGGCTGGGCTGTGGCTAGTTGCCCCAGTGGTGCCCATTGCTTGAGTGAGGTCGGGGTTCCTCCCCCACTTTTGATATAGGCCTGCCGCCCGGCACGAGGCATGCCTTGGGGCGCTGTGATTGGCTGGCTCGCACGCGCGGCTAGGTGCTGCTTAGCACGCGCGAGCTGCACAATTAACTTTGTCTCCTCGGCTTCTTTCTCTCCACAGTATGTCCCAGGAAGTCGATTGTAATTGTCTTTTAGTGGCTTACGGGAGTATAGGGCTGGCACTGAGTTATTTAACATATTGCAATCCGAAGGGACGGCCTGTGGAGAGAGCGAGAGCGAATTTTTGGCCGAGTCTGTACGGGCAGATTTCGGCTCCGACAATGGAGCCTTTTGATTGCGGAGCAAGGTGTGTAGATGGTGGAAGTCAAGCCCGGAATACCAACGTTATCTGGCCAAAAGGAGCACGCTGATTGGCCGGCCGTCTTTCTACTTTATCATCTCCTACTAAACCAAGGTGAGCTCCTGATCGCCGTAATACTACTCCCTTATAGTTGTTGCCATCGCTCTGCCACTCCACCATTCCACCATGTTCGCAGATACACTTGTGTAGTTGTACTGCTGGATTCTGGTTCCCAACCATAGTTTTAGCTAACAAAATTTGCCCCGGCTTACTGAAGAAATGTTTAAAAGCTTGGTGGTCTGCACTCTTTACCCTTTTCCGTCGACAATGGTTATTAGTCGACGGAGCCGGTATTGGGGGTCAGTTGGAAGAGGTATTGGTGACTTTCAACTGGCAAGCTCGCGCCTCGGGGGTCCCATTAATAGCCTCGTCCGGGTACCGTACTGGTGAACGGCTAATTCTACCACTTCGTGTAATGGTTTCCGTGGGGCCTATTGGCTTAGGGGATTTGGTCTGAGTGTTCTCCGGAAAGCCTGTCGGTTTGTTCTCTCGTGTTTTTATTAAACTTAGGTGCCGACGAGTCCAGTGGAGTTTAATCCCCAGGAAATACTGTCTCTTTGCTCACTTCTGCCCGAAAGTTTTCTTCCTCACTACTTAGAGTTTCATAATATCTCTCAGGGTAACTGAAACTTCGCTGTCTGGGACCGTAGACTTATCATCGCAGGTACGTCCAGAATATTCCCTCTCTCCACTCGTAGTACCCTCCTCGGCTCCCTCACCCCCCTCTGACTCGGAAAGACTCTCGTTTTGCTTACTATTGAAGGACCACCAGAACGGGAATACCTCAGTATCTTTACCTCTTGAATTATCACCTTCCCGGTGGCGACCACTTGAGCAATTATTTGGGAGATCTGCCCCATATTCTATTTCTTCCTCACTTTCTTTCCCCCCACTCCAGTCGCTCAGGTCTGTGGGTAAAATACCCTCGTACCTTTTGGTATGGCGGATGTGAGTATCCGACACAATACCACCGTGATGTACATACAGCACCTGATATGGCCCGTTTATTTCCACAATCTTAAAAGGACCCTCGTATTTCTCCTCTAGTGTCCCCGTTCAGGCGGGATTATGTCTCTTCACCAGAATATATTCCCCCCGGTAATATGGGTTTTTAAAATTAAGTTTAGTAGGCTGTTGCTGTGTCACATGAGTATGAATTTGTCATCTTTGCCCCCCATTCTCTCTCAGATACTGTTCCGGTTGTGAGTATTTGGTGGAATGAATGGGATAGGGAAAAAAATCGTTCCTGAGGCAATTCTGGAGCCACTCCAAAAATAATTTCGTAAGGAGAATACCCAGTAGTTCTACAAATCGTGGTATGTACTCCCCAGACAATTTCGGGCAGTAGTTCCGGCCAGCTTCGGGATATTTCTTCCCCCTGGGAGCTTAGACTAGCCCGGACACAGTTAGCTAGTACCCTATGGTTCCTTTCACACACAGCGTTCCCTTGGGGATGATACGGAGACGTGTGTTGGATCTGGTAGCCCAAGGTATCCCCCAAGTGCTGCCAAATTTCATTATTAAACTCTTTCCCTCTATCACTCAGAATACAGCCCGGGATACCATACACAAAGATGACTTTTTCCAAGATAACCTTAGCCACGGTTTCAACTCTCTTGTCCGAGATGGCACAAGGAACCGTTTACTTGGAGAAGACGTCAACACAGGTCAAAATGTACCTTTTGTTCGTCTGTCGGGGTAGAGGTCCCATAATGTCCACCGATAATTTCTCCCACGGTTTCCCTGCCAGAATATGTCCAGGCGACTGTTTAGGTCCTCTGCCATCTTTGAATGACTTCCATGACAATTTGGTCGGCTCTTGAGGTCCAGTATCTTTCATTAAATTGCTTCAGGGCCGAGACTGTCCCAAATGAGCCCCCCTCCCCTCTTGACCATGAAGGATTTGTATCATGTGTTTGGCCTCAAGATAGTCTAACACCACCCGATCCTAGGAATCCCTCCAGGCTCCCTCGAAATTTGTTAACTTGTCTCTACACCCCGGATTAGTCTGTTCCTGGCCAGGTGAAGTGGGTTGAACGGGGGCTACCGGTAATCTAGATAGGCCATCGGCATTAGTGTGCAATTTTCCCGGTCTATGTCTAACTTCAAAGGAATATTCCTCCAAGATCCCATTCCACCTAACAAATAACCCATCTTCCGTTTTCATTTTTCGGAGCCATTGCAAACTATGGTGGTCCGTGATAACTTCGAAATGGACCCCGGCTAAATAGGAACGGAAATACTGCACAGCCCAAACTAGAGCCAGACATTCCTTTTTGGTAACGCTGTAATTCTTCTCGCCCTTGTTCAGCATCCGGCTGGCGCATGCCACTATGCCCTCTTTCCCGTCAACTTTCTGAGCCAGTACAGCGCCTAGTCCTTCATCGGAAGCATCGGTATATAATTGAAAGGGCTTGGTAAAGTCAGGGTGACAGACTATAGGGTTAGAAGTGAGTTTTTCCTTCAAGTGATCAAAAGCTGTTTGGCAACTCTGATCCAAGTCAAACTTCCGCCTTTTTTCAAATCTCTTGGTCATGGGTCGAGCAATTTTCGAGAAATTGGGTATAAATCTCCGATAATAGGAAGCCATCCCCAGAAACGCTCGGATCCCTTTAACAGTGGTAGGGGGTGTAATCTCTGCGATACCTTTGACCATAAGGGGGTCCGGTTGGATACCTTTGTTTGAAACTACATGCCCTAGGTATGCCACCTCGCGTGCCCCTAGTTGGCATTTAGAAGGCTTCAATTTTAGTCCCGCCTTCTGATTCTCTCCAATACCTCTTGTAGTCGGTTAATATGTTCCTCCCAGCTATTTGAAAAAATAATAATGTCATCTAGGTAAGCTAAGAAAGTTTTCCATGTCAACCCCCTCAGTACTTCGTCCATGACCCTAGTAAAACTGGCTGGTCCATTACAAACTCCAAAAGGCAAAACTGTAAACTGATATAGTTTCCCTTCGCTCGTGGCAAATGCGGTTTTCTCCTGGTCCTCTGGCCTAACTGGTACTTGCCAATAACCACTTTGTAAGTCTAGGGTAGAGAACCAGGTTGACCCATTTAGTGATTCAAGCGAGTCATCGATGCAAGGTAGGGGTTGGGCATATTTGATGGTGACATCATTTAATTTCCTATAGTCTACACAGAACCTAGTGGACCCATCTGTTTTTTTACCAAGACTACGGGAGACGACCATGGACTGTAGGATTCCACTACTATTCCTTGTTTCAGCATCTCCTCTACTTGTTCTTTTTCTTTTTGTCTCATGATGGGATTTTGGCGCCGGTACGGTTGTCTAATAGGGGGCCCTTGAGTATGTATCTCGTGGGTGTGTCGGGTTCGGGCTGATTCGGGGTCCCCTTCATCTTGAGGAAAGATGTCTCTGTAAGACCAGAATAATTCATGTAAGGTAGTGGTCTGGTCTGACGTCAGTTGTTTCGGGATTTCAGGTAAGTTAACAGGTCCGTTTGTTCCAATGGTGGTAGGTTGTGCGGGTGTAACTTGTCCTAAGAACGTTCCCTTCTGATAACTGATCGTTTCATCACCAAAGTTAGCAAGGACTAGTCTCCTCTGCTCGGTAGTATTAAAGGTGGGGGATATTCTTACTTTATTCTGGGTATCGGGTTCAAAAATCCCGGCTGTCATTCCCTGGGATTTAGGAATTTCTATCATTCTCCAAGATCTAGGGGGAATAGAAAGTTTTCCCATGGTAGCTACCATTTGAGGTCGCAGGGTCATCGTTGTGTCTTTCGGCCCACACTGTATGGTTACCCCCAACTGGCTCATAAGATCAATTCTCAGGTACCCATCGACCCCGCAATTAGATTTCCCCGATAGTACACAAAAATGAGTGGTGAATTTAATTCCCTTCCACTGTATCACTACCGAATTGGATCTCCCTAGGATTGTCAGTGGTTGACCACCAGCTCCTGACAACTGAATACTAGTCTGATGTAATGTCCCTATTTCTCTCTGATTATTTCTCCAAATATTCTCCAAAAGACAGCTTCTATTGGCCCCCGTATCAATTAACATGTTTACGGCTTTCCCATTGATTACGATAGTTTCACAAGGCGTATGTCTCTCTAAGATATTAACCTCACTATATCGCCCTTCTATGTGAGGTTTAGGGGAAAATTGTATTCCCCTTCCGACATTGTGACTTTCGGTTGGGTTTCCATCTCTCGGTACTCGACTGGGAGCAATCTTCCCTGGTTTGGGTCGTTCACCCTTGGTAGGGGTCGATCATTTTGGAGTGGGGGCCTCGAGTTAAATCTAGGGGTTTGAGTTTGGGGTCGGTTGGAACAATTCTTAGCTAGGTGTCCGGTTTGCCTACATACAAAACATTGGACAAATTGTTCTCGGATACCCTTTGTTTGGGTTTTCCTCTTCCCCTTTCTTTTTCTCCTCTCTTAATTATCGGGCTTCCATTACTTTTTTGATCACCTCCATGAGTTCCTTTGTGGTAGTCACTTTATGGATAATGCAGTGTTTCCTAACTTCCACAGGACACGCTTGAATCATGATCTATCTAATTTCTGTTTCCTGACTCTCTTGGTCCATATGTGGATACGCGAGTTTTACATACTTCGTGATTCCCCTCCTCAGGGTTCTCACATTCTGGCCGTCCAGTTTCATAGTCTTTAGTTTCTCTCGGGCCTTCCTTGTGGAGGTTTCTCGGCCAAACTCCTCAATTAGAGCGGCCCTCACTTCTGCCCACGATACTAGTCCCTCTAGACGTACTCTTACATCGTTTAGGGCCTTGCCTAAGTGTGCCTTTCCGTAGGTGATTTTTTTCCCATCATTTCCTACCTCAAATAGAGTGAATTGACATTCTAGTTGTTCAATCCATAGCTCAATTTTCTTCTTTCCCGTCTTCCCACATTCTGAACGGTAATACTGTCGCCATTATGTCTGTTCTGTTAGATAATTATACTCAACTCAAACAATTTGTCGAATCCCACCGCTTGCCACCAAAATGTTGTACTTTATTTTCTAAGTTCAAGCACACTACTAAGGTGGGGGAATAGTTCGACAGTTATTTGGGTTTTGTACACTTTATTTAACAGCCCAAACTCCTAAGCTAATAGGAGTCCAATAACCAACTTCCTGTTCGGGTCGAAATGGGTTCAATACACGAATTGAATAGTTCGTCGACCCGCGATAGATAGTACTTTGGAACTCTAAAGCTCCCGTTACCACCTATTTGGATTCCCGCTATTCAGGTAATGACTCACTTCGACTTAGATCCATTGTAGGTTACCAGACTGGACTTATAATGTTTACCGTGCCCTCCGATGTCTAACTGCGAGACCAGGGCTTCTCTGACAAAAGACTATCATGTATAAATCTTAATCATAAATGCTATTACCTAAATATTATAACAATTACCGTGATGGTGATGGGCTGGTCTATCAGAGTGAGAGCTGAGCAATCTCTGCCATACCCATAGCTTACTCTGACTGTTCCTTTAACTTATGTATTTTCTAGATCTCAAGTGACGGCGTCTCTTCCGTGGATTGACCTCCCAATCTACCAAGATTGGAAGCCAAAGCGTCACATTTTTCCCTTGCCCCTCAGCTTTCTCTTCACAATTGCTGAGGGGCACAGGGCCCTGGGTGGGGCTTTGGTTTCCCGGGCGTTTCCGCACCCTCCTCAGCTCCCCACCATGGAGTGGCTTCGGTCACCCAGGCTTTATTGTGGTCGGCGGGGAGGGTTCTGTGGGGGCACTCGGTTATGGCCTTGGAATTGCTCGGGGCCTTGGGGCTGTTCGGCCAGGCAGCTTGGGGAACAACAACAACAACAACAACAATTACCGAGCCCCTGTATGTCTATTACTAAGACCAGGGCGTTACAAACGTAAACCCTCCTAGTATAATATAATACCTGAATATATCACCAGCTCGTAGACCACTTAATTCCCACGGACTATATCCTCTTTATCTCACAACCCCTTTTACAATTGGACGCGTGGTCCGTTACACCTGAACATAATTTCTCTTCACACCATATAATGTCTTATCCTTTATACAATACAGACCCGTAGGTCATTTAATTCTCCATGTAGGACACAATCTTTATCTCACAACCCCCTTTACCACATTTGAACGCGTAGTCCGTTACACCTGAACATAAACCCTCTTAGTATAATATAATATATTAACCCTAATACAATACAGACCCGTAGGTCATCTAAGTCTCCACATAAGATACAATCTTTATCCTTTAACAATATTGAACGCTTAATCCGTTGCACTTATTCCTGGATACGTATATAATATCTTAACCCTAATACAATACAGACCCGTAGGTCATCTAAGTTTACACGTAAGATACAATCTTTATCCTTTCACAATATAGAACGCTTAATCCGTTACACTTATTCCCAGATACTTACATAACTTCTCTTAACGCAATAGATACGTCCTTACTTTAATACAAATACCCATATTCTACTTTAGGCTTATTCTCCATTGCCGCTCAACCGACGGAATACCAATTAACAAGAATAGTGATTCAGTTTCCTTTACAACAATAAGATATTGTACAATACTCGGACTAGTGTCCTTCACATTCGGACTAGTGTCCTTCCTATATATATTTCCCTAAGCTGAAGCTAATCTATATGTAACTATCTTTTATTCCCACTGAACCTTATAGTTGCTTAACTATTTCAAATCTCAATCCCTCTTACGTTAATTAAATCTCTTCCTATAAGATCCTATCTATTTGGCAGCTAATGGCATGGAGCCTTCTCTATCAATAACCACTAATACTCTGTGAACACATCATCATAGATTAATCTGCTTGCTGCCACACAGGATCAATTACCACCTCAGGGCTGGCCAGTAGTGGTCCTGGAAACAGTCACTCCCACCTACTACCTCTCGCCCCTCTTCAATTGCTTGGCTACAGGTGTGTAAACCAGCAATGTGACGACAGGCGGAGGGATACTGAAGCTGTAATCTCCTCGTAGGTGAGAGTGAGGCAAGGCCCGAGGGAGTATTCACGGGAACTGTTGTGGTGGGCTGGAAGGCTGTAGTAGGGTAAGCAAGTTTCCTGAAGTGCCCGGGGAAGAGCGAGAGGCTGGGCTGTGGCTAGTTGCCCAGTGGTACCCATTGCTTGAGTGAGGCCGGGGCTCCTCCCCCCCCCCCTTTAGATATAGGCCTGCCGACCGGCACGAGGCATGCCTTGAGGCTCTGTGATTGGCTGGCTCGCATGCGCGGCTAGCTGCTGCTTGGCACGCGCGAGCTGCACATTTAACTTTGTCTCCTCGGCTTCTTTCTCTCCATAGTATATACCAGGAAGTCGATTGCAATTGTCTTTTAATGGCTTATGGGAGTATAGGGCTGGCACGGAGTTATTTAACATATTGCAACCCAAAGGGACGGCCTGTGGAGAGAGCGAGAGCGAGTTTTTGGACGAAGATGTACGGGCAGATTTCGGCTCAGACAATGGAGCCTTTTGATTGGCGAAGCGAGGAGGTGTGGAGACGGTGGAAGTCATGCCCGGAATGTCAATGTTATCTGGCCAAAAGGCTCGGCCGAAAGGAGCATGCTGATTGGCCGGACGTCTTTCTACTTTGATTACAATAATCATTGTTCCTCAGAGATCTCCCAGTGTATGCCACCTCCTCTACGTAGTGTATGTAGTACCCATCTTGCAACACGATCCCACCCTTACTCTGTGCAACTCTCCAACCCAAGAGTGAAACGGTATTCTCAGATTTTCTTCTATTCAACTTTTTTAGCTCTGGAACTCTCTCCCAGAATCAGTCTTACCCTCTTCCTATGACTTAAATTGCTTCAAACTCTGTGTGTCCAGGCATTTTGGCTCGAACGTCCCTTGATTTTAGCCCTGCCACACTTTCAACTCTGGGGGAAGCACTTGATACACGTAGGTCTGCCTTTTGTCTTCCTCACTCCTCTCCTTCTTAAACTGCACCAAATCATCTAAATATAGCTAGAATTTAATTAAATGGATGTTGCCGGTACAGAAGGGGCTAGCTATCTTAAAATTTGAACAAGACTCATGGATGATGGGGGGGGGGGGAGAGCTTGAATGTGACGTAATTATTCAGTGCAAACATTGTACTGGAAGCAGGCGGACGTATTCTGGTTGGCTCATCGTATTTTACCGTATTTAACCTTCTGAGGATCAATACACGTTTGGACAGTATATTCTGGCTATCATGAAACGATTCTACTAAGCTTAGGAAGAACTTGTGGGAGCTAAACATTTAATTTGAGATAGTATTAGCCTCTTTGAGTCCTAGATATCCTTCACATAGAATGGATTCTATAAGAGCGAAAAACTATCGTTATAGATTTATTTCTATAAAATCCAATAATGATGATAGAATAATCTAAACACCGCCATCATGTTCAGGGGACATATATATATATATATTTGTTTTGAGAGTAAGCTAAATTTGTACATTTTTCGATAGAAAAATTTCTCCGGCGAAGCCGGATTTCTCCATACAATGGTGGCTCCCTATCGCTCGCCAGGAAGAAATCGACACCTGGATGGGGATAAACGTCTTAAAACAGTAGGCTGAACGGGGCCGAACGGATACAAGGCAAAGAGAGAGGGAGAGAAATAGAAAAAAAAAAAACGAGGAGAGAGAGAGAGAAAGAGTAAACTAAAAAAAGCGAGGTGGGCTCAATTGTTAAACTGTAACTAACGTAACGCAAACATTGAGCCCACCTCCCTGTTTGTTGTTTTCTCTTTCTCTCCCTCTCCTCGTTTTTATATTTGTTTTTTCAATTTCTCTCCCTCTCCCTTTGCCTTGTATCCGTTCGGCCCCGTTCAGCCTACTGTTTTAAGACGTTTATCCCCATCCAGGTGTCGATTTCTTCCTGGCGAGTGATAGGGAGCCAGCATTGTATGGAGAAATTCGGCTTCGCCGGAGAAATTTTTCTATCGAAAAATGTACAAATTTAGCTTACTCTCAAAACAAATATATATATATATGTCCGCTGAACATGATGGCGGTGTTTAGATTATTCTATCATCATTATTGGATTTTATAGAAATAAATCTATAACGATAGTTTTTCGCTCTTATAGAATCCATTCCGCAGCAAAATATTAACTCTGTCTGTTTTCACCAATAATAACTGCTTTTTATATTTTTTTTGTTTTCATGAACGGCAAGAGGAAAGGTTATTCTATAAGATTTCATCAACAACAACAACAAATATAACAATATGTGAAATTTCACCATAGGTGAAAGATATCTCACTATAGGCCTAATAATTTTGTTTTACCCACCTCTCCGAAGTTGCTCTTTGGCCTCGGCAGGTGTGTCTTGAGCATTCCGCGACGTCGCAAGGCCCTTCGCATGCCTCGTGCAGAGCATAACCCTGGCGGGTATACTCTCGGCGAGTATTCGTGCGCATGTCGACGACTAATCGACGAGGAAATCGCCGATGATCGTCGATGTTCTCGGAACATCCGAGAGCATCGGCGATCCGTCGTGCGACTTTTGGAACATTTCAACTATTTCCTTCGTGCGACAAACTCCGCGATGTCTCGCCCATGTCGCAGATGATCGCTGAAACCCTTCGGCGATGCTCGACGATGCTTGCGAGGGTAACCAATCATCGTGAGTCCTCGTCCAAAATTTTGAACTGTGCGAACATTATGCGACGACCCGCTAGGGCCCTTGCGAGGCCTGAGAAGCCTTGAGAGTCAAACGATTTTTCATGAGAGGTATTGAGACATGTCACGAATGTGCCAATTTATTGGTTTCGGCGACGAAAATCGTGACTTGTCTCACCAGTGGGAAAGGGGCCTAAAATTGCTTAAAATAATCGAATGATAATCAGAAAAAGCTGTCATAATCCTCAAGGGGTTAAGGTGTGTATGGGAACATTTTGGTGTATATATGGGTGTGTTTTGATATTCAATTAATGTTAAGGTAGTCCTACATGTAAAATATTGTATGAATAAAATAAATTAATAGACTTATGACTGACTAAGCTGGTTCCTATATGTCGTGTCTATGTATTATTTATAACAAGTAATTACGTGAATATCGTAGACGGCCTGACATTCGCTCCTATTGTGGCATTTCCTGATTACTCCAATCTCTTCAAGTTATAAACATATGTACCCTTCCAAGGAATCGGAGAGGTCCTTTTACAAGTCTGCGAGGGCAGAGAACATGTTATTGCTTGCACCAATCGCACATTAACCCAGTCAGTACCGAGTTATGCAGCAACAAAAAGGGAGTGCTTAGGGCTAGTCTTGGCATTGCAATATTTCAAGTCATATTCACACGGTGCCAAGCTTCTAATAATAAATGTGGATTACCACTCTTTCCAATGGCTAAGACGCACCCAGACCACTAATGCCCTGATTATTCGATGGTGGGAGACCCTCAATAAATTCACATTTTTTATCCTGTACCACCCTGGAAAGCTTCACACTAATGCCGATGCCTTCTCCCGCCTTCTGGTACATACTTTCCAGGTCCCCGACTTGCTTCACACCATTCACTCAAAAGAACACAAATTAGTCTGTATTAATAGCATCACCCCTCTCCACACCAATACCCAACTGAAAACGTTAATGCAAGCATGAGGAACTTATGAATAGCCAGCATGGATCCCGAAAGACATTTTGTATGCTAACAAGAGTTGAACACAATCTGATCACTGAGGCCTGCCACATTGCCATCAAACCAGCAGCAACAAACAAGATAATGATACAAGTCCACTCAAAACACAGTATCAATCATGAGTATACAAAATTACTCCAGTCCAACACCCACTACTGGACTCCTCGTCCTAGCACCGCTGCCAAACGTAACACGGAGGCTTTCTTGGCCTGAACCAATGGCAAAGATTTCCCCCGGATCCCGGGCCCTTATAGAGACCATTACGGCCGAAAAGCCCTGGCAACAACTGGCCATCGACACTCGAGGCCCGCTCTGCCCCTTCAAACCCTTTAATTATGTAATAACGATGGTTGAATCTCATTCGTAATTTTGAGTAGCCCTTTTGTACGCCAATTGTAACTCCGTAAATACAAACATGTATACCATATTCGTGTACTCTCTTCTAGTCTCAGCCATCCCAGTCGATTATGGAATGTACCCTATGTGTACAGTCGTGGTCAGGAATACTTGAATGTCCTGTAATGATAAAAAAAGTCGATATGCATTAACTAGTGAATATTAGAAGTGTGATTGCTGTGGCTCAACCAGCAACTCAAAATTATTTGCCAATGTATCTTATTCATATCTCAGAAAACTGTACATGCATTCCTGTCTACGATTGTAACTAATAATAATAGAGGTACCGGCATCTTCGTCTTAACCCTTTGAAGATCACGACGCAGTTTAACTGTTTTGGCTATCATTAGATGATTATATTTAGTAATGAGAATACTTAATTAATCTATCCTGGTCAACATAATTATTAGGTGATTATTTTGTTTTCATTCGCATAAATACACATGCGTGAATACAATCATTTGTATGCTCTGATTAGTCCGGGTTGACGTATTGTAAGGCAAGGTGTTATGGATACTATGTGGGTAGGCGTGGTGAGTACCAGGTGAATGGCTGTAATAGTATGTACTGTATATAGGTAGATTGATAGTAGATTGGTAGATTCTAGTAGACACTTCTGATAGATTTGCATAGTCTTTAGTAGTAATATGCTGCCACTGTATCCCTAGGTACCATAAATACAGTGATGACTATTATTTAGGTATGGTAGAAATTATATCTGCAGTTTACCAGCCAATTTATATTTTATTAAGAATTTGCAAGAACGAAAATTAATTACAGGAACATATCTTTATTGCAGGAACAGGGTTGTAAGTACATCTTGATGTAGTATTTTAATATTTATTGAGTATTCCCCAAGTAGGGAGAAACATCCGCGCATATGTGTTAACAGCTCCAAGCCTTGTGTTTAAGTGTCAGTTAAATTTCCAATGCAATTCAAACCTCACGTTAACTCCCGGTCAAACCGACCCCTAGTGATAGCACACAGGACACAACTCAATAATTGACACAGCTCTGAACTCAGTAAAAGGTTGAAGGTCTAAACTTGAAAGTGGCCTCTAAGAATAGAGTGGTGTACAGTTGCCTCCCAATTAAAATGTACATTATTAATTAACTGCATGTAAACTACCTTAACCTTTATGTGAACAATATTAATATTTCCTATATATAATCCCAAGTAAAACACATAATAGTATATACTTTATATCCACTTCACCATTTCATAAAACATTAACCTTATAAGGATCATGACGCGCTCTGAGAGTGTATTCTTGCTGTCATTGGATGATTATATTCAGCTTTGGTTGAACTTGTGGAAGCCAAAGAGGTAATAATTGAGATAGTATTAACTCCTTTGATTTCTAGAGAGCCTTCCTGTATTGCATAACATTGTCACATTGTAGCCAGAATAAATTGTCAAATTGCGTCATAATCCTCAAAGGTTTACGAACCAATATTGTTTGCAGAATATGGATATAGCCAGTATAAGGATTGTATTCCAATCCATCACACATAATAAGTCCCGCATTCCAGAGTATATTTGCCAAACCTTCAACCTGCACCATGTGATAGGAATGACTGAACGGATTTATAGATTTAAAATGCCTGTAGACTATGTAGATTGAAGGTAAATTTGTGAGTTTACCCTTCAGTAATAATGATGTTTCTATCTATCTATCTATTGCCTGACGCCGTGATCCCCGAAGGGGTGGCCACGAACGAACCGCCCCCATGCACCTCTGTCCCCAGTCAGTCGACGCCCCTCCCCCCAACCAGCACCGCCTTCATTCATGTAGTTCCTCACTCCATCCTTCCACCTCATATTCGGTCTACCTCTCCCCCTCTGTCCCTCCACCTCGCTCTCGTACACCCTCTTAGTCATTCTCTCGCTTTCCATACGTTCCATATGGCCGAACCATCTCAAGTTGTTCCTTTTCACACTTTCCAGCACATCTACCTCCACACCACACCTCCTTCTTACTTCCTCATTCGTCTGTCTATCCCTCCATGTAACTCCGCACGCACTCCTTAGGTAATTCATTTCCACTGCTCTCACTCTTGGTCTGAGTCTCTCAACCAACGTCCATGCTTCGCTTCCGTAAGTCAGTGTCGGGATTACCACACTGTCATGCAAGGACTTCTTCACTTCCATACTGACCACCCTATTTCTTGTTACTGCTTTTAGCGTTCCTACAACCCTCTTCCCCTGTTGTACCCTCTCCCGCACCTCTTCATCCATAGTCCCATCTTTACTCAACACACTGCCCAGATACTTAAAAGAGTTTGAAGTGCACAATTCCATTTGTTAAAATATATAATATACATACACCTGTTGTGGTGGCTTAATAAAGAAGAAGTCTATGGTTCATATCTTGGCAACTATTGTATACATACAATGCGTAATTTACCTTAAAGGCCTGGTCACATGGTCATTTTCAGTTTCCATTCTGCGGGGAGGTCGGGGAATAGTAGCCGTAAATTTTCCGGCAAGAATCAAAAAGTTTTCACACGAGAGAGTGAGTCAAAGGTTAGGTCTATAGACGGAGAATGACCAAGCAGAAAGCACATATATCAATTTACACAGTGATATCAGTGCATCTTTGGGCCACTCATGTTTGTAGAGGGCCTCAGGGGTGCAGAATGATGGTTATAATGAGCAGGGGTGATACTAAATACATGAGGTATGCTCTAGTTGTTATTATTGGCAATTCCTTGAATGTGAGCAGTTACAATACAATGATGGGAGCACTTAAAAGAAAACAGGTGATGACGAACTATAATAAAATATTAACATTGGATATTGTAACAGCTCACAAGATCGGAAGCATTTTGTTTTGGCAGACATACTTAAGAAGAGCGAAGATAAACCTAATGCGTCTGCTGGTGCTTGGGATATAGTGGTATACACGACTTGGTTGATGTTAGGTTACTGAGATTGCCTTTCAAATGGCCTCCCTATTTGTTTTGTTATTATAAAGTGAATGAGTTGACCGACTTTCATCCTCCTTTTCATATTTCTGTAATTATTCTTTTTACCTCATCTTTCTTTTTATCTTCTCAGAATAGTATCATATATCTTCTTCGTATATGGCCTGCTTAATATATCGTTTTTGTTTCTTGACGTGGAATGGTATGAATTCAAACAAACATGCATTACTGAACGTCTTTTGTTTTTCGTTTGGTACGAGAGGTTGCCAAGCAAGTGGCCATGGCATTGGATATGAATATACGCCGCGGACTGCGAGCGGCGAATAGCCAAGAAACCAACATGTTGGTTCCCTCTATTTCCCAGGGAAATATGACACCACAGCGAAATTGGCACTTCCAATACTCAGCCCTCACCGGAGGACGGATGAAAACATGACCGTGTGACCAGTCTTAACACTAGATTAGCGGGCTAGCGGTTTATTTATATGTACCGCCCAGCGGGGTGTTTTTAGCCAAAATAGGGCTGTTTACGTGATCATTTTCATGCCTAAATAAGACCCAGAGCGTAAAACAAGTATCTATCCCCGAAAGGGCATAAACAGAGCTTTCCAATGACACCATAACGATCCTTTTATGATGGCTAGTTTTCTTGCAACAACCGCGCAACGCGAGTGCAAAAAGCATGTAATTCGGCACTTTCCCCATACAATTCCGTATATAGCGAGTGAGAGAGGGAGGGAGGAGGTGGGATTCGTGTCAGTAGGTTCGCCGCGGTGGTCTGGAGCAGTCATACGCTCACTACTCTCCTGCCACCACTTGTCTCTCTCTCTCAGCAACATTACGTGCTGAAATTGCCACACGACCTATGTCGAGCGCCGCCAGATAGTCCAGATTTATTATACTCGACTTATGTTGCGCGCCGCTAGTTATGGGTTAACTCCCGGACCTAGGGTGACGGGATATCCCGCTCCCAGTACTGGCTTCTGTAGGCCCTAGGTGACAGGATATCCTGCAATAAGGCCGCCTGGGATCCATACTCACTATACATTTTTATCTCATTATTACTTTGGCTACACATAACCTAGACACTTTTACTTTTATTCAGTGTGAAAAAGAATAGATGATATATATATATACAGTATATATATATATATATATATATATATATATATATATATATATATCTATCTATCTATCTATTGCCTGACGCCGTGATCCCCGAAGGGGTGGCCACGAACGAACCGCCCCCATGCACCTCTGTCCCCAGTCAGTCGACACCCCTCCCCCCACCAGCACCGCCTTCGTTCATGTAGTTCCTCACTCCATCCTTCCACCTCATATTCGGTCTACCTCTCCCCCTCTGTCCCTCCACCTCGCTCTCGTACACCCTCTTAGTCATTCTCTCGCTTTCCATACGTTCCATATGGCCGAACCATCTCAAGTTGTTCCTTTTCACACTTTCCAGCACATCTACCTCCACACCACACCTCCTTCTTACTTCCTCATTAGTCTGTCTATCCCTCCATGTAACTCCGCACGCACTCCTTAAGTAATTCATTTCCACTGCTCTCACTCTTGGTCTGAGTCTCTCAACCAACGTCCATGCTTCGCTTCCGTAAGTCAGTGTCAGGATTACCACACTGTCATGCAAGGACTTCTTCACTTCCATACTGACCACCCTATTTCTTGTTACTGCTTTTAGCGTTCCTACAACCCTCTTCCCCTGTTGTACCCTCTCCCGCACCTCTTCATCCATAGTCCCATCTTTACTCAACACACTGCCCAGATACTTAAAAGAGTTGACGATCTCCATAGCCTGACCGTTCAGCTTCACCTCACACTCTGTGACTTCACCCCTTTCGAAGACCATAACCTTGCTCTTCCCCGTATTTACCTTCAAATTCCGTTTTACGCACACTGTTCCAAACTCATTTACCAGACCCTGCAACTCCCATTCATTATCACTCATCAGAACTGTATCATCCGCAAACAGCAGTATAGGTAGCTTCCACTCAATTCCCTCCCTTTTCAGCGATACACCAACATCCACTGCTCTTGATAGTATTTCTTTCATAACTCCATCCATATATACAGTAAACAACCACGGGGACATCACACACCCCTGTTTCAAACCAACATTCAGGTCAAAGAACTCGCTCTGCTCACTCTCCACACGTACTGCCGCCTTTGCACCCTCATACATGCTCTTCACTGCTTTCAGCAACTTGCCCTCTACTCCGTATATTCTAAGTACTTTCCACAAACCTTCTCTATCCACTCTGTCATAGGCCTTCTCCAAGTCCATAAAGGCAACATACACCTTTTGTTTCTTCTCCAGATACTTCTCCACAACACAATTCAGGGTAAAAATCTGATCTACACATCCTCTTCCCTTCCTAAAACCTCCCTGCTCGTCGCCTATCCATTTCTCCGTTCTCACTCTCACTCTCTCAATCACTACCCTACTGTATACCTTCCCTACTACGCTTAGAAGACATTTTCCTCGGTGGTTACCACACACTCCTCTTTCCCCTTTGCCCTTATATAGGGGGACTATTATGCCAGTCTTCCAGTCATATATATATATATATATATATATATATCATTATGGTAACTCTTTTGGATTGAGTGTAGGAAGGAGATGATTTACGCTTAATGAGATGAAATAGACCTGGTGAGCAAAAGGCAATGAGTTTAACACGGGTGGCAGGGGAGTCATGTACGCATTACGCCCGAGGCGGGAGAGTTATTGGGAGATGGGTAATTTTTCTGGTCCACCTTCTTCCTTATGTTTAGCCCCATTAGTTTTCAGATTATAAACAAATTTGGTCCATTATTTTGGCGATTGTAAGACTGTTCGCGCCATTTATTTGTCAATACTATGAGTTTACGTGTCATTGACGTGTCTATTTTTTTCTTGGTGAGCAATAGCAATCTGTAAATTAGAAGGAACACGCCTTTGGCCGTAACATTTTTATCCCAAAAAATGTACAATATATCTTGAAGGGGGATGCTGGTGTTATATGTTTTAGTTTGATGGAGGTATAGGGAGGAAACTAGATAGTGACAATATATATATTAAAAAATCGACAAAAGGTGATATATCCCCCCTTTAACCCTCAACTCGCTCTAGTGTCCGTTATATGACGGGAGAGAGAATATTGGCCACCCCTACGGTGCCCATCACAGCTATGACGGGTGCCATTTTGAGGCCATTATGAGCTATGAGAGAGAAACCGAGCGTTGGAGGGACGATAAGCGACCTCGGAACGCTCGCCACCGCTATGTGGCCGTCACTGCGGCATACTGTATCTCATCCCCGCCTCCCTACTCCTCTCAACAAGAATAAAATCGGGGAACATACCTCATCTTAGGGTATTTTCGCCTCCGGTTGCAAGATCGTTGCAAGGGAACCCGGGGTCGTACAAGGATGATTCATGTGTTATTGTAAAGCTCTATTATCGCCCTTTCACGGATATATATCTGTATTACGCTCTGGCTCTTGCTTATGCATGACAAGAACATGGACTGAAGCTCATAATTTGTAAATATACCCGCCAGGCGTTACAGTGATGTACACAAAACTGCCTGCTTGTTGCTAGTTAAGGCCGATCCAACTCAGTATGGGTATACAAATACATTCTGGAATATGGATCTACAATGCATACAAAAATGTCTACAAATAACAACCAAGGTACAATCTTATGTTAGATAATATATCAACGAAAACATGTAAACACACGAAAAGTCACATCTAGTATCAATTGAAAAAAAGTACATCTAGTTAAAAGTAATCTTCATTCTGCAAAACCTCAATGGGCGAAAACATATGTCACTTTTGCTGAAGAATTATTATAAATATATATTCCGGGTTTATAGGTCTTATTACAAATTAATATATACGGCTACCGTGTAACAAACCCTATATCTAACATAAATGTTATCATGAATTTCTTGCTCTATTCTTCTTTTATGTGAAATAGTGTCAAATGAATTATAGTAATAGGTTAAACTTGTACGGCGATGATAAATACCGGTACTGATAATTTTTTTAGGTCCTCACCAGGATTCAATTATGACAAAAAATCCTTGTAAAACTGAATAAAATAAACGAGAATCCGACATAATTAAACAGGCAGACAATCTCTCAACAAAGGGTACTTGGCCACCACAGAAGCTCTTCAGCTTACAGGTTTATAAACAGTAAGAATACAATGTAAACTTTTGCAGGTGAAGAGACGCTGGTGAATGTTAGTTTATTTAGTTGTTTTTTTCAGTCGAAGGTGTTTCAGGCTCGCACCAACTACTTTCTTCACACCAATTCCTTTTTTGCAGCAATTACTTACTTTCTTCGTCCCAATACCTTCTTCGCACCAACTACATTCTTAGCACCAACTACTTTGCATATGGTTGTGTAGTTTATTCAATTTAACAGCCTTCTTTGTCTTTGTCGTCCATATAGCCAAACACCAAGCAGTCTTCAACTTCCACTGTCAAGGAAGTAGTTTTGAAACTTAATATATATATATATATATATATCATTATGGTAACTCTTTTGGATTGAGTGTAGGAAGGAGATGATTTACGCTTAATGAGATGAAATAGACCTGGTGAGCAAAAGGCAATGAGTTTAACACGGGTGGCAGGGGAGTCATGTACGCATTACGCCCGAGGCGGGAGAGTTATTGGGAGATGGGTAATTTTTCTGGTCCACCTTCTTCCTTTTGTTTAGCCCCATTAGTTTTCAGATTATAAAAAAATTTGGTCCATTATTTTGGCGATTGTAAGACTGTTCACGCCATTTATTTGTCAATACTATGAGTTTACGTGTCATTGACGTGTCTATTTTTTTCTTGGTGAGCAATAGCAATCTGTAAATTAGAAGGAACACGCCTTTGGCCGTAACATTTTTATCCCAAAAAATTTACAATATATCTTGAAGGGGGATGCTGGTGTTATATGTTTTAGTTTGATGGAGGTATAGGGAGGAAACTAGATAGTGACAATATATATATTAAAAAATCGACAAAAGGTGAAATATCCCCCCTTTAACCCTCAACTCGCTCTAGTGTCCGTTATATGACGGGAGAGAGAATATTGGCCACCCCTACGGTGCCCATCACAGCTATGACGGGTGCCATTTTGAGGCCATTATGAGCTATGAGAGAGAAACCGAGCGTTGGAGGGACGATAAGCGACCTCGGAACGCTCGCCACCGCTATGTGGCCGTCACTGCGGCATACTGTATCTCATCCCCGCCTCCCTACTCCTCTCAACAAGAATAAAATCGGGGAACATACCTCATCTTAGGGTATTTTCGCCTCCGGTTGCAAGATCGTTGCAAGGGAACCCGGGGTCGTACAAGGATGATTCATGTGTTATTGTAAAGCTCTATTATCGCCCTTTCACGGATATATATTTGTATTACGCTCTGGCTCTTGCTTATGCATGACAAGACCATGGACTGAAGCTCATAATTTGTAAATATACCCGCCAGGCGTTACGGTGATGTACACAAAACTGCCTGCTTGTTGCTAGTTAAGGCCGATCCAACTCAGTATGGGTATACAAATACATTCTGGAATATGGATCTACAATGCATACAAAAATGTCTACAAATAACAACCAAGGTACAATCTTATGTTATGTTAGATAATATATCAACGAAAACATGTAAACACACGAAAAGTCACATCTAGTATCAATTGAAAAAAAGTACATCTAGTTAAAAGTAATCTTCATTCTGCAAAACCTCAATGGGCGAAAACATATGTCACTTTTGCTGAAGAATTATTATAAATATATATTCCGGGTTTATAGGTCTTATTACAAATTAATATATACGGCTACCGTGTAACAAACCCTATATCTAACATAAATGTTATCATGAATTTCTTGCTCTATTCTTGTTTTATGTGAAATAGTGTCAAATGAATTATAGTAATAGGTTAAACTTGTACGGCGATGATAAATACCGGTACTGATAATTTTTTTAGGTCCTCACCAGGATTCAATTAGGACAAAAAATCCTTGTAAAACTGAATAAAATAAACGAGAATCCGACATAATAAAACAGGCAGACAATCTCTCAACAAAGGGTACTTGGCCACCACAGAAGCTCTTCAGCTTACAGGTTTATAAACAGTAAGAATACAATGTAAACTTTTGCAGGTGAAGAGACGCTGGTGAATGTTAGTTTATTTAGTTGTTTTTTTCAGTCGAAGGTGTTTCAGGCTCGCACCAACTACTTTCTTCACACCAATTCCTTTTTTGCAGCAATTACTTACTTTCTTCGTCCCAATACCTTCTTCGCACCAACTACATTCTTAGCACCAACTACTTTGCATATGGTTGTGTAGTTTATTCAATTTAACAGCCTTCTTTGTCTTTGTCGTCCTTATAGCCAAACACCAAGCAGTCTTCAACTTCCACTGTCAAGGAAGTAGTTTGAAACTTAACCCTACAGATGATTTGATCAGCTTAGGAAGGATCTCTATTGGGCAATAGTAGACCAGTCAAAGTAGGGCTGGACTTAGAACAAATTGCAATAGAAGGTTTTTTGGCTTTAACTTGTTTATTAGGTCCCTCTGATGAACATATAAAAAGTCTCCAACTTTTGGACACCGGGAAAGTGGTTAATTTGCATAAATTCAAGATGGCCGCCGTCCAAAGCTTCAATTTACAGATAACTTTTTTCTGGTTGCTCCTAGACCCTATAAATGTATTACAAACAACGTTTTTTGGCTTTAACTTGTTTATTAGGTCCCTCTGATGAACATATAAAAAGTCTCCAACTTTTGGACACCTGGAAAGTGGTTAATTTACAGCCAAAAAACCTTACAGCCAAAAAACCTTCTATTGCAATTTGTTCTAGGTCAAGCCCTACCTTTACTGCACATTATTGTCTATTACATTTTGCCTAGGCCTATACTAATCCCATCATCTTGTTTCTTGTTTCAACAGATTGGTGCGACATCTACCGAAGCCATGGAAGAAGAGGTGGTGCATAATCCCTGCGGCATTTGCTCAAACACGTTAGACGAAGGAGAAACAGTCAAGCTGAGGGCGAAGGGAGCAGATACTATCAACAAGGCCAGTACTGAACGTGGAACGCCATCAATTACCGTGTCCGAGGGCCAAACGGTGCACATTGATTGCCGAAAGAAGCATGTCAATACGAAGCCAAATAGAATTCCTGGGAAGCAGAAGAAACGTCCTGAAAAACCTGCTCTTCGTTCTCAGACACCAGACTTTTGTTTTACAGAGAACTGCTTTTTTTGTGGTACAAAAATCTATTTGGACACAAAGCATGATTCAGAAGAAGTGTATCCAGTAGCTTTTTGGGATGCATGGGCCATGTTATGGAAGCATCTGGGCTTAAGGAGGTTTTTGGAACTTATATACGCTGAAAATGCTGTGACCCAAATGCTGAGTGGGAAAGCCTATGCACGAGCAATCAGAGGCCACTTCTTGGTTGACACAGCCTTGAGTTCGATTGTGTTAGGCAGGGCATACGGTGTCAACCTCTCAATGGTAGATGAGGAAAGTGACGCATGCAAGGACTTCCAGGAGGCTGCAGATCTTTTGGATAAGCTGTTGCGTGAAGACGTTTCACCGGATGAAGTCTGCAGTAAAGACGTTTTCAACAGAATTTCTGAAAAACTTAAAGCTGAGAAGAGCTCCTTAGCAGAGCATAAGATGGGAAAGCTATGGATTCAATACATGGACATGATTGACCTGCTGCGTCGCTTCCTGAGGGCACTGAGAATGGGCGATTTCCTACTGTACCTCGGAACACTCCAGGAGATGTTGCCGTACTTTGCAGCGTGTGGTCATAACAATTATGCCAAGTCAGCCCATGTGTACATTCAAGACATGATTGAACTTGAGCAGCTCAACCCAGACATGTTCTGTCAATTGAACTCCGGTCTATTTGTGATCCGCCGAAGTGATCGGCTGTGGGCAGGACTGCCAAGCGACTTGGTTATAGAGCAGGTTTTGATGCGCTCTTTGAAAACGAATGGTGGATTGACACGTGGTAGGGGCATGGAGGAAACGCAACGCCTGCGCTGGTTACTTGCTATGCCAGCCTGCGCTGAGGTGAGTGAAGTTATGCAAGAACTTTCAGGGAAGCATTTCCACACCTCTGAGCAGCACAAAGAAATGACTGAAGCAAGGCGTGAACGAGATAGGAAGGACACAGAGAAGGTTCTCGCATTCTTCAAGGATTATGATCCATTTCAAGAATCAAATGAACTCAGGAATATTGCCAACGGTGTGACAGGACCAGCCTCGGCCAATCCTCATTTACTGTATGAGGTTGGTATGAACATTGTGCAGAAGATGGAAGGTAGCAATGCTTTTGACTTTTCATTTAGGAAGAAAGATCAAGTTGAGTCGTTGGGTGCAAAGGTTACAATCAGTGCTGAAAAAGTACCAATCGACCCACAGCTCCTTTTCCAGAGGCTCCTCATCTTTGCTAATAACAGGGACTTAGGTGTTGAAGAGGTCTTTGCGTATGAGTTGTCTAGCTACCCTACTGCTCTGTTCGATAAGTGGGGGAGGCTCAGGGAAGCCAATAAACCACAGCTAGGAGATGAGATAGCTGCTGTTGTTCCCAAGTCGTCATTGGAATCATTTGAGGAAGAAAGGACTGTGACCCATGTTCTGGATGGTGGTTCCTTATTGCAAAGGATTCCATGGAAGAAGGGTGACACATTTGAGGACATTGCAAGCATGTACATGAAGCATGTTTCCAAAAACTTTCTCAACCCGGTGGTTGTATTCGACGGTTATAAATCAGGACCTACTACCAAGGACATGACACACAATCGACGATCAAAAGGAGTCTTTGGTCAAAAGGTGATGTTCACTCCAACCATGCCCCTTCGGTCAAAAAAGGAAAACTTCTTGTCAAACTCGGACAATAAGCAAAACTTCATTGACTTATTGTGTGAAACATTCAAGGCAAATGGAATTGACTGTGTCAATGCGCCAGCAGATGCAGATGTCATGATTGCGAAGAAGGGAATTGAGCATGCAAGGGAAACCGTGACATATGTGATAGGTGAGGACACAGACTTGTTGGTGCTGTTGTGTCATTATGCGGAACGAGGGATGAATGATTTGTACTTCAAGTCGAGCAAGGAAGGTGGGAAATGTTGGCATATTAACTCAGTAGCAGAAGCTCTCGGTGAAAGCATCTGTCGTGTCCTGCCAGTTGTCCATGCACTCTGTGGATGTGACACAACCTCACGACTGTATGGTATTGGTAAAGGGGCTGCCTTGAGGAAAGTGAGGGAAGACAACGGTTTCTTGAAATGTATAGAAGCATTCTGTTGCCAAAGTGGAAGTAAAGACGCGATATCATCAGCTGGTGAAAAGGCCTTGGTTTATTTGTACGGGGGAAAAGGAAATGACACCCTTGACGGACTGCGAAAGACAAAGTTTTGCAACAAGGTGGCAAAAAGTTCAACTACCGTTGAAGTTCACAGCCTTCCCCCAACAACCGATGCAGCCAAATACCACTCGTTCCGAGTTTATTGTCAGGTCCAGGAATGGATGGGGAACTGTGTGGACCCCGAGAAATGGGGCTGATGTCTGCGGAAGGGACAGCTTGAACCGAAGACGATGGATTCGCCAGTGGCTCCTGATTCACTACTGAAATTGGTCAGATGTCAGTGTAAGGGCAACTGTGACACTCAACGCTGTAGTTGCAAACGGAATGAGCTTGAATGTTCCAGTGCATGTGGTCAATGTAAAGGACTCTGTCAAAATAGCAACTTTGATGCAAGCACCGATGATCCAAGTGAATACGAACTCCTATCATGAATTACATAATTGGCTCTGAATGACGTCATACTACGTCATGGTTTTTTTTTTTTTTTTTATAAAAAAGAGGGACAACAGGTCAAAAAACCCATACACGCACAAAGTGCCTGTGTCACCCCTTGTGAAAGAGACAGTTCAGCCTATCTGTAAGGTTTTTCGGCTGTAAATTAACCACTTTCCAGGTGTCCAAAAGTTGGAGACTTTTTATATGTTCATCAGAGGGACCTAATAAACAAGTTAAAGCCAAAAAACGTTGTTTGTAATACATTTATAGGGTCTAGGAGCAACCAGAAAAAAGTTATCTGTAAATTGAAGCTTTGGACGGCGGCCATCTTGAATTTATGCAAATTAACCACTTTCCCAGTGTCCAAAAGTTGGAGACTTTTTATATGTTCATCAGAGGGACCTAATAAACAAGTTAAAGCCAAAAAACCTTCTATTGCAATTTGTTCTAGGTCCAGTTAAATGATTGCTAGATTTACTGGACTATATTACCTATAGAAGGCCATTCTTGTATCCACTTAACTCCAACAAATCCTTCATAAGCTGAAAAGATCGTCTTAGAGTAGCTAAAATAATATGTACAAATGTGTCATGTGCTGCAAAGGGTTAATTTGATTATAAGGTAGTATATTTTTAGAGCATAAAAATTAATAAATATAATTGTCCAAACTCTGATATGGACAGTCTTACTTTAAGTATTACATTAAGTTTTTTTAGTATTAAGTTTATGGGATCAATAATTATATAGAATAATTAAAAGGTTAATAATTATGTTCTATATTGGATATTGGGTAATCTATCATTCCTATGAACTTAGGTAATTATAATTGGGAGGTAAAATAATTCCTGACCTCATAACGCATGCGCGGAAAAGTAAGGCTCCCGCAAATTTGACAGGGAGCCCTCACTCTCTACCTAGCCGCCACCAATACCAGACCGTCTGCCTACGCTCTGTGTTTTCACCTCACCTTTCGCCCCATTAGTGATAGTACTTAGCTCATCAATTCTCCATATATCCATACTAATCCATAGATCATTAATCATCATGTATAGTGGCCCCCTTCTTTATTCATCAACTCTAATCTATTAGCTAACACTCCAATTTCCCACACACCATCTTGTAACATCGTCACGGCTCAACAAGTCAACTAGGTCCTACAGCACTAGTTCCAGTATTCAGGTGATATAAACTATTGTATGGTATTTTTATACAGTCCACTATATAGTCCTACCTACGAATATCCATATAATGGTCCTTCGCCCGTCCTAGTGTGATCGTTGGCCAGCCTGCTTTGTTTACTTGTCGGTGCATTTGATGGCTACTGTCCCGCGATTGTTTTCTTCTTTTTCGGCCGCGAGGGTTTTCCTGATTTGCCAACATGGCATATGGCTTTTTTCAGCACGGGGCAGCGGGAGGTGGTGTAGGGGAAGGTTTTGAGCCAGAGAGGGCTATTTACCTTGGCCTTATAAAAAAGGTGGCCATAGTAGGCCATTCCTATGTGCGCGAACTGTACATAGATAAGTCTATCTACCACCCCCACCACACGATCAAATCTCTTGCCGCCCCAGGGGCTAAAATAAGTACCTTGCGTAACACTGAAGCGTGGGACCACTTAGTTAGCTGGCGGCCTGACTTATCATACCTGGTAATAGGTGGCAATGATTTTATTATATTAGGTCAGGCGTTGCCCCTAAGGAACTGGCCAATCAGATCCAAGAGTTGGCCAGAGATATAGAGAGTCAAACAGGAGGCCACTGTTACATAATTGGCATAGAGAAGCGCCAGAATCCATGAGGAATCGAATTTGACGAGTTTAACCGTATCCGAAACTCAGTCAATCAGTGGCTTAAGCGCAACCTGCCATGGACCCGGAGCCGATACATGCCGATGGATACCGCAGCGACTGATTTTGGGTGGGACGGCATCCATCTCACACCGCCCGCCTCTGATCGGTTGTTCCGCGAGATCGAGGAGACGGCTCGGAAGTTCTTTGGTGCGGACGCTGAGGCTCTGCTTGACAGATCCTTTGTGGAATATAACATGCACTAAATTTAACTAACCCATAATTTGCATTTTTTCTGATTGACTTAATTTTAAAGTTCAATAAGTCTTGTTTTCCTGATTAGGCCTAACTACATTTAAATTTAAGTTCATTAAAAATGTGTTCTTTCTGATTAAGCCTAACTAAATCTAAATTTAAAGATATTTATTGGCTTTTCTAAATTATTAGTAAATCTTGATGCATCTAATTTAACCCTGTTTTTCAAAATTTCTGTGATAGCCTAACTTTTCAATTAACATTGCAGCATCTAAATTCTAAATTTTGATGGGTTGTATTTTGTGTATTAACTTTAATGATTTCGGCACTCGGCAGGCGCGTACATTTAATTCTACAGTCCTCATGCCACCCATGTTCTGATAGTTTGCCATTTATACCGTCGCTCGCGTTTAGTGTTAGGTCCGAACCCGAGTTTGATCGGCTATTTATCACCATGTCTTGTTAATATATCCTTTGTTTTTTCCTTTTTTTTCTTGCCGTTGCTCGCGTTTAGTGTTAGAACCCGAGTTTGATCGGCATGAAAAGTATTGCAATTTGTTTTCCCTCGCGTATTTGATGTTCCTCGCGTTTGTTCTCGCTCTTTGATTAACTGTCATTGGTCGCTCGCGTTTAGCGTTAGAACCCGAGTTTGATCGGCGAAAGATTTTCCTGTTTCGAATAAACTGTCGTAAAGGTCTGGGATTTGCATTTTCTATTTGTTTTAGACTAAAGGTGACTAAAGGTTCTAGCCCAAGGCAAACGCTGTAGGGCAGGTCTTAAAGGTTCGTTGACTGTCCTGACAGAAAATTTAGATGAGTTCTTGGAAACCGCATCTCGGGTAGAAGTCGAGGCAAAACTGCATAGCGTGCAGTCCCAAATGACCAAGTTTGAGGCCAATCAAGAGGTCTTGTTGCCGCTATATCCCTCAGACTCTGAATATTTTCAGGAGAACCAAGTGGATACCATTTACTTATTCGAGATCCATGGGATAATCGTCAGGTTAAAGTAGAAATTGGGTAAAGCAGAAGGGCAAACTCAATCCGACAACAAAAAAGGATCGGGAGTTAAATTGCCGCACATGATCCTACCCACCTTCGCTGGCGACTCAACATTATGGACTGGATTTTGGGACATGTTTCAATGTGTGGTGCATGAAAAGACTGACTTAAATGCAATTCAAAAGTTAACATACTTAAAGGGTCAGTTAACCCGGCAAGCGCGATAGGCCTCACGGAAGGCTTCCTATAGGGAACGCGATAGGCCTCACGGAAGCAGGACCATAAAAAAAGCCTTCCATAAAAAAAAAGGGCCTATCAAAACAAAGGAATTTGTCTCTAGGTGAGATAATTCCCCTCCAGTACTCATCCATGTAAATCTCACCCACCCCCCTCCCCTCCTTCCCCACCTTATTCCCCCCTCCCTCCCCTCCTCAATTATCACCTATTTTTCCTCTTATTATTATCATTTATCGGTTATTTTTCTCTCCCGCGATAATGTAGCACAAGTGGGTTGCATAAAAGATCGTTATGCAACACCCAGACACCGGCACACACCGCCCCGCTCGTCTCAGTTGACTCCCAGACAGCGAGAGGGGAGGGCTGCCTGTCTCTCTCTCTCGCCTGAGATTATGACCGGGTGGCCAATATCTTCGTTTTTCACCACCCAAATGCTTTTCCCACTTATTTTAGCACTCTTGAAGGTTCATATATACATCATATATGTAAAATAAAAGCATACCGAAAACAAATAATGGTTTATATTGTAAATATAACGAATTCTGTCAGAATCCAGGGCTAGAAATGCACAAATAACTACCCTAGCACCTAGGTCTATATCGCGCTTGTCAGGTTAAAGGGAGGTGCCTATAAATTGATAGAAGGATTCACGGTTGAGGGTGCAAGTTACGCCCCTGCCTTAGACTTGCTTCAAGAAACCTTCGGGCATCCCGACAGGGTAAAAGCGGCATATATCATGGATTTCCATAACCTTGTCGGTCCTAAATGTCAGGCCGTAGAACTAAAGGCTTTCTACGCCACTATGGAAAGTGCCATGAGATCTATGACTAGTCAACAGGTGAGTCTGGAAGAGTTCTGTGTGGTTCCATTGCTGAAAAAATTGCCATCACCAGTTAAGGAGACCATTAGGAGGGAGATGGGTGAGCGAAGCCTAGATTACAAGACTTTCACACAGTGTCTTCAGGCAGAATTGTATAACATGGTTGGTCAGGACTCCCCAGGAAAGAATATGCCTGTGGCTATGGCTGCATTCGCAACACAGAGTGGTAGTAGCCGGTTCCCATGTAAACTGTGCGGTGGGAATAACCATCCCTGGTATAAATGCTTTAAACATAAAACGGGACCGCTCAAAATTAAAAGAGCTCGGCAACTACGACTCTGTGCGGGATGTCTCTCCAGTGATCATGGTAGTAATGGGTGCATTAACCCTAACATCAAAAATTGTATGTAATGCCAGGGTAAGCACTTTCACTCCCTGTGCCCAAAACAGAGAGAGGCAAGACCGGCAAGGGTGGGTACTACTAGGGAAGAGTCAACACCTACAACCTCAACAACAATGTCTGTAAGTATGAATAAGCAAAATGTGATCCTACCCACAGTTCAGCTGCGAAGAAATCCGTACTACCGTCCCTTTCATACGAAACCGTGGGGACGGAAGAATTACGGCTTCATGGTTTCACCGGAACTCAAACCCCTTGTGAGTATACCATTATAGCACTGAAATATTTACATCGGGGTAGGTTCCATCGTCTCGAAGCAATTGTGGTCGAGGAACTTCCCAAGCATAAAGGTCAGTCTAGTCTTAGTGCTGAAATTACTAGTTTAAAGCACCATGGCATTAAATTGGCCGATTCATGCGTCACAGAGACAGCACAGCTGGAGGTACTAATTGGTGCCGACTATTACTACATCATTGTGCGACCTGGTTATAAACGGGTAGGTAATTTGGTTTTACTTCCAACCAAATTCGGATATGCACCGAGTGGTTCTTATGTGGCATCCACATCCAGCTCCAATACTGAGGTTGTAACAATTCTAAAAGTGGCAGTAACTCCAGTGGACCAATATATGTCTACTGGACAGTTCCCGTGCAAAGAAGAACTGAATGCTTGGTGGGATTTAGACCACATTGGCATATCACCCAAAGAACATTCGCAAGCCGAACGGCAAGCTTTGATCAATTATGAGGAGACAGTCACCTACGAGCCTGAGAGTCAACAATATCAGGTACGTCTGCCCTGGACTGAATTAAAAGAACAGTTGCCCACCAATAAAGGTTTGGCTGTTGGGAGATTACGATGTCTACAAAAGAGATTTATAGGTGAGCCTAAGTTTTGTGACCAATATTCACAGGTAATTTCTGATCAACTGTCACAGGGTTTCATCGAGGAGGTTCCTTTCGATGACTCTGTCTCATGTCATTATCTGGCGCATCACAGGGTCGTAAATTAAAGCAAGACTACACCGGTACATATTGTGTTTGACTGTTCCGCCAAAGTCGTCAAACACAAACCCAGTCTAAACGAATGTCTACATACGGGACCCTCTTTAGTACCGAACCTTGCTCAGGTTATGTTGCGATTCCGTCTGCATCAGTATGCGTGGGTCAGTGACATCGAGAAGGCTTTCTTGATGTTGAAACTTCATGAGGATGACAGGGATTACACTAGGTTTATGTGGCCGAAAGATCCTCTACATTTAGATTCTCCTCTAATCTGTTATCGGTTCAGGGCTGTCCTTTTCGGTTCGACCTGTTCTCAATTTCTCCTTAACGCGACCATCCTTAAGCATCTTTCTCTTGTTGATGCAGACCCGGAGTTGGTGCAGGAAATTAGGGCCGGGCTATATATCGATAACCTCCAAGGTACGGGGGATAATGAAAGTTCCCTCGTCCATGCTTACGATATGGCTCGTGAAGTAATGGATAATGCCCATTTATTCCTGCGCCAATGGGCCACAAATAGTCCCGTCTTGAGAAAGGTGTTGCAGAAGGATGGTGTTGCTGCGGAACAACAGGATTTGGTGAGAGTACTTGGCCTGGTGTGGAAAACTGACTATGATTCTCTTTCCTTTGGAGTTCAGTATGTTCCTTTTGAACAGGTTACAAAGCGTGAGTGTTTAAGGTTTGCTGCCAAACTCTTTGATTCTTTGGGTGTTGTGTTGCCAGTATCAATAAGGTCTCGAATCTTTCTCCAACAATTGTGGAGACTGAAATTGGGTTGGGACGATGATCTCTCTAGTCAGTCCAGAGGGTAGCAACTTGGTCATGGCAAAGGCTAAGGTGGCCCCCATCAAGTCCTTTTCCATCCCTAAATTGGAATTGACTGCAGTTCTGCTAGCCGCCAGAATGATTAACTTCGTTGAGAATGCCTATAAAGATAAACTTCATACCTCTGAAACCTATGTATGGAGTTACAGTCAAATTACGCTACACTGGATTCACAGTCAAAAGAAACTGCCAGTGTATGTCACTAACCGCATCGACGAGATACAGGCCCTAGTCCTGACTGCTTATTTCCGGTATGTGTCGACTAAAGAGAACCCAAGTGATATGGTATCTCGAGGCGTGTCTGCTAAATGTTTGAGGTCTTCTGCGTTGTGGTGGAATGGGCCTACTTGGCTCCTGAAACCCGATGGATGGCCAGAGAATATATATCTCCAACAGCAGCCCGCTGGTATCGTGACCCAAATTGTAGGCACGGTGCCCCAAGATGACACACAGTTATGGGACTGGCACAAATATAGCAGCTATGAAAGATTGCAGCGTATCACAGCATAGGTGATACGTTTCGTAAATAATTTGAAGGCAAACAGAAATAGCCGGCCCCCCACATGTAGTGCTCATCTCAAAGTACATGAAATTAGAGCTGCAGATAATGTTTTACTCAAATATGCCAAAAAAGAGACCTATTCGCAGGAACTTGAAATACTGGTGAAGGGTAAAGAAATAACTTAATCAACCAGTTAGGACTACACCTGAAGGGAGGTATAATTCATTGTGGAGGCAGATTGAGGTTAGCGGCTATCTCAGAATCATGCAAGTATCCTAAACTTCTGCCCTCCAAACATCCCTTGACCCACCTGATAATAGATCGGTGCCATCGGCTCTGTTGCCATTACGGGGTAGGTCACGTGGTTACCTACGTTCGTCAAAAATGGTGGGTGCCTAAACTCAGGCAGGTGGTGAAAAGTGTACTGGGTAAATGTCTGAAATGTCGTCGGGTAAAAGGTAAGCCCTACGACTATGCAGGACTGCCACCTTTACCAGCCCTGCAAACCACCCCTGGAGACCCGTAGAAGGTCACTGGGGTGGACTATAGCGGAGCAATCCCGATCAAGGACTCGCCGACCATAAAGGCATACATGCTTTTATTTACTTGCGCGGTCACCAGAGCGATTCACATCGAAATAGTCACCAACTTCACTTGTGACAGTTTCCTCCACGCATTCAGGAGGTTCTGTAGTCGACAGGGAATTCCCCGGATCATTATAAGTGACAATGCCAGTACTTTTGTTGGGGCCTCTGGGTACTTATCGGACATTTGTAATCACCCTAAAGTTCAGTCCCACCTTGGCAGTGTTCAATGTGAGTGGCGGTTTATCCCGGCTAGGGCGCCGTGGTTCGGCGCTATATGGGAAAGGGTCATCGGCATTGTCAAGGCGGGGTTGAAGGTGTTGGGACGTGCCTTAATTTCCTTGGAGGAATTGACTACTCTACTGTTGGAAATTGAGGCCACTATCAATGATCGTCCCTTATATTATGCTTCCGGCGACCTAGGGGATCTTACCCCATAACACCCTCTGTGTTGGTGCGGGGTCATCGGTTGCGGGATCTTCCTGATGATAATGAAGTGGAGGATGGGTTGGAAGATCCAGACTACATAAATAAAGATGTCATTTCAGCCAGATATCAATATATCCACAAACTGTCGAAAGATATCTGGCGACGCTGGTCTAACGAGTATCTGGTAACCCTCAGAGAGGCGCATAAGTGTAAGCTGAGACCAATAAATTGTCGGTGGCCACGTATCGGTGATGTCGTCATCATCCATGATGAGGGTACACGCGCTTTTTGGAAGTTGGGCCGTATTGTCGAGTTATTACCCGGTCAAGACGGAGAAGTCAGAGTGGCTAGAGTCCGGACGAAGACGGGAACATATACGCGGCCGACTGTCCATCTGTACCCTCTTAAGGGGGACACTGAGTGCAAAGAGGACTCCTCGGAGACAGTCCCACATTGGCTACCTCGACCGATCAACCGGTCGACGTACCCAGTGGACGCCCTAGTCGACAGGCGGCTCAAGCCTCCTCCCAATCATGGCGGAATAAAATAGCCTCCGGGCTTTTGTAGATACTGTATTATATAAACCTGGTGGGGGAATGTGTCCAAACTCTGACATGGACAGTCTTACTTTAAGTATTACATTAAGTTTTGTAAGTATTAAGTTTGTGGGATCAATAATTATATAGAATAATTAAAAAGGTTAATAATTATGTTCTATATTGGATATTGGGTAATCTATCATTCCTATGAACTTAGGTAATTATAATTGGGAGGGAAAATAAATCCCGACCTCTTAACGCATGCGCGGAAAAGTAAGGCTCCCACAAATTTGACAGGGAGCCCTCACTCTCTACCTAGCCGCCACCAATACCAGACCGTCTGCCTACGCTCTGTGTTTTCACCTCACCTTTCGCCCCATTAGTGATAGTACTTAGCTCATCAATTCTCCATATATCCATACTAATCCATAGATCATTAATCATCATTCCCATCAATCATCAAGTATAGTGGCCCCCTTCTTTATTCATCAACTCTAATCTATTAGCTAACACTCCAATTTCCCACACACCATCTTGTAACATCGTCACGGCTCAACAAGTCAACTAGGTCCTACAGCACTAGTTCCAGTATTCAGGTGATATAAACTATTGTATGGGATTTTTATACAGTCCACTATATAGTCCTAACTACGAATATCCATAATAATAAAGTAGATGTGCCGTTTTGCCCAAAATCAAAACGGCATACCCAACTCTGCGAAGGGTTACCATTTTCACTACTAATACCATCACCAATCACAATCACCATCATCACTACTACTGCCATCACTACAACTGCCACAATCATCACGACTACTGTCATCATCACGACTACTGTCATCATCACCATTACTATGATCATCATCACTACTACAATTACAATCATCGCTACTACTCTCACCATCATCACTACTACTGTCACCATTGTCACTACCATCTTAATCACTATCATCATTGATATTACAACTATCAACCATCATTACTACTATCATTACCACCATCTTCCAATCATCATTACTACTGTTAACATCATTGCTGCTACTATAACCATCATAATTACTACTGTCACAAGTATTACCATCATGTATCCTACTGTCACCATCATCACTACTAATGCCACTATCACCATTACTATGATCTTCATCATCACAACTATTGTCATCACTACAACTTTCACCATCCTCACTACTACTCACCATCGTCACTAATACTCACACCATCGTCACTACCATCATCACTACTGTCATTATTAGCACTACAACTATCATCATTACTTATCACCATAATCACTACTATTATGACCATCAGCACTACTACTAGTACTGTCACCGTCATATCTACTCCTGTCACCATCATATCTACTACTGTCATCATCATCAATACAACTACAACCATCATCACTATTATTATCACCATCATCACTACTACCAGCATCAATCCAAATATTACTACCATCACTTCTAATGCCAACTAAACCTAACTTAACCTAGCAAATATGTAGCGAGATGCTTTCGCCCCTAGAACGCCATCATTGCTAGGGGTGGGGATGGGTGGGTGGGGGGTGGGGGGGGGGGGGGGGGGGGGGGGGGAGGAGTCCGGGTGGTGGTGGTGGTGGTGGTGGTGATGGGGGTGATAATAGTAGTGATGATATTTTGGACCTAAAATCATAACTATTTCATAAATTCAAAAACAGATTTTTGACTGACGTTCGCATTCATGCAACAAATGTCCGTGTGAAATTTGGTGACAATCCGTCCAACGGTCTAGGAGGAGTTTCGAGACAGACGGATGACGACGATGACAGATTTTGTTCTCCGATGGTACCCACTATACGGGGGGGCGATACCAAACTCTGCTTACGCAGAGTTGATAATGAAAACTGAAATTTAGTGTGTTATACCACAACCGGATATATCACACGGCCCAGACAACGTAGTTACCCCCTCCAAAACAAAGCGGGAAGCTACCATACAAAATGGTCCCATAATGCAGCGATTTCCCTCTCACCCTCTGGGAACCAATAAAACAAACCCGCAAAACCCCCCAAAGAAGCATCGTCTACAAGAAGACCCGGACGTGACGTCAAGGACTCAGCCCGGCCTGGGATTGGCCGACCAGGGTCGCGCCTCCACCAACCAGGACGACATGACGTCACCACCCAACCGACTGGCTGACTTGTCCCTGGAAGGCATCCTGGGACGAATCTGGAGGGCCCTTCCATTGCTCTCCCTTAGGCATCCCCTCGCCGAGACCAGAGCGATTAGAGGAGAGATTAGGGGTGGGATTCTGTTGCAAGATGGGTGCTATGTGCTCTACGAATAGGGGGTGGTATACAGTGAGAGAGCTCTGAGGGACACTGATCATTGTAATAGCGGTAGAATAATGAGAGAGATGCACCATTGCGGCGAAGAGAGAGCGACTGCAGATAATTGGTGAATGGATGTGAGTTAATGAGATGGAAGACTTTCTTTTCTACTTTGTCTAGAAGTGCTGCATGAGACGATCCTCCCCACTCAGTACATGGACGCTCTGTGCCCTTATACAAAGCAGAAGCTGTGCAGGGGTAATGAACCCCCTGAGGTGGTTGAGTACACACAACTTCGGGGAGGCTGTTTTTAGCAAGAGTGGTAATATGACCTTTCCAAGGGAGGTCAGAAGAATATTAGGAGAAGATGAAAGGTTAATTTGTATGTTGTTTAAGTGTAGGTCATATTTGTCTGGAAGCGGGTGACGAGTAGACAGATGGAGAATTTGAGTATTGGCAGCATTTAAAGTAACAAAGCTTTCTCTGCCCCAGTTAGAGATAGCAGATAGATCAGAAAATAGGTGTTTTAAGGCATCCGTATGTGCGTTTTGGAGTTCCTACTGTGATTAATTTTGTGGAAGGATAGATGAATAGTGTAATTTAGAATCCTTAGCATATGAGTGAATGGGACTGAAGGTGCAGTTGAGAAAGTCGTTAATGAATATAAGGAAGATAATTGGAGATAGGACAAAACCCTGAGGAACACCGGAATTGATAGGTTGAGGAAGTGAACAGTGGACATCCATAATCGCAGCTATGGAACGGCCCAATTTTTTTTTTAGAGACAAAGGCACAGATGGAGGGATAGAAATCGTAGGAATGTAGTTTGTGAAAAAGGGATTTGTGTCAGACTCTATCGAAGGCCGTCAATATGTCTAGCGCAACAGAAAAAGTCTCACTGAGGTCCCGAATGGAGGATGACCAAGAGTTAGTAAGATTAGAAAGAAGACCAGCAGTAGAGCGGCCCTTAAGGAGAGCAGGTTATGGAAAGATAAATGCATAACATATTTTGAGTTAAGAATAGTTCTAAAACTTTTGATATGCAAGAAATGAGAGCAATTGGATGATAGTTGGAGGGTTAAGAGTGGTCTCTCTTCTTTGGGACAGGTTGAATGAGAGCGAACTTCCAGCAAGAAGGGAAGATGTCAGAGGAGAGACTGAGACGGAAGAGTTTGCCTAGGCAGGGAGTCAACTCGGAAACACAGTTTTTGAGTTTAACAGGAGAACACCGTCCGGTCCGTACGCCTTGTTAGTATTACGCCCAGAGGGTGGAAAGTACATCCTTGGAAGAGATTATGATATTACACATAAGTTGTCGGGAATAGGGTAATGATCCCGACAGGTTTTGGTCCAATAGGACATTTGAATTTGGCGGTATCGTATCGCTTGTACGATTTCGGCTGGTTCTTTGTGTATTGTAGTTTATTCTTAAGTTAGGTTAAATATTAACTGTAATGTATAAATATCTACATCAGCTCTAGATGTATTATGAAACCAAGTTATGGGTTATAATTATTATGAGCCGGCAGCCATATGTAATTTCGCGAACGATCGGAGGCCGGCCCTTTAGTCTCTCAATCAACACCGTACAGCCAACATCTCCTCCCCCGGCTCTGACTCAACCCACAGTTCACCATGTGCTACAAATACTAATTTATAACAACAGTCCTACATCACCAGTCCTCTAAGCTAAGTTCATTGTATCGATATTGTATTATGTGAACATTCCTACATGTCATGCAATTGAACTAGCCGTGTGTGGGGGACTGGATTACACCCATCGACGAATACCTCGTTGGTAATTATATTATAACTATTTGTTGGGATATTTCATGTACCAGTGATATGTAATTTAACCTTTATCTAAATTCCCGATAAATATTGGTCCTTCGTGCCCTAAGGCTTCCTTACTGTAGTACCGTTTTGTTTGCTTCCTTGACGCTTGTGGGCTTACAAATGGCTGCCGCCTCGCGCGTTGGTGGCCGCCTGCCATTTCCCTAGTTTAGGTCCAGCTTCTTCCCTCGTGTTTTTTACCATTTAGGCACCGTCTCTATCTTTTTTGGGACTGGTTTCCAGTTTTTTTTTGGGCGTGTGATCCTTGGCGTTTTTTTGGTGGGTTAGCTGGGCTGGAGATTGGGGTTGGGGTAATTTCGTCGGGCGCCATTTCGCGCTCATAGGCTAGGCTAGGCAGTCTAGGCCTGCAGGTGTCTGTGGTGGCTTTTCATTTCGCTTTGGTGGTGTGCCTGTGGTTGTGTTGTGTCATTGTGGGACTCATTATTAATTTTGCTAGTGGGGAGGGTTCTCATGTGACCTTTTATATTTAAATTTCATAATAGCCTAGGCCTAGTTGCTTACAGTCGCGGTCATGAGTGTCGGTCTTTGTTAATTCCTAAGCGATTGACAGTTAATAGTCAGACCTCATGATTGTAGCTTAACCAACTAGGCTTACCTATAAAGGGCTTACAATAATTAGTGCTTCACCTAACCCTTTCTTTTAATGGATTTATTATTTAATTCTTTTGTCAATACCTGTACATCATGGCTCAAAGGAACCATCCCACAGCTGCGTCAGGAAGTGGCATTGGGGTGAATTTTACACCAACCTCCTCATACAATCAGAGCCCGGGGAAAGTGGTGGGTATATTAGGCCACAGTTATGTTGGTCGCCTAGGGGTTTCCCGCCGAGAGTTTTATGACCCGGGTTTTGTAGTGAGGGTGTTTAGTGCCCCAGGAGCCACTCTCGATAATATCAGGTCCCAACCAGCCTGGGATGGTCTTTTGAGCCTAAGGCCCGAGATCACTGTATTAGTGTTGGGCGGTAACGACATAGTCTCTGGGGTAGTCCCGCAGGAGCTCGCGGCTAAGATCCAGGAGTTGACCTATGAGATTGAGGCATCCACGAATGGCCGCTGTCTTGTATTGGGATTAGAGCAGAGGGAGTCTCCTCGGGGTATACCGGCAGGCGAATACCACAAGGTGAAGAACTCGGTCAATGCTCTCCTCAAGAGGAAATACAAGCACCTTGGTGGTCGATTCTCCCCATATAGTTTTGGGAGCCAGTATATGTCCGAGGACGGCGTCCACCTCACCAATGAAGGCAGCGATCGTTTGTTGGCCCAGGTCATTAAGATGGTAAGGGACTATCTTGCGTCGCAGTAGTCGGTCTCCTCATAGATAGCCCCAGTGTACTTTATGTTGTTGTCTAGTCAGATAATTTCCTTTCGTTAGTTTATATTAAGGGGACTGTAGGTATTATGTAATTCTTTTTGAGTAAATTTCTTAAGTAATGGGGGTTTGCCGCTGTTGATTCCTAAGCGATTAACGGTTTGTAGTCTGACCTCATTGTAGTTTAAGTTGCTTAAAATTAAACCTTAACGATGACAGATTTGAAGAAACTTAAGATTCTTAAGGGAGGGATGAAGGGAAGTTTAAATAGAGGTTTAAGAGATCTTGATGAATTTTTAATAAGTGCCACGGCTGATCAGATAAAAGGTAAATTTGCTACTGTTACTAAATCGCTAGCTGCTTATGATAGTTATTCTCAGCAGGTATATGGTTTATTAACAGTTACTGACGATGTGGAAGAAGAAATGTCGGCAGATTTTGAGTACTTTGAGGACGTTAATACAGCCTTAGCCAGACTATCTTCCACCCAAGAATCAACCTCTGTTAAGGATACCGGTACACCAAAGGCGACTGGTTTTAACCTGCCGAAGCTTACTTTGCCTACCTTTTCCGGGGATTCGGCTACCTGGACTGGATTTTGGGATATTTTTGAGTGTTCCATCCATCATCTAAAACACTCACATCCATCCAAAGGTTCACATATCTCCGTGGTCAATTGAAAGGGGAGGCATTGAAGTTAGTCGATGGGTACAAGCTAGAAGCTAACAGCTACGAGTCTGCAGTGGAGTTGCTGAAGAGAACTTACGGGAGAGTGGAAGTCATCAAGACCGCTTTAATTACCAAATTCTTCACACTAGATCCTCCATCCTATGATGTGGCGGACCTAAAGGAGTACTATGCCTCCTTTGAGAGCCTCCTCCGATCTATGGAGACGATGGCCGTCACCAAGGAGGAGATATTTAGTGTGAATATCTTGAATAAAATACCCTCTCCCCTAAGGGAAATCTTAAGACGACAACTAAGCGACTCTCCACTAAACTTGGAAGCGTTGGTGCAGGTGTACCAGACTGAAGTTTTCAATATGGAGAGTACTGGACACTACCGACAAGTGGAGATGTCGCCATCTACTGCAGCTTTCCCGGTACAGACTTCTCCTAAACAGAAAAGGCCAATATCATTAGGTTGTAAGTTGTGCAGTGTCCACGGTCATCTGTGGTATCAGTGTCCTAAGTATCCTAAGGCTACACAGAAGATTAGCAAGGCTAAATCGCTTAAGTTATGTACCAGCTGTCTGGCAAGAGACCACTTCAACAGTACCTGCACCAATTCCTACATCAAACCTTGTAAGTATTGCAAGGGGAAACATTGGTTTTCCCTTTGCACCCAATCTGATCGGCACGACGGCAAAGAAAAGGGGAGATCCCCCAAAGAGTCACATGAGAAAAGTAAGAGCGAGGGTGATAAAGTATCTGCCATGTCCATTGCTTCTCGAGAATGTCAATTGCTTCCTACTATGATGCTGCCAGTAGTGGGGAGTAATGATAATACTATAATGACGCGCACCTTACTTGACCAGTGCTCACAGAGGTCATTCGTTCTGCGGTCATCATTACCCCTGCTCAAGTGTACCAGCAAGGGTCAAGAGAATTTGCGTCTCCATGGTTTCACTGGTGAAATAGATTCCAGTGACTATGATATTGTGGAGATTTCCTATGTTTATAGAAAAAAGGTATGTCCCATCAAGGCTGTTGTGGTCGACACACTACCCAGTTTCTATATAGCATCAGAGATTCAACCACATTTGAAATATCTCAGAAGCAAGGGTTATAAACTGGCTGATGATCAACTCTCTGCTAACAATGGTATTATGCTACTGGTCGGAGCTGATTATTACTACGACCTGGTTCACCCTGGATATCGGCGGGTAGATAAGCTTATAATGCTCCCCACGATCCAAGGGTATGCCATTTCTGGATCCTATGCCACTTCCTCTAAAGACACACAGGAGGAGGTGGTTACGGTCCTCAAGGTAGCAGTAAGCTCCATAGATAAATATAGTATGCCAAATGTGCCTGATAATACATGTACTGATATAGATAAGCTATGGGACTTGAACAATATTGGAATTGACCCACATGAACTTGATCGTGAGTCCAAGCTAGCGTTAAGCTCGTATGAAGAGACTGTAACGTATGACTCTGGCAGAGGTCAGTATGTGGTAAGGCTCCCTTGGAATGATAACAAGAGTAAATTACCTACTAATTTCCATCTAGCACTTGGTAGGTTACGTGGGCTTCAGAAGCAGTTTGTCAAGGATCCAAGTTATTGCGAGACTTATGCGGCAGTTTTGGCCGAGCAGGTACAACGTGGATTTGTGGAGAGAGTAGATCTCAGTGAGTATGGGGATAACATCTATTACCTTGCTCACCATGGGATTAAAAAGGACAGTTCCACCACTCCTGTTCGTATTGTGTATGACTGCTCTGCTAAATCCAGTGATCGCTCCTATAGCCTGAATGATTGTCTGTACACGGGTCCGTCCCTGGTCTCTGATCTAGCGCAAATTATGTTGCGCTTCAGATGTCATAAGTTTGCATGGGTCGCCGATATTGAGAAGGCCTTCCTGATGCTTCAACTCCATCGTGAAGACAGGGACTCGACAAGATTTTTATGGCCACGGGACCCAATGGATCTAGATTCGGAGTACCTGGTATACAGGTTCAGAGTCGTCTTATTCGGGGCGACCTGTTCCCAGTTCCTTCTCAACGCTACTATCTTGCGTCATCTTGAGGAGGCTGGACTAGATCCTGACTTCAAGAATGAGATCAAGCAGGGGATCTATGTGGACAATCTTCAAGGCACCGGAGATAATGAAGATTTATTGCTCAAGAGATGCTGGGAGATCCGTGATATATTTGCCAAGGCTCATTTATACTTAAGAGAATGGGCCACTAATAGTGATCTTTTGAAAGGTCAATTTGTTTCTGACGGTGTGGCTACTGAGAATAGTGAAGTGAAGTTTTTAGGCCACAAATGGGACACTACCACAGATTGTATATCCTTCTGTCACACCCCATGCGGCAGTGAGCTTATGACCAAGCGAAACTGCTTAAGCTTGTCAGCGAGGTTGTTTGATCCCCTAGGTTTTTTGCTGCCTGTATCAATCCGTGCTCGTATGTTTTTACAGCAACTATGGCGGCTAAAACTAGATTGGGACACGCCCCTCCCGACTGAGTTACAAGATACTTGGCGGTTGATTCGGTCGGACCTTTCCACATGTTGCAAGGTCCAACTTAATCGTCAGGTTATTAGTGGTCAACAGGTGGATCTACATGCCTTTTCTGATGCTAGTAATAGTGCGTACGGTACTGCCATATACGTATGCAATGGTAGTGAAGCGAAGCTGGCTATAGCGAAGGCCAAAGTAGCCCCTATAAAGAAGATTACAGTTCCTAAATTAGAACTTACTGCATTGCTTCTGTCTGCTCGTCTAATAAAGTTTACACTGGATGCCTATGAAGACATACTACAGATTAATAACGTCTATGTCTTGAGCGACAGTCAAATAGCGCTTTCATGGGTACACAGCCAGAAAGTGTTACCTGTTTATGTTTTAATCGCACTGATGAGATTCATAACTTAGTTCCTACAGCTACATTTCGCTATGTGAGCACCAGGGATAACCCCAGTGACATAATTTCCCAGGGGATCTCGGCGCAGCAGTTTATGTCGTCCTCTATTTGGTGGCATGGACCTCCATGGCTTACATCTCCAACTGAATGGCCTCAGGATTTCAGGGAATGCATATCTACTCCTTCAGGTCGGCCACAAGATGATGTGTTAAGTAGTTCGAATGTGAGTACTACACATCAGGATAACAAGTTGGTAGAGTGGGAACGTTACAGCAGCTATGATCAAGTAATACGGGTATTTGCATCGATATACCGTTTCATTAACAACATGAGAAGTCGGGCTCACGGGTCTTTCCTTAGTGAAGATTCGAAGCATATCAGACTCCATGAATTGAGATCAGCAGAAGCAAAACTAATATGTTTAGTACAAAAGGAATCTTATCCTACTGAACATCAAATCCTGAGCAAGGAGTCAAAGGCCAAACCCTCACACTTAATGAGGCAGCTAGGATTATATATGGAAGGAGGCATAACTAAGTGTAGAGGCAGGATACAAAAGGCGGACATTATTGATTCTGCGAAATATCCTGTCCTCCTTAGCTCCTCTCATTTGATTACCAAACTGTTGATTCGCCAATGCCATAGGACCTGCCTACATTTTGGCGTAAATTATGTTCTGGCGTATATGCGACAACGTTGGTGGATCCCTAAGATGCGACAAGCAATTAAAGGGATCCACAATAGCTGTACTATCTGTAAAAGATTACAGGGTAAGCCTTACTCCCCAGTTGATCTACCTCCCTTGCCTGAGTTCAAGGTACAAAGGACTGAATCATTTCAGGTAACTGGGGTAGACTACACCGGAGCGATTCATGTTAGAGAATCGCCCGGTAATATCATAAAGGTATATGCCGTCCTATTCACATGTGCGGTAACCAGAGCGATTCATATTGAATTGATTGACGACCTATCCAGTGAGGGTTTTTTGCATACTCTAAGACGCTTTGCAGGCCGCAATGGTTTCCCTCAAATTATTATGAGCGATAATGCGACTTGTTTTGTCGGGGCCTCTAAATATCTCCAGAGTTTAATGGATGACCCGCAGGTTGTGGCTACCCTCACTGGAAAGGGTTGTCAATGGAGATTTATACCAGCACGTGCACCATGGTTCGGGGCGATTTGGGAGAGAACAATCGGTATCGTCAAATCTGCCTTGAAGAAGGTATTAGGAAGGGCACTGGTGACCAGACGGGAGTTGCAAACCATCTTAATAGAGATTGAGATGTTAGTCAACGACAGGCCCTTGACCTATACCTCGGCAGATGTTGATGACCTCTTACCCATTTCGCCTTCCATGATGACACGTGGACGAACCCTTAATACCTTTCCTAGATCGTCCATAAATGACGAAGATCTGCATGACCCTACGTTCGGCAATGCTGACGCCACACATCGTCGCTTCCAGTATGTAAACAAGGTGTCCGACGATCTATGGAAACGGTGGACCCAAGAATATTTGCTGTCTCTTCGCGAGCGTCACTCTCATAAGATCAAAGGGACGAATCAACGATGGCCTCGTATCGGGGATATCGTCCTGATTCATGATGAGCGTCCTAGGTTATTTTGGAAGCTTGGGAGGATTATCGATTTGTTCCAGGGCATTGATGGTCTTATAAGGGTTGCTAAAATACGAACTTCGACTGGGGTTACTACTCGCCCAGTCGTAAGGTTATATCCCTTGGAGCAGGATGTAGAACTGCCGGATTATCCTGGCGTCTCTACTGATACCCCTCCGCGGGAGAGTGCTGGTGACAGTGCTCCTCAAGGTGGGGCAGCAGATGATGAGAAGGATGATCCTCCTCAGGCTTCAGGTGGCGCTCGTCCCAAAAGGAGGACGGTATGAGTTCCGTGGATCTTTGGAGATCAAAGATCCAACAAGGTGATCTTTGACTTCGATGTCCTTTTTTTTTTTTTTTTTTTTTTTTGTTCCTGTATATCATTTTTGGTGGCGGGCAATATGTCGGGAATAGGGTAATGATCCCGACAGGTTTTGGTCCAATAGGAAATTTGAATTTGGCGGTATCGTATCGCTTCTCCGATTTCGGCTGGTTCTTTGTGTATTGTAGTTTATTCTTAAGTTAGGTTAAATATTAACTGTAATGTATAAATATCTACATCAGCTCTAGATGTATTATGAAACCAAGTTATGGGTTATAATTATTATGAGCCGGCAGCCATATGTAATTTCGCGAAGCGATCGGAGGCCGGCCCTTTAGTCTCTCAATCAACACCGTACAGCCAACATCTCCTCCCCCGGCTCTGACTCAACCCACAGTTCACCATGTGCTACAAATACTAATTTATAACAACAGTCCTACATCACCAGTCCTCTAAGCTAAGTTCATTGTATCGATATTGTATTATGTGAACATTCCTACATGTCATGCAATTGAACTAGCTGTGTGTGGGGGACTGGATTACACCCATCGACGAATACCTCGTTGGTAATTATATTATAACTATTTGTTGGGATATTTCATGTACCAGTGATATGTAATTTAACCTTTATCTAAATTCCCGATATAAGTAGGAAAGAGGGGGGTGGAGAGGGAGGAACAGCACCGGAATCATCCAAAGTGGAATTTTTAGCGAAAGTGCTAGTGAAGAGTTGAGCTTTGTCAGAGGAAGAAGTGATGGTAGTGCCGTCAGAACGGAAATGGGGAGGGAAAGACGAAGAAGAAAAATTGTTGGAGATTTTTTTTGGTAGATGCTAAAAGGCTTGGGAAGAGCTAGAGTTGGACAGTTCAGTGCATTTATTATTGATGAAAGAATGGTTGGCGAGTCGATGAACAAATTTGGCTTGATTTCGGGCAGAAACAGGAAGTATGGGATGCTTTAGTTTGAAGGCGACGGTACTGTTTGAATGCTTCCTCCTTATTGTGGATAGCAGTAGAACAAGCGTGAGTAAACCAAGATTTATTTGCATTCGACTAAGAGAAAGAAAATGGAATGTATGCTTCCATGTCCATTACCTTGGTAATGCATTCAGCACTCTCCGAGGGTCCCCGGCCTCAGAAGCAAAAGTCTTTCCATGTGAAATTAACAAATACTGCTGAAGAGCCTCCCAGTCGGCAGCGCCAAAGTGCCACAAGTGCCGCCTGCTAGGAGGATCGGGTGGCCGTACCGGAGAGATAGGATAGGTGACAGAGATACGTTTGTGGTCGGAGGAGCCCAAAGGAGAGAAAAGATTAAATATTTTACAGTATAAGCAGAAGAGAAAAAGTTAGTGTAGTATGTAAGGTGTTTGTACTATAATGTATTGATAGGAGGAGAAGGTGTTTGGAGTGCAGACTGGGGCTGCCCTCAATATTGATGAGGCACAGAAAGATCGATCAGCTAGGGAGGCCAGGTGGTGAAACAGGAGTTCCAGCTGTCCATATCAACCACCTAGCAGTAACAATTATAATCACTGATCATCATGCGTTTCAATGGCTTTGTCAAGCTAACACCTCCAACGCCCTCATCACCAGATGGAGAGAAACGTTGGAGAAGTATATTTTTTAAATTGCTTACAGACCCGGTAAACTTCACACGAACAACAACGCGCTATCTCGCCTACCCTCCTCCACCCCAGCACCCCATTTATACGCACCCCACCCACTACCTTCAACCACCCTGCCCACCCCAATAACCAGCATCGCCACGTGGGATGAAACGGTGAAGCCAGATTGGCTACCGCAAGATGTTTTTCCTTCACTCACCCGAGTAGGAGATTTCTTGTTTACTGCAACCAACCATATCGCCCTTAGCCCGGAAGAAGCAAAAGCAACACACACCTGACCCTTCCGGCACTATTACGGCAATGAGGCCGTGGCAACTATTATCACTCGAAACAATAAGCCCTTTTCCCGCCTTCAAGTCGTTCCAATTTGTGCTAACATTTGTAGACAATCATGTACTCCAAATTCTTGATCGCGATTCCAGTCAAAGACCATAGTGCCAAGCCAGTGGCAGATGCAATGTTGAACCACGTCTTCCCTAAGTTTGGCCTCCTCCAGGAATTACATACCGTCAACATACCGAGGTGGATGGGACACGATTGCCTTGGCGGGCAACCCATCTAGGGTAATAAACCCTAAACACATCACCGATGCATGACACGCTAATCGGTGCCACTTGGAGGTGGCAATCTCTGTAACAGATAACAGATGGGAATGTTGCAGGCACCAATTGAACAAGGCAATACCCAGGGGAGGCCTATAGGCATTTGATAAAGAGTTGCTGTTTCATTTGTCTGGCTTCCCTTACTGTTTCTGTTTCGGCCTCACCTACACAGATTGATCCAGCTAGCTCTCACAAACACCTCCTCCTGCTATCTACTTCACTATACTAAACAAGCACACCACACTTCTTTCTGCAACAAAAATAAATAAATAAATAAATAAATAAATCTCACTCTTTCAACTCTGGGGGAGACACTTGTACAAAGGATTGGCCCAGTCAGTTACGCATGATCCAATGGGGTTTAAATTCAACCCAACGAGACGATGGCATAACCCTGCATGAGAACATTTTTGGTATCTCTCCCGTTCTACTTCCTCTACGCCACCTCATGCACCCTTCCTCACCCTCCCTAGACACCCATCCCACAGTAACACACATTAATGTGAGGTTAAGACAATTGCAATCTTGCCTAGACTTACCTACCGACGCTCAAAACAGTAACAATCCATACCAGGTGGGTGACCAAGTCATGATAGCGAACCTACCTAAAAGTAACAAACTTGCTCCAAAATTCATGGGACCTTTCAAAATTACAAAAATCTTGAATTATTACCAGGTTGTGGTAGACTATAACGGAGAACCTCACATATTTCGAAATAGGTATGCTAGGCGAGTCCATGTCGAGGTAGACCACCAACTCTCACCTCACCCATTCACCAACCTCATACTTCAGCTAATGATCTAACCTGGCTCCTGGCCCCAACGCCACCACGACCTCAACCCCCACATACCCCTCCACCATCTTTTCCTAATCCAACAACCCCTTCCCCACCCCTGCACAACTCATCCTCACAAACCCCTGCAGCAGAAACTCATACCCCTACTCCATCACAACCCTTACCTCAACCCCAACCTAGAGTACAAACATCAAACGCTAGCACCCAACCTCACCTACATTCCAACTTCCCACCTCACCCTGAACCCAATTCCTCACCTCAAAACCCTATAACCCTCACCATACCTGACAATGTACCACCTCAAAGCGTACAAGATAACCCTGTTCTCAAAATCCCTGTGTCATGCAGCGATTCAACTTTGCAACAACCTCAATCACCCACCAACCCACCCACTCATACATCACAAACTCAAATAAATTCCACCACACCTCCAGGAAGCCCACCTGAACGACTCCCTAGAAACACAATGACTCGCTTTGCCAGAGCATCCAACACCCCACCCACCCATAGACTAGGGATTAACCTGAGAGCGGCGCGCTATTGTAAGTTCAAACCCTCCCGCCAATCGAGGATAATTTGGTTCATTCCCCCCTAAAATCATAATTTATCAAAAATATTGTTATTACTTATTCATATGCACCTATTTTATGTTTAATATGAAGATATTAACATGTAAAAGCAATAAAACAAGTGGGCGTAGAATTTGGGGGTGAAAAAGACAAATTATTGCCGACCCTCTAGTCATGAGGTGAAAGACGAACGAGATGTATATCCTCTCTCTTTGAGGCCTGAAGGCAGACTGAAGTCTCTCTCTCGCTTTCTTTCTCTTCCCACGCTCTCTATATGCGCAGTAGATGACCTTGGAACCAGGTTGGAGATATTGGCACGATAAATAAACTGATAATTCGAAACTGCATAATAAATTGTAGGCTTGTGCAGTATTCTTTATAACTGTCTTCGTGGTGCAGTGCATAGTGTGTTGATTTTCGGTGTGAGCATCCTGGGTTCGAATCCCCGAACTGCCACATGTGTCTGTTAATTTCATTAATCGAATTTAGGAGTAGAGTTGGTTGGTGGAGAGAACATAATAAAACAAGGGAATAAGAGGCAAAATAGGTGATAATTGAAGGGGGGGGGGGGGGGGGGAAAGATTTTTTGTTTACATATGTAGAGGAGTGATAGAAGGTATGGAGGGGAATTATCTCACTTAATCACACATTCTGTTGTTTTGAGTGCTACTGGGGTCTTTTAAAAAACAAAATTTAGGCCTTGGACCTTAACCCTTATTTAGCGGGGTCGGACTTAAGTCCGATACGAGAAAATTGGACTAAATGGCGGGGTCGGACTTAAGTCCGTGGGCGTATTTCCGCCCTAATTTAGGTGGAAAGCGAAACTTGGTGGTCAGGCGGTGTACTACAAGGGCTCACCCACACATCCCCACTGCGTGACCGTGACTAAGTGACCCTCAAGCAGCCATAATGGAAGGTCAAGATTTGCCCGTGTTCGATTCGGTGGCCGCCATCCCTAGTGCGTCGCGCCACCCTACTAACCACGCCCGGCTTACCACACAGGAACTAGATATCATGCTGAACTCTTCAGAACTTTCTAATAAGCTGTTGGATGAAACCGTCGAAGGTCTGGGTGAGAGTTTTGGTAGTGTGGATGACTCGGAAGACGAAAATAACCCGATCATAGGCTTTCACCCCAAGCTTAATTTGCATGGGGTGGATGTTGTGGTTGATATTGGACAGACCCTTGAGCAAATTGGAGACGTTCCTGACGAAGAACATACTGGTGTGGGTGTTGGTAAGTACAATTTATATTTTATAATTGCTTGAAAATGTGATTGCAAGCATTTTATCACCTTACGAGCGACTGGTGGAGTATATTTCACTGTGCTGCCCAGCGTTTTTTTTGTTTACCCTAAATGGGGTTGTTCCGTGCTCTTTTTCATGCATAAACAAGACCCAGAGCGTAATACAAGTATGTATCCCTGAAAGTGCGTAAATTGAGCTTTCCAATGACACCAGACCCATCCTTCTACGATCACTGGTTGTCTTTCTACGATCGTACAACACGAGTGCAAAAACCCTAAAATACGGTAATTTCCTTATATAATTCCCTGTGTGACGAGCGGTCTTGAGGTAATTTATGCTCTTAATCACCGCTCCGCTCTCTCTCTCAGAGCACATTACGTCCTCAAAATTGCACTCTACAAGAAATTTCCTTTGCATTTTATATCGTATTATTTGCAGGCGTTCGGTAAATTTCTTACGGTAATACAAACAACGAAAGATTGAATATTTGTGCTTGGCATTATATGATTGTGGGGAACAGATGTAGGCCTACCGTATATATTATGTTTTCATATAATATGATACATATGTAACATTTTTATATTATCACGACACTCTCTCTCTCTCTCTCTGTCTCACTCTCTGTGTTTGTACTCCTTTGTACTCTCTTTGTCTGATGTAGGCCAGGGCACGCCCCTAACTAATCCTCTCTTCCCTCCCAGGGGAAATCACACCTAGCAGATGTTTTTGACCTCCCCTCTCTCTCTGTCTGTCTCTTCCTCTCTGAGTCTACCTATACTGCATGTGACATTGAAGTTGCTTGAGAGTTTGATTGCAAGCATTTTATAGCGTATTATTTGCAGGCGTTCGGTAAATTTCTCACGATAACCAGGGTGTATGGTACATTTCTCACGATAATACAAGCAACAACGAAGCTTGGCGAAGATTGTGGTCTACAATATACCTTTTTATAATTGCATGTGACCTTGTAATTGCTTGAAAGTTTGATTGCAAGCATTTTATAGCGTATTATTTTCAGGCGTTCAATAAATTTGATAAATATATTAAAATAAGTCCTGTGGGACTATGAAATAGCTATTATTGGACAAGGAAAATATTTTGTTCATCCCTCCACTGGAACATCAACAACAATGTCAACAACGTATCGCCGTCGGCAATCGTAAGATTGAGTCGTAAAGATTCCAGGACGAGCTCAATAGAAAATGAATGAATGAAATGAATGAGTGTGCAGTACTGCCAATACGTATAGCGACTTCCGCTAGATCTAGAGACCTTTACTTCGATCTAGCAGCAATGACTTACACTAGCGGTTTTGTTTTGAAATTTCAGAACAATTTCAAAGTGATATTATATGGATTTTGCCAATTCATATTTCTAGTGGTATTTATCATGTCTTACATCTAACAATATATGCTAGCGGATTTAACTTCAATTGGTAACCCTCCCGCTCGAGTCGGCTCGAAGAAAATCGATAATGGTGGCACTTTAGTAAACAGGTGATAATCAAAACCGCATGCGGATCGGTTTGGTGTATCGGTATTATGGTAAGTTGGCTACCTACTATTGTTTATACGATATAGTAAGTAATGATAAGTAAATACTATATATTATATATAAAACAAAAACAAAATTCCTGCAAAGCAAGCGAAACAGAGAGAGAGAGAGAGAGAGAGAATGCAGAAACTGAACTGAAGAAAGAGTGAAAAAGATATAATAATACAGAAATATTGCAAGCAAATAAAAGAAATAGAGGGATTAGTTAGAGAAAATAATAATGAGAAATACATAATACGGATGAGGAAGAGGGAAAGCGAGCGAGCCAGAGAGAGAGAGAGAGAGAGACAGGAGGAGTGAGAGAGATTAGAGAAAATAGAGAGATTGCAAGCATTTTATAGCTTATTATTTGCAGGCGTTCAGTAAATTTCTTACGGTAATACAAACAATGAAAGATTGAATATTTGTGCTTGGCATTATATGATTGTGGGGAACAGATGTAGGCCTACCGTATATATTATTTTTTCATATATATGATACATATGTAACATTGTTATATTATCACGACACTCTCTCTCTCTCTTGTCTCTTCCTCTCTGGGTCTACATATACATTTATAATTGCATGTGACCTTGAAATTGCTTGAGAGTTTGATTGCAATCATTTTATAGCGTATTATTTGCAGGCGTTCAGTAAATTTCTTACGGTAATACAAACAACCAAACAACGAAAGATTGAATATTTGTGCTGCACATCCCTCATACGAAATACCATTCCCACCGTATAGAGAGAATACAGAAACTGAACTGAAGAAAGTGAAAAAGATATAATAATACAGAAATATTACAAGCAAATAAATGAAATAGAGGGATTAGTTAGAGAAAATAATAATGAGAAATACATATACGGATGAGGAAGAGAGAAAGGGAGCACAAGAGAGGGAAAGCGAGCGAGCCAGAGAGACAGACAGACAGGAGGAGTGAGAGAGATTAGAGAAAATAATAATGAGAATTACATATACGGATGAGGAAGAGAGAGAGAGACAGAGCGAGCGAGAGAGGGAAAGCGAGCGAGCCAGAGAGAGAGAGACAGACAGACAGACAGGAGTGAGAGAGAGAGAGAGAGAAAGAAAGAAAGAAAGAGAGAGAGAGAGAGAGAATACAGAAATATGGAGAAATAAGAGAAAAATAAGACCGATTACCGAAGGAATAGTAGACGCGCGAGAGGCCGAAGTCAGGCCAAAGCGAACGCAACCGAACGCGCCCAGGAAATAGACCAAAAAGTACCTCCTCTTCCTCACCTCTTCCCACCCTCCACACTCATTCAAAACATCCATTCATAGACTTATGTGGGGAGACGAAGAGTTGCTCTTTCCAAAAATGATCGTTTCGTTCGCATTGGAGCCATAGTAACGGCGCTAGGGCGAGTGAAATTGAACGAATATTTCGGGATTATGCCCGCTGAGCGGTACAGTGTAAATACCTTACCACCCGCTAAATAAGGGTTAAGAGTCCCGTCGCCTTTCACCACAAAAATCTCTTAAGAATCTCGGCGCCTTTCCCGGGTTAACTCTACTATCGCGTCCTAAGAGGTTCCTAAAATGCTGGGTGACAGGTCACAGGTCATGTCACCACCAAGCAGCCGCACGGTCAACACCTCAGGCAACGCACCCAGATTCACCCACCAAGATGTTCGTAAAGTTTGTCATCTGGATCTCAGGAGAGGGAAGGAAACACAGATTCAAGCACCCTGCCCAACTTATCCGTGCTCTGAAACATGAATATCAACCAACGACATTAATTGTGGTGAGACGTGAGGGCATCCCTGGGCCGCACACAATGTGAGGGTTCCACTCCATACAGAATGTACAGTCCACCTCCATCACTGACAAAATAAAAAAAGTTCAAACTCCAGTCACGAGGATGTGACTTTATTCGGGGTGGGTGTGGTGTTATACCACAACCGGAGACACCACACGGCCCAGACAACGCAGTCACTCATCTCCAAAACCACGTGGGAAGCCACCATAGAAAACGGTCCTATAATGCAGCAGTCCTCTCCTCGGGAAACCAAATCAAATACCCACAATTAACCCACACCGAAGAGGCAGTGTTTACAAGAAGACCCAGAGGTAACGTCACACACTCAGCCCAGCTTCACGCTTCCACCAACCGGGACGACGTGACATCATCACCCAATCGACCGGCTGATTGGTCCCTGGAAGGCATCCTGGGACGTATCTGGAGGGCCCTTCCATTGCTCTACCTCCTAACCCCATCGCCGAGACCGGAGCGACCTACACCTCACCTAGAACCAGTGCATCGATGAGCCCTTTTTCCCTGAGCCTCTCCTAGGGCAGGGAGCACCTAGGGAGTTGATAGGTATCCAGGCCAGGTAGGGGAAGTGATTTCACCTGCCCTCCTGAGATCGGGATGCTCCCTGGCTCCAAAGGTGCTTCCCGGCCCGACCCAGCTACTCGAACAACGGCAAATCCTGATCAAGTGCTGACCTAGATACTTCCTGGCTCTAGGACCTAGAATTCTTTTTGGCTTCTTGGTAACTTAATATAATAAGTTATTGCTGCAATACTAGAGACGCTTGCACTAGTTGAAACCTGGCTTTGAGGCCCCCATTTACAGTAATATATTCATCAAAACAGTTGCTAATTAAAACCCGCACACTCTATCCTTAAATTTAATTATTCATCTATACGTATATTATCACACGTTTGTCTGACCTCTATGTTACCAAACCGCTGCGTACCTATAGGTGGAGATCTCTGCCATACCTACACTTACGCTAATCTCCAGTTAGGGATTCCCCCAAGTAATTTAGTCTAACTAGGAGTTCATTATTCATTTGTTACGTCTCTCCGAGTATGTGCTAATTTTGTATATATTTACATGTATCATTGTGTATCCTATTGAGATTTATGCTGTACTTTATCTTAAGACTTATGTTGATATTTGTTCATGCATTGTACTTGTAACTATAAATTAGAATTGCAAATTAACCCACTCATTAAATAATAAAACTTGTACACCTGGTTCTTGTATTCTCTCAACATCTCCGCCTCGGTAAAACGGGACCCCTGACAGACAGTAAATAGAACGCAACTATCTCTAGTAGAAGTTGGCATCTTAAAATGCATCTTACTACATAAACTGCATGCTAATTATTACATTACATGTTCTTTTGTGCCAATAACGGATCTATTTCTGTATATATTTAATTTGCTTACTTGATTTGAACAATAAATATGACGTACCTTCAGTATTTGTATACGAAAAGTTTACCTATGTGAATGGGTTAAGTGATCCTTTGTCAAAATATTTGTTCATAATTGATTACAAAGAACTGCTACACCGTTATTATTGAATAGCACTTAAACTTGTATAATGCACACATTGTATATAGGCTCATTGATTTACTAATCAAATTAAAAAGGGTGTGTTGAAGAAAACATGAATAATACATCCATGATAAGTCTAGTACATCAATATTTTGTACTACTAATTCCACACAGATTTTGCATTAATTAAACTTGCATTCATGCGTTATTGTAGATCACTATATATATAAAGGACACTTACAGTTATTGTCGTCGTCCAGTGATATGTTCAGGTCGTGGATAAATATTTTTCCGCTGGGTGTTAGCCAACTCTAATAAAAGGAAACAAAGATTCATTAAATTATCTATCTATCTATCTATCTCTCTATCTATCTCTATCTCTCTCTCTCTCTCTGTCTCTGTCTCTGTCTCTGTCTCTCTCTCTGTCTCTCTCTCTCTCTCTCTCTATATATATATATATATATATATATATATATATATATATACAGTATATATATATATATATATATATATATATATAATACATATATATATTATATATATACAGTATATATATATATATACAGTATATATATATATATATATATATATATATATATATATATATATATATATATATATATATATATATTAATAAGAACATCTATATAGCATTTTTTGTATTCAGCCTATTCTGTAAAATTGAACATGATTTGTGCCTAAAACACTTGAATACTTGCTTGCAAAATAACCTGAACATCTACATGAATGATTCAGTCCCGATTTTGTTATAGAAGGATGTAAAATAATACAAGAAAATATATCTTTTGAATTTAACTCTATCAATTACTCTCTCAGAACTGGAGCAACAAAATTAACTAGAAGTAGTATCACTGATATAAGGATAACTTACTTTAGATATCACGATGATATTTTGTGTTAGACTATGGAATCTTGAAAGGAGAGATTCCCATCTTTTGAGATAGAACAACAAACTTTGTAACCGAAAGATTAAGAAACATTATAATGTTGATCAATTTGGTAATGAGGTTACCTCCTTTGACATGAAACTAATTAAATAAGGAAAATTAATTCATACAAACAATTTCGACAAACCTTTGGATTTGAAACATTATTTCAATTTCATTCAAATCACCCCATCATGTTTAATCAATTATACCTTGTTATTTAGCAATGAAAATTTGAATTTTAGTCCCAAAAACCCCAATGGAGGAACATTTGTCTAATAGAACTTGCTCAATTCTTAATACAATGAAACTATCCAAGCTTTTTATTACAAAACGACATTATGATAATTTCCGAAAACCCTGCAGATCATCTCCAAAATCAACAAACATCTTTTGAGAGTGGTGACAATATATGCTAAATTTTGACATTTAACTATGAATACCTATCGGTAACTGTAAATCAACCTTTTGATTTTGTACTAAAGTGCCTCAAAACTAAAAATATAGCAGCTAGCAACATCGCTTTGTTTAGATGTTCGTATTCATTTCAATTAGTTCACTCCATTACTTTGGTGATTTTAAGACCTGTTGTGTCATTTAGGTGAGCGATAGCTAGCCTGTAATTTTGGAGCACAATCTTCTACCGAAGGATATACACACTTTTCTCGATGGGGCGTATTGGGGGTATACTTAAAGCTTGATGCAGGTTTTGGAAAAAAAGAGTAAATAAATAAATAAATTAATAAATAAATAAAAACACGAACTAATATATCGGCATGTGACCTTAAGTGTGGGCAATCTCCTGTAGTGTTGTGGTGTTGACAGTACCGACTCCCGCACCAGGATAACATCAAACGAACAGGCGTTATACTCAGCGTCTTCTGGGGCTCTCATTTCGAACTGTATCTGAACATAACAATTTCATATCATCACCAACGCACAAATTAACTTACAAATATACCTAATTAATGAAATTAATGAAACAATGAATACATGTGGTACTCCATGGATTCGAACCTAGGATACTCACACCGAAATTCTGCGCAATAACCATTACACTATCAAGACAAAGGTAATATAACCTCAGTAAACTATGAAAAGGCTACACACTATCTCAGTTAATCTTTTTGGATACCATAGATCCTTCCAAACTTGAATACAATCGTTTAATGGTAACCAGATTATGATGATGATAAGGACGTCCCAGTACTGAGTGGGTTAGCACTTTGAGGATTATGACGCTATCATTAGACCTATCATTAGACGATACTATACAGCTTAGGAGAGCATTGTTGGATTTAAAAGGCTGATTTATATAGATTTTAGCCCTTCGACTGCTAGAGGGCATCCCAAAGCTTAGTACAATCGCTTGACCCGAGAAGTGCGATAAGCCTCACGGAAGTATATGTATAGAGAATGCGATAGTCCTCACGGAAGCACCCCAGGGGCTCTCATAACAAAGGAATATGTTGTTATGTGAGATAATTCCCCTCTAGTACTTCTTACCACTCATCCTCATGTGCATCAACCCCCCCCCCCCTTTCCCCACCATCGGCTATTTTTTCTCATATTTCCCCCATTTATCGGTTATTTTATGTGCGAATTTTTCTCACGCGGTTTAGTACACACGAGTCATTTAGAGATCTTGTGCAACACTGAAGCACCCCAATACTATGATACCATGTGACTATGACTCTAATAATCCCTAAAGCTAGTGCAAAACATATATGTGAAAACTGGTGCTGGTAATACGACTGGCCGACTATGGAAGTCGTATGCAGAACCAGAAGGGATAAGTAATTGAATAAAGACAAGAAGTATGGAAAAGAAGAAGTTCAGAGAGAGAAACAGTAGTACAGAGGGATAGATTGGGGACAGATTGCAAGGGACGTCTAGGACCAAGCACAACATACCAAGCTCTGAAGAGACACGCGAGAAGGATGCCCGCACCACCTTACTAGGACAGCGGCCTCCAATCACAGACGACTACGCCATGAAGAACGGGTGTCATATGACGTGCCAGGCCAGCCGACCAATCACGACCGTGGGAACCTCCGCCCGTGCAAGGAAGGCACACGTACATACACACGCACATATTACCACCTCGCTGCTCCTTCTTGCTCTCTCTCCTTGCAATTCACACTACACATCTTATACTCACTCAATGATATAAAATACTTCCAAGTGTCACAGACAAGAATAAAGACAACCACTGATCTGTCTGTGACAACATGAATACTAAGAAAGAAAGACCATCATTCTACGATTATTATAGCCCATTTCACTGCCCTGGCGAGCGCTAGCGAGTACGAGTACATTCTGGCAAGCTGGCCAGCGTAACAGCTGAAAGCAGTGAAGAGCATGTATGAGGGTGCAAAGGCGGCAGTACGTGTGGAGAATGAGCAGAGCGAGTTCTTTGACCTGAGTGTTGGGTTGAAACAGGGGTGTGTGATGTCCCTGTGGTTGTTTACTGTATATATGGATGGAGTCATGAAAGAAATACTAGGAAGAGCAGTGGATGTTGGTGAATCGCTGAAAAGGGAGGGAAATGAGTGGAAGCTGCCTATACTGCTGTTTGCGGATGACACAGTTCTGATGAGCGATAATGAATGGGAGTTGCAGGGTCTGGTAAATGAGTTTGGAACAGTATGCGAAAAACAGAATTTGAAGGTAAATGTTGGGAAATGCAAGGTGATGGTCTTCGAAAGGGGTAAAGTCACAGAGTGTGAGGTGAAGTTGAACGGTCAGGCTATGGAGATCGTCAGCTCTTTTAAGTATCTGGGCAGTGTGTTGAGTATAGATGGGACTGTGGATGAAGAAGTGCGGGAGAGGGTGCAATAGGGGAAGAGGGTTGTAGGAACGTTGAAAGCAGTAACAAGAAATAGAGCGCTCAGTATGGAAGTGAAGAAGTCCTTGCATGACAGTGTGGTAATCCCGACACTAACTAACGGAAGTGAAGCATGGACGTTAGTGGAGAGACTCAGACCAAGAATGATAGAGGTGGAAAGGAGTTACTTGAGAAGTGCGTGCAGAGTTAGATGGAGGGATAGACAGACAAATGAGGAAGTAAGGAGGTGTGGTGTGGAGGTAGATGTGCTAGAAAGTGTGAAAAGGAACAACTTGAGATGGTTCGGCCATATGGAACGTATGGGAAGCGAGAGAATGACTAAGAGGGTGTACGAGAGTGAGGTGGAAGGACAGAGAGGGAGAGGTAGACCGAAGGAGAGGTGGAAGGATGGAGTGACGAAGTATATGAATGAAGGCGGTGCTGGTTGGGAGGAGGGGCGTCGACTGACTGGGGACAGAGGTGCTTGGGGGCGCTTCGTTCGTGGCCACCCCTTCGGGGATCATGGCGTCAGGCAATAGATAGATAGATAGATAGATTATTCATATTTATTGCATTACTACCATATGATTCTATCGAGCTCATTTCTATATAGATGAGACTTGATCAATTTGTCCATGCTTATACCCTAGCTAATTAACAAATAAAACGTGTGTACCAAAACTGTGTATTTTGTTATATTGGTAGTGATTGATTTAAGATTTATGATATTAAAGTCAGTTGTGTCCCCGTTGAGTGTTTACAGTTATGAGCTTTCCTATGGTGGAAATAACGAGCTATTATAAAGCGTGCTATATTATAGCGTCGCATAACAATGTGGAATTCCGAACAAAAGGTTTTGACAGTTTTTGATAAATGTTTATACGTCATATTTGCATGATTGGTCTCCTTATAAAAATTATCTAAGTAATGTGTTTATATATTTACAATAATACATACAATGAAAGTTTGCCTTATGTAACATTTCCATTACAGTTTCTATTTGTTAGTTGATATTAAGATATTTATGCATACATGTAACATTAAGAATGTCAGTTTCACAGTACCAATAGCATTATGAAGGTCCTATCAATTTGAATATAACCTAATCTGACCTAGCCTAACTTACTGTAATTACACATATGACCAACATCATGATTCACAAGATAAAGCATGTAAGGGGCAAATATATAATATTACCAGTTCGATATAGCATACACACAAAATATATAATATTACCAGTTCGATATAGCATACACACAAAAAAACAAATACTTTGCCTGCAAAACACCCCAATGGCACTAGTTGTATAGGTGATAATAGTAAACCAGACTGAAACGCTGTCTGTCCCTTCCCAATATAGTAATTATCTCTGCAATTATGTTGGCCAAGTGGAAAGTATGTAAATTAGTGTGAGAAAGTAAGAATGTTGCAAGTGACTGAAGGAAAACAATTATTGTGCATTAGTACTATAAGAAAGGTTTACAAGAAAAATGTAAGTTACAGGGGAAATGGTCTACCTACCAAAGCCAGAAAAGGTGTTTTCAAAAGTATGAATGCATAAATTATACAGTATAATGTTTACTCAGGCACATTCACCATAGTTGGGGGTGGTTGACTGGAGACAGATCCCAAACAGAAACAACAAACTTAAGCTGGACTATAGGTCCACGGCCATGTTAACTCCCAGGCGCGTGGCCGTGGCGCAACGCACAGGATGAAGTTAAAAAATAAAGAGCTCCGTTACAGCCTAGAGCATAGATTAGAGAATATACATATGGAAGGTCATTAAAATTGGCTCAATAATAACCACCAAATTTAGTGTAAATAAGTTAAAAACTTTGAGAGCCACCTACCTTGGCGAAGGTATGCGCTCTATTGATTGCCTCCTATATGTAATAGCTTCTTACTTGGAACAAGTCCTCTCTGCTCACCAAATATTGTGGTCATCGGTTCATGAACCTCACATAGACAGAAGAGTTAGTACTGCCGGACAAGTGAGTGGGGGATGTTGTAAGTGGGCTACGTGGTGTGGGGTTTGGTATTGGTGATGATGAGGGTGTTGACTATGGTGTGCGAGGGAGACCTGGTCCTCCTGGGGGATTCGGAGGATTCAGGGTACCTGAACAACTCCTCGTCCTCCATGGCCCTTGTACACACTGGGGTCCCCTTCATAGTGTAGGGGGAAGTCCTCTTCCTACACTAACCAACCGGTCCAGCCCTGGAAGGCACAACCTACACACTGTTTCCCCTGATGTATGAGTCAGGATCCCTGAGGTAATCGTGTGAATCCCCTCCTCCACTCTTCCCCTATATAATAATAGGGTTTCTCTGTTGTTAGAGCTCCCTCTGTTATCTAAGATAGGGTTTTCTGGGTGGATGGGACTCGTTAGCTTTAGTCGGGAACCCATCTAAGGGAAAAAAAACTAAACAAGTTACCGATGGGCGACATGCTAATCGGTGCCAAATGCAGGTGGCGAACTAGATAACAGATAACAGATAACTTTTGATATATCTTTTTTTTACAGACAATCAGACAAACGGAGGCAAAAACATAATCTCCGTCCAACTTCGTTGGCGTCGGTAACAATAAGGGTCACTCTGGAAAGTGCCTACCTCCGCCTAAGATAGCGGAGGTATTCGCTCTACCGATTGCCTCCTAAATTGAATTACTTCTCCCTTGGCACATATTCTGCCTGACCACCATATTTCGTAGTCATCGGTTTATAACTTTTTGAGATATGTATTTTACAGACAATCAGACAAACGGAGGCAAAACATAACCTCTGCCTAACTTTGTTGGGGGAAGTAATTAGAGGAGCACTCTGGGATGTGTGTAGCTACGTCTACGCTGGCGGAGGTACGCACTCTACCGATTGCCTCCTAAATTTATTTAATTCTCCCTTTGTCCATATTATAATTATCTGCCCACCAAGTTTCGTGAACATCGGTTCAGAACTTTGAGAACCGTCTACGCTGGCGGAGGTATATGCTCTTCCAATCACCTTCACAGTTTAATGACTTCTTCCTTGGTGTATATCCTATCTGGCTTCCAACTTTCGTGACAATCTATTCATAGCTTTTTGATAGGCTATATCTTGTTTACAGACAGACAAGCAAATAAACAAACATACAAAAAGACAAACAAATGGAGGCAAGGACATAGCCTCCTCCAGCTTCGGTGGCAGAGGTAATTAAAACCATGTGCAGTTGCACGTAATGTATTTCATTAACACTAAATCACATTTTCTGTCACTCCTGCAGAAGGTAACCTACAGGGGGGCGCCCTGTGCAAAATTTGAAAATAGGACTCTGATCATTATGTCTAAGAAATAGATGAGATTGTGTACATGTGCAGTACAAATGAGTACATAGACTACAGTAGATCTGGACTTGACACGAAAATGGAATTTTGCAGTAAGGGACCCAATATCGGAGAACGAACACCAAAGTTCGAACCTCGAAACCGCGAAAATCTGATATTTTCCAGGTTTCAAGGTTCGAACTTGTGGGTTCATTCTCCGATTTTGGGTCCCTTACTGCCGAGGGACTGGAGTTCTTGCAGGGAGGCTCCAGTCCTGACGTTACTGTTGACTTAGTGTGCTGACTTAATAATCCAATAGGCTTGATAGCGCCTGAAGTCCTATTTAAACTTAACCCTTACTGCAAGGTTCCATGTTCGTGTCCAGTCCAGATCTACTGTAGTCTATGATGAGTACTATCCCCCAAATATAACCGTTTTCACTTTCCGTCACTCCTGTAGAAGGGGGCCTGTGGTGGGGCGCCATGGCCGATATGTTGTATCCAATTATCAATTGAGAGTGTCTGTATGTACATTATATATGTGGTTCATTAATCACATAGCAATAACCGATCTCATTTTACGTCACTCCTGTAGAAGATAATCAGTAGCGAGGCGCCCTGGGCTAAAGTTGGAGATTGGACTCCGTTATGGTCAAGGAATAGATCAGAGTAATAATAATAATAATAATAATAATACAGTATACAGTATGCATGTGCATGAAATTGTCAAAGCAAAGAGCCCAAAGGACAGCCGATTTAGTTTGCGATCAACTCCTGTAGAAGGGGCCATATAGTTATCTGCCAAGGGCTAAGTATTTTATATAAGTGCCCTATTATAGCCTGAATAAATAAGCAAATGTCTATGCATATGGAGTTCTATGAAACATGCCTTAGCAACCTCCAAACAGGTGGCCATTACACTTTTCACTACTAATGCAGAAGGCGCCAATTAACGGGGCGCCCAGAACGATATTTAAAAAAGGGCCCTGTTACGGCCTAGAGGATATATTCGAGTATATGCATGTGTAAGTTCATTAAATTAGGTTCAGTAATAACCAAGAAATGGCAAATTTTGATAAGCATCCCACTACTGCAGAAGGTGGCTATTAGGAGGGCGCCCAGGGCGGAATTGAAACAAAGGGCTCCGTTACGGCGTAGATGATAGATAATTTATATGCATGTGTAAGGTCATTAAATTTTGTTCGGTAATAACCGATAATATATTTTGTTTTAATACACATCATTCTACTGCAGAAGGTGGCGATTTGAAGGGCACCCAGGTAGAAATAAAAAAAAAAGGGCTCTGTTACTGTCTAGAGGATAGATCAGTGTACATGCATGTGAATAATAATTAAATTTGGTTCTGTATTAACCGAGAAATAGCACTTTTTAATAAGTGTCGCCCTAACAAAAACAGCAACAACAACGAAATAAGTAAACCCTAGAAGTCCCTCGCTTCGCTAGCAAAATGATATATACAATAACAAAATCACCCACTTCTAGTTTGCAAAACATATAGCAACTGGTAAACTTCTGAAGAAATATAGTATGCTAGATTGGCGGTAACAGTATAATATTTGAGAGTAATGGCAGTCAAATATTATTACATTAATAAACTGGCTAATGTGAGGTTTAGTAATAAAGTAGACGTGCCGTTTCGCCCAAAATCAAAACGGCATACCCAACTCTGCGAAGGGTTACCATCATCACTAATATTACTACCATTATTACTACTACTATCATCACTACAATTGTCACCATCATCACTACTACTACCATCATCACTAATATTACCACCATCATCACTACTACTATTATCATCACTACAAGTGTCACCATCATTTGCTATTGCTACCATCACTTCTAATTTCAACTAAACTAACTTATCCTAACAAATGCGGGCAAGTTTTTTTCGCCCCCTGAACGATGGCGTTCTGTGTGAGAGTGCCCCTACGGGGCACACACACACAAATGCCATCATCATTACTTGGGAATAGGTACAGGGTGGGGGGGGGGAGATCCATATTTTGGCCCTAAAATCATAGCTATTGCACATATTTAAAACAAATAATAATCATTACCGTCGCATTAACGCACCTAATGTTCGTGTGAAGTTTGGTGAAAACCTGTCGAATGGTCTAGGTCGGAGGAGTTATCGGACAGACACACAGACATACATTTCGGCCGGCATGTACCACTATACGGGGGGGGGGGGGGGGGCGATATCACTCTGCTTACGCAGAGTTGACAATTTTGGAAGTGAACGTACAATAGGAGTGAGGCAGGGATGAGTCATAGTACCATTGTTAGGTCCGTGCGAAATGAAGACCTCTAGTCGCCACTCATGTCATTGCTGTTGTTGTGGTTTGTTAGGGCGATGCTTATTACTGAACCAAATTTATTTATTTTTCACATGCATATACTCTGATCTATCTTCTAGGCCGTAACGGAGCCCTTTTTTAACATTTCGGCCTGGGCGTCCCTCCAATCGTCACCTTCTGCAATAGTGCAACGTTTATTACAAATTGATTTCTCAGTTATTACTGAGCCAAATTTATTGACCTTACACATGCATATAAATGATCTATCCTCTAGGCTGTAATGGAGCCCATTGCTTAAATTTCACCCTGGGCCACCTTCTGGAGTAGTGTGACGATTATCAAAATTTGAAATTTCTCGGTTATTACTGAACCAAATGTAATGATCTTACACACACATACAGTATACTCGAATATATCATCTAGGCCATAACGGGGCCCTTTTCTAATATGTTGTTCTGGGCGGCCTGTTATAAGCTCCTTCTGCAGTAGTGATGAACAATTAAATGGCCATCTGTTTGGAAATTGCTGTTTTATTCAGACCTCCATAATCCATATACATAGATTCATGCCTATTGTTCAAGCTGTAAGAGGGCACTTTTAAAATACTTCGCCATTGGCGGTTAACTATAGGGCCCCTTCTACAGGAGTTGATGGAAAATTGAATTGGCTGTCTGTATGATCTATTCATTGAGAGAGTCCAATCACCAACTATAGGCCAGGGCGCCTCGCTACTGTCTCCCTTCTACATGAGTGACGAAAAATGAGGTCGGATATTTCTATGTGATTAATGAACCACATAAATTATATAATGTACATACATATCTATCTATATACTCATAGACAGATATGTATGTACATTATATTATTATGTTCCTTCCAATAACCAACTATACTCCTAAAATCGATTAATGAAATTTACAAACACATGTGGTAGTCCGTGGATTCGAACCCAGGATGCTCACACCGAAAATCAACACCTTATGCATCGCACCACGTAGACAGTTGTGGTTCATTTATCACATAGAAATATCCGATCTCATTTTTCGTCACTCCTGTAGAAGCTTTCAATTAATAATTGGATCCAAACATATCAGCCTTGGCGCCCCACCACAGGGCCCCTTCTACCGGAGTGACGGAAAGCAAACAATATTATGTTTTGGGAATAGTACTAATTTTTTACTTGCACATGTACATAATCTTATCTATTTCTTAGATATAATAGTTGGAGTCCTATTTTCAAATAGGACTCCAACGCCCAACAGCGCCCCGCTGTTGATTCCCTTCTGCAGGAGTGACAGAAAATGTGATCTAGTGTTAGTGAACTACATTATGTGCAATAACACTATATTCATTACCTACGCCAACGAAGTTGGAGGAGGTCAAGTTTTTGCCTCCATTTGTTTGTCTGTCCGTTTGTTTAATTGTTTGTCCATAAACAATATAAACAAAAATCAAGGAAAGTTGGAGACCAGATAGGATATGCACCAAGGAAGAAGACATTTAATTGTAGAAATGATTGGTAGAGTGCATACCTCCACCAGCGTAGATGGCTCACACAGTTATGAACCGATATTCACGAAATTTGGTGGGCAGATAGGATATGCATAATAGAAGACGTAATTCAATTTAGGAGGTGATCAGTAGAGTGCATGCCTCCACCTACTTAGGAGGAGACACGCACTTTCCAGAGTGCCCCTCTAATTACCTCCACCAACAAAGTTGGTCGGAGGTTATTGCCTCCGTTTGTCTGATTGTCTGTAAACAACATATGTCAAAATCTTTAAGAACCGATGACCACGAAATTTGGTATCAGATAGGATATACTCCAAGTAAGAAGTTGTTTAATATTGGAGGCGATCAATGGAGCACATACCTCCGCCAGCGTAGGGGGCTCTCAAAGCTATGGACCGATTTTCACAAAATCTTGGTGGTTATCATTGAACCAACTATAATAATCTTCCACATGTATATACTCTAATCTACTGTATCCTCTAGGCCGTAATGAAGCACATTTTGTACATTTCATCCTGTGTGGCGCATCACGCGCCTAGGAGTTAACGCGGATTCAAGCTTGGACTTCTTGTTCACTAGATAGCATACATGGCTCAAAGCATGGGGGGTGGGATCAATGGGTATACGAGCTCGAGTGGAATGTGATGAAAGGAGAGGAAAATGTTATTATTTTTGTATGTAGACAATACTTGTCTACTAAAAACAGTGATGAATAAATATTCTCCCAAGAGAATATTTCACTATAACATCACTAGCATGATGTTTGACAGATTAACTTTACTTAAGATGGTAGTGTTTGAGAGGAGAGCACATGAGTCCGTAAACTTCAAGACATTCTACAGTTAGAAAACTCACAAGTAACAAATTATGTATTAGTGGCCCCTTCCTCATTGACGATGCGCCTTAACTTTGTTTATGGCCAATTTTTGAACTCAGGCTTGCTTTTCGAACTTCCCGCCTAGGAGTAAGAACAAATACGATTGCCACACATCGTGAGCGAAACGCTTTTAAATATAATAAAACCACTCATGGACTCGTCCTATTGTGCTTCCCAGCACTCTGCTGTCTACCGTACGCATCGCCTCGGCTTCTCGAAGCATTCATCGTCCTTATTGCTCCTAGGCCCGTGCGAGTCGGACGTAGGTCCAGGGGTGTGCCAGCCCTTCTTCATTCTTCTCCTGCCCTCGAACATCGTGAATCTTTTCTCATATGTACATGCTTTATGCTGAGGTCAGGGTAGGTTATAGACTAGGAGTATGCTGTGCATATCCCCTTTCTTTGGCCCTAGGAGAATGTTTTCCGGGTACATAGCAAAGGTTAGTTGTTAGGAGGAGTTACTTGTTGTGATAAGGCAAGGCTCCCACGTGTGCATTTTATTAACCTAGTTCATGCTTATTCTAGTGCTGCTTAGTCAGGAGGCTTCTTTTAGTGAACCGGGGCCCGTTGTTCGGTCCATTTTGGGTGTGCAACGGTATGATATCTACACCACGAGGGCACGTGCGTTTTAAGATTGTCTCACTTAGCTGAGAGATCTAGCACGGAGCCATGACGCTTTTCAGCCTACGCTTCATGATCGCTACGAGCTGTGTTGGAGGTTCTTCGCTGGAGTGCCGGTTTGTTCATTATTATTGATGATCGTCGCCACCTGCCCCCATCTAGTTGGCCTCCTGTAGGTGTGTTAGTTATGGCTAGGATGTGTTAATTGATGATTATTGAATTAATGTTTAACTAAGCCATAATATGTGTATGTTCGGGTTTACTTTTCTGGGAGGTATGGCCCTTCCGGTGGGTTTTCAAGTGAGACTTAGTCAACGTGCCTCTAGTTGCTTTGCACGGTTTTCCCGCTGGAAGCATCTAGAGTAATGTTAATAAATTCAGATTATCCTTGTTTGGCGCTTGATTTATAGAATTTTGAGGTTTGCCGGCGATAGTATAATTTCGGATGTCCGGCATGTTATTAACATGTTTTTGAGAGATTTCTGCTTGCCGCCTCCCTATAAACACTTCCGCCTCAAAGCTTAACAGATAAAACGTTCGCAGCTTGGTACTAATCAGAACGTTATCCTGGTGGGGAGCCACTTCCGCCGGGAATAAACGGCTGAGCCGAAAAACGAACTCACCCAATCCTATCTCGAGCATCTCAGTAATCTGTGTAGCTTATGTCAAGGCGCTGTCCGCCGGGATTTAGGAGACGATAGATTCAATTAGCGTTGGTCGCCGGAATCAAATTCTCTCAAGAGATGGGATTAGGTCAGTGTTGGTCACTTAGGTAAGAAGTTATAACAAAGTAGCAATTGGTATGCTACACTGTCTACACAATACTCTAAAGAAAGATACATTTTTGGGGAATGTACGTAACGTAAGGGGAAGTAAGATTGCATAGTGTTATTCAAGTTTTTTTTCTCATTATTGTTGGAGATAATATATATTGCTACGTATCTTAATCCTCAAGTGGTTAACTTGATGAAACTAGATAGCACAGAGATATATATTAAGGTATCAATCAGCTGAAGGCAAAACGAAAGTAAAATCTAATAAAATTATTTTCTGTTGTTGCTTCCTTTCCTTTTTGGATCTTAGGACTTGGTATCCTTTATTGACTGATGCTCTTTAATTATGAATAAATACTGAAACTAATTAAAGTCATGTAGTATTTATAAAGAATTATTATTTAACCGAAGCTTAGTAGGCTATGGTTATGAACCGAATAAGTTATATCTAAAGAAGGACTATTAATTATATATAAAGTTACAGGATCGTTTCATAGATTCGATTCAGGTCTCACTCAAATAATATGAAAAGCAAAATATAATATTTTGAAGCAAAAGAATTTTCTTCAGCTTAGGAAATCACTATAAGTAATATTAACACAGCCATGTTAGTCTAAGGCGATATTACTAATACGAGACAATAGCATCACCGTACTAAGCACCATTAAGCACTGTAAGCTTAATTCAAAGAAAATGAAAGAACTCGTAAGTATTAATATAAAACAATAGTATTACTTTCATCATAACCCAATTACTTAAAGAGTTGCTTTAGTCCACAAGTTAGTCAACTAAAATAGTTAAGTACATAATAATAGCGTTAACGTTAATTCCCAATTAAATAGTTAAACACATAATAGTAGTGTTCACGTTAATTCCCAATCAAATAGTTAAACACATAATAGTAGTGTTCACGTTAATTCCCAATCACATATCTCACTAACCAACATAACATAAGTGTTTACACCGAACACACTTAACACACATTTATATAATCTGACTGACAGTCACAATCCCATTATAATACTTCACCCCGTCTTCCTCCAGCTGCAAGTTCACCTTGTTCACCTACCCATCTCCAAATGTGACTGATTTGAATGCCCACTACTCGGGTCTTATATACTATGCAACGAGGGTGTAGGAACGAATCAGGAGGTGGGGATGGTGCGCGCCCCAATCACAGCTCCTCTAGTTGCGTAGCAGATGCGTGGTCCAATGGCATCGATGATCGTCATAGCGTCGGGTCATCGAAGTAGTTTGCAGGGTCCGAAAGGAGGGGCCACGTTGTGTAATGACGTCAATCACCCATTAAATTTCCCCCCCCATATGACGCAAGCAGGTGTGAAGGCTTGTTTGCTGGTATGCGGACGAGCTGGTTCCCACGCTTGCTGGTCTGCTTCGCCGCCCGGGTAATTCGGCACTCCTTCAACTCTTAACTCTAACTCTTAAATAAACACATACAGGGCTCCGTATGTCAGAATATATATATATTGTTACGCTGGCCAGCTTGCCAGAATGCACTCGTAAATCACTAGCGCTAGCCAGGGCAGTGATATGGGCTACAAAAATCGTAGAACGATGTTCTTTCTTTCATAGAGTTCATGTTGTCACAGACAGATCAGTGGTGGTCTTTATTCTTGTTTGTGACTGTTGGAAGCATTTTATACCATTGAAAGAATATAAGATGCATTGTGTGAAGTTGTAAGGAGAAAGAGAGCGAGCAGCGAGGTGGTACTGTGTGCTTGTGTATGTACGTATGCCTCCCGTGCTCGGAGGAGTCTCCCACGCCCATGATTGGCCGGCGGGCCTGTCTACGTCATAGGACGCTTGCTCTTCATGACGTAGTCGTCTGTGATTCGCGGCCGCTGTCCTGGGACGGTGGTGCGGGCTCCTGCCCTCGTGTCTCCTTCAGAGCTTGGTACAGCGTGCTTGGTCCTACATGTCCTTTGCAATCTGTCCCCCATATAACCCCCTGTACTACTTTCTCTCTCTCTGAACTTCTTCGTTTTCATACTTCTCTCTTTATTCAATTACTTATCCCTTCTGGTTCTGCATACGACTTCCATAGTCGGCCAGTCGTATTACCAGCACCAGCTCTCACATTTATGTTTGCACTAGTTTTAGGGATTATTAGAGTCATAGTCATATGGTAGCCTAGTGTTGGGGTGCTTCTAATTATTGAGCTGTTCTTTCCCATTATTTAATGCTAGACAGTGCAAGGTATCTTTGGTCGTTGTCTGAGTTATGTATGTGGCAAGTCAGAGCCTGTACAACATCGACGAAGCTAGCTAGCCTGTAACCCTTGTGCATATTTTCCTTTGCGAGTGTAGCAGTATACAGGTGAAGGGCTTTTGCCTATACTTATCTGTATGCTTGCTACCTCATTTTGTTGACCTTTGTGGAGCGCCAGGGCAAGACCAGATGCTAGAGATCTGGACTTACCAAGAGAGCCTCCAAGTCATTTAACGTAACATACGGGAAATCTGTTCAAGGGGAGACAGTAGGCTACGAGCATGCTTGCGCTCTGCCTAGTTTCCTAGTACCTTTTATGCCACTGCTAGACTTTATTAGTGAGAAAGACAGCATTGTGTTTATTAACTTTCATTGTGTATGCTTTAGGAATTATTCACGCCTTATTTTAGCCTTGGTTGATGCATAGTGCACAACCCAGTTTGGCTGTTACGTTGGCTAAGGAAGTACTGTTTCTGAGTGGTTATTATTAGTGCTGTCACAAAGTTGTTGCACTCCCTTGTTATATATATGTATCCTACTTATTGGTGTATTTAAGATACACGCTTTGGTGTCCTGCCCCTGCATTATTTCTGTTCTGTATTAACGAGCATCTTAGAGCATCAGACCTTTTCAGAAGATTCCTTATCTGATTGCTGTAGGACTAGACCTCCAGTGTTTTCATAGAGCATTGAAGAGTTTAGTGTTGAGTACTGACTCACCCTAAAGTTAACGTAAGCAATTATTCCTTTATTAAATCTTATATAGTTTATTCAAGCATTGTTATTACTTAAGAGCATTTTCGTAATGTAAGTACTCCTGTTGTGAGTTGGCTTTGCCGTCATCGGAAAGCCTTTGTAGAAGTGCACTAAAACCCAGTTAATTGATACCCCGTTATCCAGTAGATTAACTCTGGAGGGTTTTAAGTGTTTTTGTTCACCGGCGTAATAGTTCGAGGGTTTGGAATTAGCGTACCGTTGTAATAGATATAACAAATGGCCGTTGTTGCAGATATAGCCTATCATCTAGTCCATTATTAAGTGCCCTTGTTTATTTCGTAGTGCCGGTCGTAACAATATATTTTAGCTTTTCTAGCCTAGCGTGTCCTTATGAGCATTGATTCTTGAAATTTCTCACCCTCAGGTTCTCACGCAACACGCCTAGGAGGATCTGCATCTCGCCGGCGGGATGGAACCATGGATCCGAGTAGTTATTCATTCTGTACTGCCTTAGGGTGTTCAAATTTAGCTGTGGTCGGGCATAAAACTTGTGTTAAATGTGTCCCGTGCTTAGACAGATCTCGTGGCCGCTGGTTGGCCAAGACATGCCCCCAGTGTGCAGTGCTTCGTAATGGTTTTCTGACACATGCAGATAAACAATGTAAAACAATTCTACTCCATATCCAATCAGTGTTCCTTATGTACTGTAAGACAGTTGCCCATAAATCATTACAATTGGATGACACCTTGTTAGACGATTTACTTAAGACAGTTCCTTCTGCCTATGTAGCCAGCAGTTCTAGTTCACGGTAGAAAGCTATGCCCTCTCCCGATCCTAGTACTCGTGATGTTCCCTCCCGCCATGCTAAGCGACCTAGGACCAGTGATAAGGCACCTCCGGAAGTGCCTGCTCCACCTTACCGGCGTGACCGGTCTCGCTCTCCCATCAAGGCACCCAGGTCCTCTTCGCCTCTTACTCAGCAAGATCCGAAAAGACACCGCCCAGATTTCTCCGCCGCCCTAGCAAAAGGCGATGAGAGGAAGGATAAGAAGAAGTACTCCAAGAAGTCCACGGCGAAGAAGACAGCGCTGCTGACACCTAAGCCGAAAAAGTCCTCATCTTCGTCGCTGCGAGAGTCTTCGCAAGACCCTGTCATCAGTGCCTCTGGCCAACAGTTCCGGTTCACGCTCCCCCACCGGGTGCAGCCAGAGCCCAAAGCTATCCCGGTTCTAGGATCTGATCGTAGCAGCAGTACAAGGTCAAGCCGTCACGAGGAAGATATGATATCCTCTGACCTGGTTGATAACTCATTCGTGGAGCCTATGAAAACAAACAATATCCCTGACCTCCCCTTCGATGATTTACCTCAGCCCGGCGTTCATCTTACACAAACAGGAACATGTGACACTGCTGCCCGGGCTGGCGAGTCTCAGTCGGAGGTTTTACCAGCCCCCCGGCCTGGACACCGGGTCCTACCCTACGATAACACGTAGAAGACGTCGAGGATGTGCCGCCTGGCCAGCGGTCATCTTCTCGACTCTCAGGAACGCAGGGCTCAGATACTTCTCAACATGCATCCTCATCTGACCAGGAAGGTGGAGTGGTTGTGTCCAATGAACTATTTCAGGAGTGGGATCAGTTTATGAGACAGGTGAAGGGTGAGCGACAGGTAAAAGTAACGCAACCTGTAGCCCCGGCGGTGCGTTCTATAGGCCAAGTGCATGTTCAACCTTAAGTAAATCTTAATGTTCCTCCCCCTACAGTCACTCCAGCGGTCCCCATTGCAGGGCCCGCGGCAATTTTGCCATTTAACTTAAAATTGTTCTCTGACATAACCGGATCATTGGATGATTGAAGTGAGTGAGGCGAAGAAATTAAGGGCTAAGAACCAATCGGGTGCAAGGTATGACCCCAGAGTTAAAAACAGTTCCATTTAGATATGATTCAAGTACCTCAGTAGTTCATATTGATGGAGGGGAGTCAGGGCCTTGGGATGCATGGGGACAAGAAGCCCAGCTGTTTGCCAGCACCATTACAAATAAGAGCAGTCACCAGCTCCCGCAATAGGATCATCATTGGTTCTCGATGCCGGTTGGCAAAGCGGAGTGGATACCACAACACATTTTTGAATTTTGGGGGGCCCCTAAGTTATCTTTATGTCAGTTAGCAGAGCCTTTTTGTTCTCCCACTCAAGTACAGATAGATAAGAACTTTAAAATGAGGCAAAAAGGCTGGAGGTTGGCGTCCCAATACCTGCTCAGCCGCCAACTTGCGGCTTCTTTAGCCAGAATGACTGAGTCGGTAACGAACGCTAGCACCCATAAGGCTCTCTCTCTTACTAGGTGCATGTTACTCCAGAATTCCATTCAGTCCCTTGGCGATATCCGCATGGCTCTCTTCGAGGCAGTGAGGGTACGTCAGGATCTGAGGGTATACCTGGTTAGGAAACTCCCTGTAGAGATTGGTAGGAGATTAATTTTGTCCAATGTAATTATTAAAACTCTTGCCTTCTCAGATGCCTGGCGCACAGTAAATTTCTTATTAGACTCTCAGAATGCCACTGCTTCCAAGCCAAAGGGTGAGCCTGCATTTAAACCAAAATACAATAAGAGTTCCTTTCGTGGACAGTCCCAGTCAAATCAGTCATCAAGGACTCACACACCCCTTGGAAACAGTGGCACATATAGAGGTCGCAGCCAGAACAGGGGTAGAGGGAGGTGGTTCAGGGGTAACACAAGGGGTAAACCTAGTAGCAATGATAGCAAAGCCTCTCACCCCACTACCACTAAATCAGAGTCACAACCCTCCACTTCAAAAAACTGAGACACCACGCAACTCTCTCACTCTCAGTGCCGTGCCAAGGTGAGTCAGATCCGAGGGTAGCTCTGCCGGACAATACCAGTCATGTGACTGGTAGTTTCCGGGATTGTCACCAGGCATGGCCCCGGCTGACATGGGCAAGGACAGTGGTCCGAAAAGGTCTCGCATGACGGTGGTCCCGGCGACCTCGTTTACGTATCCCCACAGAGTTCAATCATGTTTCATTAGAGGTGGGATCCGTCGTCAGAGAGATGGTCCTCAAACAGATCATTATACCCATTCCATCAAATCGTGTTCATGTCCCGGATATTCCTGGTGCCCAAGAGGGACAGTGTTCATTTGCGGCCGGTCATCGACTTGTCGTATCTGAACACCCACATTCACAATCAATCATTCAGGATGTTGACTATGAATCAGATCAGGCTGACATTGCCACCACAAGGTTGGATGTGTTCTATAGATCTCTCAGATGCCTACTGGCATGTCCCTATCAACAAACGTTTTCAAAAGTACCTAGCCTTGAGCCAAGGGGATCAAACGTTTGTCTTTCTAAGAACAGCCCTTTGGCCTAAATCTAGAACCTTGCATTTTCGCAAAGTTAGTCCGACAGGCTTTGCTACCATTGCTCAAACAGGGAATCATGGTGCTATGGTATCTCGACGATTGGTTAATAGTAGCTCATTCCAAATTAACTTGCCTCCAACATGTAAATCAAGCATTAACTCATGTCACCGCTCTGGGATTGAAAGTGAACTTGGCAAAGTCCAACTTGAACCCCACAAGAGCCATCCAATGGGTGGGCCTTATCTGGGATACCGAGTTACTCACTCTGAGTCAGAGCGAGGACAATCGCCAAAGGTTTTTGAGGAAACTCTTTTGGTTTCTTCATGCTCTGACTACCACGAGGAGAATCTGGTCACGGGTGATAGGGTGTCTGAGTTGGCGGCGATGAGTTCGGAACCAGCCTGCTTAAGGTTCTCTAGGCGTAACATGAGTGTACATATTGCTCCTGCTCCCAACCTTATTGCAAAGGACGAGCATGCTAATCATGTTTTTACTGAATTTGAAATTCCGTCACTTAAACAAGGTGATAAGCACCATTTATTATGTCCGGTGCAATCACTTGTTTTGTATTTGCAGGAATCTCGACCATCTCAGGTGGGGTCCCTCTGGGTCTCGCGGACAGGTAAACGCCTACAAAAGCGTCGGTTGGCGGCTTTATTAGTGGGAGTTATCAGAGAGAGTAATCCAGGCGTTCTTGCAAGGTCTCACGATATAAGAAAGTGGGCTGCATCGCTCCGTTTCTTGAATAATTACTCCCTGGATGCCATGCAACAGACCAACTTATGGTCTTCTAATCATACATTCATAACGCGTTACCTGTCCGTGAATCTCAAGAAACCTTCTCGCAAATGTGTAGCTTTAAGGCAGAGAGTCTAGTTTTAAGCTTACTTTTATATAAAGAAAAGGGAGGGGGGGGGGGGGCTCTAACTAGGGCCTCCTATGTGATACAACATGTGCGTGAGAATAAGGGTCATGTGATAACCCATTTATAAGACTAAAATAAGTCTAGTCAGGGAAAATGTATTTTTATAATACTTTATGTATGGTAATAGAGTATTAATCTATGCTCAGAAATGTTATGGTTATTTATAAGGGCATTGTACATATCTATTTGTAATAGAGTACCTGAATTAAAGCAATATATACGTATATGCCAAAATGTTATCAGTATTTCCAAGAGACAAGTATTTATTTATTTATTGTTCATAGACTAAATGTATAGTTTATGTGTGTATATCCTACTGTTTTATCCAACGTAAAGGTGTTACACAACAGGCTAACCTTTAATAAACGCCGCCTGTACATCCTTTCTATTTTCTATTAAACATGGATTTTTTGTGTACGTTTTTCTGTTAACCTTAGGAATTTGTTGGTGGTTATGATATTTTAGATGAATGTCCCCCTCCAGACTTGTGATATCAGACACATCGTCAATGATGAAGGGTCCACTAATAAATTATAGGTTTGAGTCCCGAAGGGAAGAAGGAAAACCTAATATTTAGTAGTGGCCCCGGAATCACTGACGATTTTGGCCCTCCCTTCCATCCCCATCCCATTCATCTGCTATATTTTGAAAGTCATGATATATCAGTGAAGGACGATGAATGCTTCGAGAAGCCGAGGCGACACGTACGGTAGACAGCAGAGTACTGGGAAGCACAATAGCTGGATCATGTTTAATTTTTATTTTATTGATTATTTTTTACTAGTTGTTTTCTAGTAGTGGTACCCACATCATATAGGACGAGTCTGTGAGCGGTTTTATTATATTTAGGGGCGTTTTGCTCACAATGTGTGGCAATCGTATTTGTTCTCACTCCTAGCCGGGAAGTTTGAAAGGCAAGCCTGAGTTCAAAGATTGGCCATTAACAAAGTTAAGACGCATCGTCAATGATTCCGGGGCCACTACTAAATATTAGGTTTTCCTTCTTCACTTCGGAACTCAAACCTATAATATACTAATCAATAAAAGAGAATGTTGAATGGAGATGAGTGATTAGAAAAGTGTATGGTATCGTTCTCGTAGGAATGAATGCACATTAAATGACATAAATCAAAGAAGAACAGTGAGTAGAGTCAACCCTCTGTTGTGGAATATAATGTATACAGTAAGGTTGATAGGTATTATGTGAGAGCAAATCTTGTGTATAAGTGTTGTTATAGAATTCCATAACCTATATATCTGACACACAACTCAAGACAGAATAACTTTACCAGTTTGGCTATGCGAGGCTCCAGCTGAGTTTGTCGTTGGATGGCTTTTGTGAAGTCTGTGATGGATGAATCAAGTCCCACGACGCAGGCATTGTAGGTGGTAGCCAGGTGGATCACTACATCACCAGTACCGCACCCTACCACCAGCACGTTACTACCCAGGTCAACACCAGCTGCCTGTGTTATGACACCACACATGTTATAATAGCCAGGTGGATCACTACACCACCTATACCACACCCTACCACCAACACCTTACTACCCAGGTCAACACCGACTGTCTGTGTTATAACACCACACATGTTATCTAGAGCAATGCCATACTATGTACAAACTTATTTTAATGAAACATGACTTTTGGCATGATGCCAGCATAAATCAGAAAGAAAATAAAGATTAGAGCCTCATTCGAGAATCCTACTCCCTTAATGCTTGTACAGTACATAGCCAGGTACAGTTGCCCACATACGTTCTGTTCCACGTCGTGATCTTATGTATGAAAGTAAAATTAGCATGAATGAATTGCGAGTGTGATTTCTTTTTGTCATCAGTTGATTAGTCAGAGGAGCTAACCACTGCATAAGAAAATGCACTCGTAATTCAATCATGCCTTAGATAATTCCGGTGCTATTCCTCGCTCTCCTCCTATTTATGCCTAATATCGTAATCTCTTCTAAAGATGTACTTTCTACCCTCTCTGGGCTTAATAATAAGGTGTACGGTCCAAATGGTGTTCATCCTGTTGTACTAAAAAACTGTGCTTCCATGCCGTCTTCCTGCTTAGGCAAACTCTACCATCTCTGTATCTCTTCTAACGTCTTCCCTTCTTGCTGGAAGTTTGCTCTCATCCAACCTGTTCCAAAGACTGGTGACCGCTCTCAACCCTCCAACTAGCGTCCAGTTGCTCTAATTTTATTGCATCTCTAAATTTTTAAAACTATTCTTACTTCAAAACTTCTTAAGTATTTCTCATAATCTACTCGCATATCATCGCCAGTATGGCTTCCTTAGGAGTCGCTCTACTGGTTATTGTCTTTCATATCTTATTAACTCTTGGTCATCCTGCTCTTGGGACTTCGATGAAACCTTTTCTATTGCACTAGACATATTGAAGGCCTTCGAAAGAGTCTGGCACAAATCTCTAATTTTTAAACTACCCTCTTTCATTTCCTATCCATCCATCTGTGCCTTTATCTCTAATTTCCTTTCTGGTAGTTCCATAGCTGTGGTTGTGGATGGTAATCGTTCACTTCCTCATCCTATCAACTCCGGCATTCCTCAGAGATTTGTCCTCTCTCCAATTATCATTCTAATATTCATTAATTATCTTTTCAACTGTACCTCCAGTCGATCCATTCATATGCTGACGACTGTACCATACACTATTCAACTAGTTTTTTCAGAATGCTCCAGCATGCAATCACTCAAAAACTCATGTGATGAAGCCATAGAACAGAAGCTGGATGTGCTCAACCGCCTCAGAGAGTTTGTTTTACCCCTGCACAGTTTCTTGCTCTGTATAGGGGCATAGTGCGTTCATGTAATTGAGTATTGTTTGCATGTGTGGAGAGGATTCTCTCACACAGCACTTCTAGACAAAGTAGAAACAAATGCCTTTCTTCTCATAAACTTTTGTCCACTCACTGATTCTCTGCAATCTCTCTCATTATTCTATCGCTGATACAATGATTAGTGTTCCTTAGAGCTCTCTCAGTGTATCCCACCTACTCTAAATAGAGTGCGTAGCACCCGTCTTATGACACAATCCCTCCCCTACTTTGTGCAACTCTGCAACTCAAGAGTGAGACGATATTCCCAATCGTGTTTCTATTCAACAGCTGAGCTCTAGAAATCTATTCCTAAATTCATCTTTCCCTCATCGTATGACTGAAATTGCTTCAAACTCCGTGTGTCCAGGCGTAATGGCTCGCATATTCCTTGAATTTGGCCCAGTCACTGTTTCAACTCTGTGGGAGGCACTCGTCACAGGCAGTTTTGCCTATTGTCTCCGTCATCCACATAGAAAAACAAAATGTATAAGATCACGGAGAGGTACAGAACTTATGTGGGAACTGTACACTACCTTACCACCACGAAGATCTTGCTACCCAGGTCAACACCAGTTGGCATGGCGGGTGCCCAACCCCGAAAGTGGTTGAAATAGGGAAGCTATCCCCCTGCCAAAGGCGGCTTTCTAGGGCCTTTCCTAGCTGATGCTGAGAGGATTGGGTTCTAGTCATGTGGTGATGGGCTGGTCTATCAGAGTGAGAACTGAGCAATCTCTTCCATACCCATAGCTTACTCTGACTGTTCCTTTTACTTATATATTTTCTAGATCTCAAGTGACGGCGTCTCATCCGTGGATTGACCTCCCAATCTACCAAGATTGGAAGCCAAAGCGTCACATTTTTCCTTTGCCCCTCCACTTTCTCTTCCTAATTGCTGAGGGGCACAGGGCCCGGGGTGGGGCTTTGGTTTCCCGGGCGTTTCCGCACCCTCCTCAGCTCCCCGCGCTTCGGTCACCCAGGCTTTATTGTGGTCGGCAGGGAGGGTTCTGTTGGGGCGCTCGGTTATGGCCTTGGCCTTGCTCGGGGCCTTGGGGCTGTTCGGCCAGGCAGCTTGGGGAACAACAACAACAACAACACCAGTTGCTTGAGATATAATATCATATTAATTAAAATAGAACTTCAGAGGCTATTAACCCTTCTGGATTATTAAGCCAGCAAATTGTAAGTCAAGATTAGCGTCAGGACTGGAGCCCCTTTTCGAGATCTCGTCCCTTTGTGTCAATATCACACAAAGTTATGTTATAAAAACCTTCTTCCACACACACACACACACACACAGAGTAAGTTACATTAATACATTTTGAAGTCCCGGCAAGAATAGAACCACAGTCAATTAGGATGAAATACAGCGCCGTGGCTGAGTCTGTATTGGCTTCAAAATCGGCGAATTAATGGGGTTTCCAAGACTCAAACGAATATGGAATGAAAACACCAGCGTAGGCAGCCACATCCTCTGTGCTGTATTTGCGCTTACGTTTCAAAACATTTGTCTTTCATCATCAGAGGTGAATGGAAACAACCAGAAATACATATAAATACCAACTAATTATATGATTTACTTAAGATAGCTACAATTATTTCAAAGTAAAATGGTTATAGGAAAAAATAGGAGCAAATATATAAGTTAAAATAATCGACTGAATTAAATTCTGGTCCGAATATTAAAACACGAATAATTGAATCATTGAAACTATTAGGGATTAAACCAATCCACACTCATTTCTTATACATTAGATTCAGAAAAATAAATATATATTTCGAAACACACTAAAGTGACATATAAATGCTTGAGCAATAAAACACACTACTGTATAATTATGAACATCGAAAGATCATATTATAAAGCAATTTAAAGTATTACTTATATATATATATATATATATATATATATATATATATATATATATATATATATATATATATATATATATATTTATGCTGTATATACTGTATATGCTGTATATATACGGTATATTATTAATGGATATTTTCTCTCCAGAATTGGTATATCACTTTACTCTGTTTCGTAACATGATGAACTCTTTTTGTATGCACTATGATGCGAGTTGAATTGTTTAATTAAAAAGTCAATTATAATAAGTATTTACTTGTATAATTATGACTTCAATGTACCCACTACTGTACAAGAAGGTATTAATATAAATGTAACCTCCAGTAGCAAGCATTGTGGCCAAATTGGCTTCAAATTCGAAAGAGAGCATCCTCTCACCCCGAAAGCTGGACGGGTACTTAGCCAGCTCGCCCGTGGGACCTTAGATACACTCTGAGAAGAGTTTCCAAGGTCTCAAACCAGTGTTTACAAATCATGGTGCCAGGTACCGCTCGGTACAAGGACCGATTATTACGGACGTACGTAGTACGGCGGTGGTACTTGTATATATACACACACATAATATATACTCATACTGTATATACTGTACATACTGTATATATATATATATATATATATATATATATATATATATATATATATATATATCAATAACCCAACTATATATACCTTGAAGTCCTGCCCGTGTAGAGTTGGGAGTGGCAGGCTTGGTAGAACCTTGGCAGTTGTTGATGGACATGAGAGATGAAACACAGTAGGAAGCTTCTGGGCCACAAAGTCCACTTGGCTGAAGGCGTCTATAATCTGACCAACGGTGAATATGAAAACTATGACAAGATAATGGTATATTATAATTAATGAATTATAATGAAACTGCTATTACAAAAATAATATATATATCATTTTCTATACATCACTCCATTATGTTAATGTGTATAATGTATGTTTAAGGGAAATTATACAAAAGACACTGTTCATATTCATAAAACCTGTAATATGATTAAATTACAAGTGTGTGAACTGACCATTATGTAGGCGCGATTGTTCCTACAACGATTGATGGCCAAACAGTAACCGTCGGTGCTCACTTCACCCAGCAGTTTTTCATATACAGCAGGAGATCGATAGTGGCCGGGATGTTTGTGTTTAGCAGCATCTAAACAAATAAGAAGTGGTATATAAGGTGTTTGGTCATTTCAACACACGAGCCACACAAACTCTCTGTACTACAGGTTTGGCTAGCTTAAGCATAGGTCAGCAATATACACTACAATTATAAGATAACATTCTAATAAGGGAGGAAATCTGTTCCATTTGTTTAGGCATAACATGTGTTGACACAACCATATTCCATCGGTTGATCAATGGTTTCTTGATGGACTCAAACATACAGGTTTTTGACTGACTATAATGTAATTTGGTGTTACCGATATTGTTCATTATAAGTACTGTAAGTGCAGCCAGCACTCGATACTATGGGTGTATGGCATCAGTTGAATGTCAGGGTGGCAACACTGATGGTGTAAAATAAGTACCTAATAATTAATCCTCCAAAAGTATATTCTAGGTGTAATGGTGAAGGCTAATACCCTTAATATTAAATAAGATGTTTGTTGTACATATTTGTTAGAGACTCTTGGTAAATTGCATACTATGTATAATACTCAGTATTATATCGAATATCTCGGCTACTGCCTATCGTCCAGGCTCGCTGGCTAGCCACTTTGAGGCCCTAGTTCAGTTGCTCTGATGTCCAGCTCAGGTTAAGACAACTGCATTTATGGTAAGTTGATTGTTGGATACTGTCTTCTGTATATTGTATAATTATTCATACTGTGATCAGTTTATTTGCATATAGAGTTATGTAGCTCATATGAACAATATAAAGTGCAGTAATATGATATGTGTGCATTGTAATGACGAGGTATGTACAAGTGGTCAATTGTTACGTAGTTTTCGCCCGTTTGGCTTAGTCCTTTTTTCCTGGTTTTAGACTATAGGACCGGGGTTGGACTGGGTTGCCTGCCAGAGAGATTGGGCGTGCTGAGAGTCCACAGCTGGATATAAGTTTGGTGTGTACCATGTTATGTGTTCGTATTATATTCACATGTACAGTTGCCTACTGATGTTTGTGGAGTTTTGATCAGAATTCAGATGTTGGGCTACTGATATAATATTAAGATAACCCTTCAAACTTGAGAGTAATGTGATTGTTTATTAACTATCAAAATAAAATCAAGCATATTCTGTTCTACCATTGAATCGTGGGTAACTATCTTGTGTGCAACAGCTAATCAAACATATTGTTTAATGGATATAATCATTAATTTATGCTTACTGTGGATTGTTGTAGGGATTTTGTGCAATGCTTTTAAATGAGTGATTTATATAGAGGCAATTTGATATACTGTGCTGGATGGTAACTGTGTTGGCGGTGTAATGGTTTAGTTGCTTGTGTTCTGGGTGTGGTGTCCCGAGTTCGAGTCCCGGGAGGGTCATGTGCTTTCATTAACTTGTGCAAGTGCACTGGGGTTTGTAATGAAGGATTGGTGTTGGGAACGAGGTGTTCCTTAATTATGGTTTTCGTTAATAACTAATTTTCTACAACTGAATATATACTATTTTTGATAGCATTCCAATGTGTTCAGCTCAGATATTATACATATTATATGGGGTCACAAGGGAAGAGTTGAATATATTTTAGAGGCTTAACAAAGGAATTGTTTCAGAAGTTTACATTCAATATAGCTTCTCTATACCTTTTTCTAAGATTAGATAAGAAATAGTAATTAGCTTTTCTATATTTGAATTTATGGTTAAATGTATACTATAGTAATGATATCTAGCAATCTGCTTTGATTGTTAGTAACTAATGTTAGTACCGATAACTAAATTTAATTTATACATGTGTTAGAATGTTCACTAGTATTATGTCAAGACTCTAGAAAACCAGTGTGTATTATCCTTTATGTAAGGATTGCTTTCTAAATATATGCTTGTTTGACAGAAATGACTATCCTGTGGCTTGAAGGTTTGAATAAAAATTGATGTGGACAAGCTTCAGGAGTTTAACTTATCCGACTGGACACAGTGCACCTACAGTTTCAAACTTCTCCAAGATCCCAGGCTACGACGTCTTGCCCCAGGCTACGACGTCTTGCCCTACGCTACGCGACGCCTTACCCTACGCTACGACGTCTTACCCAACGCTACGACGTCTTACCCTACGCTACGATGTTTTACCCTACGATGTCCTACCCTACGATACGATGTCCTACCCCAAGCTATGACGTCCTTCTGCAGACTACGGACGTGTTGCTCAAGCCTTCTAGTCCTACCCCAAGGATACAGCGCCCACCCCCCAACCTGCAACATCTCTCCTCTCATCACGACCGCTGCCTCTTCCATATGTAATATATGGTAGGCCTACATGTCATATACTGTAGTCATGTTGGTTTTATAATTATTAGTATACCAGTACTGTATAGATTGGGAGGAAAGTATACTTCCTTTTCATACATACAGTATATTGTCATGTGTTATGCTTCTGAAGTGCATTGATGATAGATTACTGCGATCCATTACATTAGATTAATTTAATGCATTATGGAAAGGTTAACTGTTGTTAAGCTTAAAAGGGAGCTAGTTAAACTTGGTCTTGATAGTAAAGGTACAAAAGCAGCTCTTTTGGACCGTTTATGTTCTAATGTAGAAATGGAGGGTGCTCAAGCTCAACCTGATTTATATGGTCCAAGAGAAGATGGCGCAACTGTTGAAGTGGGGAGGGTGTCTAATGCTGACGATTTGGTTAATCCAGAGGACAGTGCTTCTCAAGTTTCAAGGGTCCATAATAGATCAAAGAGATCAGGCTATACATCCATTTCCAGTCATAGTTCTATTATGATGACTAGGGCTATGGAAGCAGCAAAAAGGGCGGGCTTAGAAGCAAAGAAAGCTATGTTGGGAAGGAAACAGAAGATATATGCAGAAGCATTAGGTATTCAACATGAAAAAAAAACTGTTTGAAGCAGAGGCAGATATTTCCGAAGCTAAAGCAAGAGAGCAAACATTTGATGAGTATGTGAGTAGATTGAGTGGAAGCAGGGTATCTGAAAGAAGTAAGATTGGAAGTAGTGTACTGGGGAAGGAGAAGAGGGTGTCTGTGAGTAGAGATGTTGGAAGTACTACATCTAGAGTAAGGGTGAATGATGTTGAGTGTCCGACTGATTCGCGTCCTACTAAGCTGAGGATTGATGCTGATGTTCTTAAACCTCGCGTTGCGCGGACTCCTCACATTACCGATCACAGACACAGGAAGAGGAAAGTAGGCAGCCCATTCATTACTCTGACGATACACATTACCCTAATGCTACACATCAACAAACACAGTTAATGGACACTCTTTTCTTATACAATCGGAAGAGTTTAATGCCTAAGCAGAGATACATAAGTTCGATGGAGATGTCACCAATTATCACTCTTTTGTTAGATCCTTTGACAGCATTATAAGTGATAGGCTCACTGATAAGGAAGATAAACTATATTACTTAGGTATATATTTCCTATACAGTAGGAAAACCAAAGGAAATAGTTAGAAGCTGTCTTCACATGACAGCAGGCACTGGCTACGATGAGGCAAGACGACAGCTACACAAGCGGTATGGTGATGAAGACAAAATTGCTACTGCATATTGCATATGTCAACAAGGTTTTGAATTTTCCTAACCTTCGAGCAGATGACATTGATTTGTTAGATCGGTTATCAGTGCTTCTAATTAGTTGTAGGAATGCATTGAGTGGGATGTCAAGAGGTATAAGGGAATTAGAGCATCCTAATACAATGAGAACAATTTTAATGAAGTTGCCATATTCCATGCAAGACAGATTTAGACGACTTGTTGATAATGTTACAGAGCTGCAATTCAGGACAGTCACTTTCAGCGATTTGGTAAGTTTTATTGAGAAGGAAAGTCGTGTCTCGTCAAATCCCCTTTTTGGATGTCATCTTCTAGGAGCTCGTAAGGACAATAAATCGACGAAAACAGAAGATGGTGTGAAGGCGGCTAAACGGGTTCAAGTAGGAGCCAAGATAAACTGCAGCACAGAGATAACAGAAACTGCACCAAAGAAATCACAAGAAAAGTGCCTGTTTTGTAGCAAGTCTCACTACCTGGATGTCTGTGATAGTTTGGGCAAAAAAACGGAGGAAGAGAAAAAGGCTTTCATTGTCAAAAAAGGTCTATGTTATGGGTGTTTGCGCCATGGTCATATGTCCAAGAACTGTCAGCGCAAGATAACATGTCGCACCTGTAATGGGTTGCACCCGACTGTACTACATCGATCAAAAGAATCTAAAATATCCAATGAAGTAGAAAAGAAAACCAAAGAAAGGCAAGTCAACGAGAAGAAAGAATCACCCGACAGGAGGTGAAGGTAAACACCAAAAGGATCAATGACCTACATCATGGTACACCTAAAACAAGAATGTCAATATTTCCAGTTAAGGTACGCTTTGGGACAGGACAGCAGATCTCTACCTATGCCTTTATGGACAATGGAAGTACAGCTTCATTCTGCACCAAGAATCTTCTAGGGAATCTTTCTGTAACAGATGCAACTCCAACACAATTGTCTGTCTCCACTGTACATGCAGAGGGAGTCAAAATGAATAGCTTCTTGATTACTGGCATGGAAATAAGTGACTTGGATGAAAACAACTTCATACGTTTACCACCTGTCTATACCTTAGAAAAGATCCCGGTATCCAAGGATGAGATGGTAACCAAGGAAGATTTGGAACAATGGCCACATCTTAGCAGTATCGATTTACCTACTCTTGAGGCTTAAGAGGTGGAATTAATGATTGGCAGTAATGTACCTCAAGCAATGGAACCATGGGAACTTATCCACAGCCCTGAAGGAGGAGGACCATTTGCAGTTAAGACAAAGATTGGGTGGGTAATTACTGTCCCCCTCAAAACCACTGCAGTTAACAATGTCAAGGTTAATCGAGTAAATGTAGATAATGTCAGCATTGATCAGGTACTAGTTAATATGTATAACCATGAATTTAAAAATATTGCTTCCTCCAAAAAAGGTCTATCTACACAAGACAAGAAATGGATCAACAAAGTGGAAAACAGTTACAGATTAACTAAAGAAGGTCATTATGAAATACCCATGCCATTTGAAGATGATGATCTTATGTTTCCGAACAACAAAATGCAAGCTGTGAAGAGATTGGAATCACTAAGGACAAAATTGAGTAAAGATCAGAAGCTTTATACAGGTTATTGTGCCTTTGTTTCGGATCTAATACAGAAAGGACATGCAGAGATGGTACCAGAAGAAGACCTGAAACCCAAGGATGGCAAAGTTTGGTATCTTCCTCACCATGGTGTGTACCACCCTCAGAAGCCTGATAAGTTGAGGGTTGTATTTGATTGTGCTGCCAAATACCGAGGGAATTCTCTTAACGACCACTTACTCCAAGGCCCAGATCTAGCTAACCCGCTAAGAGAGGTATTACTCAGGTTTAGACAAAGCTCATATGCATTCATGGCTGATATTGATAGTATGTTTTATCAAGTATGTGTTCCAACAGAAGATAGAAATGATTACGGTTCTGGAGGTGGACTGGCAGAAATTTTGATTGCCCCCCTGAGGAGTACTGCATGACAGTTCATCCCTGTGGGGCAACATCTTCTCAGAGCTGTGCAAACTTTGCGCTTCAAAGGACTGTTCAGGACTTTGGAAACCGGTACACATGTGAGGTTCAACAAACTGTCATGAATAATTTCTATGTGGATGACTGCATCAAATCGGCTGAATGTGAAGAAGAACTGGTACAAGTAGCTCATGATGTTAGGTCTCTTTGTGGTCATGGTGGTTTCAGGTTGTCAAAGTTTGTAGAACATTGCTGTCGTCTTTCCCTATAGAAGAGCGAGGTAAGCAGGTAAAAAGCTTAGATTTATTAGGTGACGATTTACCAGTTGAAAAGGCATTAGGAGCATTGTTGGGATGTTGAGTCTGATTCATTCTTGGTTTCTGTCAATGTAAAGTCTAAGCCGGTGACCAGAAGAGGTTTGCTGTCTGTTATTGGTTCGGTTTATGATCCCTTGGGAATTATAGCTCCACTTCTTGTGATGGGGAAACTCATTATGCAAGACCTCTGTAGATTACAATTGGGATGGGATGAATATATACCAGACTGCCGAAGAGAAAAGTGGGAGACGTGGAGGCATGAATTTGCTAAGATGAGTCTGATAAATTTGCAACGGTGTATCAAACCTACTGACTTTGGAAGAATTTCATCTTGCGAGGTACACTATTTTTCGGACGCCAGCGAAAATGGGTACAGCACACTAGCATATTTTAGACTTTGTAATGCTCATGGCTCCATTCACTGCTCATTTCTTATTGGGAAATCTCGCGTTGCACCTTTAACCCTTAATTGGCGGCACGCAACTTATGTCGTGTGAAATAAATATGGACTAAGTGGCGGTTCACAACTTATGCCGTGTGCCATTTTCACCACGTAATGTTGCTGAGAGAGAGAGATGAGTGGTGGGAGGAGCGTAGCAAGCGTATGACTGCTCCAGACCACCGCGGCGGACCTACTGACATGAATCCCACCCTCCTCTACCCTCTCGCACTCGCTACACAGGGAATTATGTAGGGAAAGTACCTAATTACATGGTTTTTGCACTCGTGTTGCGCGATCGTTGCAAGAGAACCAGTGGTCGTACAAGGATGGTTAGGGTGTCATTGGAAAGCTCTATTTATGCCCTTTCAGGGATAGATACTTGTTTTATGCTCTGGGTCTTATTTAGGCATGAAAATGATCACGTAAACAACCCTATTTAGGGTAAAAACACCCCGCTGGGTGCTACGGTCAAATAGACCACCTAGCCCGCTAAATAAGGGTTAAAGGCTATCACTATTCCTTGCATGGAGTTGACTGCAGGTACTTTGGCGGTTCGGATGCATGACAAGATTAAAAGAGCCTTTGAAATTCCCATTCAGAAGTTCATGTTTTGGACTGACAGTATGACCGTGCTAAAATATATCAGAAATGAGAAATCACGGTTTCACACCTTTTTGGCAAATCGCCTAGCAGTGATACATGAAGAATCTCACCCCAACCAATGGAGATATGTGAATTCTGACCTCAACCCTGCAGATGATGGTTCGTGTGGCTACCAAACAAGGAGATAGCTCCAGGGTCCTACATTTCTACTAGAGAACAAGAATAAGTGGCCTCAAGAGCCAGTTGCTGTGCCAACTTCACTATAGTATCCGAATTGGAAGTTAAACACATAGTTGCTAGTGAATCATGCAATGAAGATATGAACCCTATCAAAAATCTTCTACAATACTACTCAGACTGGTACCGCCTTTTGAAAGCAGTTGCATGGCTCCTGAGAGTCAAAACCTATCTAAGAGGAAACCAGCATACGACCAAGATCAGTAAATATCTCACAAAGGATAATTTGCAGCAAGCAGAAAAATAAATCGTGAAACTGACTCAAGAGGAGTCATTTAAGGATGAATTAGCCGCTGAGAAAAGATGAACAAATAAAGAAAGCCAGCCCACTATATAAACTCAATCCTATGTTTCATGATGATATTCTGCAAGTTGGTGGTAGACTGGGGAAGGCACCAATTAGTTTTGAGGCTAAGCATCCAGCTATCCTACCATACAAGAACCACATAACTACCATCATTATCAGGAATACTCATGAACATTTAGGACACCAAGGTCGAGAGCATGTGCTGCTGTGCTCTCTCAGAGAGCGCTACTGGATCGTGAAGGGAACAGCAGCAGTAAGGAAGAATTTACGTCAGTGTATCAAATGTCGACGTAATCAAGCACCCGCTGTAGAACAGAAACTTTCAGACTTACCTGAAGACCGCATAACTCCAAATGAACCTCCGTTCACTAATACTGGGGTGGATTGCTTTGGACCCTTTTTTTACCAAGAGAGGACGATCTGAAACTAAGCGTTATGGCGTACTTTTTACTTGTCTATCCACAGGAGCAATTCATATTGAGGTAGCCGATTCACTATCTACGGACTCTTTCATTAATGCACTTAGGCGTTTTGTAGCTAGGAGAGGTCAGATAAAGCTCTTACGAAGTGATAGAGGAACAATTTTGTAGGTTCAGAGAGAGAGTTAAAAGATGCTGTTAAAAAATGGAATCAAACACTTATTCGTAATAGCCTCCTCTCCAAGGGTATTGACTGGATATTTAATCCCCCGCATGCCCCCCATTTTGGCGGGGTGTGGGAGATACAGATCAGAACGGTAAGAAAGGTGCTGAATGGTGTAATGAATGAGCAAACTCTGAATGACGATTGTTTCTATACGCTGATGTGTGAAGTAGAAGCCATAATCAATAGTCGTCCTCTGACAGTTGTTTCTAGTGATTGTCAAGATTTAACTCCTTTAACACCTTACGAGCGGGCCCGTCAGTAACTTCTACTACCCGCCAAGCGGGTGGTTTTACCCTAAACGACCTTGTTTCCATGCTCATTTTCATGCATAAACAAGAGCCAGAGCGTAATACAATTATGTATCCCTGAAAGGGCATAAATTGAGCTTTCCAATGACACCAGAACCATCCTTCTACAACCACGCGTTCTCTTGCAATGATCGTGCAACACGAGTGCAAATAATTCCCTGTGTACCGAGGCAGTGAGTGTGGGTGTGTGTGGAGTAAACGTCAGTAGTCGCGCGGGACCCGTGCCGAGCGGTCATGAGCCGACCTACGCTCCTCCACCCGCTCGTCTCTCTCTCAAAGCCATTATTGCTCCAAAATTGCACACAGAGTTAAGTCGGGCCCCGCCACTTAGTCCTTGGTTCTCTAGCCCGACTTAACCCTCTCACATCCTGACGCAATTTTTGAGCCTATTAGGGATACTTTAAAGCCTTTGTTACCGTCAGGGGTATTTATAAACCTTTAGTTTATTTACTTCAACCTCTGCAGTTGTCTTTGAGTTAGCTGTGTGCAGAAAACTAATTTTGGAGTGGTAATTATAAGAGTGAGAGTAATCTATTTCTTATTGCTAATCTGGCAACCTCTGCATCATAAGGATGTGAGAGGGTTAAGTCCACCCCCGCTAGACAAGGGTTAACACCAAACTATTTACTTACACTTAAGGATGGGTCAAGTGATTTTGGTAACTTTGATTCAGTTGACATGTATTGTAAAAGACGATGGCATCATGTGCAGTATTTAGCAGATCTGTTTTGGAAACGCTGGAGACGCGAATATGTAACCAGTCTTCAGAAGAGGCAAAAATGGAATCTATCTCAACCAAATATTGTGGAAGGAGACATGTTGTAGTTTTTCCCCAAGCTGCCTGGCTGAACAGCACCAAGGCCCTGAGCAAGGCCAAGGCCATAACCGTGTGCCCCCACAGAACCCTCACTACCGACCACAATAAAGCCTGGGTGACTGAAGCCACTCCATGGCGGGGAGCTGAGGAGGGTGCGGAAACGCCTGGGAAACCAAAGCCCCACCCAGGGCCCTGTGCCCCTCAGCAATTATGAAAAGAAAGTTGAGGGGCAAAGGAGACATTGTTTTAGTTGTTGAGGAAAATGCTCCAAGATGCCATTGGTCTTTTGGACGTGTTATCGAACCAAAAGTTAGCAGTGATGGACTTGTACGGAGTGTAACGGTTAAGTGTGGACAATCCTGACTACACACACCAGTATCAAAGCTAATCTTCCTATGTAAGGGAGAATCGTTATAAATTTCAGTTATGTTTGTGTTTTGAATCCCAAGAGGTTTCAAAGGGGTAGGTGTAAGTGCAGCCAGCACTTGATACTATAGGTGTATGGCATCAGTGGATTGTTAGGGTGGCAACACTGATGGTGTAAAAGAAGTACCTAATAATTAATCCTCCAAAAGTATATTCTAGGTATAATGGTGAAGGCTAATACCCTTAATATTAAATAAGATGTTTTTTGTACGTACATAATTGTTATAGACTCTTGGTAAATTGCATACTATCATTACTATGTATAATAGTCAGTATTATATCGAAAATCTTGGCGACTGCCTATCGTCCAGTTTTCGCAACGGAGGACCACCAGAGACAATGATCGAGGTCCGAGGACCACTAGGACCAATGATCGAGGACACCGAGGACCGAGGACAACCAGGAACGAGGATCGAGGACTGAGGGCAGACATGTACATAAATGTAGATCCGAGCAGAACCAATAATTTGAATAAAGAGCGTTCCGTGAATTCCAAATCCAAAACTTTGAATGTTTTCTATGCAAACGCTTGTAGCATACACATTAAATTTTCAGATTTAGAGGAACTAGTGTTTACGGAAAATTACGATGTTATTGGCATAACAGAATCTTGGCTCAATACTGTTACGCTGGCCAGCTTGCCAGAATGCACTCGTAACTCGCTAGCGCTGGCCAGGGCAGTGATATGGGCTACAATAATCGTAGAACGATGTTCTTTCTTTCATAGAGTTCATGTTGTCACAGACAGATCAGTGGTGGTCTTTATTCTTGTCTGTGACACGTGGAAGTATTTGATATCATTCAAAGAATATAAGATGCATTGTGTGAAGTTAAGGAGAGAGAGAGCGGAGGAGGCAGCGCGGTGGTATTATGTGCGTGTGTATGTACGTGCGTCTCCCTCGCTCACGCGCGGGCTTTCCCAGGCCCTTGATTGGCTGGCGTGCCTGGCGCATCCTAAGGGCGCCTGCATCTCGTGACGTAGTCGTCTGTGATTGGCGACCGCTGTCCTGGGACGGTGGTGCGGGCTCCTGCCCTCGTGTCTCCTTCAGAGCTTGGCGCAGCGTGCTTGGTCCTACATGTCCTTTGCAATCTGTCCCCCATATAACCCCCTGTACTACTTTCTCTCTCTCTAAACTTCTTCGTTTTCATACTTCTCTCTTTATTCAATTACTTATCCCTTCTGGTTCTGCATACGACTTCCATAGTCGGCCAGTCGTGTTACCAGCACCAGCTCTCACATTTATGTTTGCACTAGTTTTAGGGATTATTAGAGTCATAGTCATATGGTAGCCTAGTGTTGGGGTGCTTCTAATTATTGAGCTGTTCTTTCCCATTATTTAATGCTAGACAGTGGAAGGTATCTTTGGTCGTTGTCTGAGTTATGTATGTGGCAAATCAGAGCCTGTACAACATCGACGAAGCTAGCTAGCCTGTAACCCTTGTGCATATTTTCCTTTGCGAGTGTAGCAGTATACAGGTGAAGGGCTTTTGCCTACGCTTACCTGTATGATTTCTACCTCATTTTGTTGACCTTTGTGGAGCGCCAGGGCAAGACCAGATACTAGAGATCTGGACTTACCAAGAGAGCCTCCAAGTCACTTAACGTAACATAAGGGAAATCTATTCAAGGGGAGACAGTAGGCTACGAGCATGCTTGCACTCTGCCTAGTTTCCTAGTACCTTTTATGCCACTGCTAGACTTTATTAGTAAGGAAGACAGCATTGTGTTTATTAACTTTCATTGTGTATGCTTTAGGAATTATTCACGCCTTATTTTAGCCTTGGTTGATGCATGGTGCACAACCCAGTTTGGCTGTTACGTTGGCTAAGGAAGTACTGTTTCTGAGTGGTTATTATTAGTGCTGTCACAGAGTTGTTGCACTCCCTCGTTATATATATGTATCCTACTTATTGGTGTATTTAAGACACACGCTTTGGTGTCCTGCCCCTGCATTATTTCTGTTCTGTATTAACGAGCATCTTAGAGCATCAGACCTTTTCAGAAGATTCCTTATCTGATTGCTGTGGGACTAGACTTCCAGTGTTTTCATAGAGCATTGAAGAGTTTAGTGTTGAGTACTGACTCACACTAAAGTTAACGTAAGCATTTATTCCTTTATTAAATCTTATATAGTTTATTCAAGCATTGTTATTACTTAAGAGCATTTTCGTAACATAAGTACTCCTGTTGTGAGTTGGCTTTGCCGTCACCGGAAATCCTTTGTAGAAGTGCACTAAAACCCAGTTAATTGATACCCCGTTATTCAGTAGATTAACTCTGAAGGGTTTTAAGTGTTTTTGTTCACCGGCGTAATAGTTCGAGGGTTTGGAATTAGCGTACCGTTGTAATAGATATAACAAATGGCCGTTGTTGCAGATGTAGCCTATCATCTAGTCCATTATTAAGTGCCCTTGTTTATTTTGTAGTGCCGGTTGTAACAATACAAAAGACAGAGACTTTTTAGCAGAGTATTCACTTCCCGGTTATGTATTGTTTGAGAAAAGCCGAGATAATAGAAATGGAGGTGGAGTTTTATTTGTTATCAAAGAAAGTCTAAACCCGACCCTCTTGTCGAGACCTCAAATTGTGAACGTCGACACATCCTTTGTGCTAATAAAGAATTATAAAGGTACAAAAATAATCTATCTATTGCCTGACGCCGTGATCCCCGAAGGGATGGCCACGAACGAACTGCCCCCATGCACCTCTGTCCCCGGTCAGTCGACGCCCTTCCCCCCAACCAGCACCGCCTTCGTTCATATATTTCCTCACTCCATCCTTCCACCTCTCTTTCGGTCTACCTCTCCCACTCTGTCCCTCCACCTCGCTCTCGTACACCCTCTTAGTCATTCTCTCGCTTTCCATATGTTCCATATGGCCGAACCATCTCAAGTTGTTTCTTTTCACACTTTCCAGCACATCTACCTCCACACCACACCTCCTTCTTACTTCCTCATAAGTCTGTCTATCCCTCCATGTAACTCCGCACGCACCTCATCAGAACTGTATCATCCGCAAACAGCAATATAGGTAGCTTCCACTCAATTCCCTCCCTTTTCAGCGATACACCAACATCCACTGCTCTTGATAGTATTTCTTTTATGACTCCATCCATATATACAGTAAACAACCACGGGGACATCATACACCCCTGTTTCAAACCAACATGCAGGTCAAAGAACTCGCTCTGCTCACTCTCCACACGTGCTGCCGCCTTTGCACCCTCATACATGCTCTTCACTGCTTTCAGCAACTTGCCATCTACTCCGTATATTCTAAGTACTTTCAACAAACCTTCTCTATCCACAAAAATAATACTTGCACTAATATACAGACCTCCAGCTCAATCAGTGTAAACTGGCCGAGAAATTTATGAGCAAATTGCATACTAAGTAACTTGCAAGATACCGTAATTTTTGGCGACTTCAATTTACCTGTGACCAAGTGGGGAGACAGTAATACTTCACATTCTGGACAAGACCTGTATGCAAACTTGCAAGAGAGTTCGCTATATCAATTTGTTAGATCTCCAACCCATGGAAATAATGTCCTTGACCTTGTACTTTCAACAAAAGAAGAATTGATAGAGAATTAGAATGTCGGTGATGAATTCAGTAACAGCGACCATCGTATGGTAATTTTCATTTTAAAGTTTACAAGTAACGAACCAAATATCAGCATCGAGAAAGTCCCTAATTTCAAGCAAGCAAACTTTCGTAAACGTAGAGCAATGTTTAAAGAAACTGACTGGAGCTTTTTAATTAACAATAACGACATAAATACATCTTGGGAATCATTCGCAAACACTTACCTAAAAGCAGTGCAAGACTGCATACCATCGAAAATACGGCGTACAGGCCATAATGATAAGCCCAAATGGTGGAATAATGATATTTCAAACTGTCTGCTTGCTAAAAAGTTTGCTAATGATAGATTAAAATCCTCACAAAATGACGAAGAACGGGTGAAATTTGTAGAACTACGACGCAAAGCCAAAAGGATAATTAAGCAAAGTAAAAAGACCCTGGAGTTACATGGTGCGAATCAAAGTAAAACAAACCCAAAAGAATTCTATAGCTATATCAGAAAGAAGAGAGTAGTTACTTCAACTGTAGGACCTCCGTTAGTCGATGAAAATTGAGAATATACCGAAGATGAAGTACAAATGAGAAATGCCCTCAATACCTTCTTTGCATCAGTTTTTACAACAGAAGACCTCATTGAGATCCTTACAGCATCGCCAATTCAGATAGATAATTCTGATGTTCTAAGCAAGATCACCATTACAGAGAGAGAAGTATTGAAATGTTTAGAAAACCTCAAGGTAAATAAAACGTCCGGACCTGATACAATCTCACCTAGAGTTCTAAAGGAAGCTAAGGATGAGCTCTCCATACCACTAACATTGCTATTCAATAAATCCTTGCAGTCTGGAACTATGCCTGATCAGTGGAAGGTAGCTAACATAACACCGATTTTTAAAAAAGGCAGCAAATCCCTACCCAGTAACTATCGTCCAATTAGCTTAACCTCAGTTGTATGTAAAATACTAGAAACGCTCATAAGAGACAGACTCGTAAATCACTTAGAGGTAAATAACATACTTAAAGATAATCAACACGGCTTTCGTAGCAAACGTTCCTGTTTAACAAACCTCTTAGACTTTATCCACGATATCCTCAACCTCTATGATAAGAGTAAAGCTGTAGATATTATATACCTTGATTTTCAAAAGGCCTTTGACAAAGTTCCCCACAAACGTTTACTGCTAAAACTAAAAGCGCATGGAATACAAGACAGTGTGTTGAAATGGATAGAAAATTGGCTCCGCGACAGAAAGCAAAGAGTAGTCATAAACGGTAAGGCATCTAAATGGACCAATGTAAGTAGCGGGGTACCCCAGGGATCGGTACTAGGACCAATTATCTTTCTAATTTACATCAACGACATAGATGAGGGTCTCACCTGTACAATATCAAAATTTGCTGACAATACAAAAATTGTAAATAGCGTACTCTCAAAAGAACAAGTTGACGATATGCAACACAATCTAAATAAGTTGTCACGTTGAGCCCAAATTGGGCAAATGAGTTTCAATGCGGATAAATGTAAAGTACTACATATCGGATACCAATATGAGAAAGCAAACTATTCAATGAATGGCACTCAGCTTAAGAATGTAAACAGAGAAACCGATCTGGGAGTAACAATATCGAGTAACCTGGGAGGGTCTTCAAGGTTTCTTTATTGATATTCCCTGGACCTCTTTCTTTTCTAATGATGCACACTCCACCTTGAGCCACATACAAGATTTTGTAAAAATTGGAATGGACACTTTTATTCGTCATCAAAAGTACAGTAAAAGATCTAATTCACCTAAATGGTTTGACCATAATTGTGCTAGAGTAACTGAACAAAAAGCAATAGCCTACAATGCATACACAAGATCAAAAACACATGCAGCCTTTAATTACTTTAGAAACATCAGAAATCATGCCAAAACTGTATTAAACCTAACTAAATCAAACTTTCTCCACAAGCAGGCAAATAAACTTCTAAATAATCCAAATGATAACAAAATATTTTGGTCTACTCTTAACTCATTCAAATCCAACTTCACAACTGCTTCATCCATTCCACCATTAAATCTCCGACTGGCAATCTTGTAAGTGACCCACGAGGTAAAGCTAACCTTCTTGCGGATATTTTCTCCACCAACTCAACCTTAGATGAAATAAATCAAGATGTCCCTGTACTTAGTTTTAATTCGCCTGAAATTCCCTCACTTAAGATCCACACCAGACATGTCAAAACTATTTTGCAGAATCTCTCAGTAGATAAGGCTCCTGGTCCAGATGAAATTCCTCCAATAGTACTTAAGAATTGCTCCTTGGTGCTCGCTCCTGTATTGGCAAAAAATGTCTGTCTATGTACTCATACCTCATGCTTCCCAGTACCCTGGAAAGAAGCAAACATCCATCCAGTTCCTAAAAAAGGTGCCTCTTCAGATCAATCAAACTACAGACCAATAGCTATAACTTCCACTCTTGGTAAAGTCTTTGAAATTATATTAAATAATCACATAATTAAGCATCTTGAGAATAATAAATTAATCAGTGTTAGGCAATATGGTTTTAGACGATGTCGATCAACTGCAGACATTCTTTGCCTTCTTACGCATCAAATCAACCAAGCTACAGACCAACATGGTGAAACACATACAATAGCAATGGATAATATTATATCAAAGGCATTTGATAGAGTCTGGCATCAATCCTTATTGTCGAAGATGTCACACTACGGCCTTGCATCATTAGTTCCACTAATTTCTTCTTATCTTCATAACAGAAAAATACGTGTAATGGTAGATGGCCTTTATTCTCAATTTAACTCAATAAATGCTGGTGTTCCCCAGGGATCAGTTTTGGCCCCAACTCTGTTCCTCATTCATATCAATGATCTCATATCTACCACTCATAATCCAATACATTCCTCGCAGATGACTCAACACTCCACAGTTCCTTCACATTTACCAATTCTTTCACCCAACCCGATCTTATAAATTCAAAAATAAGCACTGCAATTTCTCTGAACCAGGACCTTTCTAGAATTGAAGAATGGGGACAAAAGAATCTAGTTTCCTTTAATGCACAGAAAACCAAGTACATTCAATTTTCTAACCGACAGAATCTCACTGACTCCCATATATTTTTTAATGATGTAAATATTCCCACTTCCCCTAGTATTGACATTCTCGGTGTAACATTAACTACTAACTTGAGCTGGACACATTATGTTAGAAGCATTGCTAAGAATGCCTCTAAAAAACTGGGACTCCTGTACAGAGTTTGAGAATTCTTCACTGACGAGCAGTTGGCCGTAATATATAAAAGTCATGTGCGTTCTCAGATGGATTACTGTTCACCTCTGTGGAGTGGAAGTGGAGTGGTTGCATTGAGGCAGTTGGACAAAATTCAAAATAAAGCTATTAGATTAATCAATAACCCTGCAATCACACAGGACCTTCCTACATTAGCCATACGAAGAAATGTTGCATCCCTTGCATTATTCTACAGATATTTTCACAGCAATTGTTCCGAGGAACTTGCTTCAATTGTGCCGCCTCTCCACATCTTTCCCCGTAGAACTCGGGCAGCTGAGAGCGCCCATGAATTTACACTTTCTCCTCCACAATGCAAAACTTCTGCTTATCGAAATTAATTTATCCCTAGAACTACTACTCTTTGGAATTCACTTCCCTCGAATTGCTTTCCACAAACTTACAATCTACAAATGATTAAATCCAGTTGTTACAAACATGTTATGAATGGAGGATGCCTTTAGGCACATGGACCTTTTTGTTTTATCTGTGTTTTTCCTTCCTCCGTTCATTGTCTCTTTAAAAAAAATAAAAATTAAAAATTAAATAAAACCGAGTCAACAATGTTCCGAAGTTGTTAAGAAAGCAAACAAAATAGTTGGCTTTATAGGCAGGTCATTTGAGCATAAATCCAAAGAAGTTATCCTAACCCTTTACAATTCCTTAGTCCGCCCTCTTCTGGAATACTGCGTTCAATCCTGGTGCCCTTATCACCAGAAAGATATAAACAAGCTAGAACGAGTTCAACGTAGAGTTACCAAAATTATACCTAGCCTAAAGAACAAACCATACGAAGAGCGTCTTAGAGATTTAAATATATTTCCTTTAACCCAGCGCAGATTAAGAGGTGACTTAATTCAAGTGTTCAAAATCATCAAAGGCATCGACAATATAAACTGTAGTACTTCAGTACTTCACTATCGACCAATCAAATTACACGTGGGGAAACAGTTGCAAAATTATCGGTAAATCTTTTAACTCGCACGAATCTAAGAATTTCTTCTTCAATCGAGTTGTCAACTTGTGGAATGGGCTTCCCCGAGACGTTATAGACTGCAGCTCCGTTGATTCATTTAAACTTCGCCTAGACAAATATCTTGCATCAAACCCACGACTGACTGCGTTTGTAAATTAATAACTTTATTTTATCCCCCCCTCAGTTAATAACCCATCTGTCCACTACTAACTTCCTAATCCTGCCACGGACATTAGTTCCAGGGCAGTAGCTCCCTTTCTAATGTTCCCTTACCCACTCTAAACCACTGTTTGGACAATTGATCCTCAGTGTTTTGGAGGACAAGCAGCCTAGAAGGGTCACTAGACCTGTTGTTGCTTGATTTCCTTTGTACTCCTTTGTACTGTATGGTTCTACTACTATCCCTTGTTTAAGCATATCATCTACCTGTTCCTTCTCCTTTTGTCTCATAATTGGGTTTTGTCGTCTATAAGATTGTCTAATAGGGGGTCCATGTGTGTGTATCTCATGTTGGTGTCGTGTCTGGGCTAACCCGTGGTCCCCTTCATCTTGGGCAAACACATCACGATACGTCCACAACAATTCATGTAAGTTTCCTGCTTGATCTGAGGTTAGTTGTTTTGGGATCTCTGGTAAGTTAGTGGGTCCATTAGTCCCAACAGTAGTGGGTTGTGCGGGAGTAACATGTCCTAACAGTCTTCCCTTCTGGTAGTTAATTGTAGTTTCCCCAAAGTTGGCAATGACTATCTTTCTCTGATCTGGATTGATAAAAGTGGGGGATATTCGAGCTTCAATCTGTCCTTCTGGCTCAAAGATTCCTGCAGGGAGGAGGACATCGGCTTTGTCGACACGTGGGATCATTTTTACTATGATAAATATTTGTTTTCAGGAGATGGTGTACATCTCAATGAAGTAGGAGCTGCACGTCTTGGTCGTCAGCTGAACGATGCAGTCAAGGATTTCCGTTCAAAAAAACGGGGTCAACCGGGGGTATCCGGGGGTAGTGTAAGTCAAATACGAACTGAAAATTCAGACAATGCACAATCAGTAACATCCAACTCTAATACTCTTAAGGTGTGTTATGTAAATGCTCGTAGCATACGCAATAAATTTTCAGATCTAGAGGAAATCGTGTTTACAGAACATTATGATATAACCGGCATTACAGAATCTTGGTTAAATACGGAAGACAGAGACTTTTTAGCCGAATATACGCTCCCTGGTTATACAATGTTTGAGAAAAGTCGGATCAATAGAAATGGAGGAGGAGTTCTGTTTTTTATAAAAGCCTAGAAAACAGTGTATAGGCGTTCGTAATAAGGCAAACAGGATTCTCGGGTTCATCTCTAGGAGTGTGAGTAACAGAACTGCTGATGTTATCTTAAAACTTTACTTGTCATTAGTGAGACCCCATATGGATTATGCTGTCCAATTTTGGTGTCCTTATTACAGAATGGACATAGATTCATTGGAGAGAGTACAGCGTAGAATGACAAAAATGATCCATAATATTAGAAATCTTCCGTATGAAGAAAGGTTGAAGAAATTAGGTTTACATTCGTTAGAGACGCAGAGTTAGAGGGGATATGATAGAGGTGTTCAAGTGGGTTAGTGGGATTAACAAAGGGGACATGGCAAATGTACTAAAGCTCAGTGATACCGAAAGAACTCGTACCAATGGTTTCAAATTAGATAAATTTCGTTTCAGAAAAGATATAGGCAAGTATTGGTTTGGTAACAGAGTTGTAGATGGGTGGAATGGACTACCAAGTGCTATAGTGGGATCTAAAACTGTAGGGAGCTTTAAGATAAAATTGGATAAGCATATGGACGAGAAGGGTTGGGTGTGAAGGGGGATCAGCCGGGTTGGGCCAATCAGCGCTCTGCAGACCTCCATAATCCTGCGATAATCTCTAACCGTTTTGGTAAGATGATCCTCAGGGTATTAGAGTGTGAAGCCTATAATTGGGCTTTGTAATGAATTGGGGTTGTGTGGGACAGGGATCTGCCTTGCTTAGGCCAATCGGCTTTCTGCAGACTCCCATTTTCTTATGTTCTTATGTTCTTATGTTCTTAACGGTTACACTCTTAAACAGCCATGGCCAAAACCAAAACGACCACACTCGAAAACGCCAACACTCCTTAATGGCCACAACAAAAGCGGCCACATTCCTTAATGACCGAAATGGCAACACACATAAACAGCCACAACCATAATGGTCACATTCCTTAACCTTCAAAATTCCGGCGACCGTCATATGACGAGAGAGATAATATTGGCAACTCCTGCGGTGCCAGACATATGACAGGTGCCATTTTGAGGCTATTGCGAGCGATGAGAGAGAGACCGAGCATTCCAGGGACGGCAGGCGGCCTTGAACCGCTCGCCACAGCTGCGTGGCCGGCACTAAGGTCTACTGTATACCTCCCTCGCCTCCTACCTCTCTCAAACAAGGATTTTCATTAACTCGCAAGATGGCGGGAGGGATGAAGGGTGCGGGCGTAGCCCTCTCTCTATGTATCATCCTTCTCAACATCCAGAGGGGCTATGCTGATATACAGGTGCAGAGGGGTCCGGTAGTGTACCAGGTCAACCCTAAACAAGTATTGAGGGACCTCGTCACACAGAAATCACACACGAGTGAAATTTCTGTCACCATTCCAGCCTGGTCTATTTCATATATCGGGAAGGCGCCGCGACTGGGCAAATACTCTGGCACAACCTCGCTACAACACCTATTGTGCTACACTCTAATTAGCTGTGGAGATGTAGAGACCAACCCCGGCCCTTGTTCAACGTTGAAGAAACCTCACCACCAAACAAGTAAGGCAGACACCTACATTTCAACAGTCCCTAGCAGTAAAATTCGTTATAACAAACTGGGCCAGCAGGTACCCCAGCCTCCGGCCGTCACGCTCCAATTCAACCAACAACACAATCCAACACTATCGGTGGCTCAACATGTAACTGGAGCAGCTAGGAAGAAAGGCATCAGTCGCAACAACATCAACAATGGAGCAGCATTAGCAGCCAGGAATAAGGACAACATCATCAAACAGCAAATACAGGTGGGGCAGGGAGGGGTCACAGGGGGAGACATAGCCACAGACAGTCCCCACCCTAGCAGCACAGCTGATCATCACACCGCCAGACGTACGACGAACAATACAAAAAATCTATGTACAGTGTGCGATATTAGATTCAACAAAAGGAGTCCAACGTCACAATGTAGTATTTGTAATGAAACAGCACACGATCGATGTTCTTATGTTAACAGCAGAAAAGAAATGGAATGCGATAAATGCAGGGAACTAGCAATTACCCCCTCCACCAACTCTACATTGCCCACAGCATTACCATTAATACCACAGATATCGGCGACCCAAGTAGCACAACATGCAACATGAACAACAATAAAAACAGGTAGCACTCGCAAATACATCTACAGGGAAGCAGCATCAACGGACAATGAAAACAACAACAACAACAACAGCAAACAACCACAGCCCGACCGCGAGTATCCCCTACTCTCTCCCGCACAAACAGCTGATCGACGCGGACCAAACCACACCTCCAGTCGTATGATAAACAGTAAGAAAAAACTATGTATAGTCTGTAATATTGGTTTTAACAATAGGAGTTCACTTTTACAATGCAACAGTTGTAATGAAATTGTTCATAACCGATGTACTTACGTTAACAGTAGAAACAAAGTTGAATGTGTTAAATGTAGGAACTCAGCTGTACAACATCGCGAATCTATTTGTTTTATTTGTGAATCACTCATAACACGACGTCAGAAGATCCAAAACTGTGTAAAGTGTAAACAGGTAGCTCACATGAAGTGCATCTCTAAGAAGACCAACAGGAACGGGAATTCCTTTGCAATAAGTGTGCCTTGCATTCATTACCGAATATTAATGTAAATGAGCCAAGTATTAACAACTCAGAATCCAGCCAGGACACATTCAAAATCAAAGATGAATACAGAGTGTTCACCAACAAAGGGCTCCATCTTATCCACATTAACGCCAGATCAATGTACCATAAATTGTCAGAAATAAACTTGTTAGCTAATAAGGCCAAAGCTTCAATAATTGCAATCACAGAAACCTGGCTGGATTCAAGTATAAACGATGGTGAAATAAACATTCAAGGTTTCAACATGGTTAGGAATGATGGCAATAGGCATGGGGGAGGAGTATGTCTGTATGTAAAAAACAACCTCACACACACAACTAGGACCGACCTCCATGTAGAAAATCACGAAGCTCTGTGGATCGACCTACACCTGCCGAGGACAAGACCCATCACAATTGGAGTATGCTATAGGCCACCAGCCGACACACAATTCTTGACCAAATTTGAACGAACTTTGTCATCGCTAGACCCTCGGAATGAATCCATCATACTAGGGGATTTTAACCTGTGTTACAAACAACGAAATGATAGGCTTGTACGAGAATATAGGCATATACTGACAATGCACAATCACAAACAACTCATCACAACCCCCACACGTATCTCTGAGAACACTGCCACAATATTAGACCACATAAACTGTAACAAAGAGGACAAAATATCCCAATCAGGGGTTATACAGACTGGGATAAGTGATCACTTCGTCACATATTGCACACGGAAAACCACAAAAATTACCCTAGAGAATCACAAGATTATCAAAACAAGGTCACTCAGAAACTACAATAAGGAAACATTTCTGGACATTTTATGGAATACAGACTGGTCTCCAGTGTTTGGAAGTACAAACGTTAATGACACAGGGGTTGGCTTCAGAACCATCATCACAAACATCCTAGACGAAATAGCTCCTCTGAAAGACATACGAATTAAAGCAAGGTCAGACCCATGGATCAACAATGACATACTACACCATCTGGAACACAGAGACAATCTGTTAAAAAGGCTAGCGAAACATAGACAGGATCAAGGTCTGAAACATGAGTTCAACAGGGCCAGGAATAAACTAAGTAGGAAAATGAAATCAGCGAAAAATAATTATTTTCACAATAAGGCAGAGGAATATCAGAATAACCCAAAGAAACTATGGAGGCACTAAAAACAACAGGCTACAGCAACAAGACAAGGGATTCGTCTATCACTAATATTGCTCTCACCATTAATGATCAGGTTTGCCACGATAAACGACAAATTTCAACCTACTTCAACTCCTTCTTCACTTCCATAGCAAACACACTTGCACAGAACCTACCTCAACCTCTCAATAAATACACGACAACAACGGCCACCTTTCGTAATTTCTACAGAGATAAAGACATACACCCGAACATATTTAGATTGCAAAATGTTACACCAAAATACACTTTTGACGAGCTGTCTAACCTAAATGTACATAAGAGCACAGGACCAGACAAAATTCCTGCCAAATTTCTACGAGATGGAGCCATTGGTATAGCAGGCCCCCTAACCCACATCATCAACTTGTCAATTAACACCAACACAGTACCTGCTGAACTGAAGGAAGCTATTGTAACCCCTCTATTCAAGAAAGGAAATAAACTAGAAGTTGGCAACTACAGACCAGTTAGCATATTATGTATTGTATCTAAAATCCTTGAAAGAGCGGTATACACCCAAATTGAACACTACCTCAAACAAAATGATCTATTCTATAAGTTTCAATCAGGTTTCAGATGCATGTACTAGACAGACTCCTGTCTCATCCACTTAACGGATCACATTCGTAAAGAAATGTCTAAAGGTAACTACACCGGTATGGTTCTTCTTGATCTACAAAAAGCGTTTGACACAGTAGACCATGATATCCTATGTAATATACTACAAGCTATGGGCATAGGGTCTGTGAACTGGTTTAAATCTTATCTTAGTGGTAGAACCCAAAGAGTCAAAATTGATGATAATATATCTGATCCTATGCCAATTAACTGTGGGGTCCCGCAGGGAAGCATCCTTGGTCCCTTACTCTTTCTCTGTTATGTGAACGACATGGAACTGAGCGTCTCATGTAAATTATTACTGTATGCAGACGACAGCGTGCTTCTGGTTTCAGGAAAAGACCCAATAAGTATTGCCGCTTCACTTTCCAAAGAACTAGCATCATGTAGTGAATGGCTAGTGGACAATAGACTATCTCTTCACCTGGGCAAGACGGAAGCCATCTTATGTGGAACAAAACGCAAACTGAAAGACATTGTGGGCTTCTCGGTCAACTGTAATGATATTCCTATAACAACAGTGTCACAAGTTAAATATCTCGGACTGAACCTGGACGCGAGTTTGTCAGGTGAAACAATTTTGGAATCTATCCTGAGTAAGTGTAGAGCACGTATAAAATACCTGTATAGACAGGTGGGATGCTTGCCCGCGGCGACCAAAAAGACCCTCTGCCAAGCGCTTGTTCAATGTCATTTTGACTATTCTGTGTCATCCTGGTACTCTGCATCATCTAAATCAGCACAGCACAAACTTCAGGTCACTCAAAATAAAATGGTTAGGTTCATGCTGAACCTAGGACCCAGATCACATGTTGGCCAGGAACAACTTCAGTCACTAGGTATGCTCAATGTTTCTGACAGGGCCAAACAAATCAGGCTAACTAATGCCTTCAAAATTTTCTATGACAGAGCTCCAGAGTATCTAAAGAATGATTTTGTTAAAGCAAATGAGAGGAGTGGACATAATACAAGAAACATGATGTTTAATTTTAAGGTCCCGAGAATCCAAGGACAGGGTTAGCAAACATTCTTCTTCACTGCCATCAAAGACTGGAACGACCTACCCCAGTCAGTCCGTGAAAAGAGAACACTGTATTCCTTCAGACGTAGCCTGAAGGAACACCTGAACCAGACAGCTGCGAGAAGGGAGCACCAAGCTTATGTCTACTACTAAATACGACATAAGAGATAGACAAACCAAACTGAAATGATTACTGATTACGGATTACTGATATTTACTATAGGATGTAAGGTATCTTAAAATAACCCCCTAGAAATACTTTTTCTAAAGTATCTATTTCTTTATCCTCCCCTTTTCCCCAGCTAACCTAATCCCACAAGGACCCAAATGGAAATACGCCTAACGGCCTTATTGGGCTATCCTTAGTTGGAATTATGCAAGGCTGGTACATGTCATATTTGTAACAAACTATGTGGTACCAACTCTGTAAATTGCTGACTGAATAAATATTATTATTATTATTATTATTATTATTATTTTACAACCGTAAAAAAAACTTAATTTTCAGTTATTTTCTCCTTCGGTTGCACGATCGCTGCAAGATAACCCAAGGTCGTACAAGAATGATTCAGGTGTCATTAGAAAGCTCTATCATCGCCCTTTTACGGATATGTAATTGTATTACGCTTTGACTCTTGCTTATGCATGAAAAAGAGCAGGGAATGAAGCTCATTTTCTGTAAATCTATCCGCTAGGCGCTACGGTGATGTAAACAAGACAGCCCGCAATACTTGAGTTAATGGCCACAACTAAAATGGCCACATGTTTCACATTCACTCTTGATCATTGACTTGCCTTGACTCATCTATAGCTACATCATATAATATTTACACAAATGTATCACCATATCTAAATTATATAATTTATGTAAATTTAAGTGCTTTTTCAGTATTTAGTAATGCTCAAAATATACAAATGTTTATATATATACATAATCATATTTGTACATCTAGGCCATAACATAGTTATTCCTAGCCCAATAATATATCTACTTGAGTGAATCACCTCCATGTAACCTTATTTGTAAGACGTCTCCTGGATAATCAAACAATATCTAGGTTACTTTATGTAAATAGTACTTTCTAAAGTGTAGTAATGCTAAAAACATATAATAAAGTACAGTACATTATTGAATTTGTAATGCTAAAGTAATAACCTGATTATATAAGGACAACGCCACAAAAGCTTAAGCAAAACTCAGATTGATAATAACCACAAACGCTGAATATAGCCACAAACGCTAAAGCAGAACTCAGATTGATAATAAAAACAACAACTTAAATTGCCACACTCATTCACGGCCACAACCAAAAACAGCCACACTCATAAACGACCACAACCAAAAAGCTACATTCATAAAAGGCCACAGCCAAAATGGCTACAATCTGTTCCTTCTGTAATTTCTCCTTGCCCAATAAGTTGAATGTTCTATTGATATATGTGACACAACCCTTGTATCCAACACAATACCCTGCATGGAAAACCGCTTGAACCCTGGACAACGTTGCTTGCAACTGTAGTTATCATTATTATTATTATCTAGATTTTGCATAACTATTTTGTTTTTTAGGTATTATATGATGTCTGAAATAATAACTAGCATTGTTATAAGTATTGTTATTAGTATTAGTATTAGTATCAGTATTAGTAGTAATAATATTATTATTGTACAGAGAGTTTGTTGGGGTTCCCATACAAGCAAGGAGATACGTTTGTGGCACAAATGCGGAATATAATATATATTAACTTGAATGAACTAATTAACTAAGACAGTAAATTAAATGTAATGTCATAATCTTTAACAAGAATAAGATAGTATAAACAAGCGCCAATGTGTCCAGCGAGAGAGAGACTTTTGGACTGTAAAACTAGCATTTGAAAAGGTTGACAAACAGGTGGACAAGTGGTTAGGTGGGCAGACAACAATTTGAGATGAGAGGTAAGATGTTGGAGTAACAAAGAATGGGCTTGTTAAGCACATAGGTGGTGTAAAGTATAATAAATATATATAGTATGTAAAAGATAATTAAAAGCAAGAAAAAGGAAGAGTAGTCAGATAGGTGGAAAGACAGACACACTAGTAGAAAGGTAGAACGGTATTAACACCTGTATTCAAGCAGGGTAGAATAAAAGACACATGTGGGAAGGTAATCCGGAGGATGTGAACGTCGACTACTTGACGATAGTCTGAATATGAGTCAAATCTGTGTTAAAGTTATAATACTGATCAGATGAAATATTATATATAAAGAAATTAGTAAGTTTCATATGTGTTATGCAATAAACTTATTATCTAGTATAATATTTAGCTCTACCGGAAGCACACTCGTAATTGTAAGATATTAAGTTATTATACGTTCAGATTTTGAAGAACTTCAATATGCTAATATAGCGGAACCTGTAAGGTTAGATGGATATAGATGGGTTGATAGATCAATGGAGAGATAGAGAAAATATTGTGCAAGCGTCTCACATTTTCAATCCATTTAGCAGCAAAGTGCATTAAGTGATTTAGAAGGTTTTGAGATGTTTCACCTCACTATTTTGACGATTATAAGACATTTCACCACATTGAAGTGTCGATTTTCTTTCAGGTGAGCAACTACAGGCCTGCTAATTAAAAAAGGCCAGTATATTTTTCTACTGAAAAATGTACATATTTAGCCTGAATAAGATCTTGGGGGCACTTTTGTTTAGCTAGGAATGGGTTTTGGGTAAGGGTTTTATTTGCTTTAGCCTAGGGACAGAATAATATACACTATAAATTACACAATAATAGTAAACACAATCAAAACCTTCATTCATAATTAATTAATTAATAACTTTGGTCTGAGATAATGTTAATAACCTACAAGTTTGTGGGCCATCTTCCCTGAAGATAAATAGTCCACCAGGTTTGAGCCATTGTTGTACTCGTGACGTCATCATCAGAGCCTCACACTGGCTTACTTGCGAGTACATCCACATGCTTACTACCACGTCAAATTTGTCCATAGGCAGCTCAACTCTGGAAACAGAAATATATCTTATGTTATTGAACTCTTGTATCGTCTAGAGAATCTAGAGTACTCTAGAACATATTAAATGTATATGGTATTACGGGACACATGACACAGTTCAACAATCATAGCTTAATGTTTTTGCTGAATGAGATTGATTGAAAAAGACTATTTTACAATAGGTATATTGTATCAAATCAAACTTCACATGTGTTCAGTCATAGATAACATAATGTTATGGATCAAGTTTGTATGATAATAAACTATATCATGATGACACCATGTAAACCCACTCAATTCTTTGATAGGAGTAAAATACAACTATGACTCTATATAACATAACACCTATGATATGGAAAATTGAGTCGAGAGTCACACGGCGTAATATAAGAGGTATTGAAGCATAGTTAACAAAAAAATAAATAGTACAAACATGACATTTTGGCAAATACTTTTTGATGTATAGGTTCAGGTCTATCTTTCCCCTAATTCTACCGACTTTCCCAAATTCTTCGACTATCTAAACTCTAAAGTGGAACACATTCTATCTATCTCTCCCTTCTCTGAAATCTCCATCTTAGGAGTTTCAACGTTCACCACCGCCAATGGCTCTCCTCTCACTCTACTGACAAACCTGGTGAACAAGCCTACGTCTTTTCTATCATAAATTACCTAGAGCAGCTGGTCCAGCAACCCACCCGTATCCTGGATCGCTTCGGAGATCGACCCAACATTCTTGACTTATTTCTGACTTCTAACCCTTCCTCTTATACTGTCAATCTTTACTCTCCTTTGGGCTCCTCCGACCATAAACTTATCTCCGTCACCTGTCCTATCTCTTCAGTACGGCCATCCGATCCTCCCAGCCGGCGGCGCTTGTGGCACTTTGGCGATGCCGACTGGGAGGCTCTCCGGCAGTACTTCTTTGATTTCCCATGGAATGACTTCTGCTTCCGTGGCCGAGGACCCACAGAGAGTGCTGAACGCATTACCGAGGTAATCCTCTCGGGCATGGAGGCGTACATTCCATTTTCTTTCTCTCAGTCTAATGCAAAACAATCTTGGTTTACTCACGCTTGTTCTACTGCTGTCCACAACAAGGTGGAAGCATTCAAATGGTACCGACGCCTTAAAACTCAAGAATCTCATTCTTCCTATGTTTCTGCCCGGAATCAAGCCAAATCTGTTCTTCGACTTGCTAAGCACTCTTTCATCAATAATAAATGCACTGAACTATCCAACTCTAGCTCTTCCCAAGCTTTCTGGCATCTAGCCAAAAACGTCTCCAACAACTTCTCTTCCTTGTCTTTCCCTCCCCTTTTCCACTCTAATGGCACAACCATCACTTCTTCCTCTGACAAAGCTGAACTCTTTGCTCAAACTTTTGCCAGAAACTCTACCTTGGATGATTCCGGTGCTATTCCTCCCTCTCCACCCCCCTCTCTCCTACTTATGCCTAATATCCTAATCTCTTCTAAAGATGTACTTTCTACCATCTCTGGGCTTAATACTAAGAAGGCATACGGTCCGGACGGTGTTCCTCCTGTTGTACTTAAAAACTGTGCTTCTGAGCTGACCCCCTGCCCAGGCAAACTCTCTCGTCTCTGTCTCTCCTCTAACGTCTTTCCTTCTTGCTGGAAGTTTGCTCTCATTCAACCTGTCCCAATATAGGGTGACTGCTCTCAACCCTCCAACTATCGTCCAATTGCTCTCATCTCTTGTATCTCTAAAAATGTTGAAACTATTCTTGCTTCAAAATTTCTTAAGCATTTCTCTTCTCATAATCTGCTCTCAGATCGCCAGTATGGCTTCCTTAAGGGTCGCTCTACTGGTGATCTTTTTTCATATCCTACTAAATATTGGTCATCCAACTTTCAGGACTTCGGTGAGACTTTTTCTGTTGCACTAGACATATCGAAGGCCTTCGATAGAGTCTGGCACAAATCTTTAATTTTCAAACTGCCCTCCTTCGGTTTCTGTCCCTCCATCTGTGCCTTTGTCTCCAATTTCCTTTCCGGCCGTTCCATAGCTGCGGTTGTGGACAGCCATCGCTCACTTCCTCATCCTATCAACTCCGGTGTTCCTCAGGATTCTGTCCTATCTCCTATTCTCTTTCTAATTTTCATAAATGATCTTCTCAACTGTACATCCAGTCCCATCCATTCATATGCAGACGACTCTACCTTACACTGCTCAATTAGTTTTCCTGAACGCCCCAGCCAGCAATCCCTCAAAAGTAAACGTAATGAAACCATGAAATACTTATTTTCTGATCTAGCTACTATTTCCAATTGGGGTAGAGAAACCCTTGTTGCATTTAATGCTTCCAAAACTCAATGTATCCATCTTACTACCCGTCAGGAACCTCTAAAGGACTATCCCTTATTCTTCAACAATACAAAAATCAACCCTTCATCTTCTCTCAATGTTCTCGGTGTCTCTTTTTCTTTTGCTCTCACTTGGAAAGACCATATTACCAGTCTCGCTAAGGCAGACTCCCAGAAGCTGGGTGTGCTCAACCGCCTCAAGGGGTTCTTTACCACTGCGCAGCTTCTTGCTCTGTATAGGGGCATAGTGCGTCCTTGTATTGAGTATTGTTCACATGTGTGGGGAGGGTCCTCTCACACCGCACTCCTAGATAAAGTAGAAAGGAAAGCCTTTCGTATCATTAACTCCCATCCACTCACCAACTCTCTGCAATCTCTTTCTCTTTGCCGCAATGTTGCATCTCTCTCACTATTCTATCGCTACTACAATAATCAGTGTTCCTCAGAGCTTTCCCTGTGTATACCACCTCCTCTACATAGGGCGCATAGTACCCGCCTTGCAACACACTCCCATCCCTACTCTGTGCAACTCTCCAACCCAAGAGTGAAACGCTATTCTCAGACTTTCTTCTATTCAACTGCTGAGCTCTGGAACTCTCTCCCAGAATCAGTCTTTCCCTCTTCCTATGACTTAAATTGCTTCAAACTCTGTGTGTCCAGGCATTTTTAGCTTGAACGTCCCTTGATTTCGACCCCTGTCAGTCTTTGAAATCTGGGGGAGGCATTCGCTGCAGGCAGTTATGCCCTTTGTCTCCCTCATTCACATAAAAAAAAAAAAAAATCTAAGTAATAACGATTAAGTGCATATTTGAAACATTGTGCCAGTTGATGAGGCTACAAGGCTACAAATATCATCCAATTGCCCTCCTTTCTTGCATCTCAAAAGTTTCGAATCTATTCTTACTAGTTATCTCCTTTCCTATCTTACTAACTCTTGGTCGTCCTCCTTTCAAGAACATGATTATGCCTGAAGTGATTGATGACCGGATCAGGGTGAAGTGTTGCTTTTCTCTGCTATCCCGGTGTTGGATACCCTCTTAAACGGCCACAACCAGCTCCATCCATAACGGGCACACTTCTAAACATTCACAAACAAACCAGCCACACTCTTACATTGCCAGAATAAAGCCGGTCAGATTCTTTAATGGCCACAACCAAAATGGTCACACTCCTAATCTGCCACAACCAAAACGGCCAAACTCCTGACTAACCAATAACCAAAAGGACCACACTCCTAACCTTCCACAACCTAAATGACGACACTCGGTAACAGCCACATTCCTTAATGGCCACACTCCTTAATGGCCTTAACCAAACCACCATACTCTTAAGCAGCCACAAGCAATTCAACCACACTCCTAAACAGCCACAACCAAATCAGACACTCCTAAATTGTCACATTCCTAACAGCCAGAACCACAATTACTGCACTCATACACAGCCACAACCAAAACAATCACACTCGCAAACAGCCACAGCCAAAACAGCCACACTCCTAAATGGCCACAATAAAAAAGCCACAATATTATAGCTTCTGTAGTTTCTCTATGACCGATCAGTTAAATTGTCTTTTGATATAGGTGACACAGCCCTTATATCCAACACAATACCCAACATAGGTGACACAGCCCTTATATAGGTGACACAGCCCTTATATCCAACACAATATAGGTGACACAGCCCTCATATCCAACACAATACCCAACATGCAACTATGCTTGAACCCCGAACATCATTTCATGCAACTTTAATTATTTTATTTATTATTATGCTTTGGTTCAATTTTCACTAGCCCACCTATCTATGGAAGTTGATTTACCAGAGTACATTTTTACCAACCTACAGTAATCCACTAATGTTCAATTTCAATTGTAACAAGGTCTTCCTAAGTGTAGGAAACCGTTAGGAGCAGGAATTATGTATTCATTAACTGTTTTTCTTCCTCTTTTTGTTGTATGTAAGTCAATATGTGTTTTTAATACCTGTGGGGGAATAGATACAGAAATATTTATATTTGTATAATCATCTTACTTTAGAAAATCTCCACACACCAGTGTGAGGTTGCCGAGGTGTCCCAGGCGAGTCCTACACTCATCAACAAACTGTGGAGCCAACTCGACAGCCGTGACGTGACGAGCCCTCCGAGCCAACTCCCCTGTGAACCTCCTGGGGGGTACAACACAGGTACTTTAATGGTGGACCCAGAGACAGAACACTTGACTGTCATTTTGATCTCTATCGTATTTGTAACTCGAAAGAGACTAGAGCAAATGGGTTGTAAGATTACACACCTATTTCCTGGTTTACTATTCCCAAATGATACCAGCATTATTATTCTTGTAATTTTGTGAGTTACAATAAGTTAGCTGGTCACGATATCTGTCAAGTTCGCTTGCACTGGAGGTAGTCTAGGGGACATTCTTTCTCAAACTAATATTCAATAAAGTTATAATGAAAATTTTAATGTGTACCATCGTTCTTTATTATTAAATATTCTATATTTATTTTGATTATCGACACATGATCAAGTAACTGAAATTTTTATGCAAACAGATTAATGGCAGTAATATTATGTGGGATACATGAAAACACTCTGTAGGAGCAAGCTCATCAAACATTTGTTTTTTATGTGTATGAGGGAGATAAAATGCAAAATTGCCTGTGATGAGTGCCTCCCCCAGAGTTGAAAGAGTGAGAGGGCCAAAATCAAGGAACTGTCTAGCCTAAATGCCTGGATACACGGTGTTTGAAACAATTTAAGTCATAGGATGAGGGAAAGATGGATTAAGGAGAGTTCCAGAGCTCAGTTGTTGAATAGAAGAAATATTAGGAGTATCGTTTTGACTCTTGAGTTGGAGAGTTGCACAGAGTAGGGGTGGGATTGTGTTGCAAGACGGGTGCTATGTATCCTATGTAGAGGAGGTCGTATACACTGGGAAAGCTATGAGGAACACTGATTATTGTAGTAGCGATATAATAGCGAGAGATGCAACATTGCGGCGAAGAGAGAGATATTGCATAGAGTCAGTCAGTGGACGGGAGTTAATGATACGAAAGGCATTCTTGGTTAGAAGTGCTGTGTGAGAGGATCCTCCCCAGACATGTGAACAATACTCAATACAAGGACGCATTGTGCCCCTGTACAGAGCAAGAAGCTGTGCAGGGGTAAAGAACTCCCACCTGCTGGAAGGCCGCATTAGCAAGACTTGAAATATGGTCCTTCCAAGAGAGAGCTGAAGAAAAAGAGTCACCGAGAATACAGAGAGAAAATGAAGGGTTGATTTTTGTATTGGTGAAATATAAGTGATATTCATCTTGGAATGCACGACGGGTAGATAGATGGAGAAATTGGGTTTTGGAAGCATTATAGGCAACAAGGATTTCTCTGCCCCAATTAAATCAGAAGATAAGTGTTGTATGGCTTCCTTGCGTTTGTTTTTGCGGGATTGTTTGCTGGGGCGTTCTGGAAAACTAATTAAATAGTGTAAGGTAGAGTCGTCTGCATATGAATGAATAGGACTGGAGGTATAGTTGAGAATTTCATTTATGAAAATATTTAGAAAGATAATTGGAGATAGGAAAGTATATATATATATATTCTGTATATATACAGTATATATATATATATATATATATATATATATATATATATATACTGTACATATTTATTATATTGCTCTAGACATATCGAATGCTTTCGATAGAGTCTGGCATACGTCTTTAATTTCCAAACTACCCTCTTTCTGTTTCTATCCCCCTATCTGTGTCTTTGTCTCTAATTTCCTTTCTGTGACGCCTACCAGCGTTGGCAGAATCGCCTCCCGGTAGCCACTAGCGCTCGCCAGGGCAGTGAAATGGGCTACAGTTATCAGAGAATGTTATACTTTCTTTCTTGTGAACCGTCATGTCACAGGCAGTATAGAAGTGGTATTTATTTTCGTCTGTGACAATGCATTATATTTTATATCATCAGTTATAAGTTTAATGCATAAGACTGAATGATACAGCTAGAGAGTGTGAGTGAGTAAGTGCAGGAGGCAGAGTGTTGTGCGCGTAGTGTTACGCATTGTCTCGGTGACGTCATGCCACGGCCGGGCCATCTGAGTGGCTGGCCGCTTTGCCGCCCTCCTGCCGCAGCAGGAGGTAGTCCCCCCGCACTCCTTGCTGCCTTTGTGCCTTCCTTGCTCAAAGCTTGCCTGACCAGCATACCCTTCACACCTCTCTTGCCATCTGTCCCCGACTTCCACCTATAGAACACTTTCTCTCTCTCTCAACTTCTTACCTCTTATCCTTCTAATCTATTTAACATCATAACTCCCCTTTGGTTCTGCACGATTTCATATATCAGCCATCGTATTATATGCTGAAGCTCTCAGATATTTCATGCTTAGTTAGACATTTTGGAGGGGGATAACATTTTGTCTGTAGAGGTTCGACACACTCGCGGTGTCTCCCTACATATTTCTTGGTTGTCTGCTGGGCTATTTAATGCTAGACTGGGGTGAGGTTATTGGTGTTGTGATTTCCGATGTGTACCAGGTTTTGTTGAACTTGTACAATCGCAACGGATACGTGGGAAGCCTAGGTTGTCTTTCTGACTGTGTACCTTGTGAGTTTAGCATTGTGTTGCGAGTGAGGGCTTTTGCCTCTGCCACCCAACACTGTGCTAACTCGTTTTGCTTTGACTTGAAGAGGGTCGCCAGGAGAGAACCAGATACTAGCGATCTGGATCTCTCAAGAGAGCACCCCGTCATTTAACGTAATTTGGCCGTACAGTCTTAAGGACCTCGCTAGGCTACGAGCCGCTTGCTCAGCCATTGTTTCCTAGCCTACGACATCCCAGCTAGACTTTATTCGCCTACCAGACACCCGATTAGGATTATACACTCTTATGTTATGTATGCAGTAGTTTTATTCACGTTGATTGTAAGCCTTTGTTGTTGTTGAGTTGCACAACCCGAGCAGGCTTTTGCGTTGCCTGAGGAAGTACTTCTTTTGTTGTTGGAGATAATACTATTGTGCATTTATCGTTATTCCCGTGCCAGTTAACAATGTATGTCCCTACACTTGTCATATCTTGTTCCTGCTCTATATAACAGTTCAAAATCCGATTCGATCATCTTAAGCAGCATCAGACTTTCTTCAGAAGATTCCTGTTCGATGCTTTAGGACTTTCATTCACTTTCTTTAATATAGGAGTGACAATTTATTATTGTTTAGAGTAACTTTAATTATACCTTCTTCTTGTTTGCATTAATCATTCCAGTGATTTAATTAAGCTCTCTAGCTTTGTCCTTGTATACATTATTAACCCTTAAATAGCGGCTCACCACATAAGTCGAGTTAAATAAAGCTGGACTATGTGGCGGCGCTCGACATAGGTCGAGTGGCAATTTCAGCACGTAATGTTGCTGAGAGAGAGAGACAAGTGGTGGCAGGAGACTAGCGAGCGTATGACTGCTCCAGACCACCGCGGCGAACCTACTGACACGAATCTCAGCTCCCTCCTCCCTCTCTCACTCGCTACATACTCAATTATATGGGGAAAGTACCGAATTACATGCTTTTTGCACTCGCGTTGCACGGTTATTGCAAGAAAACTAGCCATCATAAAAGGATCGTTATGGTGTCATTCGAAAGCTCTGTTTATGCCCTTTCAGGGATAGGTACTTGTTTTACGTTCTGGGTCTTATTTAGGCATGAAAATGATCACGTAAACAGCCCTATTTTGGCTAAAAACACGCCCCGTACATATAAATAAACCGCATAGGCCGCTCGTAAGGTGTTAACGTAATTGTATGTTGTTGTGATCAGGCTGTATCAGAGATCATCAGCCTGTAGTATTAGTGCATTTATACCAAGTTAGAGGATACCTCGCTATCGCAGATTTAACTCTGGAGGGTATAGGTGTTTTTGTGCGCCGGCATTATAAGTTCGAGGGTTGGATCTAGTGTTACCGTTGTGGCTGTGTGCCTTTCTAGTCCAAAGATTAAGAGCCCTTGTTTTATACGAGTCCCGGTCGTAACAAATGGCGACCTTGCTCAGGATTTTGTGAACTTAGAGAAATATTGCAGGAGTGTTGTGGTAATTTGTTTTTGTTTGAAGGAATATAGTGGACACAGATTTTGTTTTGGCAAGTAATATAACACTTAAGAGTCTTCAAGCATATTTGAGTGAATAGTGCTACATGAGAGTTTAGGTACTCCATTTTTTTGATAAACGTTGAGAATTTTCGGTGGACACTATGTCAGACGACGGATCAGTGTACAGCGAGGACACAGTACGGGAAGCAGGCTCTGAGGTGCAGAGGCTGGTTTTGTTAGAGTAATACCTAGTGAGGAGGATGCAAGGAAATTTCTGGAAATGCCTATTACTGATAACCGGGTGGCGGGGATTGATCGGTATGGTCTCCAGTGTTTGGCCACGGTCATGGGGCATGTGGGCACTAGCAGCATGACGAAAAGTGACCTAGTGGCATGTGTGCTGGGCGGAGTGCGTGGTGCACAAGGTGGAGCGGGTGTTTTGGCACCTTCGGCCAAGCCCCCCCTCCACTCTACTCCCATCGTGCTCTCTAGAACACCGGATCCGACGTTCCCGCATGCCGATAGTCACTGGCAGCGTGGTTTGCCCCCGGGTGGATCACAGCGGGGTCTCCAATTGTTGCATCTCCTCCTCAAGGTTTAACTGCAGATATGCTCTTCCAGCTTGAGATGGCCAAAATGCAGGCTGAGCAACGAAAGCATGAGGCTGAGCTCGAGCAGCGGCAGCGAGAGGCTGAGCTCAGGATTCAGGCTGAGGAGAGAAAGGCCAGACATGAAGTTGAGCTCAGGATTCAGTCGGAGGAGAGAAAGACTATGTACTGTGCAGACATAGATCTTGAGAAATCTCGGGTGGAGTCAACAGGGCAGCGTCTCGGTTCTGGGAATCGAGGTCTTGATCAGTCTTTATCGCACCTTCTTAAGTTAGTCCCTTTATTTGACGAGTCGGGTGCCACCGAATTTTTCATGCGTTTTGAGAAGAAGTGCCGGGAGCACCAATGGCCCGAGGTTAAGTGGGCAGCCCTTGTTTCCTCTAGGTTGGTTGGCAAAGGACTCAAGGCATATGATGCGTTGCCTTTGGAGTCGTGCATCGATTATGAGGTATTGAAGGAGGCTGTCCTGTGGGCATATGAGTTACAACCAGAGACGTACAGATTGAAGTTCCGGGGTGTAACGAAGGGTCGTGAGTGCACCTTTCTTGAGCAAGCCCGGGATCTGTCCGATGCATTTAGAAACTGCTGCGTTCTGAGAAGGCATCGACGTTTGACGAGTTGAAACAGCTGATGCTTCTAGACATTTTTGTCAAGTGTACGGGCGGCGATCTGACGTTGAATCTTAAAGAAAAAAAAACGAAAACTCTACAGGAGGCAGCTGAGATGGCTGACCGTAGGCTATCGCTGATTCGTGGGTGCGGGTCTGCACAACGGAATGATGCAGGTAACAAGGGGCGCAACACTCCACCCCCCGAGTCGGTGATACACCATATAACAATAACAACAAGAGCAATGATATTAAGTCTGACCATAAACCTAATACCGTCCTGTTTAAGAAGGGTCCGGGCCCTTCCCCACCTCAAGGGAAGCCCAAGGGGGAGTTAGAATGTTTTCATTGTAATGAGAAGGGGCATTTTGCCAGAGCCTGTCCAAGCAAGCTACCTAATGCAGTTGTGTTTTTGGCTCGCAACATTGGGGTGTCCCCGAAGTCGTCTGAGTTTGCCCGGGGTATAACGTCAGAGGCTGGGACACAGCCAGTGGAGAAGAATCCAGAAGGCTCAAACCCTGTCCGCGATGTCTTTTGTGACCATCGAGGGCGTGGCTGCGTGAAGTGGGCTGGTAAGAAGCATGGAGTTGAGCTGTTGCGAGACACGGGTGCCTCTCAGACTTTGATGAAGAACTTTACTGGTAGACCAATAAACGCGGCACGGGTGGTTGTGGTGCAAGGTATCAATGCTACCAGGTCATACCCGTTGGTCAGGATGGAACTGGAGGTAGATGGTGTGACACGAGAGTTGGATGTTGGAATTGTGGAGAACTTGCCTGTTGGGGGCGTCGACTTCCTTCTCGGCAACGACGTTGCGGTGCCTACTTCTGAGGTTTCACCCTTAGTCGTTGCGGATAAGCCGGCCGACGTGAGTAGGGAGGAACAGGAGTGGGTAGAGAAGTGTCAAGTACAACCTATGGCGTGCGTTGTTACAAGATCTCTTACATCGAAAGTGTCACAGCCTATTCCTCAGTCTTCAGACCAGCAGAGGAACGGTCGGAAGGAGCAAGCTAAAGTTGGGAGTTTTGTGAGTTTTGCTCCAGCGGCTCTCCTTAGCGGCTTAGTACTTGACTCAGAGGTGAGCTCCAGAGTGGCCCCAGAACCTGTCACTCCTAGTGACATGGTTGGGCGTGATGGCACTCTGCGACTTAGTAGTTCCCAGTTGGAGGAGAGTTGTGAGAACGGGGCTATCGAACACGAGGACGGGGAAACATGTCATGTGAACCTGTTGGAGGAGTTTGTGAGGCAACCACCTGAGCAGCCTGCTGTCCCTGCGTTGGTCTGCGGCGGCCGGGGTGGAGAAGGAGAGGGAGGCAGTGGGGCACAGGTGGAGGAGAGTTGGGATTGTCATGTCTCGGCGGAGCAGTGGGCGGGGGACACGAGTCTGGTGGCTGTGGAAGCACTAGAGCACCTGCCTGAGCAGCAGTGTGCTGCGCTATAGCACCAGCTCGGTTCATACCCCACTGGTCGTGCCGAGCACCCGAGCCTCACAACTCAGGCGGTGCAAGATGTTCCGCGGGCAGGTCACTTGAATGGTTATAGACCGTTAGCCTCGTTGTTTCGGTGGTTCAGGGTGGGCGACGAGGCTTGGACATGGTTGTCAGGTCAGGGTAGACCCATGTCTGCCAAGGGTGGTGGTCAGAACGAGGACATTGAGCAGATTGGTGAGGTTGGCTGTGGAGTGGATGTGCCCGGTCGTCACATAGCCTCCCAATGCTGCTCTAGTCAAATGCAACAGCCCTACCATAGACCGACTGTATCTGGCCATTTCGCTAAAAGCGGTGATGCTGCGCAGGCAGATGTAGTCGTAAGGAATGCGGGGGTGCGCATGTACGGTATCGGCGGGGAAGCCTTAGCAATAATGAACTATGGGAGTGACTGCTCAGGTGGTACTGATTGTCCCTCTCATGACCTGGCTGTTCTAGGAACGAAGGTGGAGAAGGAGGGAGACTACAGGTTAGAAGCTCCGGTCTCGGTTGGGTTGTGGGAGGGCACTAGGCATGTTGTGCTGCGAGATAAGTTGTTTACTAGGCTGTGGCAGTGCATTTGTTTGTTGCTTCTCCAGGCCTGATGTACGGGGTAGAATCCGACATGGAGGCTGGAGACAGTGCAAGACTCAGTTTAATTCCCTACCGTATAAATCCTGCTCAACAGCCTGTCGTGAAAACAGAGCTAGACGACATGTGGAAAAAGGGTCTGAGGGATAAGGGATATCGTGAGTGGTCGTTGCCAGTGAGTTTGCAACCTGAGTTGAGTGGCAAGATCCGTGTGTATGGTGATTGCAAGAGTGTGGAAGCATTTTCCCTGACAGACGCCTATCCATTACCTAGAGTTGACAATACCATAGACCGCATCGGGGCTGCCTCGCTCGTCACGAAGGTAGAACTAGTGAAAGGTTATTGGCAGGCCCCGTTGCCGGAAAGAGCGAAGAGAAGTGCCAGTCTTGTGATGAACTGGGCAGGTTATCAGTGTCAGGTGTTGTTGTGCTGCCAGAACACAAGTTGGATGTGTGGCATGCTAAGGGCACTGATAATGTTTGGGCTGATTGTTTGTCACGGGAGGGTCTGTTTGCAGGAGAACCCTCATCGTTCAGTCAGTGTGTGTTGAGAGTGGAGAAAAATCAGGCTTGCCCCTGTAGAGCAGCCATCAAAAACAACATTAAAATTAAATAACAAAAATCACATAAAAACTCTTTCTTTTGATAGTTAATTGTAAGTTGCCAATGTTATAGCTAAAGTCCTAAGTTGAACCTGTCTTTCACTTAGGAGGCTGGGCTCTGTGAAGCTCGCACTGGGAGCATAGCAGGCTAAAATTATACTCTTATGTTTGGGAGGGGTTATAAGATTTAATTTATGCTAAAATGTTGTTTTGTTTATGATTGAGCTTTGCATTTCATTTCTGGCGGAGTGGCTGGTTGTGGCGGGTCTTGTCGGCATTCTGCCTTGTCAGATATGGTGCTCGCCTAATGTTGAGCGTCCCATATCTTGGGCGGGGTGTGACGTCTACCAGCATTGGCAGAATCGCCTCCCGGTAGCCACTAGCGCTCGCCAGGGCAGTGAAATGGGCTACAGTTATCAGAGAATGTTATACTTTCTTTCTTGTGAATCGTCATGTCACAGGCAGTATAGAAGTGGTTTTAATTTTCGTCAGTGACAATGCATTATATTTTATATCATCAGTTATAAGTTTAATGTATAAGACTGAATGATACAGCTAGAGAGTGTGAGTGAGTAAGTGCAGGAGGCAGAGTGTTGTGCGCGTAGTGTTACGCGTTGTCTCGGTGACGTCATGCCATGGCCGGGCCATCTGAGTGGCTGGCCGCTTTGCCGCCCTCCTTCCGCAGCAGGAGGTAGTCCCCCCGCACTCCTTGCTGCCTTTGTGCCTTCCTTGCTCAGAGCTTGCCTGACCAGCATACCCTTCACACCTCCCTTGCATCTGTCCCCGACTTCCACCTATAGAACACTTTCTCTCTCTCTCAACTTCTTACCTCATATGCTTCTAATCTATTTAACATCATAACTCCCCTTTCGTTCTGCACGATTTCATATATCGGCCATCGTATTATATGCTGAAGCTCTCAGATATTTCATGCTTAGTTAGACATTTTGGAGGGGGTTAACATTTTGTCTGTAGAGGTTCGACACACTCGCGGTGTCTCCCTACCTATTTCTTGGTTCTCTGCTGGGCTATTTAATGCTTGACTGGGGTGAGGCTATTGGTGTTGTGATTTCCGATGTGTACCAGGTTTTGTTGAACTTGTACAATCGCAACGGATACGTGGGAAGCCTAGGTTGTCTTTCTGACTGTGTACCTTGTGAGTTTAGCATTGTGTTGCGAGTGAGGGCTTTTGCCTCTGCCACCCAACACTGTGCTAACTCGTTTTGCTTTGACTTGAAGAGGGTCGCCAGGAGGGAACCAGATACTAGCGATCTGGATCTCTCAAGAGAGCACCCCATCATTTAACGTAATTTGGCCGTACAGACTTAAGGACCTCGCTAGGCTACGAGCTGCTTGCTCAGCCATTGTTACCTAGCCTACGACATCCCAGCTAGACTTTATTCGCCTAGCAGACACCCGACTAGGATTATAAACTCTTATGTTATGTATGCAGTATTTGTATTCACGTTGATTGTAAGCCTTGGTTGTTGTTGAGTTGCACAACCCGAGCAGGCTTTTGCGTTGCCTGAGGAAGTACTTCTTTTGTTGTTGGAGATAATCCTATTGTGCATTTATCGTTATTCCCGTGCCAGTTAACACTGTATGTCCCTACACTAGTCATATCTTGTTCCTGCTCTATATAACAGTTCAAAATCCGATTCGATCATCTTAAGCAGCATCAGACTTTCTTCAGAAGATTCCTGTTCGATGCTTTAGCACTTTCATTCACTTTCTTTAATATAGGAGTGACAGTTTATTATTGTTTAGAGTAACTTTAATTATACCTTCTTCTTGTTTGCATTAAATCATTCCAGTGATTTAGTTAAGCTCTCTATCTGTTTCCTTGTATACATTATTAATGTAATTGTATGTTGTTGTCATCAGGCTGTATCAGAGATCATCAGCCTGTAGTAGTAGTGCATTTATACCAAGTTAGAGGATACCCCGCTATCGCAGATTTAACTCTGGAGGGTATAGGTGTTTTTGTGCGCCGGCATTATAAGTTCGAGGGTTGGATCTAGTATTACCGTTGTGGCTGTGTGCCTTTCTAGTCTAAAGATTAAGAGCCCTTGTTTTATACGAGTCCGGGTCGTAACATTTCAGACCGCTCCATAGCTGCACTTGTGGACAGCCATCGTTCACTTCCTCAATCTATCAACTGTGTTCCTCATGGTTCCGTCCTGTCTCCAATTATCTTTTTATTATTTATCAATGATCTTCTCAACTGTACCTCCAGTCCTATCCCCTCATATGCTGATGACTCTACCTTACACTATTCAACTATTTGTTCACTACAACCCATCATGCAAGCACTCCAAAACAAACGTGGCGAGGCCATAGAATGCCTGTGTTCGAATCTTTCAATTATCTCTGATTGGGGCAGAGAAAATGTTGTTACTTTCAATGCCTCCAAGACCCAATTTCTCTCTCTATCTCTACATCAAAATCTTCCACAAGACTATCAACTATTCTTCAACAATACACAACTCAACCCTTCATCTTCTCTCAACCTTTTAGATGTACCTTTTTCATCTAACTTTCTTGGAAAGATCATATTACCACTCTTGCTAAAACAGTTTCCCAAAAGATGGGTGCGTTCAACCGTCTCCGTGGGTTCTTCACCAACGCACAGCTTCTTGCTCTGTATCGGGGCACAGTTCACCCCTGTATTGAGTAATGTTCGCATGTTAGGGGAGGCTCCACCCATACCGCACTTCTCGAACGAATAGAATCAAAAGCATTTCGCCTGATCAACTCTCTTCCTCTTACTAGTTCCCTAAAATCTCTTTTTACACGCCGCAATGTTGCATCTCTGTCTCTCTTCTATCTCTATTACAGCATTCAATGTTATTCAGATCTCTCAGTGTGTATACCCTCTCCCTTGCGGCGAGTGCGAGTCACCCGCCTTACATCACAGTCCCACTCCAATTCGTTCCAGCTATCCAACCCAAGAATTGGCAAATTTTCTGTCTTTCTTCTACTCAACAAGTGAACTCTGGAACTCTCTCCCTCAATCAGTCTTTCCTTCATCCTATGCCTTAGACTGCTTTAAACTTCGTGTGTCCAGACATTTTGACTCCAACGTCACTTGAAATTGGCTCTGTCACTCTTTTAACTTTGAGGGGAGACACTCATTACAGGCAACCTGCCTTTTGTCTCTTCCATGCACATAGAACAAAATATATATATACAGTATAGCAGTATACTGTATATATATACAGTATATATATAGGGGAGGTGTGGCAGAGTGGTCTCGCCACTGGACTGGTAATCCAATGTACCCGGGTTCGAATCCCAATGTGTCAATGTGAAGAAATTGGGATGGAATTTGTGCTGTACCTAGTCTCAGTGCATTACCACAACAAACCCAAATGCCAACAAAATACCCTCATTATTCCCTGATTAAATAGCATTGTATGAATATTCCCATATGCAAAAAAATATGCTACAGGGGGGCAATGCCTTGTGAGTTAAATGCTCAATAGGTGGCGTTCTGAGAGTGAGAGTCCGAGCCTGGGGGATGAGACAGTGAAGCACAGAGGCGGAACAACTTCAGAGATGCAGTTGATTCGAGCCGTGGGTGCTTCTCATATCTCATTCCATAGGCTGGAACAAGACATCACGGGCCTCACAGTAGAGTGTGCAGGCTCTCAGCCTATGCCCGAGAGGGAGTAGTTGGAATATAGAAGAACAAAAAAAATATATATATATATATTTATATTTATAAATATAGTGTACGTATATACTGTATATATATATATATATATATATATATATATATATATATATATATATATATATATATTCTGACATACGGAGCCCTGTATGTTAATTTAAGAGTTAGAATTAGAGTTAAAGGAGTGTCAAACTACCTAAGCGGCGAAGCAGACTAGCGAGCGAACTAGCGAGTGGGAAACCAGCTCGCCCGCATACCAGCAAACAAGCCTTCACACCTGCGTGCGTCATAGGGGACCCTGCAAACTACTTCGATGACCCGACGCTATGACGTATGATCGATGCCAGGAGCTGTGAATGGACCAGGCACCTGTTATGCAACTCGAGGAGCTATGATTGGAGCGCGCACCATCACTCGCCTCCTGATTCGTTCCTAGACCATCATTGTTTAGTATATAAGACCCGAGTTGTGGGCATTCAAATCAGTCTCATTTGGAGTTGGGGAAGGTGAACTTGCAGCTGGAGGAAGACGGGGTGAAGTATTATAATGGGTTTGTGACTGTCAGTCAGATTATAATAATGTGTGTTAAGTGTGTTCCGTGTAAACACTTACGTTATGTTGGTTAGTGAGATATGTGATTGGGACGTAAACGCTATTATTGTGTACTTAACTATTTGATTGGGAATTAACGTTAACGCTATTATTGTGTAATTAACTATTTGATTGGGAATTAACGTTAACGCTACTATTTATGTACTTAACTATTTGATTGGGAATTAACGTTAACGCTATTATTATGTACTTAACTATTTTAGTTGACTAACTTGTGGACTAAAGCAACTCTTTAAGTAATTGGGTTATGATGAAAGTAATACTATTGTTTTATATTAATACTTACGAGTTCTTTCATGTTCTTTTAATTAAGCTTACATTGCTTAACGGTGCTTAGTACGGTGATGCTATTATCTCGTATTAGTAATATCGCCTTAGACTAACATGACTGTGTTAATATTACTTCTAGTGATTTCCTAAGCTGAAGAAAATTCTTTTAGCTTCAAAATATTATTTTTGCTTTTCATATTATTTGAGTGAGACCTGAATCGAATCTATGAAGCGATCCTGTAACTTAATTTACTCATAATCAAACCTCAATGTTACGTGGTTAAGAAATACATTTAACTAATTATTAAATATATATCTAACTTTTTATGTGACTTTGATATTAATCCTGATGATAATAATAATATAATACTATTAACGTAAGACAAGAACCAAGAATAATTACATTAAATATAATTAAAAGGACATTAAGAAAACTATCTATTCATTTCAAAAAGGGTAAGAGACAGAAATATTCTTACTTTAATATTTATCTTTCAAGACTTTTTATAGAATTAATAGTCCTTCTTTAGATCTAACTTCTTCGGTTCATAACCATAGCCTACTAAGCTTCGGTTAAATAATAATTCTTTATAAATACTACATGACTTTAATTAGTTTCAGTATTTTACATAATTAAAGAGTATCAGTCAATAAAGGATACTAAGTCCTAAGATCCAAAAAGGAAAGGAAGCAACAACAGGAAATAATTTTATTAGATTTTCCTTTTGTTTTGCCTTCAGCTGACTGATACCTTAATATATATCTCTGTGCTATCTAGATTCATTAAGTTAACCACTTGAGGATCAAGATACGTAACAGTAGTGTGGCGAGCTTGCCAAGGATTCGTTTCATACAGTTTCACTCAGTTTCATTACTGTTTAACTACTTAAAAATCAAATATTAATCATGCCTCAACTAATTAATGACGAAGATGCTCGAGTTTTCATAGAATCAGAACCCACAGCCCCTGATATTGACTGTCTGTCAAAATCCGAACTGAAAGTGCTTGCCTCACATCTCCAGTTAACTGTCTCAAACATGGCTAAAGTAGAGGTGGCTCAGACCATAAAAACCCACCTGTTCCCTGTAGAAGGCGGGGAGGGTGACGGAACAGTTGGTGGGATCCCGAGTAAACCTAGCCAACTTGATGTACAATTGCCAGCTGGTTTGACCGGTGATCAAATATTCGAACTAGAACTAGCCAGAATAAAAGCAACTACCGAACAAGCCGGATTAAATATAGAACTAGCCAGAATAAATGCCGAACAAGCCAGAGCAAATATCGAAGAAGCCAGAATAAAGACCGAACATTATCAATATCAATATCAAACGGCTCAACTAAATGTCAATACAAATGCTCCCGTAATTGCTCCCCCTCTGGGATTGACTATGACTAGTGTCATTCCACCTTTCACTGAGGATAATGTGCAGGATTTCTTTGTTTTGTTTGAGGAAGTTGCTGGAGGTATGAAGTGGACAAGAGATCAATGGCCTTTTATGTTACAAACTGTTTTGACAGGGTAGGCTTGAGCCACGTATTTGTCAGAAGTAGCAGAAGTTAGGCAGGATTATGACAATCTCAAAGAAGCTACCCTAAAAACCTATCAATTGCAGCCTGAGGCTTACAGGCAATCTTTCCGTAAAAACCAGAAGAAAGTAGAAGAAACCCATAAGGTATTTGCCAGGACCATGACTAAAACTTTCAATCATTGGGTCAAGAGTAAGAAAGTCACAAGCTACAACGATCTGAAGGAGTTGGTCCTGTTAGAAAATTTCCTATGGAAAATTGATTCTTCTGTATCCTATCATTTAAAGGGGAAAAAGGTAGATTGTCTTGCCGACGCCGCTGACATGGCTGACACATACGTGCTCAACAACAAATTTCGTGGAAAGAAGCCCTACGATAATTCTAGTTCTAATTTTAAGTATCCCAATCACAAATCTGACAGACCCAGTCACAAGCCTATAACGTCTTCCCCAGCTAGCCAAAATAGAATTGTTCCCCCAACTAAAAATGCGACTCAGGGCAATGGTAACAGAGGTGGGCCCCAAAGTAATAGTAATGCTCAAAGAGGGAACGTTCCCGTATCCCCTAAAGTATGTAGTTTTTGTGGCATGAGAGGCCACCTAGCTTATCAGTGCTGGGCCAAGGAGAAAACCGAGAGATCGGGGCAGACAGTTGCCGCCGTATCTCAAACTCCATATGTGCCTTTAATGCAGGACTCCCGACAGAAGGAGTACCTAGCACCAAAAGTTCCTTTAATGCAGGACTCCCGACAGAAGGAGTACCTAGCACCAAAAGTTCCTTTAATGCAGGACTCCCGACAGAAGGAGTACCTAGCAGCTAACGTAAACCATCTAGACAGGGGTGTAGTAGCATGTGTGGTGCAACCCACTAGGGTTAAGCCAATAATAATTTCACCATCAGTGCAGGACAGTTACCGTCCCTTTATTTCATCTGGCAACGTGAGATTAAATGGTTGTATGCATGAGGTAAAAATTCTGAGAGACACAGGTTCTACTAGCACCCTTATGGTGAATCCTTACACTGAGTGCCCACCTGGCGAACCAGTTGTAATGAGAGGTGCTGGAGGCCAATTTTATGCACACTTGGTAAAAGGCGAAATTGAATGCGAGTTACTACAGGGTCAGGCCACCATAGCTTTGTGTAGGTCCCAAGATATCCCTGTGCCAGGGGTAACACTCCTTTTGGGGAATGATGTAGCAGGTGAGAAGGTCCGACCAGACCCCATTTTGTCACTTTCCCCTGTTAACGAGCCACTAACCGGTGAGCTCGACAAGGAGATGCCAACAGTTTTCCCTGTGTGTGCTGTGACACGTTCAATGTCTCAAGTAGAAGTTCCCTCAGACAGAAATGTACCGAATGTAAGAGTTGATGAAAGGGATGATGAGAGTGTGAATGACGCTCCAACTGTGCCTGATGATGTGACTGAGGTGGATTTATCTGACACCTTTATGGCTCATCTTGACCCTAACGATGACCATGAAACCCCTCCAAATTGTCCTAGTGGCCTGGTAGAGCTACAGAGAGATGATAGTGAATGCAAGGAGTTAGCTGCCAGGTCCATGAGTGAAGAGGAATGTGAGAAGGAGGGTGGTGAATGTTTCTACCTTAAAGGAGGAGTATTGTGGCGTAGATGGAGACCGCCACACAGACCAATCCATGACGGGGCTTGGGACGTCCATCAAGTAGTAGTCCCCAAACCTTGTCGTAGAGATATCATGGAAATGGCACATTGTATACCATTGGCAGGACACCTAGGTGTGAGAAAAACTCTAGACAGAATCAGAGCCCACTTTCACTGGCCAGGAATGCGTGCAGATGTAGTGGAGTTTTGTAGAGTGTGTCACACTTGCCAGATGACAGGAAAACTCAATCAGAAGGTGCCTGTACATCCTCTGGTGCCCTTGCCCGTTTTCGAGAATCCTTTTACTCGGGTGGTAGTGGACATTGTAGGCCCATTGCCTAAGACTTCCCAAGGTAACATTTATTTATTAACTATCATGGACATGGCAACTCGCTACCCAGAGGCTATACCCTTAAGGACTACCTCTGCTCCAACTGTCATCAAGGAACTGCTCAAATTCTTCACCAGAATGGGTTTCCCCCATGAGGTGCAAAGTGATCAAGGAACTAATTTTACCTCTAACATTTTCCAGCAGTCCCTGAAGGAGTTGGGTATCGAGCATGTTAAGTCTAGCACCTACCACCCAGAGAGTCAAGGGGTTCTCGAACGATATCATCAGACATTAAAGGGAATGTTACGTAAGTATTGTACAGAGACCGAAGTTGAGTGGGATAAGGGGGTACCTTTTCTTTTATTTGCTACTCGTGAGGTTCCAACTGAATCCCTGGGTTTTTCCCCTAATGAGCTAGTTTTCGGTCACCAGGTAAGAGGTCCTTTGCAACTATTGCAGGATAGCCTAGATGGCCAGGAGGGGAACTAAAACCTCCACAAGTATGTTTCAGATTTCAAAACCCGGCTGAGATCCTCTTGTGAGTTTGCAGCTCAAAACTTGACAGTGGCTAAAAGCTCCATGAAGAAATGGTATGACAGAAAAGCCTGTGAGAGGGAGTTTCAGCCCGGTGATGAGGTTTTGGTCCTGCTCCCCCTTTTTGGCCAACCTTTATCTGCCTAGTTCAGGGGCCCATATAAGATCATTCGGAGGGTGAGCATTACCGATTATCTAGTAACTACCCCAGACAGGAGAAAGCCCACGCAAGTATTCCATATAAATATGTTGAAACCCTACCATAGGTCCCCTGATTCCTCTCCTCCAGATTCTCCCACTGTGGCAGTGAATGTCAGGACCTGTGGGCAGCCTGGTGCGGACAAAGTCTTCAGTTCTCTTACTGACCCGCAACAGACTGTTCCAGAGCCTGAAGGTATCCATGCAGACTTTGACTTGTCATGTAGCCTATCCAACTTTCAGTATAACTCAGTAGCTTGGGGGGAATTACCATCTAATCTATGTCATCTTCCCTCTGATCAAGCCAACCAACTAATCTCTGTGTTATCTCAGTCTCTCAGTGTGTTCCGTGATACTCCAGGGCTCACTTCTTTGGCCGTGCACGACATCGACGTAGGGGATGCAACTCCCATTAAACTATCCCCCTACCGTGTCTCACCACAACGCAGGAGTATACTGCGGGTCGAGCTTGCCTTTATGTTATCATACGAGCTGATCACAAGGGCCTTAAGCCAATGGAGTAGTCCGGTCATACTTGTGCCAAAGCCAGACGGGAGCCATAGGTTTTGTAGGGACTATAGGCAAGTTAATGCTGTCACAAAGAACGATACCTACCCACTGCCACGGATCAAAGATTACATTTACCAGGTTGGCCTCATGCAGCAGTAAGTTTAACTTAATGAGAGGATTTTGGCAATTAGCTCTCCCTTGTAGCGAGGTAAATATTATGCTTTAGTAGTGCGCTTTCAAGCCTTCAGCTGTGAGATGCCTTGCAGTTCGAATAACGCTCCAGCTACGTTCCGGCTATGTTCTGATGTGGTACCTGGAGACGTTGCCTACTTTGGGTGATATCCTTATTATATCTTCATTATAATCTTGCTGTTGCCAATCTGGTGGTGAATCTATTTATGTATTATGTTTAATATTATGTACTATACTCCTTAAACTCTTTTCTAGGGGGGAGGTCTGACATACGGAGCCCTGTATGTTAATTTAAGAGTTAGAATTAGAGTTGAAGGAGTGTCAAACTACCTAAGCGGCGAAGAAGACTAGCGAGCGAACTAGCGAGTGGGAAACCAGCTCGCCCGCATACCAGCAAACAAGCCTTCACACCTGCGTGCGTCATAGGGGACCCTGCAAACTACTTCGATGACCCGACGCTATGACGTATGATCGACGCCAGGAGCTGTGAATGGACCAGGCACCTGTTATGCAACTCGAGGAGCTATGATTGGAGCGCGCACCATCACTTGCCTCCTGATTCGTTCCTAGACCATCATTGTTTAGTATATAAGACCCGAGTTGTAGGCATTCAAATCAGTCTCATTTGGAGTTGGGGAAGGTGAACTTGCAGCTGGAGGAAGACGGGGTGAAGTATTATAATGGGTTTGTGACTGTCAGTCAGATTATATAAATGTTTGTTAAGTGTGTTCCGTGTAAACACTTACGTTATGTTGGTTAGTGAGATATGTGATTGGGACGTTAACGCTATTATTGTGTACTTAACTATTTGATTGGGAATTAACGTTAACGCTATTATTGTGTACTTAACTATTTGATTGGGAATTAACGTTAACGCTATTATTATGTACTTAACTATTTTAGTTGACTAACTTGTGGACTAAAGCAACTCTTTAAGTAATTGGGTTATGATGAAAGTAATACTATTGTTTTATATTAATACTTACGAGTTCTTTCATTTTCTTTTAATTAAGCTTTCATTGCTTAACGGTGCTTAGTACGGTGAAGCTATTGTCTCGTATTAGTAATATCGCCTTAGACTAACATGGCTGTGTTAATATTACTTCTAGTGATTTCCTAAGCTGAAGAAAATTCTTTTAGCTTCAAAATATTATTTTTGCTTTTCATATTATTTGAGTGAGACCTGAATCGAATCTATGAAGCGATCCTTTAACTTAATTTACTCATAATCAAACCTCAATGTTACGTGGTTAAGAAATACATTTAACTAATTATTAAATATATATCTAACTTTTTATGTGACTTTGATATTAATCCTGATGATAATAATAATATAATACTATTAACGTAAGACAAGAACCAAGAATAATTACATTATCAGTCAATAAAGGATACTAAGTCCTAAGATCCAAAAGGAAAGGAAGCAACAACAGGAAATAATTTTATTAGATTTTCCTTTTGTTTTGCCTTCAGCTGACTGATACCTTAATATATATCTCTGTGCTATCTAGATTCATCAAGTTAACCACTTGAGGATCAAGATACGTAACAATATATATATATATATATATATACTGTATACATATACTGTATATATATATATATATATATATATATATATATATATATGTACAATATTCAATATATAATATAATATATATTTCTGTACATTATGCATAGAAATAAATTTATCAAGGTAAGTATATCAAATATCAAGTAAAACTGAAACTAATAGTAGAGGTCAGTAGAAGCAATCTTTACAGATCATTAACCCTCAATTCGCGGTGACCGTCGTATGACGGGAGAGAGAAAATCGGCCATCTGAACAGTGCCCGTCAAATGACGGACGTTATTTTGAGGCTTTTATGAGCGATGAGAGAGAGAGACCGGGCCTTGAAGGGACGATAGGCGGGCTTCACCCGCTCGCCATGGTCCTGCGGTGTAGACTGAGGTCCTGCATACACCTCCCTCACGCACACACCCTCCCTCACATGCCAATAACTGCAAAATTGCCAATAAGATTTTGCCCTTCGGTTGCACAATAGTTGCAAGATAACCAGAAGTCAAACAAGGATGATTCAGGAGTCATTGGAAAGGGCTATCATCGTCCTGTCACAGATATATAATTGTATTACACTATGGCTCTTGCTTATGCATGAAAAAGATCAAGGAATGAAGGTATTTTTCGAAAAATATAGCCGCCTTGCGCTACGGTGATATAGACAAGACTTAAAGACGCTTTAAGAGTTAAGAACACAATGGATAATTATATGACATGAATGCATATTACAGTGATTGATATGCTTTACAAAATCATGAGAATGAATGAAATCACACACACATAAAGAATATAATTTGTTTTTGTTTGTTTATTTTTGTATTTCTAAATTATATATATTGAACAACCAAGGTGTATCATCAGTGTTCTGATAATAATTTGCCTTCTAATGATGTGGGAGCTGTATTTTGAATGTGTGGTTCGCAGTCTCTGTGGTGCTTCTTGAGCTTCTGGGTGAACCATGCTTTTGGCTTCATATGGTTGTTGACACTGCCATCTGTTGGGTGGACGCCCTCATGAGCAGTTATTATTATTGAATGTCTGACTACTCATTCTGACAAGGAGTACACTGATTTCAATCTTGGTCTAGATTTCTTGGCGTTAGCATATTACCATCAAGAATATTCATTGCAACGTCCCAAAGCTGCTCGTCGGTGCAGCTTTTTTTTAGTAATATAAGGGGACTTCACTCTAACATCAATTCTGTACACCAATTTCTTCAAGCAGAATCTCCTACTCTCCTTTTTTTGACAGAGACTCGAGTAACATCCACATCTGACACGTCTAGATTTAATTTTCCAGGTTATCAACTGCTCCAACATTTCAGACCTAAAGGAGGTGTATCTTGCTTCGCAAAATCTGAAATTGCCCTGGAGGAGGTTACTAGTTTCAATTGTCCCTATTTTGATTATTCTATATACAAATACATTTCTGCTGGTAAATTTAAATACATATGTTGCATCTACCGTTCCCCCAATACTCCTCCAGAGCAAAGTCTTTTTGATTCTCTGTCCTCACAACTCAGTGTCCTCAACTTAAATGCTTCTTCTGAAATCACTGTGTTGGGTGATTTTAATGTCCATAATGTTGAATGGCTCACTCATTTAGCCAGGACTGATGATGCTGGTCTTGAATGTGAGCTATTTGAAGACTCATTTAATCTCGCTCAACTAGTCAACCAACCCACCCGTGTACCAGATAATCCTAATCATAATTCCCACCTACTGGACTTATTTTTAACAACCAATTCAGAAAATTATGATGTTACAGTGAGGTCCCCGCTTGGATCTTCTGATCACTGTCTGATACAGGCCACCTGTCTTTCACCTACCACACCTCCTTCCCACTCTGAACCTGCTTTTTTGACTAAATGGCATTACGATAGGGCAGACTGGGAGGGTCTTCAAGGTTTCTTTATTGATATTCCCTGGACCTCTTTCTTTTCTGATGCACACTCCACCTTGAGCCACATACAAGATTTTGTAAAAATTGGAATGGAAACTTTTAATCCCCATCAAAAGTACAGTAAAAGATCTAATTCACCTAAATGGTTTGACCATAATTGTGCTAGATTAACTGAACAAAAAGCAATAGCCTACAATGCATACACAAGATAAAAAACACATGAAGCCTTTAATTACTTTAGAAACATCAGAAATCATGCCAAAACTGTATTAAACCTAACTAAATCAAACTTTCTCCACAAGCAGGCAAATAAACTTCTAAATAATCCAAATGATAACAAAATATTTTGGTCTACTCTAAACTCATTCAAATCCAACTTCACTACTGCTTCATCCATTCCACCATTAAAATCTCCGACTGGCAATCTTGTGAGTGACCCACGAGGTAAAGCTAACCTTCTTGCGGATATTTTCTCCACCAACTCAACCTTAGATGAAATAAATCAAGATGTCCCTGTACTTAAGTTTAGTTCGCCTGAAATTCCCTCACTTAAAATCCACACTAGACATGTCAAAACTATTTTAAAGAATCTCTCCTTAGATAAGGCTCCTGGTCCAGATGAAATTCCTCCAATAGTACTTAAGAATTGCTCCTTGGTGCTCGCTCCTGTATTGGCAAAAAATTTCCGTCTGTGTACTCATACCTCATGCTTCCCAGTACCCTGGAAAGAAGCAAACATCCATCCAGTTCCTAAAAAAGGTGCCTCTTCAGATCCATCAAACTACAGACCAATAGCTATAACTTCCACTCTTGGTAAAGTCTTTGAAATTATATTAAATAATCACATAATTAAGCATCTTGAGAATAATAAATGAATCGGTGATAGGCAATATGGTTTTAGACAATGTCGATCAACTGCAGACATTCTTTGCCTTCTTACGCATCAAATCAACCAAGCTACAGACCAACATGGTGAAACACATACAATAGCACTGGATATATCAAAGGCATTTGATAGAGTCTGGCATCAATCCTTATTGTCGAAGATGTCACACTACGGCCTTGCATCATTAGTTCCACTAATTTCTTCTTATCTTCATAACAGAAAATATGTAATGGTAGATGGCCTTATTCTCAATTTCACTCAATAAATGCTGGTGTTCCCCAGGGATCAGTTTTGGCCCCAACTCTGTTCCTCATTCATATCAATGATCTCATATCTACCACTCATAATCCAATATATTCCTACGCAGATGACTCAACAATCCACAGTTCATTCACATTTACCAATTCTTTCACCCAACCCGATCTTATACATTCAAAAATAAACACTGCAATTTCTCTGAACCAGGACCTTTCTAGAATTAATGAATGGGGACAAAATAATCTAGTTTCCTTTAATGCACAGAAAACCAAGTACATTCAATTTTCTAACCGACAGAATCTCACTGACTCCCATATATTTTTTAATGATGTTAATATTCCCACTTCCTCTAGTATTGACATTCTCGGTGTAACATTAACTACTAACTTGAGCTGGACACATTATGTTAGAAGCATTGCTAAGAATGCCTCTAAAAAACTGGGACTCCTGTACAGAGATGAGAATTATTCACTGACGAGCAATTGGCCGTAATATATAAAAGTCGTGTGCGTTCTCAGATGGATTACTGTTCACCTCTGTGGAGTGGAAGTGGAGTGGTTGTATTGATGCAGTTGGACAAAATTCAAAATAAAGCTATTAGATTAATCAATAACCCTGCAATCACACAGGACCTTCCTACATTATCCATATGAAGAAACATTGCATCCCTTGCATTATTCTACAGATATTTTCACAGCAATTGTTCCGAGGAACTTGCTTCAATTGTGCCGCCTCTCCACATTTTTCCCAGTAGAACTAGGGCAGCTGAGAGCGCCCATGAATTTACACTTTCTCCTCCACAATGCAGAACTTCTGCTTATCAGAATTCATTTATCCCCAGAGCTACTACTCTTTGGAATTCACTTCCCTCGAATTGCTTTCCACAAACTTACAATCTACAAATGTTTAAATCCAGTTGTTACAAACATTTTATGAATGGAGGATGCCTTTAGGTACATGGACCTTTTTGTTTTATCTGTGTTTGTCCTTCCTCCGTTCATTGTTTCTTAAACAAAAAATATATATATATATATATATTTGTGAATATACTTCTTACATAAAATTATTTGTGGAATATTTAAGTGATATATATTATGAAGAAAATCTAATTACTTTTGTTGAAATGATCAGTCATTGTACTTGAACAAGTACAAGCTGAATATATGGTTGCCTAGATAATTATATGGAAGTATATGAGGATTTCTTCGTGGCCATCCCTCTTGGAAGTCGACAACTCTGACAATAGATATATATGTTATAGGTAGTGTGGATAACCAAGTTAGTATTAGTTCCATAGGGTGAACAAGCATACTGTGAGTTAACTTGGGGTTTATGTTTATATTTGCAGTTATGTGAGACTCGTGTGAAACTGCTACAAGGTGCCATGGGTGTTGTGGTTACGATACCATTCAGGAGTCGAGGAGCTAATGTTGTAAGTTCATAATTATTTATGTTTCGTCACTGTTGATCAGTTGTATAGCTTGGGTATTTTATAACTATAATCTAGTTACATGGTATTAAATTTAGTTTGCCTTATTTATTATGATTAATATTGAATCACTTTAATATTCGTTAGTTGCAAAGATGTGTCGTATATATGTTGATTATAATTGATGTTGTAATGGTTGGAGTGTGTGGGTTCTGTGTTTGTTGTCTTGAGTTCGAGTCGTGGAAGAGTCACGTGCTCTCATTAATTTCGTTTGGGTTGTTGTTGGTGTTAAGAACGGTATTAAGAATATTGTATTGTATTTCATTTAAAGTTAAATTGTCATGATCATCAATTACTAAATGAATTGGTTGAATTTCTGAATATTAATAATGTGTAGTTTCACAGGTCGGAACTCTTGAAATAAAGATGGTTGCAGCAAACTCTGTTGTTTGATACTCCTGAAACACAAGGGAACATCACACACCCTTGCTGTAAGCCAACATTCAGATCAAAGAACTCGTGCTGTTCATTCTTCACACGTGCTTACGCCGTTGCACCCTCATACATGCTCTTCACTGGTTTAACCCTTAATTAGCGGCGAGCAACATAAGTCGAGTTAAAAAAAGCTGGACTATGTGGCGGCGCTCGACATAGGTCGAGTGGCAATTTCAGCACGTAATGTGGCTGAGAGAGAGAGACAAGTGGTGGCAGGAGACTAGCGAGCGTATGACTGCTCCAGACCACCGCGGCGAACCTACTGACACAAATCTCAGCTCCCTCCTCCCTCTCTCACTCGCTACATACTCAATTATGTACCGAAAGTACCGAATTACCTGCTTTTTGCACTCGCGTTGCACGGTTATTGCAAGAAAACTATCCATCATACAAGGATCGTTATGGTGTCATTCGAAAGCTCTGTTTATGCCCTTTCAGGGATAGGTACTTGTTTTACGTTCTGGGTCTTATTTAGGCATGAAAATGATCACGTAAACAGCCCTATTTTGGCTAAAAACACCCCGCTGTGCGGTACATATAATAAACCGCATAGGCCGCTCGTAAGGTGTTAAGGAAGTTGCCATTTACTCTATATACTAATTTATATTATCAGTAGATTCCACAGACCTTCTCTATCAACTCTTTCATATAATATAGTTATAGAAAAAGTAAATTAGGTGGAGGGGTGTCTCTGTTCATAAAACAACAAAAATAAATACAAACCAAGGGTGGACCTTTAGGAATTGTGCAACTCTGTGGAATCATTGTTTATATAAGTGGATAAAACAGTAATGGATTTAAATAAGAAAATGGTGATTGGTTGCATATATAGACCTCCTGACTCAAATCTTGTAAAGTTTTTAGAAAACATGAGCGCGCTATTAAATACCTTGAATAATGAAAATAAGAGTGTTTATCTCTTAGGTGACTTTAATATTAATTTACTAAATGTTATTAACCATAGATTAACTGCAGACTTTATTGAAACAGTTCTTTCATACTCCTACACGCCACTGTGACGCTCACTGCTTCCCCCAGAACCGCATGGCTTACTCGCTAGGACTCGCCAGGGCAGAGAATATAGCTACAGTCTACCTATCATTGTGTACTTTCCTTCTCGAGAAAGCTTGTGTTGCAGACAGTTCAGAACTGTTCTTTATTTTCGTCTGTCACAATCCTTTCTATTTTATTTAGTCAATTGAAAGTATTGTGTTAAGTAGTTGAATGATGGGAAGGCGAGCGGGAGAGAGAGAGAGAGACCAGGTGGTGTGACTTGGTAGGGAGGACGGCGCATGGCTGGCCCCCTTACATAGGCCTCGCGGGATTCGTTGCCTCCTGCCTAATACTGCCTACTACGCGGCTGCTTACTGGGCGACTGTCGCACGCCCTCGTGCCATTCTTGCGAACTGGGACTCCAGCCAGGAGGTCCATGGGAATATCCTTGTCAGATCCTTCCCAGACAGCATACTCTAAACATCTCCCATGAACTGTTCCACACTCTTGTCTTAGAATCTTTCTCTCCTACTGCCTCGATCATTTCCACTACTTCCTCACCTTTTATTAATATCAATCCCCCTCTGATTCTCTGCATCCACACCTTGAATTGGTGGCCAGACTGTATTATAATTATGCTGGATCTCACATTTCTTATGTACTAGGTTAAGGTTGAAGATAGTCATTGTCTTTTTGGGAGATTGTATTGCCCGGACTGTCTCCATCAATCACTAATGTTTCTACAGGGTTAAATAATGCTAGACTAGGGATCAGGTACCCTGCTGTTGGTGTTTTCACTGTGTGTAGGCTACTTTTGAGCTACATACACGACACTACGGATTCTGTGGGTTACCTGGGTGGATCTTTTGTCTGTGTACCTTGGAGTTTAGACTGTGTAGTGCGTGAGGGCTGCTTGCCTAATCCACCCAACACTGTTCTAACTCTATTTGCTTTTACTTTTGAGGGTCGCCAGGAGGATACTCGATACTTGTGATCGAGAATCCTCAAGAGAGCACCCCTTCATATTAACGTAATCAGGCCGCACAGACCCAAGGTCCACACTAGGCTAGGAGCTGCCTTGCTCCACCAGAATTCTGTACCTTTGCGCATCCCAGCTAGACTTTATTAACCCGGGTAGACATTAGCTGGATTAGATCATATACTCTTTTATGCATACCCATTATTTTTACACAAGCATTTTGAGGTCTAGGTTGCTGTAGAGAGACACAACCAGCATAGACCGGTTTTGTTAATAGGAGTACTACTTTTTCGTGGCGAGCATTATTACAGTTGCACCGCTTATAATATTCTTGTGTCCAATAACATTATATGTCCAGCCTTTTTGTGTATTTAGCCTACACGTGCATTGTCCTGCCTCCTGCTATTTTGTGGTTCCATTTCCGATACGTTCTTCTTAGTAGCATCCAACATTATTCAGAAGATTCCTTGTTCTGTGCTTGAGGACTTTACAACACTTTCTTTCATAAAGGAGTGACAGATATCATTGATTAAAGTAACGTTAAGTAAACCTTCTTCTTGTTTGCATTAGATCACTATTGTGATTAAATTAAGTTAACTATCTTTTCCTTGTGTACCATAACTAAGCAACCATATGTTATAGGTAATAGGCTGTTTCAGAGAACATCAGCCTAGAGTAGAAGCACATAGATACTGAGAGTTAAGATACCCCGCTATCGCAGATATAATTCTGGAGGGTATATGTGTTCTTTGTTCGACGGGATTATATATCAGGGGTTGGATCTAGCGTTTCCGTTGTTGCATTAATGCCAGTCTAGTCCATTGTATAAGAGCCACTGATTTATACGAGACCCGCTCGTAACAAATGGCGACCTAGCTCAGGATTTGGTGAACTGACATATAATTGCAGGTTATTGTGCAGATTTTTTCTCACAGTTTAGGCAGTGAACATTTGTTGATTTTGTGGAATATTTTTTGAGGACATGCAAGAATTATTTGTTTAGCAAAGTAATATAGCACTTAAGCTGTCTACGAGAATTTTGTATTGTGAATATTGTGGTATAAGAGTTTGGGGTACTTCCTTTTTGTGAATCAAAGTGAAACATCTTCAGTGAGCATCATGTCTTATAGCGGATCAGTGCAGGATGAAGACACAGTACGTGATGTAGAAGCTGAGGAGCAGCAGCATGGGCAGGTTGTTAACTTGGTGAACAGTGAGGAGGATGCAAGGAATTTTTTACAATGGCCTGTTACTTCCGTCCGGTTGGTGGGTATGAATCGGTACGGTCTCCAGTGCTTAGCCGCAGCTATCGGTCATGTATGTACTAGTGGCATGACCAAGGATGACCTGATGACGTGTGTGCTGGGTGGGGTGACTGGCGTACGAGGTAGGGTGAGTGCTCAGAGCCCTTTGGCCGAGCTTCCCCTTCACTCGACTCCCAATCCTCCTATTGGAGTACCGACCCTGAGCACGCTTCCGCAGATGGGTAGTGACTGGCAGGGGGGTTTGCCCCTGGGGGGATCACCGGGTATTTCTAACATCATTGCATCTCCTCCTCCTCCTCCTCAAGGTTTGACCCCGGAGATGCTCTTTCAGCTCTAGATGGCAAAAATGCAACATCAGAGTCAACAGCAGACAGAGCTAGCTAAGATAGAAGAGAGAAAAGAGGTAGCTAAGATGGAAGAGAGAACAGAGCTAGCTAAGATAGAAGAGAGAAAAGAGCTGGCTAGGATGCAGCAACAGACGAGGGAAGCTGAGCTTAGGACTGAACTAGAATCTACAAGATACTGTGCCGACATGGATTTAGAGAAGTCTCGTGTTGAGACGACGGGACAGCGACTCGGTACTGGAAACCGTGCGCATGATCAGTCTCTGTCGCACCTTCTCAAACTGGTCCCTGTATTTGACGAGTCTGGTGTCACAGAGTTTTCAATAGATTTGAGAAGAAGTGCCGGGAGCATCAGTGGCCTGAAGTTAAGTGGGCGGCCCTTGTGTCCTCTAGACTCGTAGGTAAGGGGCTCAAGGCTTACGATGCACTGCCTTTGGAGTCCTGCGTTGTTATGAGGAGCTCAAGGAGGCTGTCCTGCGGGCATACGAGCTACAACCCGAGACATATAGGTTAAATTTCGGGGGTGTGACTAAGGGGCGAGACAGTACCTTCTTGGAGCACGCCCGGGACCTGTCCGACGCTATGGGAAACTGGCTCAGATCAGAGAAGACAACTACGTTTGATGAGATGAAACAGTTGATGCTTCTAGAGCAGTTTTATAAGTGTACGGGCGGCGACTTGACTTTAAACCTTAAAGAGAAGAACCCAAGAACTCTTGTAGAAGCAGCAGAGATGGCTGATCTTCGGTTGTCACTAATTCGGGGGTGCGGCTCTGCACAGAGAAACGATGTAGGCGTTAAGGAGCGTTACCCTCCCCCTCCCCGGAATATGGACACACATAAATTTAAAAGCAATGACACCAAGACTGATCACAAACCTAGCACCGCCCCGTTTAAGAAGGGTCAGGGGACTTTTACACCTCAGTATAAGTCCAAGGGGAAATTTGAGTGTTATCACTGTCACAAAGAGGGGCACATGGCAAAAGCTTGTCCGAGCAGACCTCCCTCGGCGGCTGTGTCATTGGCTCGCAGCATTGGGGTGTTCCAGAAGTCTTCTGTGTTTGCTGGAGGCATAAGATCAGAGGATGGAGCACCGCCAGTGAAGAAGGATCCGGAAGGCTCGAACCCTGTCCGCGATGCTTTTTCCGACCATAGAGGGCATGGCTGCGTGAAGTGGGGGGGCAAGAAACATGGGGTACAGCTTTTGCGTGACACAGGTGCCTCTCAGACACTCTTGAAGAATTTCACTGGTAGACCCATTAATGCGGCGCGGGTAGTTGTGGTGCAGGGAGTTAATGCAACTAGGTCATACCCGCTTGTTAGAATGGAGCTTGAAGTTGACGGTGTGACTCGCGAACTAGATGTGGGAATCGTGGAGAAATTGCCTGTTGGGGGCGTCGACCTCCTTCTCGGCAATGACTTTGCGGTGCCTGCTTCTAAGGTTTCACCCTTAGTCGTTGCCGAGGAGCCGGCCGACGTGAGTAGGGAGGAACAGGAGTGGGTTGAGAAGTGTCAGGTGCAACCAATGGCGTGTGTTGTAACCAGATCTCTCGCATCCAGGGAGTCACAGCCTAACCAACAGTCTTCAAATAAGAGGAGGAACGGTCACGAGAAGGTGCTGAAAGCTGATACGGTGGAGAGTCTAGTACCAGCAGCGCTTCTCGGGGACTCAGTATTAGCACCGTTATTAGAGTCTGGAGAAACACCACCACCTGTCACTGAGAGTGTAGAGGCAGGGCTTAAAAAGACTCAGAGGCAGCAACGGTATACACGGAGAGAGCAACGAGATGCAAAGTTCGATGTTGGGGGAGGGCATGAGTTGTTTCGCAAACACTTAGACAGGCTAGCTCCCTCAGATATTCGCAAATTGCAGCTAGAAGACCCGGAGGTTCTAAAGTGTAGTGACGGTGCTGTCGAACTTGAGAGTAGAGAACGAATGTTGCGTAGTCTGGAGTTGGCTGGCCGCAATCTGGTAGGCTCACAGGCCCTCATGAAGGACAGGTACGACCACAAGGTGAAATACGTGGGTCAGGAGGTGTTGATACTACTCCCTCTTGTAGGTCACCCCTTATCCGCAAAGTACGCTGGTCCTTATAGGGTAGAAGAGAAGCTCTCGGACTTAGATTACCTGGTGGCCACTCCAGACAGGCGTAAGAGGAATCAGTTATGTCATGTCAACCTGATGAAGGAGTATGTGAGGCGCCCACCTGAGCCTCTCACTGTCCCCGTGATGACTTTCAGCAGTCAAGGTGGAGAAGGAGAATGGGACAGTCATGCGCAGGTGGATGACAATTGGGATTATCATGTTTCTGCAGATCAGTGGGCGGAAAACACGAGACAGGCAGCTCATGAGGCTTTGCAACACCTACCTGAGCAACAGCGTGTGGCTGTCGAGCGCCTACTATGTTTATACCCTACTGTATTTGCGGAACACCCAGGCCTCACTACTCATGAGGTGCGCGACGTTGACGTCGGAGACCACCCACCCTTCAAATCAGTGCCCTATAGGGTGCCCCCTATTAAACTTCCGGCCCTCCGGGCGGAGTTGGAGTATATGTTGCAACAGGGACTGATCAAGAAGGGGGCGGTAAAGTGGACATCTCCCGTAACGCTGCAACCTAAGCCGGATGGCAAGGTGCGCTTCTGTGTTGATTACCGCAGGCTAAACGGCTTGACTCCCACCAACCCATATCCTCTTCCCCGGGTCGATAACTGTGTAGACAAGATTGGCAGGGCCAAGTTCTTGACCAAGGTGGACCTGGTAAAAGGTTACTGGCAGGTGCCTTCGTCTGAACGGGCGAAAGAGGTGTGTGGTTTTGTGGTGGATGGTGCTACATATCGTTGTAATGTCATGCCGTACGGTCTAAAGAACGCACCAGCGACCTTCCAAACCTTGATGAACGAGTTGGTGGCTGACATTCCGAACTGTACTGTATACCTGGACGACGTCATTATCTACGATGACGATTTCAAGAGCCTCTGTGAACATGTAGAATCCCTATTTAAGAAATTAAGCGAGGCAAACTTGGTGGTCAACCTGTGAAAGTGTGATTTTGTGCGGGCTACCATGCAGTATCTGGGGTTCATGGTGGGTTTGGGCCAGGTGTACCCCCCACAGAACAAGATATTGGCTATTAACCATTTCTCCAGGCTGTCCACCAAGAAGCAGATCATAAGGTTTTTGGGCATGATTGGTTACTACCGCCGCTTTATAAAGGGCTATTCTACTGTGCTGGCTCCTCTGATGGACCTATTGGCCAAAGATAGAAAGTTTAAGTGGGCGCCTGAGTGTGAGAGGGCTTTTTTGCTAGTAAAACACCTGTTGTGTACTCACCCAATCCTCAGGGCCCCAGACTTTAGCCGACCATTCCAGCTGGCAACTGATGCCAGTGGTGTGGGGGCTGGTGCCGCTCTCATGCAATCAGACGAAGATGGGCTGGAGCACCCAGTCAGTTTCTTCTCAAAAAAGTTCAACTCGGCACAGAAGAACTATTCAGTAGTTGAGAAGGAACTGCTGGCGATTGTGCTAGCGCTCAGGCACTTTGAGGTGTATGTTCCAGCCTAAGGACCAGTTGTGGTGATCTACACCGACCATCACCCCCTCAAGTTCCTGAATCAATTCCATAACCGGAATATGAGGCTGACCAGGTGGTCATTAATGTTGCAGGAATACAACCTAGACATACGCCATATTGCTGGTTCTGAGAATGTGATTGCAGATTGCTTATCGAGGGTGGAAGACCCGGGGTAGATCATCACAAGGGTAGCCTCCTACTTTGGTTTGATTAGTATGTTTACGTCTGGTGCTTGTTGGCTCGCGTGTGTAGCCCAGCGTATTGGGTCGTAAAGTAGGAGTTGCTGTGTTGGTATAGAAGAAACAAACTAGGCTTGCCTCTGTAGTGCAGCTGCCATAAATATATTAAAAATAAAAAAATCCTATAAAAACTCTTTCTTTGATAGTTAATTTTTTTTGTAAGTATGTTATAGCAGAAATTCTGAGTTGTACTCCTCTCAGAAGGCTGGGCTAGTGAAGCTTGCTCTTATGAACATAACTATGTAATTTAATCTATTGTGTTGGGAAGGGTTGTTAATTTTTATAATGTGTTATTTTGATGAGAACTGTGCTTTACATTTCATTGTCGCTGGGTGGCTAGGAGTAGCGAATTTTGTATGGGTTCTGCGTGTCAGATTTAGAGCTTATAGTTGGAGCCTCTTAAAAATCTTGGGTGGGGTGTGACGCTCACCACTTCCCCCAGAACCACATGGCTTACTCGCTAGGACTCGCCAGGGCAGAGAATATAGCTACAGTCTACCTATCATTGTGTACTTTCCTTCTCGAGAAAGCTTGTGTTGCAGACAGTTCAGAACTGTTCTTTATTTTTGTCTGTCACAATCCTTTCTATTTTATTTAGTCAATTAAAAGTATTGTGTTAAGTAGTTGAATGATGGGAAGGCGAGCGGGAGAGAGAGAGAGACCAGATGGTGTGACTTGGTAGGGAGGGCGCCGCGTGGCTGGCCCCCTTACATAGGCCTCGCGGGATTCGTTGCCTCCTGCCTAACACTGCCTACTAGGCGGCTGCTTACTGGGCGACTGTCGCGCGCCCTCGTGCCATTCTTGCGGACTGGGACTCCAGCCAGGAGGTCCATGGGAATATCCTTGTCAGATCCTTCCCAGACAGCATACTCTAAGCATCTCCCATGAACTGTTCCACACTCTTGTCTTAGAATCTTTCTCTCCTACTGCCTCTATCATTTCCACTACTTCCTCACCTTTTATTAATATCAATCTCCCTCTGGTTCTCTGCATCCACACCTTGAATTGGTGGCCAGACTGTATTATATGCTGGATCTCACAGTTCTTATGTACTAGGTTAAGGTTGAAGATAGTCCTTGTCTTTTTGGGAGATTGTATTGCTCAGACTGTCTCCATCAATCACTAATGTTTCTACAGGGTTAAATAATGCTAGACTAGGGATCAGGTACCTTGATGTTGGTGTTTTCACTGTGTGTAGGCTACTTTTGAGCTACATACACGACACTACGGATTCTGTGGGTTACCTGGGTGGATCTTTTGTCTGTGTACCTTGGAGTTTAGACTGTGTAGTGTGTGAGGGCTGCTTGCCTAATCCACCCAACACTGTTCTAACTCTATTTGCTTTTACTTTTGAGGGTCGCCAGGAGGATACTCGATACTTGTGATCGAGAATCCTCAAAAGAGCACCCCTTCATATTAACGTAATCAGGCCGCACAGACCCAAGGTCCACACTAGGCTAGGAGCTGCCTTGCTCCACCAGAATTCTGTACCTTTGCGCATCCCAGCTAGACTTTATTAACCCGGGTAGACATTAGCTGGAATAGATCATATACTCTTTTATGCATACCCATTATGTTTACACAAGCATTTTGAGGTTTAGGTTGCTGTAGAGAGACACAACCAGCATAGACCGGTTTTGTTAACCTGACAAGCGCGAAATAGACCTAGGAGCTAGGGTAGTTATTTGTGCATTTCTAGCCTTGGATTCTGACAGAATTCGTTATATTTACAATATAGAGCATTATTTGTTTTCGGTATGCTTTTATTTTACATATATGATGTATATATGAACCTTCAAGAGTGCTAAAATAAGTGGGAAAAGCATTTGGGTGGTGAAAAACGAAGATATTGGCCACCCGGTCATAATCTCAGGCGAGAGAGAGCCACAGGCAACCCTCCTCTCTCGCTGTCTGTGAGGTAACTGAGACGAGCGGGGCGGTGTGGGCCGGTGTCTGGGTGTTACATAACGATCTTTTCTGCAACCCACTTATGCTACATTATCGCGGGAGAGAAAAATAACCGATAAATGATGATAATAAGAGGAAAAATAGGTGATAATTGAGGAGGGGAGGGAGGGGGGAATAAGGTGTGAAGGAGGGGAGGGGGGTGGGTGAGATTTACATGGATGAGTACTGGAGGGGAATTATCTCACCTAGAGACAAATTCCTTTGTTTTGATAGGCCCTTTTTTTTTTTGGAAGTCTATTTTTATGGTCTTGCTTCCGTGCTATCGCGTTCCCTATAGGAAGCCTTCCGTCAGGCCTATCGCGCTTGCCGGGTTAATAGGAGTACTACTTTTTCGTGGCGAGCATTATTACAGTTGCACCGCTTATAATATTCTTGTGTCCAATAACATTATATGTCCAGCCTTTTTGTGTATTTAGCCTACACGTGCATTGTCCTGCCTCCTGCTTTTTTGTGGTTCCATTTCCGATACGTTCTTCTTAGTAGCATCCGACATTATTCAGAAGATTCCTTGTTCTGTGCTTGAGGACTTTACAACACTTTCTTTCATAAAGGAGTGACAGATATTATTGATTAAAGTAACGTTAAGTAAACCTTCTTCTTGTTTGCATTAGATCACTCTTGTGATTTAATTAAGTCAACTATCTTTTCCTTGTGTACCATAACTAAGCAACCATATGTTATAGGTAATAGGCTGTTTCAGAGAACATCAGCCTATAGTAGAAGCACATAGATACTGAGAGTTAAGATACTCCGCTATCGCAGATATAACTCTGGAGGGTATATGTGTTCTTTGTTCGACGGGATTATATATCAGGGGTTGGATCTAGCGTTTCCGTTGTTGCATTAATGCCAGTCTAGTCCAATGTATAAGAGCCACTGATTTATACGAGACCCGATCGTAACACCACGCATAAATAAGCCAACTAGAGTAAAGGAAAACTCAGCAACAATTATTGACAACATATTTTGCAATGATGTCTTGCAAAATGAGCAACTTAGTGGGATTTTGTATACTGACTTGTCCGACCACTTTCCTGTATTTTGTATTTTAAATAATAAGAAGAAAACGTGCCCTGAGTTTATTATTAAGCGAATAGTTAATGAAGTTAATCTACATAAACTCAAAGACAAAATATTACTTAAGGATTGGGCTAACATTATTGTAGATAATAGTTGTCAAGACGCCTTTTCTAAATTTAATTCATCATTCATTAAATTATATGAGGAATGTTTTCCACTTAGAAAGGTCAAAATATCATATCGTAACTGCAAACCTTGGCTTACTTCGGGTGTTAAATATTCAATACAAATACAAATTAAGCTGTACATCAAGTTCATAAAGACAGCAACTGAGGAAAATAAGAGGGCGTATTTGGAGTATAAAAGAATGTTGAATAAGTTACTGAGACAAACAGAAAGGGACCACTATGATAATTTATTTAAGCAGCATATTCAAACAATATAAATAAATCATGGGATTTAATCAGGGAAGTTATTAATAAGAAAACGGAAGGTAAGAATCAAACTGACTTCATGATAGATGGAAACTATTATGGTGAGCGATGCCAAACAGATTGCCAATGCTTTTAATGATTTTTATTTAAATATAGGCACTAAAATAAGTCAATCACTGCCAAATATTAAAATAAACTTTTCTTCATTTATGCCTACAGATAACCCTCATAATATCTTTTTAAGACCAACAAATTGTGACGAAGTGAAAAATATCATCACAAGTATGAAGAAAAAGAGTCCAGGTTAGGATGGTATAAGTTCTACTGTTATTAAAGAATGCTTCCCCTACTTTATTAATGTATTAACCACTCTAATCAACATGTCTATGACTGAAGGGCTTTTCCCACAAAAACTAAAAATTGCTAAAGTAATACCACTTTATAAGAATAACGATGTATATCATTAGTAACTACCGCCCTGTTTCAATATTACCTGCTTTTTCAAAAGTTTTTGAACGAATTATGCATACTAGATTAATGCCTTTTATAAACAAACATGATTTATTGTATAAATATCAATTTGGGTTCGGAAAAGAATACAATACTAATTTAGCCCTAATAATGTTAATTGATAACATTTCAGAAGCTCTTGATTCAGGGAAAAATGTAGTTGGGGTATTTTTGAATTTTAGTAAAGCATTCGATACTGTAAACCACGATATTTTGTGAAAAAAGCTATAGGTCTATGGGATTAGGGGTGTTGCTCTGGAGTGGTTCAAAATGTACTTATCTAATAGAACTCAATATGTTAACTATAATGGTGAAATGTCTTCTATGGGTAATGAATGTAAAATGTGGTGTTCCCCAGGGTTCTGTTTTAGGTCCATTGCTATATTTATTATATGTTAATGACATACTGAATGTATCGCCTAATATACTTCCAATCCTATTTGCGGATGATACAAATATATTTATTGAAGGGGATAATATTGAAGATATTATAAATAAGATGAACACAGAACTATATAAACTTATGAAGTGGACTGTTGCAAATAAATTGTCTCTGAACGTAGAAAAAACACAATATATGGTGTTCACAATGAATAGAAAAGAAGTACACACAAATTTATGTGTCCATATTAACAATAAGCCACTAAATAAAGTAATCAATACAAAATTCTTGGGGGGGTGACGTCTACCAGCGTTGGCAGAATCGCCTCTCGTTGGCCACTAGCGCTCGCCAGGGACATCGAAATGGGCTACAGTTATCAGAGAATGTTGTTCTTTCTTTCCTAGTAATCGCATTGTCACAGACAGTCCAGTGGTAGTCTTTGTTTTCGTCTGTGACAACGGGTTATATTTTATATCAACAGTAGTGATAATAGTACCAGCGTGTGAATGAGAAAGCCTTTCAGAGCGAGGAGGTAGTAAGTGTCTGTATGTACGGGTGCATTCCTGCCTCTCGCTCGCCATTGGACGGCGTGTCTGGCTGTGTCCTATGACGCCTGCTGTCTTGTGACGTCTCGGCCCGTGATTGGCCGACCATCGCACCTTTGCGGTCTCCTGTGTAGCTTACCTCCTCCATGAGGGTCCCCAGGAGCTGTCCTCGTCAGGACAGGCTTGGCGCGCGTGCTTCTAACATCCCTTTGCATACTCTCTCCCGATCACCACCTTTATCACTGTTTCTCTCACTCGATTCTCTCTTTCCATACTCTAACCTTTATTAACTGCACAACACTCCCTTTGGTTTCTGCATACGGTTTTCATAGCCGGCCCATTGTATTGCATGCGCCGTCCTCAGAGATATTTACATGTACTTAGAATAGGTTTGAGGGTTGTTAGTTAGGATAGGTTAAGAACTTTGTGTGTCTCCATTATTGATTTAGTGTTTCTGCTCAATTATGTAATGCTAGACTGGGATAAGGTCACTGTAGTTGTTGTCTCCGATGTGTGTACGGTTTGCTTATACCTACACGACTTCGACCGGTCCTGTGGTACCCTGGGTCGCCAGGATAGAACCAGATACTTGTGATCTGGATCTATCGAGAGAGCCCCCTAGTCAATTAACGTAACTTAAAGGATGCAGTCTTAACCCTTAATTAGCGGCGAGCAACATAAGTCGAGTTAAATAAAGCTGGACTATGTGGCGGCGCTCGACATAGGTCGAGTGGCAATTTCAGCAAGTAATGTGGCTGAGAGAGAGAGACAAGTGGTGGCAGGAGACTAGCGAGCGTATGACTGCTCCAGACCACCGCGGCGAACCTACTGACACAAATCTCAGCTCCCTCCTCCCTCTCTCACTCGCTACATACTCAATTATGTACCGAAAGTACCGAATTACCTGCTTTTTGCACTCGCGTTGCACGGTTATTGCAAGAAAACTATCCATCATACAAGGATCGTTATGGTGTCATTCGAAAGCTCTGTTTATGCCCTTTCAGGGATAGGTACTTGTTTTACGTTCTGGGTCTTATTTAGGCATGAAAATGATCACGTAAACAGCCCTATTTTGGCTAAAAACACCCCGCTGTGCGGTACATATAAATAAACCGCATAGGCCGCTCGTAAGGTGTTAAGGACATCGCTAGGCTACGAGCCTGTCTTGCTCAACCCCAGTTTCTTACCTAGAGTATCCCAGCTAGACATTATTAATCGAGTAGACACTTGTTAGTATTTAATAATTATAAGCTCTTTGATATGTGCGCATTATTCTTCACAGCATTTATTAGTCTAGGTTGTTGCTGAGCCGCACAACCATAGCAGACTGTTTCGTTGATGAGGAAGTACTTCTTTTAGTGTCGAGCATTGCTACCGTTGCGTATTTATAGTATTCTCGTGTCAGTTAACATTATATGTCCTATCTTTTAGTGTATTCGATTTACACGTGTGGTTTCCTGCCTCCTGCCTTTATATAGTTCTAAATTAGTATGAGCATCTTATGAGCATCAGACTTTCTTCAGAAGTTTCCAGGTCTATGCTGTAGGACTATAATTCACTTTCTTTCAGATAGGAGTGAAGAGTTTATTGTTGTTTAGAGTAACTGTATTGAAGCATCTTTTTATTGTATTAAATCTTGCAGTGATTTAATTGATTTTTCCATAAATTCCTTTTTATGCATTTTAACGTAACTTGCATCTTGTTTGTTATCAGGCTATACCAGTGCAGGTTAGCCTGAAGTAGAGTACATTTATGCCCAGTTAAGGATACCCCGCTATCGCAGATTAACCCTGGAGGGTATAGGTGTTTTGTTCGCCGGCATATAAGTTTGAGGGTTTGGATCTAGCGTACCGTTGTTGCATAGTGCCGTATTACTAGTCCAATCATTGAGTGCCCTTGTTTTATTCGTAGTCCCGGTCGTAACAAATGGAGACCTTGCCTAGTATCTTATCTTAGTCGTCATAACAAATGGCGACCTTGCCTAGTATCTTATCTTAGTCGTCATAACAAATGGCGACCTTAGTCTAGGATTTAGTGAACTAAGAAATAATTGCAGGATTTTTTTTTGTGGAGATTTTTTTTTTTTAATCACCGTTTGGGGGTCGATTGTTATTTCTCACAGTTTGGCAGTGGACATTTGTTTTTGAGGAATATTTTGGACACGTAGGAATTTTTTATTGGCAACGTAGTATAGCACTTGAGTTGTCTTCAAGCATTTTTTGAGTGAATAGTGCTACATGAGAGTTTAGATACTTTTTATTTTTTTATAAACGTTGAGGATTTCCGGTGGACACTATGTCGAACGACGGATCAGTGCACAGTGAGGACACAGTATGGGAAGCAGGCGAGGAGGTGGAGAAGGTGGAGTTGTCTAACGGCGTTCGCGTGGTGAACAATGAGGAGGATGCTCGGATTTTTTTCGAGGAGCCTGTGTCGGCGGATCGGGTGTCGGGGCTAGACCGGTACGGACTGCAGTGTGTAGCCACGGTCTTAGGGTTGTCCGGTACAAGCGGTTTGTCAAGAGGTGAGCTGGGTGCTCGGTGGGGTGAATAGGGCTTCGGGTGGAGCGGGAGCTGGGGCACCTTCTGCCCAGCCCCCATTCCACTCGACTCCTATCATGGCGCCCCCTCGGGCTCCGGAACCGGGTACGTTTCCGCAGGCCGATGCCCGCTGGCGGTTGGGTATGCCTCTAGGTGATTCACGGGGTGGGTCCCCAACAGTAGCACCCCCTTCTCAGGGTTTGTCTTCCGAGATGTTGTTTCAGCTCGAACTCGCCAAAGTCGAGCTGCGAAAGCATGAGGCTGAGCTCGAGCAACGAAAGCATGAGGCTAAGCTCAGGCAGCAGCAGTGGGAATCTGAGCTTAGGATTCAGGCTGAGGAGAGAAAGGCCATACGTGAGGCTGAGCTTCAGGTTGAGGCTACATGGTACTGTGCAGACATAGAGCTTGAGAAGTCTCGGGGTGGAGTCGACAGGGCAGCGTCTTGGTTCTGGGAATCGAGGTCTTGATCAGTCTTTATCGCACCTTCTTAAGTTAGTCCCTGCATTTGACGAGTCGGGTGTCACCGAGTTTTTCCTGCGTTTTGAGAAGAAGTGCCGGGAGCACGAATGGCCCGAGGTTAAGTGGGCAGCCCTTGTTTCCTCTAGGTTGGTTGGCAAAGAACTCAAGGCATATGATGCGTTGCCCTTGGAGTCTTGCATCGATTATGAGGTATTGAAGGAAGCTGTTCTGCGGGCGTACGAGTTACAACCAGAGACATATAGGTTGAAGTTTCGGGGTGTTACGAAGGGTCGTGAGTGCACTTTTCTAGAACATGTCCGGGAACTGTATGATGCTTTGAGAAATTGGCTGAGGTCAGAGAAGGTGACTACGTTCGAAGAGCTTGAGCAGTTATTCCTTCTAGAGCAATTTTATAAATGCACAGGCGGCGACCTGACTTTAAACCTCAAAGAGAAACTTCCTAAAACTCTACAAGAGGCAGCTGAGTTGGCTGACCTGAGATTATCGCTGATTCGTGGGTGCGGGTCTGCACAACGGACCGATGCAGTTTACAAGGGGCGCAACACTCCACCCCCCCGAGTCAGTGATGCAACAGTTAATAACAAAAGTGAGAGCAATGATACTAATTTTGATCACAAACCAAAAACTGTCCCGTTTAAGAAAGGTCAGGGCCCTTCCCCACCTCAGGGGAAGTCCAAGGGTGAAGTAGAGTGTTTTAAGTGTCATAACAAGGGGCATTTTGCACGTTCCTGCCCTAGTAACCAACCTACAGCAGTCGTGTCTTTGGCTAGCAACATTGGGGTGTCTCTGAGGTCTTCTGCATTTACCCGGGGTGATATGTTAGATGCGGGGGCACAGCCAGTGAAGGAGTGTATGGAAGGCTCGAAACCTGTCCGCGATGCTTTTTGCGACCATAGAGGGCGTGGCTGCGTGAGTTGGGCTGATTGCAAGCATGGGTTGGAGTTGTTGCGTGATACATGTGCATCCCAGACTCTGATGAAAAACTTTACAGGCCAACCTATAAACGCGGCATGGGTAGTTGTGGTGCAGGGTATTAATGCTACACGGTCATACCCGTTGGTTCGAGTGGAGCTGGATGGTGTGACACGAGAGATAGATGTTGGAATCGTGGAGAAACTGCCAGTAGAGGGCGTCGACCTTCTTCTCGGCAACGACTTTGCGGTGCCTACTTCTGAGGTTCCACCCTTAGTCGCTGCCGAGAGGGTGGCCGACGTGAGTAGGGAGGGGCAGGAGTTGGTCGAGAGGTGTCTATTAAAGCAGATGGCGTGTGTTGTCACCCGATCTCTTGCATCTAAGGTGTCACAGCATATTCCTCAGTCTCTAGACCAGCGGAGGAACGGTCGGAAGGAGAAAGCTAAAGTTGGGAAAAGTTGGGAAAAGTTTTGTGAGTTTTGATCCAGCAGCTCTTCTTGGCGACTCAGTATTAGCACCAATGTTTAGGTCCGGAGTGGCCCCAGAACCTGTCACACTTGGTGAGGAGGTAGGGCGTGAGAAAACTCTGAGACAGCAACGTTACACACTTAAGCAAGATAGGATCGAACAGTCCAGTATCGGGGGAGGCCATAAGTTGCTCCGGGAGCACTTAGATAGATTGGCTCCTTCGGATATCTGTCGGCTGCAGATAGATGATCCTGAGCTTCAGAAGTGTAGTAATGGTGCGATTGAACTTGATGAGGACGGGGATGCAAAGCCGGGGGACTTCTTTCGTGTGGAGGGCATATTGTACAGGCATTTTCTAGATCCCAGACGGAGTTGGAAGGGTGGGTCGAGAGTGGTTGACCAGTTGGTAGTGCCAAGTGTGTGCCGTGATAGCCTACTGAGGTTGGCGCATGATGTACCGTTGGCAGGGCATTTGGGTGTACGTAAGACGGTAGCAGCATTGGCGAAATTGTTTTGGTGGCTAGGTATGAAGGCACATGTGGCGTCATGGGTGGCAATGTGCAGTACCTGCCAGACAGTAGGTAAACCAAACCAGTGTATTCCCAAGGCTCCGTTACACCCTATTCCTGTAATCGGGCCACCATTCAGCAAGGTTATAATCGACATGGTTGGCCCTCTATCCCCTACTAGTGCAGGCAACAAGTTCCTCCTCACAATCATGGATGTTGCCACTCGTTATCCGGATGCATACCCCATGCGAAATGGTACTGCTAAGACTGTTGTTCGTAACTTGCTATTGTACTGTTCTAGGTACGGGTATCCGCAGGAATTGCAGTCAGACCAAGGGTCCAACTTTACTTCTAACCTTTTCAAACAGACCATGCAGCAGCACGGTATCAGTACAGTTGTCTCTTCAGCCTATCACCCAGAGAGTCAAGGGGTGTTGGAGAGGTGGCACTCGACTCTGAAAAGCATGCTGCATTGTTAATGTGTTGAGAATGGCAAGGATTGGGATCTTGGGTTGCCCTATGTATTATTCACTGCTCGGGACGTACCTGGTGAAAGCCTAGGGTTCAGTCCCAATGAGTTAGTTTTCGGACATCAGGTCAGAGGCCCCCTCAACATGGTTAGAGAAATCTGGGAGGGCACAGCAAAACCATGTTCCATGTTAAAGTATGTCCTCGAGAGTAGAAAGAGAATGCTGAGAAGCCTAGAGTTGGCAGGTAGGAATTTGGTAGGGTCGCAAGCACTTATGAAGGACAGGTACGATGAGAAGACAAAACTCCGGGAGTTTAAGGTGGGGCAGGAGGTGTTGATTCTGTTACCTCTGCCAGGTCATCCGTTGTCTGCCAAGTACGCTCGTCCTTATAAGGTGATAAAAAAGATCTCTGACCTAGACTATCTTGTGGCTACTCCAGATAGGCATTAAAAGAATCGGCTGTGCCCTGTGAATCTGGTGAAAGAGTTTGTGAGGTGCCCCCCTGAGCCTCTCGCTGTCCCTGTGTTGACCTGCAGCGGTCATGGTGGAGAAGGAGTGAGGGACAATGAAGCCCAGGTGGAGGATAACTGGGAGTGTCATGTCTCTGCTGACCAGTGGGCGGGGAACTCCAGACAGGTGGCTGACAATGCTCTAGTGCACCTGCCTGAGCAACAGCGTGCAGCCGTGCAGTGCCTGTTTGCTTCATACCCCACTGTGTTTGCAGAGCATCCAGGCCTCACAACTCGAGTGGTGCATGACGTGGACGTGGGAGATCACACCCCCTTTAAATCAGTACCCTACAGAATTCCACCCATTAAACTCCCAGCTCTCAGAGCGGAGTTAGAGTATATGTTGGAACGGGGGCTGATTGAGAAGGGGGCAGTTAGGTGGACATCTCCTGTCACTCTGCAGCCCAAGCCTGACGGGAAGGTTCGCTTCTGCATTGACTTTCGGAGATTGAACGGGTTGACTCCCACCAATGCTTATCACCTTCCCCGTGTTGACGATAGTGTAGACAAGATTGGTAAGGCACAGTTTCTAACTAAGGTAGACCTAGTGAAAGGCTACTGGCAGGTGCCCTTGTCTGAGCGGGCGAAGGGGGTGTGCGGGTTTGTGGTTGATGGGAACACCTACCGTTGCAATGTGATGCTGTATGGCCTTAAAAATGCCCCAGCAACCTTCCAGAGTCTTATGAATGAGTTAGTAGCTGACATCCCTAACTGTACTGTCTACCTAGATGACGTTATAATCTACGATGACAACTTTGAGAGTCACTATGAGCACATAGAAGCCTTGTTTCGGAAGCTCAGTGAGGCCAGATTGGTGGTCAATCTGGGCAAGTGCGACTTTGTCCAGGCAACTGTGCAGTATCTTGGGTTTGTGGTCGGGTTAGGCCAGGTTTGCCCCCCCCCAAAACAAGATACAGGCTATTAATCAGTTCCCCAGGCCGTCCACCAAGCGGCAGACCATGAGATTTTTGGGCATGATCGATTACTATCGCCGCTTCATTCGGGGTTATTCTACTGTGTTAGCTCCTCTGACAGATTTGCTAGCAAAAGAGAAAAAGTTCAAGTGGGCACATGAGTGTGAAAGGGCTTTTTCGCTGATCAAGCACTTACTATGCACTCACCCAATCCTCAGGGCCCCTGACTTTGAAAGACCGTTCCAGCTGGCAACAGATGCCAGCGGTGTAGAGGCTGGTGCCATCTTAATGCAAACAGACGAGGAAGGTTTGGAGCATCCAGTCAGTTTCTTTTCCAAGAAGTTTAATTCCGCTCAGAAAAAACTACTCTGTGGTGGAAAAAGAACTGCTGGCAATAGTGTTGGCGCTCAGGCACTTTGAAGTATATGTTCCTGCCTACGGGCCAGTTGTGGTGATTTACACCGACCACCACTCTCTTAAATTTCTGAACCAATTCCACAACCGGAATATGAGGCTGACACGTTGGTCACTCATGTTGCAAGAATACAATCTAGATATTCGCCCTATTGCCGGTTGTGAGAATGTGATTGCAGACTGTTTGTCGAGGGTGGAGGATCCGGCTTAGAGCACCACAGGGGTGTGGGTTTGAGTGGAGAAAAACCAGGCTTGCCCCTGTAGAGCAGCCGTCAAAAACAACATTAAAATTAAATAAAAAATCACATAAAAACACTTTCTTTTTGATAGTTAATTGTAAGTTGCCAATGTTATAGCTAAAGTCCTAAGTTGAACCTGTCTTTCACTTAGTAGGCTGGGCTTTGTGAAGCTCGCTCAGGGAGCATAGCAGGCTAAAATATACTATTGTGTTTGGGAGGTGTTGTAAGATTTTCTTTATGCTAATATGTTGTTTTATTTAAGATTGAGCTTTGCATTTCATTTCTGGTGGAATGGCTAGGTGTGGCGGATCTTGTCGGCATTCTGCCTTGTCAGATATGGTGCTCGCCTAATGATGAGCATCCCATATCTTGGGCTTCGTGTGACGTCTACCAGCGTTGACAGAATCATCTCTCGTTGGCCACTAGCGCTCGCCAGGGACATCGAAATGGGCTACAGTTATCAGAGAATGTTGTTCTTTCTTTCCTAGTAATCGCATTGTCACAGACAGTCCAGTGGTGGTCTTTGTTTTTGTCTGTGACAACGGGTTATATTTTATATCAACAGTAGTGATAATAGTACCAGCGTGTGAATGAGAAAGACTTTCAGAGCGAGGAGGTAGTAAGTGTCTGTATGTACGGGTGCATTCCTGCCTCTCGCTCGCCATTGGACGGCGTGTCTGGCTGTGTCCTATGACGCCTGCTGTCTTGTGACGTCTCGCCCCGTGATTGGCCAACCATCGCGCCTTTGCGGTCTCCTATGTAACTTACCTCCTCCAAGAGGGTCCCCAGGAGCTGTCCTCGTCAGGACAGGCTTGGCGCGCGTGTTTCTAACATCCCTTTGCATACTCTCTCCCGATCACCACCTTTATCACTGTTTCTCTCACTCGATTCTCTCTTTCCATACTCTAACCTTTATTAACTGCACAACACTCCCCTTGGATTCTGCATACGGTTTTCATAGTCGGCCCATTATATTGCATGTGCCGTCCTCAGAGATATTTACATGTACTTAGAATAGGTTTGAGGGTTGTTAGTTAGTATAGGTTAAGAACTTTGTGTGTCTCCATTATTGATTTAGTGTTTCTGCTCTTTTATTTAATGCTAGACTGGGATAAGGTAACTGTAGTCGTTATCTCCGATGTGTGTACGGTTTGCTTATACTTACACGACTTCGACGGGTCCTGTGGTAGCCTGGGTTGTCTTTTCGGTTGCGTCCTTTGCGAGTGCAGCATTGTGTTGACAGGGTTTTGGCCTGTACCAGTTCCACCCTTTCTGCCTCTTTGCTTGTCTTTAGAGGGTCGCCAGGATAGAACCAGATACTTGTGATCTGGATCTATCGAGAGAGCCCCCTAGTAAAAAACAAAAAAAAACAAAATAATAATAATAGAAGGAAACATGCTTACATTACTGAAATCTTTGTGGACATGCAGTAATGCAAGTAATGGTCACTCTTCTGAAATCTAAAATGGCTTACTTAACCTGACAAGCGCGATATAGACGTAGGACCTAGGGTAGTTATTTGTGCATTTCTAGCCCTGGATTCTGACAGAATTCGTTATATTTACAATATAAACCATTATTTGTTTTCGGTATGCTTTTATTTTACATATATGATGTATATATGAACCTTCAAGAGTGCTAAAATAAGTGGGAAAAGCATTTGGGTGGTGAAAAACGAAGATATTGGCCACCCGGTCATAATCTCAGGCGAGAGAGAGAGACAGGCAGCCTTCCCCTCTCGCTATCTGGGAGTCAACTGAGGAGAGCGGGGCGGTGTGTGCCGGTGTCTGGGTGTTGCATAACGATCTTTTATGCAACCCACTTGTGCTACATTATCGCGGGAGAGAAAAATAACCGATAAATGATGATAATAAGAGGAAAAATAGGTGATAATTGAGGAGGGGAGGGAGGGGGGAATAAGGTGGGGAAGGAGGGGAGGGGGGTGGGTGAGATTTACATGGATGAGTACTGGAGGGGAATTATCTCACCTAGAGACAAATTCCTTTGTTTTGATAGGCCCTTTTTTTTTATGGAAGGCTTTTTTTATGGTCCTGCTTCCGTGAGGCCTATCGCGTTCCCTATAGGAAGCCTTCCGTGAGGCCTATCGCGCTTGCCGGGTTAAGAATGGGAAAGGGGTGGGACCTTCTTTTTTTTTTTTTTCTTTTTTTTTTTATAGATTCTAAAAAAAAGTCTTAAGGACATCGCTAGGCTACGAGCCTGTCTTGCTCAACCCCAGTTCCTTACCTAGAGTATCCCAGCTAGACATTATTAATCGAGGAGACACTTGTTAGTATTTAATATATGCTCTTTGATAATTATGTGCGCATTATTATTCACAGCATTTATTAGTCTAGGTTGTTGCTGAGCCGCACCACCATAGCAGACTGTTTCGTTGATGAGGAAGTACTTCTTTTAGTGTCGAGCATTGCTACCATTGCGCATTTATAGTATTCTCGTGTCAGTTAACACTATATGTCCTATCTTTTAGTGTATTCGATTTACACGTGTGGTGTCCTGCCTCCTGCCTTTATATAGTTCTAAATTAGTACGAGCATCTTATGAGCATCAGACTTTCTTCAGAAGTTTCCAGGTCTATGCTGTAGGACTATACTTAACTTTCTTTAAGATAGGAGTGAAGAGTTTATTGTTGTTTAGAGTAACTGTATTGAAGCATTTTTTTATTGTACTAAATCTTGCAGTGATTTAATTGATCTTTCCATAGATTCCTTTTTATGCATTTTAACGTAACTTGCATCTTGTTTGTTATCAGGCTATACCAGTGCAGGTTAGCCTGAAGTAGAGTACATTTATGCCCAGTTAAGGATACCCCGCTATCGCAGATTAACCCTGGAGGGTATAGGTGTTTTGTTCGCCGGCATATAAGTTCGAGGGTTTGGATCTAGCGTACCGTTGTTGCATAGTGCCCTATTACTAGTCCAATCATTGAGTGCCCTTGTTTTATTCGTAGTCCCGGTCATAACAGGGGTAATTGTAGATGACAATTTATCATGGTGTGAACATGTTAAATATTAAAAAAATAAAGTTTCTAGAGGCATTGGAATAATCTGTAAAGCTATAAAACTACTAAATTCTTCAACTTTAGTGACTATGTATAATTTATTTGTGTATCCGTATATTACTTATGGTGTGGAAGTCTGGGGTAATGCTTGTGAAAGCAATATTAAAGCTATAATAATTTTTGCAGAAACGAGCAATAAGAATTATAAAATCGGTTCAATTTAGAGAACATGCTGCTCCAATATTCAAATCCTTAAAATTATTACCATTCAAAGATGTATATGTAAGTTCAATATCTAAACTCAAGTTTAAAATTATAAAAGACCTAACCCCAAGCTTCTTCAAAGATATGTTTAAACCAAACACAAATATACATCAACATTTTACTAGGCAAAGTCATAAACTACATATTCCAGTAGCTAGAACAAATTTGATGAAAGGAACATTCAAACAAAAAGGCTAATTTATTTGGAATAATATAATGGACAAAATACATCTAGATTGTAACTTCAATACATTTAAGAAAAGAATAAAGGAATATCTGTTAACCCGTGGAGCCCCGGCTAGTTTTGTAATGTTTGCGCACCAGAACTCCGCCGGTTTTCAAAACATGGTTTTATTCCAGAAACAATAGCGAATGGGTTAGGAATGAAGGAAAAACCACGAAAAACCGCTCAAAAAGCTTAAAAAATGGTCCTACAGAGCCCCCGAAAATGGATTTTACTAGAGTAAAAAATTGAAGGCAATTATCCCAAAAAAACAGGTTATTGCGCGCTCGCGCGCACGCACGTGGACTTTGAGAGTTTTCAACCATCGGCACGGTTGCGTGGTATACGTACACAGTTCCCATACAAATCTGAGCCCTCTTGAGTGGCTACACCTGAGGTCACGGTCGGCGCAATTAGGGTGACGCGCCAGGCGCGTCTCTGGGGCTGTGCGTTACATACATCGCCGACGCGTCAGGCGCGTCGCTGGGGCTGTACGGGTTAAATAGGGTCCAAGCTGATTATTGAAATGAGTATTGAGTGTGAATGGATCATTCTGTCTAGACATTAGTATTAAGGAGCTATATTATATTTGTTATTATTATTGTAGTATTTATTTTAATTTCTGCTACGATACTACTATTATGGGGGATAAATCAACAGTCATTTAGACGTTCGTATACTTTATTTAACAAACTTCCTAACTACTCTAATAACGGGTACTTTGTTCGGGCCAAGATGAGTTCAAGACATGGATTGAATATTACGTCGATTCAAGAAAGGTTGTTCTTTGGACCCCTAGAGTTCCCGTTACTCCCTAGCTGAATTCCCGCTATTCAGGTATTGACTCAAGTCGACTTCGATCCAACAAACACATTATTAGTTACTAATCCTAAATCGTTAAATCTGAGCCCCGCTGTGTCATCTGTTTAGACCAGGGCCTAATGAAACAATCGTTTTTCACCTAAATTACACAAAAGTTATATTCTTATTCTATTCTCAAGAATTAACCACGTCCCTTGGGCCTTCGGTGCCTTCTCTCGAGACCAAAGCTTCAATACATATAATCTATTAACTCATTTGACACAACCATCGTTACTACACATGTACCTCAACAATAATATAAAGTCTCACAAATTTACCGACCAGGAATACAGGTTCCCTCTCATATATAACATTGGGTTCCGTCACCCAGTTACTCCAATGACATTAGTTTACAATGTTCACCTCTATAACACCCTCCGATTATACTCTCAAGTAACCCTATTACAAACATGCTATGTTTACATTAAACCTTAATCAATAACCGCTCCAACAAAAGATAAACCGTGCCTCAAAACGCCTACACGGAACAGATTCACAATTATATTCCTTTACATAACTTCTGAGGAATTCTTTGTTATACGTGATATCCTTAACACCTTTCCCAAACTGCCTCCATGACCCTTTCGATTTATATGGATATAACTTCCTTTCTAAAACATAAGAATCCCGTAATTCATGTGGACTAGTGTCCTTCTATATAGTTTCATTATTAACAAATTAGTTCGCTATTTCAAGGGACTAGTGTCCTCTCCTAGCATAGCTGATCTATCAGGCAACTAAACAAAACTGTTTCCCCTTGAACTTATTGGTTGTCTCTTAGTCTAGAAGAATTGATCCTTCCCTCCCCTCTTTACTTTTATACTTAAATCTTTCCTATCAGGTCCTATACAATAACAGTTTCGGCATTACGCCTTTGCTAACAAAAATAACTAATTATTACACATCATCATTTTATGGATACAGATAAATCTAAATTATTTTTTCTTTAGTCTTGTCCTAGAAGGACAAATCAATTGTTAATGGAACCACCAAGTTAGTCAAACATTTTCTCTCTTTCTTCTGGAATCTTATGTGGGCCCAATATGGGTCCTTAAACAAATATATTTGTGTATGCTGGAATCAGCTGAGAATACTGGAACTGTGTTTACCACCTCAGAGCTGGCCAATAGCTCCTCTGGAAATTCTCACTCCCGTCCACTTTCTGTTGTCCCTCTTGAATTGCTTGACTGTGTGTGTGTAGACTAGCAATGTGACGACAGGCGGCAGGATACTGAAGGTGTAACCTCCGAATGGGCGAGAGTGAAGAGAGATCAGGAGTGGTCAGTGCTGTTGCTGTAGATAAGGGCAGGGTAGCTGGAATGGTTGGCTCCTGGTTTCCCTTTGTGCCCGAGTGAGAGAGAGCAACCGGGGTGTAAGAAGCTAACCCGGTGAGTTCCGAGGGGTGAGTGACCCCTGTAACCCCTCCGCGCCAGACTTTATAGTCTCGCCTCCCGCTCTCCCGCGCTGTGATTGGCTGAGCGGCACGCGTGGCAGCCCGCTCGCTTTGAGTTCTTGCCTCCTCCACCTCCACTCTCTTCTCCTCGAAATAAGTTCCTGGAAGCTGGCTATAAACATCTTTCAGTGGCTTACGGGAGTACAGGGCTGGCACCGAAGTATTAGATCGAGTATAACCAGAGGAAACTACTCGAGAAGAGAAAGAGAGCAACTTTTGAGGTGAGGTAGAGAGTTCAGCTCCGTGCTCCGATAATGGAGGCCGCTGATTGGTTGGCTGGGAAGGTGGGGCGTGTTGTGGCCGAGAACTGTCAAAGTCAGCTGACGGTGCAATCAAATAGAAGGGAGCATGGTGATTGGCGGAGGGCTTTTCTACTTTATCACCCCTGCCAACTTAAGGCGAGCTCCTGATCGCCGCAACACCGTTCGCCTGAAATTTTTGCCATCTGGCTGCCACTCTACCAGTCCACTGTGCTCACAGAGACATCTGTGTAGCTGTAGAGCATGATTCTGATTCCCCACGACAGTTTTGGCTACTAAAACATCCCCGGGATGACAAAGAAGCTGTTTGAGAGCTCGAGTGGTATTGATTCTTTGCCCTTGTCCATCCACTATTGCTACTAGTCGACAGAGTCGGTACTGAGGGTCAGAGGGGAGAGGCATGGTGCCATGCAACTGGCAGGCACGTGCCCCGGGGGTCGTATTTATAGCCTCGTCCGGGTATCTGCTTGGTGGGCGGCTAATCCTACCACTACGAGAGAGGGTCTTGGTGGTGCCCGTGGAATTAGACGCTCTAGCCGGAGTCTTATCCTGAACATTAGGTAAGGGAGTTTCGTTAGATTCATTTACTTTAGCTGTGTGAGAACCATTTGTACGTTTGCTTTCAAGAGATACTTCTCTCGTTTCTATCTCGTCTCGGAAACACTCGTCTTCACTACTCAAAGTCTTATTGAAATCTCTCGGAGAAACTGAAACTTCACTGGCTGGGACCGTAGACTTTTCATCCTCGGTAATCTCATAATAGTCATCGTCCCCACTGAGTACGATTTCTTCGCTTCCTACCTCTCCTTCTGGCCCAACCTCAGGGAGATTCTCTTGATTTTTACGACTAAGTGACCACCAGTACGGAGGATCCTCTAAATAGTTCCTGTTCAGAGTAGGACCTCCAACATCTTGCCAAGCTGAGGAAGTACCAGGGTCATCAACCCCGGATTCTATCTGCTCTTCGCTCCCTTCCTCGCTACTCCACTCGCTCATAGCTGGGGGAAGAATTCCTTCATATTGTTTGGTATGACGAATATGGGTAACTGACACAATATCTCCATGATGCAAGTACAGCACTTGATAGGGCCCATTTATCTCTACAACCCTGAAGAGACCCTCGTATTTCTCATCCAGTTTAACAGCTCGGGAACAGAGCTTCTATGGAATCATGTCTCTTTACGAAAATATATTCCCCCCGGTAATAAGGCTTATTTAGAGAAACTTTCTTAGACTGTTGCTGGGCATTATGATCATGAACTTGCTGTCATCGCTCCCCTTGTTCCTTCCAATATTTTCCAGGTTGGAAATATTGCGCGGATGAACTGGAGTAGGGCAATAATCTTTCTTGAGGCATTTTCGGCGTGCTGCTAAAGAAAATCTCATAGGGCGAATACCCAGTAGTTCTACAAACTGTGGTATTTTTCCCCAGAGAATTTGTGGCAGAAGTTCCGGCTACCCTCGGGCGATTTTCTCCCCTTGCGAGCTCAGACTAGCTCGGATGCAATTGGCTAACACTCTATGGTTCCTTTCACATACAGCATTCCCCTGAGGTTAATACGGGGAGGTGTGCTGTATCTTGTAGCCCAAGGTTTCTCCTAAGTGTTGCCAGAACTCGTTATTAAATTCTCTTCCCGTCACTCAGAATACCTCCAGGGGTGCCATATACAAAAATTACCTTTTCCAAGATAACCTTAGCCACCGTTTCGGCTTTCTTGTCCGGAATAGCACAAGCAACCGTGTATTTTGAAAATATATCGACACAGGTCTTCCACCTCACAAATAATCCGTCTTCCGTTTTCATTTTCCTGAGCCATGGCAAACTATGGTGGTCCGTAATAACTTCAAAGTGGAACCCGGCTAGATAGGGACGGAAATATTTTACAGCCCACACAAGAGCCAATCATTCCTTTTTAGTAACGCTGTAATTCTTGTCGCCCTTATTCAGTGTCCGGCTAGCTCAGGCCACTATGCTTTCTTTTCCGTCTACTTTCTGTGCCAATACGGCTCCGAGTCCTTCATCGGAAGCAACAGTATATAGCTGAAACGGCTTTGTGAAATCCGGTTGACAAACTATGGGGTTAGAAGTTAATTTTTGTTTCAAGTGATCAAAAGCTACCTGGCAACTCTGATCCCAGTCGAATCTGCTCCTTTTTTCCAGTCTCTGAGTCATGGGTAGAGCGATCTTTGAGAAGTTGGGCATGAACCTTCGATAGTAGGATGCCATTCCCAGAAACGCTGGAATCTCTTTGACAGAGGACGGAGGTGAGATTTCGGCAATATATCTCACTTTATGTGGGTCCGGTTGGATACCTTTACTGGAACGAAGTGGCTACGGGACACCACCAGTGGTGTCACGCAGCCCAGCCTCACTGGCTGGGCTGCGTGACACTACCAGTGGTGTCTCGCAGCCCAGCCACACTGGGTAGGCTACGGGACACCACCACAAGTGTTTTCGTATTTATCGCCATATAATTAAGCCAATTAGACTGTTGAATCGAAATTCTTTGGATTATTATTTATATTATCATTAAAAACATTGGACTTTATTAAATTATAATCCTACATGTTGTATATACAGACCTATTCCACACTCAACTCCCTACGCCACACCACAGGCGCCTGAGTAGATGCTCGTGCGTCTATACAGGTATCTATATGTATATATAATAAAAATGTTATTATATATACATATAGATACCTGTATAGACGCACGAGCATCTACTCAGGTGCCTGTGGCCACACACACTCACACATACCTATTTATACATCTAACTAGGCTTATATATACCGGTAGCCGTTATATGTGTGTATATTCTTCGTCTTACATATCCATCTTATAAGAACATATGGGAGTCTGCAGACAGTCGATTGGCCAACACAAGGCAGTGCCGCAGATCCCTCTCACACCCAACCCATCTCGTTCATACGTTTATCTAATTTTATTTTGAAACTCTATCGTTCTTGATCCCACAATGGCGCTAGGTATCCTATTCCACATGTCTATTGTCTACATATCTGTTACCATTATGGTATAATCAAACAGAATTAATGTCATTCATACTTGCATAACGTGCTATAAAACAGCTTGACGACGTTCACAAGCACAAGTGCGTCAATGTGTGGATAGTTACATGTGTTTGTGTAAATTAATATGTTTGTGAGTGTAATAAAAAGTAATGCAAATACAGTATATGTGCGTAAATAAATGTTTGTTTACAAATGTTATATGGATGTTCAAATGCATGTCTACATGAGTATGTATGTGCGTGTGTAATGGCATGTACGTTTGGGTCATAATTTGGAAGGAACAAAATTATATATTTGTGAAAGAAATTGCAAAGTACACTGTAAAGTGATCAGCTCAGTAGCAGTAGGCTTTCAAGAATAAACTGAATAGCTCAATGAATTAATTGGTTGTGAGCTGGATCTGCCTTGCGTAGGCCAGTTGGGGGGGGGGGGGCCGCAGTGCAACCTTGCATGCACGAGTAGGAATGTGCATGTACGAGCATAAAGCCTGTATGTTTGTGAGTGGAAATATGTGTTTGTATAATGGATGTACAAAATTAATAATGAATGTACAATATGTTTGTGTGTGTGTGAGTGTGAGTATGTGTGTTTGTGTGATAGAGAGAGAATGAGAGAGTCATTCACATAACTTGTCTTTGTGAATGTGTGTTTGTGTTTGTGATTAGGAATGCGAATATGTATTTGTGCGTGTGGTTCTGAAAGAACATTAGAGTGTGGGTGCGATTGTGGGAGGGAATATCAATGTGTGTGCGTGTGTATTATGATTGGAAATGTGAAGGCGAGTGTGTAATTGTGAATGTATGTTCGAATATATGTGCGTTGTCGAGTGGTAATCTAAAAGTGTGTGTGTGTGTGTGTGTAGATATATGAATATAAATCACCGAACTTGTTTTTCAAGGTGAATACACGCAATGCAAGTTAATGACATTGTTGGTAGGAATACGAATATGTGTTCCAGAATGATTTTGTGCGTGAAAATGTGAATGTGCATGAGTTTGTGTGTGTTTATATAGTGAATCAACATAGAAGATAATAGGAAACATTTCTCAATTGATGATGCATATATTGTCTGGTGATTATTGGCATCCAAATGTGATGTTTGGTTAATTTAGGATAGGGATTGTAATTGGTAAATCTATAGCATTATAAAACATTTATATTGCTACCATGTGAGTGCGGCCGAAGAAGGTTGCCAACAAAAACACCCGCTGACCAACCTCAAGCTAATCCAGGTAATCCAGAAAATTAACACCTACTTGTAAATTGTACCTCTCTCTCTCTCTCTCTCTCTCTCTCTCTCTCTCTCTCTCTCTCTCTCTCTCTCTCTCTCTCTCTCTCTCTCTCTCTCTCTCATATATATATATATATATATATATATATATATATATATATATATATATATTAACAACCTTCATGTAGGAATAACTAGCAAAATCAGTAAATTTACAGATGACACTAAAATGGGAACACTCCAAATAGATTTAGACATATTACACAAATGGGTAGTAAACTGGCAGATGAAGTTCAATGTAGGTAAATGCAGTGTAGTAAAATTGAGTAAATCGATAGGAAATGCAGTATACAAATTCGATAACGTGGATATAACTAACTCAAATAATGAAAAAGACTTGAGAATCATCGTCAACTGTGATTTGAAACCAAGAAATCAATGCATCAGTGTTCGAAATAAGGCAAATAGAGTTCTTGGATGTATATCTAGAAGTGTGAGTAACAGAACAGCAGACGTAATCTTGACATTTTATCTAGCGTTAGTGAGACTACACATGAATTATGCTATTCAAAATTGGAGTCCCTATTAGAGAATGAACATAGATTCCTTGGAGAGAGTACAACTAAGAATGACAAAAAATAATCTGTAATATTAGAAATCTTCCATATGAAGACAGGTTGAAGAAGCTAGGCTTACATTCGTTAGAAAGACGCAGAGTTTCATATGATATGATATGATAGATATGATAGAGGTGTTCAAGTGGGTAAGTGAGATAGGCTAAATGCAGGGGATATGAAAGATGTACTGAAGCTCAGCGATAGCGAGAAAACTCAAACAAATGGTTTCAAATGGGATACTTTTCGTTTCAAGAAATATAGGCAAATACTGGTTTGGTAAGAGTTGTATATACCTGTGGAACAGGCTACCTAGCGCCATAGTGCGATAAAGAATGATAGAGAGCTTCAAAATACAATTAGATAGACATATGGACAAGATGGGTTGGGAGAAGAGGGATCTGCCTTGTGTGGACCAATCGGCTTTATGCGGGCTCCCATTTTCTTATTTTTTCTTCTTCTTTTCTGTGTATGAAGGAGACAAAAGGCAGGTTACTAAGCTATAATACCATATACATATCTCTCTTATTGATACCTTTCATCCACTTAAAACACCTCTATCATTATTTCCTCTACATATTCGTCTTTCTAGCAATATGATAGCAATATTAACTAATAAGTCAGTCAGTAACAACTAATAATTATTATAATGTTTATAACACACACACACAAACACACACATTATATATATATATACAGTATATGTGTGTGTGTGTGTGTGTGTATTAGAATATACAATGGGTGAAGCATTAGAACAAAAATAGATTATTGGTGAGTGGGAGGAGTATAATCTGTGATTAGAGGACCAGGTGGATCCTCTAATCACATTTAATTGGTACCATTGACTGCCTTGGTCCTTTAATTACAATTTATACTCCTCCCATTCCCCACTACCTCTTTTCTAAGTTGATACAATTTCTATATTTAATTGAATATTTAATAGTGGATGATAACGTGCTATTAAGAATATGTACGTATTGTATGTATGAATGTATGTATATATATATATATATATATATATATATATATATGGGTAGAGGAGGAGGTAATTAGTTAAAATTTACTTAACTATAACTGTAATGATATTGGAGTTGGACATTATTGAATTTATATATGTACTTTGGCACATGTTGCTTAGAAGAGGATTACAAAGGAGTACAAAGGAGGAGAGAGAGAGAGAGAGAGAACATAACATAAGAACAACCTAAGATAATGGGAGTCTGCAGAAAGCCAATTGGCCCACACAAGTCAGATCCCTTTCACACCCAACCCATCTTGATTAGAGCAATGCCCATATTCACCTTATTTACTAATACTATATCAAACTATCTTGGTAATAAATCAAGCACTTGATGTAGGTCCTAGAACAAACTATTACCATATGAATCCATATATTTAGTCTAAAAAAATCCTCTATGGTGTTATCCTAATGCCCTATTTAGTATTTATAATGAAGGGTTGGGTCTGAGTGGGATCTGCCGGTTGTTGTCCAGTCGGCTCTCTGCAGACCCCCGTTTTCCCATGTTGACCTCTGATCGTTTTGGTGAGGTCAGTCCTCATGGTGTTAGTGAGTTGGGCCTATTATTAGGCCTTATAATTAGTGTTGGGTGTGAGAGGGATCTGCCGTATATTAGCCGATCGGCTTTCTGCAGACTCCCATTTTCTTATGTTCTTATGTTCTTATATGTAAGTCCTAGGACTTAACACATGATAGAAATCGTCCTTACGTATTCAAGTTCAGTGATAGCGAAAGAACTCGAACAAATGGTTTCAAATTAGATATTTTTTCGTTTCAGAAAAGATATAGGCAAATATTGGTTTGGTAACAGAGTTGTAGATAGGTGGAATAAGCTACCAAGTGTTATAGTGGAATCAAGAACTATAGAGAGCATTAAGAAAAAACTAGATTGGCATATGGGCGAGATGGGTTGGGTGTGAGGGGGATCTAACGGGTGTGGGCCAATCGGCGCTTGACAGACCCTCATTGTCTGTCCTCTGACCGTTTTGGTGAGGTCGATCCTCATGGTATTAGTGAGCTGAGCCTATAATTAGGGTTGGATGTGAGAGGGAACTGTCTTGTGTGGGCCAATCGGCTCTCTGCAGACTCATTTTTTTATGTTCTTATATTGAGAAAGATTGAACACATTAGGCCTACATCCATTAAGGAGGTATATATACGGTATATATACGGTATATATACTGTATATATATATATATATATATTTTCTTTAATACATACGAGGTTGAAAGAAATGGCAATTTCTGCGTTGGAAATTTTATTATTCAAAGTTTCCAGGTCTCTGATGAGTTTTCGCTGGGTGGCAGGAAGTAGATGAAGGAGATGAGCAAAATTCATGGTGGTACAGGGTTACATAAATGTACATGATGATACAGGATATACGACGCGTTTCACTGGACAACCAGCATTATCAAGTAAGGAAGGAATGAAATAAAAGGTAAACAGGAAGGGTATATATAGAGGGTGGAGGATCAGAGGAGGAGGAAAACAGGGGGCAAAAGTCTGCTATTGGTGGAAGCGTAAACTAGGAGAGAGAAGGGGTTAACCGCTCCACGCATGCGCACTGGATGCGGGATGGTGGTCAGTAGGTGGGGTCGAACGTGATTGGCTGCGTGTCGAGGGGCGTGGCCTAAGTTGTGTGGCGCCTGCAGAAGACAAAACTGAAGGAGGTAACGGGGGGCTGCGTCAAGGGCACCGGGGGGCGAGGAGGGGTGTTAGGTCCTGTAGGGTAGTGCCTTTTGGCAGAAGGAAGGATCTGAAGGTCCAGAGTTTGGTTGTTGATGTTGGGATGTAAGGCTTGGATATATAAAGCTTCGAGTATAGGTAATCTCCTTGGGTCACTTTCTTTATCGAGTATGGTGGTGTGTTTCTCTAACTCGTTGCGTGTGAGGTGAGGGTGGTTAGGGGTGAGATAGTGGTCTTTGATGGCTCCAGCCTGAAGGTGAAGAGTTAACCGACGTGAAAGACGAGTCTGCGTCATACCAATATAGGAATGAGGTCCACAGTCCTCATAATTACAGGTATGTTGGTAAATGACGTGATCGTCGGTCATCGGGCTCTTTATCTTGGTGGAGGCTGGTTTGTTGCGGAGAACGAGGTTGGAGGTCTTGGGGGATTTGTAATAAATTATTAATTTGATTTTGTTTTCCGGGTTGGTTGGGTGGACATGCTTGGAGATTATTTCTTTTAAGACGGCCTCGTCATTTTTGTGTTCAGAGGACATGTAATTGCGGTAGAAGATCTTAATTTCATTGGGGGGGTCAATGTTGGGAGGGCTTTGAGTGTACCATTTTTCAAGATGGTGGTTGATGGTGCTGGAGATGTCGGAGTTGGAGTATCCGTTATTTACTAAAACTTGGGATAGTCTTTCTAGTTCCTGGTGGGTGTCGGCCCAGGTAGAGCAGTGCGTGAGGGCTCTCCTAACATAGGCGGAGATGGAGGATAGAAGATAACGGCGGGGGCATTCACTATCGCCGTTGAGGCATTGTCCTGTGTTAGTAGGTTTAATGTAGACGGTGGTTTTGAACCCATGGTCGTTCAGAGCTACGAGGATGTCGAGGAAGGGGAGTTGTCCATTGTTAGATTTTTCAAAGGTGAAGTTAAGTCCGGAGGAGGTCATGAAGCGACGCTGGAGTTCCTGTAGTTCGTGGAGGTCCTTGATTTGCACGAAGATGTCATCCACGTATCTACAGTAGACGGCTGGTCGTTGGGCAGCTAGGAGCTCTTCCTCGATGGTACCCATGAAAAAGTTCGCAAAAAGAACTCCTAGGGGGCTGCCCATCGCCACACCGTCTATCTGCTTGTACATGTTGCCCCGGGGGCAAAGGAAGGGGGCCTCCTTGGTACATAGCTCCAGTAGTGTTTTCAGGGCCTTCTCCGGGATGTCCAGTGTAGGTGTATCAGGGCAATGATAAATTCGACGTAGAATCATGTCAATGGTCCTATCCACTGGCACGTTGGTGAACAGGCTTTCTACGTCGAGAGAGGCGATAGTGTGGTTGTTGTTACGGGGGGCGTCTCGTAAAATTTCCAAGAAATCGTGGGCTGAGTTAAGGTTGAATTGGCTGGGCACGTAGGGGGTGAGGAGGTTGTTCAGGGCCTTGGCGATCTGGTAGGTGGCAGTGGGGATCTGGGAGATGATGGGGCGGAGGGGGTTCCCAGGTTTGTGTGTTTTGATGGTTCCGTACGCATAACCAGGGGTGTATTCTCCGACGAGTTTTTTAAGGTGGATCCCTCCTTGTTTGGCGTTGATGGCGGTGATGGTGGTGTTGGCAATACGTTTGATTTCGTCGGTTGGGTTGCGGGTGATCTTTTTAAATTTAGTGTTGTCACTTAAGATGACGTCCATTTTTCTAAGATATTCCTCCTTGTCATGGATCACGAGGCAGGAAGCTTTATCCGCACGACGGATGATGATGTTGGGGTTGTCTCTTAATAGTTTGGCAGCTTGGAAGTGTTGTTTGTTGAGTATTTTGCTATGGTGAGTTCCTCTGGTTTTGGCGGCTTCAGCGAGGAGAGTAGGTTGTAGGGCGGGAGTAGTGGTGACCTTGCCATCCTTCTTGAGTCGTAGGATGTCGTCCAGGAGGATTTCCGTTTCTAGGCGTTTCCGGTGGGGGCCAGGTTTGGAGCTGTAGTGGCAGTTGAGGCCTTTGTTGAGGAGGTCTTCTTGGTCCAGGGTCAGAATGGTGTTAGTAAGGTTTATATATCCTTTTGTTGGTTTGGGAAGTTTTAAGTTTCCGCCATAAAGACGGGCAAGCTTTTTTATGGTTGTGTTTTCGGCTTGTCTTCTGTGTTGTTCAAGGAGTTGTTCGAGGGCTGTGTTGATTTCGGCTTTGAGGTGGTCTGGAGGGGTTTCGTCTTCCCAAATCCGTAGAAGAGCATCTCGTTCTTTACGAAGGTTGTTGGCGAGCTCTCGTTTTTCAATTATTTGGTCCTTCACCAGTTCTTCACGAAACTGGAGGGTGCTGGTGCGATGTCTGGCATTCTCGTGAAGTTTTATGTTAGTAAAGCCAGGTAATAAATTTTCTTTAATACATACGAGGTTGAAAGAAATGGCAATTTCTGCGTTGGAAATTTTATTATTCAAAGTTTCCAGGTCTCTGATGAGTTTTCGCTGGGTGGCAGGAAGTAGATGAAGGAGATGAGCAAAATTCATGGTGGTACAGGGTTACATAAATGTACATGATGATACAGGATATACGACGCGTTTCACTGGACAACCAGCATTATCAAGTAAGGAAGGAATGAAATAAAAGGTAAACAGGAAGGGTATATATAGAGGGTGGAGGATCAGAGGAGGAGGAAAACAGGGGGCAAAAGTCTGCTATTGGTGGAAGCGTAAACTAGGAGAGAGAAGGGGTTAACCGCTCCACGCATGCGCACTGGATGCGGGATGGTGGTCAGTAGGTGGGGTCGAAGCTGATTGGCTGCGTGTCGAGGGGCGTGGCCTAAGTTGTGTGGCGCCTGCAGAATTTAGGCCACGCCCCTCGACACGCAGCCAATCAGCTTCGACCCCACCTACTGACCACCATCCCGCATCCAGTGCGCATGCGTGGAGCGGTTAACCCCTTCTCTCTCCTAGTTTACGCTTCCACCAATAGCAGACTTTTGCCCCCTGTTTTCCTCCTCCTCTGATCCTCCACCCTCTATATATACCCTTCCTGTTTACCTTTTATTTCATTCCTTCCTTACTTGATAATGCTGGTTGTCCAGTGAAACGCGTCGTATATCCTGTATCATCATGTACATTTATGTAACCCTGTACCACCATGAATTTTGCTCATCTCCTTCATCTACTTCCTGCCACCCAGCGAAAACTCATCAGAGACCTGGAAACTTTGAATAATAAATTTCCAACGCAGAAATTGCCATTTCTTTCAACCTCGTATGTATTAAAGAAAATTTATTACCTGGCTTTACTAACATAAAACTTCACGAGAATGCCAGACATCGCACCAGCACCCTCCAGTTTCGTGAAGAACTGGTGAAGGACCAAATAATTGAAAACGAGAGCTCGCCAACAACCTTCGTAAAGAACGAGATGCTCTTCTACGGATTTGGGAAGACGAAACCCCTCCAGACCACCTCAAAGCCGAAATCAACACAGCCCTCGAACAACTCCTTGAACAACACAGAAGACAAGCCGAAAACACAACCATAAAAAAGCTTGCCCGTCTTTATGGCGGAAACTTAAAACTTCCCAAACCAACAAAAGGATATATAAACCTTACTAACACCATTCTGACCCTGGACCTGAGCCTCCTCAACAAAGGCCTCAACTGCCACTACAGCTCCAAACCTGGCCCCCACCGGAAACGCCTAGAAACGGAAATCCTCCTGGACGACATCCTACGACTCAAGAAGGATGGCAAGGTCACCACTACTCCCGCCCTACAACCTACTCTCCTCGCTGAAGCCGCCAAAACCAGAGGAACTCACCATAGCAAAATACTCAACAAACAACACTTCCAAGCTGCCAAACTATTAAGAGACAACCCCAACATCATCCGTCGTGCGGATAAAGCTTCCTGCCTCGTGATCCATGACAAGGAGGAATATCTTAGAAAAATGGACGTCATCTTAAGTGACAACACTAAATTTAAAAAGATCACCCGCAACCCAACCGACGAAATCAAACGTATTGCCAACACCACCATCACCGCCATCAACGCCAAACAAGGAGGGATCCACCTTAAAAAACTCGTCGGAGAATACACCCCTGGTTATGCGTACGGAACCATCAAAACACACAAACCTGGGAACCCCCTCCGCCCCATCATCTCCCAGATCCCCACTGCCACCTACCAGATCGCCAAGGCCCTGAACAACCTCCTCACCCCCTACGTGCCCAGCCAATTCAACCTTAACTCAGCCCACGATTTCTTGGAAATTTTACGAGACGCCCCCCGTAACAACAACCACACTATCGCCTCTCTCGACGTAGAAAGCCTGTTCACCAACGTGCCAGTGGATGATTCTACGTCGAATTTATCATTGCCCTGATACACCTACACTGGACATCCCGGAGAAGGCCCTGAAAACACTACTGGAGCTATGTACCAAGGAGGCCCCCTTCCTTTGCCCCCGGGGCAACATGTACAAGCAGATAGACGGTGTGGCGATGGGCAGCCCCCTAGGAGTTCTTTTTGCGAACTTTTTCATGGGTACCATCGAGGAAGAGCTCCTAGCTGCCCAACGACCAGCCGTCTACTGTAGATACGTGGATGACATCTTCGTGCAAATCAAGGACCTCCACGAACTACAGGAACTCCAGCGTCGCTTCATGACCTCCTCCGGACTTAACTTCACCTTTGAAAAATCTAACAATGGACAACTCCCCTTCCTCGACATCCTCGTAGCTCTGAACGACCATGGGTTCAAAACCACCGTCTACATTAAACCTACTAACACAGGACAATGCCTCAACGGCGATAGTGAATGCCCCCGCCGTTATCTTCTATCCTCCATCTCCGCCTATGTTAGGAGAGCCCTCACGCACTGCTCTACCTGGGCCGACACCCACCAGGAACTAGAAAGACTATCCCAAGTTTTAGTAAATAACGGATACTCCAACTCCGACATCTCCAGCACCATCAACCACCATCTTGAAAAATGGTACACTCAAAGCCCTCCCAACATTGACCCCCCCAATGAAATTAAGATCTTCTACCGCAATTACATGTCCTCTGAACACAAAAATGACGAGGCCGTCTTAAAAGAAATAATCTCCAAGCATGTCCACCCAACCAACCCGGAAAACAAAATCAAATTAATAATTTATTACAAATCCCCCAAGACCTCCAACCTCGTTCTCCGCAACAAACCAGCCTCCACCAAGATAAAGAGCCCGATGACCGACGATCACGTCATTTACCAACATACCTGTAATTATGAGGACTGTGGACCTCATTCCTATATTGGTATGACGCAGACTCGTCTTTCACGTCGGTTAACTCTTCACCTTCAGGCTGGAGCCATCAAAGACCACTATCTCACCCCTAACCACCCTCACCTCACACGCAACGAGTTAGAGAAACACACCACCATACTCGATAAAAAGTGACCCAAGGAGATTACCTATACTCGAAGCTTTTATATCCAAGCCTTACATCCCAACATCAACAACCAAACTCTGGACCTTCAGATGCTTCCTTCTGCCAAAAGGCACTACCCTACAGGACCTAACTCCTTCAGCTTCGTCTTCTGCAGGCGCCACCGAACTTAGGCCACGCCCCTCGACACGTAGCCAATCAGCTTCGACCGCACCTACTGACCACCATCCCGCATCCAGTGCGCATGCGTGGTTCTCTCTCCTAGTTTACGCTTCCCAATAGCAGACTTTTGCCCCCTGTTTTGGTTGTCCAGTTTATTACCTGGCTTTACTAACATATATATATATATATATATATATATATATTCATATATATATATTCACTTTTGGGGAGAGGAGGTAGTAATAATTAATAGTAGTTGCTAAAATATAACTGTGTAAGGATATTGGAGTTGGACATTATTGAATTTATATATGTTTGGTACTAGGGTACAGCCTTTCTTCTATTCAACTGCTGAGCTCTGGAACTCTCTCCCAGAATCAGTCTTTCACTCTTCCTATGACTTAAATTGCTTCAAACTTCGTGTGTACGCACTGTGCCCTTGTACAGAGCAAGAAGCTGAGCAGGGGTAAAGAACTCCTTGAGGCGGTTGAGCACATGCAGCTTCTGGGAGGCTGCCTTAGCAAGACTGGTAATATGGTCCTTCTAAGTAAGAGCAGAAGAAGAAGAGAAACCAAGAATATTGAGAGAAGATGAATGATTGATGTTTGTATTGTTGAAGTATAAGCGATAGTCTTCTGGCAGTTCCGGACGGGTAGTAAGATGGAGAAATTGGGTTTCGGGAGCATTAAAAGCAACAAGGTAAGGTGTTCTGCTTTGTAATCTGCAAATTCGAAGTGGTTAAGGTATTCCCCATCTGTATGTATTCCTTTTGTTCATGAACACATTCTAAAGATCACTTGAAAACCGTAGGTGAGATCGTGTCGCCCCGTCTCACTCATTTCCCAATCTTTATCTTCCCTATGTCTGTATGTAACCTGAACATGGCATATATATATATATATATTATACAACACACACACATTTCCATTTACAAGTGGACAAGGATTCACTATTAAAAGCACCTATCCTGCCATGTATAATTCTACTCACAAACATACAACCACGTGCTCACACACACACTTACACAAACACAACTTTATATTCACAATCACAGAAACATTTCGTACTTTCATTCACAAACCCATTCGTAAATATTTCCATCCACACCGTTACCATTCATTTGTACACACACACACACACACACACACACACACACACACACACTGAAGAATCTCAATTTCCCAAGCTTGGAAGAGAAGATGTGAGGGGTATATAACAACGATTTACAAAGACTTTGTTGTGAGGTAACCTGGTAGGATCAAAGGGCACGTGTTTAAACTAAGAAAAAATAGATGGAAATACGATATGAACAAATTTAGCTATAAAATCAAGCTTTGTATACGTGGAACACTTGCGGTGGTGTCCCGTAGCCTACCCAGTGTGGCTGGGCTGCGAGACACCACTGGTAGTGTCACGCAGCCCAGCCAGTGAGGCTGGGCTACGGGACACCACCAGTGGTGTCCCGTAGCCCACCCTCACTGGCTGGGCTGCGTGACACCACTGGTGGTGTCCCGTAGCCACTTCGTTACTGGAAACCACGTGCCCTAGATATGCTACCTCACGGGCCCCTAATTGGCATTTTGAAGGATTCAGTTTAAGTCCTGCCCCCTTGATTCTTTCTAACACTTCTTGTAGTTGGTGAATATGTTCCTCCCAATTAGCGGAAAAGATTATAATATCATCCAAGTAAGCCAAACAAGTTTTCCAGGTTAATCCCCTCAATACTTCGTCCATGACTCTAGTGAAACTAGAGGGGCCATTGCAAACTCCAAACGGCAAGACAGTAAACTGGTAGAGTTTGCCTTCGCTCGTGGCAAATACGGTTTTCTCTTGATCCTCTGACCTAACTGGTACTTGCCAGTATCCACTCTGTAGATCTAAGGTATAGAACCAGGTTGACCCATTCTAACGAGTCATCAATACGAGGTAGGGGCTGCGCGTCTTTGATGGTGATAGATTAATTTTCGATAATCTACACAGAACCGAGTAGACCCATCTTTTTTTTTAACTCTGACTACTGGAGAGGACCACGAACTGTATGATTCTACTACTATCCCCTGCTTAATCATGTCTTCAACTTGTTCCTTTTCTTTTTGTCTCATAATAGGGTTTTGTCGTCTATAGGGTTGCCTAATAGGAGGCCCTTGAGTGTGTATCTCATGGGTGTGTCAGGTTCGTGCCGATTCGTGGTCCCCTTCGTTTTGAGCAAACACATCTCGGTACGTCCAGAGCAACTCATGTAAGGTATTGGCTTGATTTGACGTTAATTGTTTCGGAATTTCAGGTAAGTTCACGGGTCCGTCAGTTCCAACAGTGGTGGGTTGAGCGGGTGTGACTTGTCCTAACAGTTTTCCTTTTTGATAATTAATCGTGTCATCACCAAAATTAGCTAGAACTAGTTTCCTCTGGTCGGCAGTAATAAAGGTGGGAGATATTCTCACCTTATTCTGTGCATCAGGTTCAAAAATCCCGGCAGTCATGCCTGGGGTTGGAGGAATCTCTATAATTTTCCAAGATCTAGGAGGGATAGACAGTTTTCCTGTGGTAGCTACTATTTGAGGTCGGAGAGTGGTCGTTGTGTCTTTCGGCCCACACTGGATAGTTACTCCCAACTGACTCATAAGATCTATCCCCAGATACCCATCGACTCCACTATTTGATTTTCCCGATATAACACAGAAATCAGTGGTGAATGTAATTCCTTTCCATTGTACAACCGCCGTATTAGTTTGCCCTAGGCTCGTTAGTGGTTGACCCCTGGCTCCTGACAACTGAATACTGGTTTGATTTAATGGGCCCATTTCTTGCTGATTTTTTTTTTATGAAATTCTCTAGCAGACAACTTCGGTTTGCCCCCGTATCAATTAACATGTTAGCGGCTTTCCCATTTATGACTATAGTTTCACAAGGCATTTGTCTCTCTAAGATATTTACCTCACTATACCGCCCTTCTATGCGAGGTTTCACAGAAAATGTTCTCTCTCTTCCGGCATCATGACTTTTGGCTGAGTTTCTGTCTCCCGATATTCTACCGGAAGCATTCCTCCCCGGTTTGGATCGGTTCCCCTGGGTAGAGGTTGATCGTTTGGAAGTGAGGGTCTGGGGTCAAATTTAGGAGTTGGTACTTGTGGACGGTTGGTACAGTTCCTAGCTAGGTGTCCGGTCTGTTGTGACGATGTTCCTTCATCGTAAGCTTTATATAGTTTATAAATAGTCTATATAGCCTATAAATTACTTTATTGCATTGGTCATAATATTATATTCAGAGGGTGAATAATTATATCATACGTCTCGCGGTAATTTCATGAGTGCGTGAAGCAGTGATCAACCCTGCTTCATATTATCCGTATATTATCGTCTGACCCAGTATATGATCGCCTGCTTCATATTCTTATTATTTCGTTCAATGACGCGGTCACTTTGCATTTCCATTCTCAATAGCTGTCGTCTGCAGATGTTTTAATTGTTTATTAGTTTATTGGGGGCTATTAATAATACATTAACACAATGCATATATATATGTTATGCATTGCATACATTTTGTATTTAGTTATTTAATCCTATGTGGTCCTCCTTACATTGTACATTACGTTACATTGGTTACATTGTGCATAAAAGAACCATCGAGCTGGTTCATGTGGAGCCACCTGTCGTCGTCAGTGTGTGCCAGATGGAAGTCAGTCCGCATTCAGTTATCGAGGGAGCAACACCTACCGCTCGCATTCTTTCCTCTTGGCATTTGTTTATTTATTCTTTATTTTATTGATTGGCATTATTCATTTATATAAGCAATCTAAGGACATGTGTTTATTGTTTGTTTTCATATCTGTTTTTATTATTGTTTTAGTGCCACATCCTTGGCCTGGTTAAGGTAAATTTATTTGATTATGTGCATTATTCTAGTTAGGGGCCACCCGTGAGTGGGGCCAACGTAGCAGGCAGCATAAGTCCCCCAAGCAGCATGAGCCGTTTGTCAGAGGACTCGCCTGGTTTGGGGATCCCTGGCGTGCCTGCTGCCTTTGTCACACTCGCGGAAAGGTTCCCCACTCAAGTGACCCATGTCCTCACACATTCTACACCAGTAACAACACCAGTAACAACAACACCAGTAATGGATTATCGTTCCCCACTCCGCTTTTTGCCTGGAAATGCCCACCGTCCTGGGTTTACCCCAGCTCACCCCACCCAGATAACTCGCCCGACTTTACCTTCTAACCCCCCTGCTGTTGTTAATCCTGATATTTCTGTGAGAATTATGGCTAATTTAGATAAGTGGACTGTATATTATTTATTTGGAAGAAGCATTAACCATATAGAATAATTACCCGTTAGATGAACTCAGCTGGTGATTGGAGGATGGCGGAAAATAGGCTAGTTGACTTGAAGTGGTTAGTAAGATAAACAAGCGTATGGAAAGAGGCTACAATAGGCTAGGATAGGATAGATATTTACGTTACTTTTGTGTTAACTAACAAAATGATGATGTAGTGACTATATGAAAGTGAAGCGAAAACACCTGATATATGAAACTATAGGAAGAAGGCTTAGCGTGTGTAGCTGGGATAGAGGTTGGTTGGAGAGTAAGCGAGAGCGTGTTGTGTTTGTCTCTGTCGTGACCTACCGCGCACGCGCATAACATGGAAAATGTATCCCATTTTTTTTCAATGAGATACTTATGAACAATCTTAAATAATACATACATATATATATATATATATATATATATATATATATATATATATGGGAATTATAATCCTACAATACTTTCCCATATACAACTACAGAATAATATATTCTACCCAATCCTGGAACGTTCGACCAAGGTTATGGAAGCGTTTTTTGTTTTTGTTTTTTTCTATGTGATTGAGGGAGGCAAAAGGCATAACTGCCTATAGCGAGTGCCCCCCCCCCCATAGTTGAAAGAGTGACAGGGCCAAAATCAAGGGACGTTCGAGCCAAAATGCCTGGACTTAAGACTACGGAAGCGTTCAACTTAAGACTACGGAAAGATACGTAACGCTACATCAACCCAGATTACGTAACATCTGGACTGTTCATGCTAGATAGAGTATACTAAGTATGGACATATTCCCACCAACAGAAAATATACAAAATTTACATGATTAGATTTGCCCGGAGGCAATCTTATCCCGTCAAGCTTGGGAGGATATCTTGGCTGCCTGTCGACTGGGGCGTCCGCCGGATGCGTCAACAGGCTGCGCCGAGGTAGAAGCCAGGGAGGGTACATCAATGGATAACTGATCTGCGGGGGTGTCCTTGCGATCGAGGTCACCCTGAAGAGGATATAGTCGTACTATTCGCCGTGTGATTACTTCGGTCCTGGTGCGAACCTTTGCTACCCGAACCTCACCATCACGACCTAGTAACAACTCCTCTATCCGACCCAATTTCCAGAATGCGCGCCGTCCCTCATCATGGCTGGTTACCACGTCCCCTACCCTAGGCCAATGACCTTTTAATGGTGTTAGTTTATTTTTTGGCGCTTCCCTTAAAGTCACCAGATATTCTGTTGACCAGCGATGCCAAATATCTTGCGATAATTTACGAATATATTTGTAGCGGGCCGATATCACGTCCATACTTGTGTAGTCTGGATCTTCCATAGTATCCTCATCATGCTCTTCAGGAAGATCCCGCAGTCTGTATCCACGTACCAGTACAGAGAGTGTGATGAGGTCAATCATTGCCATGGTATTTGTTTGGAGGAATTTTGTGTGGTGACTCTTGTCAATAAGTTACCATCACCACTAAAAGAAACCATAAAACGGGAAATGGGAGACTTGAGCCTGGATTATAAGAAATTCACCCATTGCTTCCAGGCTGAAGTGTACAATCTGGCGGGTCAAGACAGAGTAGGGGGTACACCCATGGCTACGGCAACATTTACCGCCCAAAGTGAGTACAGGAAATTCAACTGTGTTCTGTGTAGTGGCACCAATCATTTATGGTACAAGTGTATGAAGTATAAGACAAGGCCTCTTAAAGTTAAAAGAACCCGTCCACTACGTCTCTGCACTGGGTGCTTGTCAAAAGAGCATGGCCATTCGGGTTGTACTAATCCTAACATAAGAAGCTGCAAGTTTTGTAAGGGCAAACACTTTCATTCCTTGTGTACACAAAAACAAGGGAAAGAAAGTAGACCAGCAGAGGATAACACCAAGAGAGAGCATACTGCTGCTACTTCAACTACAATGTCCGTTGCCACAGGTAAAAATACAGTAATCTTGCCCACCGTACAGCGGCCGGTAAGGGGTAATAATTGTGTTAATATCAGATTGCTACTTGACCAATATTCTCAGAGGACCTTTGTGAAGTCTTCTGTTCTATCCTCCCTTCCCTACATTTCTAAAGGAACTGAGGAGTTATGTCTTCACGGATTTACCGGAAAACAAGCCTCTAGGGAATATAATGTTGTGGCACTGCAATACAAACACAGAGGTAAATTTCATCATCTAGACGCAATAGTGGTTGATGAATTGCCAGAACAAAAAGGTGAACTTAACCTAAAGTCTAAACTGGTTAGTTTACAAAGTAAAGCCATAAAATTAGCCGATTCTCACGCAACGGACACAGATCAGCTGGAGCTGCTCATCGGTGCGGATCACTACTACAATATAGTGCGACCTGGGTATAAAAGGTCAGGTAGCCTAATTCTGCTTCCTACCAAGTACGGGTACACCATAAGTGGTTCATATGTGGCACAGCCTACCAGCTCCAGCACAGAAGTAATTACTGTATTGAAAGTGGCAGTAACCCCAATGGGCGAATACATGTCCACTGGAAATATTCCACCATGCAAAAATAACTTAAACGTTTTGTGGGAATTAGATCACATCGGGATAACCCCTAAGGAATACTCACAGGTTGAGCGTCAAGCACTATCGTCGTATGAGGATACCGTTACCTACGATCCCGACAGCCAACAGTATAAAGTGAGACTGCCCTGGAACAATTACAAGATCAGCTGCCAACTAACAAGGGTTTGGCCATAGGCCGTCTTCGGGGTCTTCAGAAAAGATTCATCAAAGAGCCTGACTTTTGCGAGGAATACTCAAAAGTCATAAAGGAGCAGGTGTCCCGGGGTTTTATAGAAGAGGTGCCTTTTGATAAATCAGATACCGGACATTACTTGGCTCATCATGGAGGAGTCAAGGAGAGCAAAACTACGCCAGTGCGTATCGTCTTCGACTGTTCCGCCAGGATGAGTGATCGTCAGCCTAGTCTTAATGACTGCCTGTATACTGGACCTTCACTGGTGCCAGACTTAGCACAGGTTTTGCTCCAGTTTAGACTCGATAAGTATGCCTGGGTGTCTGATATTGAGAAGGCATTTCTGATGTTAAGACTCCATGAAGACGACCAGGACTATTGGCGGTTTATGTGGCCTAAATTTCCAAGGCAGCTAGATTCCCCCCTCATTTGTTACCGGTTCCGGGCAGTTTTATTTGGCGCGACGTGTTCCCAATTTCTTTTAACCCTCCCGCATTCGGTAACTTAAATATGTAACTTATGGTAAGGCCTTCTCTAATTTGCCATGAAATATCAGGCTGGGCGAGTTTTCGAAGCCTTGTGTTTTTCTGTATTTCCATCCACCAGAATGCTGTTTATTGTGATGTATCATATGTCAATGGAAAGAGGAATATGTATAATACATGATAAAACAAACAAAAATGTAAATAAATCGAAATATGAAAGTGTAAATGAGTCCGGAATACAATGATTTCCCATGCAATTGTCTTCACACCGTCCTAGCTCTAAATTGTGAGTGATGACCATATATTTTTGTATGCTCAAATAATAGTATTTTTTCTCCTCTTTCCAAATCTGAAAACAGAAATTATTTATCTTCATTAGTTCTCAAGCAGTGACCGAAAACAAAACAATATTTATATGGTTTATACAAATTTCGATTGATTTCGTTGCTACGAAGTGTATGGTTTTAAATTTAGGCTGTATGAATACGGAAATATGCTGATGAGTATAAAACAAACTAGAAGTTCCTAGGACAAATCCTTTTTGCGATATGAATATTTGAAATGAAGAGCCATAATGCGAATATTTACACTTCACCCATCTCTGTTCCGGCGATGCTACCCGGGTTCCGAGCTGTTCACCCCCCCCCCCCCCTCGTGGTTGCGTTATTTGCTAGGATACGTATATAACTGTTTATATCACCGTCATCCGAAAATTATGCTCTTTCTAATGGTGAAAACTAAAATAATATAGCGTAATTGGTTAGCGAGCTATGCGCAATTATTTCCATGCAGTGACCAAAAAAAAAAAAATGATTTTGATTGATATGGTTTATAACATTTTCGATTTATTTCGTTGCTACGAAGTGTATGGTTTTAAATTTAGACTGTATGAATACGGCAAGTAATGCTGATGAGTATAAAACAAACTAGAAGTTCCTACGACAAATACTTTTTGCGCTATGAATATTTGAAATGAAGAGCCAAAATGCGAATATTTACGCTTCACCCGTCTCAGTTCCGCCGATGCTAGCCGGGTTCCGAGCTGTTCCCCACCTCGGCGTTGGTTTATTTGCTCTGATACGTATATAACTGTTTATATCACCGTCATCGGAAAATTATGCTCTTTCTAATGGTGAAAACAAAAATAATATAGCGTAATTGGTTCGCGAGCTATGCGCAATTGTTTCCGTGCATTGTTATTGTTATGTAAATATATGAGAATGTTTATTCAGTTATATATCTTTGCCACAATGTACAACACTTATATATATATATATATATATATATACTGTATATATATATATATATACAGTATGTATATACAAGTTGTCAAACAAAATATAATGAATGGTAATAAAAATATGTGTGTGTGTGTGTGGGTATCTATATATACTGTATATATATATATATATATATATATATTTTTTTTTTTTTATATATAAATATATACCCGGTATATATATATATAAATATATATACAGTATACATACAAGGTGTCATAAATATATATATTTACTGTATATTTATGTGGTATATATATAAAATAAATAAAATAAAAATATAAATAAAATGAAATAAATAAAATAAAATAAATAAAATAAAAATATAATAATAATATAAATACTCGATTATGGGCCTTGGGTTTGCTCGCGACCTTGGGGCTGATCCGCTAGATACCCTGGGCAACAGGGAAAAAAAAAATATATATATAAATATATACAGTATATATATATATATATATATATAATTATATATATGTACCGGTATATATATATATATATATATATATGTATATATATATAAATATATATACAGTATACATACAAGGAGTCCTAAATATATTTATATATTTATGTGGTATATATATATAAAATATATAAAATAAAAATATAAATAAAATGAAATAAATAAAATGAAATAAATAACAACAGTAATAAATAAAATAAATAAATATATATATAAAATATAAATATATTAATAATATAAATACTCGATTATGGGCCTGGGGCTTGCTCGGGACCTTGGGGCTGATCCGCTAGACACCCTGGGGAACAGGAATAACAAAACAAATATATATGGTATTTACAGTATATAAATATGAAATAAATAAAATAAACAAATAAAATGAAATAAATAAAATAAAATAAATACAAACAATAATAAATAAAATAAATAAATATTTAAATAAAATACAAAATATAATAATAAAATAAATACTTGATTATGGGCCTTGGGCTTGCTCGGGACCTTGGGGCTGTTATATACTGTATATAGGCTATATATAATATATAAAATAATATACATACTGTAATATAACTAAAATTCCATAGAGTACTTCCCATACTTCCTGTAAGCATTCCTGTTACATCTTTGTGATTATAATGTATTTATTTTGTAGGCTGAATTTATTGATAAATATATTTGTCCTTCAAGCAAAAAAAAGTGTAAAGTCATCAATGATACCTAGACAAAACTGCATCAATACTCAAGGGGTTAACCAAGATTAACTCCCCTCAATCACCAAAAGTCACAAGTAACATCTTATATACTGTACATATATAGTTCAAATTATTCACTAAACACTTTCACTGGGTAGCTGAAATAATCCATAATTGCCTGCCTATAGCTAGGCATGGTGGGCCAGAGGGAGGGAGCCCAGAATTTAAAGGGCCGGGACCCTGCCTCACAGTCTGGGGGCCGAGAAACTACTGACTTTACAAAGGCCCGGGCTCCTCAGAGAGGGACGCTATGGGGTTGCTAGATACTTCCTTTTGTAACTTAACTAATGCCTAACTTACCAGTCCAAATTGCGTCAAAATCGAGTCATAAACTTATTTTTGGCGAATATTTCTAACTTACAGGTGGTATTATGACGCGATTGCGTCATACGAGCACTCTTCGAGGGGTGGCGTTATGACGCGATCGCGTCCTAAAGATGCGGGAGGGTTAAACGCCACCATTTTAAAACATTTGTCGAATGTCAGTGCAGATCCGCAGGTTATTCATCAGATTCGTTCAGGGCTATACATCGACAATTTACTGGGTACAGGTAATGATGAAGATTTCCTGATTGATACCTATGGTGTAGTCGGAGAAATTATGAATGTCGCCCATCTACATTTGCGTGAATGGGCGACAAATAATTCTGTTTTGCGGACTGTACTGCAACGGGATGGTGTGGCGGCTGTGCAGCAGGAACATGTTAGAGTGCTGGGGTTGTTTTGGGAAACGGACACCGATACCCTCTCATTCGGCGTTCAGTACGCGCAATATTCGCAGATTACAAAACGGATTTGCTTGAGTATGACGGCTAAACTTTTTTACCCCTTGGGGATGGTTCTACCGGTGTCGATCAAATCAAGATTATTCCTTCAGCAATTATGGAGGATAAAATTAGGTTGGGATGAGGTTTTGACTGGCGATCTGGTTCAGGAGTGGGACGACATTATTTCGGATCTTCGTCTCTGTAATGGTTTTAATTTTCCTCGAAGAGTTGTCATGGACCATCCTGTTTCCATTCATGCCTTCTCAGACGCTAGCAAGGTCGCGTACGGCACCGCCATATACTTTGTTGACACAAGTGGCAGCCGTCTAGTCATGGCGAAGGCGAAAGTCGCCCCGATCAAATCCCTTTCCATCCCAAAATTAGAGCTGACTGCAGTCCTGTTGGCTGCTAGACTCGTTCACTTTATAAAGGAAACTCTTTAAAATTTGCTAAATATCTCGGAGACAGTTATATGGAGTGACAGCCAAATTACTCTCTACTGGTTACATAGCCGAAAGAAGCCACCAGTGTACGTTACCAACCGTGTCGACTAAATTCATACCCTGCTCCCAACCGCACAGTTCCGGTATGTGTCTACCAAAGAGAATCCAAGTGACTGCATTACTCGTGGTGTCTCTGCTAAATTTCTCAAATCTTCTGCGTTGTGCTGGAATGGCCCATGCTGGCTTAATAATCCCAACGAATGGCCAGAAAATATAGATTTGAGCAAGCAACACACTGCTATTGTGGCACCGGTAATTGACTCGGTGCCTGACGAAGACACACGGTTATGGGACTGGGATAGATTCAGCAGCTATGAGAAGTTACGTGTTACAGCATGGGTGATACGATTTGTAGAAAATGTAAAATCAAAAATCAAAGGCACACCGCCTACAGGTAGTGCTTACCTCAATGTGAAGGAGATCAGTATTGCAGATAAATTATTACATAAGCTCTGTCAACAAGAAATATACAGTATACGCAGGAATATAAATTACTGGTTAAGGGAACAAAGTCTAGGAATAAGCTGATCAACCAGTTGGGCTTACACTTGAAGGGGGACTTGATACATTGCGGAGGCAGATTACGATTGGCAGCCTTCTCTGAGGCAAGTAAGTATCCAATACTACTGCCCCCCCAATCATCCCTTCACCCATCTTATCATCGATAGGTGTCACCGACTCTGTTGTCATTATCGGGTTGGTCATATAGTCACCTATGTAAGACAACGATGGTGGGTGCCTAGAATCGGGCAGGTGGTCAAGAAAGTCCTACGCAAATGCTTAAAGTGTAGAAGAGTACAGGGAACACATTATGATCCCGTCGGAATTCCTCCCTTACCAAACCTGCGAACCACCCCAGGTGACCCTTACAAAGTTACTGGGGTTGACTACAGTGGAGCAATCCCTGTGAAAGATTCACCCAATCTTAAGGTGTATATGATACTTTTTACCTGTGCTGTTACCAGGTCAATTCACCTGGAACTGGTCACCAACCTCACTTGTGATAGCTTCCTACATGCCTTCCGAAGATTCTGCAGTAGACCGGGATATCCACATATCATGCTGAGTGACAATGCAAAGACTTTCATAGGGGCATCTACATATCTCAAAGAAGTGAGCAACAATCCTAAGATTGAGACCTGCCTAGCGGATGTAAATTGTGAATGGTTTTTCATTCCCGCCAGAGCGCCTTGGTTTGGCGCCATATGGGAGAGAGCCATAGGCATCGTGAAGACGGGTCTGAAGAAGGTGTTGAGTAGAGCTCTCATCTCGATTGAGGAACTCAACACCATACTCTTGGAGATTGAAGCCACCATAAATGATCGACCTCTATACTATGCTTCTGGTGATTTAGAAAACCTTACCCCAATCACACCCTCAGTACTGGTACGTGGATACAGACTGCGGGATCTTCCTTTGGCTCCTTCTTGACTTCTGGAATCAAGATCCCCTTCAGTGTGGCAACGATTACTTGTATGCCCTCCATATATAGGGTATCCTCTCTTAACTCCTCGATATACTCGGCGTCCGTCTCGGCCAGGTCCTCCTGTGTGACCTCATACTTGTCAAGTTGCTTTTGAATACTGAGCAACTTGGCTTCCACCTCCACTCTAGACGCCGAATCAAGGAATTTGTCGATGTCAGAGGTCAAGACCGTCAAAGAGCCCTTAAGCCCAGCCCGACGCCTTTGTACACTTTTAGCCATGATTATATGGGAAGGAAATTTATTGACGTTAAATCAAACTATCAAACTATCAATGCCAGACCGACTAAGTTGCGGACAACAATACAGTACTCCGAGAAATCAAATTAAATCGTGAGCTGAAAATAAAACCCCCTCACGAAATGCGGAATAAGAATGGTGCGCAATGTAGACTAGCAATCTGGAGCCTTTCAATTTAACTCCTTACATAATAGTTATGATCTAGATCCAGAAATTACAGAATCATTACACTATAAGTTAACCCGGGAACTGCGGGGAGACTCTTAAGAGTTCCCCCGGCGGACTGCGAGGAGACTCTTAAGAGTGAGTGAGAAAAAAAATCAACTTTTGACATCGAAAAAAAAAAAAAAAAAAAAAAAATATGGCCCCTGGGCCATGCAATATCTCAGTCCTCTACCTCCCCTCCTTCCCCACTTTCCTCCTCTCCTTCAGTTATCACCTATTTTCCCTGTTATTCCCTTATTCTGAGGTATATTTTCGTGCTAACATTAGCGAGTTGCAAGCAGGGTGTTGTCATCACTGATGGCAAGCGAGTGCAAGAGAGAGAGAGAGAGTATCGATCGACTGTGTCTCAGTGGCCTTGGGGGAAATTGGCGGGAAAGCAGCTTGCCTCACCCATATATTATACAACTCGCGGGCTATATCTCCGATTTTGACCATCCAAACGCTGTTTTCACTCGTTTTATTGTTGTTTCAGGTTAATACCTTTATAATCAACCCATAATAGGCACATATGGATAAGTAATAATGCTATTAATGGTACAATGAATATTTTAGTGACGGAAACACCTCAAATACATGCGCACAGGGAGAGGTGTCTAATTACCCCCATGCGCACTTCAGAGGTTAAGAAAAGCCGGGAGGGAAATTTAGTACAATACAGTATAGGCCAAAAATCTCTAGATGTAAAAAAAAAAAAGAGATAACGATTTAAAGTTATAATAATTTCAAGAATTTTAAGAGAGAGAGAGCCAATAGGTTAATTTAAACAGGCTAAACTCAATGGGTACCGCTAATTGTATATTATTAAATTTAATAAATGTGAAAATTGTACACAAAGAAAAGTTCATATCAAGAAGTCACAAGGAAAATTATTTTTAGTTGGATTAACACACACTCAGCCTATCAGATATCATATTACCCCACATTCAGGGCACACGACGAGAGTAGAATTTAGAAAGATATGTGAATGAATAACCTTTAAATTTTAAAGAAGTTATTTTTCAGTATAATTTTGATCTAGATTTAAATTATTATACAGTACAGTATGGATGAATTTAATCTTAATGCCGTGCCAATTGTGCAATATTTTCTAGGGCTAAAGTAGTTTTAATATAATTTAATGAGCCCGAAAAACATTTAAAGTAATTATTGTTTTGAGTACTGTACTGGATCATATTTATAATTTTTCATTCTGGGTAAAACTCCCGTCGCAGCCCTGACCTATCCACTAGTTTACACATCCTGTCCCACTGGTGGTCAGGCACCTGGGGCGGCCAGAGCAAAGAGCGGACGAAAAAAAAACTGACAGCCCCATGGGGCCAAAAGACCGGGGCCTGGAGGACGTAGTAGGACTCATGACAAAAACAGGGATAGGCCAGCCCCACTCCAAGCAAGGCAACTACCGACCGCCGAATAACTCTCAAAAAGGGGGGTGGGGGTCAAACTAGTGAAAGGTTTAAGGACCAATTATATGGCTAATTTAGATAAGTGGACTGTATATTATTTATTTGGAAGAAGCATTAACCATATAGAATAATTACCCGTTAGATGAACTCTGCTGGTGATTGGAGGATGGCGGAAAATAGGCTAGTTGACTTGAAGTGGTTAATAAGGTAAACAAGCGTATGGAAAGAGGCTACAATAGGCTAGGATAGGCTAGATATTTACGTTACTTTTGTGTTAACTAACAAAATGATGATGTAGTGACTATATGAAATATGAGATGAAATTGAAGCGAAAACACCTGATATATGAAACTATAGGAAGAAGGCTTAGCGTGTGTAGCTGGGACGGAGGTTGGTTGGAGAGTAAGCGAGAGCGCGTTGTGTTTGTCTCTGTCGTGACCTACCGCGCACGCGCATAACATGGAAAATGTATCCCATTTTTTTACAATGAGATACTTATGAACAATCTTAAATAATACAAATATATATATATATATATATATATATATATATATATATATATATATATATATATGGGAATTATAATCCTACAATACTTTTCCATATACAACTACAGAATAATATATTCTACCCAATCATGGAACGTTTGACCAAGGTTATGGAAGCGTTCAACTTAAGACTATGGAAGCGTTCAACTTAAGACTACGAAAAGATACGTAGCGCTACATCAACCCAGATTACGTAACATCGAGACTGTTCATACTAGATAGAGCATACTAAGTATGGACATACTTAGTATACTCTATCTAGTATGAACAGTCTCGATGTTACGTAATCTGGAGAGAGAGATAATGAGGCATCAGGCCGAAGAGAGGGAGAGAGAAGCACAGTTAGAAAGGGAGCGCTGGCAGCATGAAGAAAGACAGAGAAGCACAGTTGGAGAGAGAGCGCTGGCAGTTTCAGCGGGAGGTGGGTCCGCAGCCTCAAGCTTGTGCCCGCTTTTGACGAAGTGAAGGTATCGGAGTGGTTCCTTCGCTTCGAAAAAAAGGCGCACTAGTTTGGGTGGGATCAGGGCCGGTGGGTCACACTAGCAGACAGTGTATTAAAAGGCAAGGGCCTAAAGGCATATGACAGACTCACGGCAGAGGAACTGGCCAACTATGACCTTTTCAAAAGATGTGTACTACAGGCATACGAGTTAAGACCCGAGGCCTACCGTCTTTTGTTTAGAAATGCTCGTAAAAGACCTCATGACAGTCATGTCGAGTTTGAGATGTATTTAAGAGACGCCCTAGATCGCTGGATGCTGAGTGAAACATTACCAACTATGTTGAATTCCAGGAACATCTCCTCCTTGAACACTTCTGCAATGGGGTGGATAAAGAAATCTGTGCAAAAATTCGAGAGAAGCGAATTAAGCAGACTCGGGAGGCAGCATTGTGGGCGGATGATAGGATGTTGGCGTTGCCCAGTACTGGGGGCAGGGGTCCAGGTACATCAGCTGGTGCGCATCCGGCAGCATGCAGGTGGTGTAGTACCCGTCAGTACACCGTCCACTCCCAAGGCAGGTGGGGAGAGGACGGGTTCGGTTAATACAAATGCTAGTAAGTCTAGTACTTATGATTCACGTCAAGTGGTATGCTACTTTTGTCGGCAGAAGGGGCACATAAAGCCTAATTGCCCAAAATGGAAGCAGTTGGTGAGCAAACCCGTATCATTGTTGGTGGCCGTCCTAGCTGATGGGGAATTCGGGCTACGGGGGGAGTTGCAGGGCGTTGTCTGTGTTAAGTCTGGGAAGGGGACCTTCCCAGGCCAGACGACTGTGAACCCAGTTGGGGACTCCCCGGGTATCGCTGGAAGTAGTTCGGAAGACCCGCAGGTTTGGGGGCATGCATGACGGGGAGGTAGAGCTGGAGAATGGACAAGTCTTCCCTGGTAAGGTGTTCAGGGACTCAGGGGCCCGATAGTCTTTGTGTGTTCGGTTGCCTGGGATGGACACTAAAGGGGACGACTATGTGCTGGTGCGTGGGGTTAATTCAGAAGCATGTCACCCCCTGGTTCAGATGTCATTGAGGTGCCCTGTAGACACTTCTTCTGCACCTGTGGCAGTCGTGGAGACTTTGCCCATGGAAGGAGCGCATTTTTTGCTTGGTGCTGATATGGCAGGTGACCAGGTTTTCCCACCGCCAGTGCGTGTCTCCAGTGTTATTCTGCCTCATGTTCCCGAGGACGACGACTCTGAGATTTATCCTGTATGTGCTGTAATGCGGTCGATGGTCAAAGTCGCAAGTCAGGATGAATATTTTGAGGAGGAAGACAGAGTGGATAACGTGATAGATAGTTCAGAGGAGGGAGTGGACAGCCAAGAGGGCGCACTACCAATATATCCCACGAACTGTGTTGGTGCCCAGAGTGATTTGTGTGATACTAGGATGCTTGTTGACTTAGATCCTTTAGCAGACTCTGGTGCCAGAGGTGGTGAGGAAGACGAAAATGGGGGTCCTACGGGTGGCACAGTTATCGTCTCGCCACCAACCTTGCCCCATTATATGTCGCATGATGGGTTGGCGGCGGTGGCTCCAGCTGAATTAATGCGGTGCCAGCAGGCAGATGAGGAGTTGGTACCTCTCTTTGGCCAGGGGGGCAAGGTGTGTAACCATTCTGATGGTGCAGGGGAAATTTTTGTACGTGAAGGGTTGTTGTTCAGACGTGGGGGTTCTGGATGTAGGGGTGGAGAGTTGTTTGACCAGCTGGTGGTGCCGCAGATGTTTCGACAAGACCTGATACACCTGGCCCACGCAGCTCCTCTAGCAGGCCACCTTGGAGTCAGGAAAACACTTAACAGGCTGTCTCAATATTTTTGGTGGCCACGAATGTCTGCCGCGGTAGCAGACTTCTTACAGTCGTGTCATGTGTGTCAGCTGGTGGGCTAACCTAACCAGAGCAATCCTGTTGCCCCTTTACAGCCTATACCCGCTGTAGGTATCCCTTTTCACCGTGTCATCATTGATATGGTGGGACCCTTGCCCCGCACCTCGGCCAGAAACCAGTACTTGTTGACCATTCTGGATGTTGCAACTAGGTATCCAGAGGCTATTCCAGTGCCTAGCTCACGTACTAAAGTAATCGGTCGTAAATTGCTAGATTTTTTCAAACGTTTTGGACTCCCCCCAAAGAGATCCAGTCTGACCGTGGGTCAAATTTCACTTCTAACATGTTCAAACAATTGTTGCAGGAACTTGGGGTCGAGCAGATCCTATCGTCTGCCTATCATCCGCAGACTCAGGGAGCACTTGAGAGAGCCCATCAAACTCTCAGATCGGCACTGCGCAAGTTCTGCTTCGACCATGACCGTCATTGGGACCAGGCAATTCTCTTAGTCCTTTTTGCCATCCGGGAGGTCCCTTCGGAATCCCTAGGGTTTTCGCCTAATGAGTTGGTGTTTGGGCATAAGGTTCGAGGTCCTCTGGCGGTGGTGAGGGAGGCCTGGGAAGGAGATGTGTAAGTCCCAGAGGTTGGTTTGTTGGACTTTGTTATGAAGACTAGGGAACGATTGGTCACGGCTCTCCAGTTTGCACAGGTTAATCTTGTTGGGGCGCAGCGTAAGATGAAAGCACGGTATGACCAGAAAGCGAAGTTGAGGGAGTTTGCGCCGGGTGAGGATGTGCTGGTGCTCCTCCCTGTGGTTGGTCAGCCGTTGAGAGCGAAGTTTAGTGGGCCCTACAAGATAATAAAAAAGGTGAGCGAGCTGGATTACCTTGTAGCTACCCCTGACCACAAGAAAGCACACCAGTTATGTCATGTCAACATGTTAAAACCCTATTATCGTCCCCCGACTGTGTTTTCCCCTGGTTCTGATGCATTCTTGCTGTCATTAAAACGTGTTTCTGGGGAGGTGGACGACACTGGCTCTGCGCAGGAGGTGTGCGCGACGAGCATCGCCAATGTAGGGGGGCGCGACTCTTCTGTCTATGTGCAGAGGACCCCCAAGCTTGCCGATTCTTGGGCTGGACAGGCACATTCAAAGGAGCAGTGGATGGGGAAAGGGAACGTTGGAGTTGCAGGCAGCAAGTCTCAGGGTGTTTGACTGCGGGTCCTGGCTGTATTAGACACGAAGGAGGAGGAGGAGGGAGATATGTTTCATGGGAATTTTCCCGATGCAGTGTCGGCTGGGGCCTGGTGTAATAACAATTCAGAGGCTTTGTGGGCTAAGCTGGAGCATCTCGACGAGTCCCATAGCCAGGCTTTGTTGATCCGGTTGTCACAGTATCCTTTGGTGTTTAGGGATGCGCCTGGGCTGACCACTTGGGCGGTCCACGACATTGATGTGGAGGATAATAAACCGATAAAGCTGGCTCCCTATCGTCTGAATCCTGCCCGAGTTCAAACCCTTCAGGCCGAACTAGATTATATGTTGGAGAAGGGTTTGATTGAGCGTGTGTGGAGTGAGTGGGCGTCTCCTGTCACCCTGCAGCCTAAGCCGGGTGGCAAAGTGCGTTTTTGTATTGACTTCAGGCGCGTGAACGACCTCTCCTGCACCGACTCTTACCCTCTCCCTCGGGTAGATGATTCCGTTGACTCTATAGGGGCTGCCCAGTACATCACTAAGGTGGACCTACAGAAGAGCTATTGGCAGGTTCCCTCGACTCCTCGCACACAGCAAATTGCCAGTTTTGTTGTGGCAGGTGGTGTGTACCAGTGTAAGGTAATGCCATATGGACTGAAAAACGCAATAGCCACTTTTCAGCATCTGATGGATCAGGTTGTTGATGGGGTGCCAAATTGCACAGTCTATATAGACGATGTGGTAGTATATGACACATCATGGGAAGCCCACCTGAATAATGTCACTACTCTATTTCGATGACTCAGTGAGGCGGGCCTAGTGGTGAATTTGGACAAGTGTGAATTCGTCAAGGCACAAGTGCAGTAACTCGGTTACATCGTGGGGCAGGGTAGAGTTGCTCCCCCGAACGCCAAAGTTGAAACGATAAGAGCTTTTGAGGTGCCCAAGAATAAGCGGGGAGTCCAAAGCTTTCTCGGTATGATAGGGTACTATCGCCGTTTCATACAAAATTATTCAACTGTACTGGCCGCCCTCACTGATCTCCTCAAGAAGGAGGTAACATTTTGTTGGACTGATAAAAGTGAGCTAGCATTCAAGGATGTGAAAGCACTCCTTTGCTGTCATTCAATATTGCGTGCACCAGACTTCTCCAAGCCTTTCAAGTTAGCTGTTGATGCAAGCGACGTCGGCGCTGGGGCTGTTTTGCTTCAAGACTCCAAGGATGTTGTTGAACATCCGGTCTCTTTTCGAAGAAATTTAATAAGGCCCAACGCAATTATTCTGTGATTGAGAAGGAGTTGCTGTCTTTGATTTTGGCTCTGGAACATTTTTCAGTGTATTTGCCTTCCTTCGGTCCCAATAATGTTATTTATTCTGATCATCACCCTTTGCAATTTCTCAGTCGGTTTAGTAACAAGAATCAGCGATTGACTCGGTGGAGCCTTATGCTACAGGAATATTCCCTTACAATTAAGCATATCAAGGGAGTGGATAATGTCCTAGCGGATTGCCTGTCACGGGGTGTGATCGTGACGGCCGTGTGCGCCAGCCATTGCGCATGTCAAGGGCCGAGCAGGGTAGCCTACCATAGGATGCATTGATTTCTTGTGTGACCGTCTGAGATGGATTGGGGTGGTGATGAGATGAATGTTGTAGTTATTAAATAGGGACAATTTAAAGATGATGTAATTAAATTGCTAAAAAATCGTTTCGATTGTTTTTATCTAGTTTAGAGTTGTGTAAGGGTGTTTTGATGTGTGAAAATAGGCGTAAATGCATATTTACCCATTAAACAACAATCTAAAAACACGCGAAAAATAACTATTTGGCCATAACAGTTTGCCGTTGGATACAAAATATGTAGAGGGGGGCAAGCCACCCCCTCCCCCCCCCACCAGATTTATTGAAATCGTCATATATTTAAACAGTAGGGGGCAAAAACCAAATTTTCATCAACGCTTCTTCTTCTTCTTTTTCGCGGCGGATGTAAACAAAGCCACCCGCCTCTTGCGAGGTAGGCGATATAGGGGATATTTTGTTTTTTTCAGGATCAGCAATAAATGTTTACGCGCATTTAGACACATATAGGAATGAAATACATGGTATAAGGAACCTGTAGGCCACGATAAAATCGATGTATGAATTTAATTACATCATCTTTATATTGTCCTTAGTTAGTTGTTAGCACATTAGTAAACTTTACAAACAAATATATATAGTATCAAAACTCAAAAAACTAAAACTATGTGCTTATTATGTGTTTATTGGTTATAGTGAGGTTGGGTTATGTTGCGAAATTTTAATTGCCTTGAAAATGTCCCCACGGTGAGGGTGTGACGATGTTCCTTCATCGTAAGCTTTATATAGTTTATAAATAGTTTATATAGCCTATAAATTACTATGTTGCATTGGTCATAATATTATATTCACAGGGTGAATAATTTTATCATAAGTCTCGCGGTAATTTCAATAGTGCGTGAAGCAGTGATCAACCCTGCTTCATATTATCCGTATATTATCGTCTGTCCCAGTATATGATCACTTGCTTCATATTCTTATTATTTCGTTCAATGACGTGGTCACTTTGCGTTTCCATTCTCAGTGGCTGTGGTCTGCAGATATTTTAATTGTTTATTAGTTTATTGGGGGCTATTAATAATACATTAACACAATGCATATATATATGTTATGCATTGCATACATTTTGTAATTAGTTATTTAATCCTATGTGGTCCCCCTTACATTGTACATTACGTTACATTGGTTACATTGTGCATAAAAGAACCATCGAGCTGGTTCATGTGGAGCCACCTGTCGTCGTCAGTGTGTGCCAGATGGAAGTCAGTCCGCATACAGTTATTGAGGGAGCAACACCTACCTCTCGCATTCTCTCCTCTTGGCATTTGTGTATTTATTATTTATTTTATTCATTGGCATTATTCATTTGCATTATTCATTTATATAAGCAATCTAAGGACGTGTGATTATAGTTTGTTTGTCATATCTGTTTTTATTATTGTTTTAGTGATGCAACCTTGGCCTGGTTAAGGTAAATTTATTTGTTTATGTGCATTATTCTAGTTAGGGGTCCAGACTATTGGGGTGCCTGGTTCGAAGAAGAGGGTGGAGGACTTCATTAGTCTTTCGTTACAGGGAGGATTGCTTCGGCCCAGGCCAGCCAATGGTCTGGACAGCTTAAGTGGGTGGTGGTTGATTGGTGTTTTATTTGATCATTATTATTATTAATTAATTTTGCATTCATTATTGGCTGGTATTTAACGTAATTGTATTAACGTAAATTAAATCAGAGCTTTCTCTTTTTTTTTCCAGCTTAGAAAGGATCTTCCTCAGTATTGCCATTCGGTACTGAGTGTTGAAAATAGTTGTGGCTCAAGATATCTTTTCACCACAACTAGTGGTTCCAGTTTTGGCATTGTGTGTATAACGGAACCAGTCGGGGGATTGTCTGCACCTTTGGTCCCCAGAGAGCCTGGAAGTTGCGAATGAGCTCTGTTCTGTTGCGATAGGCTGTGTTATGAGTTGAGGCTACGGAGGTGCTGAGTGTTTACTTGTCTGTCTTAGTCCATGGACTAGAAACCTCTACTGTCAGTCGTAACCCTGTCCACAAGTGAAGCATCGGATCAGGGTTCTCGGATACCCTTTTCTTGGGTTCTCCTCCTCCCCTTTTTGTTTTTCCTCTTTTACTTCTCGAACCTCCATAATCTTTTTAATGACCCCCATAAATTCTTTAGTAGTATTGATCTCCTGAATGATACAATGCTTCCTAACTTCCACCGGGCAGGCTTGGATCATAATCTCCCTGATCTCAGTTTCCTGGATCTCTCGGTCCATATGGGGATATGCCAGTTTAACATTCTTAGCGATTTCCCTCCTCAGGGCTCTCACATTTTGGTCATCGAGTTTCAGACTCTTGAGTTTGTCTCTGGCTTTTCTGGTGGAAGTTTCTCGGCCCAATTCTTCAATTAGGGCACTCCTGACTTCGGCCCATGACACTAAGTCCCTCCAGACTTACTCTTTCATCATTCAGGGCCTTGCCTAAGTGTGCTTTTCCATAGGCCATTTTCTTTACATTTTCTCCTACGTCAAGTAGCATGAACTGACATTCTAACTGCTCTATCAAGAGCTCGATTTCTTCCTTCCCCTCTTCCCATAATCTGAATGGCAACACGCTCGTCATTCTGTTAGATAATTATACTTAATCTAAATGATTTTTCGAATCCCACCGCTTGCCACCAAAATGTAGTATTTATTTTAATTTCTGCTACGATACTACTATTATGGGGGATAAATAGACAGTCATTTAGAAGTTCGTATACTTTATTTAACAAACTTCCTAACTACTCTAATAACGGGTACTCTGTTCGGGCCTAGATGAGTTTAAGACACGGATTGAATATTACGTCGATTCAAGTTAGGTTGTACTTTGGACCCCTAGAGTTCCCGTTACTCCCTAGCTGAATTCCCGCTATTCAGGTATTGACTCGAGTCGACTTCGATCCAACGAACACATTATTAGTTACTAATCCTAATAGTAAAATCTGAGCCCTCCTGTGTTTTCTGTTGAGACCAGGGCCTAATGAAACAATCGTTCTTCACCTAATTTACACAAAAGTGATATTCTTATTCTATTCTCAAGAATTAACCACGTCCCTTGGGCCTTTGGTGCCTTCTCTCGAGACCAAAGCTTCAATATATATAATCTTATTAACGCATTTGACACAACCGTCGTTACTACACAAGTACCTCAACAATAATAAAGTCTCGCAAATTTACCGACCGGGATTACAGGTTCCCTCTCATATATAACATTGGGTTCCGTCACCCAGTTACTCCAATGACGTTAGTTTACCTCTATAACACCCGATTATACTCTCAAGTAACCCTATTACAAACATGCTATGTTTACATTAAACCTTAATCAATAACCGCTCCAACAAAAGATAAACCGTGCCTCAAAACGCCTACACGGAACAGATTCACAATTATATTCCTTTACATAACTTCTGAGGAATTCTTTGTTATACGTGATATCCTTAATACTTTTCCCAAACCGCCTCCATGACTCTTTCGATTTATATGGATATAACTTCCTTTCTAAAACATAAGAATCCCGTAATTCATATGGACTAGTGTCCTTCTATATAGTTTCCTTATTAACAAATTAGTTCGCTATTTCAAGGGACTAGTGTCCTTTCCTAGCTATAGCTGATATATCGGGCAACTAAACAAAACTGTTTCCCCTTGAACTTATTGGTTGCCTCTTAGTCTAGAAGAATTGATCCTTCCCTCCCCTCTTTACTTTTATACTTAAATCTTTCCTATCAGATCCTATATAATAACACTTTCGGCATTACGCCTTTGCTAACAAAAAAACTGATTATTACACATCATTTTATGAATACAGATTAGTCTAAATTATTTTTCCTTTAGTCTTGTCCTACGACACATCAATTGTTAATGGAACCACCAAGTTAGTCAAACATTTTCTTTCTTTCTTCTGGAATCTTATGTGGGCCCAATATGGTTCCTTAAACAAATATATTTGTGGATGCTGGTATCAGGTGTGCATACTGGAACTGTGGTTTACCACCTCAGAGCTGGCCAATAGCTCCTCTGGAAATTCTCACTCCCATCCACTTTCTGTCGTCCCTCTTAAATTGCTTGACTGTGTGTGTAGACCAGCAATGTGGCGGCAGGATGCTGAAGGTGTAACCTCTGAGTGGGGGAGAGTGAAGAGAGATCAGGAGTGGTCTCTGCTGTTGCTGTAGATAAGGGCAGGGTAGCTGGAATGGTTGGCTCCTGGTTTCCCTTTGTGCCTGAGTTAGAGAGAGCAACCGGGTTGTAAGAAGCTAACCCGGTGAGTTCTGAGGGGTGAGTGACCCCTGTAACCCCTCCGCGCCAGACTTTATAGTCTTGCCTCCCGCTCTCCCGCGCTGTGATTGGCTGAGCGGCACGCATGGCAACCCGCTCGCTTTGAATTCTTGCCTCCTCCACTCTTTTCTCCTCGAAATAAGTTCCTGGAAGCTGGTTATAAACATCTTTCAGTGGCTTACGGGAGTACAGGGCTGGCACCGAAGTATTAGATCGAGTATAAGCAGAGGAAACCACTAGAGAAGAGAAAGAGCGACTTTTGAGGTGAGGTAGAGAGTTCAGCTCCGTGCTCCGATAATGGAGGCCGCTGATTGGTTGGCTGGGAAGGTGGGGCGTGTTGTTGCCGAGAATTGTCAAAATCAGCTGGTGGTGCAAGCAAATAGAAGGGAGCGCAGTGATTGGCGGAGGGCTTTTCTACTTTAATAAATATTATTATTTTTATTATTATTATTATTATTATTATTGTCGGGAATAGGGTAATGATCCCGACAGGTTTTGGTCCAATAGGACATTTGAATTTGGCGGTATCGTATCGCTTGTACGATTTCGGCTGGTTCTTTTTGTATTGTAGTTTATTCTTAAGTTAGGTTAAATATTAACTGTAATGTATAAATATTTACATCAGCTCTAGATGTATTATGAAACCAAGTTATGGGTTATAATTATTATGAGCCGGCAGCCATATGTAATTTCGCGAAGCGATCGGACGCCGGCCCTTTAGTCTCTCAATCAACATCATACAGTCAACATCTCCTCCCCCGGCTCTGACTCAACCCACAGTTCACCATGTGCTACAAATATTAATCTACAACAATATTAACAACAGTCCTACATCACCAGTCCTCTTAAGCTAAGTTCATTGTATCGATATTGTATTATGTGAACATTCCTATATGTCATGCAATTGAACTAGCCGTGTGTGGGGGACTGGATTACACCCATCAACGAATACGTCGTTGGTAAATATATTATAACTATTTGTTGGGATATTTCATGTACCAGTGATATGTAAATTAACCTCTTTATCTAAATTCCCGATAAATAATGGTCCTTCGTGCCCTAAAGCTTCCTTACCGTAGTACCGTTTTGTTTGCTTCCTTGACGCTTGTGGGCTTACAAATGGCTGCCGCCTCGCGCGTTGTTGGCTGACTGCCATTTCCCTAGTTTAGATCCAGCTTCTTCCCTCGTGTTTTTTACCATTTAGGCACCGTCCCTATCTTTTTTGGGGCTTGTTTCCAGGTTTTTTTGGGCATGTGATCCTTGGCGTTTTTTGGTGGGTTAGCTGGGCTGGAGATTGGGGTAGGGGTAGTTTCGTCGGTCACCATTTTGCGCTCCTGGCTAGGCTAGACTAAGCAGTCTAGGCCTGCGGGTGTCTGCGGTTGCTGTTCATTTTCGCTTTGGTGGTGTGCCTGTGGTGTTAGTTGTTGTTGTGTCATTGTGGGACTCATTATTAATTTTGCTGGTGGGGAGGGTTCTCATGTGACCTTTTATATTTAAATTTCATAATAGCCTAGGCCTGGTTGCTTAAAGTGGCGGTCATGAGTGTCGGTCTTTGTTAATTCCTAAGCGATTGACAGTTAATAGTCAGACCTCATGATTGTAGCTTAACCAACTTGGCTTACCTATAAAGGGCTTACAATAATTAGTGCTTCACCTTACCCTTTCTTTTAATGGATTTAGTATTTAATTCTTTTGTCTAGTTAGATAATTTCCTTTCGATAGTTTATATTAAGGGGGATGTAAGTATTCTGTAATTCTTTTTGAGTAAATTTCTTAAGTAATGGGAGTTTGCCGCTGTTGATTCCTAAGCGATTAACGGCTTGTAGTCTGACCTCATTGTAGTTTAAGTTGCTTAAAATTATACCTTAACGATGACCGATTTGAAGAAACTTAAGATTCTTAAGGGAGGGATGAAGGGAAGTTTAAATAGATGTTTAAGAGATCTTGATGAATTTTTAATAAGTGCCACGGCTGATCAAATAAAGGGTAAATTCGCTACTGTTACTAAATCGCTAGCTACTTATGATAGTTATGCTCAGCAGCTATATGGTTTATTGACAGTTACTGACGATGTGGAAGAAGAAATGTCGGCAGATCTTGAGTACTTTGAGGATGTTAATACAGCCTTAGCCAGACTATCTTCCATCCAAGAATCAACCTCTGTTAATGATACCGGTACACCAAAGGCGACTGGTTTTAACCTGCCGAAGCTTACTTTGCCTACCTTTTCCGGGGATTCGGCTACCTGGACTGGATTTTGGGATATTTTTGAGTGTTCCATCCATCATAAAACACTCACATCCATCCAAAGGTTCACATATCTCTGTGGTCAATTGAAAGGGGAGGCATTGAAGTTAGTCGATGGGTACAAGCTAGAAGCTACCAGCTACGAGTCTGCAGTGGAGTTGCTGAAGAGAACTTACGGGAGAGTGGAAGTCATCAAGACCGCGTTAATTTTTTTTTTTTTTTTTTTTTTATTACTATATTTATGATTACTAAGTTCTTCACGCTAGATCCTCCATCCGATGATGTGACGGCCCTAAAGGAGTACTATGCCTCCTTTGAGAGCCTCCTCCGATCTATGGAGACAATGGCCGTCACCAAGGAGGAGATATTTAGTGTGAATATCTTGATTAAAATACCCTCTCCCCTAAGGGAAATCTTAAGACGACAACTAAGCGACTCTCCACTAAACTTGGAAGCGTTGGTGCAGGTGTACCAGACTGAAGTCTTCAATATGGAGAGTACTGGACACTACCGACAAGTGGAGATGTCGCCATCTACTGCAGCTTTCCCGGTACAGACTTCTCCTAAACAGAAAAGGCCAATATCATTAGGTTGTAAGTTGTGCAGTGTCCACGTTCATCTGTGGTATCAGTGTCCTAAGTATCCTAAGGCTACACAGAAGATTGGCCAGGCTAAATCGCTTAAGTTATGTACCAGCTGTCTGGCAAGAGACCACTTCAACAGTACCTGCACCAATTCCTACATCAAACCTTGTAAGTATTGCAAGGGGAAACCTTAGTTTTCCCTTTGCACCCAGTCTGATCGGCACGACGGCAAAGAAAAGGGGAGAACCCCCAAAGAGTCACATGAGAAAGGTAAGAGCGAGGGTGATAAAGTATCTGCCATGTCCATTGCTTCTCGAGAATGTCAATTGCTTCCTACTATGATGCTGCCAGTAGTGGGGAGTAATAATAATACTATAATGACACGCACCTTACTTGACCAGTGCTCACAGAGGTCATTCGTTCTGCGGTCATCATTACCCCAGCTCAAGTGTACCAGCAAGGGTCAAGAGAATTTGCGTCTCCATGGTTTCACTGGTGAAATAGATTCCAGTGACTATGATATAGTGGAGATTTCCTATGTTTGTAGAAAAAAGGTATGTCCCATCAAGGCTGTTGTGGTCGACACACTACCCAGTTTCTATATAGCATCAGAGATTCAACCACATTTGAAATATCTCCGAAGCAAGGGATATAAACTGGCTGATGGTCAACTCTCTGCTAACAATGGTATTATGCTACTGGTCGGAGCTGATTATTACTACGACCTGGTTCACCCTGGATATCGGCGGGTAGATAAGCTTATAATGCTCCCCACGATCCAAGGGTATGCCATTACTGGATCCTATGCCACTTCCTCTCAAGACACACAAGTGGAGGTGGTTACGGTCCTCAAGGTAGCAGTAAGCCCCATAGATAAATATATTAGGCCAAATGTGCCTGATAATACATGTACTGATATAGATAAGCTATGGGACTTGGACAATATTGGAATTGACCCACATGAACTTGATCGTGAGTCCAAGCTAGCGTTAAGCTTGTATGAAGAGACTGTAACGTATGACTCTGGCAGAGGTCAGTATGTGGTAAGGCTCCCTTGGAATGATAAGAGTAAATTACCTACTAATTTCCATCTAGCACGTGGCCTTCAGAAGCAGTTTGTCAAGGATCCAAGTTATTGCGAGACTTATGCGGCAGTTTTGGCCGAGCAGGTACAACGTGGATTTGTGGAGAGAGTAGATCTCAGTGAGTATGGGGATGACATCCATTACCTTGCTCACCATGGGATTAAAAAGGACAGTTTCACCACTCCTGTTCGTATTGTGTATGACTGCTCTGCTAAATCCAGTGATCGCTCCTATAGCCTGAATGATTGTCTGTACACGGGTCCGTCCCTGGTCTCTGATCTAGCGCAAATTATGTTGCGCTTCAGATGTCATAAGTTTGCATGGGTCGCCGATATTGAGAAGGCCTTCCTGATGCTTCAACTCCATCGTAAAGACAGGGACTCGACAAGATTTTTATGGCCACGGGACCCAATGGATCTAGATTCGGAGTACCTGGTATACAGGTTCAGAGTAGTCTTATTCGGGGTGACCTGTTCCCAGTTCCTTCTCAACGCTACTATCTTGCGTCATCTTGAGGAGGCTGGACTATATCCTGACTTCAAGAATGAGATCAGGCAGGGGATTTATGTGGACAATCTTCAAGGCACTGGAGACAATGAAGATTTATTGCTCAAGAGGTGCTGGGAGATCCGTGATATATTTGCCAAGGCTCATTTATACTTAAGAGAATGGGCCACTAATAGTGATCTTTTGAAAGGTCAATTTGCTTCTGACGGTGTAGCTATTGAGAATAGTGAGGTGAAGTTTTTAGGCCACAAATGGGACACTACCACAGATTGTATATCCTTCTGTCACACCCCATGCGGCGGTGAGCTTATGACCAAGCGAAACTGCTTAAGCTTGTCAGCGAGGTTGTTTGATCCCCTAGGTTTTTTGCTGCCTGTAACAATCCGTGCTCGTATGTTTTTACAGCAACTGTGGCGGCTAAAACTAGATTGGGATACGCCCCTCCCGATTGAGTTACAAGATACTTGCGGTTGATTCAGTCGGACCTTTCCACATGTTGCAAGGTCCAACTTAATCGTCAGGTTATTAGTGGTCAACAGGTGGATCTACATGCCTTTTCTGATGCTAGTAATAGTGCGTACGGTACTGCCATATACATATGCAATGGTAGTGTAGCGACGCTGGCTATAGCGAAGGCCAAAGTAGCCCCTATAAAGAAAATTTCAGTTCCTAAATTAGAACTTACTGCATTGCTTCTGTCTGCTCGTCTAATAAAGTTTACACTGGATGCTTATGCAGACATACTACAGATTAATAACGTCTATGTCTGGAGCGGCAGTCAAATAGCGCTTTCATGGTTACACAGCCAGAAATGTTACCTGTTTATGTTTCTAATCGCACTGATGAGATTCATGACTTAGTTCCTATAGCTACATTTCGCTATGTGAGCACCAGGGATAACCCCAGTGACATAATTTCCCGGGGGATCTCGGCGCAACAGTTTATGTCGTCCTCTATTTGGTGGCATGGACCTCCATGGCTTACATCTCCAACTGAATGGCCTCAGGATTTCAGGGAATACATATCTGATCCTTCAAGTCGGCCCCAAGATGATGTGTTAAGTAGTTCGAATGTGAGTACTACACATCAGGATAACAAGTTGGTAGAGTGGGAACATTACGGCAGCTATGATCAAGTAATATGGGTATTTGCATGGATATACCGTTTCATTAACTACATGAGAAGTCGGGCTCACGGGTCTTTCCTTAGTGAAGATTCGAAGCATATCAGACTCCATGAATTTAGATCAGCAGAAGCAAAACTAATATGTTTAGTACAAAGGGAATCTTATCCTACTGAACATCAAATCCTGAGCAAGGAGTCAAAGGCCAAACCCTCAAACTTAATGAGGCAGCTAGGATTATATATGGAAGGAGGCATAATTAAGTGTAGAGGCAGGATACAAAAGGCGGACATTATTGATTCTGCGAATTATCCTGTCCTCCTTAGCTCCTCTCATTTGATTACCAAACTGTTGATTCGCCAATGCCATCGGACCTGCCTACATTTTGGCGTAAATTATGTTCTGGCATATATGCGACAACGTTGGTGGATCCCTAAGATGCGACAAGCAATTAAAGGGATCCACAATAGCTGTACTATCTGTAAAAGATTACAGGGTAAGCCTTACTCCCCAGTTGATCTACCTCCCTTGCCTGAGTTCAGGGTACAAAGGACTGAACCATTTCAGGTAACCGGGGTAGACTACACCGGAGCGATTCATGTTAGAGAATCGCCCAGTAATATCATAAAGGTATATGCCGTCCTATTCACATGTGCGGTAACCAGAGCAATTCATATTGAATTGATTGACGACCTATCCAGTGAGGGGTTTTTGCATACGCTAAGACGCTTTGCAGGCCGCAATGGTTTCCCTCAAATTATTATGAGCGATAATGCGACTTGTTTTGTCGGGGCCTCTAAATATCTCCAGAGTTTAATGGATGACCCGCAGGTTGTGGCTACCCTCACTGGAAATGGTTGTCAATGGAGATTTATACCAGCACGTGCACCATGGTTCGGGGCGATTTGGGAGAGAACAATCGGTATCGTCAAATCTGCCTTGAAGAAGGTATTAGGAAGGGCACTGGTGACCAGACGGGAGTTGCAAACCATCTTAATAGAAATTGAGATGTCAGTCAACGACAGGCCCTTGACCTATACCTTGGCAGATGTTGATGACCTCTTACCCATTTCGCCTTCCATGATGACACGTGGACGAACCCTTAATACCTTTCCTAGATCGTCCATAAATGACGAAGATCTGCAAGACCCTACGTTCGGCAATGCTGATGCCACACGTCGTCGCTTCCAGTATGTAAACAAGGTGTCCGACGATCTATGGAAACGGTGGACCCAAGAATATTTGCGGTCTCTTCGCGAGCGTCACTCTCGTAAGATCAAAGGGACGAATCAACGATGGCCTCGTATCGGGGATATCGTCCTGATTCATGATGAGCGTCCTAGGTTATTTTGGGAGCTTGGGAGGATTATCGATTTGTTCCAGGGCATTGATGGTCTTATAAGGGTTGCTAGAATACGAACTTCGACTGGGGTTACTACTCGCCCAGTCGTAAGGTTATATCCCTTGGAGCAGGATGTAGAACTGCCGGATGATCCTGGCGTCTCTACTGATACCCCTCCGCGGGAGAGTGCTGGTGACAGTGCTGGTGACAGTGCTCCTCGAGGTGGGGCAGCTGATGATGAGAAGGATGATCCTCCTCAGGCTTCAGGTGGCGCTCGTCCCAAAAGGAGGGCGGCTATGAGTTCCGTGGATCTTTGGAGATCAAAGATCACACAAGGTGATCTTTGACTTCGATGTCCTTTTTTTGTTCTCTGTATATAGCTCCTGTATATCATTTTTGGTGGCGGGCAATATGTCGGGAATAGGGTAATGATCCCGACAGGTTTTGGTCCAATAGGACATTTGAATTTGGTGGTATCGTATCGCTTGTACGATTTCGGCTGGTTCTTTTTGTATTGTAGTTTATTCTTAAGTTAGGTTAAATATTAACTGTAATGTATAAATATCTACATCAGTTCTAGATGTATTATGAAACCAAGTTATGGGTTATAATTATTATGAGCCGGCAGCCATATGTAATTTCGCGAAGCGATCGGACGCCGGCCCTTTAGTCTCTCAATCAACACCATACAGTCAACATCTGCTCCCCCGGCTCTGACTCAACCCACAGTTCACCATGTGCTACAAATATTAATCTACAACAATATTAACAACAGTCCTACATCACCAGTCCTCTTAAGCTAAGTTTATTGTATCGATATTGTATTATGTGAACATTCCTACATGTCATGCAATTGAACTAGCCGTGTGTGGGGGACTGGATTACACCCATCAACGAATACGTCGTTGGTAAATATATTATAACTATTTGTTGGGATATTTCATGTACCAGTGATATGTAAATTAACCTCTCTATCTAAATTCCCGATTATTATTATTATTATTATTATTATTATTATTCATGCACATTGTTTGTGTTGACCTTATGTATATTTAACGTAATGAATTGACAGGGGACAAATATGCCGGAGCGCATCAGTTCCCTTTGTCATGGAGTATAATGATTATTGTGTAATTTATTTGAAATTTACTATTTAATGTACTTTATGACAACATTTCTTGAAATCTTGAATCTTGAAATCTTGACCTTCTCAAAGTCCATAAAGGCAGCATACAACCTTTGTCCCTTCTCCAGATATTTCTCAACAACACATTGCAAGACAAACACCTGGTCTACACATCCAGACTGTTTTTTTATCGAAATTTGGCTTCCCTAAGCATGACAAGATGTTTATTTGATGACACATATGATGGCTAGGGCTAGGATTTGAACTTATACAGGCAGGAGGTATGTCACCAGTACCACCACGGTGGTTAAAAAGGACGAATCTGGTAATTCTACCTGTGTCCCCCACCCAACCACAACTTGAGTGTGGGACAGACTGTTTAATCAAAATCCGGCTACCCTAAACCAGACAAGATGTTTATTTGATGATAAATGTAATGGTTAGGGCTAGGATTCGAACCAATACAGGCAGGACGTCTGTCACCAGTACCACTACAGTTCGAATTCTACCCCTAGCTATTCTATTTGTCATCAAATAAACATCTTGTCATGCTTGCAGTTTGTGGTTCGGGGGAAACACGGGTAGAAGTACAAGATTCCTCCATTTAACCACCGCAGTGGTACTGGTGATAGGCCTCCTGCCTGAATAGGTTCGAATCCTATCCCTAGCTATTATATTTGTCATCAAATAAACATCTGGGCATGCTTAAGGTAGCTGGATTTTTATTAAAAGACGGTCTGTCCCCCATTCGAATTGTGGTTGAGGGGGAACACAGGTAGAAGTACCAGATTCCTCCTTTTAACCACCATAGTGGTGCTGCTGACAGACCTCTTGTCTGTATAGTTTCAAATCAAAGCCCTAGCTATTATACTTGACATAAACAATTCAGTCAGAGCCCTGAAAACACGCAATCCTCATTCCTCATTCCTCATGCGTTTGGGAGATCTAAAAGGTGCACAAAAACCTATAACGCGTATCAACCCCACATTACACGGATCAAGGTTGCAAAGGGGTGTAAAAACACTGTTCACTCATATTCCGCGCCACCCCCTCACTATCCCACGCCACTCTCCTCCGCCGCTCCGTAGCCTAGGTCGGTGCAGCCGTCGGTTGCTTGCGAGACGTTGCAGGGGGAAGATGTTTGTCTCTCGGCCGGCCTACCCAGAATACGACAGGGCGGTGAAAATATAAATTTTTCAACATCCAATGGCTGTCCCCATTTCTTTTATCGCTCTTCAATGTTCATATGTTCATCATATTAGTAAAATAAATGCACATGGAGGAGATATAGGCCTAATGCTTTATATGGCAAAATATAACTAATTTTGTTAGAATCGAAGGGTTGTACCGAAAGTCTAAAATAGGCCTACAATAATAGAAACGGAAACAAAAGCCATTGCTTACCTTAACATTGAATGCTTAAACCATGTGTCCAGGATACGCATTATTCATTGCATATCCTGGACACTTGGGTTAAGCATTTAATGTTAAGGTAAGCAATGGCTTTTGTTTGTTTCTATTATTGTAAGCCTATTTATAGCCTTCTGTACAATTAATTATTGATTTTGATCGAAAATTGCCGAAAATGTGGGTGTCTCGGGCAGGTAGCCACCCATATGTATTTTTCTCCATGAGTTATGATATTCCTAATACACTAATTTATAATACTCTCCGTGCTTTTCCGCCAATATAAACGCGTTTTGGGGGGTTTGAATGAACGTCTTGTCATGCTAAGGCGAGCCGGATTTCGATTTAAATACTGTCTGCCCCCCACTCGAGTTGTGATTAGGGGGGAACACAGGTAGAAATACCAATTCCTCCTTTTAACCACCGTAGTAGTACTGGTAACAGACCTCCTGCATGTATAGGTTCAAATCCTAGTAAAATAACACCATTAACAAAGACTCTCCTAAATATGAAAGGAAAACTCAAGAGGAACCAGGAACAGAACAAGTGGGAAAACAACATAAGAAAGGAGAAACTAAAACAAAACGGATCACGACGACGGACAAAAGAAATGAGGAGAAATCAAACCCCAGATCCAACATCACAGACCCCCAGACCACCACCAAGAAGGCTAACAATAAGAACAAGGAAACTAAGAAAAAGTTAGAGAAAGCAACACCAATGGAAGATGTAAGCAGAAATAAACAACTAAGAATTCACGGCGGACAAGGAAGACAAGATGGCTGCCGCCAAGGAGAACGACTTCTGGTGCAAAATGGAGGAGGAACTAAAAAAAGAGCAAAATGATTACCATAGACGAGAACCATATGTAATCCAATATATACCATGCCACACATCCAACGTGACCGTGTTTAGGATACCAAAGTTTAACAAGGGCAACTGATGCTAAAAGAAATAAGCCCCCATACACCTCACCAAAATTACGGAAAGTTGTTATTTTAGACATTTTTCAAAATGGCCGCCGCCGTCATCTTAAAAAATTTATAGTTCTATTTCTTGAAGTGAATGGCCAAAAATGAAAATTTTGGTGTCTATTCCCACTATTTTTGGTGTCCGAAAACCAATGGGATGGCATAATTAAAAAATAATTAATAACTAATTACCAAATAATTAAGAAAATAAGAAAATAATTAAGAAAATCAATGGGATGGCATAATTCATGATTTAGAGTCCCATTAACCACAACATCTAAGACAAATATGATGTTAAATCCACTGAGAAACTTTGGTATCCTAAACACGGTCACGGATCCTCTGAAACTTACTCAAATAATATAATATATAATTTAAAATTTAAACCAAGAATGTTGACTGATCAATTCCTTCTTTTTCAGGTTTGTTGCATCGAATTTGGCGTGAAGAATCATAAGCATGGAACGTAGAGGAGTTAGTGATGTGCCTGACCCAGGACCTGGATTAAAATGCATATTATGTCAACATCCCTGTATAGCTGATGATAGTACGGACAAGACATCTGATACAAAGTGGGAGAATCTAAGGAGCAAGTGTTTTCGGTGGAAGGAACTTGATAAATTTCAGCATGCCTATGCAGCAGTGGAGTGGGACAAGGGGCCTAAAGGCCTGTACATGCATAGTAAATGTTACACCCAGATCAGTAGTAATCGCTATATTCAGCAAGCACAGAATCGTAAACGGAAATCTGAACAGGAAGAAGTTCAAGCATCAACTTCAAGTCAACAACTCCCAGGAAATGTACCTAAAAAGCTTCGTTTTAGTACTGGAGTGGTTCATGATAAGAATCTCTGTGTGTGGTGTATGAAAGGACCACAAAAAACCAGTAATCCTGGCAAGTCCAAACTTTTGCTGCTGTCAACAGTAGACGCATGGAACCGGTTCAAGTTGCATACAGTTTGTCTGTCAGATGAGCCTATAAGAGAAAGATTGAATACCCTACTTGCATCTATCCCAGACAGTCGAACAGCGTTTGGATTGGAAATTCGTTATCATCGTGAATGTTGGCGCAATTATGTCAGCAACCCTCTGAAGGAGTCTTTTCCTGATGAAAAAACAGAGCATCTGCAACATGTTAATCTTCGAGAGGCCCAAAATATCTTCTTTCATCATGTCCGTCAAGTTATCTTTGAAGATCATGACAATCAGATCTGACACTAAGATCCTTACAATCTGGAATTCAAGCCTCTCCAGCTCTCTTTGCTGATCTGAAGTCTGCAAAGGCCGATGGAGAAAGAAAAGTGGAGGAATTTGTAAATGAAAGAGTATTCCAAAACAAAGTCCCTCAATGCTCGAATACCACGTAGTAAAAGAGGCAATTTTGAAACTCAAGAAATCGAGAAGACAGCAAGTGAAAACCTGAAACAGACAACTGAAGAAATGGAGAGTAAGGCATTTACCTCGGTCATCAAACTTGTTGAGGCAAGTGACGGCTTAAAGATGGAAGACTTAATGCAGCATCAAGTAACAGATGAGTGCCTTTCAATTTTCAATGCAAATGGTACTATGCGCAAAACGCAGAAGAGTAAGCTACAGGAAAAACTGACAAGGACATCCATACCGTACCCTGATATTTACACATCAATAGTAGACATGGGACTAATCTGGCGTCTAACAACGCCTACTACTGAAGACAGAGAAAAAGCAGATGGAACCAAGTTAACGTGGGGATACTATGGTGAAAACTTGTGAACTTTGTCCTGAATAGACATTCGAATGCAGAATGTGTTATCTTGGTTAATGACTCGTACGAGCAAGACTTCTCCATCAAAGATAGGGAACGACAACACCGTCAAAAAAATCAGTCCATTTGCAATGTGTTTATGAAGTCAGGACAAATTTCCTTCTAATAGACTTTCATGCTCTTCTTGGTAAGCCAGAGAATAAAGTTCGCCTTCAAGCATTTATCAAGGCTGCTTTCAAAAGAAAGGCATCTACAACCACTATTCAGCTCATACACTGTGTTGTTGGCAAACCAGCAAGGAATCTCACCACAGATGAAGTTTTGCAGAATCTCACATACGCCCATGCAGAAGCAGACACAGCTCTGTTCACTCTTTATGGTAAGCTGCGGTCAGAAGGGTATACAGAAGCAGTTGTCATAGACACTGAAGATACTGATAACTACGTTCAGGCAGCCTATGTGGCTCGGCAAATATCAGGACTCTTGTGCTTGAAACGCAAATCTCAGCTGATAAATGCTCGGTGTTTGTGTAGTCTTTGATCCCACTTTATGTTCTTACCGGATGCGACCATAACTCCGGCTTTTATGGAATAGGCAAGAAAACTATTTTTGACCGTGTAGAAAAATCATCAGAAGCTCGCAACCTCCTTAAAAGTTGTGGCACAATCATCCCAGTCACACAGGAAATCATCAATGACTTACAGAAATTTGTTATCCGGTACATCTATTGTGACACCAAACACAAGACCCTAGCAGAGGTGAAAGCAGCAAAATGGTCAGTACTCAAGAAAAAGAAGATCATCAGACTGGTACCTGATTCTGACAGTCTACGACCACACTTAGAGCGCACCAATTACCTCGCATATCTGCAGAAGAATTTCCAGCTTCAGAATCATCCATCACCAATTGGCCATGGATGGCACCTTGTAAATGGCTTATGCCTCCCAGTACGCTATACCCCACCTGCACTTCCATCATTTCTGGATCTTCTAAAAACTCCAAGTCATCCACAAATGGAGAGCAGTGATGATGACAGCGGAAGTGATTCTGACAGTTGTGCATCATATTTGTCCTGCAGTGATAGTGCATCTTAATGCAGTAGGTCTCATGTTTTATTAATTTAGGATACCAAAGTTTCTCAGTGCATTTAACATCATATTTGTCTTAGATGTTGAGGTTAATGGGACTCTAAATCATGAATTATGCCATCCCATTGATTTTCTTAATTATTTTCATATTTACTTAATTATTTGGTAATTATTTATTTATTATTTTTTAATTGTGCCATGCCATTGATCTTCTGACACCAAAATTAGTGGGAATAGACACCAAAATTGTCATTTTTGGCCATTCACTTCAAGAAATAGAACTTTATCAATTTTTTAAGATGACGGCGGCGGCCATTTTGAAAAACTTCTAAAATAACAACTTTCCCGTCATTTTGGTGAGGTGTATGGGGGCTTATTTTTTTTAGTATCAGTTGCCCTTGTTAAATTCACTGAGAAACTTTGGTATCCTAAACACAGTCACGGAAGCTCTGAAAATGACTTTACTAAACAGAAGATGAAAAGAGAATATCACCAAGGAAATGCACACGTGTAGGAATACCACTTGTACCAAACTACCACCAGCATTCCACGAGTAACACCCGACATTATTTTCCTACAGATATTACTCCCCCGCCCACTACGACCACCCGAAGAGATGCCCGGTTTGCCACCATTTCAGTAGAGCGTCCAATAACACCCGGGAACAAGATTAATATCTCGTCAACATCACAAGAAACTCCAATGAAACTAATAGTATTCAACCAGGGGAAGAAGGACCACTATCGCCACCACAAGAATAAGCACTTGAGCCCTACCTCCACTCAACAGCCACAATACTTGCCCACCAGTTTCTAAGGGATCCTCCTAACCCTTTAGACCTGCCCCTGACCGGACTTGTGGCCTTGTGACCCCCACACACCTACCCTGGCAGATCTCAGCCAACGTTGTCACTATCCTGATGGGAACTGAATAAGGCAAGCAATTCTAGGGCTTTCATGAAACTGGCATACTAGTGGTGATAGTCCTAGGATTACCCTCCCATTCAGTTGGACGATTGAAGGCATGCAGAATATCCCACAGGTCTGAGGAGTTCTTTTCCCTATTGAGGAATTTTTGTTGTCAAGTGTCATGACTTAGTTACACGAACGGAACTTCATCAACGATTAATATAACGGTCAGGATAGTAAAGTATTCCTAGCTCCATGCTAAAATATACTCGCGTTCGTCCGATGAGGTGCCCAGTGTCATGACATTTAAGGAGCCTCATTGAAGACCCGATATCCATTAATCCATATGTATCACAAATCACTGATCCACACGACAGGCAAAACCTGGACGGCCCAACGGAGACTCGGACGACTGCAAGCTGTTACCTCAACTCATTACTCCAAGTGTTAATTCTGGAGTTTATAATAGAAAACTGAATCAAGTCGATACCAGTGACGAGGTATCTAAAGTAGAGTCCCAAAATATTGACTCTGCCTAATTATCACAAGTGCGTAAGGTGCCCTATAAAGTTAGTCCCAAAATATTGTCTCTGCCTAATTCTCACCAGTGCGTATGTTACCCTTTTTATAAAGTTAGAGTCCCAACATATTGACTGTCTTATTTTCACCCATATGCTTATGAGCTGATAAAGTTAGACTCCATTATATTTGACTCTGTGTAAATCCTCATCTATTATGTGCTGATAGTGCTATGTATAAATATTAAATCAGCACACGGTATTATCCGACTCATCAGTGTTTCAAGAATATGTTATTGTTTCATATTGTACAAGAGGCAAGATAACCTGTTTTATATACCTGAGCTCCATCTAGATTCTCGATTGTGCAAAGACAGTATTTCTGTTGTATAAAGTTATCATTTATTTCATGTGTAACTATCTATAACAAGTATAAGTAAGAGTTAAGATTAAAACTGTTCCTTACAATTATTCTCGGTGTTATATGTATTCTCTATTTGACTTCTATGCATGTATTGTATGACCTCTGAATTCCCCAGCCAGGTAGAATTCCCTAAAGCTAATATACAAACCTGGTAAAAACCCTGGTAGAACACCTAGCCCTAGCTATTATGTTTTTTTTGTCATAAAATAAACATATTGTCATGCTTAGGAGAGCCGGATTTTGATTAAAGGACTGTCTGTCCCCCACTCGAGTTGTGGTTTGAGGGGAACACAGGTAGAATTACCAGATTCCTCCTTTTAACCACTGTAATGGTTCTGGTGGCAGACCTCCTGCCTGTATAGGTTCGAATCCTAGCCCTTGCTATTATATTTGTTATCAAATATATATCATGACGGGGTTGCAAAAAGCCAAGTTAGCAACCCCATCAGATGTTCTCACAAACCACAGAGAGACACCACAAACCAGAGCCAGGCTAGCAAACATCAAGGAGAGAAAAAGAACAAAGCGAAGGGCACAGACACGAGCAGAAAAAGAAACAACGCAGTCTACCATCATCAATCAACGTCCTCTATCGTGTCTAGAAACAACGCAGTCTACCAGCATAAATCAACGCCCTCTACCGAGACCTACGGGAAATACAGGGCCACTCCTCCAGGATTACCTGGTTCCGGGCCAATCACCTGGGCCTCTTCTGGGCCAATCACAAGGTCCGAGATACGGGACAAAGGCGTATCCAACCCAAGAACTGGATTTGATTATAAGAAAGAAGAGTTTATGTTAATTCCTCGTCAACATCCGATATTCTATTTCAACAGATGTGACCAGAATAAACACCTCTACAGTGCGGAAGATCACCTATATCAACAATAGCAGATCAACAGAGAGTAACGAAAGCTTTGCATACAACATTGAAAATAGATGAAAGTACAAATCAATGCAAAACAATTATCCTTCAACCATGCAAGCTTTCCAAAATATTAGTTTAATTTAAAGAAATAAAGAATAACAATACCCATGTATTCCTATGTTGAGTATATTTTTAAGGCAATTATTAACTTCACAATAATTAAATGATCGAAATCCACATGTCCCTACTATTCCAAAATTAATTAATCAACACCCAATTTATCACCTGAATATTACCTGCCCGAAAAATATGTTCGATAGGCAAACACAAGGCAATTACCTGCCACTAGTTTTCGAGCGATCAGTGGGTATATACCAGTGTCGGAGTTACTTCCGAATAGGGCTAGCCAATTTCCCTATGAAAAGTTCAACGAGTTTGGCGACCCGGAGGTGTGTTAGATGAGCTAAAAATGACCTTTTCTAGTTGTGTGTGAGAGCGGCAGTTCTGTCTGGTGCCAAACAGAAGGAAAAACTAAGAGTCTTACGTCGACCAGATTCCCTCTCATGGATCTCCCTTCTCGTCATCACCCACACCCTAAATGTCTCTGTGTTACTGAGTTTTGGGAATTATTGTGAAGGTTATATACAATATGTTAGCGTTCAATTTAACGTTATCATAGAGGCCTATTCTGGACTCTCCTTGCCTCAATTTTTCTCTCGCGTTGGGAGAACATAACGCCCAACTGTGCAGGTTAATTATATATATAATATTCTGAATTTAACTGATTTAAGTCCACGTAAACGATATACATAATTTTTACCTACGAATTATACCCTATACTACACGTAATACTTAGTAAACACACTCAGATTTTATTCAGTTGTGTCATTATTTATTGAGTGTCCAAGTTCGTAGTGAAGTGTACGAAGAGAGCATAATTTTCCTTTTATATTATATCTCAAATTCCAGACAGTGCTACGTCCATTTTTCGTATGAGGTCAATTAGAGTACAGTTTCTCCTGTATTAAAGTAGAAAACTCTTCCATTGAGTTTGTTAACTTATGTTCAATATTTCGAATCTATATTAGTTCTTGTGAATAATTCGATCAACCGCGTTACACGGTTAAATATATTATTTCACAGCCAGTTTGGGAATTCATATTGTACCTTCCTTTGTTTCACCAGCCTTTTTTGTTGGCTATTATAAGTCACTACGTCGTTCTGTGTCTTAATTTTATTTAATACTTTATCAGCCTTTATTTTGGCTAATACTAGTCGCTACTTCGTTCTGCGTCTTTATTTTATGTTATAGTTCATCAGCCTTCATTTCGGCTATTAACAGTCACTATTTCATGCTGTGTTCTTATTTTATTTCCAGTAGTTTGTTAATTTATTAAAACTTACTGTGTCTAGCTAATATTTCAGCTATACTGTACAGTATGACATTGTATTCACTACACGTTTTGTGAACTTGAATTCCTCATTAACTATGATTCTAGCTCATTTAAGACTATAATAATTTTTCGTATCTCGTGTGAGTGATTATTCACCAGTGTTTTATTATAGTTAAATTACAAATTTAATTGTTGTATTACCAGGATTAAAGTCAAATCCATATCTTGTCATCCTGATCTAACGTTGCCCTAAATCATATATTTATTCAGCCGACCGCAGTAACTTTGACCCTAACCACTCGTGCGGCAGCTTTTGACCACCTACCTTGCCTGGTGACCTCTTTATTTTCAAACCACACTTACCTGCGCACACCTGAGTATACGGTCTCAGTTGTCCACATTTGTTCATTTTTATTCCTCTCTGTGTAGACTTACCACGTATATACAGTATATTGTCATCATATTTTGTTTGATATTGTATAATTATATTTCACGTTTGATGCTTTGTAAGTGACACATTTATTTATGAAGGAGTAAAATATAGTTAACTCTTTCCAAGTCACCATTTATTTGCCATTGGACTTATACTCTTTAGTTAAGATCCGGATGTGCCATGACTCTGTATTTAGTGTTTAAGAAATAGAAACTAGAGTACTTACTTTGTGTGTTTATTGTGTTTGAAGTGTGATCGAGTAATCTAGAAATATTATTAATAATGCTAATTGTGTTCCTGTCAGGCATGATTGTATTTGAAGTATCCTAAGTAAGGAACTTACGAGAATAAACATTAAAGCGAGTTGGATTACAACGACGCATAACACTGGCGGCAGCGGTGTCTCGATACGGCATAACAGCTTTATTTTCTAGATTATTGTTACTCAATCAACCTCGGATACAAGATTCATCATGGCTGGTAAATCACCGGACATTTTTTCTTTCAAACAAGAGGATCATGATATCAATACATACCTAGAAATTGTCAAACCTGTCCTGGATATTATATTCGGGGACGATGAAAATGCAAAGATTCAAACAGTAGTTATGAAACTATGTAAGCATGCGGCTCTCGTATCCGGATATGTGTGTGACATTCCTCAGTTGACCAGGGCACAGTTTGAAAATTACACTAAATTAGCTATCAACCCATCATTAGGTCAGCCGATAGCGGACAGTCACTTTCACGAGATCAAGTATTCAGGGAACCTAGATAACACGATCAGTAAATTAAATCAACTGGCCGTGACGGCATTTCCTGATGATACTACAGCTCAATGGAAGAAAGGAGTATTTAGTGAACTATTGAGGATATTACCAATCGCAGTAGCAGATAATTTTGCTATAGCAGAGCCCAAGGGTTTTGAGGAAGACATGCCAGTAATTCGGCGTATCTTGGCTTTGAGAAAAACAATGGAACATGACAAGATCGCCATCATCAGCTGAGCTATCACTCACCCGTCTACATCATCTTCACCTAGCCCTGCGGTGCCACGTCCAAAGGAAAAAGTTGAGTACTGGGCCCGAATTCGCCCCTCTGACTAGAATCCATGCACTTCCCAATGTCATTTAATATCACTGAAGAAATAATTTATAGAATTAACCAAGCAGAGGTCCAGGTTGCCTACTCTATGGGCTCAGATTCCCTGGATTAAGCCCCGACGCGTGGCCACTATAAATGAAGATGGGACCGCAGAGATCGAAGAAAATGACGAAGAAGGAAATGTTGAAGAACCTGAAGTAGTACAGGACACAGTAGATATTCAGGACACCCTGGATTTTTAATCCGCCCCCGTCCACAAATTGTCAAGCTGGCGGGGGCTCACGATGAGACCGACACCATGAAACTTCCCATCTATAAACAACTCGCTTTAAATGGGGTGAAAGTCCGACTTCTAATTAACACGGGGGCTTCCAGTTCATGTATCTTCTCTTCTTTCTTCCGACAGCATCACAAATCTTTTTGCCCCCTTCAACCCTCCACCATAGTTTTGATAGACGCTAATGATGGCATCATCCTTAACTGTGGAGAGACTGTCCTACTTTATGTTAGTACCCCTATTCATGATCACGGGACAAGTCATTATTTCATGATATGCACCCCCCAAGAGACCCAGTACGATGGATATTTGGGTCTTGACTTGCTCACCTCCCTGCAAGCCTCCATTGACTGTCAACAAAGAACATTGAAGTTTGCTCCTTTGCTACAAAAACAAAAAATCAACGATCAAGAAAATCACCAAGCCTAATGTCACTCCAACTGTTTAAGCATTGCATAACGTAACCCCTGAATCAACACTCAAGCTGTGGGACCCAACATATGTCTAGTGAGAGAATCATGGCCACCCCTGCGGTGCCCGACATATGTAGCAAGGGATGTTGAGCTCATTATCAGCTCTGAGAGAGAGTCCACACGTTGGAAGGACGATAGGCGGGCTGTGACCCAGTGCCACGACTAACACTACCTCCACAACATTCCACACCCACGGCCTTGCGAGACCAGGAAAAAACTTGTGAAATTACCGTATTTTAGGGTTTTCCCCCTCGTGTTGCGCGATCGCTACAGGATAACCCGGGGTCGTACAAGGATGATTCAGGTGTCATTGGAAAGCTCTTTTACCGCCCATTCACAGATACATAATTGTATTACGCTTTGGCTCTTGTTTATGCATGATAAAGAGCATGGAATGAAGCTCGTTTAGGGTAAATATGCCCGCCTGCCAGGTAGTAGAAGTTACAAATATCCCTGTTGGACAAGGGTTAAAGTCTAGTATCAGTCAGGAGAAACAAGACAAACCAACCATTTCTCATACAGACGACTCAAGCTGTCACTTCAAAAATAAAACCCCCCCTCATCATAAACAATGGATACCTATCCTCCCTACATTACCTGATGACGTTATAATGACTCCGAACCTCCAAAGTCCTTGCGACAGAGATTGCCTGACCGCGCCAGCCCTTATTTCTAGCCAATTAAATTGCATTAAAATTGACAATATCTCAGATCAACCTATCACATTACCTAAAGGTTTGGCAATCAGAGAACTTGAAACATATGTAGAAGAACTATCCTTGCCCCCAGATAATACATCTCCCTCTTTTTTCTCACTACCTGACATTCCTTCTCATCTAACCCCTCAACAACAAATTGACTTACGTGACTTGACGACTTCATTTCAAGACATCTTTGCCACCACTAGTCGAGACGTCGGGAAAACTGACACACTTCACCATTCCATCCATACTGTAGGACAGCCAATAAAACAGCCGATCCGAAGGAAAAATCCAATCCAACGACAAGAAGAAGAATTGCAGGTGAAAGATATTACTATCAACAGGAGTTGTACAAACCTCCATTACTCCATGGTCATCCCCAGTGGTACTCGTCAGAAAAAAAGATGGATCCACCAGGTTCTGGATAGATTACAGACAGGTTTGTCGAGACTCTTAAGTAACTCGACAGTTTAGGATAAGTAAACATATTGGAAGTTCAAATTAGGCGCCAGTATTAGGCTAAGTTATATATCTTTATAAAAGATATGTACTATTTTGTATTAATTTCTATGGGTTTATTATCCTTAATTATATCGGGTTATCTATCTATCTATTGCCCAACGCAGTGATCCCCGAAGGGGTGGCCACGAACGAACCGCCCCCATGCACCTTTGTCCCCAGTCAGTCAATGCCCCTCCCCCCAACCAGCACCGCCTTCGTTCATATACTTCCTCACTCCATCCTTCCACTTCTCATTCGGTCTACTCCTCCCTCTGTCCCTCCACCTCGCTCTCGTACACCCTCTTAGTTATTCTCTCACTTTCCATACGTTCCATATGGCCGAACCATCTCAAGTTGTTCCTTTTCACACTTTCCAGCACATCTACCTCCACATCACACCTCCTTCTTACTTCCTCATTAGTCTGTCTATCCCTCCATGTAACTCTACACGCACTTCTTAGGTAATTCATTTCCACTGCTCTCAATCTTGGTCAGAGTCTCTCAACCAACGTCCATGCTTCGCTTCCGTAAATCAGTGTCGGGATTACCACACTGTCATGCAAGGACTTCTTCACTTCCATACTGACCACCCTATTTCTTGTTACTGCTTTCAGCGTTCCTATAACCCTCTTCCCCTGTTGTACCCTCTCCTGCACTTCTTCATCCATAGTCCCATCTTTACTCAACACACTGCCAAGATACTTACAAGAGTTGACGATCTCCATAGCCTGACCGTTCAGCTTCACCTCACACTCGTGACTTCACCCCCTTTGAAGACCATAACCTTGTTCTTCCCCGCATTTACCTTCAAATTACGTTTTTCGCACACTGTTCCAAACTCATTTACCAGATCCAGCAACTCCCATTCATTATCACTCATCAGAACTGTATCATCCGCAAACAGCAGTATAGGTAACTTCCACTCAATTCCCTCCCGTTTCAGCGATACACCAACATCCACTGCTCTTGATAGTATTTCTTTCATGACTCCATCCAAATATACAGTAAACTACCACGGGGACATCACACACTCCTGATTCATACCAACATTCAGGTCAAAGAACTCGCTCTGCTCACTCTCCACACGTACTGCCGCCCTTGCACCCTCATGCATGCTCTTCACTGCTTTCAGCAACTTGCCATCTACTCCGTATATTCTAAGTACTTTCCACAAACCTTCTGTATCCACTCTGTCATAGGCCTTCTCCAAGTCCATAAAGGCAACATACACCTTTTGTTTCTTCTCCAGATATTTCTCCACAACACAATTCAGGGTAAAAATATGATCTACACATCCTCTTCCCTTCCTAAAACCTCCCTGCTCGTCGCCTATGCATATCTCCGTTCTCACTCTCACTCTCTCAATAACTACCCTACTGTATAACTTCTCTACTATGCTTAGAAGACATATTCCTCGGTGGTTACCACACACACCTCTTTCCCCTTTGCCCTTATATAGGGGGACTATTTTGCCAGTCTTCCAGTCATCGGGTGCACTCCCCTTCTCCCATGCTAGTTTGCACATTTTCCATACCCATTCAATCACTATCTCACCACCATACCTCAACATTTTCCCACACACACTATCTGCTCCTGGTGCTTTCCCTAACTTCACTCTTTTCATGGCTTCCCACACTTCTGACCTCCTGATTCCCACCTCCTCCTCCACTACTTCTCTTCTTCTCCCTCCCATACCATATCCAGCTATGTTTGCTGGCTCTTCATTCCTTACATTTAGCAACTCATTGAAGTACTCCCTCCATCTTTAGACTCTCTCTTGCTTCTCGGCTAACATTCTCCCATTCTTATCTTTCACACCCTTACTGTTTCCCTTGCTACCTTCCCTAACTTTCTTGACTTCTTTCCAGACCAGTTTCTTACTCTCCCTCCATTTTACACTCGGATTCCTTCCAAATTCCTCATCTACTCTTCTCTTACTTTCCTACACTACTCTCTTCACCACCCTCTTACTCTCCACGTATCTTGCTCGTTTCTGTCTCTCGAAATCTTCATTCCCTCTACTACCCAACCACTCTCTATATGCTTTCTTCTTTTCTTCCACAGCTATTCTTACCACTTCTGTCCACCATGCTGTACCTTTCACTCCCCTCCCTCTTCTCCTCACTCCACACACCTCCTCACATGGTGCACAGATCTCATCCTTAAACACCTTGCTCATCTCCTCCACTTCCTCCATAACTTCCAGGTCGAACCCACCTAGTCGTCTTTCCACTGCTCTCCTGTACTCCTCCCTGACTTCCTCCTCCTGCAACCTCTCCACCCTCCTCACCATTCCACCCTCCTCTCGCCTCCCTCCAGCTCTCCTCACCCATTTCTTTTGTATCCTAACCTTAGCTACCACTACATAATGATCAGATAGACCCTTTCCAATACCCCTATACACCCTATCATCCATCACAGATTTCTTCATTCGTTCATCCACACATACATAATCAATCAATGAATTTCGTTCCACCACTGTCTCATCCTCCATCGTCCACACTTGTTTCCACGTGTACCTGTGGATCATTCTGCGTCGGAAGAAGGTATTGGCTATCCATAGCCTCCTCCCCACACATACGTCCACAAGTGCACTACCATTCCCATTCACCTCTGATGGTACCCCCCACCCTCCCACCACTCCCTCAACTTTCCTATCACCCACCTTACCATTTATATCCCCAATCAGAAATATTCTTTCATTCTTGTCAAACTTCTCCAGGCATGCCACCACATTCATCCAGAACTCCTCTTTCTTTCTTTCAAGTTTATCCTCTGTCGGGGCATACACACACACAATCGCCCACGTTTGTATTCCTACTTTCATTCTCGCCCACACAATCCTTGAACCCACAGACCCATACTCTCTTACACATTCCTTCCATTTGCTACTTGCATACAAACCCGCACCTTCTCTCGCTGTTCCTTCACTCACTCCAGCACACACACCCATTCCACACTCCCACATCTGAACTTTTCCATTTGGTCTCTGTCATTCCACATACATCCAGCCTGGCATTCACTAGCACTTACAGAACCTCTCTCTTTTGTGCCATCATTCATGCCACTAACATTCCATGTGGCCTGTTATTTCGTGTCAGAGGCCTAATTTCCGTCGGGTCCCGCTAGTTGTACCCGACCATATGAACCGCCGCCATGCGTTTCCGATCGGCGCCTTTGGCGGGGGGGGTTGGGGAAGAAGACTATAAACGAGTGGTGACATTCTACCCTAAGCCCATTAAGAAAGTCTCCATTTTGGGGCATAGTTATGTCAAGGCGATCTATGTGGACAAGCAAGTGTACCACCCCTTCTTTAAAGTAAAAACGTTTGCACAAAGGGGTGCTCGAGTAGACACCATCATGTCCTCTGCGGCCTGGGAGAACCACGTCCGTTACCAGCCGGACCTAACGTTCTTGGTCTTGGGCGGGAATGATATTCATCCCGAGACAGACATCCGCTCTGTCGCAAACGCCATCCAGGATCTTGCTAAAGAGATAGAAGATATCTCAGGGGCCTGCATTATCATAAGCCTGGAGGCGAGACCGGCGCCCGGTGGTCTAGCGGCAGAGCGGTATAAAAGCATTAGGAACGGGATTAATCGCTGGCTAAAAAAAGGTATATACTGCCATTCACAAAGTCCCGCTACCAATCTATGGCGGTGCGGGAAGGTGGTAATTGTGAAGACGGTGTACACCTGACCTGTGATGCAAGCGAAAATCTTTTTTAGCGGGTCGTGGCTGCTGCCCAGGAGCACTTCAAGCTCAACAAGCAAGCTTTGAAGGAGCAGTCCGATGAGGAGTGGGAGGCAGCTAGTTTTTCTAAACAAGATTTAAGTAATTGTTAGGTGGTATAGGTATAAAATTGCAACACTTAAATTGATGTAAATTACAATTTTAGGGGTTAAATTTATTTGTACGTTCTTAACTAAATTTAAAGGGGTATTTACCACAAACAATTTTTGTACGATTAGATGTTGTGCTAGCATATAATTTGATTATGTTTATACATTAAATTGGCTTGTTTTACAACATTTTGGCATCCCTTCCTTAGTGTACTCTAACAACATTTTGCCGCATATTATATAGGGTTAATAACTTTCATTTTGTGAGTGGAGATAATATAGGCATTCATTAACTTTAATTATTGCGCTCTGTGTCTTATTTCCCTCAGTATTGCCCTACAACAATACAATTGCGGCATTTAATATAAGGTTAACTATTTAAATTTAAGAGTGGCTTTGTTAGTTTACTTTCATTGTTGCGTTCCGCGTCATATTTCTTGCTTATTGCCCTACCCCGACATTACACGTTTAATTAATGATTACGTTTTAAGTCGGGGTTCCCTATATCTTGCCTTTATTGACGTCGGCTAACTTTCTGAGTGCGCTTTACGTCCATATAGGTAAGATATATTAATATTCTATTAACTGTATATTGCCATCATGTCGTTGACTCTATCCCAGTACAAACGAAGCAGGGGGGGTATCAAGAGTGGTTTGACTAGGATCACCAAAGATTTTTTTAAATTTTTAGTAGATGCAGATAAAGAAGCAATTGAGGCTAAATTGGCTTCGGTATTAAGACAGCTCGAAGATTTCCATTCATGTCGCCGCAAAATGGAAACAATCTATGAAGACGAAGAAGAGTATTTCGCGGACATAGAAGCAGACCTAGATTATATAGAGCGTCTTGATCAAGTTATCGTCCACCTTAAAGGTAAGCTAAAACAAAGGGAGCCAAATCACACCTACACCCCTCCACACCTCTGCCATCTGCCCACTTACTCCCAACAAACCAGGAGGTCCAGGACACCCAGCCCCCCTCTCCACCAATTCACAACACCACACCATCCCTTAACCACACCACTACCCCCAAAGCCTCCCCCTCTCAGACTCAGCTAGTCCCTCAGTATAGCTCACCACAAAACTGTTCTTAGCCACCTTCACCAATATGCAGATATTATCTGAAAAGACGGTGCTATTTTGGGCAAAACGGTGATATTAGAGGAAGATGTAGATTTGCACACCCACAAATTTGCAACAAATGGTACCGTACTGGTAACCAAGAAAAACTCTCCAGCTTCGCGAGGACGAGACAGAGGAAGAAAGCAAAGAGGGAAATGGCAGATGAAGACGAAGAGATCCAGGGAGATGGAAGAACACATATAATACATAGAGCACCTCCTGGCCCCCAAACAGTGGCGAATACTTACTGAAGACTATTAGAAACACATAGTACTCCAAACAATCTCTCCCCACTCTTGTTTGCAAATATACAAGGCCTAAAAACCAGAACCACAAACAAAGTACCATTTATTAGGGGCCTGCTAGAAGAAGGAAACGCTATATTTACGGCTCTCACAGAAACTCACATTAACACCTTACGAGCGGCCTATGCGGTTTATTTATGTGTACCGCCCAGCGGGGTGTTTTTAGCCAAAATAGGGCTGTTTACGTGATCATTTTCATGCCTAAATAAGACCCAGAACGTAAAACAAGTATCTATCCCTGAAAGGGCATAAACAGAGCTTTCGAATGACACCATAACGATCCTTGTATGATGGATAGTTTTCTTGCAATAACCGTGCAACGCGAGTGCAAAAAGCAGGTAATTCGGTACTTTCGGTACATAATTGAGTATGTAGCGAGTGAGAGAGGGAGGAGGTAGCTGAGATTTGTGTCAGTAGGTTCGCCGCGGTGGTCTGGAGCAGTCATACGCTCGCTAGTCTCCTGCCACCACTTGTCTCTCTCTCTCAGCCACATTACGTGCTGAAATTGCCACTCGAGTTATGTCGAGCGCCGCCACATAGTCCAGCTTTATTAAATACGACTTAAGTGGTGAGCCGCTAATAAAGGGTTAAAGACCAAGAAGATGGTGAATTATGGATTCCTGGTTAATTATAACCTACACAGGGCGGACAGAACGCATAGAACACGTGGAGGTGTAGCCTTGTATATACATGACTCGCTGATATGTACTGAATTCCTAAATAACAGCAATGAAGTGGTGGAAATACTGGGAGTTAAAATAGAATCCATAAATTTAGCAGTTATAGTAACATACAGGCCTCTGGACTCATCCCTAGAAGAATTCAAAACCCAGCTCAACAAAATAAAAACAGAAGTGGAAGCACTGGGGAACCCAACACCAAATATTATGTGGCTAGGAGACTTTAACCTACCAAACATTAAATGGAGACAAGTAGAAAACCAAGTAGTGGCAAATAACACCATGGAAGGAAATCCGAGAGAGCTTTTTACACTTTGCGACTATTTTAGTCTTAACCAGCATATTGCCGAACCCACACGGAAAACAATATCTTAGACCTTGTCTTCACTAACAATTACTCTCTAGTACACAGCATAAACATATCGGACACAACATACTCAGATCATACATTAATTGAGATCAAAACAACCTTAACAAGTGTTAAAACAACCTCAGAATCGAGACCAAGACCCGGACCTTTCAGTAAATTTAACTTCAATAACAAAAATATTAGGTGGGAAGAGGTAAATCAAGAAATGGAGGAAATAGACTGGGAAGATTTAATGAATAACCTGACACCTGCAGAATGTCTTGTCCTAATAACAGAAACCACGACCCAAATCTGTAGCCACCACATACCTGAAATACAAACAAGACGAAGAAGCAAACAAGATCAGGAAAGAAGGAAGCTGTACAGAAGAAGAAAATTACTCTCACAACGACACACACATCCAAATCTACAGGATAGGCAAAAGGCCAAAATAGATAGAGAAATTGTGGAAATTGAACACAGGCTAAGAATATCATATGAACTACAACATATGAAAGAGGAGAGGAAAGCTATTGCAGGTATAAAGGAAAATTCCAAGTACTTCTTTTCATATGCCAAACTAAAGGCTAAATCAGCATCAAACATCGGCCCACTAAGCAAAGGGGATGGGTCATTCACAGGGGACAAAAAGGAAATGAGCGAACTCTTACGCCGGCAGTATGAAACGGCCTTCAGTGAGCCTGATGAAACAAAAGCCATCAGAGACCAAAATATATTTTTCATGGTAACCTCTCCCATGGAACCCCCCAGCTGCTGGATATTGATTTCGGTCCAAAAGACATGGAAGAGGCCATTTCCAACATGCCATCCCACTCGTCTACCAGCGTGGGCAGAATCGCCTCTCGTTAGCCACTAGCGCTCGCCAGGGCAGTGAAATGGGCTACAGTTGTCAGAGAATGTTGTTCTTTCTTTCTTAACCCTCTATTAGCGGCGCGCAACATAAGTCGAGTTAAATAAATTTGGACTATGTGGCGGCGCGCGACATAGGTCGTGTGGCAATTTCAGCCCGTAATGTTGCTGAGAGAGAGAGAGAGACAAGTGGTGGCAGGAGAGTAGCGAGCGTATGACTGCTCCAGACCACCGCGGCGGGCCTACTGACACGAATCCCACTCTCCTCCACACTCGCTACATACTGAAATGTATGGGGAAAGTACCGAATTACATGGTTTTTTGCACTCGTGTTGCGCGGTTGTTGCACGAAAACTAGCGGTCATACAAGGATCGTTGTGGTGTCATTGGAAAGCTCTGTTTATGCCCGTTTAGGAATAGATGCTTGTTTTACGCTCTGGGTCTTATTTAGGCATGAAAATGATCACGTAAACAGCCCTATTTTAGCTAAAAAACACCCTGCTGGGCGGTACATATAAATAGACCGCCTAGCCCGCCAATAAGGTGTTAATAACCGCATTGTCACAGAAAGTCCAGTGGTGGTCTTTCCTTTCGTCTGTGACAACGGGAAGTATTTTATATCATTAGTAGAATATAAGATGCATGGTGTAAAGTTAAGGAGAAAGAGCGATAGAGGCAGCGTGGTGGTAGTGTGTGCGTGTGTATGTATGTTGCTGCCTCCCTCGCTCGGAGGAGTTTTCCACGCCCTTGATTGGCTGGTGGTTCCTGGCGCGTCCCAGGGGCCTGCTGCCGTATCGGCCCGTGATTGGCCAACCATCGCACCTTTGTGACTTGCCTACTGTGTGAGGGTCCACGGGAGCTGTTCTCCTCAGGACAGGCTAGGCGTTCATGCTTCTAACATCCCTTTGCAAACTCTCTCCCGATCACCCCCCTTTACCACTGTCTCTCTCGCTGAACTTCTTCTTTTCCATTTCTTCTCACCTTCATTCAATTACTTGTCCCCTTGGGTTCTGCATACGGTTTCCATAGCCGGCCTATTGTATTGTATGCGCCGTCCTCTGAGATATTTACATGTACTTAGAATAGGTGTTGAGGGTTCTTAGTTAGTATAGGTTAAAGAACTCTGTGTGTCTCCATTATTGATTTAGTGTTTCTGCTCTTTTATTTAATGCTAGACTGGGATAAGGTAACTGTAGTCGTTGTCCCCGATGTGTGTATGGTTTGCTTATACCTACACGACTTCGACCGGTCCTGTGGTAGCCTGTGTTGTCTTTTCGCTTGCTTCCTTTTCGAGAACAGCATTGTGTTGACTGAGGGTTTTGGCCTGTTCCAGTTCCACACTTTGCTGCCTCTTTGCTTATCTTTTGAGGGTCGCCAGGATAGAACCAGATACTTGTGATCTGGATCTATCAAGAGAACACCCCAGTCAATTAACGTAATTTAAAGGATGCAGTCTTAAGGACATCGCTAGGCTACGAGCCGGTCTTGCTCAACCACAATTCCTTACCTAGAGTATTCCAGCTAGACATTATTAATTGAGTAGACACTGGTTAGTATTTAATATAAGCTCTTTGATATGTACGCATTATTATTCACAGCATTTATTAGTCTAGGTTGTTGTTGAGTTGCACAACCATAGCAGACTGTTTCGTTGATGAGGAAGTACTTCTTTTAGTATCGAGCATTGCTACCGTTGCGCATTTATAGTATTCTCGTGTCGGTTAACATTATATGTCCTATCTTTAAGTGTATTCAGTTTACACGTGTTGTGTGCCTTTATATAGTTCAAGATTAGATACGAGCATCTTAGGAGCATCAGACTTTCTTCAGAAGTTTCCAGGTCTATGCTGTAGGACTATACTTCACTTTCTTTCAGATAGGAGTGAAGAGTTTATTGTTGTTTAGAGTAACCGTATTGAAGCATCTTGTTATTGTATTAAATCTTGCAGTGATTAATTGATCTCTCCATAGCTTCCCTTTTATGCATTTTAATGTAACTTGCATCTTGTTTGTTATCAGGCTATACCAGTGTGGGTTAGCCTGAAGTAGAGTACATTTATGCACAGTTAAGGGTACCCCATTATCGCAGATTAACTCTGGTGGGTATAGGTGTTTTTGTTCGCCAGCATATAAGTTCGAGGGTTTGGATCTAGCGTACCGTTGTTGCATAGTGCCCTATTACTAGTCCAATCATTATGTGCCCTTGTTTTATTCGTAGCCCTGGTCGTATCAAATGGCGACCTTGCCTAGTTTGTTGTTGTTGTTGTTCCCTAAGCTGCCTGGCCGAACTGCCCCGAGTCCCTGAGAAAGGCCATGGCCACGATCGGGCTTTCCCACAGAGCTCTCATTGAGTGTAGATTGTGTTGTTGGCGTAAGTGGTTGTGTGAAATGCCTAGTATCTTATCTTAGTCGCAATACTTTGCCTTGTATCCATTTATTATTATTGCAGTAATAACAAATGGCGACCTTGCCTAGTATCTAAGAAAGAATTGTAGGATTGTTGGACATTTGTTTTTTGAGGAATATTTTGGACACATGGATTTTTTTTTGGCAACGTAGTATAGCACTCGAGCATTTTTTTGAGTGAATAGTGCTACATGAGAGTTTAGGTACTCCTTTTTTTTATAAACGTTGAGAATTTTCGGTGGACACTATGTCGAACGACGGATCAATGCACAGTGAGGACACAGTACGGGAAGCAGACTCTGAGGTGCAGCAGCGGGGTTTGTTAGAAGGCATTAGAGTAATAACTAGTGAGGAGAATGCAAGGGAGTTTCTGGAGATGTCTATTACTGTTGACCGGGTGTCGTGGATTGATCGGTATGGTCTCCAGTGTTTGGCCACGGTCATGGGGCATGTGGGCACTAGCAGCATGTCGAAAGGTGACCTGTGTGCTCGGCGGGGTGCTGGGGCCCCCTCGGGCTCCGGAGCCGGGTACGTTCCCGCAGGCCGATAGTCACTGGCAGCGTGGTTTGTCACTGGGTGGGTCTCCAATTGTTTCATCTCCTCCTCTTCAAGGTTCAACTGCAGATATGCTCTTCCAGCTTGAGATGGCTAAAATGCAGGCTGAGCAACGAAAGCATAAATCTGAGCAGCAGCAGCAGCAGCAGCTTGAGATGGCTAAGATTCAGCAGCAGCAGCGGGTAGCTGAGCTTCAGGTTGAGGCTACGAAGTACTGTGCAGACAGAGATCTTGAGAAGTCTCGGGTGGAGTCGACAGGGCAGCGTCTCGGTTCTGGGAATCGAGGTCTTGATCAGTCTTTATCGCACCTTCTTAAGTTAGTCCCTGCATTTGACGAGTCGGGTGTCACCGAGTTTTTCATGCGTTTTGAGAAGAAGTGCCGGAAGCACCAATGGCCCGAGGTTAAGTGGGCAGCCCTTGTTTCCTCTAGGTTGGTTGGCAAAGGACTCAAGGCATATGATGCGTTGCCTTTGGAGTCTTGCATCGATTATGAGGTACTGAAGGAAGCTGTTCTGCGGGCGTACGAGTTACAACCAGAGACATATAGGTTGAGTTCCGGGGTGTTCCGAAGGGTCGTGAGTGCACTTTTCTAGAACATGCCCGGGAACTGTCTGATGCATTGAGAAATTGGCTGAGGTCAGAGAAGGTGACGACGTTCGAGGAGATTGAGCAGTTATTCCTTCTGGAGCAATTTTTCAAGTGCACAGGCGGCGACCTGACTTTGAACCTCAAAGAGAAACGTCTTAATACTCTACAAGAGGCAGCTGAGATGGCTGACCTGAGATTATCACTGTTCCGTGGGTGCGTGTCTGCACAACGGACCGATGCAGTTAACAAGGGGCGAAACACTCCACCCCCCCCGAGTCAGTGATACCACATTTAATAACAAGAGTAAGAGCAATGATACCAATTTTGATCACAAACCTAAAACCGTCCCGTTTAAGAAAGGTCAGGGCCCTTCCCCACCACAGGGGAAGTCCAAGGGTGAAGTAGAGTGTTTTAAGTATCATAACAAGGGGCATTTTGCACGTTCCTGCCCTAGTAACCAATCTACAGCAGTCGTGTCTTTGGCTAGCAACATTGGGGTGTCTCTGAGGTCTTCTGCATTTACCCGGGGTGGTATGTCAGATATGGGGGCACAGCCAGTAAAGGAGTGTCCGGAAGGCTCGAAACCTAGGCCCCTAGGCCCAAACACTGGACTGTAGAATCAGCTTGTGGAGATAAAGCCTCCTAACTAAAGGAAAAGCAAAAAACTAAGGTGCATAGACACAAGCGGACACCCAGCAGTGGCGTCGGACCTGAAGAAAACATGTTAGCGCCTGAATAGTACCCTAATTTTAACACTTCCTGCGGGCAAACAATAACACAACCCGTGCTAGCTAATCTAAACCATGTTCCCTACCACTCAGATAAATACAAATGAGTAAGGACTTACGAGAATAGAGCGAACGTCGAATGAAGCAGAGCGCGGGGCACACGTGTTGACAGTTTGTCCGCGGAGAAGAGAAGGAAGAATGTTGAGCTTGGCGAGAAGCGGCAATGAGCCACAACGCAAGAAATCCACCAATTATGGGAAGCTTGTTTATAACAGTATTTAATTATTAAAAGTTTTCCTTTTTTCTTCTCTTATTTTACGAAAGTTTTTTCGTAGTGGGTACCCGATCTATGACGACACCATAAGAGAAGTAGCGTTGCACTTATGAAGATTACTCTTTTACTTCCCCGCGGGCGGTCGATTCAAACGGCTGACGTGGGTGTTGAATGGAGACTATTATACTAATAGGCAACATCGTCAATGATGGAGGGGCCACTATTAAATATATAATCAATTCTGCGAAGCAGAGTGGTATCGCGCACACAGATCCCACCCGTATAGCCTACTGTGCACCATCATTCAGCTTGTCTGTCGTCGTCATCGTCGTCCGTCCGGTAACTCCTCCTAGACCGTTCAATGGATTATCACCAAATTTCACAGGTATATACATTTGGTCAATGCAAAGGTCAAAAAGAAATATTAAATTTAACCAAAAGGTTAAGGTCAAAGGTCAAGGTTAAAAATAAGGTCAATATTTCACCTGTTTTAGTTTGTACTCAAGTATTTCCATTTTCACTATACAAGTTACTGGCACCCTCGATATCTTATTGACCAAATTTGAAAACAATATTCTAAAGGGTAAGGTCAGAGGTCAAGGTTAAAGGTCAAAATAAGTTTTGTACTACTATTTCTTATAATAACTGTTAGATGCTCACTAGGCTTACCATGAATATTCGGAATACCTAAGCCAAGGTCATACAAGAAACTATTCAATTCCATATGAAAGGTCAAGGTCACAAGTAAAGGTCAAGTATACGGTCAATATGCCATTTTGTTTTACTTTTCATGCAAACTTCACAAAATTTGGTGAGATAGTTGCACTTTAAATGAAAAGGAAAATAACACATTTTGAGAAAAATATCATCAAGGTCAAGGTCAACTATTCTATATATATAGTAGTGGCAATAGATTCTCCTCGGGGGAAGCGGAGTCTTATAAGACTTATAAACTGTTTCGGTAAACAACTAAATAAACTTTTCCAAGTCCCGAGCCCCGTACCGACTGCTAAAAAGGCAGTAATATTTTTCACTATGCCATTTTTAGGACCATCAAGTTACTCGATTCGCCATAAAGTCACAAAATTGATTCGTTGCTTCTATCCCCAAGTGTCCCTCAGAATAATATTCAAACCTACCAATACTTTGTCTCGTCATTTCAAATTCAAAGATCGTATCCCGGATGTTCTGCAATCCTCTATTGTTTATCAATATAAATGTAGCTGCCGTAATGCAACTTATATAGGCCAATCAAAACGGCACTTAAACACGAGGGTTGCGGAGCACCTGGGTCAATCTTATAGAACTGGACTTCCCATTTCTAAACCATCCTTTTCAGCTATTCGAGACCATTGTGAACCTTTAGGCCATTCCATTAACAAAACAGATTTTTCAGTAATTTTCAGTTGTTCTGGTGACACTACCCGGTTAATAGCAGAGTCCCTCCTCACTCACCATCTTAAGCCCACCTTGGGCACCCACGAATTCTCCTCCAACCTATTATGTTTCTAAGGTATTGTGTACAGTTTAGCCTACAATATCTACACATAGTTCACATATGGTTTAGCTGTTTCTGTTGCTTGTGTTTGTTTCTATCTCTTTTTTCGCGATTTCTAACTTTTTATGTTTTCTAAATCATTATTAAAAATATATTTGCTTTAAATGTCAACATAATGTATTAATACATTTATTTCTTATTGCTTTAGGTCTGATGATGACATATGTTAATGTCGAAACGTTACCGGTACCAGAATAAAGATGTTCGTGTTTACCTTGGTGTTGCTTGCCCCTATATATATATATATATATATATATATATATATATATATATATATATAACTAACTGATGGGTTTTAATGAAATTAGTCATGCTTATTTGATTTTCCTGGGCATTGTCAATACAAAAATACTCTTTCATAAAGGTCAAAGGTCAACTTATGCTTAATGTTTTTAGTTTGTATTCAAATTTCTTTATTTTCACTATACAAGGTACTGGTAACCTTGATATCATATTGCTCAAATTTTAGATAAATATACTAAAGGGTAAGGTCAAAATTCAAGGTCAAATGTCAACATAGGTTTTATACTAGTATTTCTTATATTAACTCTTAGATTCTCATTAGTCTTACCATGTATATTCGGAATACCTAGGCCAAGATCATACAATAAACTATTCAATTCCATATGAAAGGTCAAGGTCACAGGTTAAGGTCAAATTATTATTATTATTATTATTATTATTAGTATTATTATTATTATTATAGAAGCTGTCTAAGCCTCCGAACAGGGTGCAGATACACCTATAAAAGATGAATCCCCACAAAATACCCGTAAGTACTGGAGAGAGACTAAGACAACTAAGAAAAGGGAAAAGGGCTACAGTAGTTAGAGAGCCCAGAAGAAAAGATCAGTTTGTCAATTAAAACACCATTCTAAAAAGAATAAAAGCAAATCATAATTAAACCAAAAATTTACTGCTGTAATAAAATATTAACTCTGGACTTAAAAGCTGAGATATGGGTTGACTGTACAACCTCGTTTGGCAAATGATTCCAAAAGGGAATCATTGAAGGAATAAAACACCGAGAAAACTGAGATGTAGAAACATTACTTGGAGTCATGGCAAGGTCATTAAGACTCCTCGTAAATCTTGTTGCGCGAATTGGAAAAAAAGGTTCTGGTAAAACACTATGCAATGGATGCTGAGTATTGTTAAAAATTTTAAATAAAAGACTAAGGGCACCAACCCGACGCCGATGATGAAGATCAAGAGATAGAGCAGGAAGAACAAATTTAATAGAATTAAGAGCTTTATCAAGCAATTTCAAATGACAGTCAGCAGCCGAGTTCCAAACAGGAGAGCAATACTCAAAATGAGGCAAAATAAAAGCATAAACAGATTTTATGACTGGTTTCACAAGCGAATGTTTTGTAACACTTGCGAAGTAAACCAATCTTTTGAGCAATAGTAGAAGACAAGGAACGAATATGCTTTTCAAATGTCAACTTAGGATCGAGAATCACTCCAAGCAAACGCAAACCTGACACATCCTCAATTTGTTCACCAGAAACATGCAAACAAGGATGACGAGGAGCCAAAGTACGTGATCTACTGATTATCATGGAGTGAGTTTTCTTAGCATTAAGCTTCATACCCCAAAGTTCACACCAAGAGGTAATCTTAGCCAAGTCCCTGTTTAGAGATACTGCAACTTCGATTCTACTCTCTGGAGATGGAATTGATGAGTATAAAGTTATGTCATCGGCATAAGAAACTACTTTATTTTAAAGCTCAGGGCACAAGCAAGCAGTAAAAATAATGAAAAACAGAGGCCCAAGCACACTGCCCTGTGGAACACCCGAAACAACAGGCACATAAACAGAATACACCCATCAACGACAACATGCTGAGACCTGTCTGTCAAAAATTCTTTAAAAATAGATAAAAGACTACCACCAATACCATGAAGTTGCAGCTTATATACAAGGGCTTTATGATTAACAAGATCAAGAGCAGAACTAAAATCAATAGCCACAACACAAGATTCATACCCTTTGTCCAACGAAGACTGAAGATCATGAGATAAAGTTAAAAGCGCATCGCAAGTACCCAAACCTTTGCGAAAACCAAACTGTGAATTGGGTATTATATCAAGACGATTACAGTATGAAGAAAGGCGTCTAGCTAAAAGCCTTTCAAAGATCTTTGAGAGAATAGGCGTTATGGATATAGGACGATACTCAGATGGGGATGACGAAGCAGTAGCTCCCTTCGGAATTGGAATGATGCTAGCTTTTCGCCAGCAAAGAGGAAAACTACCAGATTTCAAGAGCAACCTAAATACTAGAGCCAATTTAGGTGCTAAGACAACAGCAATCTTCTTAAAGAAGAGAGGGAAAAATCCATCTGGGTCAATCCCACCATAAGTGTCAAGATCCAATAAATATTTTCTCAATTCTGCTCATTTGAATGCTATCGACTTTAGATTAGGACTAGGGAAACATGTTAAGGGCAATTGCAATTCCTGATCACTCTGCTTACCTATGAAAATATTAGAAAGCATATTACCCTTAGTTAATGGATCAAAAGCTATAGAACCATCAGAATCACGAAGTGGAGGCATGGTGGAGTCAATTCCAAATAGTGAGGCCTTAAGTGAGGCCCACCATTTATGTGGCTGAGTAGCACCTGCGAGAACTTCCTGCAAATGGGAATTGTAATCCCTCTCGGCTGTACTATATACTCTCTGCGCAACTGACCGAAGATGTACATAGTCATCCCAAAGCAACTGGGTTAGATTACGTCTCCAGCGGTGATATGCAGCCTGCTTGTTATTATATGCACGCTTACAGTCGTCCTTGAACCAATACTAAAAGGTCATAAATGAAAGGTCAATATGATATTTTTTTTTTTTTTCATGCAAACTTCACACAATTTGGTGAGATAGTTGCAATTTAAGTGCAAAGGAAAATAATAAATATTGAGACATATGAAGGTCAAGATAGTGGTCAAAGGTCAAGGTCAGCTATTCTATTAATATATATGAAACTAACTGATGGCTTTTAATGATATTAGGCATGCTTATTTGATTTTCATGGGCAATGTCAATGCAAACAATAATGTACTCTTACATAAAGTCAAGGACACAGGCCAAGGTCAAAGGTCAACTTTTATTATTTATTAAAAAAGGATTACTCCATTTTTTGAACTGACTGTGTTACACCTTATTACTTAAATCACATATATATCAAATTTCACATAAATATTGTAATAGTTAAGGTCAGAGGTCAAGGTCAAAATAAGAGTACAGTATTTGTAATTTTCCCTAAACTTCTCCTTGACTGTTTAATGTATTGTCATCAAAGATTTAGGTTAAAGGTCAAGGTCAAAGAACAAAAGAAGAGTGTTAATTATTTGGTTTACCTCTTCCTAGACTGTTTAACCCTTTGTGTACCGGTGACATCTTGTTTATTGTATTGTAGCTATAATAAACGATATTGTGGAGCTTATGAGGGATCTGTGGTAGTAAAAAGGGTTAATTAAGATAGTTGAAAGCCTGCTAATTTTATAGAGGCCCTTCATAAACTAAATAAAATAGTCTTAATATCTAGTATGAAATGAAACCGACAGAACTGTACTGAACGGGTTATATGTATCATTACCAAATTTTGCTGGCAAATTTGGTTGGTCAATGCAATGATTGTCCAAATTTTGTGTTTTTGTTATTGCAAGGTCAAGGTGAATGGTGAAGGTCACAGATTATGGTCACTATTTTTTTCTTATATATATTTTAAATTTCATGAACCACCAAACAGTCAGCACGAGTGTCCATGCTTTAATCCACTGCACACAAGTATCCTCTATCATGCCGTGGTATATTGGATTAAAGTATGGGCACATGTTCTGACTGTCGGCGGGTCAAGTCCGGCTGTGAGTATAAAAACATTTAGGAGCTTATGTGTAGTTGCGATATACTGTATATATATATATATATATATATATATATATACTTTATATAAACCGATTTTACCCAAGAGATTCAATACTACCGGAGTTGCGTATGCATGTTTATTTTTATTTTATTTTTGTAATGCGAAAACTGCACACCTACTTTATTAATACTTATCCATTTGCGCCTGTTTTACTTTTAATATGAACATATGAAATTTGGAAAGCAATAAAACAAGTGGTAACAGCAATTGGCTGGTGAAAATCGTGTATTTTAGCCCCACGGTCGTAATCTGACCTTGATTGGCGAGAGTAAGACACCCTCCCTCTCTTATGTCTAACATGGTACTGACAGACCAGAGCTCTCAGACTGGCTTAGAGGGTCGGAGATATACTCCTCCTCCCTCTTCTCCACCCATCCTCCCATGAAAATACTCTATAAATATTGGGAATAATGTGGAAAATACCGGATAAATGAGGAGGAGGGTGTTGGGACACATGTGAAGGAGTGGTAGCAATTAATGGAGGGGAATTATTTCACCTAATCACATATTGCAGTCCAGAGGTTAAGAGCCAAGGCATTAAACAAAAAAAACATTCAAAACACCTCACTGGCATTCAAAACACCTCACTGGCATTCAAAACAAAGCAATATGTAATTAGGTAAGACAATCCCCTCCATTACTTGCTACCACCCTTCCATATGTTTCACCCCCTTTTCCCCCCTCTTCAATTATCGGCTACTTTTCCTCTTATTCTCCCTCTTGTCGAGTTATTTTATCGCGCAAATTTCCCTCGCGCGGTTTCGTTAACACGGGTGAGGCAGCTAGAGATCCTTGCAACACAGAGATTTCTATTGCAAGCCCTCAGTGTCGCACTGGAGGTCGGAGAGTGAGGAAGTTCGCCACCTGGGCTCTCGCCTCATGATACGAAAGGGCGGAAATTATACGTCTTTTTCACTCCTCAAATGATATTCCCAATGTGATTGCTATTAAATGTTCATAATATTATTATGTTCTTATTAAAATTAAAATAGGGGCATAAGGAGAAGTAATAATGTTATATATTGTAAACATGACAATTTTCATAAGAAATGAAGCAAATACCTTCGCCTGGCTGGCCATTTGAAACACTATAGTTTCACTGTTCTTGGGTTAGGGGAGCCGGATTTAGATTATATAACTGTCTGTTCCCCACTCGAGTTGTGATTTTGGGGGAACCCAGGTAGAAGTACCAGATTCCTCCTTTTAATCACAGTAGTGGTACTGGTGACAGACCTCCTGCCTGTATAGGTTCGAATCCTAGCCTTAGCTATTATATTTTTTATCAAATATGTATCATAACTGTCATGCTTATGGGAGCCTGATTTTGATTAAAACACTGCCTGTCACCCACTCGAGTTGTGGTTGAGACGGGGGGTGGGGGGGGGGGTAGGTAGAAATACCATATTCCTCATTTTAACCACCTCTATTGGTTCAAATCCTAGAGCTAGCTATTATATTTGTTATCAAATTTACATCTTGTCATGCTTAGGGGAACCAGATTTCGATAAAAAATACCCTGTCTGTCCCGCACTCGAGTTGTGGTTAGGGCGGAACACAGGTAGAAGAACCAGATTCCTCCTTTTAGTCACCGCAGTGGTACTGGTGACAGACGTCCTGCCTGTATAGGTTCGAATCCTAGCCCTAGATATTATATTTGTCATCAAATATACATCTTGTCATGCTTAGGGGAGCCGGATTTCGATGAAATGATTGTCTGTCCACCACTTGTGTTATGGTTAGGGGGGGGGGGGGACACAGGTAGAAGTACCAGTCTACCAGAACACTCCTTTTAACTACCGCAGTGGTACTGGTGACAGACCTCCTGCCTGTATAGGTTCGAATCATAGACCTAGCTGTTATATTTGTCATCAAATATACATCTTGTCATGCTTAGGGGAGGCGGATTTGGATTAAAATACTTTATGTCCCCCACTCGATATGTGATTGGGGTGAACACAGGTAGAAGTACCAGATTCCTCCTTATAACCCCCGTAGTGGCACTGGTGACGGACCTCCTGCCTGTATTGGTTCGAATCATAGCCCTAGCTATTATATATGTGTTGTTTTTTTTTTTTTATTCTCAGCTGTATTTGTGTATATGAGATATACTATATACATATACTGTATACCTACTGCATACATATGGAAGGTACAGTCAACTCGTTTAACCCGGGAATGGCGAAAACACTCTTAAGAGGTTTTGGTGGGCAAAGGAGACGTTCCTCTTAACCCTTCCAATCCCAGGTTATATACGTCAGTAGATAAGTAGCTCCCCAGTCCAGTCCCAGCGACGTATATATCTGTCGGTAATATACTTTCCTTGTAACTGCCTATACAAGGCTGTACCAGTCACCACGACCTTTTGAGCACTGCTCCCGTGTTGGCAACACTTCTCACCTTATATGAGACCCTCTGAAGGGTGACAGAGCCAGTGTTGCCTCATCATTGGAGGTGGATAGGTGGTCTCTCCTGCCATTTTTGCCACATTGCTTGGGACTGCTGGGGACTTGTATTACTGTATCCTACGGTACAGTACGGGTTAAGGGGACCGACCGGTTATTTACTAACTTCCAGGTCTTACTTTCAATTTAAATGCAATTTGGCACAGGTGTATGTGACGATAAAACTAGGTCACAAATATATTTTTTATTTTTATTTTTTATTTCAGTTTAGGTAAAAAAAAGTCGCAAACTATAGCACTACTAAGATGCATATAACTTCTACAGAAATCCCTATAGCACCTGATGTATGTGATCAAACAACTCACAAAATATGTGTCTGTAGATTCTATACAAAAAACTTTGTATATATTTGTGTATTTTTGGATTTAGGTGATTATGAATTTAGGTGAAATTATTTTGTAGAATTTTACGATTGTCACAACATGCTGCAAACAAACAAAGTTGGCAAGAGTAAATTACCTTTATAAATAATGTAGTGTTTTTAATTCCCTTTCCAATGGTATATACACCATTCCTATAGGTCTAATAATACCTTGGATATAAGATCCCAAAGGGCGACAAAACAGGTTTTGAGAAAGACATGTGAAAGTCTAAGGTAATTATGTGAGCATTTAAAAAAACAAATTTTTACAATATTTTATCCAGGAACACGGCAGATTAAAAGATAAAGCGTATGGAAGGTTTCCATTTATATATGTACGATCCTCGATCCTCGTATAACCAATAGTTACTAAGCAAGTCAATTTCAAAGCTTGCTATATAACGTTTTTAGAAATACAATAAAAGTTTGGAAAACATAAAAAAAAAAAAAAATCCAATGGGTTTTCACTAATAACATTTCACTGGCTTACGAAGGGATGTTGACTCTAGTTGAGTAAACACCTAATGTTTTGTTAAGGATTTCGAGCTTTTTAAGCCTAAATAACCAGTCGGTCCCCTTAAGAGGAAAGGCCTAACAAATATTTTAAAAGGCCCAAGTAGTGTTTCAAAAACAAAAAGTTATTAAGTGAGATAATTCCCCTCCATAGCCTCTATCACTCCTCCACATGTGTCAAAACCCCCTTTTCCCCCCCCTCCTTCAATTATCACCTATTTGTCCTCTTATTCCCTTGTTTATCGTTTGATTTACCGTGCCAACATCTCCAATACGGTTCTAAGGCGTGGTCATGCACCTACCGAGTGTGTGTGAGAGAGAATGAGAGTGAGAGACTCAGTCTGTCTATAGGCGTGGAAGAGGGAGGGTGTACGTTGCGTCTGCCTCAGATTTCATGAATGAACGGTCGGTAATAATTCGCGATTTTAACCCTCAAAACACTATTCCCACTTGTTTTATTGATGTTACTTGTTAATATCTTCATATTAAGCGTAAAATAGGCGCATATGAATACGTAATAATGATATTTATCGTAAAATAACGATTTTAGGCGGGACTGAAGCCAAATATGGCCACCCAGTAGTATGGTGTTTACTACATATAGCTCGCCTTTTAACCCTTGTCTGGCGGGGGTGGACTTAAGTCGGTCTAGAGAACCATGGACTATGTGGCGGGGACTGACCTTAAGGCGGTGTGCAATTCTGAGCAATATTTAGCTCTGAGAGAGAGACGGGCGGTGGGAGGAGCGTAGGTCCACTCTGACCGCTCGGCACGGACCCCGCGCCAGCACTGGGCCCTACTCCACACACAACCACACTCACTGCCTCACTACACAGGAATTATGTAAAGATATTACCGTATTTTAGGGATTTTGCACTCGTCTTGCACGATCGTTGCAAGAGAACGCGAGGTCGTAGAAGGATGGTTCTGGTTTCATTGGAAAGCTCAATTATCGCCCTTTCAGGGATACATAATTGTATTACGCTCTGGCTCTTGTTTATGCATGAAAAAGAACATGGAAACAAGGTCGTTTAGGGTAAAACCATCCGCTTGGCGGGTAGTAGAAGTTACTGACGGGCCCGCTCGTAAGGCGTTAAAGGTTAATCCGCAGAGTCTTGGCAATTTTTGTTATGCAGAATACTGTAAGAAACCGTGTTGCTTATGCATTTCTTAATTAATATTAGTTTTCAATTTTATACATTGCACATTTATTTTATACATTAACTATTAAACTTTTCCTAGGCCTAAACAAATATTCTGAGATTCTGCGGATTATACGACTTTACTGTATATATATATAATTATACAGTATATATGTATATATATATCAACATCTAACCACTTACACCAAGTTCAGGGTAAATATATAATGAATTATTGCAACTGTCGGGAATCGAACTCGGGGCCCACACACATGACGACCGTGCACTATCACTGTACTACCAATAAGGTTAAAGGTTTAACACACAATTCTTCGTACATATACCTTGTCGATATTATAGGCACTTGCACTGATTGTTACACTAAACCCAACCTCACTATGATTGTCAAATGGAAGTACTGATATACACGTAGATATAGTATTATGAAATAAATGCCAATCAACACATTATTTTATATCAGTATATTCTACAAACGTCCTTAACATCTAACCACTTACACCAAGTGCAGGGAAAATAAATTATGAATGATTGCAACTGCCGAGAATCAAACTCGGGACCCACACACAGGATGACAGTGCTCTACCAGTGTACTATCAAGAAGGTTAAAGGTTTCGCACACACTCTATAGCCTTCTTCACATGCTCATGATATATAAGCCATTATCGAATACCTGATATTAATCTAAGCATGTATTCATATCCCACTGCACTATGATACCCTAATGATTACACGAAGGAAGGGGTAATTGAAGGGGCCTTAACCACAGTGGATAGCCTCGCTAGGAATTACTCCTGAACCTGAATAAATATATATGATCACCAGCCCACCAAGTAATATAAGGATGTTACTCACCCAACTCCAGAGCCTAATTCCAAAACCGAGGCACCGTTCAGGCTGGGAAGAAAATTCATGAACTCGTCTAGGTCAGCACTGTACAGCAGCGGGTGTTTGTTTATGATCATGTTCCCGTTATTAGCCTCTTTCGTGGACCACAACTTCCATCGCTGATCCTCCATTATTTCAATCTGTGTTGCAAATATTCTATTGGATATTATAGTTGCATATTATATAAATTATATAAACACAACTGTTGTCCCAATTGTTTACAATTTTAATTGCCTCATAATTTAATATACATTAAATACTTCTACAACATTTGTACTGGCGTATGACATTAACCCCTCCAACCCGGATGGGCTCTTGAACGCCCATAACAACCTCGGCCCGCGCAACCCGGAAGGGCTCTTGAACGCCCATTGCTTGCATGCGTGCTTTCGAATGCCGCGCGTACATTTTCGGTATCGTGGGACGGTAGGTGGCGCCACCAGGCGTAAACTCCGCCACAGCAACAGTATCTACCCCGACGCCATCATGGACAGTACGCCAAATAGTGATTCCGCTGTGTCCGATACCGTGCTTCCTACGACGCCCTTGCTTGTTCGTCGCGCCTTACCCCGACGCCATCGCCTAAATGTGTTATCTCCCGGAGGTATTGAGACGACATTGAGACTTTATGAGCGAGCTGATGCCAAGCATAATGTTGATGATGAAGTCAGTGACGACTCCAGTAATTATAAGTCGAGTGATTATGGCCATGAGAGTGATAAAGAAGAGCAATTCCTGGGATTTGCGAGAGAACATGACAGTGATGAGAGTGATGAAGGTGATGTACCAGTTGTTGAGGAAGCTGGTTTACCTAAAGACAGTGAACTTGAGAGAGTGAGCGAGTGGGAGAGTTCAAGGTCACTCACCAAATTTCGCTTAAGTGACACGACGCCAAGCCCTTCCCCTGGTAAATCGCCTTTCAAGCTACATTTGTATAAGCAGAAAATACTTGAGAAGGCGGCTGCGGCAGCTAGGGAACAAGCAAAACTACTTGGTGAGGATGAGGCTGTGAGTGAGGGTCAGCGTGGTGACCCTTCTCGTCCGCCATTGTCTCCCTTATCTACCCACGCCACCCAAGATGACCCGGATGCCCCGCATTCTTCCCCACCACCCCCACCATTGCCAAGGGTTGAGGACCCCACACTTTCGGCCTATTTGCCTCCTAGGTCCCCCGACAGGAGACATACTGCTGCCGAAAAGGGGAAAGGTAGGAAATATACCAAGAAAATTAAGAAAAGTAAGAGAGTTTTGTTCGAGGCTCCCGCGGCGTCCACCCCGGCCGGCCCCAGCCATACGTCCCCGCAACTTTCCCCACGGTCCTCCCCACCTCTCCCGCCTTCAACATGTCTTCCTGAAGAAGTCTTTGAGCTCGCATCACCAATACCTGGCCCTAGTGACAGTGAAACATTGCTTTCTGTCACTCGTCGCAGGCCAAGGAGCCCGGGACCTCGGGGGGACACAGCCTCACCTGCCACTCCTTCCCCACCTCGCCCACCCGCACGCCGCCCACGCATCACTGGTTCCCCGCCAGATTATGTGGGGGCCACTGATGATGAAGGGCACCTCTCTGAAGACTCTGGCCATGATTACATAGGTCCACCGTCAGGGCAAGATGACCACTCTGACGATGACTATATGGACATCGACGACCCTCGACCCATCCGCTTGGCCCGGCGTCGTGCTGCCCGTCGTGCTGCCCACCGCCCTGGCCGCCGCCCTCGCCGCCCTAGGGCGCGCGCCTCCCGAGTTGGCCGTGGGCGTGCTGGGCCACCAGCTGGAGCTCCTCGTCAGCGTAGACAAGACCCATTCTACGTTTTTCAGTGGCAAGACGTAGTTGATGAGGATGCATACAACCCTGATGTGCCAGCTTTTGATGAGGTACTGGAGGGTTCAGGCGTTACCCCCAATTTTCCTGCAGGCCCCAATGCTCCACCACACGAACTGTTTGAGGCCTTCTTTGATGAGGAGGTGGTAGGCTATGTTGTCAAAGAGACAAATAAGCAGCACCAATTCCAGGTCCACTTTTTGGGAAAGGTGACCAAGGGCCACATGAGGCAGTGGACCCCAGTGACTCATAATGAGTTCATGGTGTTCCTGGCACTCACCATGCTAATGCCTCATGTCAAGAAGCATAGGTTGCCTGACTATTGGATCACCAATGATCTGATATCCACCCCTGCCTTCGGGAAATATATGTCTCGCGACCGGTACCTTGATATCCTCGCAGCGCTCCATCTTGTCACCAACCTTGACGTCCACCTCCCAGACAAGCTGTGGAAGATTAGGACGTTGTATGAGATGATGCGAGAACGCTTCACCTCCTACTTCAAGCCCTTCCGCAAGGTCGTCATTGACGAGTCTCTTGTGCTGTTCCGGGGAAAACTCAGCTTCCGGCAGTACATCCCCTCAAAAAGACATCGCTTTGGCATAAAATTCTTTGTGCTGTGAGACTGCCAAACTGGCTATGTCCTGGACTTCCTGGTCTACAGCGGGAAGGAAGGGGACTTGCTTGTGGACCCCCTCATTGGCTTTGGCGGAGCAGTGGTGCAAGCCATGATGGACCGCTACTTTCATAAGAATCACGTCCTCTACACGGACAATTATTACACGTCCCCCACTCTCTCACAGTACCTGCATGAGCGCAAGACGGGGACTGTAGGCACAGTACGAGGGAAAAGGAAGGGCATGCCACCTTTCCCTCCAAAGACCAAAAAAGGTGATGTGTTCAAGAAGAAGTCGGGGCCCATTCTGGCTATCCACTGGCACGACCAGCGGAAGGTCAACCTCCTGACCACCATCCACAAGGGGGAAATGGTGGAGACTGGCAAGGTGGATCGCCGCACCCAGGCCAGGGTGACCAAGCCCGATGCTGTCCTGGACTACAACATCAACATGAGGCTGGTGGACAAGTCCGACATGCAGATAGGCTTCATTGACTGCCTGCGTACCTCGTGCAGATGGTACAAAAAGTTCTTTCTGCATATGGTGGACATGTCAGTTCTGAATGCCTACAACATATACAAGCTTCGGAATGTGAACACACCCATGAAGTTCAATAGCCTGCGGAGGTTCCAAAAGCAGGTGTTGACGGAGCTCCTGGAGAAGTATGCTATGCCACAGAGGGCAGTGGCACATCCTGGGCCCGCCGTTATTGACCGCTTGCAGTCTGCTCAATACTTGACTAGGCACAGGCTTGGTTCCCTGCCTCAGAATGAATCCGGAAGAACACAGCAGAAGCGGTGCCATGTCTGCTACAACAGCAGGGTGAAGCCGAGGTCAGGTAAAAAGTCAACCCTGGAGTGTGTGGAGTGCAAGGTGGCACTCTGTGCTGTAGATTGCTTCTTTGATTACCACTCCAAGCTGGAGTTCTAATAATCATACTGAAATTGCCAAATAAAATGACAATATGTACACTATAATTATATATAGGCAAAAAGTGGAAGAAAACCAATGTATTGTAATACAAAAGTCATGTATTATGAGAACATTGATACAAATACAATTACACCATAATAATATGTGAAAGTGACACATATGTATATACCAAGTGACATTCATATGATTAGAACCTATAGAAATATAGAAATCAGTGAAAAAAGACACAATAAATTGTATATAAATCGTTTACAAATCATATAACTAAGTGAAAGTGACACAAGACCTAATATTTGATGGCCAAAGTATAATAAACACCTGTGATAACGAATAATCAGTGCCTAATACAACAATAACCTACCTCAATTACTAATAAAATGTACGGTATCGAGTGAAAATGAGCATTATCAGTGACAGTGACACTCTCTAAAGCATATTTGTCAAAGTGAAAGTGACACAAGCCCTAATATTTGATGGCCAAAGTATAATAAACACCTGTGATAACGAATAATCAGTGCCTAATACAACAATAACCTACCTCAATTACTAATAAAATGTACGGTATCGAGTGAAAATGAGCATTATCAGTGACAGTGACACTCTAAAGCATATTTGTCAAAGTGAAAGTGACACAAGACCTAATATTTGATGGCCAAAGTATAATAAACACCTGTGATAACGAATAATCAGTGCCTAATACAACAATAACCTACCTCAATTACTAATAAAATGTACGGTATCGAGTGAAAATGAGCATTATCAGTGACAGTGACACTCTAAAGCATATTTGTCAAAGTGAAAGTGACACAAGACCTAATATTTGATGGCCAAAGTATAATAAACACCTGTGATAACGAATAATCAGTGCCTAATACAACAATAAGCTACCTCAATTACTAATAAAATGTACGGTATCGAGTGAAAATTAGCAATATCAGTGACAGTGATACCCTAATAAACATATTTTATATAATTGGCCTCAAAATAACTAGAAAATATCAAATAAACATCACATTCTCAATATCAAACACTAAAATCGTCTAAGGGAGATAAATACTTTGGCGCGGCGAGCGGCTAGGTGCGTCGTAGCCATGGCCGAGGCGACGCGTCCGAACGCGGGAAGAATTTGCCGCCGAAAAGCACTCGTCTTCCCGCGCTCACCATTATGCAACCAGAGGGGCTAGAGACCTCTACTCAACGCCATTCGACAGAGGAAGGTTTGTGGAACATTATTCTTTTTTATTTACAACATTACATGACATATTCATTGACTTACAGAGTAGTTAACATAGGCCAAAGATCGTCAAAACACCCGGTACCGGAGCACAGTCGCAAGCTATAGCCCCCGGGGCTGGAGGGTTAAACAGTAGTTTGAGTAATCAAGTTAACAGCAATCATGAATTGAGCAGACCTCATTTAGATTCATTTGGCACGCATGAAAGATTAAAATAGGTCCAGCTAGCTATGATTGGATATGTAAATTGTCATTGTCATATGGTTAGCCCTTTAAGTACCAGCGACGTGTCATATTTTTTTCTAGCTATATTTAGACGATATTATGCAGCTTAGGAAGAATCTGTGGTAGTTAAAAGGGTTGTTTGAAGCCTTATTATTGCTAGAGGTCTTTCCAAAGCTAAATCAAATCGTCTAATAGTTGCAAGAATATGATGAAAAGGACGTCCCTGGTAATGAATGAGTTAATGATTATACTTTAAGCATTCGCAATTACAATATTTGTGATATTCATATTGTCTATTGTACAGTATATCAAATATATATGTGTGTACATATTTTTGCTTCAACATTAAATAAGGTTGCAAAAAACGGAAGGATTTCATATATACTGTGTATATATATATATACTGTATATATATATATATATATATATATATAATAGTAAGTATGTCTCACAAATACACGTGAGCTACTAAATGATTTTTGTATTCTCAGTGGGGCTCCAACCATGGACGATTGTCCATTTTTTACCCAACTCGACCACAGCGTGATAAAGGGTATATATTTTATCTTTTCCTATTTATATTAACACCTCCCGAGCGGCTAGTTTTGTAACACTACTACCTGCCCAGCGGGCAGATTTACAATAAACTAGCTTCATTCCATGCTCTTGTTCATACATAAAAAAGAGCCAGAGCATAATACAATTATGTATCCGTGAAAGGGCGATAATTGAGCTTTCCAATGACACCTGAACCATCCTTGTACGACCACGGGTTGTCTTGCAACGATCGTGCAACACAAAGGGAAAATCCCTAAAATACAGTAATTTAGTCAGTTTTGACCCTGTATTGCGGGACCAGGGATGTGGTGGGATGTGATGAAACCGTCAGTGGCGGGACAACGTCCATGCCGAACGGTCAGAGCCCACCCGCGCTCCTCCCACCGATCGGACTCTCTCTCAGAGCCGATTATGTGCTCAACATTGCATTGGACTTAAGTCGGGACCAGCTCTTTAGGTCTTGGTTCTCTAACTGACTTAAGTCGGGACCCGATAGACAAGGGTTGGAGAAGGGAAATCCTACTTGAAGAATGTATTTAATTTCATACACAAGTCATGCACTTTGGAGAGACATTGGTTAAATTTAATTCTAGATAAACCAAGCACGAGAGTCATTAATACTACACTCAAGCTGCAGGGCCCGACATATGTAGAGTGAGAGAATCGTGGACACCCCTGCGGGGCCCGCATTATGTCGCAAGGGATGTTGAGCACATTATCGGCTCTGAGAGAGAGTCCACGCGTTGGGAGGACGATAGGCGGGCTCTGACCGCTCGGCATGGACCGAGTACCGCGACTGAGGTCCCCACCACAACATTACATATCCACTGCCTCGCCAGACAAGGAAAAAACTAAGGAAATTACCGTATTTTAGGGTTTTTGCACTCGTGTTGAAACATCGTTGCAAGAGAACCCGTGGTCGTACAAGGGTGATTCAGGTGTCATTGGAAAGCTCTATTATCGCCCTTTCACGGATACATAATTGTATTACGCTCTGGCTCTTGTTTATGCATGAAAAAGAGCATGGAATGAAGCTCGTTTAGGGTAAATAAGCCCGCCAGGCAGGTAGTAGAAGTTACAAACATCCCCGTTTGACAGGGGTTAAGTATATCTCACAAATACACGTAAGCTACTAAATGTTTTAATACTCTCAGTGAGGCTCGAACCACCGACAGTCAGGACGATTCTCCAAATATAAATTCAACTCGACACTTGCTTTTCTAGTTGCAAGTCTGGGGAACTACAACAACAACTCGTTTGGGGGATTTGTGTGCACTTCTTGTCCCAAGAGAGCCTGGAATCATGCGTTAAGTGCTTTCTGGGTTGTTGGTAGAGAGACTGTAGAGATACTGGTAATCTAATAGTCTAGTAGTCCACGGACTAGAAATCTAACCCGCTATTGGTAACAACGTATTCTATACCATGACATGCCAAGCTTTTGCAAGGAAGAAAGTTAAAGAAGTTTTTGGCGAGTTATTGTAGTTGCTTATTTTCGTTTTGCATAGCCTAATGTGTGATTCCCAAAACCAATATAAGCATTATTGTTTATAATGTGTTGTACAAATATTTGTGTTACTGTAGGAATTTAAGTAAGGTATATTTGTCTATTTGTATATTTGTGGAGGTAGATGTGCTGGAAAGTGTGAAAAGGAACAACTTGAGATGATTCGGCCATATGGAACGTATGGAAAGCGAGAGAATGACTAAGAGAGTGTATGAGAGCGAGGTGGAGGGACAGAGAGGGAGAGGTCGACTGAATGAGAGGTGGAAGGATGGAGTGAGGAAGTACATGAACGAAGGCAGTGCTGGTTGGGGGGAGGGGCGTCGACTGACTGGGGACAGAGGTGCATGGGGGCGGTTCATTCGTGGCCACCCCTTCGGGGATCACAGCGTCAGGCAATAGATAGATATATATTTGTCTAGAAGAGAACACAGGTAAAAATACCAGATTCCTCCTTTTAACCACCGTAGTAGTACTGGAAATATATATACAGTATATATATATTGTATAATTCTCCTACTCGACGAGACAGAGAAAGGGAAGAGAGAATGCGAAAGTGGTCCCGGACCATGAGAATAAGCACATTAAATATTGTTTCTGTTTGGGCTCTGTCTCGTGTCGGCCACCTCTAGCAATGGGGTATGTGCCTGCGTATATACATACATACATACATACATACATATATATATATATATACAATAAGTATATATATATATATATATATATATTTATATATATATACAGTATATTGCCGGGTTCGAATCCCAGTATGTCAATGGGAAGATATTCTTGGGATGGAATTTGTGCTGTACCTAGTATCAGTGCATTACCACAGCACACTGAAATGCCAAATAAATACCCTCATTGTTCCCTGATTAAATAGCATTGTATGAATATTCCCATATTCAAAAATATGCTACAGGGGGGCCAATGCCTACTGAGTTGTTACGTCCTGGGATATATAAACACTGGGCTCTTTCTATTGGACTAGGTATGCGGCAACAAGCAACAACGGAAAACGCTAGATCCAACCCTTATCTATAAACCCAGGCAACAAACCACCCTAAACCGTCAAGAGTCCTGCCTGGACAACGAGGTATCCTATGACTCGGTTACAGGGTGCACGCACTATAGACTGCTGATTGTCAAGCAGGCTATATAAAAGATCACACAATTAAGTTGACTTAAAGCTTCAAGGAAAAGATAGATAACGGAATTAAATTGCAGAAACAATTTAATAACAAACTAGAAGAAAGTACATTTAATGTTACGTTAATTATTACAACTAATCACCCCTGCGTGAAAGAAGGTGAAAGCAAACAGTCCTCAAAACATCGTACAGGTAGACAAGATGCGGGTTTCTAAACTGCATGCGGCTACTGTAGGATCTGATGCTTAGCAAAGAAAGTACATTACGGATTTAGAGAACTCTTAACTCATAAGCAGGAATAAATACTAGCGATAGGCCATACAGTGTATAATGGCATAGGTATAATTAAATAAAGGCAGCAACTCGCAACATAACCACATACAGGTGTGCTTCTCACTCTTAGTCAGGCAAGCCTGCTCGGACAGAGTCTCTAAGCCACACCCTGACTCACAATGCTCACAAAAACGGTAAACTGTGGCACAATAACAAGCATACAGAGATGATAAACCCCTAGCTGTTAATCTGCCAGGTGGCAGAGGTCTAGCCGGAAGGATATAGGCTTCGGATACCCGGGCTGAGCCACCTGCTCTAGCCTAGGGACGTTCCCAAGTCTGTGCGCCAAATTACTCTAATTGAAAGGGTGCTCTCTTGAGAGACTCAGATCGCAAGTATCTGACTCTCTCCTGGCGACCCTAAGACAAAAGCAAGACGTGCTAGTGCAGTGCTGAGTGGACCAGGCAAGGGCCCTCACACAACACAACGCTAGACACACAGGGACACAGACAAGAAAATGCCCCCAGACTCCCACGGGTATCCTAGTAAAGTCGTGCGGGTCCACGGGACTCGCACCAGCAGACTTTACTTAAAGGATCGCAAAAAGCCCCCCCTCCGGTCTAGCCCCTGCTAACCTGACACAAGAACACACTAGCAAGCATGAAACCACCAAATATGAAACAACAAAAAAGCTTCCTAGGTCTCATTAACAATTACGTCTCTGCATAAGGCCCAAAATCCTATCTAATTATCTGAGAGCTCGTCGTTAATACAATAATAGATATAAGGTCTATCAAGGGGATGGGATAATTAAATAGATTGAAGTAGCGGAAAGAAGGTATACAAAGTAAGAGAGAAAGTTTCTAAATGGGGTTGAGAGGGATAGATATCAAGGGGGTCCGAAGGGTACGACAGTGAGGTGAGCTCTGAGTCTTGAATCTGTCTGGACCCCATCCTAGGCATACAAAATACATCCCAGGCTTGGCAACACTCAACACTGTTGCCTGGTCAAAATCCTCTACCCCGTGCGTGAGTCGAAACTAAGCCTAACGTTGCAATCAAATGCATATGGCAACGCTTCAGGCTCGTCCCAAGCTGGCAAGCGAAGCAACGTCCCAAGACGGTCTCTCTCTCCCGCTCATCTCCTCCCGCCCTCACTAGACTTACATATTATATATTATAATGAAATAATCAACTATCGAGAATAAAATATACTAAGATGCGTTGGTTAAGAATAAGGGCAGCTTCAAGCTGTGAAACAACATAAGAATATCCCAGACATTAGTTACGTTGTCGTAGGATATATACTAAGGAAAAGCCTGCCAACCGGCTGCCACCAGCCGGTTTCTAAACGGCTGGGCAGCCGACGCGCGCGCATGCCCGCACGTGGCTACTATGCAGAAGCGTCACAGAGTTAATTGCTGAATAGGTGGCGTTCTGAGAGTGAGGGTCCGAGCCTAGGGGATGAGACTGTGAAGCACAGAGGCGGAGCAGCTTCAGATATGGAGTTGCTTCGAGCCGTGAAGCTTCGCATGTCTCACTCCCTAGACTGGAGCAAGACCTCACAGGCTTCATCGTGTTCAGCGGTAGAGTGTAAAGGCTATCAGCCTATGCCCGAGACAGAGTAGTTGCAATATAGAAGAAAAAGAAAAAGGAAAACAAATATATATATATATATACACTGTATATACCGGTATATTTATATATATATATACAGGGTGATTCAAAATTGCATGCATTAAATTGGAGGACGACCTCCTTGGATAATTTTAAACAACAATGTCTCTATGATAAAATGTCGAATTACACATAGTTTGGCTGTTACAGTACATTTACGATGTTGTATTAATGAGGGTGGAAAGTGAAGGGAAACTCACATAGATTTGTGTACACATTTATTCACATATTTCGATAGTGTGCTCCTCTTTGCTCTAGGCTAAAGAAAATGTTCATTGTGGCCCCCATGTGCCTGCAACACACTGTACTCCTATACTCAAGACGTGTGAAAAATATCCTCAGAAATCTATGTGGGTTTCCCTTCACTTTCCACACTCATTAATACAACATCGTAAATGTACTGTAACAAACAAACTATGTGAATTCGACATTTTATCATAGAGACATTGTTGTTTAAACTTGTCCAAGGAGGTCGTCCTCCAATTTAATGCATGCAATTTTGAATCACCCTGTATATATATATATATATATATATATATATATATATATATATATGTTAGTATAGCTAGGTAATAAATATTCTTTAATACATACGAGGTTGAAAGAAATGGCAATTTCTGCGTTGGAAATTTTATTATTCAAAGTTTCCAGGTCTCTGATGAGTTTTCGCTGGGTGGCAGGAAGTAGATAAATGAGATGAGCAAAATTCATGGTGGTACAGGGTTACATAAATGTACATGATGATACAGGATATACGACACGTTTCACTGGACAACCAGCATTATCAAGTAATGGTAGAATGATATAAAAGGTAAACAGGAAGGGTATATACTGTATAGAGGGTGGAGGATCAGATGAGGCGAAAATCAGGGGGCAAAAGTCTCCTATTGGTGGAGGGGTATTCTAGGAGTGCAAAAGGGGAACTGCTTCACGCAGGCGCACTGGATGCGGGATGGTGTTGGTCAGTTGGCGGGGTCAAAGCTGATTGGCTGCGTGTCGAGGGGCGTGGCCTAAGTTGCGTGGTACGTGTGGCGCCGGCAGAAGACGAAGCTGAAGGAGGTAGCGTGGGGGGGTCTGCGTCAAGGGCACCGGGGGGCGAGGGGGGGCGTTAGGTCGTGTAGGGTAGTGCCTTTTGGCAGAAGGAAGGATCTGAAGGTCTAGAGTTTGGTTGTTGATGTAAGGCTTGGATATATAACGCTTCGAGTATAGGTAATCTCCTTGGGTCACTTTCTTTATCGAGTATGGTGGTGTGTTTCTCTAACTCGTTGTGTGTGAGGTGGGGGTGGTTGGGGGTGAGATAGTGGTCTTTGATGGCTCCAGCCTGAAGGTGAAGAGTTAACCGACGTGAAAGACGAGTCTGTGTCATGCCAATATAGGAATGAGGTCCACGGTCCTCATAATTACAGGTATGTTGGTAAATGACGTGATCGTCGGTCAGCGGGCTCTTTATCTTAGTGGAAGCTGGTTTGTTGCGGAGAACGAGGTTGGAGGTCTTGGGGGATTTGTAATAAATTATTAATTTGATTTTGTTTTCCAGGTTGGTTGGGTGGACATGCTTGGAGATTATTTCTTTTAAGACGGTCTCGTAATTTTTGTGTTCAGAGGACATGTAATTGCGGTAGAAGATCTTAATTTCATTGGGGGGTCAATGTTGGGAGGGCTTTGGGTGTACCATTTTTCAAGATGGTGGTTGATGGTGCTGGAGATGTTGGAGTTGGAGGATCCATTATTCACTAAAACTTGGGATAGTCTTTCTAGTTCCTGGTGGGTGTCGGCCCAGGTAGAGCAGTGCGTGAGGACTCTCCTTACATAGGCGGAGATGGAGGATAGAAGATAACAGCGGGGGCATTCACTATCGCCGTTGAGGCATTGTCCTGTGTTAGTTGGTTTAGTGTAGATGGTGGTTTTGAACCCATGGTCGTTCAGAGCTACGAGGATGTCGAGGAAGGGGAGTTGTCCATTGTTTGATTTTTCAATGGTGAAGTTAAGTCCGGAGGAGGTCATGAAGCGACGCTGGAGTTCCTGTAGTTCGTGGAGGTCCTTAATTTGCACGAAGATGTGATCCACGTATCTACAGTAAACAAAGAAATCAAGCAACAACAGATCTAGTGACCATTCTAGGCTGCTTGTCCTCCAAAACACTGAGGGTCAAGTGTTCAAACACTGGTTTAGAGTGGGTAAGGGAACATTGGAAAGGGAACTACTGCCCTGGAACTAATGTCCGTGGCAGGATTAGGAAGTTTGTACGGGACAGATAGGTTAGTAACATAACACAGTTATAAGTGATCTTTCGTATATCTGAGAAAATCTTAAAACATCTTAGTATTATATATACGCAATAATCCTTGATGAACTTGAGGGGGGGAATAAAATAAAGTTATTTATTTACAAACGCAGTCAGTCGCGGGTTTGATGCAAGATATTTGTCAGGGCGAAGTTTAAAGGAATCAACGGTGCTGCAGTCTATAACATCTCGTGGAAGCCCATTCCACAAGTTGACAACTTGATTGAAGAAGAAATTCTTAGATTCGTGTGATTTAAAAGCTTTACCAATAATTTTGCAACCGTTTCCCCGCGTGTAATTAGATTGGTCGATAGTAAAGTACTTACTACAGTTCATATTATCGATGCCTTTGATGATATTGAATACCTGAATTAAGTCGCCTCTTAATCTGCGCTGGGTTAAACTAAATAGATTTAATTCTCTAAGACTCTCCTCGTATGGTTTGTTCTTTAGGCTAGGTATCATTTTGGTAACTCTACGTTGAACTCGCTCTAGCTTGACTATATATTTTTGGTAATAAGGGCACCAGGATTGAACGCAGTATTCCAGAAGAGGGCGAACTAAGAAATTGTAATGAGTTAGGATAACTTCTTTGGATTTATGCTCAAATGACCTTCCTATAAAGCCAATTATATTGTTTGCCTTCTTAACAACTTCTGAACATTGTTGACTCGGTATTAGGTTACTCGATATTGTTGCTCCTAGATCGGTTTCTCTGTCTACAACCTTAAGCTGAGTGCCATTCATCGAATAGTTTGCTTTCTCATTTTAGTATCCGATATGTAGTACTTTACATTTATCCGCATTGAAACTCATTTGCCAAATTTGGGCCCAACATGACAACTTATCTAGATTGTGTTACATATCGTCAGCTTGTTCTTTTGAGAGTACACTATTTTCAATATTTATATCGTCAGCAAACTTTGAGATTGTATAGGTGAGACCCTCATCTACTGTATGTCGTTGATATAAATCAGAAGAGAATTGGTTCTAGTACCGATCCCTGGGGTACCCTGCTACTTACATTGGTCCATTTAGATGCCTTACCGTTCATGACTACTCTTTGTTTTCTGTCATTGAGCCAATTTTCTATCCATTTCAACACATCGTCTTCTATTCCATGCGCTTTTAGTTTTAGCAATAAACGTTTGTGTGTAACTTTGTCAAAGGCCTTTTGAAAATCAAGATGTATAAATATCTACAGATTTACTCTCATCATAGAGATTGAGAATATCGTGGAAGAGGTCTAAGAGGTTTGTTAACCCACTGAGCCCCAGCTAGTTATAAATAAATGTACCACCAGGGACCAGCAGGTTTTGATTTTTTGTTTTTTCCAGAAACAATAGCAAATGGGTTAGGAATGAAGGACCGCCCCCCAAAAAAACGATCAAAAAGGTCAAAAAGGGGTCCTACAGAGCCCCCGAAAGTTGATTTTACAAGAGTAAAAAATTGAAGGAAAAAACACCCAAAACCCATGTTTTTGCGCGCTCACGCGCACGCGGTTCGACTTTGAGAGTTTTTAATCATCGGCATGGTTGCGTGGCATACTTACACAGTTCCCATACAAATCTGAGCCCTCTAGGTGCCATAGCACCAGAGTAATTAAACCCCGACGACACTTGTGCGTCGTGGTCTGTGGGGAACAAACATTACCGACGACACGTTGTCGTCGCTGGTACTCAGTGGGTTAAGCAGGAACGTTTGTTACGAAAGCCGTGTTGAGTAATTTTAAGTTTGTTATTTTCCTCTAAGTGATTTACGAGTCTGTCTCTTTAGGAGTGTTTCTAGCATTTTACATACAACTGAGGTTAAGCTAATTGGACGATAGTTACTGGGTAGGGATTTGCTGCTAATTTTTTAATATCGGTGTTAGGTCGGCTAGCTTCCACTGATCAGGCGTAGTTCCAGATTGCAAGGATTTATTGAATATCAATGTCAGTGGGTTGGAACTCTAGGTGAGATTGTATCAGGTCCAGGCGTTTTATTTATTTTGAGTTTATCTAAACATTTCAATACTTCTCTCTCTGTAATGGTGATATTGCTTAGAACATTAGACTTGTCAATTTGAATCGGCGATGCTGTAGGGATATCACTGAGGTCTTCTGTTGTACAAACTGATGCAAAGAAGGTGTTATGCCGGGTTGTAATCTAACTCGCTTTATTAGGTATTCTATTATAATCCGGGTTTCGGATACTTAGAATCAGATAATGCTCAACAGGAACATATCTCGCCTGATAAATGTAACTTCTAGATTACTCAATCCCTCTCCAAAACACAAAAAACACACATAATAATTACACTCGTTTTTATTACCAAAACAAAGGTACATGGAAATGATGGCATCAGAATCTCCACTATATTGAGTAGGAGTCTAATGTAATTCAAGGTGACTTATTAAGATTTGAATAAGCTTTACTCTTAAGTAAAATAATTTTGTCACATACAGAGCATCAAACAGGAAACATATTAATATATAAGATAAATACATACAATAAATACTGATGACAATACCTATACGGGTCAGGTGTATATCGAGAGGAATAATAATTACTATGTATGGGCAGCTGAGATCATCTACTCAGATGCGCACAGGTATGCGGGCCGTTAAATACAAATAGGGCCGGCTCAGGTGCACGCTCAAAGGTACCGCTCAAGGGGGTAAAGGTCAAACGGACTGAGATCAGGTTAATCATTATTCGATTTAGTGCAACGTTAAATCGAGTATAGAAAATATGAACTTCGGCTTACTCTAGATGGAATGATAATTTAATTTAGGATTTAACTATCAAAGAATAATTGTGAATAATCTCTCACACGATACACGAAAAATAAGTTCAATCGTAAACGAGTTAAAATCACACGGAATGAGGAAATCAGATTCGTAGTAAATATAGTGAATAAATTATAGCATCACTATAGCTATAGACAAGTTGGTTTGAATGAATTAACAAATGCAGAATAATAAGATTTGATACAGAACAAAGTAGTATTAAATAAATAGCCAAAATGATGGCTAGTGAAGAAGTTTGAATAAATTAACAAACTACTGGACAGAACGCAGAACGAAGTAGCGGTTTACTATAACTTAAATAAAAGTTACAACGATATAGATACAGAACGAAGTAGTAAACTTACCAATAGGCTTGATGAATACAGGAATGTATAATCTGAATTCCTACATTGGTGGTGAAAGAATTACATAAACCGGGTAACGTATATGATTAGATTATTCACAAGAACTAATACAAATTAGAAATCTTGAACATAGATTAATTCTAACTCAACGGAACGGGTTTTTACTTTCAGCGGTGGCGACTTTATACTCTAAGTAATCTCTTATAACAACTGGACGTAGCACGGTCCTGAGTTTAGGGTTTTTAAGTTTCAAGAACGAAAATAGCGCTCGTTACACACTTCACTTCGACTTGGACATACAAAGAATAATACACAACAGAATAAAATCTGAGAGCATTCACTAAGTATCACGTATAGTATCGACTATGTAATGTAGGTAAAAATAGGTGAACAAATGCTTGAACATAAATTAGATAGATCACAGACCGTACTTATATATAATCACTGCACGGATCTAAGTAGGATTAATATCACGCATGTACTAAATTGACAAGGATACCTACGAAAAAGTTAAATTGAACACTCGCATATTTTACATTACCTTCACGATCATTCCCAAAACTTAACAGAGAGACACCTAGGGTAGAGGAGAAGCAATATCCATGCGGGAGAATCGGGACGACGTAGGACTCGTTGTTGTTCCTCCGGCTGGACATCAAAGGGAGCTGCCTCTCTCACAGACACTAGAGAAGGTCACTCCTGCTTCCTCCAACACACTCTCGATCACCACCGTCGTTGGATTTGATTATAGGGACAATGGCTTGTCCTATAGAGAAGTCTCGCCAACACTGTTATCTACCCACTAAAAGCTGAACCAGTGGAAGGTATTACCTTGTGTTTGCATACCTTCCATCGATTTCAATCAGGCTATAGTCCTACTTGGATAATAATTTGAACTCAATTTGACCTATCTCAGAATAGTAGGGACAAGGGGATTTCAATCTTTTAATCATTGTGAAAGATCATCATTGTTCTATAAATACACTTACTCTAATAATACAAGTACATAGTTATTCTCTATATCTCAACATTGCACTCATTGTATAGAAAGCTTGCATGGCTGCAAGATAAATATTTTTCTTATATTCATCCTTCCTTGCTTTTTCGATGTTGCAGGCCATACTTTCGTTCTTCCTAATGTCTTTTCTATTATTGCAACACTCGATGTGAGGTACTGTAAAGGTGATTCTCTTGGTCCCATCTGTAGAGGTATGCCATTGGATTTTAATGGGGAATTAGCATAAAGTCTTCCTCGTCATAATCCAAATCTGGTTGCTGTTTGGTGGACGCCTTACCTGTTTATCTCGGGCTCTGTGATTGGCTGGACAGGGGTCTCTGCGATTGGTCCAGGTTTGTACTTCCTGTAGGTCCCGGATGTCGTTCCCTTTGTTGGGTAGACTGCAGTATTCCTGCGGGTATTAGAGCACGGGTAAAAAGGGGGGACTGTGATGTTTCCCTTTCCACCTTTACCTGTGTCCTTTTCTTCTCCTTGATTGCAGCTATTCTGATTCTGGTAGGTTGATCTTTCTCCTGATTTGTTAGGACCTCCGAGGGGGTTGCTTAGTCCCTTGTTTGCAAGGTATTTAGGGTATTACTCATGTGTACTTCGTCTTTGGTGTATTCTCCATTTTCATCGACTGACGGTCCAACAGTTGAAGTAACTACTTTTTTCTTTCTGATATACCTATGGAATTCTTTCGAGTTTGTTTTACTTGGATTCCCAACATGTAACTCCAGGGTATTTTTACTTTGCTTAATTAACTTTTGGGCTTTGCGTCGTAGTTCTACAAATTTCACCCGTTCTTCGTCATTTTGTGAGGATTTTAATATATCATTAGCAGTCTTTTTAGCAAGCAAACCGTCTGAAATTTCTTTATTCCACCATTTAGGCATGTACGCCGTATTTTCGATGGTATGCAGTCCTGCACTGCTTTTAAGTAGGTGGTTGCAACTAATTCCCAAGATGTATTTATATCGTTATTGTTATTTAGAAAGCTCCAGTCAGTTTCTTTAAACATAGCTCTAAGTTTACGGAAGTTTGCTTTGTTTATATTAGGGACTTTCCCGATGCTGCTATTTGGTTCATTACTAGTAAACTTTAAACTGAAAGTTATCGTACGATGGTCGCTGTTACTGAATTCATCACCAACATTCAAATTCTCTATGAATTCTTCGTTTGTTGCAAGTACAAGGTCAAGAATGTTATTTCCACGGGTCAGCGATTGAACAAATTGATAGAGAGAACTCTCTTGCAAGTTCGCATACAAGTCATGTCCTAAGTGTAAAGTAAGAGTATCGCCCCACTTGGTCACAGACTCCCAGGTAAATTAAACTCGCCAAAAATTACGGTATCTTGTGAGTTACTTACATCTGCAATTTGTTCGTAAATTACTCAGTCAGCTTGTACTGATTGAGCTGGAGGTTTGTATAATAATGCAAGTTTGTTTTGTGTACCTTTATTATTCTTTATTAGCACATAGGATGAAAGCTGGTCCTATCTAGAGTGAGGTTTGGCATCCTCTACCCTACCTAGGCCGTTTCTCTTTCTCTTTTCCTGTACTCATTTTTCTTCTATATGCTGGCGAGATCGCCCGATTGTGTGGCAGTGCAAGATGGGCTGCAGACGGTGGGGACATTAATCCGGGGGTGCAAGTTCGTGGACTGAGGACCCCCTTCTCCGCTGCCCACTCAGAAACAGATCTCATCTCACCCTGGCACCTCCGGGGACCTGAGCATCTGGCGGGGCTTCGGTCAACCGGACTCGGGACTGCTCGATCAAACAGTCTGGGTAACTACAACTACAACAACAGCTCATAGGATGTGTCGACGTTCACAATATGAGGTTTTGACAAAAGGGTTGGGTTAAGACTTTCTTTGATATAAAGTAAAACGCCACCTCCATTTTTATTTATTCAGCTTTTCTCAAACATTACATAACCGGGAAGTGAATACTCTTCTAAAAAGTCTCTGTCTTCTGTATTGAGCCAAGATTCTGTTATGCCAATTAAGTCATAATTTTCTGTAAACACTAGTTCCTCTAAATCTGAAAATGTATTGTGTATGCAACGAGCATTAGCATAGAACACTTTTAAAGTTGTGGTTTTAGAACTTACGGAACACTAATAGAATTTTTGGTTCTGGTCGGATTTAAATTTACGTTCATGGCTGTCCTCAGTCCTCGCTGACCTCGGTGCTCATCCCTGGCTGTCCTTGGTTGACTCTGTTTCTTTTCCAAAAATTCTTTACTGTGTCGTTTAGCAAGCGGCCAAACCTTGCTGCTCCCACCTGGTTCAGATGTATTCCGTCCTTCGAAAACAGATGATCTTCGTGGTAGAAGGCATCCCAGGTATTGACGAATCCAATGTCCCCCTCCTTGCACAGGTTTGCAAGCCGACGATTAATGCTGGTGGCTATATTGAAGAACCGGCTCTCTACTCCAATCCTTGGGATAATTCCTGATATTAAGATCCTTATGAGACTTTATCAGCTTCTGGGTGGAGTGGTGAGGAGGGTGGAGAGGTTACAGAAGGAGGAAGGCAGGGAGGAGTACAGGAGAGCAGTGGAAAGACGACTAGGTGGGTTCGACCGGGAAGTTATGGAGGAAGTGGAAGAGATGAGCAAGGTGTTTAAGGATGAGATCTGTGCACCATGTGAGGAGGTGTGTGGAGTGATGAGAAGAGGGAGGGGAGTGAAAGGTACAGCATGGTGGACAGAAGAGGTAAGAATAGCTGTGGAAGAAAAGAAGAAGGCATATAGAGAGTGGTTGGGTAGTAGAGGGAATGAAGATTTCGAGAGACAAAAACGAGCGAGGTACGTGGAGAGTAAGAGGGTGGTGACGAGAGTAGTGAAGGCAAGTAAGAGAAGAGTAGATGAGGAATTTGGAAGGAATCTGAGTGTAAAATGGAGGGAGAGTAAGAAACTGTTCTGGAAAGAAGTCAAGAAAGTTAGGGAAGGTAGCAAGGGAAACAGTAAGGGTGTGAAAGATAAGAATGGGAGAATGCTAGCCGAGAAGCAAGAGAGAGTCGAAAGATGGAGGGAGTACTTCAATGAGTTGCTAAATGTAAGGAATGAAGAGCCAGCAAATATAGCTGGATATGGTATGGGAGGGAGAAGAAGAAAAGTAGTGGAGGAGGAGGTGGGGATCAGGAGGTCAGAAGTATGGGAAGCCATGAAAAGAGTGAAGTTGGGGAAAGTACCAGGAATAGATGGAGTGTGTGGGGAAATGTTGAGGTATGGTGGTGAGATAGTGATTGAATGTGTATTGAAAATGTGCAAACTAGCATGGGAGAAGGGGAGTGCACCCGATGACTGGAAGACTGGCATAATAGTCCCCCTATATAAAGCCAAAGGGGAAAGAGGAGTGTGTGGTAACCACCGAGGAATATGTCTTCTAAGCGTAGTAGGGAAGGTATACAGTAGGGTAGTGATTGGGAGAGTGAGAGTGAGAATGGAGATATGGATAGGCGACGAGCAGGGAAGTTTTTAGGAAGGGAAGAGGATGTGTAGATCAGATTTTTTCCCTGAATTGTGTTGTGGAGAAATATTGGAGAAGAAACAAAAGGTGTATGTTGCCTTTATGGACTTGGGGAAGGCCTATGACAGAGTGGATAGAGAAGGTTTGTGGAAAGTACTTAGAATATACGGAGTAGATGGCAAGTTGCTGATAGCAGTGAAGAGCATGTATGAGGGTGCAAAGGTGGCAGTACATGTGGAGAGTGAGCAGAGCGAGTTCTTTGACCTGAATGTTGGTTTGAAACAGGGGTGTGTGATGTCCCCGTGGTTGTTTACTGTATATATGGATGGAGTCATGAAAGAAATACTAACAAGAGAAGTGGATGCTGGTGTATCGCTGAAAAGGGAGGGAATTGAGTGGAATCTACCTATACTGCTGTTTGCGGATGATACAGTTCTGATGAGTGATAATGAATTGGAGTTGCAGGGTCTGGTAATTGAGTTTGGAATAGTGTGCGAAAAACGGAATTTGAAGGTAAATGCGGGGAAGAGTAAGGTTATGGTCTTCGAAAGGGGTGAAGTCACAGAGTGTGAGGTGAAGCTGAACGGTCAGGCTATGGAGATCGTCAACTCTTTTAAGTATCTGGGCAGTGTCTTGAGCAAAGATGGGACTATGGATGAAGACGTGCGGGAGAGGGTACAACAGGGGAAGAGGATTGTAGGAACGCTGAAAGCAACAAGAAATAGGGTGGTCAGTATGGAAGTGAAGAAGTCCTTGCATGACAGTGTGGTAATCCCGACACTGACTTACGGAAGCGAAGCATGGACGGTGGTTGAGAGACTCAGACCAAGAGTGAGAGCAGTGGAAATGAATTACTTAAGGAGTGCGTGCGGAGTTACATGGAGGGATAGACAGACTAATGAGGAAGTAAGAAGGAGGTGTGGTGTGGAGGTAGATGTGCTGGAAAGTGTGAAAAGGAACAACTTGAGATGGTTCGGCCATATGGAACGTATGGAAAGCGAGAGAATGACTAAGAGGGTGTACGAGAGCGAGGTGGAGGGGCAGAGAGGGAGATGTAGACCGAAAGAGAGGTGGAAGGATGGAGTGAGGAAGTATATGAATGAAGGCGGTGCTGGTTGTGGGGAGGGGTGTCGACTGACCAGGGACAGAGGTGCATGGGGGCGGTTCGTTCGTGGCCACCCCTTCAGGGACCATGGCGTCAGGCAATAGATAGATAGATAGGTAGCTTCTGGTACTTGAGCATAAGGTCTTCTGATCAGGTCTGCTGCACGTCATTGGATCCAACGTGGATGACGTACGCTGTGGTTGACGGGGCTAGGCTGGTCACTTCGTGGATTGCAGCAACAACGTCGTCCACACCACCACCCGGGTTACAGAAGCGCTTCCTGGTCCCAAGTGCCCTGGCTCAGAGCTCCGTGAGTTGGCCACGAACCATTGAGTCTCGAACCAGCCAAATTTCTTCCGTTTCCTCTTCGTCATCTGAGTCCTCTAAAATCTTGAAACGGTTGTGGCACTCGGTGATGGGGATGATCTTCCTCGGAGTGGGTCGAATGTTGTTTCTCACAATACAGAAGTTGTCCTGAGGGAAGGCCAAGATGCTAGTTGAATCCTCCTGAGCCGAGTTGTTATTTGATTCTTCTTTAACCGGTGGTTCCACTGGGGACGATGCTGCAGGCATCGGGCTGTTGGAAGTTGGTGTTGAAGTGCTGATTTCGGCAGTTGTTGACACTCCTACGTTGAGAGCTATGAACTCTTGGAGAGATTCAACCTTCATGGTGAGGGTGTTGATCTTGTGAGATTCCTCCAGTTTTGATGACAAATCTTCATGGAGCTGGCAGAATCGGCAGATTTGATGGTCAGCTACGGTGAACATAGCAGCACCAAACCTACTGGCGCAGTTCGTACAGGTTGCTCACTTCAAATAACTTCACTCACTTAAAAACACTTCACTCACTTTAAAACACTTCACTCGCTTCAGGTCGCTTCACTTACTTCAATAGGCCACCAGAGGTGATAGCCTAACCATAAAACAAAAAAATGAAATATGCAGAAATAGGTTGTTGTTGTTATCAGGGGTGATAGCCTAAAGGTGGTGTCCCACTGCGCGAACTTTTGGTGGCGAACACCCTGCGACTGTATTTTTGTCTATGTCCATTAATTTGCGGCGAATAGGGCGTATTCAGAAGCGAATGAAGTCAAACAAGGCGAATTGTGTCGATTGCAGTGCGACAAAAGTACGATCACAGTGAGATTGTGGCGACTATTTAGACGATAATGACGAATGATGTGCGACTATTAATGGCGAATCAGGTCGAATGTGGCGATCGATGATGGCGACAATAGCGATTGCAGGGCGAATGTTGGATGATGTTAATACGAAACACTGCGGAGGTTGTGCGAATATGGCAAATACCATGTGTGTGCGTGTGTTGTAGTGTGCGTGTTTGTTTGTGTGTGTGAAAAGGCGAAATGTGGAAAAGCTGGACATTTTGAGTGTGTGTGTGTGAAAAGGCGAAATGTTGAACAGCTGGACATTGTGTGTGTGTGTGAAGAGGCAACATGTGGAAAAGCTGGAAATTATGTGTGTGTGTGTTTGTGTGTGTATATTCTATGGATCAATGTGTACAAGCCTTATCCCGGAATATCTGAACAATACTTGGGAGAACAACAATGATACATTGACAAATTATTCTGAACAATTAACAGTCCCATAGAGAACATTATTTTTGTGTTATATTATCATTCGAAGTTCACAATCTCGTTCACATAATAAGCTCTATTACAAAAACATAGGGCCTCGAATCAAAATGTAAATATAATTGTGTGGGTATGTCTGAGTGTCTGTGCATCTATGGAATAGGTGTATTCCCACTGAAGATACAATTATGAATTAATTTTGTATTTCCTTGCAATTATAAGACTATTGTATTCAGATTAGGAAGTGTATATCCCTGCTCAGGCATATTGGCCCCATATGGGCCAAAAAATAGGCGTAAAACAGGTCTTTCGCGAATATTTCACGGCCGGAGGCCGATGGCAAGAAGTTTTGAAGACGAGCAGTCAGTCCGCATCGTCCTACAACTGGGAGAGGGTGTGAGCCGCCGCTCTCTCTCCTCCCCTTTCCTGTACCAACCTGTCCGGTCACCATATGGGGTCCATAATCCCAAATGTGTACTACAAATTTCCCCTTCCTATTGAACTTTTTTTTAGCCCCGGAGTTCTGCCTTGTTGTCACCCGAGACCCTCAGCCATACCCTCCACAGCCCTGCAACCAAATTAATCCAGCTTATGTAATCTATGAGATATGCCTCACTTATATTGACCTTTTTTTCACTACTTTTTTTTTTTTTTTTTTATATATGACTTAACCCTTAATTAGCGGCTCACCACATAAGTCGAGTTAAATAAAGCTGGACTATGTGGCGGCGCTCGACATAGGTCGAGTGGCAATTTCAGCACGTAATGTTGCTGAGAGAGAGAGACAAGTGGTGGCAGGAGACTAGCGAGCGTATGACTGCTCCAGACCACCGCGGCGAACCTACTGACACGAATCTCAGCTCCCTCCTCCCTCTCTCACTCGCTACATACTGAATTATATGGGGAAAGTACCGAATTACATGCTTTTTGCACTCGCGTTGCACGGTTATTGCAAGAAAACTAGCCATCATAAAAGGATCGTTATGGTGTCATTCGAAAGCTCTGTTTATGCCCTTTCAGGGATAGGTACTTGTTTTACGTTCTGGGTCTTATTTAGGCATGAAAATGATCACGTAAACAGCCCTATTTTGGCTAAAAACACCCCGCTGGGCGGTACATATAAATAAACCGCATAGGCCGCTCGTAAGGTGTTAATATTTACAGTACTGTAATTTGCTCTTAACATAATATTAAGCATTAATTGTAGTTTCTATTGGTAACAAGAAATTTAAAAAACAATCAATCAGTTTTCGGGTGAGAGCCGTTTAAAGTGCCGGTCCCCATATGGGGCCACATTGCTAATTTCGTTACACTTCTGGAACATTACCTGGGCAGGGTTAAGGAGGTCAGAGGGTTTATTGAGATACTCTTCACCCTTCTAATTACCACAGATCATTCCTAAGCTGGATAAAATCGTCTAAAGTGTGACGTCTACCAGCGTGGCAGAATCGCCTCTCATTAGCCACTAGCGCTCGCCAGGGACATCGAAATGGGCTACAGTTATCAAAGAACGTTGTTCTCTCTTGCATAGTATTCGCATTGTCACAGACAGTCCAGTGGTGGTCTTTGTTTTCGTCTGTGACAACGGGTTATATTTTATATCAACAGTAGTGATAATAGTACCAGCGTGGGAATGAGAAAGACTTTCAGAGCGAGAAGGTAGTGAGTGTCTGAGTCACGGGTGCATTCCTGCCTCTCGCTCGCCATTGGCCGGCATGTCTGGCTGTGTCACGTGACACCTGCTGTCTTGTGACGTATCGGCCCGTGATTGGCCGACCATCGCGCCTTTGCGGGCTCCTGTGTAACTTACCACCTCCATGAGGCTCCCCATTAGCTGTCCTCGTCAGGACAGGCTTGGCGCGCGTGCTTCTAACATCTCCTTGCATACTCTCTCCCGATTACCCCCTTTACCACTGTTTCTCTCACTCGATTCTCTCTTTCCATACTCTAACCTTTATTAACTGCACAACATTCCCCTTGGGTTCTGCATACGGTTTCCATAGCCGGCCCATTATATTGCATGCGCCGTCCTCAGAGATAATTACATGTACTTAGAATAGGTTTGAGAGTTCTTAGTTAGTATAGGTTAAGAACTTTGTGTGTGTCTCCATTATTGATTTAGTGTTTCTGCTCTTTTATTTAATGCTAGAATGGGATAAGGTAACTGTAGTCGTTGTCTCCGATGTGTGTACGGTTTGCTTATACCTGTACGACTTCGACCGGTCCTGTGGTAGCCTGGGTTGTCTTTTCGGTTGCGTCCTTTGCGAGTGCAGCATTGTGTTGACTGAGGGTTTTGGCCTGTTCCAGTTCAACACTTTGCTGCCTCTTTGCTTGTCTTTAGAGGGTCGCCAGGATAGAACCAGATACTTGTGATCTGGATCTATCAAGAGAGCACCCTAGTCAATTAACGTAACTTAAAGGATGCAGTCTTAACCCTTAATTAGCGGCGAGCAACATAAGTCGAGTTAAATAAAGCTGGACTATGTGGCGGCGCTCGACATAGGTCGAGTGGCAATTTCAGCACGTAATGTTGCTGAGAAAGAGAGACAAGTGGTGGCAGGAGAGTAGCGAGCGTATGACTGCTCCAGACCACCGCGGCGAACATACTGACACAAATTCCAGCTCCCTCCTCCCTCTCTCACTCGCTATATAAGGAATTGTATCGGGAAAGTGGCTAATTACATGCTTTTTGCACTCGCGTTGCACGGTTATTGCAAGAAAACTAGCCATCATAAAAGGATCGTTATGGTGTCATTCGAAAGCTCTGTTTATGCCCTTTCAGGGATTGATACTTGTTTTACGTTCTGGGTCTTATTTAGGCATGAAAATGATCACGTAAACAGCCCTATTTTGGCTAAAAACACCCCGCTGGGCGGTACATATAAATAAACCGCATAGGCCGCTCTTAAGGTGTTAAGGACATCGCTAGGCTATGAGCCTGTCTTGCTCAACCCCAGTTCCTTACCTAGAGTATCCCAGCTAGACATTATTAATCGAGTAGACACTTGTTAGTATTTAATATAAGCTCTTTGATATGTGCGCATTATTATTCACAGTATTTATTAGTCTAGGTTGTTGTTGAGCCGCACAACTATAGCAGACTGTTTCGTTGATGAGGAAGTACTTCTTTTAGTGTCGAGCATTGCTACCGTTGCGCATTTATAGTATTCTCGTGTCAGTTAACATTATATGTCCTGTCTTTTAGTGTATTCGATTTAGACGTGTGGTGTCCTGCCTCCTGCCTTTATATAGTTCAAGATTAGTACGAGCATCTTATGAGCATCAGACTTTCTTCAGAAGTTTCCAGGTTTATGCTGTAGGACTATACTTCACTTTCTTTCAGATAGGAGTGAAGAGTTTATTGTTGTTTAGAGTAACTGTATTGAAGCATCTTTTTATTGTATTAAATCTTGCATTGATTTAATTGATCTTTCCATAGATTCCTTTTTATGCATTTTAACGTAACTTGCATCTTGTTTGTTATCAGGCCATACCAGTGTGGGTTAGCCTGAAGTAGAGTATATTTATGCCCAGTTAAGGATACCCCGCTATCGCAGATTAACTCTGGAGGGTATAGGTGTTTTGTTCGCCGGCATATAAGTTCGAGGGTTTGGATCTAGCGTACCGTTGTTGCATAGTGCCCTATTACTAGTCCAATCATTAAGTGCCCTTGTTTTATTCGTAGTCCCGGTCGTAACAAATGGCGACCTTGCCTAGTATCTAATCTTAGTCGTCATAACAAATGGCGACCTTGCCTAGTATCTTATCTTAGTCGTCATACCAAATGGCGACCTTAGTCTAGGATTTAGTGAACTAAGAAATAATTGCAGGATTTTTGGACATTCGTTTTTGAGGAATATTATGGACACGTTGGATTTTTTTTGGCAACGTAGGATAGAGTGAATAGTGTTACATGAGAGGTTAGGTACTTCTTTTTTTGTATAAACGTTGAGGATTTCCGGTGGACACTATGTCGAACGACGGATCAGTGTACAGTGAGGACACGGTACGGGAAGCAGGCGAGGAGGTGGAGAAGGTGGAGTTGTCTAGGGGCGCTCGGGTGGTGAACAGTGAGGAGGATGCTCGAATTTTTTTGGTGGAGCCTGTGTCAGCGGATCATGTGTCGGGGCTAGACCGGTACGGATTGCAGTGTGTAGCCATGGTCTTAGGGTTTCCCGGTACTAGCGGTTTGTCGAGAGGTGAGCTGGTTACCTGTGTGCTTGGGGCTTCGGGTGGAGCGGGAGCTGGGGCACCTTCGGCCCAACCCCCGTTCCACTCGACTCCTACCATGGCGCCCCCTCGGGCTCCGGAGCCGGGTACGTTCCCGCAGGCCGATGCCCGCTGGCGGTTGGGTATGCCTCTAGGTGATTCACGGGGTGGGTCCCCGATAGTAGCACCCCCTCCTCAAGGTTTGTCTGCCGAGATGTTGTTTCAGCTCGAACTCGCCAAACTTAACCAGCAGAAGCTCGAGCTCGAGCAACGAAGGTATGAGGCTGAGCTCGAGCAGCGAAAGCATGAGGCTCGTATTCAGGCTGAGGAGAGAAAGGCCATACATGAGGCTGAGCACCAGGTTGAGGCTACGAAGTACTGTGCAGACATAGAGCTTGAGAAGTCTTGGATGGAGTCGGCAGGGCAGCGTCTAGGTTCTAGGAATCGAGGTCTTGATCAGTCTTTATCGCACCTTCTTAAGTTAGTCCCTGCATTTGACAAGTCGGGTGTCACCGAGTTTTTCCTGCGTTTTGAGAAGAAGTGCCGGGAGCACCAATGGCCCGTGGATAAGTGGGCAGCCCTTGTTTCCTCTAGGTTGGTTGGCAAAGGCCTCAAGGCATATGATGCGTTGCCCTTGGAGTCTTGCATCGATTATGAGGTATTGAAGGAAGCTGTTCTGCGGGCGTACGAGTTACAACCAGAGACATATAGGTTGAAGTTTCGAGGTGTTACGAAGGGTCGTGAGTGCACTTTTCTAGAACATGCCCGGGAACTGTCTGATGCTTTGAGAAATTGGCTGAGGTCAGAGAAGGTGACGACGTTCGAAGAGCTTGAGCAGTTATTCTTTCTAGATCAATTTTTTAAATGCACAGGCGGCGACCTGACTTTGAACCTCAAAGAGAAACAACCTAAAACTCTACAAAAGGCAGCTGAGTTGGCTGACCTGAGATTATCGCTGATTCGTGGGTGCGGGTCTGCACAACGGACCGATGCAGTTAATAAGGGGCGCAACACTCCACCCCCCCCCCCCCCCCCCCCCGAGTCAGTGATGCAACATTTAATAACAAAAGTGAGAGCAATGATACTAATTTTGATCACAAACCAAAAACCGTCCCGTTTAAGAAAGGTCAGGGCCCTTCCCCACCTCAGGGGAAGTCCAAGGGTGAAGTAGAGTGTTTTAAGTGTCATAACAAGGGGCATTTTGCACGTTCCTGCCCTAGTAACCAACCTACAGCAGTCGTGTCTTTGGCTAGCAACATTGGGGTGTCTCTGAGGTCTTCTGCATTTACCCGGGGTGATATGTCAGATGCGGGGGCACAGCCAGTGAAGGAGTGTCCGGAAGGCTCGAAACCTGTCCGCGATGCTTTTTGCGACCATAGAGGGCGTGGCTGCGTGAGTTGGGCTGGTTGCAAGCATGGGTTGGAGTTGTTGCGTGATACAGGTGCATCCCAGACTCTGACGAAAAACTTAACAGGCCAACCTATAAACGCGGCACGGGTAGTTGTGGTACAGGGTATTAATGCTACACGGTCATACCCGTTGGTTCGAGTGGAGCTGGAGGTTGATGGTGTGATACGAGATATAGATGTTGGAATCGTAGAGAAACTGCCAGTAGAGGGCGTCGACCTTCTTCTCGGCAACGACTTTGCGGTGCCTACTTCTGAGGTTCCACCCTTAGTCGCTGCCGAGAGGGCGGCCGACGTGAGTAGGGAGGGGCAGAAGTTGGTCGATAGGTGTCAATTACAGCAGATGGCGTGTGTTGTCACCCGATCTCGTGCATTTAAGGTGTCACAGCCTATTCCTCAGTCTCTCTAGACCAGCGGAGGAACGGTCGGAAGGAGAAAGCTAAAGTTGGGAGAAGTTTTGTGAGTTTTGATCCAGCGGCTCTTCTTGGCGACTCCGTATTAGCATCATAGATGAGCTCCGGAGTGGCCCCAGAACCTGTCCCCAATAGGGACATGGTAGGGCGTGATGGTACTCCGTGACAGAGTAGTTCCCAGGTGTAGGAGAGTTGTGGGAACGGGGCTATTGATCTCGAGGACGGGGAGGCATGTCGTGTGAACCTGTTAAAGGAGTTCGTGAGGCAACCACCTGAGCAGCCTACTGTCCCTATGTTGGTCTGCAGTGGCCAAGGTGGAGAAGGAGAGGGGGGTAGTGGGGCTCAGGTGGAGGAGAGTTGGGATTGTCATGTCTCGGTGGAGCAGTGGGCGGGGGACACGAGCCAGGTGGCTGTGGAAGCGCTAGAGCACCTGCCTGAGCAGCAGTGTGCAGCGCTCCAGCCCCTGCTCGGTTCATACCCCACTGTTTGTGCCGAGCACCCAGGCCTCACAACTCGTGCGGTGCACGAGGTTCCGCTGGCAGGTCACTTGAGTGTGAGTAGACCGTTGGCCTCGTTGTTTCAATGGTTCAAGGTGGGCGACGAGGCTTTGGCATGGTTGTCAGGTCAGGGTCGACCCATGGCTGCCAAGGGTGGTGGTCAGACTAAGGACATTGAGCAGATTGGTGAGGTTGACTGTGGAGTGGATGCGCCCGGCTGTCGCATAGCCTCCCAATGCTGCTCTAGTAAGATGCAACAGCCCTACCATAGACAGACTGTATCTGGCCATGTCGCTGAAAGCGCTGATGCTGCGCAGGCAGATGTAGTCGTAAGGAATGCGGGGGTGCGCATGTACGGTATCGGCGGGGAAGCCTTAGCAATTATGAACTATGGGAGTGACTGCACAGGTGGTACAGATTGTCCCTCTCATGACCTGGCTGTTCTAGGGACAAAGGTGGAGAAGGAGGGAGACTATAGTGTAGAAACTGCGGTCTCGGCTGGGTTGTGGGAGGGCAATGAGAATGTTGTTTTTCGAGATAAGTTGCAACCTCTTGTTCCTAAGCGTCAAGAGAAGTTGTTTACTAGGCTGTGGCAGTATGTCCGCATGTTTGTTGCTTCTCCAGGCCTGATATACGGGGTAGAATCCGACATGGAGGCTGGAGACAGTGCAAGGCTCAAGTTAATTCCCTACCGTATAAATCCTGCTCGACAGCCTGTTGTGAAAGCAGAGCTAGACTACATATGGAAAAAGGGTCTGAGGGATAATGAATATCGTAAGTGGTCGTTGCCAGTGAGTTTGCAACCTGAGTTGAGTGGCAAGATCCGTGTGTATGTTGATTGCAAGAGTGTGGGTGCATTATCCCTGACAGACGCCTATCCATTAACCAGAGTTGACGACACCATAGACCGCATCGGGGCTGCCTCATTTATCACGAAGGTAGAACTAGTGAAAGGTTATTGGCAGGTCCCGTTGCCGGAGAGAGCGAAGAGAAGTGCCAGTCTTGTGATGAACTGGGCAGTTTATCAGTGCCAGGTGTTGTTTTGCTGCCGGAACACAAGTTGGATGTGTGGCATGTTAAGGGCACTGATAATGTTTTGGCTGATTGTTTGGCACGGGAGGGTATGTTTGCAGGAGAAGCCTCGCCGTTCAGTCAAGTGTGTGTTTGAGAGTGGAGAAAAACCAGGCTTGCCCCTGTGGAGCGGCCGTCAAGGGCTAAGTCAAAAATCACATAAAAACGCTTTCTTTTTTATAGTTAATTGTAAGTTGCCAATGTTATAGCTAAAGGCCTAAGTTGAAACTGTCTTTCACTTAGTAGGCTGGGCTCTGTGAAGCTCGCTCAGGGAGCATAGCAGGCTAAATTATACTATTGTGTTTGGGAGGGGTTATAAGATTTTCTTTATGCTAATATGTTGTTTTATTTAAGATTGAGCTTTGCATTTCATTTCTGGTGGAGTGGCTATGTGTGGCGGGTCTTGTCGGCATTCTGCCTTGTCAGATATGGTGCTCACCTAATGTTGAGCGTCCCATATCTTGGGCGAGGTGTGACGTCTACCAGCGTTGGCAGAATCGCCTCTCGTTAGCCACTAGCGCTCGCCAGGGACATCGAAATGGGCTACAGTTATCAGAGAATGTTGTTCTCTCTTTCCTAGTAATCGTATTTTTTTTATTTTTTTTTTTCTATGTGATTGAGGGAGGCAAAAGGCATAACTGCCTAGAGCGAGTGCTTCCCCCATAGTTGAAAGAGTGACAGGGCCAAAATCAAGGGACGTTCGAGCCAAAATGCCTGGACACACGGAGTTTGAAGCAATTTAAGTCATAGGAAGAGGGAAAGACTGATTCTGGGAGAGAGTTCTAGAGCTCAGATGTTGAGTAGAAGAAAGTTTGAGAGTAACGTTTCACTCTTGGGTTGGAGAGTTGCACAGAGTAGGGGTGGGATTGAATGCAAGACGGGTACCACGTGCTCTACGTAAAGGAGGTGGTATGCACTGGGATAGCTCTGAGGAACACTGATAATTATAGTAGCAATAGAATAGCGAAAGAGATGCAACATTGCGGCGGAGAGAGAGAGATTGCAGAGAGTTGGTGAGTGGACGGGAGTTAATGATACGAAAGGCCTTCCTTTCAACTTTGTCTAGGAGAGCGGTGTGAGAGGAACCTCCCCACGCATGTGAACAATACTCAATACAAGGGCACACTATGCCCCTGTACAGAGCAAGAAGCTGTGCAGGGGAAAAGAACCCCCTAAGGCGGTTGAGCACACCCAGCTTCTGGGAGGCTGCCTTAGCAAGACTGGTAATATGGTCCTTCCAAATGAGAGCAGAAGAAAAAGAGACACCAAGAATATCGAGAGAAGATGAAGGGTTAATTTTTGTATTGTTGAAGAATAAGGGATAGTCCGCTGGGAGATCCTGACGGGTAGATAGATGGAGAAATTGGGTTTTGGAAGCATTAAAGTTAACAAGGTTTTCTCTGCCCCAATTGGAAATAGTATTTAGATCAGAATTTAAGAGTTCTATGGCTTCATTACGTTTGTCGTTGAGGGATTGCTGGCTGGGGCGTTCTGAAAAACTAATGGAGTAGTGTAAGGTTGAGTTGTCTGCGTATGAATGGATGGGAATTAAGGTACAGTTAAGGAGATCATTTATAAAAATTAGAAAGAGAATAGGAGATAGGACAGAGCCCTGAGGAACACCGGAGTTTATAGGGTGAGGAAGTGAACAATGGCCGTCCACAACCGCAGCTATGGAACGGCCGGAAAGGAAATTAGAGACAAAGGCACAGATGGAGGGATAGAAACCGAAGGAGGGTAGTTTAGAAATTAAAGATTTATGCCAGACTCTATCGAAGGCTTTCGATATGTCTAGTGCAATAGAAAAAGTCTCACCGAAGTCCCGAAAGGAGGATGACCAAGAGTTAGTAAGATATGAAAGAAGATCACCAGTAGAGCGACCCTTAAGGAAGCCATATTGGCGATCTGAGAGCAGATTATTAGAAGAGAAATGCTTAAGAAATTTGGAAGCAAGAATAGTTTCAAAAACTTTAGAAAGAAAAGAGAAAAGAGCAATTGGACGATAGTTGGAGGGTTGAGAGCGGTCACCCTTCTTTGGGACAGGTTGAATGTGAGCAAACTTGTCACAGACAGTCCAGTAGTGGTCTTTGTTTTCGTCTGTGACAACGGGTTATATTTTATATCAACAGTAGATATAATAGTACCAGCGTGGGAATGAGAAAGACTTTCAGAGCAAGAAGGTAGTGAGTGTCTGAGTCACGGGTGCATTCCTGCCTCTCGCTCGCCATTGGCCGGCGTGTCTGGCTGTGTCACGTGACACCTGCTGTCTTGTGACGTATCGGCCCGTGATTGGCCGATCATCGCGCCTTTGCGGGCTCCTGTGTAACTTACCTCCTCCATGAGGATCCCCAGGAGCCGTCCTCGTCAGGACAGGCTTGGCGCGCGTGCTTGTAACATCACCTTGCATACTCTCTCCCGATCACCCCCTTTACCACTGTTTCTCTCACTCGATTCTCTCTTTCCATACTCTAACCTTTATTAACTGCACAACATTCCCCTTGGGTTCTGCATACGGTTTCCATAGCCGGCCCATTGTATTGCATGCGCCGTCCTCAGAGATATTTACATGTACTTAGAATAGGTTTGAGAGTTCTTAGTTAGTATAGGTTAAGAATTTGTGTGTGTCTCCATTATTGATTTAGTGTTTCTGCTCTTTTATTAAATGCTAGACTGGGATAAGGTAACTGTAGTCAATGTCTCCGATGTGTGTACGGTTTGCTTATACCTACACAACTTCGACCGGTCCTGTGGTAGCCTGGGTTGTCTTTTCGGTTGCGTCCTTTGCGAGTGCAGCATTGTGTTGACTGAGGGTTTTGGCCTGTTCCAGTTCCACCCTTTGCTGCCTCTTTTGCTTGTCTTTAGACTCTTTATAGGGTCGCCAGGATAGAACCAGATACTTGTGATCTGGATCTATCAAGAGAGCACCCTAGTCAATTAACGTAACTTAAAGGATGCAGTCTTAAGGACATCGCTAGGCTACGAGCCTGTCTTGCTCAACCCCAGTTCCTTACCTAGAGTATCCCAGCTAGACATTATTAATCGAGTAGACACTTGTTAGTATTTAATATAAGCTCTTTGATATGTGCGCATTATTATTCACAGCATTTATTAGTCTAGGTTGTTGTTGAGCCGCACAACCATAGCAGACTGTTTCGTTGATGAGGAAGTACTTCTTTTAGTGTCGAGCATTGCTACCGTTGGGCATTTATAGTATTCTCGTGTCAGTTAACATTATATGTCCTATCTTTTAGTGTATTCGATTTACACGTGTGGTGTCCTACCTCCTGCCTTTATATAGTTCAAGATTAGTACGAGCATCTTATGAGTATCAGACGTTCTTCAGAAGTTTCCAGGTCTATGCTGTAGGACTATACTCCACTTTCTTTCAGATAGGAGTGAAGAGTTTATTGTTGTTTAGAGTAACTCTATTGAAGCATCTTTTTATTGTATTAAATCTTGCAGTGATTTAATTGATCTTTCCATAGATTCCTTTTTATGCATTTTAACGTAACTTGCATCTTGTTTGTTATCAGGCTATACCAGTGTGGGTTAGCCTGAAGGAGAGTACATTTATGCCCAGTTAAGGATACCCCGCTATCGCAGATTAATTCTGGAGGGTATAGGTGTTTTGTTCGCCGGCATTTAAGTTCGAGGGTTTGGATCTAGCGTACCGTTGTTGCATAGTGCCCTATTACTAGTCCAATCATTAAGTGCCCTTGTTTTATTCGTAGTCCCGGTCGTAACAAAAGGTAGTCAGAATATACTTTCAAAATGCATCCTAATCTTCAAAGGGTTAAATAGAAGTAACTATTAAATTAACACTTTCACTATTATGATAGTTTGTTTCCTCTAATTAGAGTTATCATTTGTCGATTTAAGGGGAGATTTCCACTTGAAGAATTTTATTCTAAGCCCCTTTCTCCGTCATGTTTAGCATCATTCGTTTTGAAATTTTGAGACGTTCGCCCCATTCGAACATTCCCTTAAATACAGCTTAGGCAGGGCCTTTTGAAATAACTATGCCTCACATACACACTCGACATAGCCACACAACAATAACACACACAAAACGTGTTTCGGTAAAGGTTCCGGTACACTGACTTTTAATTTGAACCATAGTTTGAACTTATAACTTGTGTTATATATGTATATTATGAAATATTATGAAAAATTAATTAGGTAAGTATACATAACCTACTGTTATGTATATAGTACTTATGATTAAATGATCGTATTTCGGCGATTTTGGTCACTCGGAAAATCAGCTGATGAATTTCGGCGCTCCAAATTCACTTGCATTGAAATTATATTTTTTGTACAAGACCACCCATGGTTTTGGAGGGTTTATTTATGGCTTAGAAATGTTTCTTTATGCGCCGGTATATACGGTATACTCAGTTTCATTTCATCTGATGGTATTAAATCCCTAATTTCTCGATACTTAATGGAAAAATATGAAACCATGTCTCTGCATTATATTAAGTCCAAGTTTATATAATTAGCACCACATTTCACTACAAAATCTTCAAAATAACTGAGAAATCCTGTTTTGAACTTTGTATTTTTTTTACCGTCAGTTGAAAAGAAACAGAGTATTGTGAGAGACACATCAACAGTCACATAAAAACCCACCTATCGCCTCAGTTCGTCACATATCGCATGTCATTCGTATGGCATTGGCAATAATTCGTTGACACATTCGCTTCATTCACGCTACTGTCGCCCTATTCGCTCAAAAAGCAGCATTGCCAATAATTGGAATTTGCAAATTGGCGAATCAGACGACAATGGTACGAATTGTGCGAGCCAAGACGAATGCCGTGAGACAAATTCGCCAAAATGTTCAGTTCGCCGCCGTTTTTGGGTATACTCAAAATTTACGGTGAATCTGGGTGAATCTGGGCAAACATGGGCGACGCTAGGGCGAACGATGTGCGCTTTCAGCGACAATTGAAGAATATTCAAGCGAATATGGCGAATTTTGGGACATAGACATAAAAATCCTGTCGTCGCCTGTCGGTGGGTGTTCGCCATACAAAAGTCGCACAGTGGGATACTGCTTTACCAAAAACAAAATTTTTGAAATACGCCTCCAGGGGCGATAGCCTAACCAAAAAAAAAACGAAAAAAAAAAAAAAAAAAAAAATCCGCAATAGGCTACCAGGGGAGATAGCCTAACCAAACACAATTTATTATATTTAATTTTATTTATTTTATATTTGTATTTATTTATTCATTATTTATTTTAAAATACGCAGTGATAGCCTAACCAAAATCTTGTTTTGTTTTAGATACACAGAAATAGGCCACCAAGGTGTGATAGCCTAACCGAGAAAAAAAAAATGAAACGTGCAGAAATAGGCCACCAGCGGAGATAGCCTAAACGAAAAAAAAAAAAAAAAATTGAAATACGCAGAAATAGGCTACCAGGGGTGATCCCTAACTGAAAACAACAAATGTGAAATGCACAGAAATAGGTTACCAGGGGTGATAACCTAACCTTAAGCAAATATATATACAGTATAACAGAATATGTAACTAAATATAGAATTCACCAATTAGAGATTATATAAAACTAAAGTGTGACTGCACACAAGTGGTTAATATAATGTATCAACAGATGGCCCTGGTGTCGCTGTAGCCTAGTAAAGAAGTACTCTTTTTAGATAAAAAAAGTGTATCAGTCAAAGGTCACTACAAGATCATGCAAGTAACAACTAAAATTACAGATATATATAGCTACAGTAGGATACTAAATACGATATCTACTAGATTTAATAAGAAAACACAAAGGTCGATTAGAGGTGCGGATACTTATAACCGAAACTACCACTAATTATTTCTCAATATTTGAAGGCTATTATAGAATAAGGATGTTGCAAAGATCATATTAAAATGTGTTTTAACCCCCGGAGATAAATTTTATGTGCACTATATAAAGTACTGTACAAAAAAAACAAAGTCTCCCTATAATTTTCCGTATTGACGGCAGTGAAACTCTTATTACTGTTAAAATAGATGCTGATTTCAATAAGTCATGGGGGGAGTGAGGGGGGGCAAAGACCCCCCTCAACCCAACCTGTATCCAAAGGCAAAAACAAAAACAAAAACATTTACTCTGAAAATTATTTGCATCTGATTTTTTGTTTTTTGTTTTTATATGCCCTCTCGGGCATAGGCTGATAGCCGTTTACACTCTACCGCTGAACACGGTGAGGCCCGTGAGGTCTTGTTCCAGTCTAGGGAGTGAGGCATGCGAAGCACCTACTCACGGCTCTCGAACCCAACTCCATCTCTGAAACTGCCTCGCCCCCGCGCTTCACAGTCTCACTCCCCAGGCTCGGACCCTAACTCTCAGAACGCCACCTATTGAGCAATTAACTCACTAGGCATTGCCCCCCTGTAGCATATTTTGAATATGGGAATATTCATACAGTGCTATTTAATCAGGGAACAATGAGGGTATTATTTGTTTTTGGCATTTCGGTGTGCTGTGGTAATGGCACAGATACTAGGTACAGCACAAATTCCATCCCAATAATATCTTCCCATTGACATATTGGGATTCGAACCTGGGTCCATTGGATTGCCAGTCCAGTGGCAATACCACTCTGCCACACCTCCCATATTATAAGATGTTTTAACCCTTTCGCTGCGGGTGACGTTCCGGAACGTCCTGGCAAGTTACAGCAATTTCCAGGCTTTAAAAGCCTGTAAAAAACGTAAAAATTGAGTGTCAGTGGGCGGAAGCGTGAGGGGCCCACCTCCGACCCTCAGAGCACCGAGCGGCTCACTGAGCTAGGCTGTGTCTCGCGCGGGTCTCTCTCTGTCTCTCTCACCAGGGTAGCCAAGTGAGCGAGTGTTACATAATAGCGGGGTTCCCGCGTTTCACTGGCACCACTGCGGGTGAACCAGACCACGTACGGTGCCCATTCTGGTGTCATTTTGAAGCTATTTTCGTCTAGTTTTTGGCAGAATACACTTCATTTAATGCAGATCCTTGATTTATCATTCATGAGTGCCTCAATATGCCCTAAATAGCCCAAACATAGCCGTAGCCAAAGGGTTAAGATCGTTGGATAATGGGAGAAATAACATTTTCCAGGAATTGTAACTAATATCAACTACTGTATAATGATGAAAACTACCTAAAACCAAAAAGAAAAACCATGAGAAAATTGGTGGTAGTTTCGGTTATATTTTCCGAGGTGCGCGTTGTCGGCTACACTCACTAGCTAGGATGAAAAGTAAACAACAACGTTTATCAGTCAGAAAAGCAATACAATTACATGCACGGCAACTACTGAACTATGTGGAGGTTTAACAAGCACTTATAACGGTATGATTAGGAAATGGGCGTACACGTTTTTTCCATTATGTGTATTGTAATTCCATATTTAAACCCACTATCTTGTAGTTTGAAAGATCCTCTACACCTTGATATAAAATTAAGTATGTGGCAGAATATGTATAAGAGTACATATACTTGTAAATACAGTCCTCCTCTACCACTCTTCTCTTTGCCAACATGTAAACATATCCCCGAGTCGATATACGCTTCAAGTCGCTGTGTAGCCATCCGAACACAGGGTTTATCGTGACATCATCTAGAATATAAGTGCTAGTGTGCGAATAATATCTATAGTCACGGTTTGCGCATTTGAGTGATTATTATTGATGTTCTTTTCTTTGTCAATCCTGCTCATCATATCATACAGTCATTTATTATTTTTTGCTCAGTTCAACTTAGTTGTAATTTTGAACGAGTGTGGAATAGGGGTGTTGAGGTTATGTCTTACGATTCGCGAAGTTATTGTATTTTCTGAGGACATCAACTCATCACATTTGGTAAAGGTTAGTAGCTGTCAGATATAGGCGGCAGCCCCCACCTATAATACTAGGATAGGTTAAGTAAGGTTGTTAGGTTAGGCTAATGTCTAAAGTTGACTCGATTTGTATAACATAGTCTATTACTCACTCAACCCCATCTGTATTTATACCGTTAGCAGTTTTAAAGAATCAGCGGGGGGGCAGCCCCACCCATAATACTACGATAGGTTATAGGCTAATGTCTCCTCAAAGTTGACTATTTGTATAACGTAGGTTTAGTACCCACTCCACCCTGTAGCTGGCATGAAAGGGCTAGTTAGTATAACTCCATTTCTATGTCACGATTTTTGTTGACATATTTGAAGACAGATACGGAATCTATATGCTCTAAACATCATATTAATATTAGTTTCAACCCTCGGCAAAATCTATTAAAACAAACGGTAACAACATGTCTACCTACCGTAAAACGGTTGTCAATAATCTCTTATAGACGGCACTGCTTTCAGCGACGCCATTTTGTCGTCAACCAGAGAGCTCCCTCCACCACCTTTTTTAATACTGTAATATACTAGGAGTTGGGTGACACTTATCTTTGTATGTGTAAGATACCGTTATACTATCCAAGATAATAGTATTCAATAACTGCCGTTTTCATAAATATAATAGAAACCATAACAATTCGCTCGTATACGTCTTCGCGCGAATTCATTATTAATTCTTGCGAATGCGCCTACGCTCGAATATTAATTCGCTCGAAGTGTCCAGATACCGTACCAGGTACTAGTGACATATACTAGGTGTTAGCTGAGGGCTATATTTGCATTCCACGTACTGGGTACTAGGGACATATACTACGTGTTAGGTGAGGGCTACTTTTGTATCCCACTTACTGGGTACTAGTGACATACTGTATACTAGGTGTTAGGTGAGGACTAGCTTTGTATCCCACGAACTGGGTCTAGGTTTGGTTAGGTTCTTTGGTTAGTTATTGTTGTGAACCTCTCGCTGGCCCAACTTGTTGCCGGAGTAAGGTATGTCCCATAATACTATGCACTGTTACCCAACCAGCGGGGGTGTGGGGGCAGCAGCCCCCACCCATAATACTAGGATAGGTTAGGTAAGGTAGTTAGGTTAGGCTAATGTCTTCTCAAAGTTGACTCTATGTTTATAACATACCGGTACCGTAGGATATTACTCACTCCACCCAACTGTATTTCTACCCAACAATGGGGGCAGCCCCCACCCATAATACTAGGATAGGTTAGGTAAGGTTGTTAGGTTAGGCTAATGTCTCCTCAAAGTTGACTATTTTTTATAACATAGGCTACTACCAACTCCACCCCGTGAAATCCGTCAAATCCGAGCCAGGCTCGGGGTTTTTTTTTAAATCGGGTTTTATGAGTCTCGAAAATGCACAAACCCGAGCCAACTTTTATTTACAAATGCGCAATATATTCGCCTTATACGCTTTTTACCCCACAATTTCCCTATTCTTTATAGCCATTCCCACTATCGGGGGCCGGTCCTCCCAACGCATGGACTCTCTCTCAGAGCCGATAATGTGCTCAAAATCCCACCCGAATATTGTCGGGACCCGCTGAATAGGCCATGGTTCTCTCACCCGACAATTGTCGGGACCCGTGGCTTGAGTATTAAGGGGGGGGGGGGGACACTGTAATTAGGGTATTTTTTTTTTTACGAGTCTAAAACTTTGCCACATTACTCCTACAGTGTTCCCATCACTGCTGCAATAAAATTCTCAGTGTCAGATTTTCCAATCCACACCAGTTTGGGCCATGGCGGACGGAGCGTCCGCCACCTTTCATGCACAAGAATGAAGAGGATGAGTAGTTAATACTCAAATTATGATCGAATATCGTGGGAGCGTTGATGGAGCGTCTGCAGCATCTAGCATTAGCGGTACCAGTCAACTCATGTGATGAGGCCATAGCATGACTACCTTCTGATCTATCAACTATTTCCGATAAAGGCAGATACATTTTTGTTACATTCAATGCTTTCAAACTCCAATTTCTCCATTTATCTAACCCCACGAACTTCCATACGTCTATCCCTTATAATTTATCATTGTAGAGTCCAAAGCATTTTGTCTCATCAACTCACTTCCTCCTATTAGTTCCCTACAATATCTTTCTACACGCCGCAATGTTGCATCTACTTTCACTCTACTATCGCTATTACAACAATCAGTGTTCTTTAGAGGTCCCTCAGTGCATACATCCTCCCTTGTGGCTAGTGTGCCACTATTCGGCAACATCATAAGGTAGTTTCCCATAACATCCTCAACCCTCGAGCTACCATAGGACAAGAGTAAATCATTTCGAAGTAGCGGACGCAGCGTATGCGGCGCTGGGGCTTAGCGTTACATACATTGCCGACGCATACGCTGCGGCGCTGGGGTCCAGTAGGTTAATATGACGTTGCCGGTACAGAAGGGGTTAATGTAGCAGGCCAAATATTATTATGTTACCTCCACCAACCGACTTTACTCCTACTCAATTAATGAAATCAACAAATACATGTGGGAGTCCAGGGACTCGAACCTAGCATGCTCACACCGAAATTCAGTGCATTTATCCATTGCTCTACGAATACAGTTAAAGAATGGTGGACAAGACTACGATTTTTTATGCAGTTTCGAATCCTGCATATCAATCTAAGCATGTACACACTTTCCAACTGCTCTATCATAGGCTATGGATAGATGGATGGAAGGCGTAATTAATGGGGCCTTCACCCCCGGTAATGCCTTCACCCGTCCTAATATAAATTAAAATAAATGCTTCATATTATCCAAATTTAACAATTTCAGAAAATATTCAAAACACATAAATATATATATTTTAAATATGAATTTACGGCAACTGTGCCACCTGTCGCACTAATTTACGAAGAGCCCTCACTGACCATGGATTGACAACACTGGTTTGCCATTTTCCCAAGACTTATCAGGCGTAATTTGTTAGTACAGGAGATAGACCAGTGACCTCTCACTCTCTCTCTCTCTCTCTCTCTCTCTCTCTCTCTCTCTCTCTCTCTCTCTCTCTCTTCCTTCCTTTATTCTATTTACTTTTCATTATCAACTATTTTAATACAGTGACGACCGCCAGGTGATTTTGTTCAAATTAGGAAGGACCTCAGAGAGAGAGAGAGAGAGAGAGAGAGAGAGAGAGAGAGCGAGAGAGAGAGCGACAGACCAGACCAGACAGACAGAGAGGGAGAAAGAGACAGAGACAGACAGAGAGACACAGTGTGTGTGAGAGAGAGCGAGAGAGAGAGTATACAATTCAGAAGTAGGAGTAAACTATTATATTGCTTATTGTTTGTATGGGTTTGTGTGTGAGAGAGAGAGAGAGTATTAGTAAACTATTATATTGCTTATTGTTTGAATGGGTTTGTGTGTGAGAGAGAGAGAGAGAGAGAGAGAGTATACAATTCAGAAGTAGGAGTAAACTATTATATTGCTTATTGTTTGTATGGGTTTGTGTGTGAGAGAGAGAGAGAGAGAGAGAGAGTATACAATTCAGAAGTAGGAGTAAACTATTATATTGCTTATTGTTTGTATGGGTTTGTGTGTGTGTGAGAGAGAGAGAGAGAGAGTATACAATTCAGAAGTATGAGTAAACTATTATATTGCTTATTGTTTGTATGGGTTTGTGTGTGAGAGAGAGAGAGAGAGAGAGTGTATACAATTCAGAAGTAGGAGTAAACTATTATATTGCTTATTGTTTGTATGGGTTTGTGTGTGTGTGTGAGAGAGAGAGAGTATACAATTCAGAAGTATGAGTAAACTATTATATTGCTTATTGTTTGTATGGGTTTGTGTGTGAGAGAGAGAGAGAGAGAGAGTGTATACAATTCAGAAGTATGAGTAAACTATTATATTGCTTATTGTTTGTATGGGTTTGTGTGTGTGTGAGAGAGAGAGAGAGAGAGTATACAATTCAGAAGTAGGAGTAAACTATTATATTGCTTATTGTTTGTATGGGTTTGTGTGTGTGTGAGAGAGAGAGAGAGAGAGAGTATACAATTCAGAAGTAGGAGTAAACTATTATATTGCTTATTGTTTGTATGGGTTTGTGTGTGTGTGAGAGAGAGAGAGAGAGAGTATACAATTCAGAAGTAGGAGTAAACTATTATATTGCTTATTGTTTGTATGGGTTTTCCACATTCTATAGAGTCAATGTTTGAATTAAGATTCTCTTAGACTTGTATTATTTGTTTTGTCTCTTCTCATTTTCCTACCCTTCTCTCTCTCTCTCTCTCTCTCTCTTTTTCTCTCTCCTAGGTCCTTCATAATTTGAATAAAATCACCTGGCTGTAGTCACTGTACTAAAATAATTGATAATGAGAAGTAAATGGAATAAGGGGTATGTATACATTTGGCTTTCTTGATACGATTATTTTGATGCACTTGTGTGTATAGTTGCTCACATAAGTTCTGTTTCTCTCATTGATGTTTTACATACCAAGATAATGCGCATGATTGAAATACGAATGCCGTTACTTATGCAGTTGTTAACTCGTCTGTTTAGTCAACTCACAATTAAAAGAAACCACACTCGCAATTCACTCATACTAATTTTGATTTCATACATAAGATCACGACGCAGAACATACCTTTTGTGAGCAATTACTATTTGTTTTACCATACAATCTTACAATGAACAGAGAAAGTTAAATTAGTCTGAGGGTAATAGTGATAGCTGTCCCTTGGTCGGTCAAGCCCGGCTTATGATCTCAAGTGATCACGGTCTAAAACGCAAAGATGTCATATACCTGACATGATATACGTTAAGAACCAATTTCTTTGGATGTCGTAAGTTAAAAATATATTGTTTTCTGAATGTTTTAACGCCCTAAGAGCGGGCCCGTCAGTAACTTCTACTACCCGCCAAGCGGGTAGTTTTACCCTAAACGACCTTGTTTCCGTGCTCTTTTTCATGCATAAACAAGAGCCAGAACGTAATACAATTTTGTATCCCTGAAAGGGCATTAATTGAGCTTTCCAATGACACCAGAACCATCCTTCTACGACCACTGGTTCTTTTGCAACGATCATGCAACACGAAGGAAAAATCACTAATATAAGGTAATTTCTTTACATAATTCCCTGTGTAGCGAGGTAATGGATGTGGATGAGTGAGGAGGGGAGGTTAGTTGCAGCGCGGGGACCGTGCCGAGCGGTCAGAGTGAACCTACGCTCCTCCCACCGCTCGTTTCTCTCTCAGAGCCAATTATGTGCTCAAAATTGCTACCGACTTAAGTCCGGCCCCGCTAGACATGTCTTCTTTAGACGTCAAAGGTTAGGACTTGTCTTTCTTTGGACGTCATACGTTAAGACATGACTTCTTCATGTCACATGTAAAGACATGTCTTCTTTTTTATGTCAAAGGCTAGGACAGTGTCTCTTTGGATGTTATAAGTTAAGACGTGTCTTCTTTGGGCGTCACAAGCTTGGATATGGTTTCATTGGATGTCATAAGTTAGACTTAGAGGATGTTTTGTTTTCTGGATGTCATAAGTTAAGACAGCTTCTTGATATCATTAGTTAAGACTGTCTTCTTGGATGTCAATGGTTTGGACACAGTCAAAACAACGATGGGGTGGAGAGAGGAGGGAAGGCAATTATGAGGTGGTGATGTCCGGGGGGGGGGGGGGGGGGGAGAGTGCGAGAGGAAAGACTTTATGAGGTGGGTGGTGTGGAGGAGGAGGGTGGAATGTTCTAGACGCACATGATGACTTGTGAAGGGATGTTATGAGGTGGGTGATGTGGCGGTGGAGAGAGGTAGGAAGGCGTTATGAGGTGAGGGAAGAGAGGAAGGAAGGCGTTATGAGGTGGGTGGTGTGGTGGTGGAAATGGGAGGGAATGCGTTATGGGGTGGGTGGCCAGATGAGGAAGGCGTTATGGGGTGGGAGAAGAGAAGATGGAAGGCGTTATGAGGAGGAAGAGGGTGGAACGTTCTACAAGTACGTGGTGATTTTATAGGTTGCTGTGTAGTATGTCCCTATGTATGTACTATATGTATAATGGATACATAAACTGTGTAGTATGTGTGTAAATACACATAATATGTATTGTTTTGTTTCTTCCTGAAAAGGCATTTGTTTTTTATGTGAAGTATGTACATGCATATTACTCTCCCTCTCCACTCACACTAATGTAAAATATTATTTAACCATATCTATTGTGTTAAATTATTGATATGCATGTTTATATGCTGCATATTCAACAGCTGAACTCTGGAACTCTCTCCCTGAATCCATCTTTCCCTCATCCTATGACTTAAATTGTTTCAAACTCCGCGTGTCCAGACGTTTAGGCTCGAATGTTCCTTGATTTTGGTTGTCACTCTTTTAAGTCTGGGGGAGGTATTCGTCACAGGCAGTTTTGCCATTTGTCTCCCTCATCCCCATAGACAAGTAATATAAACCGAAATAAAATGTCTTCTAATTTTATAAGAACAAAATATAGTTGTACTATATATAGGCCTACATGGAAAATTCACAAGATTTGGATAGCAAAGTAATCATAATGTTAATAATAATAATAGTAAGATGTGCTCTAACATACATTCACACAAAGTGAACGTTGGAAAAATAGCCTGAGGGTAATAAGGTAGGCCTACCTGTCCCTTCTGGTCAGTTAGCTAAAAGGGTGGTCGCATAATATACTGTATAGGCCTAAGTCAGTTGTTAAAGGTACTATGTAATTTTAGTATTTATCTTATTATTATAATTATTATTAGTGTTTATGTACGTAGTTTGTTATTTGTTAGGCTATATGGTGATGGTATTGGTAGTGGGTTGCAGGAGTGTTGATGTGTTTACAATCATAATTGTATGTTTTTCATTAGGTTGTATATTTTGGTGATAATTTGTTAGGCTATATGGTGATGGTTATTGGTAGTGTGTTTTTTTGCTTAGTGTGTGTTTTTATTTTTTTTTTTAGGTAGGCTATATATATATTTATAATGTGTTGTTTTTTGCTTAGGTATATATATATATATATATATATATGTATAATGCGTAACTGATTGTTACTTTTCCTTGAATAAAAAGAAAATATTGGATTGTGTATTCCTCACCCTCTCCACGTAATATTATTTAACATATCTTTTGGTTACTATTTGGATATTAAAGATTGTGCTAGTAAGCAATAATAATATGAAAAAAATAAATAATTGATGTTACCCGATTATGAGAAGCATATATACAGTTTGTGTTATACACCATACATCTATAAATATATAGGAGTATGCGATTTATTAACAAATTTGTAATACTACAAATAATAATAATAATAATAATAATAATAATAATAATACAAATCGCAATAGTACGACGTTGAAAACAAATATAACAAACATAATTGATGTTACCCAATTATAAGAAGTATATAAAGTTGTGTTATACACCATGCATCTATAAATATATAGGAGTATGTAATATATTAACAAGTTTGTAATCATACAGATAATAATAATAATCAAATAATAATAATAATAATAATAATACAAAAACACTATAGTGTGATGTCTCGTACCACGCACGCACGCACACACACACACACACACACACACACACATATGCACGCACGCACAAAAGAGAAAGTTTGGTGACATAGCCCGGGGATAATAACGGTAGACCGTTTAAGGTGGTCACGTGTACATTGTATGGGTAGTCTTTGTCTGTCCAGTGTAGTGAATAGACAGAGTTGTTGCAGATCCGGGAGGAGGTGCGCCGCCCTTCTGTAAGTATATCGTGTTTACATACAAGTTCGTCAGGTGTTGATCTCTATTCGTATATATTTGTTTTTCTTTCTAGTGTTGTCCTTTATCGTTCGGTGATATACTTATTAGTTTCTTTCTTATATATATTTTTTGTTCTGGTCTTGTCCTTTGTTGTTAGGTGTCATACTTATTCATTTCTTTCTTAGAAGGTAGTCACTATTACCTTCGACAGAGGGTGTCCCACATCTTATAAACCTGAGATCTTTCACTCATGCGTTCTTAAGGAGGTATCCTACTAACTATGTTCAGATGCCCAACATCTCCTAATTTGAGATCCTCCAGTTTTGTGGTTGTATGGTGCGCGCGAGTCGTCTAGGATCTCAAAACCCTTGAGATTATGAAATCCTAGTATTTTGGGGTAGGGGGTGGTTTGAGATCATCCCGTTTTCTGTTGGTACACACTACGCCGTGCATGGCCTAGGATCTTAGTGGTTTGAGATCATCCCATTTTCTGTTGGTACACTCTACGCCACGTGTGGCCTAGGATCTCAAAAACAAATTGAGATCCGGGCATTTGGGGTGGGGGCGGGAGGGGGGAGGTCGAGATCCTAGCATATTCTTTGAAATCTTGCAGTTTGCAATGAGATCTTACGAATTGCAATGAGCACGCACGGTTATATAACACTACTTTCCACATGGCTGAACTATCTCTACCTTTTCACACTTTCCAGCAAATCTACATCCACACCACACCTCTCTCGTACTTCCTCATTCATCTGTCAATCCCACCAGGTAGCTCCTCACACACTTCCCAAGTAACTCATTTCCATCCCTCTCACTCTTGATTTGAGTCTCTTCACCAACGTCCATGCTTCGCTCCCGTAAGTCAATGTCGGGATTACCACACTGTCATGCAAGGACTTCTTTGCTTCCATGCTGACCACCCTATTTCTTGTTACTGCTTTCAGCATTCCTACAACCCTCTTCCCCTGATGTACCCTCTCCCGCACTTCTTCATCCATACTCCCATCTTTACTCAACACACTGCTCATTCTTACAGTATCTTACAGTAGATCCTCTGGAAAAAAGGCAAACTAGGACTGTGTATCCAGCTCAGTACCAGTACTTGCACTGTTGTGAATCTTCACAGAGTTGGCAGCGGCGGAAGCAGACGCAACAATTTAACTATTCAGTATTTTCGCTTTGTAATCAAACTTAAGCTCTTGTCTTCCTCATGCTTTATCAAGATCACTTTCAAACTTCTTTACTGATTAAGAATCGACCACATACTGGGACAGTGCGTTCCACTCATTTACCACTCTATCACAAAAAGAGTACTTTGTCTGTTCAAGCCTAGTTCCTTCCTTGTAAATTTTCTTAAGAGTGTCTTCTCGTTCTTGTTCCCTCCCGCATCAAGAAGGTACCTTTACACACATCCGCATCATACTTTCTTGACACTATCTGAAATGCCTCGATCATATCCCATCTCTTCCTCCTATATGCCAGTGTCAGGAGTCCCAGTGTCCTCAACCTCGCTCATAGCCCAGGTCCTTCAAAGTTGGTACCAGCTTGCTAGCTCTCTCTGCACTTTCTCTACCACTTCTATATCTTTCACCTTATATGGAGCCCATACCTGGTTTGCATATTCCAGGTGTGGCCTAACCACCGCTGTATAGAAATTCCTAAAGATTTCTTCATCTAGTGACACTAATGTCCTCCTTATCAGCCCTACTATTTTATTGGTTTATTTATCTTATCTGCTAGATGTTCTGAGAAAATTAACTTATTGTCTATCACTACCCCTATATAATTTTCTGCACTCACTTCCTCCATTGTTTCATACATACTGTATCCTACATTGTCTGTCTTGTTTGTCCCAATCCGCGTGTACTTGCATTTTTTTGGATGAAAAGGCATTAACCAATGTTCAGACCATCCCTTCATGCACTCCACATCTCCTTGAAGCAAACCCACATCTTCCTTACTCTTCACTCTTCTATATAGCTTGTATCATCTGCATGCAAATATATCTCGCTTCCATTTTTTATTACTTCAGGTAAATCGTTAATTCCTTACGAACGGGCCCGTCAGTAACTTCTACTACCTGGCAAGCAGGTGGTTTTACCCTAAACGACCTTGTTTCCGTGCTCTTTTTGATGCATAAACAAGAGCCAGAGCGTAATACAATTATATATCTCTGAAAGGGCGTAAATTGAGCTTTCCAATGACACCAGAACCATCCTTCTATGACCACGCGTTCTCTTGCAACGATCGTGCAAGACGAGTGCAAAATGCCTAAAATAAGGTAATTTCCTTGCATAATTCCCTGTGTAGCGAGGCAGTGAGTGTGGGTGTGTGTGGAGTAAACGTCAGTAGTCGCGCGGGACCCATGCCGAGCGGTCATGAGCCGACCTACGCTCCTCCACCCGCTCGTCTCTCTCTCAGAGCCATTATTGCTCCAAAATTGCACACAGACTTAAGTCGGGCCCCACCACATAGTCCTTGGTTCTCTAGACCGACTTAAGGCGGGCCCCGCTAAACAAGGGTTAATGAACATGACAAACAGTAGTGGTCCCAACACAGATCTCTGAGGTACCCCACCTATAACTTCCCTCCACCCAGAGCCTAGTCTATTCACCAGTGCCCTCTGTCTTCGATCTGTCAGGAAGGTCTCTATCCACTTCACACATATCTCTCTTATATTATAACTTCTCACCTTTGCTAATAGCATTTTGTGTGGGACCTTGTCGAAGCCCTTCATAAAATCGAAATATACCACATCTATAACATCCCCATCCACCAGTATTCGCATCCACTCATCGACCACCCTAATGATCTGAAGCACCGTCCACCTCCCCGGCAAGAATCCGAACTGTCTCCCACTGAAAAGTTGGTTTGACTTCATATGTTCCATTATTCCTTCTCTGATTACAGTTTCCATTAATTTGCACACTACACTTGTCAAACTGACTGGTCTAGAATTTCCTGGGTCATTTCTCTTGCCCTTCTTACATATAGCGGTTATATTTAAGACTTTCCAGTCCATCGGGATTTGTCCTGTATTAAATTATTCCTCAAATAACATTTTTAAAGGCTCAACTAAGATAACACCTCCTTCTTTGATAATTTTTGGATGTATCCCATCCGGTGCCGGTGACTTACTTCTATTCATCTTTGTTTATAGCACTCTTTCTTTTAGCCTGGGAGAACTCTATCAGTTCCAGTGCTAGTGTCTGTTTGATGGGAATACTGGGCACCTCTTCATCCGGCTCCACTGTAAATACCTCCCCAAAGTATCTCCCTAGCACCTCTGCCTTCTCTTTGTCAGTTTCTGCTCTAGTCCTGTCATCCGTGTCTCCTAACATTTCTGGGATACCCACTCTTCTTGTCAACTTTTGTTTAATATACTTCCAGAATATTTTTGGATTCTCTTTCACATTTCTTGCAATTTCTCTTTCCCTCTCCTTCACCCCCTCCTTTTCTCCCACCTTATTTTTTTGACTATTTGTCTGCGTTCTAATTTAATTTCTTGAAATTCTATATTAGACCCATTGTTGTTGTTTTTTTTACAATTTTAGTCTTGCTAAAAAAAAAATCTTTCTTCTTATCAATGTCCAATGAGCTGACATTCTCCATAGCCTGGCCGTTCAGCCTCACCTCACACTCTGTGGCTGCACCCCTTCCAAAGGCCATAACCTTGCTCTTTCCTGCATTTACCTTTATATTCCGTTTTTCACACACTGTTCCAAACATACTGATGCCTTAGCACCCTCATACATGCCCTTCACTGCGTTCAGGAAATTGCCGTCTACTCCGTATATTCTCAGTACTTTCCACATACCTTCTCTATCAACTCTACCATAGGGCTTGCATTACCATTTTGATATGCATGGTGTGACGCATGTCCAGTGTGAGCATGCTGTACAGAACGCCTAGTCATGCCCCACTCTCGCTAGGATCGTCAGGGCAGGAACTTTGGCTGTAGTCTATGTAGAGTTTCCTAACTTAGTTCATGTGAGCCGTTGTACTATAAGTAATATGAATATGTATTTTGTTTTCATCTGAGTCAACGAGTTCTATTTTATATCATTAGTTATAAGTATTGTATGTAAAACTTATTTGTAATGATGGGAGAAGCGGCAGCCACAGTTGGGGGTCAGTGGGTGCGCCATGCGGGAGGTGGGCCTAACTCAATAGCACGCCCTCCCTCCCCTCAGTGCTAGGAAAGCCTTTGTCTATCCCAGAGGAGAGAGTGAAATTACGTAATGATTGTCAGTGGGCGGTCCTTAGTAGTTCACGTTGGGCTCACTAGAGGGCCGAGTATAAAAAGGGAAGTCTAGCCATTTTTTGATCAGAACTCATTAGGCAGAGCGACTTCTCATTTCCCTTGCTAACTATATATATTCTTCTGACTGATGTGAACTTTCTCTACTACCTTACATTCTTATCTCCTCTTTTCCCTGCCTTTTTTAACTTCCATGGTCCCGTTGGTGCAGAGCTAGTCAGCCAACGTATTATCGCTTGAGTTCTCAGAGATCCTTGCCTATTAGATAGCCTATTTTGGAAGGGTTAACTTAGAATAGGATTGATTTATGTTTGTTGCACTTGTATATGCATTTCCCTGTGTGTTATTATTATTATTCCTGTTTTCTGCTAGTCTAGGTAATGCTAGACTGGGGTAAGGCTTTTCTGTGTTACGAGTTGTTGTTTGATGCAGTGGTTAAGCGATAAACCTGCATACTCGTTTCGGTTCAGTGAAGCCTAGGTTGTCTTCACGGCTGACTGTGTTGAGTTAATAATTTACAGTGCGTGAGGGCAAGAGCCTAACCACCCTGTATTTTATTAACAGTTTGTTTTTACTTTGTCAAGGAACCGGGAGAAAACCAGATACAAGGGATCTGGATTTCTCAAAGTGCACTTGTTAGTTTTAACGTAATACTTTAAACAGTTGTGAGGACTTCGCTAAGCTACGAGCCGTTTTTGCTCAGTCACTGCTACCTTTTGCCCACAGTACCCCAGCTAGACTTTACTCGATTAGTAGATACAGAATAGTATTGAAGCTTTCCTTATGTATGATATTGTTTATGCACTATTGATTTCATGTGTTGCAAGCTTGGCTACTTTAGTGATTAGTGGCCCACGAGCACAATCCGAGTAGGCTATTGCCGTTGCATTTGCGGAGTACTTCTTTTTAATGTTTGCCATTTACTATTGCATATTCTTTTAATTATTCTTATGCCAATTTAAACCTTTAATAGTATTTAATTGCCAGTGTTTTTGCTTCTTGAATTATTGTTCAAAATCCGATACGTACTTCTTACGAGCATCCGAGAAGCATCTAACTTTTTTCAGAAGATTCCTTGCTCGATGCTTAAGGACTATTAATTAACGTAACGTAATAGTGCCGATCCGAAGTAGAGGGTGGAGGACTTCTTAAGTTCTTATTCAAGGGTGGATTACTTCGGCTTCGGCCAACACTATTCTTTGGTGTTGTTGTTTCTTACTTCATTGTTTGATTGTTGACCAGACTAGATAATTCCTGTCTCTTTATTAGTCTGTTGTTGAACACTAGTACCGAGTTCTTGTATACCCCGTTATAACAGATTGAACTCTGGAGGGTATTGGTGTTTTTTGTTCAGCTGGCAGTACTCAGGGGTTGGGATCGTGTGTTTCCGTTGTGGCAGCGAGCCGTATTCGAGTCCTGATTGAGAGCCCTTGTGTACCCGAGTGCCAGGTCGTAACAAATGGCGACCTTGCTTAGGATTTTGTGAACAGTATACATTTTTGCAGAGTTGTACAACATTTGTTTGTTTGTATTTTAGCGTGCATATTGAAGAATATTTTTGTGTATGGCAATTAGTAAAGCATTTAAGAGACTCCAGTTAATTTAGTAATTAGTGCTTGCATAGGAAGTTTAACACTTTTGTCTCGAGAAATTTTTGTGGACTTCAGTATATCGTGCATTAGCACTGACGATGAGCGAGAGATGCCATTTGAAGGTGTGCCGTTAGTAACCAGTGAGGAGGATGCTAGAGTTTTTGTGAGTAAGCGGTACCACGTGACAGAGGAGAGGCTGACTGGGGTGGATGTTTGTGGCTTGCACCTGATAGCCAAGGTTTTGGGCATTTCCAATGTAGTAGGGATGTCCAAGGGGGAGCTGATTTCCTGGGTGTTGCGTGGGCGACATGGGGTTTCGGAGGAGAGGCGTTTGGGGGGGTTCCTCCCCAGATCCCCTCTCACTCGACTCCCACAGTGCCGTCCACTCAGTTACCGGAGGTTAGCACTCTCCCACAGAGGGATGAGAATTGGCAGATTGGAGTGCCCTCGGGTGGTGCACATGGTGGTTCCCCAGTTTTTGCCCCCCCTCCTTCAGTAGTGGCAGCTCGCTCTTCCTGCCTGTCTCCAGATATGGTATTTAGACTTGAGCTTGCTAAGATTGAGGCTAGGAAGCAGGAGAATGAGACCAGGAGGCAGGAGATTGAGGTTAGGAGGCATGAGGCTGAGCTTAGGTACGACTCGGAGAAATATTGTGCTAAATTAGATTTAGATAAGACTCGTGCAGAGTCGACAGGGACTCGGATGGGCCGTGAGGGCCAAATAAGAGAACAGTCCTTGGCCCAATTAGTCAAATTGGTGCCGGTATTTAGTGAAACTGAAGTCACAGAATTTTGTAATCGTTTTGAGAAGAAGTGTAGGGAGCATAATTGGCCTGAAGAGAAGTGGGCAGCTCTAGTCTCCTCAAGACTTACGGGTAAGGGTCTGAAGGCTTATGATGCACTGCCTTTAGAGTCTTGCATTGACTACCCAGAATTGAAGAGAGCTGTCCTACGGGCATACGAGTTGCAACCGGAAACATATCGATTGAAGTTTCGGGGTGTTACAAAGACTAGGGAGGCGACCATTCTTGAACATGCCCGGGACTTAAAAGATGCACTTAAAAACTGGACACGTTCTGAGAAAGCTGAGATGGCCGAACAGTTGACTGAGCTGTTTCTGCTCGAGCAGTTTTATAAGTGTACTGGTGCAGAAATGACTAACTATTAAAGAAAAGAACCCAAAAACTCTACAGGAGGCAGCTGAGATGGCTGACCTCCGGCTATCACTAATTCGTGGGTGCGGGTCTGCCCAGCGTAGTGAGGCAGGTAACAAGGGGCGTGACGCCCCACCCCCCCGAGTTAGTGATATACCTTATGCAAACAAGTACAAGAGCCATGATACCAAGACTGACCACAAGACTAACACCGTCCCATTTAAGAAGGGGCCGGGCCCTTCCCAGTACCAAGGGAAGCCCAAAGGGGAGTTGGAGTGTTATCAATGTCATAAAAAGGGGCACTTTGCAAGATTCTGTCCTAGCAAACCACCTACAGCAGCTGTGTCTTTGGCCTGCAACATTGGTGTGTCTCCGAAGTCATCTGAGTTTGCCCGGGGCAGTTCGTCAGAGGCTGAGGCACAGCCAATGCAGAAGCACCTGGGAGGCTCGAACCCTGCTCAGGATGTTTTTTGCGACCATAGAGGGCGGGGTTGCGTGATGTGGGCGGGGCGCAAGCATGGAGTAGAGGCCTTGCGTAATACAGGTGCTTCCCAGACTCTGATGAAAAACTTGACTGGCTACCCTATAAACGCGGCTCGGGTGGTAGTGGTGCAGGGTATTAATGCAATTCGGTCATACCCGCTGGTGCGGTTGGAGTTGGAGGTGGATGGTGTGGCACGTGAATTGGATGTCGGGATTGTGGAGAAACTGCCAGTGGAGGGCGTCGACCTTCTTCTCGGCAACGACTTTGCAATGCCCGCTTCTGAGGTTCTACCCTTAGTCGTTGCCGAGAGGCCGGCCGACGTGAGTAGGGAAGAGCTAGAGTGGGTCGAGCAGTGCCAGACACAGCCCATGGCGTGTGTTGTCACCCGAGCTCGGGTAGCTAAAGTGTCACAGCCTAGTCCTCCGTCTTCAGACCAGCGGAGGAACGATCAACAGGAGGAGGCTAAAGCTGGAGTTGGTTTTAAGAGTTTTGACTCGGCGGCTCTCCTGGGTGATTCAGTATTAGCACCATTACTTAATTCTGGAGTAGCCCCTGGGCCTGTCATCGAGAGTGACGAGGCTGGGCATGACGAGTCTCCACGACAGCAACGTTATGTACATCGAGAGAGACAGAGGGAGCAGCCCAGTATCGGGGAAGGTCATGCATTGCTCCGGGAGCAGTTAGATCGCTTGGCACCCTCAGATATACGTCGGTCGCAACTAGAGGACCCTGAGCTCCAAACGTGTGCTAATGGAGCTGTAGAGCTCGACGAGGACGGCGATGCACAGCCAGGAGAGTATGTGAGGCGCCCCTCTGAGCCTCTCACTGTCCCTGTGTTGGCTTGTTGCGGCCATGGTGGAGAAGGAGATGGGGACAGTCAAGCTTCAGAGGAGGATAGCTGGGATCAACATGTTTCAGCGGATCAGTGGGCGGGGAACTCGAGCCTTAGGGCTGACGAGGCTATAGCTCATTTGCCTGAGCCGCAGTTTGATGCTATCCGTCAGTTGTTCGGTTCATACCCCACTGTATTTGCTGAACACCCAGGCCTCACTACTCAGGCTATGCATGATGTTGACGTGGGGGACCATCTACCCTTTAAGTCAATCCCGTACCGTGTGCCCCCCATAAAATTACCAGCTCTGAGGGATGAGTTGGAGTATATGCTCGGTAGAGGGTTGATAGAGAAAGGCACAGTTAAGTGGACTTCCCCCGTAACACTGCAGCCTAAACCAGATGGCAAGGTACGCTTCTGTATTGATTTCCGTAGGTTAAACGGTTTGACTCCAACTAACCCATATCCTCTTCCTCGGGTTGATGATACTGTTGACAAAATTGGTAATGCTCGTTTTTTGTCTAAAGTAGATTTAGTAAAAGGTTACTGGCAAGTACCTTTGTCCGAGCGTGCTAAAGAGGTATGTGGTTTTGTTGTGGACGGGAGTACCTACCGGTGCAATGTTATGCCTTACGGACTTAAGAATGCACCAGCAACGTTTCAGAACCTGATGAATGAAATTGTAAAGGACATTCCAAATTGCACCGTATATTTGGACGATGTAATCATTTATGATGACGACTTTGAGAGCCATTGTGAGCACCTTGAGACCTTGTTCCGGAAACTTAGTGAAGCAGGTCTGGTAGTAAATTTGGCAAAGTGTGACTATGTAGTTTTGTAGTGGTTTGTAGTGGTAGTGGGAAGGGGACAGGTGTGCCCTCCTCAGAACAAGGTACAGGCTATCAATAAATTACCACACCCAACAACCAAGAAGCAGATTATGAGATTCTTGGGTATGATAGGCTACTACAGACGCTTCATAAAAGGTTACTCAACGGTGTTGGCACCTCTCACAGATTTGTTATCTAAAGACAAAAAGTTTTTGTGGGCACCTGAGTGTGAAAAGGCTTTCACTTTGGTGAAACATTTGCTATGTACTCAACCGATACTCAGGGCCCCAGACTTTAACAGGCCTTTTCAGCTGGCAACAGATGCTAGTGGTGTAGGGGCTGGTGCCGTCTTGCTACAGACAGACAATGAAGGTGTGGAACACCCAGTAAGTTTCTTTTCTAAGAATTTCAATGCTGCACAAAAGAACTATTCTACAATAGAAAAGGAATTACTGGCGATTGTGCTGTCGCTCAGGCACTTCGAGGTGTATGTTCCAGCCTATGGCCCAGTCGTGGTTATCTACACTGATCATCACCCTTTGAGATTCATGAATCAATTTCACAATCGCAATATGAGACTGACCAGGTGGTCTTTGATGTTGCAGGAGTATAACCTGGACATCCGTCATATTGCTGGATGTGACAATGTGATCGCGGATTGTTTATCAAGGGTGGATGATCAGTCGTAGGCTATCACAGGTGTGTGGGTTTGAAGTGGAGGAAAATAGGCTGCCCTTATAGTGCAGCCGGGAAAAACATATTAAAATATAAAAATCATATAAAAACTCTTTCTTTTGATATAGATAATCGTATAAGTTTGTCATAGCCTATAGAGTTTGAGTAGTCCATGAACTATCAAACGGCTGAGCTGCTGTAAGCTCGCTCTGGGAGCATGATATTGTGTGTTTTTGCTATTGTTGGGAGGAGTTATAAAATGAAAAAAAAAAAATAATAATAAGATGTGTTTTGGTGATAAACTCAGCTTTGTTTTAGTGCCATGCGGTCACTGGGTGTGAGGGGCTTGATGTGGTTCTGTGTTTGTCAGATTTTAGCTCAGGGTTGAGCAAGTAAAATCTTGGGGGAGGTGTGACGCATGTCCAGTGTGAGCATGCTGTACAGAACGCCTAGTCATGCCCCACTCTCGCTAGGATCGTCAGGGCAGGAACTTTGGCTGTAGTCTATGTAGAGTTTCCTAACTTAGTTCATGTGAGCCGTTGTACTATAAGTAATATGAATATGTATTTTGTTTTCATCTGAGTCAACGAGTTCTATTTTATATCATTAGTTATAAGTATTGTATGTAAAACTTATTTGTAATGATGGGAGAAGCGGCAGCCACAGTTGGGGGTCAGTGGGTGCGCCATGCGGGAGGTGGGCCTAACTCACTAACACTCCCCCCCCTCCCCTCAGTGCTAGGAAAGCCTTTGTCTATCCCAGAGGAGAGAGAGAAATTACGTAATGATTGTCAGTGGGCGGTCCTTAGTAGTTCACGTTGGGCTCACTAGAGGGCCGAGTATAAAAAGGGAAGTCTAGCCATTTTTTGATCAGAACTCATTAGGCAGAGCGACTTCTCATTTCCCTTGCTAACTATATATATTCTTCTGACTGATGTGAACTTTCTCTACTACCTTACATTCTTATCTCCTCTTTTCCCTGCCTTTTTAACTTCCATGGTCCCGTTGGTGCAGAGCTAGTCAGCCAACGTATTATCGCTTGAGTTCTCAGAGATACTTGCCTATTAGATAGCCTATTTTGGAAGGGTTAACTTAGAATAGGATTGATTTATGTTTGTTGCACTTGTATATGCATTTCTCTGTGTGTTATTATTATTATTCCTGTTTTCTGCTAGTCTAGGTAATGCTAGACTGGGGTAAGGCTTTTCTGTGTTACGAGTTGTTGTTTGATGCAGTGGTTAAGCGATAAACCTGCATACTCGTTTCGGTTCAGTGAAGCCTAGGTTGTCTTCGCGGCTGACTGTGTTGAGTTAATAATTTACAGTGCGTGAGGGCAAGAGCCTAACCACCCTGTATTTTATTAACAGTTTGTTTTTACTTTGTCAAGGAGCTGGGAGAAAACCAGATACAAGGGATCTGGATTTCTCAAAGTGCACTTGTTAGTTTTAATGTAATACTTTAAACAGTTGTGAGGACTTCGCTAGGCTACGAGCCGTTTTTGCTCAGTCACTGCTACCTTTTGCCCACAGTACCCCAGCTAGACTTTACTCGATTAGTAGATACAGAATAGTATTGAAGCTTTCCTTATGTATGATATTGTTTATGCACTATTGATTTCATGTGTTGCAAGCTTGGCTACTTTAGTGATTAGTGGCCCACGAGCACAATCCGAGTAGGCTATTGCCGTTGCATTTGCGGAGTACTTCTTTTTAATGTTTGCCATTTACTATTGCATATTCTTTTAATTATTCTTATGCCAATTTAAACCTTTAATAGTATTTAATTGCCAGTGTTTTTGCTTCTTGAATTACTGTTCAAAATCCGATACGTACTTCTTACGAGCATCCGAGAAGCATCTAACTTTTTTCAGAAGATTTCTTGCTCGATGCTTAAGGACTATTAATTAACGTAACGTAATAGTGCCGATCCGAAGTAGAGGGTGGAGGACTTCTTAAGTTCTTAGTCAAGGGTGGATTACTTCGGCTTCGGCCAACACTATTCTTTGGTGTTGTTGTTTCTTACTTCATTGTTTGATTGTTGACCAGACTAGATAATTCCTGTCTCTTTATTAGTCTGTTGTTGAACACTAGTACCGAGTTCTTGTATACCCCGTTATAGCAGATTGAACTCTGGAGGGTATTTTGTTCGGCTGGCAGTACTCAGGGGTTGGGATCGTGTGTTTCCGTTGTGGCAGCGAGCCGTACTCGAGTCCTGATTGAGAGCCCTTGTGTACCCGAGTGCCAGGTCGTAACAATGATTTTTGAGAATTGTTTTTAATCTCATTGCTCCAACACTTTGGTTTACTGTTTAGCATTGGATGCTTGCTACATAAAGTGACACATGCTCTAATGGCCTAATTTAGTTTGAAGGGGAATAATTCCTATGATCGATTTAAATCATGAGTTTCACGCATTTCACTCCAAAGAAGCATTAACTAGACACCTTCTACGTTTGCTAAAGTCCGCCTTCCAATTATCTGCAACTTTGTCTTTGCTCTCATTTTCTTTATCTTCTCAATGTTAACATTAAATGATGCAATCCGATGATCACTAGACCTAAATTCAGGTTCGTTGTTAACGGTATTTACCAGACACTCATTTGTAGTTAGAATAATATCCAAATATTGTTTCACATCGTTGGGTGTTCTACGTGTTGATAAGGGGTACTTTCTTGAAGATGTGTATATAGGTCGACTCCTGAGTGAGCATTTACCGGTTCACCCCATTTTCTGACAGGTAGATTAAAGTATTCAACAATGACAGAATCTTCCTTACAACTAATTAAAATACCCCGAAAACGGAACCTGTCTCCCAACCTGCACACGTTGTACGTTTACGTCCGCACGAGGTCATGACATTCCATCTGTCAAAACTAGGGATATCACTTGCTCCACCACTACCACCACCTGCATACCTCCTGCTGTTCTCCTGCCAACTACCTCCGTCGCCATGTCAACCACTCCATTTATCAAGCGAATTAAATGGTCAAATGTTGCCATCCATTTTACTCGGATACGGTCTATACATGAGGCTTTTACTGCTTCTCTAGAACCAAACACCTAGGCCCAAGTTGCTGTTGTAGTGGACCCCTCCAAAGCCCCCGACGTCCGTTCACTGCAGTGGTGGACTTATCTGAGCACTCTTCTATTAGTCGAATCCCAGGGCAACTACTAACATTTGCCCCCGAGGCCCGAGGACGTGCTTTTCATGAGGGGCAAAGAAGTAAAATACCCCGAAAATGGAAAGAGCCACAAACAGAAGAGAGCTAAAGCCAGAAAGAAGAAGGAGAACCAACAAGGAAAAAGGGACCGAAGACATCAACCACCACCAGGCGAGTTGCTGTACTGACGAAGGCCACACCGGAGAAGGAATGTCCAGCCACGCCGGGCAAGACTATTCGCCCCATCACATCAACAAAGAAGAAGATAGTGTTTAGCCAACCATTTTAGAAATACCATATATATATATATATATAAATTCTTCTATATTAAACACCATCTATGTCCTCCTTATGGATTAAGATAAGATATAACATGATAAAAAATAAGGAATTATTCTATAAATGCTATGTACTAAATACAATATGAAATTATCAACCAGATGAAATGAATATGATAATGTTTTGAAAACTTAATTATGCAATAAGAATATTAAACCATACCTCAATAGACCTTTGGGACATCGTTTCCTACACATACATATATATGCCTTTTTTTGTTGTCATCCTTTAACTACTTCTTCTAATTATACAAACCACATGTTCTTCTTTCTCATAAAATTATCTGTAACCTTAGTACCAAAGTTGACACCACGTCAAGCGGTGTTGGTGTCTTCCACACATGTACCGGAAGTGGGCGCCTCATGCGTTAAACCACTCGGGTATACCGCTCAGGCATATCAACACGCTCTGAGATTGAAGCATAAGTAAATACTATTTCAATTGATGAATTACCATGATATGTTTAAGAATCATTATCCACATAAATCCTACTAACAAGGATACGTAAGTAGATTCCCATTTCAAAACACCGGGAAGGAGTATGATAGATTAAACACTTTCAAATGCGCATCTCGGACTTCATTCCTTCGATGCACACAACACCAAGCCTTCCGCGCAAGTTCAGATATAATAATTTCTTTTCCTTGAACACCATTATTGTTTTCCATGGTTTTACTGAGTTCACTTATATATGATATAATGATTTATTTAACCATTGATGAAGTACCTTTTCTGTTGAGATGTATTTGCATTTAAGCATCACCACATCACTTAGTAAATTGATTTATAAAGATATCTGGACCACCAGAGTAAGAAGGGTTTCTAGACCTCTTTGAGGATACCTCCTCATGCCCTTACCATCCTATAAGTTAGGAAGGATCCCTAGCAGTAATCCTCAATACCAGGTCAGGATATTTGAACAGAGTAAAGCAATTGTAAGGCTTCTAGAATACTAGCACCACCACCTTTAGAAGTCTTATAATTAAACCTCCATTCAGTTGGACAAACGGCCTCCCGAAAGTTAAATATACTGTCTGTGAGATAAAAAATCCTATTCGTAGGGATCTTTGTTAGACGAGGCACAACCCGGCTAACATAGAGACTCTTGATAAGCGGTGTCTACTATAAGTCTAGTGGTGAAGTGTACGGCCTCCCGGAACTTCATTATTATTCTTCAGTTACCAAAACTGTGGCCTGTTACAGGAAACTCTGCTATCACTCGGCATTATCAGTGAGAAACATAGCTATTGTGACTTGTAAAGCTTTCCTTAAGTTAGGGAGAAGGACCTACGGCACTACCGCTCCTTCCTCTTAATTAAAGGTAAGTCCACAAGCACCCTCTCTAAAAGAAGTTGAGGTGTATGGCAATACTGTCCTCAATATTCTCTAGAGTGATAAGTGCTAAAGTCCTACTCTAGGAACTTTGTTAATGCTCGGGACCACCAGCATATAAACATTGTTCCGTTTGCTAGGCCTCACTTTCCTTAGTAAAAGTGGAGATACTTCGGCACCACCAACCTCTCTACTATTACTCTTGAAAGTGAGCGCTGTACTAAGTGTCCTGATAGAGGAACTTTGTTAATGCTCGGCACCACCAGCATCTAACATTGTCTCTGTTGTCAGGTCCCACTTTTCCTGGTAAAAGTGGAGAGACTCCGGCATTACCGACTTCTCTACTTTTATTTGTAGAAGTGGACACTACCACTCTTCACAGGTAGTCTCAAAACCTCAGAGACCGCTGTGAGAGAGAAAGGGCTTGGCGAGATACCCTCAAGGGCACTCTGCAAATACAAGTCCTAGGTGCACTGAGTCTGTGGCCTCCCATTAGACTGTGTAACTAAAAGGTTTAAACACCGCCCTGGGTCCCCCGAACCTCTTAAAAAGATCAGGACAGTCAGTAAGAATACTTTTACCAAAGGTACTGCGTTAGTCCGATATCGTGCCATATGTTTTACTGAGGCACGATATTTAAGATCCTATTCCAAGAGTACTTTAACAGGACTTCATCAACGGTTGATATACAGATCAGGATAGTTGAGTCTTTCTCCAAACCTCTGAAATACTCGTGTTAGTCCGGTATGGTGCCCAACTGTAGTTGCCCGACAATTAGTATATGTTTCGGAGCCATACTTAAGATCTCAAGCCCAAACAACACATCTGTAACTATCTTCACACAGCCGGCCAACCTGGACGGCCCACGGAGAACCAGAAGAATATAGCCAGCCACCACCAGAATCATCATCAGGAAGAAGACAAGAAATAACGCCTAAGTCAAGAATCTAGCAAAGAGTGAAACGTGACTAAAAACAGTAATCTACCAAGTGAGCGTAAATAAATAGAGTCCCTTAAGCGACTCTGACTTAAAACCCAAGTTCTCAAGAAAATAAACAGTCCCACCAAGTGTCCTAAAAAGTTCAAAAATCTTTCTTAGTGTTAATAATCGGAATTAAAAGTAAAGGGTTACTTTTTCCCACAGTATATAACCTGCTAAAGTGTTTCTACCCCTCACAAATAATTTCCGAATTTATTTAATTTAAGCCGATTTTGGAGGCTAAGGGACTGCCATTTTTCCAAACCAGTGAAAATATTTTAGAGTCCACCATCGACTCTACCATTTGTTATAGAGAATATAGTGTAAAGTCAAAGTTCAGTTGACCTTGAATCCGCTCTCGTACCAGTGCGCATGGTTGATAACTTTAAAGATACGTATAGTAATAAAATAACTCTTTTTCTAATATAAGCTCGCAAGTCAAATCTTTTTCTAATACAGTGAATCATTATAACTGACGTTATTACTTGTGATCACCCTCGATGTTCAGAAGTGTTACAATATTCCAGATACACGGAATATAGTGAAGCTGTGCTGAATACCTGCACTCTATCCAGATCCGCGACTGTGCTCGGAGATAGTAACTAGCTTTAAAAACTATTCAATGGTTGTGTTTTCTAAATTACCTTCATACTATTTTGTGTATTAGTGAGTAAAGAAATAAAGCTGTATTTCTTAAACCATATTTTGCGATATTTATATCCTCTGTTGTCTTTTATTATAATTATGTACTTATATGAACTAGGAAGTCCCAGTATAGTATAACTCCCCTATATCAATAGTATAGTATAACTCACCTATATCAATAGTATAGTATAACTCCCCTATATCAATAGTATAGTATAACTCACCTATATCAATAGTATAGTATAACTCACCTATATCAATAGTATAGTATAACTCACCTATATCAATAGTATTGTATAACTCACCTATATCAATAGTATAGTATAACTCACCTATATCAATAGTATAGTATAACTCACCTATATCAATAGTATAGTATAACTCACCTATATCAATAGTATAGTATAAACTCACCTATATCAATAGTATAGTATAACTCACCTATATCAATAGTATTGTATAACTCACCTATATCAATAGTATAGTATAACTCACCTATATCAATAGTATAGTATAACTCACCTATATCAATAGTATAGTATAACTCACCTATATCAATAGTATAGTATAACTCACCTATATCAATAGTATAGTATAACTCACCTATATCAATAGTATAGTATAACTCACCTATATCAATAGTATAGTATAACTCACCTATATCAATAGTATAGTATAACTCACCTATATCAATAGTATAGTATAACTCACCTATATCAATAGTATAGTATAACTCACCTATATCAATAGTATAGTATAACTCACCTATATCAATAGTATAGTATAACTCACCTATATCAATAGTATAGTATAACTCCCCTATATCAATAGTATAGTATAACTCATCTATATCAATAGTATAGTATAACTCACCTATATCAATAGTATAGTATAACTCACCTATATCAATAGTATAGTATAACTCACCTATATCAATAGTATAGTATAACTCACCTATATCAATAGTATTGTATAACTCACCTATATCAATAGTATAGTATAACTCACCTATCAATAGTATATAACTCACCTATATCAATAGTATAGTATAACTCACCTATATCAATAGTATAGTATAACTCACCTATATCAATAGTATAGTATAACTCACCTATATCAATAGTATAGTATAACTCACCTATATCAATAGTATAGTATAACTCACCTATATCAATAGTATAGTATAACTCACCTATATCAATAGTATAGTATAACTCACCTATATCAATAGTATAGTATAACTCACCTATATCAATAGTATAGTATAACTCACCTATATCAATAGTATAGTATAACTCACCTATATCAATAGTATAGTATAACTCACCTATATCAATAGTATAGTATAACTCACCTATATCAATAGTATAGTATAACTCACCTATATCAATAGTATAGTATAACTCACCTATATCAATAGTATAGTATAACTCCCCTATATCAATAGTATAGTATAACTCATCTATATCAATAGTATAGTATAACTCACCTATATCAATAGTATAGTATAACTCACCTATATCAATAGTATAGTATAACTCACCTATATCAATAGTATAGTATAACTCACCTATATCAATAGTATATGTATAACTCACCTATATCAATAGTATAGTATAACTCACCTATATCAATAGTATAGTATAACTCACCTATATCAATAGTATAGTATAACTCACCTATATCAATAGTATAGTATAACTCACCTATATCAATAGTATAGTATAACTCACCTATATCAATAGTATAGTATAACTCACCTATATCAATAGTAGTATAACTCACCTATATCAATAGTATAGTATAACTCACCTATATCAATAGTATTGTATAACTCACCTATATCAATAGTATAGTATAACTCACCTATATCAATAGTATTGTATAACTCACCTATATCAATAGTATAGTATAACTCACCTATATCAATAGTATAGTATAACTCACCTATATCAATAGTATAGTATAACTCACCTATATCAATAGTATAGTATAACTCACCTATATCAATAGTATAGTATAACTCACCTATATCAATAGTATAGTATACAACACCTATATCAATAGTATAGTATAACTCACCTATATCAATAGTATTGTATAACTCACCTATATCAATAGTATAGTATAACTCACCTATATCAATAGTATAGTATAACTCACCTATATCAATAGTATAGTATAACTCACCTATATCAATAGTATAGTATAACTCACCTATATCAATAGTATAGTATAACTCACCTATATCAATAGTATAGTATAACTCACCTATATCAATAGTATAGTATAACTCACCTATATCAATAGTATAGTATAACTCACCTATATCAATAGTATAGTATAACTCACCTATATCAATAGTATAGTAGTATAACTCACCTATATCAATAGTATAGTATAACTCACCTATATCAATAGTATAGTATAACTCACCTATATCAATAGTATAGTATAACTCACCTATATCAATAGTATAGTATAACTCACCTATATCAATAGTATAGTATAACTCACCTATATCAATAGTATAGTATAACTCACCTATATCAATAGTATAGTATAACTCACCTATATCAATAGTATAGTATAACTCACCTATATCAATAGTATAGTATAACTCACCTATATCAATAGTATAGTATAACTCACCTATATCAATAGTATAGTATAACTCACCTATATCAATAGTATAGTATAACTCACCTATATCAATAGTATAGTATAACTCACCTATATCAATAGTATAGTATAACTCACCTATATCAATAGTATAGTATAACTCACCTATATCAATAGTATAGTATAACTCACCTATATCAATAGTATAGTATAACTCACCTATATCAATAGTATAGTATAACTCACCTATATCAATAGTATAGTATAACTCACCTATATCAATAGTATAGTATAACTCACCTATATCAATAGTATAGTATAACTCACCTATATCAATAGTATAGTATAACTCACCTATATCAATAGTATAGTATAACTCACCTATATCAGTAATAGTATAGTATAACTCACCTATATCAATAGTATAGTATAACTCACCTATATCAATAGTATAGTATAACTCACCTATATCAATAGTATAGTATAACTCACCTATATCAATAGTATAGTATAACTCACCTATATCAATAGTATAGTATAACTCACCTATATCAATAGTATAGTATAACTCACCTGATAATAGTATAACTCACCTATATCAATAGTATAGTATAACTCACCTATATCAATAGTATAGTATAACTCACCTATATCAATAGTATAGTATAACTCACCTATATCAATAGTATAGTATAACTCACCTATATCAATAGTATAGTATAACTCACCTATATCAATAGTATAGTATAACTCACCTATATCAATAGTATAGTATAACTCACCTATATCAATAGTATAGTATAACTCACCTATATCAATAGTATAGTATAACTCACCTATATCAATAGTATAGTATAACTCACCTATATCAATAGTATAGTATAACTCACCTATATCAATAGTATAGTATAACTCACCTATATCAATAGTATAGTATAACTCACCTATATCAATAGTATAGTATAACTCACCTATATCAATAGTATAGTATAACTCACCTATATCCATAGTATAGTATAACTCACCTATATCAATAGTATAGTATAACTCACCTATATCAATAGTATAGTATAACTCACCTATATCAATAGTATAGTATAACTCACCTATATCAATAGTATAGTATAACTCACCTATATCAATAGTATAGTATAACTCACCTATATCAATAGTATAGTATAACTCACCTATATCAATAGTATAGTATAACTCACCTATATCAATAGTATAGTATAACTCACCTATATCAATAGTATAGTATAACTCACCTATATCAATAGTATAGTATAACTCACCTATATCAATAGTATAGTATAACTCACCTATATCAATAGTATAGTATAACTCACCTATATCAATAGTATAGTATAACTCACCTATATCAATAGTATAGTATAACTCACCTATATCAATAGTATAGTATAACTCACCTATATCAATAGTATAGTATAACTCACCTATATCAATAGTATAGTATAACTCACCTATATCAATAGTATAGTATAACTCACCTATATCAATAGTATAGTATAACTCACCTATATCAATAGTATAGTATAACTCACCTATATCAATAGTATAGTATAACTCACCTATATCAATAGTATAGTATAACTCACCTATATCAATAGTATAGTATAACTCACCTATATCAATAGTATAGTATAACTCACCTATATCAATAGTATAGTATAACTCACCTATATCAATAGTATAGTATAACTCACCTATATCAATAGTATAGTATAACTCACCTATATCAATAGTATAGTATAACTCACCTATATCAATAGTATAGTATAACTCACCTATATCAATAGTATAGTATAACTCACCTATATCAATAGTATAGTATAACTCACCTATATCAATAGTATAGTATAACTCACCTATATCAATAGTATAGTATAACTCACCAATAGTATAGTATAACTCACCTATATCAATAGTATAGTATAACTCACCTATATCAATAGTATAGTATAACTCACCTATATCAATAGTATAGTATAACTCACCTATATCAATAGTATAGTATAACTCACCTATATCAATAGTATAGTATAACTCACCTATATCAATAGTATAGTATAACTCACCTATATCAATAGTATAGTATAACTCACCTATATCAATAGTATAGTATAACTCACCTATATCAATAGTATAGTATAACTCACCTATATCAATAGTATAGTATAACTCACCTATATCAATAGTATAGTATAACTCACCTATATCAATAGTATAGTATAACTCACCTATATCAATAGTATAGTATAACTCACCTATATCAATAGTATAGTATAACTCACCTATATCAATAGTATAGTATAACTCACCTATATCAATAGTATAGTATAACTCACCTATATCAATAGTATAGTATAACTCACCTATATCAATAGTATAGTATAACTCACCTATATCAATAGTATAGTATAACTCACCTATATCAATAGTATAGTATAACTCACCTATATCAATAGTATAGTATAACTCACCTATATCAATAGTATAGTATAACTCACCTATATCAATAGTATAGTATAACTCACCTATATCAATAGTATAGTATAACTCACCTATATCAATAGTATAGTATAACTCACCTATATCAATAGTATAGTATAACTCACCTATATCAATAGTATAGTATAACTCACCTATATCAATAGTATAGTATAACTCACCTATATCAATAGTATAGTATAACTCACCTATATCAATAGTATAGTATAACTCACCTATATCAATAGTATAGTATAACTCACCTATATCAATAGTATAGTATAACTCACCTATATCAATAGTATAGTATAACTCACCTATATCAATAGTATAGTATAACTCACCTATATCAATAGTATAGTATAACTCACCTATATCAATAGTATAGTATAACTCACCTATATCAATAGTATAGTATAACTCACCTATATCAATAGTATAGTATAACTCACCTATATCAATAGTATAGTATAACTCACCTATATCAATAGTATAGTATAACTCACCTATATCAATAGTATAGTAAACTCACCTATATCAATAGTATAGTATAAACTCACCTATATCAATAGTATAGTATAACTCACCTATATCAATAGTATAGTATAACTCACCTATATCAATAGTATAGTATAACTCACCTATATCAATAGTTAGTATAACTCACCTATATCAATAGTATAGTATAACTCACCTATATCAATAGTATAGTATAACTCACCTATATCAATAGTATAGTATAACTCACCTATATCAATAGTATAGTATAACTCACCTATATCAATAGTATAGTATAACTCACCTATATCAATAGTATAGTATAACTCACCTATATCAATAGTATTGTATAACTCACCTATATCAATAGTATAGTATAACTCACCTATATCAATAGTATTGTATAACTCACCTATATCAATAGTATAGTATAACTCACCTATATCAATAGTATAGTATAACTCACCTATATCAATAGTATAGTATAACTCACCTATATCAATAGTATTGTATAACTCACCTATATCAATAGTATAGTATAACTCACCTATATCAATATTATAGTATAACTCACCTATATCAATAGTATAGTATAACTCACCTATATCAATAGTATAGTATAACTCACCTATATCAATCGTTAATCCTGAATGAAATCAGGACATAACACTAATATCTGCTAATTGATCGTAGAGTTTCTCATTTGTATCGGATGATTTTACTGGAGGTCGATAAATGAGGCAGATTGCTTCTTTATGTGTTTATTTACTTATTTGAATGTAATTAGAGTCAATATAGTTAAAATGTGCTTGATTATCGCAAAAGGGTGAAGACTGCTTCTAACGTATAGTAAAATTCCAGTATAATTTTAATACTCTCAGCAGAGCTCAAACCAGTGACAGTCAGGATGATTGTTCATCCTTAACCTACTAAATAGGAAAAACCTTAGTATCCTTTATTATACCGTGGTAGAGTTGGTTAAAGCATGGACAATCATCCTGACTGTCGGTGGTGCAAGCCCTGCTGAGAGTATAAACACATTTAGTAGCTCACATGTATTAGAGAGATATACTTAATATACAGTATATGTACATAAACATTATGCATGATGCATATTTCGACAATTTGACATATCCATCCGAAATAAATAAATCACTCTATTAACCCCTTCAGTGGGATGATGTCTGTTATTTTACTGAAACAGGTCATTTAATTTTGAGAGAGAGAGGGTGGGGGGAGAGAGAGAGAGAGAGAGGGGGTGCAGGTACTTCGACCAACCTGATGGAGCTGATGTTACTGGTGAGACGTTCAAGCTGCAACTGTAGTGGGAGTCTACAGATCTCTCTCTTATATATCCCTCAAGCTACATTGGCTCTTCCCCCTCCCCTGTCACCTTGACTCCTCCCACTAACAGCCTTGTCTATCTTTTTCCTCCGCTTCATCAGGTCAGGTGAAGGTATTGAGGATTATTTTCACATAATTATTGTTATACGGAAGCACAAAATAATGTGTATTTATTTTGATTTTGGCTTAATACAAACTGCAACCTTTAACCCACTGAACACCAGCTAATTACAAATAAAAGTACACCCCAGGACCAGCAGGTTGTAATTTTTTTCTTTCTCCAAAAACACCTGAAATGGGTAAGAAATGAAAGAAAAACAAAAACAAAAACGATCCACTAGGTCATTAAGGGGTCCTAAGGGGCGCCCGAAAGTCGGAATTAACATGGGGAAATGGGTAGGCAAAAACAGGCATAAACAGGGTTTTGCGCACTCACGCGCACACGCTTGGACTTTGAGATTTTTCAACCATCGGCATTGTGGCGTGGGATACTTACACAGTTCCCATACAAATCTGAGCCCTTTAGGTGCCATAGGACCGGAGTAATTAACCGAGACGCACCTTATTTGACGCTGGGGTTTAGCGTTACATACATTGTTGACGCAAACACTGCGTCGCTGGGGTTCTGTGGGTTAATGATCACTTTAATTTGTCACAAATGCCGTGTATTTATAACTCTCATTGTTTCATGTATCTAAGTTTATCTTTAGCTTAGAATTCTGAAAAAAACCTGTTCAAGGGCAACATGATACGAGGAGACAGTTTGCGGGGTTATAAAGATAATAAGAGGCTTAAGGTGAGGCATATTGATTGTAGTAAATTTAAAAGTATAAGCCTAATGAATATTATCACCAAAGTCAATAGGAAAGAAATACAGTCTTGGATCCTGCAGGGAAATACATCAGTAATATGTACTACGACCTTGTAGTGTCCATCCTTTCTTCACAACCCGGAATGACACTTAATAGGGACGTAGCAGAAGCGATTAACACCTGGAAGGGAAGTACAGGAGCAGAGGAGGAGCCTCAGGGTACCTCCAGGAGCAAGCAGAAAGCGTGGGATACCATCTCGGCGAAGAAAACTCAAGAAAACCTCCTAACCAATGCAGACCAGGTTGCAAAAGCACGCCTCCAGGCAGCCGCCCGTTTGGAGAGTGGCTTGTGGTTACATGCTGTCCCCATCCCACCTCTTGGAACTCACTTGGATGCTGAAGCGCTCCGGGTTGCCATCGCGCTCAGAGTAGGTGCGGCAGTTTGTCACCCACACACTTGCAAGTGTGGTGGGGGGATGGATGCTCAAGGTCACCATGCCTTGTCATGTAATCACAGCGCAGGCCGCCTGCCAAGACACTCTGCACTAAATGATGTCATAAAACGGACCCTGCAGAGTGCTAACCGTGCATCAATCCTTGAACCACATGGACTTCTCAGAGAAGACGGCAAACGGCCAGATGGGATGACCACTTTCCCTTACAAGAATGGCCGGTGCCTCGTGTGGGATGCCACATGTGTTGACACTTTCTCCATAACCAACATCGCCAGAAACGCCGACGAAGCAGTTGAAGCCGCCCGGATAGCAGAGAGTAGAAAGCGAGAAAAATATCAAGCCATCGCCAGAAGTCATCAGTTCGAGCCTCTGGCATTCGAAACTTCAGGAGTCTTTGGCCCTACCACCCTTAAAATGGTGAATGAAATAGGCCGTAAAATCAGAGAAGTTTCAGGAGAACCCCGGGAAACCCTCTGGCTCAAGCAAAGACTGTGGATGGCTATCCTCCGTGTTGTGTTCGAGCCTTTGAAGGGAGAGGACGTATGGATTTTTCTCTCCGTGGTGAACAGCAAGTTAGTGAGGGAAGGGGTGGTGATGGAATTGTGAAATATACAACAGGGTGAGTGGGAAATTACGGTGATTTGATATTGGGTGAAACTCTGGAGTTCTATCTAACCAAAATCAAACAACATGTGAAAGAAGAGACAGAAAATTGAAGAGTGCTGTGCCCGGCAGCGAGGGAGGCGTAAGGACGAGGGGCAAGCCGATGCCAGGCAAAATACCCTCCACCCTTGACTGTCTCCAGCCAACACCACTCACCCTAGGGTGTGCCCCCCCCCCCCCCCCTTCCCCACCCACATCCCATCTGTCATCGCGCCAGTGCATGGAGAAGCTGGTCGTGTGAAAGTGGACCGAAATATTCTGCATGGCGCTAATGCTGAGAGGACGACTGCAGCAGGGGGAAGTATGCAGGAGAGAGACAGCGAAGTACAGCAGAGGCGAAAAGGCTGAGTAAGGGAATAGAGGAAGGAGCCATAAACCTCGCTGACCACAACACTCCCCCCTCCTCCCCTTGCTTAAAGTAATATGATACCTGACAGTATAAAAGCAAAACAAAAGTGTATATAAGTATGGTTCTTATCTAAATCCATGGGGGAGATTTGTATTGAAAACAAAATGTCAGGGTTAGTTTTTGATGCAATGCAGCTTAAAAATAAATGTGTGTTTATGTAAGAGTAGTAGTAGCTACTGTATAATAGAGAGAGAGAAACACAGTGACAACAAGTATTCAACCCTCCCTCCTCCCCCCCCCCCCCCATCCTTACCCACACATTCACTTCCCTCTCCTCTCCTTCCCTCTTCCCTCCTTCCCTCTTCCTTCCACTTTCCTCAATGTCCCTCATGCTAATAATTTACATGAGTAACATGATGTAATATTTTGTACATATTTTTGACTTGAAAATAATTAAATCTTAGGACATAATTGGCTGGTTTCCATTTAAAGTTAGGCATATTTAGAATGTAAAGCGGCTCAAATTGCCAAGGTTTCTTTAGCTTTGTATAGAGTCATTTAGCTTTGAGGAAACAGGCCGATTATATTAGGTAAGGTTATATATGATTTATGGCCGAGTCAGGAAATCAGACTTGAAGCGGTATATTTCATGTGAGAGTTATCTCTAACGAACTAGTAACTAAGTATACTATTTAAAATAAGGTATAATTCGCTGATATATTATGTGCATATTGATAACCAAGACCTTTTTCTCAAACTAATAGTAGATTTCTAACATCCTTCTTTAATCCTTAGCACTATTGTGACACTTGTCTTTTTAATAATTTTACTCTCTTAATTAGTGTATTTCCTTTCTCACTACAATAATCGTTTTGTATTATATATATATATATATATATATACCCGGTATATATATACCGTATATATATATATATATATTTTTTTTTCCCGTGTTTATTCTGTGTGCGTATTTTTAAACACTACTTTTATTTTACTTTATTTTTCTATTTTGTTTGCACCCACTGTCTTGTAATATAGCCTGATCTTCTGTAGCCTTGCATCATACTAGGTGAGTTAAATAACTTATCTTACTCTTTCTATCTCTAACGCTACTCATAGGATGTTTACATTTTCACCTTTATCGGGCAGAGGCTCGTCCCTTAGGAAGAAATGATAGATAGACTCAGTATTAGGGAATAGGTAGGAAATTATGAAAATAAGACAAGATGATATTAACTCGGTCCCAGTCGAGGAATAATCCTGATGACAGACAAAACGCAGTGAGAGATGCAGTACAAATGAACCGTGAAACAGACAATGAAGTTAATGGAGATGTACAAGCAAACCCTGTTAGAGAAAATGCAGAAAATAACAATCAACAACTGCAGCCCGCAGAAGAAAACGCAGGAATCAATAATTTGAAGACAACAGAGGTGTGGAACAAAATAATGAAAATAGTGTAGGCCTAAGCGAAGATAATGAGAGAGAAATAATCGAAAATCGTGAACAGAACGAACGACTTCGTAACGTAAACATGAATGGTGGAGAATGGATGGGACATTCTGGTGACGGACTCACAACATTAGTGAATTAAATCTATACAGAAGTGATACAATGGCAACATAATAAGTTTGAACTACCGATTTGTGAAGCCGCAAAAGACATGCTGGGGGAACTCAGACGTATGATCCTAAAGTATGTTCAGGATGCCCCTTTGGCGCACGTGGCAATCAAGATAGCTTCTTTCATTCCTCAGTTGTTCCTTCAAAGAAAAAGACCAAAGGGAAAACTGAATGAGAACATTAAAGCGCTGAAACAGAGAATGGAGTGGTGGAAAAATGGGGAGTTAGACAAAATTCTTAGCCAAGTACGAGCAATCCAGCAAAGACTGAAAACAAAACAACGAAGAAAGAGGAAGCCAGATGATATGGCACGATCAGTGGGAAATAGCATGAGGATTGGTAAAGTGGCACAGGCAGTCAGAATGGTCACTGGGGAAGCCTCAAGTGGGGTGCACGAAGTGAATCGACGCATCTTGGACCAGCTGAAGGAGAAACACCCAGAAGCAAAACCAGCGAGTGATGAGGCCAAACTAGACGGGGAATATGTTCCTCCAGACCCGGTGATATATGAGAATATAACTGGAGACCTCATATGGAGAAAGGCGCTGAAAACACAGGGAGGAGCAGGTCCATCAGGAGTAGATGCTAAGACTTGGAGGATCTTCCTAAGTCAAAACAAGTTTTGTTCAGCCGCGGGTGACCTTTGTGAAGCAATAGCAATGCTGGCAAAGAAACTTGCATCATCACCATGCGTGAACATAGAAGCTCTGACAGCATGTCGCCTGATACCTTTAAATAAGAATCCAGGAGTTAGACCAGTAGGCATTGGGGAAGTTCTTAGAAGGATTATAGGAAAAGCAATCATGTCTGTATTTGGAAAAGATGTACAAAGAGCAGTGGGCAACTTACAAGTATGTGCAGGACAGCAAGCCGGAGGAGAAGCAGCAATACATGCAATGGGGAAAGTGTATCATGAGGAAGATTGTGAAGCGGTACTGCTAGTAGATGCAACAAATGCCTTTAACACCATTAATAGGGAGGCAGCTATTCACAACATCAAGATCAAATGCCCGAGCATCGCAAAGTACATAGAAAATACTTATAAGGAGCCAGCTAACCTGTATATAGTTGGAAGCACAAAGAAGGAAGAAATGAAAATTCTCAAATCAAATGAAGGAACAACGCAAGGAGATCCAGTGGCAATGGCAATGTACGCACTGGCACTATCAATTCTGCAGCAGAAAATAAAACATGAGGTAACCCGAGTGAAACAAGTGGCGTATGCAGATGACCTCACAGGTGCAGGAAAAATAGGGGATCTCAAAGAATGGTGGCGGAGAGTACAATCGGTAGGCGAAGTCATTGGGTACCATCCGAATGCTAGTAAATCTGTACTAATAGTGAAAGAAAACAAGTATGAAGAAGCGGTGTGGACTTTTGATGGGACAGGAGTGAAGATTACAAAGGAGGGTCAATGCCATTTGGGAGCAGTAATAGGCACAGAAGAATGCAAGAGAGACTATGTGCGAAAAAAGGTAGCAGAGTGGGTAAAGGAAGTGAAAACCCTTGCAGACATTGCGAAATCTGAACCACATGCTGCATATACTGCCTTCACATATGGTGTTAAGCACAGATGGACCTTTCTTATGAGAACAGTGCCTGGCATTGGACAGATGCTCCAACCGCTTGAAGAAGCAATCAGAGGAACATTCATACCGGCCCTAACAGAGATGGAAGGCGTCACGCAAGAGCTAAGAGATCTATTAGCTCTTCCGCCAAGGTTCGGAGGTATGGGGATCATAAACCCAGTGGAGGCGGCACTACATGAGAACCAAAATTCCCTTAAACTTACTACGTCTATGACAGAAAAAATACGGGAGCAAAATGAAAATGATGAGGTGGACGAAGAGGAACAACGAAATGCAAGACAGGAAATTACAAAGAGCAGAGAAGAGAGACAGAAACATAGCCTAGAACAAATTAAGACCAGATGTAGGGAAGAACTGAAAATGAGAGTTGAGATGGCACAAGACACGGGGGCTTCAAATTGGCTCACATCATTACCAATAAAGGAGAAAGGCTTCAGCTTAAATAAACAAGAATTCAATGATGCCGTAGCCTTGAGGTATGGGTGGCCAGTTTCGAACCTGCCGCTGAAATGTGCATGTGGTGAAATAAACAACTCAGACCACTGTATGACTTGTAAGAAAGGAGGATTCATCTGTATCCGGCATGATGAAGTACGAGACATCACTGCACAAATGCTGGACGAGGTGTGCCATGATGTCAGAATCGAACCGGAACTTCTGCCTATGGACGGACAGCGCTTGGCCCACAATACTGCAAATACTTCAAATGAAGCAAGAGTGGACGTAAGTGCTCGAGGTTTTTGGACGAGGGGACAACGGGCTTTTTTCGACATCAGAATCTTCAACCCAAGAGCACAAACATATCGTGAGCGAGGACACAAGGCGGCATACTTGAGAAACGAAAGTGAGAAAAAACGCGCTTATGAAGAAAGAATTTTGAACAGGGATCAAGGAAGCTTTACTCCTCTGGTCTTCTCATCGTCGGGAGGTATGGGACCTTCTGCAAGTGTCTTCTATGCCAGATTAGCTGAACAAATATCGGAGAAAAAGCGCCAGCATAGAAGCCAAGTCATAACTTGGATGAGATGCCAGCTCTCTTTCTCTCTTCTCAGGTCTGCACTCCTATGTCTCAGGGGTACAAGGTCCTCCCCGCTACAGAGGACAAGAGTGAGAGACTTGGACTTTGAAATGGTCGTGGCGGAGGGACGAATTGGGGAACAACTAGGTTGATTGTAGGGAGGTACTGGTACAATAAGATAAACTACAATGTAACTAGAATAAGATAGATTGTACACCACTTTGTAACTGTCACCTTAATCAAAAAAAAAAAAAAAAAAAAAAAAAATAGAAGGAAACATGCTTACATTACTGAAATGTTTGTGGACATGCAGTAATGCAAGTAATGGTCACTCTTCTGTAAATCTAAAATGGCTTACTTAAGAATGGGAAAGGGGTGGGACCTTCTATTATTTATTTATTTATTTTTTTTTTTTTTTGTGTGTTATAAAAAAAAAAAAAAAAAAAAAAAAAAATCCTCCGGGGCAATGCCAGCAGCGTCATGAGCTCAGTACGACTGGGCCATGCCACTGTGTGAGGCCCGGGCAGGAGTGGTGTATCCGTAGTTTTTCCACGGTAGGGTATAAAAATCATCTTTATTTGACTTTATTTGTTTTTAACATGTTTGATGTACATAAATAAAAGGGGATGTGTCTGATGGTTGAAAGCCACAGTTGCTCGCGCGTTTGGGGCTAGCAACACATATTATGAAAAACATGTATCCTCATACATACACTGTCTCTCACTTCTCTCACTCACCCCGTAATTTGCCGGAGGATAACAGGTTTTTCACAATACGTAGAAGGAGGTCTTTTTATATGTACTACACCACACTCCGTGGTTTGATCCTTGGTGAGGGTAATATATGTCATTCATGTAACTCGTAACTCATGTGTATTTGTGATATACTGTATGTATATATATATATATATATATATATATATATATATACCGAGTATATACATGATGAATTATTGCAACAGCCGAGAATCGAACTCGACAGATGCAATCATTAATAATTTATTAAAAATGCACTTGGTGTAAGCGGTTAGATGTTAGTGACGTTTGTAGAATAAAATTATATCAAATAATGTTGTGTTCATTGACATTTATTATATAATACTATATCTAAGTATTCCAGTAGGCCTACGTCCATTTGGCTATCATAGTGAGGTTGGGTTTAGTGTAACACTCAGTGCATGTGCCTATATATCGACAAGGTATATGTACGAAGAGTGTGTGCTAAACCTTTAACCTTCTTGGTAGTACAGTGGTATATAATTGTTCACAGCGGTCAGATAGTACCACATTTTCACCAATATTTCTTAATTAATCCATGTCTTTAGTTTGTAATTGATATACTTTATCTATTCTTAAATGCAGGTTCCATTACATGAATAGCTAATCCCTGCGGTAAAATGATAATATTGACATGGAATAATAATAAAGTAAGTGTGCAGTTTTGGCATTACACATAAAATAAAAATAAATAAAAAAAGTGCATACGCAACTCTGCCACCTAGAATTCTGCAAGTAGTATTGAATCTCTTAGGTAAAATCGGTATATATATATATATATATATATATATATATATATATATATATATATATATATAACAAAATGGGAACCCTCCGGTTACTATATTGATATATCGACTGTTACGAATTATCTTCAGAACTCATACAAAGTCTACAGTAAATAGGCCTCGGACACAACAACGCGAATCTGACTACTTCGGAAGACAGGTAGGGTTTATATCCCAATTCAGGTAAATCTATACTGCTATCACATGGAAGGAAATCATATTGATAGTGTCAATGGATTCATATCATATTGTAATTCACTTCTGTCACTGTACAATAACCTACTGTGAAGTAAAATTATATAGGCACTCCTCTAGACGAAATGAGTTAGGCTAAGCGGACTTCTCGAAAATATCAGAAATGAACTTGATCAACTATCAAAGAAACACGTTGATAAATTACTCCTATAAAGTATCAAGACTCCTCATTTAAGCAGGCAATAATAAATACAGTGAATTTGATTGAGTATTAAAGAAACCATTTAACTCAAATGACTCGTCAAATATCGGGTGCTTAATTAAGCCAACAAAATATAAATGTCCCACTGGGATATAGTCAAAACTCAAAACAATATGCGAAATATAAATGTCCCATTGGGATATAGTCAAAACAATATGCGAAATATAAATGTCCCACTGGGGTATAGTAAAAAACAATATGGGATATCTGTATGACAATGTCAGCCCAGGTGGTTCTTAATGTGCAAATAATAGGCTACCGAAAATCGTTAATCAAGCATTCTTTAACCCTTGTCTGGCGGGGGTGGACTTAAGTCGGGCTAGAGAACCATGGACTATGTGGCGGGGACCGACTTAAGTCTGTGTGCAATTTTTGAGCAATAATGGCTCTAAGAGAGAGACGAGCGATGGGAGGAGCGTAGGTCGGCTCATGACCGCTCGGCACAGGTCCCGCGCGACTACTGACGTCTACTCCACCCACACTCACTACCTCGCTACACAGGGAATTATGTAAGGAAATTATCGTATTTTAGGGATATTTCCTTCGACTTGCACGATCGTTGCAAGAACGCGTGGTCATAGAAGGATGGTTCTGGTGTCATTGGAAAGCTCAATTATCGCCCTTTCAGGGATACATAATTGTATTACGCTCTGGCTCTTGTTTATGCATGAACAAGAGCACGGAAACAAGGTCGCTTAGGGTAAAACCACCCGCTTGGCGGGTAGTAGAAGTTACTGACGGGCCCGCTCGTAAGGCGTTAAGTAAGCTATTTCACTGGAATGTTAAATCTGTAGGGGGGGCATTAATCACACAAATACCCCATATGAACATCCTAACTAATGCACACATGTGAAATATATACTCCAGTTCATCAGAGATACAATATATAATTATATCTTTGATCAAAAGGTCAATCAACACACATAAATATAAATCAATACAAGAGATCACTGCAAAAATATATCCATTAAGAATAGCAAGGCTCTGTATCAACACACAAATACTCACACACACAATCGTGTCATGTAGTTCAAGAAGCCAGGAGCAGCCCTCCTCTGCTATCAGCTGTCACAACTTGTCCCTGTCTGAGGAACCGTGAACACACGCATGCACGCCTGCACCACCAGCAGTCGCCCTTCTGCCACACCTAGCCCTTGTCTCCCCTTGTGGGTGCCGGCGAGGAGGTATATATACGGGCGGGGCCTTATGCTCACTGAGGGGCACTCCTCACATTCAAAATGTCCCCGATGACAAAACACACTTATTGGTCTCATTTATACATTAGAGGGTGGATATCCGAATCACAAGACCCTCACTCGATAGATAGATATTGCTTACATAATCAATTTCACAAGGCATTCTCGGATAATGCGAGGTATTCATATAAGCACAGAAAATATCACTTCTTCAAGTCTTGCAAACCCTCGACTTGATTATAAAGTTCTAAAATCATATAATCTCATTTGCCCATCATAAAGTTTCTTAAATACATCATGACACTTGTAAAATTTCACTGATTGTAATCCTGGACACATTAACGCCTCCCGAGCGGCTAGTTGTTTATCGCTACTACCTGCCAAGAGGGCAGATTTACCCAAAACGAGCTTCATTCCATGCTCTTTTTCATGCATAAACAAGAGCCAAAGCGTAATACAATTATGTATCCGTGAAAGGGCGATAATTGAGCTTTCTAATGACACCTGAACCATCCTTGTACGACCGCGGATTGTCTTGCAATGATCGTGCAACATAAAGGGAAAATCCCTAAAATACAGTAATTTCTTCAGTTTTTACCCTGTATTGCAGGACCAGGGATGTGGTGGGATGTGATGAAACTGTCAGTGGCGGGACAACGTCCATGCCGAACGGTCAGAGCCCACCCGCGCACCTCCCACCGCTCAGACTCTCTCTCAGAGCCGATTATGTGCTCAATATCGCATTGGACTTAAGTCGGGCCCCGCTCTTTAGGTCTTAGTTCTATAACCGCCTTAAGTCGGGCCCCGATAGACAAGGGTTAATATTCTATGGGCTGATATAAAGAAGATGATGCAATATTATGCAAGTACCCGTCAGAGTGTACAACAGGGGAAGAGGGTTGTAGGAACGCTGAAAGCAGTAACAAGAAATAGGGTGGTCAGTATGAAAGTGAAGAAGTCCTTGCATGACAGTGTGGTAATCCCGACACTGACTTACGGAAGCGAAGCATGGACGTTGGTTGAGAGACTCAGACCAAGAGTGAGAGCAGTGGAAATGAATTACTTAACCCTTAAAGATCGGGGTCGGACTTAAGTCCGGTTCCAATTTGCAGCAAGTTAGGAGCATTATTAAGGCTTTTAAAGGGTTAGAATCGAGTGCAAATGGCCGGGAGCGCAGCGGGCCAGACAGCCGACTCCCAGGGCTTACCGCCGCCCATTAACTCATGTTCCCTGTGGTCTCGAGAGGCCGGCAGTATAGCCAGTAGTTAGCATAGCTGGGAAAAATATGCCGCTATACGCTAAACTCCCATGTTACTGGTATCACTGTACGAGAACCACGAGTGCTACGTAGCTCGTTCTGGTCTCATTTTGAAGCTTTTAGCGCCTAGTTTTTTGCTAAATAATTTAGTTTTCATGCAGATACTTGATTTATCATGCAGGAGGGCCTGAATATGCCAAAAGAAGCCCAAAACCCCCCCGCTAGACAAGGGTTAAGGAGTGCATGCGGAGTTACATGGAGGGATAGAAAGACTAATGAGGAAGTAAGAAAGAGGTGTGGTGTGGAGGTAGATGTGCTGGAAAGTGTGAAAAGGAACAACTTTAGATGATTCGGCCATATGGAACGTATGGAAAGCGAGAGAATGACTAAGAGGGTGTACGAGAGCGAGGTGGAGGGACAGAGAGGGAGAGGTAGACCGAATGAGAGGTGGAAGGATGGAGTGAGGAAGTACATGAACGAAGGCGGTGCTGGTTGGGGGGAGGGGCATCGACTGACTGGGGACAGAGGTCCATAGGGGCGGTTCGTTCGTGGCCACCCCTTCAGGGATCACAGCGTCAGGCAATAGATAGATAGGTAGAGGATATACTGCTCACACAAGTGATGTCCTGATGTCGTGGCACTGGCCAAGGGCCGGTATACCTTACAATATATATAATTATATATACTGTATATATATTATATATATATTCTAAATGTTATTATACTCACTGCCAGACTTGAACCACCGACAGTCAGAACAAGTCCCCACCAAGCCCTCTACACCCCATCATCTGATATCACCTTTTGCTCCCCTGAACTCGCCCACACAACATCCTGGAGGGTGGTCAGAACCTTAGGCTCAGACCACCTCCCGATCATTATCACCACCAAAACAAGACTCACCCCAGCTAGCCACAGACACACTTACACTAACTATAAAAGAGCTAACTGGGAAGCTTTCACAAATGAGACAGAACAACAATTTGAAACCTTGAACAGTACACCCATCACTAACATCAACAATGCTGTACACACATTCAACACAACTATCCAAAACGCCGACAAGAAACACATTCCAAGAGGTAACATAAAATAACACAACCCCAACTTCTCACCAGAAATTCAAAACCTCATCATACAATGCAACACACTGAAACATTCCCCAGCACCCCACACACAAGCCATCAATCAACAAATTCAAGCACTCAACATCCAGATTAACAACAAAATACAAGAACAACAAACACTAAATTGGAATAACTTCCTACAAACACTCGATCACAAAACAAACCCCAAAAAAACTCTACAAAACACTATACAGCATCACACTTTCCAACAGCAACACAACACAATCACATGCTGCAATCACAACAACAGACTCTACTCCTTCACGTAAACAACAAGCAAACACTCTCATCAATCACTTCTCTCATATCAGTCACCTAAAACCCCACAAAGACGACCGACGTGTCATCCGACGAAAAAGACAATTCCCCACAGACCCTGACTATACACCCTTCACCTACAACCAGACAAAACAAATCATCAACAATCTCAAGCTCTCACCCGCCTGTGGCCTAGACAACATAAGCAACATTCACCTCAGACACCTGGGACCACTAGGCATACAAGCACTCACTAACATATCAAACTACAGCTACTCACACAACACAATACCAGACATCTGGAAGCATGGTATCTTCATCACATTCCCCAAACCTAACAAAGACCCCACGCTACCCTCCTCACACCGCCCTATCACACTCCTTTGCACCCCCTCCAAAGTCATAGAGCGACTTGTACTACAACTAATGACACCTGACTTACCCCTTTCTCCAACACAACACGGCTTCAGGCCATTGCACTCCACAAACACTCTTCTTACAGACTTTACACAAAGAGCTTTTGACGGCATCAACTCAGCTAGACCACCACACAGATCAGTACTTTGCACACTTGACATTAGTAAAGCCTTCGATGCCATCCCCCGCCACAACCTAACAAACAAAATCTACAACACAAACATGCACAACACAAAAAGATGGCTGGCCAACTTCTTAGCAGGCAGATGTGCACACGTATCTTTTGCCGGTCATTCATCTAGCATTAGAAATTTCCCAAACGGAGTCCCGCAAGGATCCTTCCTGTCGCCCGCACTCTTCAATCTGTACATGCATGATATAAATACACCAAATTCACTCCAAATAACCATAGCCTCCTACGCAGACGACATAACACTCACAAGCACGCACCAAAACCCAGACACAGCAACAAGACTCTTTCAAGACTATCTCAACACATTACATGAATGGTGCACTTCAAACAGACTCAATTTAGCCCCAGCTAAATCCACTGCTACCCTCCTCACAAACTGGACAAGAGAGTACGATTACGTCCCGGGACACAACATAAACAACACACCCCTAACACACACACACACAAAATCCTAGGAGTAACATACGACACCCAAATGACATTCAAACAGCACACCACAAACACGAAAAAGAAACTGACACCCAGACTTACGCCCTCAGATCACTTGCCCACACGAAATTTGGACACAACAAAGAAACCACCACCACAGTCTACAAACAATACATAAGATCAGTTATGGAATACGCAAGCCCAGCCTGGGCTTCTAACCTAGCTGAAACACACCATAAGACCTTACAGACTATTCAAAATAAAGCTCTGAAAATCATCACAGGATGCACAGCTACTACACCCACAGATCACCTACATCAAGAAACCAAAGTCCGCAAAGTCAAAGATCATCTAGACATGAGAGGCACTCAATTCCTGGCAGCAGCCTCCACAAATCAACACCACGCACTACACTACATGGCAACACACCCACAGACACCAAGAAATATCCAAACAACACCCAGCACACGCTATCACACACAAATACTGTCTTCTCTCCCTCCCTGCCCACCCCAAACCAACTTCCGGAAGCACATCCATACTCATATCACTCGCCGTTCCATCCACTCACTCATAGACAACACGCAGCTGCAAGCACGACCTCCCGAAATCCATCCTTCTGAATCCTCCCTTCCTCGCGAGGACAGAGTCCACCTGGCCAGGCTGAGATGCGGGTACCATCCAGCTCTTCTGAGCTATCAGAAGAGACTGGATGACTCCGTCGTCGACACCTGCCCAGGTTGTACCACAGCACCCCATACCATTAAACACATCATAGAAGACTGCATTTCACACAACCACTTACGCCAACAAGACAATTTACACTCTTTAAGAGCTCTGTGGGAAAGCCCGACCATGGCCATGGCCTTCCTTAAGGACTCGGGGCTGTTCAGCCAGGCAGCTTAGGGAACAACAAAAACAACAAGTGCCCATACTTTAATCCACTATACCACAGCGTGATAGAGGATACTTGTGTGCAGTGGATAAAAGCATAGACACTCATCGTGACTGTTGGTGGTTCATGTCCACCTGGTAGTATACACAAATAATTACTTTTATGATCGCATTGAATCTTAACCATTGGAATATTTATCTATGATAAGGTCAGTGTAACATTATTTTGTATCATTTTGAATATGGTGTAATTCAAATTTAGAATATACAGTATATAAGAAAGAAATAGTGACCATAATCTGTGACCTTCACCATTCACCTTGACCTTTGAATAACAAAAACACAAAATTTGGACAATCGTTGCATTGACCAACCGATTTTGCCAGCAAAATTTGGTGACGATACGTAACCCGTTCAGTACAGTTATGTTAGTTTCATTTCATACTGGATATTAAGACGATTTTATTTAGTTTATGAAGGGCCTCAATAAAATTAGCAAGCTTTCAACTATCTTAATTAACCCGTTATACAACCACAGATCCTTCATACGCTCCACAAAGTCGTCCAATTATAGCTAGAAAAGACGTCACCGGTTCACAAAGGGTTAAACAGTCTAATAAGTGTTTAAAGAAAATGATTAAACTCTTGTTTTGTTCTTTGACCTTGACTTTTAACCTTAAGTATTATAATATATATATGTGATATTTAAGTAAAATGCAACTTACAGTCGTCAGCTTATCGACAATTGAGTATTTTTTATGATGAAGGTTAACTTATGACCTTGGCCTGTGCCCTTGACCTTTACGTAGGTTTATATATTTTTTGCTTTGATGTAACCTTAGAATATCAAATAAGTGTGTCTAATTGCATTAACAATTATCAGTTTGTTTCAGAGGTATTAAAGGAATAGTTGACCTTGGCCTTCATGATGTCTGAAAAATTAAAATTTTAATGTTCCCTTAAAACACAACTGTCTCAACGAATGTTGTGAAGTTTACATGTATAGTAAAGAAATTAGCTTATTGATCTTATATTTGATGTTGACCTGTGACCTTAACCTAACAAATGGAATGATGTTCATACTTGTATGACCTTGGTTTACACATTCCGAATATGCATGATATGCCTAATGAGAATCTTACATTAAATAGAAAATAATAGTAAAAATCATATTTCGAACTTTAACCTTAACCTTTGACCTTGACCTTCGACCTTATAATTTCCTATCCAGGATTTAGTTAGCTTAACAGCAATGTTCATATTAACTAGCATTATGAATATGGTGTAATTTGTATAAAAACTTATTGATTACAAATAGTGATCATATACTGTGACCTTGACTTTTGACCTTTGATTTAAAATAAATACATATATTTGGATGGTCGTCGCATTGACCAACTGAATTTGCCTGTATAATTTGGTGACAATACATTAAACAGTCAAGGAGTAGTTTAGGGTAAATGGCTAATACTCTTTGTTTTGACCCTGACCTCTGACCTTAACTATTACAATATTTATGTGAAATTTGATATATATGATATTTAAGTAATAAGCCATAACAAGCCAGTTTTCCAAATTGTAATAATCTTTTTTAATAAATAATAAAAGTTGACCTTTGACCTTGACCAGTGACCTTGACCTTTATGTAAGAGTACAAACAAAATTGCATTGACATTGCCCATGAAAAGCAAATAAGCATGCCTAATTTCATTAAAACCCATCAGTTAGTTTCATATATATTAATAGAATAGTTGACCTTGACCTTTGACCTTTATATGTCTCAACATTTATTATTTTCCTTTTCACTTAAAGTGCAACTATCTCACGAAATGTTGTGAAGTTTGCATGAAAAGTAAAGAAAATAGCATATTGACAACCTTGACCTGTGACCTTGACCGTTCATATGGAATTGAACAGTTTCTTGTATGGCCTTGGCTTAGGTATTCCGAATATACATGGTAAACCTAGTGAGAATCTAACAGTTAGTATACGAAATACTAGTAAAAAAAACATTTTGACCTTGAACTTTGACCTTACCCTTTAAAATGTTTGTCTAAAATTTTGGCAATACGATATTAAGGTTACTAGTAACTTGTATTGTGAAAATGAAGACATTTGAGTAAAAAGTAAAATAAATAGTAAAAGTTGACCTTTGACCTTGACCTGTGACCTGGACCTTTTTGTAAGAGTATTTTTTTGTCATTGACATTGCCCTGGAAAATCAAATATGCATGCCTAATTCCATTAAAACCCATCAGTTAGTTTCATATATATAAATAGAATAGTTGACCTTGACCTTTGACCTTTATCTTGACCTTTATGATATGTGTGTCCAAATGTATTATTTTCCTTTTCATTTCAAGTGCAACTACCTCACCAAATGTTGTGAAGTTTGCATGAAAAGTAAAGAAAATCTCACATTGACCTTTTATTTGACCTTGACCTGTGACCTTGACCTTTCATATGGAATTGAGTAGTTTCTTGTATGACCTTAGCCTAGGTATTCCAAATATTCATGGTAAGCCTAGTGAGAATCTAACAGTTAATATAAGAAATACTAGTGAAAAACTTATTTTGACATTTGACCTTGACCTTTTACCTTACCCTTTAATATATTTACCTAAAATTTGGTCAATACGATATTAAGGTTACCAGTAACTTGTATAGTGAAAATGAAGACATTTTAGTAAAAACTAAAAAATATGAAATATTGACCATATTTTTAACCTTGACCTTTGACCTTAACCTTTAAGTTAAATGAAAAATGCCTTTTTGACTGAGCAACGCATTGACCAAATCGATATACCTGTGAGATTTGGTGAAAATCCATCGAACGGTCTAGGAGGAGTTTCGGGACAGACAGACGGACGACGACGACGACGACGGACGACAACGATGACGATGACGATGACGACGATGACGACGACGGACGACGACAGACAGGCTGGCTGGTGATGCACAGTATATGGGCGGGCCCTGTTTGCGCAATATCACTCTGCTTCGCAGAGTTGATTAATGAATAATAAACATGATAAATAAAACACATACAGTAGTCGGTATTATGTACAGGAGGCGTGCCTGGAGAAGTTTGACAAGAACGAAAGAATATTTCTGATTGGGGATATATGAATGGTAAGGTGGGTGATAGGAAAGTTGAGGGAGTGGTGGGAGGGTGGGGGGTACCAACAGAGGTGAATGGGAATGGTAGTGCACTTGTGGACGTATGTGTGGGGAGGAGGCTGTGGATAGCCAACACCTTCTTCCGACACAGAATGATCCACAGGTACACGTGGAAACGGGTGTGGACGATGGAGGATTAGACAGTGGTGAAACGAAAGTCATTGATTGATTATGTATGTGTGGATGAACGAATGAAGAAATCAGTGATGGATGCTAGGGTGTATAGGGGCATTGGAGGGGGTCTGTCTGATCATTATGTAGTGGTAGCTAAGGTTAGGATACAAAAGAAGTGGGGGAGGAGAGCTGGAGGGAGGCGAGAGGAGGGTGGCATGGTGAGGAGGGTGGAGAGGTTGCAGGAGGAGGAAGTCAGGGAGGAGTACAGGAGAGCAGTGGAAAGACGACTAGGTGGGTTCGACCTGGAAGTTATGGAGGAAGTGGAGGAGATGAGGAAGGTGTTTAACCCTCCTGGCCCGCGCTGTATCTCCAAAGGACAGTGTGGGCTACCCGGGCGATCTGGCCGAAAAACTTCTAAGCCTAGGCTACCGTATTTTTGTTTAGTTTAACTGCTAGAAATTTCCCACGCATCCCTAAACCTAGTGCGGTTTCCAATCTGTAGACTGGCGTTGAGTAGAGCTCTCTAAGTCAACTGGTTCAGTTGTGATGACGATTTCCGTGGAGCGAATTTTTCCGCGATGTTGACAATATCGGAGCTCTTCAGACACTAATTTCGTCTGACGCCACAACAATAACATTGATCCGACGTCTCCTTATTGTTTTCGGAGGTGCGGTGACGCAACGATCGGCTTTGTTTACATGCGTCGGACGCACAGCGTTCAGACCAAGCTGAATAGGCTTGAAAGCTTACTGCCTAGTGACCGGACACCCGGGCACCTGCCCTTATTTCGTGGTGTCCTTCCACACTGACACCCGGGCAGGAAGGGTTAAGGATGAGATCTGTGCAGCATGTGAGGAGGTGTGTGGAGTGAGGAGAAGAGGGAGGGGAGTGAAAGGTACAGCATGGTGGACAGAAGATGTAAGAATAGCTGTGGAAGAAAAGAAGAAAGCATATAGAGAGTGGTTGGGTAGTAGAGGGAATGAAGATTTCGAGAGACAGAAACGAGTGAGGTACGTGGAGAGTAAGAGGGTAGTGAAGGAAAGTAAGAGAAGAGTAGATGAGTAATTTGGAAGGAATCTGAGTGTAAAATGGAGGGAGAGTAAGAAACTGTTCTGGAAAGAAGTCAAGAAAGTTAGGGAAGGTAGCAAGGGTAACAGTAAGGGTGTGAAAGATAAGAATGGGAGAATGCTAGCCGAGAAGCAAGAGAGAGTCGAAAGATGGAGGGAGTACTTCAATGAGTTGCTAAATGTAAGGAATGAAGAGCCAGCAAACATAGCTGGATATGGTATGGGAGGGAGAAGAAGAGAAGTAGTGGAGGAGGAGGCGGGGATCAGGAGGTCAGAAGTATGGGAAGCCATGAACAGAGTGAAGTTGGGGAAAGCACCAGGAACAGATGGAGTGTGTGGGGAAATGTTGAGGTATGGTGGTGAGATAGTGATTGAATGGTTATGGAAAATGTGCAAACTAGCATGGGAGAAGGGAAGTGCACCCGATGACTGGAAGACTGGCATAATAGTCCCCCTATATAAGGGCAAAGGGGAAAGAGGAGTGTATGGTAACCACCGAGGAATATGTCTTCTAATCATAGTAGGGAAGGTATACAGTAGGGTAGTGATTGAGAGAGTGATAGTGAGAACGGAGAAATGGATAGGCGATGAGCAGGGAGATTTTAGGATGGGAAGAGGATGTGTAGATCAGATTTTTACCCTGAATTGTGTTGTGGAGAAATATCTGGAGAAACTACATAGGTGTATGTTGCCTTTATGAACTTGGAGAAGGCCTATGACAGAGTGGATAGAGAAGGTTTGTGGAAAGTACTTAGAATATACGGAGTAGATGGCAAGTTGCTGAAAGCAGTGAAGAGCATTTATGAGGGTGCAAAGGCGGTAGTACGTGTTGAGAGTGAGCAGAGCGAGTTCTTTGACCTGAATGTTGGTTTGAAACAGGGGTGTGTGATGTCCCTGTGGTTGTTTACTATATATATGGATGGAGTCATGAAAGAAGTACTATCAAGAGCGGTGGATGTTGGTGTATCGCTGAAAAGGGAGGGAATTGAGTGGAAGCTACCTATACTGCTGTTTGTGGATGATACAGTTCTGATGAGTGATAATGAATGGGAGTTGCAGGGTCTGGTAAATGAGTTTGGAACAGTGTGCGAAAAACGGAATTTGAAGGTAAATGCGTGGAAAGGCAAGGTTATGGTCTTCGAAAGGGGTGAAGTCACAGAGTGTGATTTTTTTTTGTATTTATTTTTTTATTTTCATTTTTTTTGGGCCCCTGGGCCATGCAAAATATCACTCCTCTACCTCCCCTCCTTCCCCACTTTCCTTCCCTCCTTCAGTTATCACCTATTTTCCCTGTTATTCCCTTATTCTGAGGTATATTTTCGTGCGAACATTAGCGAGTTGCAAGCAGGGCATTTTCATCAGTGTTAGCAAGCGAGTACAAAAGGGAGAGAGAGAATATCGATCGACTGTGTCTCAGTGGCCTTGGGGGAAATTGGCGGGAAAGCAGGTTGCCTCTCCCATACATTATATAACTCGCGGCCTATATCTCCGATTTTGACCATCCAAACGCTGTTTTCACTCGTTTTATTGTTGTTTCAGCTTAATACCTTTATAATCAACCCATAATAGGCGCGTATGGATAAGTATTAATGCTATTTATGGTAAAATGAATATTTTAGTGATGGAAACAGCTCAAATACGTCAGCACAGGGGGACGTTTCTAATTACCTCCATGCGCACTTGTTAGGTTAAAGATCGGGGTCGGACTTAAGTCCGATACGAGAAAATTGGACTAAATGGCGGGATCGGACTTAAGTCCGTGGGCGTATTCCCGCCCTAATTTAGGTGGAAAGCGAAACTTGGTGGTCAGGCGGTGTACTACAAGGGCCCACCAACACATCTCCACTGCGTAACCGTGACTCAGTGACCCTCAAGCAGCTATAATGGAAGGTCAAGATTTGCCCGTGTTAGATTCGGTGGCCGCCATCCCTAGTGCGTCGCGCCACCCTACTAACCACGCCCGGCTCACCACCCAGGAACTAGATATCATGCTGAACTCTTCAGAACTTTCTAATAAGCTGTTGGATTAAACCGTCGAAGGTCTGGGTGAGAGTTTTGGTAGTGTGGATGACTCGGAAGACGAAAATAACCCGATCATAGGCTTTCACCCCAAGCATAATTTGCGTGGGGTGGATGTTGTGGTTGATGTTGGACAGACCCTTGAGCAAATTTGAGACGTTCATGACGAAGAACATACTGGTGTGGGTGTTGGTAAGTACAATTTACATTTTATAATTGCTTGAAAATGTGATTGCAAGCATTTTATCACCTTACGAGTGGCTGGTGAGTATATTTCACTGTGTTGCCCAGCAGGTTTTTTTTTTACCCTAAATTGGGTTGTTTCCGTGCTCTTTTTCATGCATAAACAAGACCCAGAGCGTAATACAAGTATGTATCCCTGAAAGGGCGTAAATTGAGCTTTCCAATGACACCCGAACCATCCTTCTACGATCACTGGTTGTCTTTCAACGATCGTGCAACACGAGTGCAAAAACCCTAAAATACGGTAATGTCCTTATATAATTCCCTGTTTGGCGAGCGGTCTTGAGGTAATTTATGCTCCTAATCACCGCTCCGCTCTCTCTCAGAGCACATTACGTCTTCAAAATTGCACTCTACAAGAAATTTCCTTTGCATTTTATAGCGTATTATTTGCAGGTGTTCGGTAAATTTCTTACGGTAATACAAACAACGAAAGATTGAATATTTGTGCTTGGCATTATATGATTGTGGGGAACAGATGTAGGCCTACTGTATATATTATTTTTTCATATATATGATACATATGTAACATTGTTATATTATCACGACACTCTCTCTCTCTCTGTCTCACTCTCTTTGTGTGTACTCCTTTGTACTCCTTTGCCCAAATGGTGGAATAAAGATATTTCAAACTGCCTGCTTGCTAAAAAATGTGCTAATGATAGATTACAATCCTCACAAAATGACGAAGAACGGGTGAAATTTGTAAAGCTCCGACGCAAAGCCAAAAAGTTAATTAAGCAAAGTAAAAAGACCTTAGAGTTACATATTGCGAATCAAAGTAAAACAAACCCGAAAGAATTCTATAGTTATATCAGAAAGAAAAAAGTAGTTACTTCTATAATATGTTAAGTATATAGGGGATTATAGGTAATAACACAACACATTAATTATTGGATAAGTGATAATAAGTATAAACGTACAGGTATATAAGTACAGATATATGATAAGGCTTGTAATAAAAGCCTTAGGAGCAAGGTGATATATGACTTGTGTGATCTAATATATCTAGGGGATATAGGAGCTTGGCTATAGAGGATGAGTCTGAGTCTAGAGTCTAGAGGGAGTAAAGAGCTCTGACTCTCTCTGGCTGAGGTCTGTTGAAGTCTAACTGAAGATGCCTGAGTAAGAAGGCATCGACTGGGTTCAAGGATGCTGAAGCAACACAGCATCAACTCAGCATTCTGGTATGACGTAGGACCGGATAAATACCTTATACAGTTTACATTTACAGAGGAAATGGGTGTTGATTTAAGTGGAAGTAACAACAAATATATTATATGTTAAAGAGATAGATAAAGTTATAGGGAGTTTAATAAATGAAGAATGTTTAATAAGAATGTTGAGAGTTTAAAAGTTACAGGGATAAAGGCATATAAGCAGTGAGATATATGTATAGCAATATAAATGCAGGGCTTATAATGTCATAATACATTTCAACTGTTGGACCGTTAGTCGATGAAAATGGAGAATACACCAAAGACGAAGTACAAATGAGTAATGCCCTCAATACCTTCTTTGCATCAGTTTTTACAACAGAAGACCTCAGTGATATCCCTACACCATTGCCGATTCAGATTGATAATTCAGATGTTCTAAGCAAAATCACCGTTACAGAGAGAGAAGTATTGAACTGTTTAGATAAACTCAAGGTAAATAAAATGCCAGGACCTGATACAATCTCGCCTAGAGTTCTAAAGGAAGCTAAGGATGAGCTCTCCAAACCACTGACATTACTATTCAATAAATCCTTGCAGTCTGGAACTATGCCTGATCAGTGGAAGCTAGCCAACGTAACACCGATATTAAAAAAGGCAGCAAATCCCTACCCAGTAACTATCGTCCAATTAGCTTAACCTCAGTTGTATGTAAAATGCTAGAAACGGTCATACGAGACAGACTCGTAAATCACTTAGAGGAAAATAACATACTTAAAGATACTCAACACGGCTTTCGTAAAAAACGTTCCTGTTTAACAAACCTCTTAGACTTCTTCCAGGATATCCTCAACCTCTTCGATGAGAGTAAAGCTGTAGATATTATATACCTTGATTTTCAAAAGGCCTTTGACAAAGTTCCCCACAAACGTTTACTGCTAAAACTATAAGCGCATGGAATACAAGACGGTGTGTTGAAATGGATAGAAAATTGGCTCAGCAACAGAAAACAAAGGGTAGTCATAAACGGTAAGGCATCTAAATGGACCAATATAAGTAGCGGGGTACCCCAGGGATCGGTACTAGGACCAATTATCTTTCTAATTTACATCAACGACATAGATGAGGGTCTCACCTGTACAATCTCAAAATTTGCTGACGATACAAAAATTGCAAATAGCGTACTCTCAAAAGAACAAGTTGACGATTTGCAACACAATCTAGATAAATTGTCATGTTGGGCCCAAATTTGGCAAATGAGTGTTCAATGCGGATAAATGTAAAGTACTACATGTCGGATACCTAACTGAGAAAGCAAACTATTCGATAAATGGCACTCAGCTTAAGAATGTAAACAGAGAAACCGATCTGGGAGTAACAATATCGAGTAACTTAAAACCGAGTCAACAATGTTCAGAAGTTGTTAAGAAGGCAAACAAAATAATTGGGTTTATAGGCAGGTCATTTGAGCATAAATCCAAAGAAGTTATCCTAACCCTTTACAATTTCTTAGTCCGCCCTCTTCTGGAATACTGCGTTCAATCCTGGTGCCCTTGTTACCAAAAAGATATAAACAAGCTAGAACGAGTTCAACGTAGAGTTACCAAAATGATACCTAGCCTTAAGAACAAACCATACGAAGAGCGTCTTGGAGAATTAAATCTATTTCCTTTAACCCAGCGCAGATTAAGAGGTGACTTAATTCAAGTGTTCAAAATCATCAAAGGCATCGACAATATGAACTGTAGTAAGTACTTCACTATCGACCAATCTAATTACACTCGGGGAAACGGTTGCAAAATTATTGGTAATCTTTTAACTCGCACGAATCTAAGAATTTCTTCTTCAATCGAGTTGTCAACTTGTGGAATGGGCTTCCCCGAAACGTTATAGACTGCATCACCGTTGATTCATTTAAACTCCGCCAACTCCGCCTAGACAAATATCTCTCATCAAACCCGCGACTGACTGCGTTTGTAAATGAATAACTTTATTTTATCCCCCCCTCAGTTACTAACCCATCTGTCCTCTACTAACTTCCTAATCCTGCCACAGACATTAGTTCCAGGGCAGAAATTCCCTTTCCAATGTTCCCTTACCCACTCTAAACCACTGTTTGGACACCTGATCCTCAGTGTTTTGGAGGACAAGCAACCTAGAAGGATCACTAGATCTGTTGTTGCTTGATTTACTTTGTACTCCTTTGTACTCCTTTGTACTCTCTTTGTCTGATGTAGGCCAGGGCACGCCCCTAACTAATCTTCTCTTCCCTCCCAGGGGAAATCACACCTAGCAGATGTTCTTGACCTCCTCTCTCTCTCTGTCTGTCTCTTCCTCTCTGGGTCTACCTATACATTTATAATTGCATGTGACCTTGAAATTGCTTGAGAATTTGATTGCAAGCATTTTATAGCGTATTATTTGCAGGCGTTCGGTAAATTTCTCACGATAACCAGGGTGTATGGTACATTTCTCACGATAATACAAGCAACAACGAAGCTTGGCGAAGATTGTGGTCTACAATATACCTTTTTATAATTGCATGTGACCTTGTAATTGCTTGAAAGTTTGATTGCAAGCATTTTATAGCGTATTATTTTCAGGCGTTCAGTAAATTTGATAAATATATCAAAATAAGTCCTGTGGGACTATGAAATAGCTATTATTGGACAAGGAAAATATTTTGTTCAACCCTCCACTGGAACATCAACAATAATGTCAACAACGTATCGCCGTCGGCATAGTGCAGTACTGCCAATACGTATAGCGACTTCCGCTAGATCTAGAGACCTTTACTTCGATCTAGCAGCAATGACTTACACTAGCGGTTTTGTTTTGAAATTTCAGAACAATTTCGAAGTGATATGATATGGATTTTGCCAATTCATATTTCTAGTGGTATTTATCATGTCTTACATCTAACAATATATGCTAGCGGATTTAACTTCAATTAGTAACCCTCCCGCTCGATTCGGCTCGAAGAAAATCGATAATGGTGGCACTTTAGTAAACAGGTGATAAACAAAACCGCATGCGTATCGGTTTGGTGTATCGGTATTATGGTAAGTTGGCTACCTACTATTGTTTATACGATATAGTAAGTAATGATAAGTAAATTATTATATATTATATATAAAACAAAAACAAAATTCCTGCAAAGCAAGCGAAACAGAGAGAGAGAGAGAGAGAGGGAGAGAATGCAGAAACTGAACTGAAGAAAGAGTGAAAAAGATATAATAATACAGAAATATTACAAGCAAATAAATGAAATAGAGGGATTAGTTAGAGAAAATAATAATGAGAAATACATAATACGGATGAGGAAGAGGGAAAGCGAGCGAGCCAGAGAGAGAGAGAGAGAGAGAGATTAGAGAAAATAGAGAGATTGCAAGCATTTTATAGCGTATTATTTGCAGGCGTTCAGTAAATGTCTTAGGGTAATACAAACAACGAAAGATTGAATATTTGTGCTTGGCATTATATGATTGTGTGGAACAGATGTAGGCCTACCGTATATATTATTTTGCATATATATGATACATATGTAACATTGTTATATTATCACGACACTCTCTCTCTCTCTCTTGTCTCTTCCTCTCTGGGTCTACCTATACATTTATAATTGCATGTGACCTTGAAATTTCTTGAGAGTTTGATTGCAAGCATTTTATAGCGTATTATTTGCAGGCGTTCAGTAAATTTCTTACGGTAATACAAACAACCAAACAACGAAAGATTGAATATTTGTGCTGCACATCCCTCATACGAAATACCATTCCCACCGTATAGAGAGAATACAGAAACTGAACTGAAGAAAGAGTGAAAAAGATATAATAATACAGAAATATTACAAGCAAATAAATTAAATAGAGGGATTAGTTAGAGAAAATAATAATGAGAAATACATATACGGATGAGGAAGAGAGAAAGGGAGCGCGAGAGAGGGAAAGCGAGCGAGCCAGAGAGAGAGACAGACAGACAGACAGGAGTGAGAGAGAGAGAAAGAAAGAGAGAGAGAGAGAGAGAATACAGAAATAAGAGAAAAATAAGACCGATTACCGAAGGAATAGTAGACGCGGGAGAGGCCGAAGTCAGACCAAAGCGAACGCATCCGAACGTGCCCGGGAAATAGACCAAAAAGTACCTCCTCTTCCCACCCTCCACACTCGCTCATAACATCCATAATAGACTTATATGGGGAGATGAAGAGTTACTCTTTCCAAAAATGATCGTTTCGTTCGCATTGGAGCGATAGTAATGGCGCTAGGGCGAGTGAAAGTGAGCGAATATTTCGGGATTATGCCCGCTGAGCGGTACAGTGTAAAATACCTTACCACCCGCTAAATAAGGGTTAACTATCTGGGTAGTTTGTTGAGTAAAGATGGGACTATGGATGAAGAAGTGCGGAAGAGGGTACAACAGGGGAAGAGGGTTGTAGGAATGCTGAAAGTAGTAACAAGAAATAGGGTGATCACTATGGAAGTGAAGAAGTCCTTGCATGACAGTGTGGTAATCCCGACACTGACTTACGGAAGCGAAGCATGGACGTTGGTTGAGAGACTCAGACCAAGAGTGAGAGCAGTGGAAATGAATTACTTAAGAAGTGCGTGCGGAGTTACATGGAGGGATAGACAGACTAATGAGGAAGTAAGAAGGCGGTGTGGTGTGGAGGTGGATATGCTGGACAGTGTGGAAAGGAACAACTTGAGATGGTTCGGCCATATGGAACGTATGGAAAGCGAGAGAATGACTAAGAGGGTGTACGAGAGCGAGGTGGAGGGACAGAGAGGGAGAGGTAGACCGAAAGAGAGGTGGAAGGATAGAGTGAGGAAGTATATGAACGAAGGCGGTGCTGGTTGGGGGGTGGGACGTCGACTGACTGGGGACAGAGGTGCATGGGGGCGGTTCGTTCGTGGCCACACCTTCGGGGATCATGGCGTCGGGCAATAGATAGATAGCTAATAAATACCAGGTACAGTTCCGGCCAAGGGATTCTGATTGGCTATCAGGACAACATAGCTAATTCACTTTATTTTATAGATGTGAAAACGTAGGTGACAGATATAGTGATTTAGGTATTTATTTTTGTTTGCCACAAGTTAATATCATCCTTTCATGTGAAAGGAATTGATTTTAACCAACATCAATATAGTGAACGAGTAAAGATCACAGCGGTAATTTGTGCCTGAAGATTAACCATTTTAGACCAGGAGAGATGGATGTATCATATTTAGCTTTCAACAAATGATTGTTATCAATTTAGGAAATATATCTTGGGTCGGGTAAAACAGTGATTTTAACCACTTCAAGATAATGACGATTTTATTCAGAGTTGGAATGAGATACGGACGTCAGAGGGTTGATTGGCCCAGTCTTTGCCCTTATAACTCCCACAGATCCTTCCTGAACTGGATTCAACTGTCTAATGAAAACTAGAATTCAGTGGTGGGCACAGCTAACCGAAAATGTTAGCTGAGATAACCTATAATCAGCTAACTTAGAACGTTAGCTTCGATAACGCTGAATCGCTAAATTGCTAAAGAAATTAGTGGAAGCTAACGATAACAGTTAACAGCTAACTTTTATCATATGAATTTAGCATTGGTTTGATTTTTCCGTCTTAAACCCTTAAACACAAACCTAGAAAGCTAGAACTATGATATGCATTAGGTTGTAATTGTATTTTATTGCTTAGACACAGCTTTCCAAAACATAGGCTAGAAGAATCATAGAATGCCAAGATCAGATGATTAATGAATGTGCATGTATATCTGTTTGTACATAAATCATTAAATGAACGAATTAAATAAACATTAGCCTACAATCAAATTTAATTGCATACATTATTACAAGACTGTTCAGTATTACTACTGTATCACAATATTTACGGACACTGTTAATCGAAATTAAATTCAATATATTAGCGAGTACCGGTAACTAAAATTAAAATATATTGTTTCTCTTGTGAGTTACGTACTGTACAACACTGTTTGTATGCAATATCATAAGAACGATAAGATATTACTAGATAGTAAATAATACACAAAATGTAGTCATTATGATTGATTATTTATGATTATGACTTATTACTCATGAGTCATAACTCATGAACTATGTAACGAAACTTCTGTCGAACAGATTTGTTTGTATTGAGTTAGAACACTTAGATAGGCATAGACAGTAGAACAAAATCAATAAGCTTAACCCCTAAAGTTAAGTTTTATATCCTAGAAGTAGATCATAGGCTAAATAGTGTAATCTATTGATAACTAGAATATAATGCAAATTACATCATGGTGCTGAAGGGGTTAATAGCTATACAAATCTACGTATTAATTATTGTTAATCAACAATTAACTAAAATGCATTTGAGACTGTGGTTGCCTGGGAAACAAATTTACTTTCTTATATAGGAACTTATATAACAATAAATAAATACAAATATATACCCAAATAGATCTATGGTAACATTTTGAAAATTTCAATGTCGTAGTTTTTCTGTAGCGAATTTCTCAAGTCGGCGCTAGGCTCACGACACGTTGTGACGTTCATGTCATAACATGACTCATGAGTCTTGCATTTTGTACTGTACATGTGAATGTGATGTGATATATTATAGTCAGTGTAATACTGCCTGTTGCAATGTTGTGTTACGATCCAGGTTCTCAAAGATACAGGGCTCTTCAACATTGGACTAGATAATGGCAAAACGCAACAACGGTAACACTAGATCCAACCCCTGCCTTAAACACTGGAAAACAAAACACCATTACCGCCCTGAGTCGTGCCTGGACAACGAGGTATCCTATGACTCGGTAACTGGTGCACACACACTAGGCTGACGCTCAATGAAACAGCCTATTCTCAAACAGTAAAAGATTACTTGATTATGTTACACAAAGAAAAGATAGTTAACGTGATTAATTAACGTTACGGTAGATACTCAAATAACTGGCACTCCTGTATTAAAGAAAGTGCAATGCTAGTCCTGCAACACCAACTGGAAACTTCTGAAATAAGTCTGATGCTGGGAAGATGTTCGTAAAGAATCTTGAACAATTATAATGCAGAATACGGGTCACAATAAATGCTAGGACATATAGTAATAATAGGCAGGCGAATAATAAAGACTACGCAACGGTAGTAATGCTCGACAACTAAAGAAATGCTTCGTGACACAACGCAACAGCCTACTAGGGTTGTGCAACTCAACAACAACCTCGGCTCAAAAGTGCAGTGAATAATAATGTTGCATACATATAATAATGGGGACTTATCTCTAACCAGTGTCTGCTCAGTTAATAAAGTCTAGCTGGGGTATCAAGGCAGGGCAACAATGGGTGAGCATGCGGCTCGTAGCCTAACGTTGTCCAAAGGTGGTATAATGAAGATTACGTTATATGACGGGGATGCTCTCTTGATAAATCTAGGTCTCTAGTACCTAGCTCTATCCTGGCGATCCCTCAGAAGTCAACACAAAGAGGCAGCACTATGTTGTGAGGGATAGGCTATGGCCCTCTCACACCACAGCGCTGTGCTCGCAAAGTAAACCCACCCGAAGACAACTTAGGCTCCCACAGTACCTGTCGATGTCGTGCAGGGCTTAGCTAACACTGCACACATCGGAGACAACGACACAGTAACCTTACCCCTAGTCTAGCTTTAGATAACCAAGCAGAATCACTCAACACCTTGCCAGGGAGACATATACCGGTCTACAACCTTCCCGAGAGAGGACACATACGGAAAAGTCCATCTCTCTAACCTCAATAAAGCATAATACCTCCTTAACCTAATACATGGGAATATCTGAGATGGGAAGAGGGTTGTAGGAACGCTAAAAGCAGTAACAAGAAATAGGGTGGTCAGTATGGAAGTGAAGAAGTCCTTGCATGACAGTGTGGTAATCCCGACACTGACTTACGGAAGCGAAGCATGGACGTTGGTTGAGAGACTCAGACCAAGAGTGAGAGCAGTGGAAATGAATTACTTAACCTCTCCGCGGCGCACAGGGGGTTTTCTACAGGGTAAGACTGTGCGCACCTATGATGATTTTGGGACCTATTGCCAATTTCGATAAAAAGTACATCATCGTGTAGGGAATGTTTGCGTGCATCGGCCCATATATATTTGACCCCCCAAAAAATGTCTGGGGGGGGTAGGGGAACGGTCCGTAGTTGAAAAATGTGGAGCGAATGGCACCGCGCGGCTAGATTGTCATCGAGCGGCGAGATTTCCCGGCCGAATATTTACGCGCCCAGGGGATAGAAGGAGAGGGAGGAGGGGGTGGGTTACCGCGTATTATCACGTATATCTCCTTTTTCGAGCCCTTTTAGGCTATTTAGAGTATGTATACATGTGTAGGGCACCCATATAACAATGAATATGCCTCATAGTGACCAAAAATTGCAATATAAGGGAATTATAAGAGAATATTTAGGCGGGAATGAAGATGTGTTGGAGGTTTGGCGGCAATTTATGAGCTGAGAGTGTGGTTTACGCCATACATATCACGTATATCTTGTACGTAGAGCACTGTCACGCTATAATACAGACTTGTACGTATGTATACGTGCCATATATCAAAATATATACCGCATATAAACCAATTCATGCGATATTTACGCACATTATCAATGAGTTTCTATGCGTGAACCAAGGTGTGAGTGAGTTGTGGTGGGAATGAAAGGGGGAGAGGGTGTGTTACGCCATAAATATCACGTCAATCTTGTATTTAGAGCACTCTCATGCTATAATAAAGACGTGTACATATGTAGGCGTCCCATATAACAAGGAATATACCGCATATAGCCCAATTGATGCGATATTTACGCAAATTGTGAATGTGTTTCTAGCAGACGGAAGCCTGAAAGTTGGGGGTGGGTGGGTGGGAGGGAGGCATGCAGGGGTGCAGTGAGTGAGTGAGTCGTGGAGAGATGGAAGTCAGGCAGATCTCTAGATAGATAACCAGCTTAGTGATAATTGTGGAGGCGCCCCAGGCGTATTGATGTTTGGTATTTTGACCCTTATGTCTACCAGATGGCTGGTGTTCGTTGCCATCAACAGGTCTACAATAACATGAGTCAGGAATGGAGAGAGAGAGAGAGAGAGAAACTGAGACATGCGTATGTCGTACATATAAATGGACTTCAGAATTGCATTTTTATGCAAGCAGACATTGCATTTTAGACACATGTGAAGTACCACAGAAACATGTAGGCCATTGACTGTAAATAAAGTACTATATTTATAGACCACCAGCGACGGTGCTGAGTCAACACAGGCAGATTGCCTGTTGTGATAGAGGGCTAAATATAGACTGGTGTCTCCTTACACCTGCGAAAGGGTAGATTGCCACCAGAGAAACGTTTACTTATTTATTTCGAAGTAATATGCAATCTAAATGTATATTCGAGACCTACTGCAATTATTTGTATGACAGTCATGACTATGTATAATCCAATATACTCGCGTAGGCGAGACATAAGAAAGCTGGTTGAGCAATTTTCGACACCCACACAGTTATTATTCATTTTTATTTACAATATTATACAATACAAATGTATTTGTGAAGAGTATTTTATCCATTATTGTATTTATACCAATATGTTCCCAGACAGAGCTGCTGTAGCTGGAGAATCAAGGAGCGGCAAGGGTCACCTCGTGACCGCCTGACCGTGTGAAAATGAGTGGAGTCACACTGAGAGGGGCAATTTTGCTGAGTGTTTGGGCAATTTTTGACAGAATAAAGTTATATAATTACTAATTCTTGACAGAGACAAACTATTATAAACCTTGGCATGATATAATTGATAATCCCATCAATTTACAAACGTAAATTGGTGGGATAATTCATTTTTTTTTGTATATTGTCATTTCGATTGTAGACACGAAGTTTTGAGTGATATTTGGTATGAGCTCCTGTGGCATGGTTGGTAAGGTCGCGGACTGGAAAACTCAAAGTGTCGTAGGGTAGTGGGATCGAATCCAGGAGGGGGTTATGGGGAAGGTTTTATATTGTCTAGAAAAATTTTTAAAATTTTTTTTTTTTACAAGATCATGCCATTGTATTCAAACAATATGAAATATTCATAGAATATATCATATTGTAAGAATACAATGACATGACCTTGTTTTTCTTTTTTCTTTTTATTGTTTTATTTTATTATCATAGTAGGTTTGACATGATTTATTGAAACATATTTATTTTTGTACAATTCATTTGAGGTAAGAAAATGATTATATACACATTACTTAGGCTAATAACAAACATATATATTGATATACTAAAAAAATAAGGCATATTACATGTAAATCTTTGAAACTTATAAACTAAATAATGAAACATACAATTATATAATGTAAAAGCTATATCACAGGGACATCTTTGGAACTTATACATTATATAATATATTGTTACATTATGAGGTAGCGTGATCAATTAGGTCAGGTCAGGTAAGGTAGGGCGCGAGTCCAGGGCAGGGCAGGGCAGGAGGCGAGTCCAGGGCAGGGCACGGGGCGAGTCCAGGGCAGGGCAGGGCAGGGCAGGGGCCGACACTCAGTAGTTCTTGAAGGTGTGGTAGTCCCTGAAGCAGTCACCCAGGCAGAGTGCAACTTTGCACTCGGCGCACATTGAGGTGACTCTTTTGGTCACATGGGGTTTCCTCACACTGGAGCTGCAGACGGTGCACTGCACCTGCCTGTGACGAGTGCCAATCAGCTCGGTGTTGGTTGTGTAGTGTCTTTCGACACCCAGCTGGATGCGGTCAGGAACGTGATCCCCACGCCATGCCGTACGTCTGTGAGTGGTGGTGCCATACTTCTCCAGGAGTTGGTAGGAGACGTTGTACACGAACTCACGGAATTTCAGCTTCTGGTTTGGGGCCATATCCTTCTTCACCAACCACAAGTTGTAGGCGTTCAGCATCGTTATGTCAACTAGGTGGAGGAAGAGCTTGTGATACCACTTCACAGTCTTCCTCAGACACTCAACACCTGACAGCTGACAGTCAGACTTGTCCACCAGGCGCATGTTTTTGGTGTAGTCCACTACCATGTCGGGCTTGTAGATTGTCTTCCTGGTTCGGTAGTGGATTTTGCCAGAATCCACCTGGGCACCTGTGTGGACGGTGGAAAGCAGGTGGACGTCTCGCTTATCCTTCCACTTCAGGGCTATCAGTTTCCCACACTTCTCGAGCTGCTTGTATTTCTGCCCCTTTCGTCGCCTTCTTCGCACATGCCTCTCGCGGTGTTCCTGGGCCAGGTCGTCTTCTGAAGGTGTGTCACTGGAGGAGGCATCTGTGAGAGGAATGACATCACCTGTGAACTTTGGCATAAACTTTCTTGTCTTTCTGACAGTCCCACATGACCCCGTTTGGTTGTCATAAAGAAACTGGCAGAGAGCAGGAGAAGTATACCAGTTGTCAGTGTAGATGATGTGGCCTTTGCCCAGGTAAGGTGCCAACATTTTCCTGACGATGGCACCTGACATGCCCATGGGGTCATTGGCAGCGGCTTTCGGTACGTCAATGTCAGTTCCTGTATACACGATCATGTCAAGCACTATTCCAGTTTCACAGTCGCACAACACGAAGAGCTTGATTCCGAACCTATGCCTCTTCAAGGGGATATACTGCTTGAAAACAAGACGTCCTTTGAAGAGCACGAGCGACTCATCAATCACCAAATTGAGGAAGGGGTAAAAGTATTTCCTATACCTCTCCAACAACATGGTGAACACATCCCGAACTTTCCATATCCTGTCAATCCTGTTAGGATTTTCGTTGTCTGCAAAGTGCATAAATCTTAGCAGCAACAAAAATCTGTCACGAGTCATGAACTTATTGAAAGTTGGGGTGGCGATGAGAGGGTCGTGCTTCCAGTAGTGTTGCAACACATGCTTCTTGATCAGAGGCATGAGGAACAACAAGGCAAAGAACGTCAGAAATTCTGCCACAGTCGTATCCACCCAGCCTCGTATTCTCGCTTTTGGAGAAAGGACGTCCAATCTGCCAAACACCCACCTGTAGTAGGCGTTTGTTTGGGCAACGATGTACGTCATTACCTCCATGTCGAAAAAAGCGAGGAAGAAGTCGCTTTCGTTCGCTTGATCATCACAGGGCCAGTCGTCAGTTGTTCCTGACGTCCCAGGATTGAACTGGGGCACGTCAGGTACAAAATTGACCCCGTCAGACCAATCGAACGAAGGCATGCCAGGGATCGGAATGTCGTCTGCGTCTGCTTCTGCGTCTGAAATATCGCTTCCATGGTCGCGATACAGCACTTCATCATCATTACCCTCCTCTTCACTCGACAGACGATGCCCTTCCTCGTTTTCGTCACCGACGTCGGACTCACTCCCACTGTCCACTCCCAAATCCCCCCACCCTTGGTCCCGTGCTAGGGCTTCGTCGTCGAAACCCGGGCTGCCAATGTCCTGCGAATCACCATCAAACAGCAGGGCGGCATACTTAGATGGTGTAAGAGTTTTCCGGGTCACTTTGGCACGTGCGGGAGTCTTATGGACAGGGACAGCAGAGGTGGTGGCAGGGGCGGCGGCAGGGGCGGCGGCGGCAGGGGCAGCAGTGGTGCGTGGCCTTGATGGCAAGATGATGGTGGTGCCTGTCGCCCTTCTCTCTGTTCCTTGGGCAGGGGCGGCAGGGGCGGCAGGGGCAGCAGCAGGGCAGGCAGGGACACCAGGGCCAGCAGTCGATTTCCCTCTCCCTTTCCCCTTCCCCTTCCCTGTTCCTTGGGCAGGGGCGGCAGGGGCGGCAGGGGCGGCAGGGGCGGCAGGGGCGGCAGGGGCAGCAGGGCCGGCAGGGACACCAGGGCCAGCAGTCGCTTTCCCAGTCGCTTTCCCTCTCCCTTTCCCCTTCCCCTTCCCTGTTCCTTGGGCAGGGGCGGCAGGGGCGGCAGGGGCAGCAGGGGCAGGGGCGGCAGGGGCAGCCGGGCCAGGGGCGGCTGGTGGTGTTGGTGGTGGTAGGGGCACTGTGGCTGGAGTACGGGTTCTTTTCCCTACGCCCGTGCCTTTCATTTTTCCTGCCCCCGCAGGTAATGCAGCCCTAGGGCGGCCTCCTGCGTCGCTGGTACCGGTGGCAGGGGTGGCAGGGGTGGCAGTGGTGGCAGTGGTGGTGGTAGTGGTTGTTGCAGTGGCCTGGGTCGTGGTGGCAGTGTCCCGAAAGACCAATGACCTCTGTGCCATTGCCCTGCTTGCACGTGTTTTACGTGCTTTTGGTGCTGGTGATTCGTCCTCTGAGCTGTAGGGCGTGTCGTACTGGTAGCTAGGGTCTTTGGCAGCCACCCTCTGCCTTCCACGGCGGCTAACACCACCAGAAGGAGGGCTGGTTGTGTCATCAGGGAGCGAGCGTGAGGGACGTGTAGGCTCCATGACTAGTGCGTGGTTACTGGCGCGGTGGTGCTTGCACGAGTGCGGGGCGAGCGTTTGGCGGGGTGGTATCGAGAGTTGACATGTAGTACTATACCCACACCAATTTTCAGCCGCCTGGCTATAAACGCGCGGTTTTGGTACGTGTTCAAAGTCTCTGCTCTTAAGAGTCTACCCGCAGTGCGCCGGGGGAACTCTTAAGAGTCTCCCCGCAGCTCCCGGGTTAAGGAGTGCGTGCGGAGTTACATGGAGGGATAGACAGACTAATGAGGAAGTAAGAAGGAGGTGTGGTGTGGAGGTAGATGTGCTGGAAAGTGTGAAAAGGAACAACTTGAGATGGTTCGGCCATATGGAACGTATGGAAAGCGAGAGAATGACTAAGAGGGTGTATGAGAGCGAAGTGGAGGGACAGAGGGGGAGAGGTAGACCGAATATGAGGTGGAAGGATGGAGTGAGGAAGTACATGAACGAAGGTGGTGCTGGTGGGGGGGAGGGGCGTCGACTGACTGGGGACAGAGGTGCATGGGGGCGGTTCGTTCGTGGCCACCCCTTCGGGGATCACGGCGTCAGGCAATAGATAGATAGATAGATCTGAGAGCTTCGCGTACAATACGACTGGTCGACGGTGAACGTCTATGCTGAAACCAGAAGGGATGTTGAGTTTAATAAAGATTAGAGAATGAGAAAGGAGAAGTCGAGAGAGAAAAATAGTATGCAAAGTGGCGAGTATGGGGGACAGAATTGCAAAGGATGTAGGCGATAGGCGTGTCAGGCAAGCTCTGAGCTGGTAAAGAACACGAGGCCGCGATGGGAAGGGACTAGTTGACCACCCGGCCGCCAACGCCGTCAGCGCCCAAGCGAGCCGCGTCATAGCTCATCCCGCTGCCAGGTGAACTCCCTCACCCTCTCTCTCTCGCCTCCCACACAAGCAACATTTATATTATAGCGAATATAAAATATAAGGCGCGGTCACAGACCAAAACAAAGACCATTTCTAGACTGTCTGTGGCAACACGACACTAATTACATAAAGCAGATCATTCTAGGACAACTGTAGCCCATCCCCCCATCCTGGCGAGCGCTAGCGAGCTGCAATGCCCCACGCAACCATTCTGCTAACGCCGGGAGGCGTCACACCCCCCCCAAGATATGGGACACTCAACCATGAGCCCATATCTGAACAGGCAGAATGTCGCTAGAATCTGCCACTCCTAACCACTCTGCCACTCATGGAATGCAAGCTCAGTCTCCTCAAAAAAAATACAACAACATTTATATATAAAAAAAATCTTATCACCCTTCCCAAATATAATACATTAATTCATAACATTGTGCTCCCAGAGCGAGCTTTAACACCTTAAGAGCGGCCTATGCGGTTTATTTATATGTACCGCCCAGCGGGGTGTTTTTAGCCAAAATTGGGCTGTTTACGTGATCATTTTCATGCCTAAATAAGACCCAGAACGTAAAACAAGTATCTATCCCTGAAAGGGCATAAACAGAGCTTTCGAATGACACCATAACGATCCTTTTATGATGGCTAGTTTTCTTGCAATAACCGTGCAACGCGAGTGCAAAAAGCATGTAATTAGCCACTTTCCCAATACAATTCCTTATATAGCGAGTGAGAGAGGGAGGAGGGAGCTGGGATTCGTGTCAGTATGTTCGCCGCGGTGGTCTGGAGCAGTCATACGCTCGCTACTCTCCTGCCACCACTTGTCTCTCTCTCTCAGCAACATTACGTGCTGAAATTGCCACTCGACCTATGTCGAGCGCCGCCACATAGTCCAGCTTTATTTAACTCGACTTATGTTGCTCGCCGCTAATTAAGGGTTAAGAAGCACAGCCTACTGAGGGAAAATCATCTGCACTCAGTACTCAGCTACAATATTATCTTAACACCTTACGAGCGGCCTATGCGGTTTATTTATGTGTACCGCCCAGCGGGGTGTTTTTAGCCAAAATAGGGCTGTTTACGTGATCATTTTCATGCCTAAATAAGACCCAGAACGTAAAACAAGTATCTATCCCTGAAAGGGCATAAACAGAGCTTTCGAATGACACCATAACGATCCTTGTATGATGGATAGTTTTCTTGCAATAACCGTGCAACGCGAGTGCAAAAAGCAGGTAATTCGGTACTTTCGGTACATAATTGAGTATGTAGCGAGTGAGAGAGGGAGGAGGGAGCTGAGATTTGTGTCAGTAGGTTCGCCGCGGTGGTCTGGAGCAGTCATACGCTCGCTAGTCTCCTGCCACCACTTGTCTCTCTCTCTCAGCCACATTACGTGCTGAAATTGCCACTCGACCTATGTCGAGCGCCGCCACATAGTCCAGCTTTATTTAACTCGACTTAAGTGGTGAGCCGCTTTTTAAGGGTTAAAATTAATTATCAAAAAGAACGAGTTTTTTATTTAATTTTTTCATATTTTATTTTAATGTTGTTTTTTGGGGGCTACTATAGATGTAGCCTAATTTTCTTCTAATCAAAGCCAACAACTCCTGCCCTGCGACCCTATGCTGATGCTACACACGCGAGCCAACAAGCACCAGCGCAAAAATACACCGCGAGCCAAGACAGGCTATACCAACATACTGTGGTAGCCTACCCCGGATCCTCCACCCGCGACAAACAGTCCGCAATCACATTCTCACAACCGGCAATATGGCGAATGTCTAAGTTGTACTCTTGCAACATGAGCGACCATCTGGTCAGCCTCATATTCCGGTTGTGGAATTGATTGAGGAATTTAAGCGGGTGGTGGTCGGTATACACTACCACGACTGGCCCATAGGCAGGAACATAGACCTCAAAGTGTCTGAGCACTAACACGATTGCCAACAGTTCCTTTTCAACAACCGAATAGTTTTTCTGTGCTGAATTAAATTTCTTTGAAAAGAAACTGACTGGATGCTCAAGACCTTCCTCGTCTGTCTGCAAAAGTACGGCACCAGCCCCTACTACGCTGGCATCAGTCGCCAACTGAAATGGTCGTTCAAAGTCCGGGGCCCTGAGGATAGGGTGAGTGCATAAAAGGTGTTTAACTACTCGAAACGCCTGCTCACACTCAGGTGCCCAGCGGAACTTTTTATCTTTAGCTAGTAGATCTGTCAAAGGAGCTAACACAGTAGAATAACCTCTTATAAAGCGGCGGTAATACCCAATCATGCCCAAAAATCTCATGATCTGCCGCTTGGTGGTCGGCCTGGGGAACAAGTCGATAGCCTGTATCTTCTGTTGGGGCAGGCTCACCTGCCCTAACCCAACCACAAACCCCAGATACTGCACCGTGGCTTGCACAAAGTCACACTTGCCCAGATTAACCACCAAGCCTGCTTTACTAAGTTGACTAAATAAGGCTTCTATGTGCTCACAGTGACTTTGGAAATCGTTGTCATAAATGATCACGTCATCAAGGTAGACAGTACAGTTTGGGATGTCTGCTACGATGTCGTTCATTAAGCTCTGGAAAGTGGCCGGTGCATTTTTCAGACCACATGGCATCACGTTGCAACATTAAGTACTGCCATCCACCACAAACCCGCACACCTCTTTAGCCCGCTCAGACAGTGGTACTTGCCAGTAGCCTTTGAGGAGGTCTACCTTGGTCAAGTATCTTGCTTTCCCGATCTTATCCACACTGTCATCCACCCGGGGAAGAGGATATGCATTGGTGGGGGTCAACCCGTTGAACCGCCTAAAGTCAATGCAGAACCGAACTTTTCCATCAGGTTTGGGCTGCAGAGTGACAGGAGAAGTCCACCGTACTGCCCCCTTCTCGATCAAGCCTCTCGCCAGCATATACTCCAGCTCATCCCTGAGCGTTGGGAGTTTAATGGGTGGCACCCGATAAGGTATCGACTTGAAGGGGGGGTGCTCTCCTACATCGACGTCATGCACCGCTTGAGTAGTGAGGCCTGGGTGCTCGGCAAATACAGTGGGGTATGAATCGAACAGGCGCTGCACTGCCACCTGCTGTTCCTCCGGCAGGTGCGCCAGAGCATCATGCGCACATTGGCTCGAATTTCCCGCCCACTGATCAGCCGAGACATGACAATCCCAGTTTTCATCCACCTGGTCATTGCTGCCCCCCTCTCCTTCTCCACCATGACCGCAGCAGGTCAACACAGGGACAGCTAGTGACTCAGGTGGGCGCCTCACATACTCCTTCAACAAATTAATGTGGCATAGTTGGTTACGCTTCTTCCGGTCTGGAGTGGCAACGAGGTAATCTAGATCGGAGATCTTTGACACCATCCGATAAGGCCCGGCGTACTTGGCAGCCAGAGGATGACCTGACAAAGGCAACAGGACCAACACCTCTTGACCTACCTGAAACTCCCGGAGTTTCGCCTTAGTATCGTACCTGTCCTTCATACTGGCCTGCGAACTCACCAAATTACGCCCGGCCAGCTCCAGACTTCTAAGCATTCTCTCTCTGCTCTCGAGGACGTATCTCAACATAGAACATGGCTTAGCGGTACCCTCCCAAATCTCCTTCACCATGTGGAGAGGGCCCCTCACCTGATGCCCGAAAACAAGCTCATTCGGACTGAAACCGAGACCCTCTCCAGGTACTTCTCTTGCCGCGTACAAAACATACGGCAGACCAAGGTCCCAATCATTTCCGTTCTCTGCGCAATAACATCGAAGCATGCTTTTCAGCGTGGCGTGCCACCTCTTCAACACCCCTTGACTCTCCGGGTGATACGCAGAAGAGACGACAGTGCTGATGCCATGCTGAATCATAGTTTGTTTGAACAGATTAGATGTAAAATTAGAACCTTGGTCCGATTGCACCTCTTGCGGGTAACCATACCGCGAGCAATACAAGAGCAGGTTCTGGACAACAGTTTTCGCTGTGCCATTTCTCATTGGATATGCATCAGGATAACGAGTGGCCACATCCATGATAGTTAATAGAAATTTATTACCGGCACTAGTAGGGGGTAGGGGTCCGACCATATCAATGATGACCTTACTGAAGGGCGGTCTACTGACAGGAATGGGGTGCAACGGGGCTCTCGGAATTGTTTGGTTAGGTTTTCCAACCCTCTGGCATGTATGACACCTTGCTATCCAGGTTACCACCTGCCCCTTCAACCCCGGCCACCAAAACAATTTTTCTAAAGCCGCCACCGTTTTTCTCACCCCTAGATGTCCTGCCAGTGGTATGTCATGCGCCAACCTCAGTAGGCTATCCCTGCACTCCCGTGGCACCACCAACTGGTCCACTACTCCGGACCCCTCTTGCCAACTACGTTTAGGGTCTTGAAAACGCCTATAGAGGATGCCTTCTAAATAAAAAAAATCTCCTGGCTGTGCATCGCCGTCCTCGTCGAGCTCTACAGCTCCATTAGCACATGTTTGGAGCTCAGGGTCCTCTAGTTGCAACCGACGTATATCTGAGGGTGCCAAGCGATCTAACTGCTCCCGGAGCAATGCATGACCTTCCCCGATACTGGGCTGCTCCCTCTGTCTCTCTCGATGTACATAACGTTGCTGTCGTGGAGACTCGTCATGCCCAGCCTCGTCACTCTCGATGACAGGCCCAGGGGCTACTCCAGAATTAAGTAGTGGTGCTAATACTGAATCACCCAGGAGAGCCGCCGAGTCAAAACTCTTAAAACCAACTCCAGCTTTAGCCTCCTCCTGTTGATCGTTCCTCCGCTGGTCTGAAGACGGAGGACTAGGCTGTGACACTTTAGCTGCCCGAGCTCGGGTGACAACACACGCCATGGGTTGTGTCTGGCACCGCTCGACCCACTCTTGCTCTTCCCTACTCACGTCGGCCGGCCTCTCAGCAACGACTAAGGGTAGAACCTCAGAAGCGGGCATTGCAAAGTCGTTGCCGAGAAGAAGGTCGACGCCCTCCACTGGCAGTTTCTCCACAATCCCGACATCCAATTCACGTGCCACACCATCCACCTCCAACTCCAACCGCACCAGCGGGTATGACCGAGTTGCATTAATACCCTGCACCACCACCACCCGAGCCGCGTTTATAGGGTAGCCAGTCAAGTTTTTCATCAGAGTCTGGGAAGCACCTGTATCACGCAAGACCTCTACTCCATGCTTGCGCCCCGCCCACATCACGCAACCCCGCCCTCTATGGTCGCAAAAAAACATCCTGAGCAGGGTTCGAGCCTCCCAGGTGCTTCTGCATTGGCTGTGCCTCAGCCTCTGACGAACTGCCCCGGGCAAACTCAGATGACTTCGGAGACACACCAATGTTGCAGGCCAAAGACACAGCTGCTGTAGGTGGTTTGCTAGGACAGACTCTTGCAAAGTGCCCCTTTTTATGACAATGATAACACTCCAACTCCCCTTTGGGCTTCCCTTGGTACTGGGAAGGGCCCGGCCCCTTCTTAAATGGGACGGTGCTAGTCTTGTGGTCAGTCTTGGTATCATGGCTCTTGTACTTGTTTGCATAAGGTATATCACTAACTCGGGGGGGGGAGGGGGGCGTCACGCCCCTTGTTACCTGCCTCACTATGCTGGGCAGACCCGCACCCACGAATTAGTGATAGCCGGAGGTCATCCATCTCAGCTGCCTCCTGTAGAGTTTTTGGTTGCTTTTCTTTAAGGTCAGGTCGCCGCCCGTGCATTTGAAAAACTGCTCTAAAAGCACCAACTGTTTAATGTCGTCAAACGTAGTAGCTTTCTCCGACCTCAGCCAATTCCCAAAAGCATCGGACAGCTCCCGGGCATGCTCCAAAAAGGTGCTCTCCCGACCCTTGGTAACACCCCGGAACTTCAACCTGTACGTCTCTGGTTGTAGTTCGTATGCTCTCAGGACAGCCTCCTTGAGTTCCTCATAGATAATACAAGACTCTATAGGCAACGCATCGTAGGCTTTAAGACCCTTGCCTATTAATCTAGAGGATACAAGTGCTGCCCATTTATTCTCTGGCCACTGGTGTTCCTGGCACTTCTTCTCAAAGCGTGTGAAAAATTCTGTTACACCACTCTCATCAAACACCGGAACCAGTTTCAATAAGTGCGAGAGAGACTGCTCATGAACACGGTTACCAGCCCCAAGTCGCTGTCCCGTTGTCTCTACGCGCAACTTCTCTACGTCCATGTCGGCACAGTACCTAGTCGACTCTAAATCAGCTTGGATTTTTGCTAGCTTGGCTCTCTCTTCTATCTTGGCTAATTCTATTTGCTGCTCACTTGCCCTGATAGCCTTTCTCTCTTCGATCTTAGCTAATTCGAGCTGAAGCAATAATTCTGGAGATAACCCTTGAGGAGGTGAAGGTGCTACAATGTTTGAAATTACCGGTGGTCCCCCCAGGGGCAACCCACCCACCTGTGGAAGCGTACCCGGGGTCGGCAAACCACTGGGATGGCTGGGAGTCGAGTGTAGGGGAAGCATGGCCGAAGGGCTCTGAGCACTCAACCAATCTCGCTCACCAGTCACCCTGCCCAGTACACACGTTATCAAGTTATCCTTGGTCATGCTGCTAGTAACCGCATGACCGATAGCTGTGGCCAGGCATTGAAGACCGTACCGATGCATACCCTCCAACCGCTCGGCAGTAACAGGCCATTGCAAAAATATCCTAGCATCCTCCTCACAGTTCACCCGATTAACCCTTTCATCATACTGTTGTTCCTCAGTCTCGACATTACGTACTGTGTCTCCATTCTCCTCTGACCCGGTATAAGACATGATGCTCACAACAATTTCTCACCACAATATTCAGAAAAGAATTACCCCAAACTCTTATGTAGCACTAACATTCACTTGCCAAAATTGTCTGAAGACTCTCAAGTGCTATACTACTTTGCCAAAAAAAAATTAACGTGCCCACTATATTCCTCAATAAAACAAATGACCACAACAATCCTGCAATTATCTCTTAGTTCACAAGATCCTGAGCTAGGTCGCCATTAGTTACGATCCAGGTTCTCAAAGACACAGGGCTCTTCAACATTGGACTAGATAATGGCAAAACGCAACAACGGTAACACTAGATCCAACCCCTGCCTTAAACACTGGAAAACAAAACACCATTACCGCCCTGAGTCGTGCCTGGACAACGAGGTATCCTATGACTCGGTAACTGGTGCACACACACTAGGCTGACGCTCAATGAAACAGCCTATTCTCAAACAGTAAAAGATTACTCGATTATGTTACACAAAGAAAAGATAGTTAACGTGATTAATTAACGTTACGGTAGATACTCAAATAACTGGCACTCCTGTATTAAAGAAAGTGCAATGCTAGTCCTGCAACACCAACTGGAAACTTCTGAAATAAGTCTGATGCTGGGTAGATGTTCGTAAAAAATCTTGAACAATTATAATGCAGAATACGGGTCACAATAAATGCTAGGGCATATAGTAATAATAGGCAGGCGAATAATAAAGACTACGCAAAAGGTAGTAATGCTCGACAATTAAGAAATGCTTCGTGACACAACGCAACAGCCTACTAGGGTTGTGCAACTCAACAACAACCTCGGCTCAAAAGTGCAGTGAATAATAATGTTGCATACATATAATAATGGGGGCTTATCTCTAACCAGTGTCTGCTCAGTTAATAAAGTCTAGCTGGGGTATCAAGGCAGGGCAACAATGGGTGAGCATGCGGGTCGTAGCCTAACGTTGTCCGAAGGTGGTATAATGAAGATTACGTTATATGACGGGGATGCTCTCTTGATAAATCTAGGTCTCTAGTACCTAGCTCTATCCTGGCGATCCCTCAGAAGTCAACACAAAGAGGCAGCACTATGTTGTGAGGGATAGGCTATGGCCCTCTCACACCACAGCGCTGTGCTCGCAAAGTAAACCCACCCGAAGACAACTTAGGCTCCCACAGTACCTGTCGATGTCGTGCAGGGCTTAGCTAACACTGCACACATCGGAGACAACGACACAGTAACCATACCCCTAGTCTAGCTTTAGATAATCAAGCAGAATCACTCAACACCTTGCCAGGGAGATATATACCGGTCTACAACCTTCCCGAGAGAGGACACATACGGAAAAGTCCATCTCTCTAACCTCAATAAAGCATAATACCTCCTTAACCTAATACATGGAAATATCTGAGAGCTTCGCGTACAATACGACTGGTCGACGGTGAACGTCTATGCTGAAACCAGAAGGGATGTTGAGTTTAATAAAGATTAGAGAATGAGAAAGGAGAAGTCGAGAGAGAGAAATAGTATGCAAAGTGGCGAGTATGGGGGACAGAATTGCAAAGGATGTAGGCGATACGCGTGTCAGGCAAGCTCTGAGCTGGTAAAGAACACAAGGCTGCGATGGGAAGGGACTAGTTGACCACCCGGCCGCCAATGCCGTCAGCGCCCAAGCGAGCCGCGTCATAGCTCACCCCGCTGCCAGGTGTACTCCCTCACCCTCTCTCGCTCGCCTCCCACACAAGCAACATTTATATTATAGCGAATATAAAATATAAGGCGCGGTCAGAGACCAAAACAAAGACCATTTCTAGACTGTCTGTGGCAACACGACACTAATTACATAAAGCAGATCATTCTAGGACAACTGTAGCCCATCCCCCCATCCTGGCAAGAGCTAGCGAGCTGCAATGCCCCACGCAACCATTCTGCTAACGCCGGGAGGTGTCACAGTTGCAATTACATACTCACATAAATATTTGTAATTTTAGGGTTTGCAAACATTTTTCACAGATAAACTTTTTTTTAGCAGCGAATGCACATTAGCTGATTAGCTGATTAGCTGACTTACAGTTAGCGGCAGTACATTTATCAGAAGCTAATCGGTCCGCTAACGATTTTCAATGTTAGCTTAAAAGCTAACCAGCTAACGAAATATTTAGCTTCGCTATTAACTGTTAGATGATTAGCGGAAATCGTGCCCACCACTGCTATAATTATATAAGTATCATAATGCGTCAAGATCATGACAAGGTTCATTTCCTGATGATTATAAGCGTAACCGGCACTGGATAACATAGTCAGGATGCCGTCTATATATAAGTCATGTAGGGGTGTGACATAGCGTACTAATACAATATTTGTTCGTAAAATGATAGTAAAGTACATATATTTTAAGAATCTGGGAGGTGCCAGGGCAGCACGAGTGGGGAAAATATTTAATTAGTACAAGTTTCCAAGAGCTCCGCCAAATTTGCCGCACATTTACTCGAGTGTCCCTTAATGGAAATATTTTCGTTTTGGTCAATTAACTGATCGGAAGGAAGCAATTTATAGATTAAAATTATATATAATATGTGATATGTATGCAATCAGGTATCCAAAATTATCCCTTTTTTTGGAAAAAAATATTAAATTTACATTGTTTTTATACTGTTCATATCAGATTACATAAAAATCAGTTGACATTTGTCGTTTTTGTTCATTCAGTGATAGATAACGTTTACTTATATATTGTATTTTCATTTCAGAGAGTGACTGAAGCATAGATGTAACATTAATGAGTATTTTCTGCATTTTCACCACAACAAAAGGCACATACAGGTGCTCGCTGACGACACGGACATCTTTGTACTCTTACTGTATTTTTTCTGGCTTCACAAACCTAGTGCACAGGTGACCATGAAGAAGTTCAATGGGCAAATTATTGACATAAATGCCACAGCGCTGAAACTGGATGACAAGTGCCTGAGTCTGCTGCCTGTCCACAGTCTTAGTGGATGTGACTCTGTGTCTTATCCGTTTGGTAAGGGGAAAGTCTCAGCAGTTAACGTTTTGCTGAACTCATCTATTGAAGCATTTGCCAAGAAAAACACAGAAGAAAAGAAATGGGTTGAAGAAGGACTTCGTTTCCTGTCAGCTTTGTTTGGAACAGCACCGGTCTCCTCACTTAATGACTTGAGATTTTTCTTGTTCACCAGCAAGAAAGAACCTCCTAAAATTAAGAGCCTGAAATCAACATATAATGCTGCACTTCAGCATATTAAGCGTGCACGCCTCCAGGTTCTACTGTGGACTGCAGCTGATCAACCAAGTCCTCCAGAACTTGACATATCTCAGTATGGGTGGAAGACAGAGAACAAAATCCTAACACCCATGCTTGGGACTGACCTCATTGCGCCTCCTAATCTTTTGCAAACCGTGGCTTGTGGCTGCAAGTCTAAATCACCATGCACCACCCAGAAATGCAGCTGTCGGGCAAATGGACTCTCATGCACATCGTTCTGCAAATGAGTAGCTGAAAACATCTGTTTGAATGAACACACGAAACAGTTTTCTCCATTTGAGGCCCAGTGTGAGGATGACGATGATGACATTGAAGACGACGTTGCTGAAGACATTTATTAACTTACTTAAGCGTGATGCACCAATATTCCATTTTTGCTATTCAGGTGTGGTACATGTTTTCTATAGTTGTTACATTACTGTCAAATGTATTCAGTTACCCACTGGTTGTAGCAGTGACTACTAGTCTAAAGAGGTAGCGTAATACCTTCCTTATTCTCGAGATTAATGCATTACATCTTTTGGTTAGAGTCCATCATCAAGTAATTTATTTGGCTGGTGGAGGTCAATGTCTCAGATGGTCTATTGTAATACGTTATTTTGTTTTTCCTATGATGTGATGGTGTATGAATTTCACCCAGTCTCAGGGGCCTTAGTTCTGTTCAGCCCATGCATTTTTGTTTCACACAAAAATTATCTCAAATCAATGCATTTACTTACGAGCTAGATTTTTTTTTTTTTTTTTTTTACAAAACAATAATGGAGGGAAGCGAGGACCCCTTCCTAAAAGGCTCCTGTATACGTCCCTGACTAAGGCTAAAGTTTTAAAATACATTCAAATCGTGTTTAACCCGTGGAGCCCCGGCTAGTTTTGTAATGTTTGCGCACCAGAACCCGGCCGGTTTTCAAAAAATGGTTTTATTCCAGAAACAATAGCGAATGGGTTAGGAATGAAGGAAAAACCACGAAAAACCGCTCAAAAAGCTTTAAAAATGGTCCTACAGAGCCCCCGAAAACGGATTTTATAAGAGTAAAAAATTGAAGGCAATTATCCCAAAAAAACAGGTTATTGCGCGCTCGCGCGCACGCACGTGGACTTTGAGAGTTTTCAACCATCGGCACGGTTGCGTGGGATACGTACACAGTTCCCATACAAATCTGAGCCCTCTTGAGTGGCTACACCTGAGGTTACGGTCGGCGCAATTAGGGTGACGCGCCAGGCGCGTCTCTGGGGCTGTGCGTTACATACATCGCCGACGCGTCAGGCGCGTCGCTGGGGCTGTACGGGTTAATTAATATAATTTCTTTAACCCTTCTTTGGCGGCGCGCAACTTATGTCGTGTGAAATAAATTTGGACTAAGTGGCGGTTCACAACTTATGTCGTGTGCCATTTTCAGCACGTAATGTTGCAGAGAGAGAAAGCTGAGCGGTGTGAGGAGCGTAGTAAGGCTATGACCGCCGCCCACCACCGCGGTGGGCCAACTGAAGTGAAAACCACCCTTCCATCCCCCCTCACACTCGCTACACAGAGAATTATGTAGGAAAAGTACATAATTACATGGTTTTTGCACTCATGTTGCGCGATCGTTGCAAGAAAACCAGTGGTCGTACAAAGATGGTTGGGGTGTCATTGGAAAGCTATGTTTATGTTTTTTCAGGGATAGATACTTGTTTTACGCACTGGGTCTTATTTAGGCATGAAAATGATCACGTAAACAACCCTATTTAGGGTAAAAACACCCCGCTGGGCAGTACATATAAATTACCGCCTAGGCCACTCGTAAGGTGTTAAAAGCCTGAAAATGTGAAGGCACTGGGGCAAACATACAGTTTTGGTGCAATTTAAGGCGATCATTTGGCTTCCTTGGCCTGAACAGGATTAATGATGGATAAATAATGCTTTGAACTGTTATGTTTTGTAATTATTACATGATAATATAAGGTGCTATGAATCTCATGACTGTAAATCATTCCAAAATTATTGTTATATTTTTGTTGTAAACATGCTTTGGTAACTGAGAAGAAGGTAATAATAGTAAATGGTGGCAATTTTGGATTTTACCTCATTTTTAGAAATTCCCCAACTGTTACGAGCTGGCACCTTCCAGTTCCTTCAACTACATGTACTCTACTATCATTTTATAAAAAAACACTATTAGTATTCAATGTCACACTATAACGTGTTGGCATCCTGACTAAAACGTTGTAAGTTTTGACACCAACAGGAAATTCACTTCTTCATTCCCTACTAAACATTCATAGGTAAGCCTAATACTATATCCTTCTTATTAATTAATTAATTCGCGTACAGGTCTACATTATATTTCAATAGGTTTTTTTTTGTCTTAAGACCCATTATATATTAGCAGCTAGAGAATTATGAGATATATTCACAACTTATTTTGGCTATCATTAGACAGTCTTATGCAACATGGGAAGGCGCTTGGACCATCAACATAGAAAAGCTAACTCTATTAAATATAAACAGATAAAACACTATTATATCCACATTGATCACATCTACACATGTGGTGAGCTGGTAAAGAGGAGGAGTGGGTGGGTTTAATAAGATGAAGGAATGATATGATAGGCCACAGTGGAAACCATTAACCCTTCCAGTACCAGCGATGTATTATAATCCTTATTTCAGCAATATTAACGCGGTTTTATGAAGATTACAAAGGATATTATGGTAGCTAAAAGGGTTTACTGACATGGTTCGTAGCCATGTAATTGGTAAACGTCCTTCCTAAACTGAATACAATTTCCTAATAGACAGAATATAATGAAAAGGATATCACCGGTACTTGATGGGATAACACTCTAAATATCCCATCGCCAAGCGACTAAGGATTATGACTCCGAGTCTTCGTCAATACTGGTAAAAAAAAAAAAAAAAAAAAAAACGGTAGTTAAAGATCATTAAGGATTTATTACCCTTCATTTCACAATTGTATAGAAAATACTGTGGTATTCTACGAAATAATAATACAGTACACTATTTTCTTAAATCAGTAGATGTAATGTAACGTATATCATTGAAGACTGTAATCACATTCGCAAGAAACTATAAAATGTATAACGCTTTATTATATTTTAAGTCAAGTTATACATTTGAGTGATTATAAAACTTCTGAACGATTTAAAGACTGAAACCTCAACTCTAATAATTATGACGTAAAGGATTTTTCTAATTTCTAAATTTGTGCCGCCTTGTGGCAAAACATTCATATTTAGTTGCATGCCAAAGTACTATTTGTGATTTCATCAATTCAAAATATTTGGTTATTGGGTTGGCGGAATTATATATGATATGTTGTATAATGATGTGTTTAACAACATACTTAATAGAGAGATCATTAAATAGTAGCCTATCCTATTATAACGATCATGAAACTGTCATATTCCCTTTCCTTTTCCATTGTACCGCCCACCGCGTCTTGCTGATATTCTTTTGAGTTTCCCTTCTTATTCTATTGACCGTATCATGTCCTTCCTTATTCATCTTCGCATTCTTAATGATATCTAATTTCCATTTGTATTTATTTATTTTTTCCTGAACAGTATTGACTAAGACTCAGTGCCATATGTCCTTAGCCGCTTGGCGATGGGATATTTAGAGTGTTATCCCATCAAGTACCCGTGATATCCTTGTCATTATAATCTGACTACTATTAGGTAATTGTATTCAGTTTAGGAAGGACGTATACCAATTACATGGCTACGAACCATGTCAGTTAATCCTTTTAGCTACCACAATATCCGTTGTAATCTTCATAAAACCGCGTTAATATTTCTGCAATAAAGTTTAGAATACATCGCTGGTACTGGAAAGGTTGATGCTTTCCATTGTGGCCTATCATATCATTCCTTCATCTTTTTAACTTGTTTCGTGATATTAGGCCATCTATCTGTCTATCTATGTATTGCCTGACGCCGTGATCCCCGAAGGTGAGGCCACGAGCCAAACGCCCCCATGCACCTCTGTCCCCAGTCAGTCGATGCCCCTCTTCCCAACCAGCACCTCTTTCATCCATAATTATACTTCACTCCATCCTTCCACCTCTTTCGGTTTACACCTCCCTCTCTGTCCTTCCACCTCGCTCTCGTACACCCTCTTAGTCATTCTCTGGCTTCCCATACGCTCCATATGGCCAAACCATCTCAAGGTGTTTCGTTCCACACTTTCCAACACATCTACCTCCACACCACACCTCATTCTTACTTCCTCATCCTTGTTCTTAATATGTTTTACAAATTAGTTCAGTGCCATACAGTATGTCCTCTATCGCTTGGCGGCGCAAGAGTGTATTAACCTATCTAGTACCTGTGACGTCTCATTAATTATATTCTGATAATGATTAGACGATTATATACAGTTTTGGAAGGTTGTCTACCAAATTGAAGGTTATATACTATATAAATGGATCCCAGTAGCTGCCACATATTTATCCTTATCTTGATATTATGGTCTAATTATAGCTGAAACAAAATACCATGACGGCATCGGTAGGCTACTGGACGGATTAATGTAACGTAATATAACGACACTTTTCAGTTATGGAAAATTATGTTACGTTACCCTGACTTCATATGATGGTTTATATTTCACAACAACGTTAACCAAACTGAAATACATTCGGAATTCCTAACAATATGTTGTTAGAAATTTATTTATATCATAGCTCAGTTTTGTTTTATTGTGTTTTATCTTCACTCAGGTTATTATCAGTCTACTTCATTCGACTGAAAGACAATCTGATTGAATTGCTTGAACCCATTTAAGTTTAATCAGATCCTTCCTAAGCTGACATTTTTTTTTTTTTTATAGTTCACTTCATATGAAGTAAAGTTTCGTCGGAATAATATACAGCTTATAAATGCTTGTCAAGAATTTAGTCTCCATTATTATGGCATTGCAAATCACCAAACAACCCTACCGCTTCCCTCCCTCCCACCCAGCCCCCAACACCCACCCACTCCTCCTCTTTACCAGCTCACCACATGTGTAAAAGTGATTAATGTGGAAATAATAATTTATATTTTATCTGTCTGCTATAAAATTTGATATATTTAATAGAGTTAGCTTTTCCCTTTTGGTGGACCTAGCTCCTTCCCACATTATATAAGATCGTCTAATGATAGCCAAAATATACTGTCAAAATATGTCATAATACTCAAGATATATAATTATATATACATATATATATATATATATATATATATATATATATATATATATATTGTTATGTTTATTGGAGAGGTGAAATGACACAAACAATAGGATAACTTTAAATTCAAAGACTAATGTAAAAACCCTCTCCAAAATATCCAGGTTCAAGGAAAACTAGATTAATAATTCTAAGTTTAATAAAATTAAGTATATATTGTAACACATAAAATCAATCGCTTCAGGACGAGAAATAAGAATCTATATATAATGCTCTAAGATATTCAGAAAATATTCAAGGTCAAAATAACTAACTATACCTTTGCTGAAGCAATGCAATGTAAAAATAACTATAACACATTGGAATTAATATTTTCTCAAGATCACTGGAAATGGTTAATATCTGTTTAATTACTTTAGGAAATTCACAATGCGTTAATAAAAGCAATTCAAGTAATTAATACAATTATTTAACACTTGAGAAAATATTCTAATCTAATCAAATTCACAAACTTGGAAACTACTCACAAATTAATTAATGCTTAACACTCATAACATTAACAAATGCGATCAAAAGGAATAACTAAATAATATGAATTAAAGAAAACTCTATGTTAATTAATGTTAACTGATCACTAGATAGCCTAAACTTATAATAATGCACAATATCAATAATAGGCTATAATATGGGGCACACTTATACAGTATACTCAACTCCACCAAATCACAACAGTTATGCATATTGCAGGTTGCTTAATATCGTTTGAAGGTAGCCTGGAGAGATATATCACTTCACTAATTATAATGGTCACTATGTACAGAGAGAGAACAGGCGTGGTCGTCAGCTGGTCTAAGAGTCGAAACTGCAAGGACTCAGGGGGTATAAATTATATATCACACCAGTGAATCTGGAAATTTCTACAACACACGTGAATGAAATGACGTAAGGCTCGGAGAGACAGACTGAATCGTGACAGGTCTCGAACTTTTGAGAAGCAAGCAAAAAAGGGGGAAACTAAAATAGTATCCTAATCTGGCATATATAATCAATATTAATTCTGGATTACATAACAATATATATATATATATATATATATATACTGTATATATATATATATTTATTTACAGTAGATGGGTCTGAGAATAATTACCCCTGTAAGACATGATGACGCATTTCCTTTTGGGTTTCTCGTTAATATTATCTAGACTAGTATATTCAGATTCGGAAGGATGAATGGTAGTTAAAGGTTTAATAGAGAGGGTTATTGAATTATAATGAAGACCATTATGTGGATTGATTCATTAATAGGAAGCATATAGTATAGAGCTTGCATATCAATTTATTTTAAGGAATGTTACGTTCAATAACTAAGACCTGTTCTCCAGTACGCATTTATTCATCATAAAATATAGACAACTGTTTCACACAGCCCAAGATATATTTCCTAAATCGATAAACATCATTTGTTGAGAGCTAAATATTATACATCCATCTATCCTGGTCTAAAATGGTTAATTTTGAGGCACAAATTACCGCTGTGATCGTTACTCGTTCACTATATAGATGTTGGTTAAAATCAATGCCTTTTACATGAAAGGATTATATTAGCTTGTGGCAAACAAAAATAAATACCTTAATCACTATATCTGTCACCTACGTGTTTACGTCCATAAAATAAAGTGCATTAGCTATATTGTCCTGTCAGCCAATCAGAATCCCTCTGTCATATCACTCAGGTAGGGTGGAGAGACCCCCCCCCCCCCCCCCCCCCCCCCCCGATCTCCAACCCCAGTTCCCCCAATATGAGCTGCCAATTGCTGCCAGACTAGTCGAGAGACTTGTGGCCGGAACTGTACATATATTTATTATATATTTACATAGACTCCTTTAATATTATTTTTTTTAATCTCACCACCACACCCCCAAAGAAGGACTGAAACCTCCCATGCTCAGGGTTTGTAACTTGACTCTGAAGGATTAACTTGAGTCCTGGGCTAAAATGACTTCTAGAAGGGCTAGAGACACGATCTCGGGGTTCAAATAGGAGTTTTTCAGGACGGCGAGTTCACTAGCGACTTTTCAACACCACCTTGAGTCATATTTCAAGGTCAAATTAGTGAATTTTGGTAATTTTTGCCCGTTTTTTGTGTCTAACTCATAAACGGTGAAAGATGGCTGATTGTAATAAGAAGCACGTTTGTAGAGCTGTCCAAATTTGATATTTATTATCCATAGACTCCTCTAAAGAAGGACTGAAACCTCCCATGCTCGGGGTTTGTAACTTGAGGATGAAGGATTAACTTGAGTTCTGGGTTAAATGACTTCTAGAAGGGCTAGAGACACCATTTCGGGGTCCAGATAGGGGTATTTGAGGACGGCGAGTTCACTAGCGACATTTTCAACACCACCTGGGGTCATATTTCAAGGTCAAATTAGTTAATTTTGGTAATTTTTGCCCGTTTTTTGTGTCTAACTCATAAACGGTGAGAGATGGCTGATTGTAATAGGAGGCAAGTTTGTAAAGCAGTCAAAATTTGATATTTATTATCATATATCGTATTACATAAACATTATATGCATATCACAACACTATGTCTTACAAGTATGTCTATGCCTATCACTAGTTGGAGAGTTATCGCTAGTTGGAGAGCTTTTCTTGCATCCTGAGGCATCCCACAGCCTTTTCTTTGTCACTTACATTGAGGGCATTAGCTTTCAATAGAATGTTAGCTAAAGTAGTACTAGCAGCATTACTACTAGATACAGGTGCATCTACAAAGGATAACAGTTCAGCAAAATGAAAGCGGCAATGCATATTAGTCTTGTAATGCAAATTATAGGCATTATGTACAAAAAAGACGGTTGACATAGTCGGCACACTCAGTCCACCTCTATTCAAATTATCTAGGAACTCAGATGACACCTCGTTACCATCATCATCAATGATCTCCTCCATACTAGTGCTATCACCATATTTATGAACAAGGTGTCTGGCCAAATAAACAACTTTATGCTTACGGGTATCATCAGACCTCAAGAGTTCCTTTGTGTCTTGAGGAGTGATCTCGTCAATGAGTTCACTTCGCTCATCTGGATTTATGGAAGTAGTACAACTCTTGTCGCAATCAAGCACACGAGAACTAGATTCTGGCATAATGTCATGCTTAATGAGTGTCTGCAAATTTGCAATTTTAGCTGCAGTCAATGCAGTCAATGCAGTCAACTACGTCAATGTAGAAGTTTCCACCGCTTCTTTGCCTGGCTTGGAAGACAAACTTTTCCAAGGCTTCTATCTATCTATCTATCTATTGCCTGACGCCGTGATCCCCGAAGGGGTGGCCACGAACGAACCGCCCCCATGCACCTCTGTCCCCAGTCAGTCGACGCCCCTCCCCCCAACCAGCACCGCCTTCGTTCATGTAGTTCCTCACTCCATCCTTCCACCTCATATTCGGTCTACCTCTACCCCTCTGTCCCTCCACCTCGCTCTCGTACACCCTCTTAGTCATTCTCTCGCTTTCCATACGTTCCATATGGCCGAACCATCTCAAGTTGTTCCTTTTCACACTTTCCAGCACATCTACCTCCACACCACACCTCCCTTCTTACTTCCTCATTAGTCTGTCTATCCTCCATGTAAACACCGCACGCACTCCTTAAGTAATTCATTTCCACTGCTCTCACTCTTGGTCTGAGTCTCTCAACCAACGTCCATGCTTCGCTTCCGTAAGTCAGTGTCGGGATTACCACACTGTCATGCAAGGACTTCTTCACTTCCATACTGACCACCCTATTTCTTGTTACTGCTTTTAGCGTTCCTACAACCCTCTTCCCCTGTTGTACCCTCTCCCGCACCTCTTCATCCATAGTCCCATCTTTACTCAACACACTGCCCAGATACTTAAAAGAGTTGACGATCTCCATAGCCTGACCGTTCAGCTTCACCTCACACTCTGTGACTTCACCCCTTTCGAAGACCATAACCTTGCTCTTCCCCGTATTTACCTTCAAATTCCGTTTTTCGCACACTGTTCCAAACTCATTTACCAGACCCTGCAACTCCCATTCATTATCACTCATCAGAACCGTATCATCCGCAAACAGCAGTATAGGTAGCTTCCACTCAATTCCCTCCCTTTTCAGCGATACACCAACATCCACTGCTCTTGATAGTATTTCTTTCATAACTCCATCCATATATACAGTAAACAACCACGGGGACATCACACACCCCTGTTTCAAACCAACATTCAGGTCAAAGAACTCGCTCTGCTCACTCTCCACACGTACTGCCGCCTTTGCACCCTCATACATGCTCTTCACTGCTTTCAGCAACTTGCCCTCTACTCCGTATATTCTAAGTACTTTCCACAAACCTTCTCTATCCACTCTGTCATAGGCCTTCTCCAAGTCCATAAAGGCAACATACACCTTTTGTTTCTTCTCCAGATACTTCTCCACAACACAATTCAGGGTAAAAATCTGATCTACACATCCTCTTCCCTTCCTAAAACCTCCCTGCTCGTCGCCTATCCATTTCTCCGTTCTCACTCTCACTCTCTCAATCACTACCCTACTGTATACCTTCCCTACTACGCTTAGAAGACATATTCCTCGGTGGTTACCACACACTCCTCTTTCCCCTTTGCCCTTATATAGGGGGACTATTATGCCAGTCTTCCAGTCATCGGGTGCACTCCCCTTCTCCCATGCTAGTTTGCACATTTTCCATACCCATTCTATCACTATCTCACCCCCATACCTCAACATTTCCCCACACACTCCATCTGTTCCTGGTGCTTTCCCCAACTTCACTCTTTTCATGGCTTCCCACACTTCTGACCTCCTGATCCCCACCTCCTCCTCCACTACTTCTCTTCTTCTCCCTCCCATACCATATCCAGCTATGTTTGCTGGCTCTTCATTCCTTTCATTTAGCAACTCACTGAAGTACTCCCTCCATCTTTCGACTCTCTCTTGCTTCTCGGCTAGCATTCTCCCATTCTTATCTTTCACACCCTTACTGTTTCCCTTGCTACCTTCCCTAACTTTCCAAGGCTTCATCCGTGAATATAGCAGGAAAGAACGTAGTCAAAGTCTTTCTCTGCCAGAAGCAATTTGGCAGCGTCCACATTAATACGTGTGGATATAGTGAAGGCTTCAGCAGTTTGCTGAGTTGGCTTCAGCTTACGACCACCATCTCCTTGCCATGCGCAGATAGATATAATTTGGCAGGTCTCCTCCAGCCTAGTGAAACTTGTACAGTCTGCTGTCCAAGGCTGTCTGGATTCGTCAAGCAGATGGATAGCTGAGAAACGGTCTTTCACATTCATCATCTTGAACCACTCACTCATTGTATGGGTGAGAATGATGGTGCCTTCGCTGATGCCCAGTGAATCCTTGAAAGTCATTAACACTCAACGAGCGGCTAGTTTGGTAACATCTACTACCTGCCAAGTGGGCAGATTTACCCTAAACGAGCTTCATTCCATGCTCTTTTTCATGCATAAACAAGAGTCAGAGCGTAATACAATTATGTATCCGTGAAAGGGCGATAATTGAGCTTTCCAATGAAACCTGAACCATCCTTGCACGACCACGGGTTGTCTTGCAACGATGTTGCAACGCGAGTACAAAATCCCTAAAATACGGTAACTTCCTTAACCCTTTATTGGCGACGCGCAACTTATGTCGTGTGAAAGAAATTTGGACTAAGTGGCGGTTCGCAACTTATGTCGTTTGCCATTTTCAGCACGTAATGTTGCAGAGAGAGAGAGCTGGGCGGTGTGAGGAGCGTAGTAAGGCTATGACCGTCGCACACCACCGCGGTGGGCCAACTGAAGTGAAAACCACCCTCCCTTCCCCCCTCACACTCGCTACACAGGGAATTATGTAGGGAAAGTACCTAATTACATTGTTTTTGCACTCGTGTTGCACGATCGTTGCAAGAAAACTAGCGGTCTTACAAGGATGGTTGGGGTGTCATTGGAAAGCTCTCTTTATGCCCTTTCTGGGATAGATACTTGTTTTACACTCTGGTTCTTATTTAGGCATGAAAATTATCACATAAACAATCCTATTTAGGGTAAAAACACCCCGCTGGGCGGTACATATAAATTACCGCCTAGGGCGCTCGTTAGGTGTTAAATAATTCCCTGTCTAGGGAGGCAGTGGATTTGGATGAGTGTGGAGGAGGGACCACTCACGGTACGGGTGCCGTGCCGAACGGTCAGAGACCACCCGCGCTGCTCCCGCCGCTTGGACTCTCTCTTAGAGCCAATTATGTGCTCAACATCGCATTGGACTTAAGTCGTGCCCCGCCATTTAGTCCTTGGTTCTCTTGACCGCCTTAAGTCGGGCCCCGATAGACAAGGGTTAAGGCAGCGACAGTCTTGTCATTGAACACCGTTTATGAGTTAGACCCAAAAATGGGCAAAAATTACCAAAATTCAATCATTTGACCTTGAAATATGACCTTTTGACCTTGAAGATGACCCCAGGTGGTGTTGAAAATGTCGCTAGTTAACTCGCCGTCCTCAAAAAATCCTATTTGGACCCCGAGATCGAGTCTCTAGCCCTTCTAGAAGTCATTTTAGCCCAGGACTCAAGTTAATCCTTCAGACTCAAGTTACAAACCCCGAGGTCGTGACGTTCCAGTCCTTCTTTATAGAAGTCTATGTATATTTATGTCAAAACGTATATTAACTGAATGACATTAAAAAAGAATACAGATTAATATGACAAATAATCAAAGGGAATTTATATATTATAATAAACAATCCAATTATAATAGGCAACTGCCTCTCTCTCTCTCTCTCCTCTCTCTCTCTTTAACACACACACTCAGTTATTACGCATAGCGCATACCAGGTATTTATTATATATGTATATATATATATATTTGCCTGGAAATTTATGCTAATTGTCTGATGTGTGTAAATAACACAACTGTTTCAGTTACCAAATAATGAGAGGGTAATTACATTCAAAATAAGCAAGAAGCAAGTGTTCATCTCTCTCTCTCTCCCTCTCTCTCTCTCACTCTCATGTCATGTGTGTAAAATTTACATAATTTCAGGAGATTTAAGAAGGGCCAAAACCTCTAATGGCATCTGTTCTAATTTTTTTTTTTTTTTATTATTCTTAATTAAAGACATGTATGATTTTGCTTTGCGTTTTTAAGTATCTAGTGAGTTGCTTGAAGCTCATCTTCAGATGCATGACCAAAACCTGTACGTAGAGGATAGCAGTTGTTTTCTTTCTTTGTTTTCTTTTGGGCATTAGGCTGTTCATAGTGCAGTTGGGTTCAGTACACGATTAGATTAACATCCAGTATTCGAAAAATGGATATGAATCGTGGTCATGTGCTGTACTTATAACTATCTTGATGGTGTAATAGTTAGAATGTTTAAAATATGTATGTGGTAACCCAGGTTCGAATCCCGGTGCATCACATGCTTTCATTGTGAGGTATTTGGTGTTTGGAGTTAAATTAATATAAATTAATATAAATTAGATTATCAAGAGATTCAAGAATATTTCGTAGCGAGGTCGGTCTATGTGATCTGTGGCCCATGAATATTCTTTCCATTCACCTAAGCATTAGGTTATTCATAGTGCAGTATCTTTCCCCTAACTCTTCCGACATTCCCAAATTCTATGACTATCTAAACTTTAAAGTGGAACACATTCTATCCATCTCTCCCTTCTCTGAAATCTCCATCTTAGGAGATTTCAACGTTCACCACCACCAATGGCTCTTCTCTCACACTACTGACCAACCTGGTGAACAAGCCTACGTCTTTTCTATGATAAATGACTTAGAGCAGCTGGTCCAGCAACCCACCCGTATCCCAGATCGCTTCGGAGATCAGCCCAACATTCTTGACTTATATCTGACTTCTAACCCTTCTTCTTATACTATCAATCTTGTCTCTCCTTTGGGCTCCTCCGACCATAAACTTATCTCCGTCACCTGTCCTATCTCTTCAGTACGGCCACCCGATCCTCCCAGCCGGAGGCACATGTGGCACTTTGGCGCTGCCGACCGGGAGGCTCTCCGGCAGTACTTCTTTGATATCCCAGGGAATGACTTCTGCTTCTGTGCTGAACGCATTACCGAGGTAATCCTCTCGGGCATGGAAGCGTACATTCCATTTTCTTTCTCTCAGTCTTTTGCAAACAAATCTTGGTTTACTCACGCTTGTTCTAGTGCAGTCCACAACTAGGAGATAGCTTTCAAATGGTACCGACGCCTTAAAACTCAAGAATCTCATTCTTCCTATGTTTCTCTCCAGAATCAAGCCAAATCTGTTCTTCGACTTGCCAAGCACTCTTTCATCAATAATATATGCACTGAACTATCCAACTCTAGCTCTTCCCAAGCTTTCTGGCATCTAACCAAAAACCTCCAACAATTTTTCTTCCTTGTCTTTCCCTCCCCTTTTCCACACACCATCACTTTTTCCTCCCACAAAGCTGAAGTCTTCGCTCAAACTTTTGATAAAAACTCCACCTTGGATGATTCCGGTGCCTAATATCCTAATCTCTTCTAAAGATGTACTTTCTACCATCTCTGGGCTTAATACTAAGAAGGCGTACGGTCTTGACGGTGTTCCTCCTGTTGTACTAAAAAACTGTGCCTCGGTGCTGACCCCCTGCCTAGGCAAACTCTTTCGTCTCTGTCTCTCCTCTAACATCTTCTCTTCTTGCTGGAAGTTTGCTCTCATTCAACCTGTCCCAAAGAAGGGGGACCGCTCTCAACCCTCCATCTATCATCCAATTGCTCTTATCTCTTGTATCTCTAAAGTTTTTGAAACTATTCTTGCTTCCAAATTTCTTAAGCATGTCTCTTCTCATAATCTGCTCTCAGATCGCCAGTATGGCTTCCGTAACCCTGTCAGACTCATATGACGCAGAGGTTGCCAGATAAGCAATAATAAATAGAGTTCTCTCACGCTTATAATTACCTCTCCAAAATTAGTTTTCTGCCCACAGCTAACTCAAAGACAACTGCAGAGGTTGAAGTAACTAAACTAAAGGTTTCTAACCCCTGATGGTAACAAAGGTTTTAAAGTATCCCTAATAGGCTTAAAATCGCGTCATACGTCGGAGAGGGTTAAAGGTGACTCTACTGGTGATCTTCTTTCATATCTTACTAACTTTTGGTCATACAACTTTCGGGACTTCGGTGAGACTTTTTCTGTTGCACTAGACATATCGAAGGCCTTCGATAGAGTCTGGCACTAATCTTTAATTTCCAAACTACCCTCCTTCGGCTTCTATCCTTCTATCTGTGCCTTTGTCTCTAATTTCCTTTCCGGCCGTTCCATAGCTACGGTTGTGGACGGCCATCGCTCATTTCCTCATCCTATCAACTCCGGTGATCCTCAGGGTTCTGTCCTATCTCCTATTCTCTCTAATTTTCATAAATGATCTTCTCAACTGTACATCCAATCCCATCCATTCATATGCAGACAACTCTACCTTACACTACTCAATAAGTTTTCCAGAAAAACCCCAGCCAGCAGTCCCTCAAAATCAAATATAATGAAGCAATAAAACACTTATCTTTTGATCTAGCTACTATTTCCAATTGGGGTAGAGAAAACCTTATTGCATATAATGCTTCCAAGACCCAATTTATCCATCTTACTACCAGTCAGGAACCTCCAGAGGACTACCCCTTATTCTTCAACAATACAAAAATCAAACCTTCATCTTCTCTCAATATTCTCGGGGTCTCCTTTTCTTGTGCTCTTACTGGAAAGGACCATATCACCAGTCTTGCTAAGGCAGCCTTCCATAAGCTGGGTGTGCTCAACCGCCTCAAGGGGTTCTTTATCCCTGCGCAGCTTCTTGCTCTGTGCGCCCTTGTATTAAGTATTGTTCACATGTGTGCGGAGGATCCTCTAACACCGCACTCCTAGACAAAGTTGTAAGGAAAGCCTTTCGTATCATTAACTCCCGTCCACTCACCAACTCTCTGCAATTTCTCTCTCTTTGCCGCAATGTTGCATCTCTCGCTATTGTATCGCTACTAAAATATTCAGTGTTCTTCGGAGCTTTCCCAGTGTATACCACCTCCTCTACATAGGGTACGTAGTACCCGCCATACAACACAACCCCACCCCTACTCTGTGCAACTCTCCAACCCAAGAGTGAAATGCTATTCTCAGACTTTCTTCTATTCAACTGCTGAGCTCTGGAACTCTCCCAGAATCAGTCTTTCCCACTTCCTATGACTTAAATTGCTTCAAACACTGTGTGTCCAGGCATTTTAGCTCGAACGTCCCTTGATTTTGGCCCTTTCACTCTTTCAAAACTGGGGGAGGCACTTGCTGCAGGAAGTTGTGCCTTTTGTCTCCCTCATGCAAATAGAGAAAACAAAAAATTGGGTCCAGTACATGATTATATTAACCCTCTCACGTTCTTGACGCAATTTTGAGCCTATTAGGGATACTTTAAATCCTTTGTTACCATCAGGGGTATTTAGAAACCTTTAGTTTAGTTACTTTAACCCTCCGGATCCGGGGGCCTTCATATGAGGCGATCGTCGTGTCCGGGGGTATTCCTGCAAAATGGCTATCTTCATAATTCGGTATCTACTGATTGAGACCACCTAAAGCAGTCAACTAAATTGCATAGTGTAGAACCAACCTTCGTCTGTAGACTGCTGTTGAGTTGACATCGCTAAGACAAGTGGTTCCCGAGATATGATGATGGGAATGAAGGTAATTTCCCGCGTATTTTCGCCTGTGTCCGAACGCTTTGCCGCCGTCCTGGCTAGCACGCACTAAGTCAATCGTTGCTTCGGTGGCTTTGGTATCGGTAGACGATATTATGTTTGTATGGTGATAATGTCATAGTTATTGTGTCATTTATTTCTTTTACAACCATTATTGAGTTATGTGAAACTTTTTATAACATAATATTATATTCGGCACTTTCACTGTTATTGGATATTATTGTGTCACTTTCACTCTTATTACTCTTCTTGTTATGAATTATTGTTACTCACTGTTATTATTGAGTTATTATTACTTGTTATACATTTGTGTGTCACTTTCACTTACTAGGCTAGGCTAGGCTAGGCTAGGCCAGGCGAGCGTACGGTACCGCATCTTCACTAACCACTTCTTCATCGGCAAAGTCACTCCCAAGTTCACTCAGTTCACTATATTCACGAGTACCGCATGCACTATCGTCATTATCCTCGTCATTATCGTCCTCATCGGTACTAATAAAGCCCAGAAACTCTAATCCATCCGCCACTTCACCCTCATCTTCACTAACCACTTGTTCTTCGTCAAAGTCACTCCCAAGTTTACTCAGTTCACTATAATCACTCAGTTCACTATATTTGCTTAGTTCTTCCAGAGTGTGTGCAACACCATCAGGACTAAGCACTGTTTTCTTTGTCGTTTTAACCTTGCTTTTGTTAGGCGTACGGTATTTGGCGGCGGGCATCGATTCGGACACAGCGATTTTTTTTAGATTACCTCCATCCATCTTGGATGCGCACTAAGAACTGATGCTGCCTGTTAGTTTGTGGTTTATATGTGTTCGAGCCTTTGAAGGGAGAGGACGTATGGATTTTTCTCTCCGTGGTGAACAGCAAGTTAGTGAGGGAAGGGGTGGTGATGGAATTTTGAAATATACAACAGGGTGAGTGGGAAATTACGGTGATTTGATATTGGGTGAAACTCTGGAGTTCTATCTAACCAAAATCAAACAACATGTGAAAGAAGAGACAGAAAATTGAAGAGTGCTGTGCCAGGCAGCGAGGGAGGCGTAAGGACGAGGGGCAAGCCGATGCCAGGCAAAATACCCTCCACCCTTGACTGTCTCCAGCCAACACCACTCACCCTAGGGTGTGCCCCCCCCCCCCCCCCCCCCTTCCCGACCCACATCCCATCTGTCATCGCGCCAGTGCATGGAGAAGCTGGTCGTGTGAAAGTGGACCGAAATATTCTGCATGGCGCTAATTCTGAGAGGACGACTGCAGCAGGGGGAAGTATGCAGGAGAGAGACAGCGAAGTACAGCAGAGGCGAAAAGGCGGAGTAAGGGAATAGAGGAAGGAGCCATAAACCTCGATGACCACAACACTCCCCCCTCCTCCCCTCGCTTAAAGTAGTATGATACCTGACAGTATAAAAGCAAAACAAAAGTGTATATAAGTATGGTTCTTATCTAAATCCATGGGGGAGATTTGTATTGAAAACAAAATGTCAGTGTTAGTTTTTGATGCAATGCAGCTTAAAAATAAATGTGTGTTTATGTAAGAGTAGTAGTAGCTACTGTATAATAGAGAGAGAGAAACACAGTGACAACAAGTATTCAACCCTCCCTCCTCCCCCCCCCCCCCCCCCATCCTTACCCACACATTCACTTCCCTCTCCTCTCCTTCCCTCTTCCCTCCTTCCCTCTTCCTTCCACTTTCCTCAATGTCCCTCATGCTAATAATTTACATGAGTAACATGATGTAATATTTTGTACATATTTTTTTGACTTGAAAATAATTAAATCTTAGGACATAATTGGCTGGTTTCCATTTAAAGTTAGGCATATTTAGAATGTAAAGCGGCTCAAATTGCCAAGGTTTCTTTAGCTTTGTATAGAGTCATTTAGCTTTGAGGAAACAGGCCGATTATATTAGGTAAGGTTATATATGATTTATGGCCGAGTCAGGAAATCAGACTTGAAGCGGTATATTTCATGTGAGAGTTATCTCTAACGAACTAGTAACTAAGTATACTATTTAAAATAAGTTATAATTCGCTGATATATTATGTGCATATTGATAACCAGGACCTTTTCCTCAAACTAATAGTAGATTTCTAACATCCTTCTTTAATCCTTAGCACTATTGTGACACTTGTCTTTTTAATCATTTTACTCTCTTAATTAGTGTATTTCCTTTCTCACTACAATAATCGTTTTGTATTATATATATATATATATATATATATATATATATATATATATATATACCCGGTATATATATATACCGTATATATATATATATATATTTTTTTTTTTTTTTTTTCCGTGTTTATTCTGTGTGTGTATTTTTAAACACTACTTTTATTTTACTTTATTTTTCTATTTTCTTTTGCACCCACTGTCTTATAATATAGCCTGATCTTCTGTAGCCTTGCATCATACTAGGTGAGTTTAATAACTTATCTTACTCTTTCTATCTCTAACGCTACTCATAGGATGTTTACATTTTCACCTTTATCGGGCAGAGGCTCGTCCCTTAGGAAGAAATGATAGATAGACTCAGTATTAGGGAATAGGTAGGAAATTATGAAAATAAGACAAGATTATATTAACTCGGTCCCAGTCGAGGAATAATCCTGATGACAGACAAAACGCAGTGAGAGATGCAGTACAAATGAACCGTGAAACAGACAATGAAGTTAATGGAGATGTACAAGCAAACCCTGTTAGAGAAAATGCAGAAAATAACAATCAACAACTGCAGCCCGCAGAAGAAAACGCAGGAATCAATAATTTGCAAGACAACAGAGGTGTGGAACAAAATAATGAAAATAGTGTAGGCCTAAACGAAGATAATGAGAGAGAAATAATCGAAAATCGTGAACAGAACGAACGACCTCGTAACGTAAACATGAATGGTGGAGAATGGATGGGACATTCTGGTGACGGACTCACAACATTAGTGAATGAAATCTATACAGAAGTGATACAATGGCAACATTATAAGTTTGAACTACCGATTTGTGAAGCCGCAAAAGACATGCTGGGGGAACTCAGACGTATGATCCTAAAGTATGTTCAGGATGCCCCTTTGGCTCACGTGGCAATCAAGATAGCTTCTTTCATTCCTCAGTTGTTCCTTCAAAGAAAAAGACCAAAGGGAAAACTGAATGAGAACATTAAAGCGCTGAAACAGAGAATGGAGTGGTGGAAAAATGGGGAGGTAGACAAAATTCTTAGCCAAGTACGAGCAATCCAGCAAAGACTGAAAACAAAACAACGAAGAAAGAGGAAGCCAGATGATATTGCACGATCAGTGGGAAATAGCATGAGGATTGGTAAAGTGGCACAGGCAGTCAGAATGGTCACTGGGGAAGCCTCAAGTGGGGTGCACGAAGTGAATCGACGCATCTTGGACCAGCTGAAGGAGAAACACCCAGAAGCAAAACCAGCGAGTGATGAGGCCAAACTAGACGGGGAATATGTTCCTCCAGACCCGGTGATATATGAGAATATAACTGGAGACCTCATATGGAGAAAGGCGCTGAAAACACAGGGAGGAGCAGGTCCATCAGGAGTAGATGCTAAAACTTGGAGGATCTTCCTAAGTCAAAACAAGTTTGGTTCAGCCGCGGGTGACCTTTGTGAAGCAATAGCAATGCTGGCAAAGAAACTTGCATCATCACCATGCGTGAACATAGAAGCTCTGACAACATGTCGCCTGATACCTTTAAATAAGAATCCAGGAGTTAGACCAGTAGGCGTTGGGGAAGTTCTTAGAAGGATTATAGGAAAAGCAATCATGTCTGTATTTTGAAAAGATGTACAAAGAGCAGTGGGCAACTTACAAGTATGTGCAGGACAGCAAGCCGGAGGAGAAGCAGCAATACATGCAATGGGGAAGGTGTATCATGAGGAAGATTGTGAAGCGGTACGGCTAGTAGATGCAACAAATGCCTTTAACACCATTAATAGGGAGGCAGCTATTCACAACATCAAGATCAAATGCCCGAGCATCGCAAAGTACATAGAAAATACGTATAAGGAGCCAGCTAACCTGTATATAGTTGGAAGCACAAAGAAGGAAGAAATGAAAATTCTCAAATCAAATGAAGGAACAACGCAAGGAGATCCAGTGGCAATGGCAATGTACGCACTGGCACTATCAATTCTGCAGCAGAAAATAAAACATGAGGTAACCCGAGTGAAACATGTGGCGTATGCAGATGACCTCACAGGTGCAGGAAAAATAGGGGATCTCAAAGAATGGTGGTGGAGAGTACAATCGGTAGGCGAAGTCATTGGGTACCATCCGAATGCTAGTAAATCTGTACTAATAGTGAAAGAAAACAAGTATGAAGAAGCGGTGCGGACTTTTGATGGGACAGGAGTGAAGATTACAAAGGAGGGTCAACGCCATTTGGGAGCAGTAAAAGGCACAGAAGAATGCAAGAGAGACTATGTGCGAAAAAAGGTAGCAGAGTGGGTAAAGGAAGTGAAAACCCTTGCAGACATTGCGAAATCTGACCCACATGCTGCATATACTGCCTTCACATATGGTGTTAAGCACAGATGGACCTTTCTTATGAGAACAGTGCCTGGCATTGGACAGATGCTCCAACCGCTTGAAGAAGCAATCAGAGGAACATTCATACCGGCCCTAACAGAGATGGAAGGCGTCACGCAAGAGCTAAGAGATCTATTAGCTCTTCCGCCAAGGTTCGGAGGTATGGGGATCATAAACCCAGTGGAGGCGGCACTACATGAGAACCAAAATTCCCTTAAACTTACTACGTCTCTGACAGAAAAAATACGGGAGCAAAATGAAAATGATGAGGTGGACGAAGAGGAACAACGAAACGCAAGACAGGAAATTACAAAGAGCAGAGAAGAGAGACAGAAACATAGCCTAGAACAAATTAAGACCAGATGTAGGGAAGAACTGAAAATGAGAGTTGAGATGGCACAAGACTTCAAATTGGCTTCAAATTGGCTCACATCATTACCAATAAAGGAGAAAGGCTTCAGCTTAAATAAACAAGAATTCAATGATGCCGTAGCCTTGAGGTATGGGTGGCCAGTTTCGAACCTGCTGCTGAAATGTGCATGTGGTGAAATAAACAACTCAGACCACTGTATGACTTGTAAGAAAGGAGGATTCATCTGTATCCGGCATGATGAAGTACGAGACATCACTGCACAAATGCTGGACGAGGTGTGCCATGATGTCAGAATCGAACCGGAACTTCTGCCTATGGACGGACAGCGCTTGGCCCACAATACTGCAAATACTTCAAATGAAGCAAGAGTGGACGTAAGTGCTCGAGGTTTTTGGACGAGGGGACAACGGGCTTTTTTCGACATCAGAATCTTCAACCCAAGAGCACAAACATATCGTGAGCGAGGACACAAGGCGGCATACTTGAGAAACAAAAGTGAGAAAAAACGCGCTTATGAAGAAAGAATTTTGAACAGGGATCAAGGAAGCTTTACTCCTCTGGTCTTCTCATCGTCGGGAGGTATGGGACCTTCTGCAAGTGTCTTCTATGCCAGATTAGCTGAACAAATATCGGAGAAAAAGCGCCAGCATAGAAGCCAAGTCATAACTTGGATGAGATGCCGGCTCTCTTTCTCTCTTCTCAGGTCTGCACTCCTATGTCTCAGGGGTACAAGGTCCTCCCCGCTACAGAGGACAAGAGTGAGAGACTTGGACTTTGAAATGGTCGTGGCGGAGGGACGAATTGGGGAACAACTAGGTTGATTGTAGGGAGGTACTGGTACAATAAGATAAACTACAATGTAACTAGAATAAGATAGATTGTACACCACTTTGTAACTGTCACCTTAATATAAAAAAAAAAAAAAAAAAAAAAATAGAAGGAAACATGCTTACATTACTGAAATGTTTGTGGACATGCAGTAATGCAAGTAATGGTCACTCTTCTGTAAATCTAAAATGGCTTACTTAAGAATGGGAAAAGGGTGTGACCTTCTATTTTTTTTTCTTTAATATTTAAAAAAAAAAAAAAAAAAAATAGTTTGTGGTTGGTGACGCTGCGGTAGCTCACGCACAAACAAAAATCCGCCCGTGCGATTTAAACCCTTTGATTTGGATTTTGCCTCATATGAAGCCTCCCGGACTCTTAACCAAAATACGTTTTGCCTCATATGAGGCCTCCCGGATACCATGGGTTAACCTCTGCAGTTGTCTTTGAGTTAGCTGTGGGCAGAAGACTAATTTTGGAGAGGTAATTATAAGAGTGAGAGAACTCTATTTCTTATTGCTAATCTGGCAACCTCTGCGTCATATGGTCGTGAGAGGGTTAATATCCAGTATTCGATAAATGGATATGAATCGTAGTAATGTGCTGTGCTTATAACTGTATTGATGGTGTTATGGTTAGAGTGTTTAAAATCTGTATGTGGTAACCCAGGTTCGAATCCCGGTGGATTACATGCTTTCATTAATTTCGTTGTGATGTGTTTGCCATGGTGTATGGAGTGAAATGGATTGAAATTAGATTATCAATACGTTCAAGAATTTTCATAGCAAGGTCGGTGTATAGTATGTGATATTCTTTTCTTTCACCAACGCATTAGGCTGTTTATAGTGGAGTTGGGTCCAGTACAAGATAAGATTAACTCTCTCGCGCTTTTAGAACACAATTGCGTCATATCGACATAAGCCAAAGAGCGACCTTATGACGCAATATTACGTCATATTGCCACCCGCAACTTAAAAATATTCACCAAAAATAAGTTTATTGCGCGATTTTGACGCAATTTTGGCTGGTAAGGGAAGCGAGTGGTGGAATGATACGGTGAGAAAGGCAGTTGAGGAGAAGAGACAGTGTTTTGAGAGGGTTTTACAGGATGGTAGTGTTGAGGTATGGGAGAGGTACAAGGAGAAAAGGAGAGAGGCAAAACGGAAAATTAGAGAAGCGAAAAAAGATGCAAACGAAAGGTGGGGCCAAAGGCTGAGTGAGAATTTTGAAGAACGAAAGAAGATGTTCTGGAAGGAGGTAAATAAAGTAAGGAAAGGAGGACAAAAGAGGGAAGAGTCAGTGAAAGATGAAAATGGAGAATTACTAGTGGAACCAGTTGAAGTGAGGAAAAGATATGCCGAGTATTTTGAATCTTTGTTAAATACAAGAGATGGAAGAGAAGCAGTGATTGAAGCAGAGGTGGATGGAGATAGGTTACCCAGGCCACCCAGGTGGCAGGGAATGAATGAAAGGATTGAGGAAAATGAGGTGAAAGAAACAGTGAAACAAATGAGAGCGGGAAAAGCAGAAGGTTTGGATGGTATTGCTGTGGAGTGTATAAAGAAGGGTGGAGATGTGATAATAGATTGGTTGGTGAGACTTTTCAATGTGTGCTTTGTTGTGTCAATGGTACCAATAGACTGGAAGAGTGCATGTATTGTGCCGTTGTACAAGGGGAAGGGAGATCGGCAGGAGTGTTCAAGTTATAGAGGTATTAGTTTATTGTCAGTGGTTGGAAAGCTGTATGGCAGGGTGTTGATAGAGAGGATAATAAAGTGTACGGAAGTTGCAATAGGAGAAGAACAGTGCGGTTTTAGGAGGGGAAGAGGGTGCGTGGATCAGATGTTTGCAGTAAGACAGTTATGCGAGAAGTATTTAGAGAAGCATAAGGAGATATTTTGGGCTTTTATGGACTTGGAAAAAGCGTATGATCGTGTGGACCGTGAAGCAATGTGGAAGGTGTTAAGGATTTATGAAATAGGAGGAAATTTGTTAGAAGCAGTTAAGAGTTTTTATGAAGGGAGCAGAGCATGTGTGAGAGTAGGAAATGGTGAGTTGAGTGAATGGTTTGAGGTAAAGGTAGGTTTGCGACAGGGTTGTGTAATGTCACCATGGCTGTTTAATATGTTTATGGATGGTGTGGTGAGGGAGGTGAAAAGGAGAACTATGGGAAGAGGATTGGGTTTAGTAGGAAAGAATGGTAGAGATTGGGAGTTGAATCAGTTGCTGTTCGCTGATGACACAGCATTGGTGGCGGATTCTGATGAGAAACTGCAGCGGGTAGTCAAAGAGTTTGGTGTGGTTTGTGGAAGGAGGAAACTGAAGGTGAATGTCAATAAAAGTAAAGTAATGGTGTGTAATAGGGGAGAGCATAGGGTGAATCTAGATGTGAGGCTGGATGGGGAAATATTGGAACAAGTAGAGTGTTTTAAATATCTAGGAGGAACGATAAGCAGGAGTGGAGGTATGGAAGTGGAGGTAAAACAGAGAGTGTGTGAAGGAAGGAAGGTTTTCGGAGTAATGGGAAGTATGTGGAAGACGAGAAATCTCGGAGTGAAAGTAAAAAGTGCACTGTATCAAGGAATGTTTGTGCCAACAGTGATGTATGGGGCTGAGACATGGGCTCTGAAGAAAAAGAGGAAAAGAGAGCTGGATGTGATGGAGATGAGCTGCTTGAGGAGTATGTGTGGAGTTACTCGTAGAGACAGATTGAGGAATGAAGAGATACGTAGGAGAGTGGGGCAGCAGGAACATTTGTCAGCCAGAGTGGACAGAAGGGTGCTGAGCTGGTATGGTCATGTTGAACGAATGGGAGATGAAAGGCTTACAAAGAGAATATGTGAGTCAGGTACAAGGGGAGATAGAAGGGCAGGAAGACCCCCATTGAGATGGAGAGACTGTGTAAGAAAGGCTTTGGATGATAGAGGAATGACTATAGATCAGGCAGGGGAAGTGGTGGTGGACAGGAGTGAATGGAGAATGCTTGTGAATAGTTGAGTGAACACGTGGTCATTTGGAGTAAGGGGTCGGGCGCAAGTTCGACTAGATAATAGTCCATCAGGCGCCTGGCCCGGGGGGACGATTAATATGAAGGGTGTGCCTGGAAGTGTGGTGGGAGGGCTTGTGGCTTTGGCTCCGCTGCATGTCTGCCTGCCGAGATCGGAACCTCTCCGGGTGGTCAGGGGCCGGGGGAGTGCTGGAGCGACCTTTGGTAACCCTGGTCTCTGGGTCTTCTCCTGGGTGACCTGGATGTGTGTGAGTTTGTGTTTTTTATCTGTGTTTATTTTTTGTTTTATGTTGTTTTTGTGTTTTCCCTGTTCTTGCTCTGTCTTGAGTCGGCTACCCCCAAAATGGGGATTGGGCCTGAGCATATAGATAGATAGATAGATAGAAGTTAGGCATCAGTAAGTTATAAAAGGAAGTATCTAGAAACCCCATAGCGTCTCTCGGTGAGGAGCGCAAGGCTTTGTTCTACCAGTAAGTTCCCGACCGTCAGTCTGTGAGGTAGGACTCCTGTCCCTTTAAATCTCGTCTCGCCTCCATTGCCCGCCATGGAGCGGCTTACAGGCAGGCAAATATGGATTATTTATGTACCAAGTGGCAATGTATTATAATTTAGTGGCTAATTATTATAATATATGCATATAACTCGTGATTTGTGACTGTTTGTGCCTCGTTGCTCGCCTCTCCATAACCAGCCATGTGCTTTTTAGGCTGGCCACAATGGACCCAGTGGAAATGTTGTGAATAATGTGAACTATACCATACTTCGTAGAGTTAGTGTAGTAAGCATTCATAGTCACATTCCTAACTTATTATGTTAGGTTTGTGACTACGAATTTAATCTATGCTATGCGTGTGTCATATATATAAATTGCCCTAAACATGCATTTACCACAATGGGCCAAGTGGAAGTGTTGTGAATAATGTGAACTATACCATAATTATTTCGTAGGGTTAGTGTAGTAAGCATTCACAGTCATATTCCTAACATATTATTTTAGGTTTGTGACTACGAATGTAAGCTATGTCGTATATATATTGCCCTAAACCTTCATTTTCGCTTGAAAGACAACTATATTTATCAATAAATACTGCGAAATATATAAAATTGTAATTACGAAATATAGTTGTGTTTTGCCCATTTTGGGCAATGTGAATACACAGTTTGATTTGAGTGAGTATTCGACAGTGAAGTGTGGAAACTTATAAACTTGTTTTATATACAAAAATGTCACGGTAAGTGACCATATTACCAGTCTTGCTAAGGCAGCCTCCCAGAAGCTGGGTGTGCTCAACCGCCTTAGGGGGTTCTTTTCCCCTGCACAGCTTCTTGCTCTGTACAGGGGCATAGTGCGCCCTTGTATTGAGTATTGTTCACATGTGTGGGGAGGTTCCTCTCACACCGCTCTCCTAGACAAAGTTGAAAGGAAGGCCTTTCGTATCATTAACTCCCGTCCACTCACCAACTCTCTGCAATCTCGCTCTCTCCGCCGCAATGTTGCATCTCTCTCGCTATTCTATCGCTACTATAATAATCAGTGTTCCTCAGAGCTATCCCAGTGCATACCACCTCCTTTACGTAGGGCACGTGGTACCCGTCTTGCAACTCAATCCCACCCCTACTCTGTGCAACTATCCAACCCAAGAGTGAAACGTTACTCTCAAACTTTCTTCTACTCAACAGCTGAGCTCTGGAACTCTCTCCCAGAATCAGTCTTTCCCTCTTCCTATGACTTAAATTGCTTCAAACTCTGTGTGTCCAGGCATTTTGGCTCGAACGTCCCTTGATTTTGGCCCTGTCACTCTTTCAACTATGGGGGAGGCACTCACTATAGGCAGTTATGCCTTTTGCCTCCCTCAATCACATAGAAAAAAAAAAAAAAAAAAAGTAAAAATATGTCACGGTAAGTACTATAGGCTACCCTGACTGAAACAAAAATCGGCAAGCTTCCATACGACACATGACACTCTCCTACACCTGAGTCAACATGCCTCCAACGACCCCATAGATGTTTGGGTAAAGTACTAATCCCTGTATCTCATTAATTGACCACGGTGATAGGAAAGGTAGGCCTAAATAATCAGCATGGTGTACACCCACCCCTTCCCTCTTGAATTTTCGTCCCGTGCTAGGCTATATTATATGCCTACAGTATATAAATATATATATATATATATTATATGCCTATAGATATATATATATATACTGTAGGCATATAATATATACCTATCACGGGACGAAAATTCAAGAGGGAAGGGGTGATATATATATATATATATATATATATATATATATATACTGTAGGCATATAATATAGCCTAGCACGGGACGAAATTCAAGAGGGAAGGGGTGGGTGGACATGATGCTGTTTATTTAGGCCTACCCTTCCTATCACCGCGGTCAAGCAATGAGATACGGAGATTAGTTCTTTACCCAAACATCTGTGGGGTTGTCAGAGGCATGTTGACTCAGGTGTAGGAGAGTGTCATGTGTCATATGGAAGCTTGCCAATTTTTGTTTCAGTCAGGGTAGCCTATAGCACTTACCGTGACATATTTTTACTTACCGTGACATTTTTGTATATAAAACAAGTTTATAAGTTTCCACACTTCACTGTCGAATACTCACTCAAGTAAAACTGTGTATTCACTTAAAAATTGCCCAAAATGGGCAAAACACAACTATATTTCGTAATGGCAATTTTATATATTTCGCAGTATTTATTGATAAATATTGTTGTCTTTAAAGCGAAAATGAAGGTTTAGGGCAATATATATACGACATAGCTTACATTTGTAGTCACAAACCTAATATAATAAGTTAGGAATATGACTGTGAATGCTTACTACACTAACCCTACGAAATAATTATGGTATAGTTCACATTATTCACAACACTTCCACTTGGCCCATTGTGGAAAATGCATGTTTAGGGCAATATATATATATACGACACACGCATAGCCTATATTAAATTCGTAGTCACAAACCTAACATAATAAGTTAGGAATGTGACTATGAATGCTTACTACACTAACTCTACGAAGTATGGTATAGTTCACATTATTCACAACATTTCCACTGGGTCCATTGTGGCCAGCCTAAAAAGCACATGGCTGGCTATGGAGAGGCGAGCAACGAGGCACAAACAGTCACAAATCACGAGTTATATGCATATATTTTAATAATTAGCCACTAAATTATAATACATTGCCACTTGGTACATAAATAATCCATATTTGCCCGCCTTTAAGCCGCTCCATGGCGGGCAATGGAGGCGAGACGAGATTTAAAGGGACAGGAGTCTTACCTCACAGACTGACGGTCGGGAACTCACTGGTAGAACAAAGCCTCGCGCTCCTCACCGAGAGACGCTATGGGGTTGCTAGATACTTCCTTTTATAACTTACTGATGCCTAAATTACCAGCCAAAATTACGTCAACATCGCACAATAAACTTATTTTTGGTGAATATTTTTAAGTTGCGGGTGGCAATATGACGCAATATTGCGTCGTAAGGTCGCTCTTTGGCTTATGTCTATATGACGCAATTGCGTCCTAAAAGCGCGAGAGAGTTAATCTAATCTTGTACTGGACCCAAATCCACTATGATAATGCGTTGGTGAAAGAAAAGAATATCACATACTGTACACCGACCTTGCTATGAAAATTCTTGAACGTATTGATAATCTAATTTCAATCCATTTCACTCCATACACCATGGCAAACACATCACAACGAAATTAATGAAAGCATGTAATCCACCGGGATTCGAACCTGGGTTACCACATACAGATTTTAAACACTGTAACCATAACACCATCAATACAGTCATAAGCACAGCACATTACTACGATTCATATCCATTTATCGAATACTGGATATTAACCCTCTCATAACCATATGACGCAGTGGTTGCCAGATTAGCAATAAGAAATACAGTTCTCTCACTCTTATAATTATCTCTCCAAAATTCGTTTTCTGCCCACAGCTAACTCAAAGACAACTGCAGAGGTTAACCCATGGGATCCGGAAGGCCTCATATGAGGCAAAACGTATTTTGGTTAAGAGTCCGGGAGGCTTCATATGAGGCAAAATCAAAATCAAAGGGTTTAAATTGCACGGGCGGATTTTTGTTTGTGCGCGAGCTACCGCAGCGCCACCAAGCACAAACTAACAGGCAGCATCAGTTCTTAGTGCGCATCCAAGATGAATGGAGGTAATCCAAAAAAAATCGCTGTGTCCAAATTGACGCACGCCGCCAAATACCGTACGCGTAACAAAAGCAAGGCTAAAACAACCAAGAAAACAGTGCTTAGTCCCGATGGTGTTGCACACACTCTGGAAGAACTAAGCAAATATAGTGAACTGAGTGATTATTGTGAACTGAGTGAACTTGGGAGTGACTTTGACGAAGAACAAGTGGTTAGTGAAGATGAGGGTGAAGTGGCGGATGGATTAGAGTTTCTGGGCTTTATTAGTACCGATGAGGACGATAATGACGAGGATAATGACGATAGTGCATGCGGTACTCGTGAATATAGTGAACTGAGAAAACTTGGGAGTGACTTTGACGATGAAGAAGTGGTTAGTTAAGATGCGGTACCGTACGCTAGCCTAGCCTAGCCTAGCCTAGCCTAGCCTAGTAAGTGAAAGTGACACACAAATGTAAAACAAGTAATAATAACTCAATAATAACAGTGAGTGACAATAATTCATAACAAGAAGAGTAATAAGAGTGCAAGGGACACAATAATATCCAATAACAGTGAAAGTGCCGAAAATATGTTATAAACAGTTCCACATAACTCAATAATGGTTGTAAAAGAAATAAATGACTCAATATCTATGACATTATCACCATACAAACATAATATCGTCTACCGGTACCAAAGCCACCGAAGCAACGAGTGATTTAGTGCGTGCTAGCCAGGGCCGCGGCGAAGCGTTCGGACACAGGCGAAAATACGCGGGAAATTACCTCCATTCCCATCATCATATCTCGGCAACCACTTGTCGTAGCGATGTCAACTCAACGGCAGTCTACAGACGAAGGTTGGTTCTACACTAGGCAATTTAGTTGACTGCTTTAGGTGGTATCATTCAGTAGATATTGAATTATGAAGATAGCCATTTTTCAGGAATACCCCCGGACACGACGATCGCCTCATATGAAGGCCCCCGGATCCGGAGGGTTAAAGTAACTAAACTAAAGGTTTCTAAATGCCCCTGATGGTAACAAAGGATTTAAAGTATCCCTAATAAGCTCAACATTGCGCCAAGAACGTGAGAGGGTTAATATAATCATGTACTGGACCCATTTTTTTTTCTCTATTTGCATGAGGGAGACAAAAGGCATAACTTCCTGCAGCAAGTGCCTCCCCTAGTTTTGAAAGAGTGAAAGGGCCAAAATCAAGGGACGTTCGAGCTAAAATGCCTGGACACACAGTGTTTGAAGCAATTTAAGTCATAGGAAGTGGGAAAGACTGATTCTGGGAGAGAGCTCGAGAGCTCAGCAGTTGAATAGAAGAAAGTCTGAGAATAGCATTTCACTCTTGGGTTGGAGAGTTGCACAGAGTAGGGGTGGGGTTGTGTTGTATGGCGGGTACTATGTACCCTACGTAGAGGAGGTGGTATACACTGGGAAAGCTCCGAAGAACACTGATTATTTTAGTAGGGATACAATAGCGGGAGATGCAACATTGCGTCGAAGAGAGAGAGATTGCAGAGAGTTGGTGAGTGGACGGGAGTTAATGATACGAAAGGCTTTCCTTACAACTTTGTCTAGGAGTGCGGTGTTAGAGGATCCTCCCCACACATGTGAACAATACTTAATACAAGGACGCACAGAGCAAGAAGCTGCGCAGGGGTAAAGAACCCCTTGAGGCGGTTGAGCACACCCAGCTAATGGAAGGCTGCCTTAGCAAGACTGGTAATATGGTCCTTTCAAGTAAGAGCACAAGAAAAGGAGACACCGAGAATATTGAGAGAAGATGAAGGATTGATTTTTGTATTGTTGAAGAATAAAGGATAGTCCTCTGGAGGTTCCTGACTGGTAGTAAGATGGATAAATTGGGTCTTGGAAGCATTATATGCAATACGGTTTTCTCTACCCCCATTGGAAATTGTAGCTAGATCAAAAGATAAGTGTTTTATTGCTTCATTACATTTGATTTTGAGGGACTGCTGGCAGGCGCGTTCTAGAAAACTAACTTTGGAGAGGTAATTATAAGCGTGAGAGAACTCTATTTATTATTGCTAATTTGGCAACCTCTGCGTCATATGAGTCTGAAAGGGTTACGGAAGCCATACTGGCGATCTGAGAGCAGATTATGAGAAGAGACATGCTTAAGAAATTTGGAAGCAAGAATAGTTTCAAAAACTTTAGAGATACAAGAGATAAGAGCAATTGGATGATAGTTGGAGGGTTGAGAGCGGTCCCCCTTCTTTGGGACAGGTTGAATGAGAGCAAACTTCCAGCAAGAAGAGAAGACATTAGAGGAGAGACAGAGACGAAAGAGTTTGCCTAGGCAGGGGGTCAGCACCGAGGCACAGTTTTTTAGTACAACAGGAGAACACCGTCCGGACCGTACGCCTTCTTAGTATTAAGCCCAGAGATGGTAGAAAGTACATCTTTAGAAGAGATTAGAATATTAGGCATAAGTAGGAGAGAGGGGGGTGGAGAGGGAAGAATAGCACCGCAATCATGCAAGGTGGAGTTTCTAGCAAAAGTTTGAGCGAAGACTTCAGCTTTGTGGGAGGAAAAAGCGATGGTGTGTGGAAAAGGGGAGGGAAAGACAAGGAAGAAAAACTGTTGGAGAGGTTTTTGGTTAGATGCCAGAAAGCTTGGGAAGAGCTAGAGTTTGATAGTTCAGTGCGTATATTATTCATGAAAGAGTGCTTGGCAAGTCGAAGAACAGATTTGGCTTTTTTCTGGGGAGAAACATAGGAAGAATGAGATTCTTGAGTTTTAAGGCGTCGGTACCGTTTGAAAGCTTTCTCCTAGTTGTGGACTGTAGTAGAACAAGCGTGAGTAAACCAAGATTTGTTTGCAATAAACTGAGAGAAAGAAAATGGAATGTACGCTTCCATGCCCGAAAGGATTACCTCGGTAATGCGTTCAGCACAGAAGCAGAAGTCATTCCCTGGGAAATTAAAGAAGTACTGCCGGAGAGGCTCCCAGTCGGCAGCGCCAAAGTGCCACAAGCCCCGCCGGCTGTGAGGATCGGGTGGCCATACTGAAGAGATAGGACAGGTGACGGAGATAAGTTTATGGTCGGAGGAGCCCAAAGGAGAGACAAGATTGACAGTATAAGAAGAAGGGTTAGAAGTCAGAAATGAATCAAGAATGTTGGGCTGATCTCCGAAGCGATCTGGGATACGGGTGGGTTGCTGGACCAGCTGCTCTAAGTCATTTATCATAGAAAAGATGTAGGCTTGTTCACCAGGTTGGTCAGTAGTGTGAGAGAAGAGCCATTGGTGGTGATGAACGTTGAAATCTCCTAAGATGGAGATTTCAGAGAAGGGAGAGATGGATAGAATGTGTTCCACTTTAGAGTTTAGATAGTCATAGAATTTGGAAATGTCGGAAGAGTTAGGGGAAAGATACTGCACTATGAGTAACCTAATGCTTAGGTGAATGGAAAGAATATTCATGGACCACAGATCACATAGACCGACCTCGCTACGAAATATACTTGAATCTCTTGATAATCTAATTTATATTAATTTAACGCCACACACCAAATACCTCCCAATGAAAACAATGAAAGCATGTGATCCACCGGGATTCGAACCTGGGTTACCACATACATATTTAACACCTTACGAGCGGCCTATGCGGTTTATTTATGTGTACCGCACAGCGGGGTGTTTTTAGCCAAAATAGGGCTGTTTACGTGATCATTTTCATGCCTAAATAAGACCCAGAACGTAAAACAAGTACCTATCCCTGAAAGGGCATAAACAGAGCTTTCGAATGACACCATAACGATCCTTGTATGATGGATAGTTTTCTTGCAATAACCGTGCAACGCGAGTGCAAAAAGCAGGTAATTCGGTACTTTCAGTACATAATTGAGTATGTAGCGAGTGAGAGAGGGAGGAGGGAGCTGAGATTTGTGTCAGTAGGTTCGCCGCGGTGGTCTGGAGCAGTCATACGCTCGCTAGTCTCCTGCCACCACTTGTCTCTCTCTCTCAGCCACATTACGTGCTGAAATTGCCACTCGAGTTATGTCGAGCGCCGCCACATAGTCCAGCTTTATTTAACTCGACTTATGTTGCTCGCCGCTAAATAAGGGTTAAACACTCTAACCATAACACCATCAAGACAGTTATAAGTACAGCAGATGACCACGATTCATATCCATTTTTCGAATACTGGATATTAATCTAATCGTGTACTGAACCCAACTGCACTATGAACAACCTAATGCCCAAAAGAAAACAAAGAAAGAAAACAACTGCTATCCTCTACGTACAGGTTTTGGTAATGCATCTGAAGATGAGCTTCACGCAACTCACTAGATACTTAAAACGCAAAGCAAAATCATACATGTCTTTAATTAAGAATAATAAAAAAAAAAAAAAAAATTAGAACAGATGCCATTAGAGGTTTTGGCCCTTCTTAAATCTCCTGAAATTATGTAAATTTTACACACATGACATGAGAGTGAGAGAGAGAGAGAGAGAGAGAGAGAGAGAGAGAGAGAGAGAGAGAGAGAGAGAGAGAGAGAGAGAGATGAACACTTGCTTCTTGCTTATTTTGAATGTAATTACCCTCTCATTATTTGGTAACTGAAACAGTTGTGTTATTTACACACATCAGACAATTAGCATAAATTTCCAGGCAAATATATATATATATATACATATATAATAAATACTTGGTATGCGCTATGCATAATAACTGAGTGTGTGTGTTAAAGAGAGAGAGAGAGAGAGAGAGAGAGAGAGAGAGAGAGAGAGAGAGAGAGAGAGAGAGAGAGAGAGAGAGGAAGTTGCCTATTATAAATGGATTGTTTATTATAATATATAAATTCCCTTTGATTATTTGTCATATTAATCTGTATTCTTTTTTAATGTCATTCAGTTAATATATGTTTTGACATAAATATACATAGACTTCTATAAAGAAGGACTGGAACGTCACGACCTCGGGGTTTGTAACTTGAGTCTGAAGGATTAACTTGATTCCTGGGCTAAAATGACTTCTAGAAGGGCTAGAGACACGATCTCGGGGTCCAAATAGGGTTTTTTGAGGACGGCGAGTTAACTAGCGACATTTTCAACACCACCGGGGGTCATCTTCAAGGTCATATTTCAATGTCAAATTATTGAATTTTGGTTATTTTTGCCCGTTTTTGTGTCTAACTCATAAACGGTGTTCAATGACAAGACTGTCGCTGCCTTAACCCTTGTCTATCGGGGCCCGACTTAAGGCGGTCAAGAGAACCAAGGACTAAATGGCGAGGCACGACTTAAGTCCAATACGATGTTGAGCACATAATTGGCTCTGAGAGAGAGTCCGAGCGGCGGGAGCAGCGCGGGTGGGCTCTGACCGTTCGGCACGGCACCCGTACCGCGAGTGGTCCCTCCTCCACACTCATCCACATCCACTGCCTCCCTAGACAGGGAATTAGTTAAGGAAATTACCGTATTTTAGGGTTTTTGTACTCGCGTTGCAACATCGTTGCAAGACAACCCGTGGTCGTGCAAGGATGGTTCAGGTGTCATTGGAAAGCTCAATTATCGCCCTTTCACGGATACATAATTGTATTACGCTCTGCCTCTTGTTTATGCATGCAAAAGAGCATGGAATGCAGCTCGTTTAGGGTAAATCTGCCTGCTTGGCAGGTAGTAGATGTTACCAAACTAGCCGCTCATTGAGTGTTAAAGACCTTCAAGGATTCACTGGGCATCAGCGAAGGCACCATCATTCTCACCCAGACAATGAGTGATTGGGTCAAGATGATGAATGTGAAAGACCGTTTCTCAGCTATCCATCTGCTTGACGAATCCAGACAGCCTTGGACAGCAGAATGTACAACTTTCACTGGGCTGAAGGAGGCCTGCCAAATTCTATCTACCTGCGCATGGCAAGGAGATGGTGGTCGTAAGCTGAAGCTAACTCAGCAAACTGCTGAAGCCTTCACTGTGTCCACACGTAATAATGTGGATGCTGCCAAATTGCTTCTGGCATAGAAAGACTTTGACTACGTTCTTCCTGCTATATTCGCGGATGAAGCCTTGGAAAAGTTTGTCTTCCAAGCCAGGCAAAGAAGCGGTGGAAACTTCTACATTGACGTAGTTGACATTATGGCTGCAGCTAAAATTGCAAATTTGCAGACACTCATTAAGCATGACATTATGCCAGAATCTAGTTCTAGTGTGCTTGATTGCGACAAGAATTGTTCTACTTCCATAAATCCAGATGAGCGAAGTGAACTCATTGACGAGATCACTCCTCAAGACACTCAGGAACTCTTGAGGTCTGATGATACCCTTAAGCATAAAGTTGTTTATTTGGCCAGACACCTTGTTCATAAATATGGTGATAGCACTAGTATGGAGGAGATCATTGATGATGATGGTAACGAGGTGTCATCTGAGTTCCTAGATAATTTGAATAGAGGTGGACTGAGTGTGCCGACTATGTCAACCGTCTTTTTTGTACATAATGCCTTTAATTTGCATTACAAGACTAAAATGCATTGCCGCTTTCATTTTGCTGAGCTGTTATCCTTTGTAGATGCACCTGTATCTAATAGTAATGCTGCATGTACTACTTTATCTAACATTCTATTGAAAGCTAATGTCCTCAATGTAAGTGACAAAGAAAAGGCTGTGGGTTGCTTCAGGATGCAAGAAAAGCTCTTCAACTAGCGATAGCTCTCCAACTAGTGATAGGCATAGACATACTTGTAATAGATAGTGTTGTGATATGCATATAATGTTTATGTAATACGATATTTGATAATAAATATCAAATTTTGACAGCTCTACAAACTTGCCTCCTATTACAATCAGCCATCTCTCAGCGTTTATGAGTTAGACACAAAAAACGGAAAAAAATTACCAAAATTTACTAATTTGACCTTGAAATATGACCTTTTGACCTTAAAGATGACCCTAGGTGGTTTTGAAAATGTCGCTAGTGAACTCGCCGTCCTCAAAAACCCTATATGGAGCCCGAGATCGTGTCTCTAGCCCTTCTAGAAGTCATTTTAGCCCAGGACTCAAGTTAATCCTTCAGACTCAAGTTACAAACCCCGAGCATGGGAGGTTTCAGTCCTTCTTTAAAGGAGTCTATGGATAATATGTATCAAATTTGGACAGCTATACAATCTTGCTTCTTATTACAATCAGCCATCTTTCACCGTTTATGAGTTAGACGCAAAAAACCGGCAACCATTACCAAAATTCACTAATTTGACCTTGAAATATGACCTTTTAACCTTGAAGATGACTCCAGGTGGTGTTGAAAATGTCGCTAGTGAACTCTCCGTCCTCAAAAACCCCTATTTGGACCCCGAGATCGTGTCTCTAGCCCTTCTAGAAGTCATTTTAGCCCAGGACTCAAGTTAATCCTTCAGACTCAAGTTACAAACCCCGAGCATGGTAGGTTTCAGTCCTTCTTTAAAGGAGTCTATGTAAATATATAATAAATATATGTACAGTTCCGGCCAAAAGTCTCTCGACTCGTCTGGCAGCATTTGGCAGCTCATATTGGGGGAACTGGGGTTGGAGATCGGGGTGGGGGTGGGGGGGGGGGGGGGGTTCTCTCCACCCTACCTGAGTGATATGACAGAGGAATTCTGATTGGCTGACAGGACAATAAAGCTAATGCACTTTATTTTATGGAGGTAAACACGTAGGTGACAGATATAGTGATTAAGGTATTTATTTTTGTTTGCCACAAGCTAATATAATCCTTTCATGTAAAAGGCATTGATTTTAACCAACATCTATATAGTGAACGAGTAACGATCACAGCGGTAATTTGTGCCTCAAAATTAACCATTTTAGACCAGGATAGATGGATGTATTATATTTAGCTCTCAACAAATGATGTTTATCGATTTAGGAAATATATCTTGGGCTGTGTGAAACAGTTGTCTATATTTTATGATGAATAAATGCGTACTGGAGAACAGGTCTTAGTTATTGAACGTAACATTTCTTAAAATAAATTGATATGCAAGCTCTATACTATATGCTTCCTATTAATGAATCAATCCACATAATGGTCTTCATTATAATTCAATAACCCTCTCTATTAAACCTTTAACTACCATTCATCCTTCCGAATCTGAATATACTAGTCTAGATAATATTAACGAGAAACCCAAAAGGAAATGCGTCATCATGTCTTACAGGGGTAATTATTCTCAGACCCATCTACTGTAAATAAATATATATATATATACAGTATATATATATATATATATATATATATATATATATATATATATATATATATATATATATATATACTAATCCAGAATTAATATTGATTATATATGCCAGATTAGGATACTATTTTAGTTTCCCCCTTTTTTGCTTGCTTCTCAAAAGTTCGAGACCTGTCACGATTCAGTCTGTCTCTCCGAGCCTTACGTCATTTCATTCACGTGTGTTGTAGAAATTTCCAGATTCACTGGTGTGATATATAATTTATACCCCCTGAGTCCTTGCAGTTTCGACTCTTAGACCAGCTGACGACCACGCCTGTTCTCTCTCTGTACATAGTGACCATTATAATTAGTGAAGTGATATATCTCTCCAGGCTACCTTCAAACGATATTAAGCAACCTGCAATATGCATACCTGTTGTGATTTGGGGGAGTTGAGTATACTGTATAAAAAGATTGGGTGCCAGGCTTTGAAGGGAGAGGACGTATGGATTTTTCTCTCCGTGGTGAACAGCAAGTTAGTGAGGGAATGGGTGGTGATGGAATTGTCAAAATACAACAGGGTCAGTGGGAAATTACGGTGATTTGATATTGGGTGAAACTCTGGAAGTACGGACGAAGGGCAAGCCGATGCCAGGCATAACACTCCCCTCCTTGGCTGTCTCCAGCCAACACCACTCAACCTAGGGTGTGCCCCCCCCCCCCCCCCCCCCCCCCCCCCCCCCCCCCCCCCGCCCCCTTCCCCAGACCACATCCCTTCTGTCATCCCACCAGTTCATGGAGAAGCTGGTCGTGTGAAAGTGGACCGGAATATTCTGCATTGCGCTGATGCTGCGAGGACGATTGCAGCAGGGGGGAAGTATGCAGGAGTGAGACAGCGAAGTACAGCAGAGGCGAAAAGGCGGAGTAAGGGAATAGAGTAAGGAGCCATAAACCGCGCTGACCACAACAGTCCCCCCCCCCCCCCACCTCTCTACCTCTCCTCCCCTCGCTTAAAGTAATACGATACCTGAGTTTAAAGGCAAAACAAAAGTGTATTTAAGTATAGTTCTTATCTAAATCCGTGGGGGAGATTTGTATTGAAAACAAAATGTCAGTGGTAGTTTTTGATGCAATGCAGCTTAAAAATAAATTTGTGTTTATGTAAGAGTAGTAGTAGCTACTGTATAATAGAGAGAGAGAAACACAGTGACAACAAGTATTCAACCCTCCCCCCTCTCCCCCCCCCCATCCTTACCCACACATTCCCTTCCCTCCCCTCTCCTTCCCTCTTCCCTCCTTCACTCTTCCTGCCACTTTCCTCAATGTCCCTCATGCTACTATTACATGAGTAACATGATGTAATATTTTGTACATATTTTTGTCTTGAAAATAATTAAATCTTAGGACATAATTGGCTGGTTTCCATTTAAAGATAGGCATATTTAGAATGTAAAGCGCCTCAAATTGCCAAGGTTTCTTTAGCATTGTATAGAGTCATTTAGCTTTGAGGAAACAGGCCGATTATATTAGGTAAGGTTATATATGATTTATGGCCGAGTCAGGAAATCCGACTTGAAGTGGTATATTTCATGTGAGAGTTATCTCTAACGAACTAGTAACTAATATACTATTTAAAATAAGGTATAATTCGCTGATATATTGTGTGCATACTGATAACCAGGACCTTTTTCTCAAACTAATGGTAGATTTCTAACATCCTTCTTTAATCCTTAGCACTATTTTGACACTTGTCTTTTTAATCATTTTACTCTCTTAATTAGTGTATTTCCTTTCTCACTACAATAATCGTTTTGTATTATATTTTAAATTTAGTTTGTGTTTAATTTTGTTTTCCGTGTTTATTCTTTGTGCGTATTTTTAAACACTACTTTTATTTTACTTTATTTTCTATTTTATTTTGCACTCACTGTCTTGTAATATAGCCCGATCTTCTGTAACCTTGCATTATACTAGGTGAGGTAAATAACTTCTCTTACTCTTTCTATCTCTAACGCTACTCATAGGATGTTTACATTTTCACCTTTATCGGGCAGAGGCTCGTCCTTTAGGAAGTAATGATAGATAGACTCAGTATTAGGGAATAGGTAGGAAATTAAGATAATAAGACAAGATGATATTAATTCGGTCCCAGTCGAGGAATAATCCTGATGACCGACAAAACGCAGTGAGAGATGCAGTACAAATGAACCGTGAAACAGACAATGTAGTTAATGGAGATGTACAAGCAAACCCTGTTAGAGAAAATGCAGAAAATAACAATCAACAACTGCAGCCCGCAGAAGAAAATGCAGGAATCAATAATTCGCAAGACAACAGAGGTGTGGAACAAAATAATGAAAATGGTGTAGGCCTAAGCGAAGATAATGAGAGAGAAATAATCGAAAATCGAGAACAGAACGAACGACCTCGTAACGTAAACATGAATGGTGGAGAATGGATGGGACATTCTGGTGACGGACTCACAACATTAGTGAATGAAATTTATACAGAAGTGATACAATGGCAACATAATAAGTTTGAACTACCGATTTGTGAAGCCGCAAAAGACATGCTGGGGGAACTCAGATGTATGATCCTAAAGTATATTCAGGATGCCCCTTTGGCGCACGTGGCAATCAAGATAGCTTCTTTCATTCCTCAGTTGTTCCTTCAAAGAAAAAGACCAAAGGGAAAACTGAATGAGAACATTAAAGCGCTGAAACAGAGAATGGAGTGGTGGAAAATTGGGGAGTTAGACAAAATTCTTAGCCAAGTACGAGCAATCCAGCAAAGACTGAAAACAAAACAACGAAAAAAGAGGAAGCCAGATGATATGGCACGATCAGTGGGAAATAGCATGAGGATTGGTAAAGTGGCACAGGCAGTCAGAATGGTCACTGGGGAAGCCTCAAGTGGGGTGCACGAAGTGAATCGACGCATCTTGGACCAGCTAAAGGAGAAACACCCAGAACCAAAACCAGCAAGTGATGAGGCCAAACTAGACGGGGAATATGTTCCTCCAGACCCGGTGATATATGAGAATATACCTGGAGACCTCGTATAGAGAAAGGCGCTGAAAACACAGGGAGGAGCAGGTCCATCAGGTGTAGATGCTAAGACTTGGAGGATCTTCCCAAGTCAAAACAAGTTTGGTTCAGCCGCGGGTGACCTTTGTGAAGCAATAGCAATGCTGGCAAAGAAACTTGCATCATCACCATGCGTGAACATAGAAGCTCTGACAGCATGTCGCCTGATACCTTTAAATAAGAATCCAGGAGTTAGACCAGTAGGCGTTGGGGAAGTTCTTAGAAGGATTATAGGAAAAGCAATCATGTCCGTATTTGGAAAAGATGTACAAAGAGCAGTGGGCAACTTACAAGTATGTGCAGGACAGCAAGCCAGAGGAGAAGCAGCAATACATGCAATGGGGAAGGTGTATGATGAGGAAGATTGTGAAGCGGTACTGCTAGTGGATGCAACAAATGCCTTTAACACCATTCATAGGGAGGCAGCTATTCACAACATCAAGATCAAATGCCCGAGCATCGCAAAGTACATAGAAAATACTTATAAGGAGCCAGCTAACCTGTATATAGTTGAAAGCACAAAGAAGGAAGAAATGAAAATTCTCAAATCAAATGAAGGAACAACGCAAGGAGATCCAGTGGCAATGGCAATGTACGCACTGGCACTATCTATTCTGCAGCAGAAAATAAAACATGAGGTAACCCGAGTGAAACAAGTGGCGTATGCAGATGACCTCACAGGTGCAGGAAAAATAGGGGATCTCAAAGAATGGTGGAGGAGAGTACAATCGGTGGGCGAAGTCATTGGGTACCATCCGAATGCTAGTAAATCTGTACTAATAGTGAAAGAAAACAAGTATGAAGAAGCGGTGCAGACTTTTGATGGGACAGGAGTGAAGATTACAAAGGAGGGTTAGCGCCATTTGGGAGCAGTAATAGGCACAGAAGAATGCAAGAGAGACTATGCGCGAAAAAAGGTAGCAGAATGGGTAAAGGAAGTGAAAATCCTGGCAGACATTGCGAAATGTGAACCACATGCTGCATATACTGTCTTCACATATGGTGTTAAGCACAGATGGACCTTACTTATGAGAACAGTGCCTGAGATTAGACAGATGCTCCAACCGCTGGAAGAAGCAATCAGAGGAGCATTCATACCGGCTTTAACAGAGATGGAAGGCGTCACGCAAGAGCTAAGAGATCTATTAGCTCTACCGCCAAGGTTCGGAGGTATGGGGATCATAAACCCAGCGGAGGCGGCACCTCATTAGTACCAAAATTCCCTTAAAATTACTACGTCTCTGCAGAAAAAATACGGGAGCAAAATGAAAATGATGTGGTGGACGAAGAGGAACAACGAAATGCAAGACAGGAAATTACAAAGAGCAGAGAAGAGAGACCGAAACATAGCCTAGAACAAATTAAGACCAGATGTAGGGAAGAACTGAAAATGAGAGTTGAGATGGCACAAGATGGCTTCAAATTGGCTCACATCATTACCAATAAAGGAAAAAGGCTTCAGCTTAAATAAACAAGAATTCAATGATGCCGTAGCCTTGAGGTATGGGTGGCCAGTTTCGAACCTGCCGCTGAAATGTGCATGCGGTGAAATAAACAACCCAGACCACTGTATGACCTGTAAGAAAGGAGGATTCATCTGTATCCGGCATGATGAAGTATGAGACATGACTGCACAAATGCTGGACGAGGTGTGCCATGATGTCAGAATCGAACCGGGACTTCTGCCTATGGACGGAAAGCGCTTGGCCCACAATACTGCAAATACTTCAAATGAAGCAAGAGTGGACGTAAGTGCTCGAGGTTTTTGGAAGAGGGGACAACAGGCTTTTTTCGACATCAGAATCTTCAACCCAAGAGCACAAACATATTGTGAGAGAGGACACAAGGCGGCATACTTGAGAAACGAAAGTGAAAAAAACACGCTTATGAAGAAATAATTTTGAACAGGGATCAAGGAAGCTTTACTCCTCTGGTCTCCTCATCGTCGGGAGGTATGGGACCTTCTGCAAGTGTCTTCTATGCCAGATTAGCTGAACAAATATCGGAGAAAAAGCGCCAGCATAGAAGCCAAGTCATAACTTGGATGAGATGACGGCTCTCTTTCTCTCTTCTCAGGCCTGCACTCCTATGTCTCAGGGGTACAAGGTCCTCCCCGCTACAGAGGACAATAGTGAGAGACTTGGACTTTGAAATGGTCGTGGCGGAGGGACGAATTGGGGAACAACTAGGTTGATTGTAGGGAGGTACTGGTACAATAAGATAAACTACAATGTAAATAGAATAAGATAGATTGTACACCACTTTGTAACTGTCACCTTAATACAAAAAAAAAAAAAAAAAAAAAAAAAGGAAACATGCTTACATTACTGAAATGTTTGTGGACATGCAGTAATGCAAGTAATGGTCACTCTTCTGTAAATCTAAAATGGCTTACTTAAGAATGGGAAAGGGGTGGGACCTTTTTTTTTTTTTTTTTTTTTTTTTTAATATTGTATAAGTGTGCCCCAAATTATAGCCTATTATTGATATTGTGCATTATTATAAGTTTTGGCTATCTAGTGACCAGTTAACATTAATTAACATCGAGTTTTCTGTAAATTCATATTATTGTATTTCCTTTTGATTGCATTTGCTAATGTTATAAGTGTTAAGCATTAATTAATTTGCGAGTAGTTTCCAAATTTGTGAATTTGATTAGATTAGAATATTTTCTCATAGTGGAGCAGATAACTGCAAATTTCAGGAGAATCGTTCATTTCCGGAAACAAGCACCAAATTTGGCACACATACTCCTTGGGGATTGCTCTTTTGATAAAACCCGTTAGCCACCTACAAATTCAAGATGGCCGCCATTGAATATACAGAAATATTGCATTTCGCAATAAAATCGCAATGACTTGTCCTATTTGAATGATCTTGGTGTCAAATCATACATTTTTCACTATGTAGAATCCGAATTTGGAACCATGGACTTACTCACTAGCTTCCTTGTACCAAAATATCAGTCCCGGAATCCTAATATTCTGCTAAATTAGAGGTTCATGGTACGTCTGACTCGGCTAAAATGCATGGTAGTGTATATCGTAGTAGTGTTAGAGGTTTAGTATGTATAGCATCTTCCTGTACAAGGCTTCCAAACTGGACATGACACGATGCGGTGGGGGGGAGGGAGGGGGGGGACGTTGAGAGACTTGCAGCGGAAGGTGTAGAGTAGTAGCTCAACAGAGCGGATGTCAACGCACAGCCAGGGCACACTGGTGGCACCGCTGCTGTGAAACTCAGCATGGGGTTCAGTATCAGCTGAATAATTAGTTTAGTGTAGCTAAAAAATTAGTTTAGTGTCCCATATCTAATAAGCCTGAAGCTTCGAAGCTTGGTGTGAGCATCGCAAACTGCAAAGTCCCCTGTTTCATTTCTGGTATATGGTGCTGTCAATGGAACTGGTGATCCTCTTGTTGATCCGATCATTCAGGGAAACCAACTTCTTCCTGTACTGTCAGTCACTGGCTGAGCTGATACCGTACTTCTTTGCCAACAACAATGTAAACTATGCACGGTGGCTTCCGATCCTCTACAGAGACATGGTGACCCTGGAACAGAAGCATCCTCAGCTGGCTCAGGAGTTCCAGAGTGGAAACTTTGTTGTACACAAATCGAGCCGACAGTTCTCAGCAATGGCTATTGACCAAGCTCACGAGCAGGCCAACGCTGTCATCAAGGCAGACGGGGGTGTGATTGGCGTGACTGAAGACCCATCAGCACTGAGAAGATGGATGATAGCTGGTCCTCAAGTCAGCCACTTGGTTGCACAGTATAAGGCAGCATGTGGGACCAAAGATGGTATTGAACACACTCAGCCACCATGAGGAGACAGCACGAGCACAAAGACTGTTCCTTGAGAAAGTAGAAAAGCTCTCACAAGCCATGACAGATATGTGCAATCCTTTCCAGGAGGAGAGTCGGGACCTGCTTTCGCTTGATACAAAGGATCTTGCTCACCACACTGTTGCCGAGCTGATTGGCACACACCTTGAGAAAGGCAAGGTCCATTTCCAGGGGTTTATGAAGGGACTGGAAGGGGAAGAAGAATCCACCTTCTATGAACCAATCAAGAAGAACAGGGTTGACTTTTTCCGACAGGTACCAGCCTCTGTTGACTCTTCAAAGCAAAAAGTGCTGAAGGAAGACTGTCAACTGTTCTCCATGCTGTTCATATCATGCCAGAGCAGAGAGTGTGACTTGAAGGAGTTCTTCCGTCATGAGAACCAGTCATTTCCTGCTGCCCTCAGTGATGGTGGAAAGCTCCACACCTGTCAGAAATCCCACCTCACTACCATTCTTCAGAGCCAAGTTACAACCCCTGAGGCAGAGCCAGACACCGACACCATCATCATTGATGGTGCAGCGTTGGTGAACAGTCTGCCCCCACGGAGTTCAAAGACGTTCGAAGAGTACGCAATGCTCGATGTCCTTCCTAGAATACAAGCATTCTCTACCAAGTACAAGAGAACAGACATTGTGTTTGATGTCTACCGGCAATCTAGTCTGAAAGCTAAAACTAGATCAAAGCGAGGACGCGGGGTGAGACGCAGGGTGACAGGGAATGGCAAAATTCCCTCAAACTGGCGAAACTTCCTGAGAGAAAATGACAACAAAGCCGAGCTGTTCAACTTTCTGGCTGATAAGATTGCACGTGTGGCCACACCAAATGTGGTCATTGTGACCAAGGAAGAAGATGCTGTCAGCAACTGCGCTATTAATCTGGCTGGGGTGGTACCATGCAGTCATGAAGAAGCTGACACGCGGATCTTTGTGCATGCCAGGCATGCAACAGAAGCAGGCAGCAAAGTCATCATGGTCAAAGCCAGCGACACAGATGTTGTCGTCATCGCAGTCAGTGTTCTGCAGGCACTTCAGGAGCTAGGTCTGCAGCAGTTGTGGGTTGCCTTTGGCCAAGGACAGAACCTGAGGTGGGTTCCTTTACATGACTTGTGTTGCACTCTTGCAGAAAAGAGCAAAGGGATGCTCTTCTTCCATGCCTTCACTGGCTGCGATGTTGTTTCAGCATTCCGTGGCAAAGGGAAAAAGTCTGCTTGGCAAACCTGGGATGTTTGTGATGAGGCTTCCGGTGTCTTCAGCAAACTCAGCCAGTACCCACCGGTAGTTGATGATGAAAACCTGGAGACCTTGAAGAAGTTCGTGGTCATGATGTACGACAGATCCAGCACAGCTGAAGGTGTCGATGATGCGAGGTTGGACATGTTTGCTCGGAAGCAGAGGCCGTACGAAGCCATTCCTCCAACCCGAGCAGCACTGAAGCAGCATGTGAAGCGTGCTGCCTACCAGGCGGGCTGCATCTGGAGTCAGTCAACAGTACGTCAACCAGAAACGCAGACTCCTGCCAACTGGGGCTGGACCAAGAAAGGAGATCTGTGGCAGATCGTTTGGACAGAGCTCCCACCCATTGCAGAGAGTTGCCAGCAGCTGACCAAGTGTGGATGCAAGTCGGAATGCTGCGGTCGATGCAAATGCTACTGCTTTGGTCTGACCTGCACGACACTGCGCAGCTGCAGATGCGAGGTTTAGAAGTGTTGTAGTATACTCATCCAGGCAGCAAGACAATAAGTGACAAACAACTATAGGCCTACTGCCTACATGTACATCCAATAATATATCGGACTGATGGTGCCTATGATATGGGCACTTTTTACCCTAATTATGATTCCGGGACTGATATTATGGTACAAGGAAGCTAGTGAGTAAGTCTATGGTTCCAAATTCGGATTCTACATAGTGAAAAATTTATGATTTGACACCAAGATCATTCAAATAGGACAAGTCTTTGCGATTTTATTGCGAAATGCAATGTTTCTGTATATTCAATGGCGGCCATCTTGAAAAATGGCCGCCATCTTGAATTTTTAGGTGGCTAACGGGTTTTATCAAAAGAGCAATCCCCAAGGAGTATGTGTGCCAATTTTGGTGCTTGTTTCATTAAATGAACGATTATTCCAGTTATCTGCCCCACTATCAAGTGTTAAATAATTGTATTAATTACTTGAATTGCTATTATTAACGCATTGTGAATTTCCTTAAGTAATTAAACTGATATTAACCATTTCCAGTGATCTTGAGAAAATATTATTTCCAATGTGTTATAGGTATTTTTACATTGCATTGCTTCAGTAAAGGTATAGTTATTTATTTTGTCCTTGAATATTTTCTGATAATCTTAGAGCATTATATATATATTCTTATTTCTCCTCCTGAAGCGACTGATTTTATTTGTTACATTATATACTTAATTTTATTAAACTAAATTTTTTTAATCTAGTTTTCCTTGAACCTGGATATTTTGTACAGGGTTTTTACATTAGTCTCTGAATTTAAAGTTAGCCTATTGTTTGTGTCATTTCACCTCGCCAATAAACATAACAATATATATATACTGTATATATACATATATATATATATATATATATATATATATATATATATATATTTTCTTTAATACATACGAGGTTGAAAGAAATGGCAAATTCTGCGTTGGAATTTTTTTTATTCAAAGTTTCCAGGTCTCTGATGAGTTTTCGCTGGGTGGCAGGAAGTAGATGAATGAGATTAGCAAAATTCATGGTGGTACAGGGTTACATTAACCCTTATTTAGCGGCGAGCAACATAAGTTGAGTTAAATAAAGCTGGACTATGTGGCGGCGCTCTACATAGGTCGAGTGGCAATTTCAGCACGTAATGTGGCTGAGAGAGAGAGACAAGTGGTGGCAGGAGACTAGCGAGCGTATGACTGCTCCAGACCACCGCGGCGAACCTACTGACACAATTCTCAGCTCCCTCCTCCCTCTCTCACTCGCTACATACTCAATTATGTACTGAAAGTACCGAATTACCTGCTTTTTGCACTCGCGTTGCACGGTTATTGCAAGAAAACTATCCATCATACAAGGATCGTTATGGTGTCATTCGAAAGCTCTGTTTATGCCCTTTCAGGGATAGGTACTTGTTTTACGTTCTGGGTCTTATTTAGGCATGAAAATGATCACGTAAACAGCCCTATTTTGGCTAAAAACACCCCGCTGTGTGGTACACATAAATAAACCGCATAGGCCGCTCGTAAGGTGTTAATGTACATGATGATAAAGGATATACGACGCGTTTCACTGGACAACCAGCATTATCAAGTAAGGATAGAATGATATAAAAGGTAAACAGGAAGGGTATATATAGAGGGTGGAGGATCAGAGGAGGCGAAAATCAGGGGGCAAAAGTCTGCTATTGGTGGAGGGGTATTCTAGGAGAGAAAAAGGGAGAACCGCTTCACGCTTGCGCACTGGATGCGGGAAGGTGGTGGTCGGTTGGCGGGGTCGAAGCTGATTGGCTGCGTGTCGAGGGGCGTGTCCTAAGTTGCGTAGTACGTGTGGCGCCGGCAGAAGACGAAGCTGAAGGAGGTAGCGCGGGCGGCTGCGTCAAGGGCACCGGGGGGCGAGTGGGGGCGTTAGGTCCTGTAGGAAAGTGCCTTTTGGCAGAAGGAAGGATCTGAAGGTCCAGAGTTTGGTGGTTGATGTTGGGATGTAAGGCTTGGATATATAATGCTTCGAGTATAGGTAATCTCCTTGGGTCACTTTCTTTATCGAGTATGGTGGTGTGTTTCTCTAACTCGTTGCGTGTGAGGTGGGGGTGGTTAGGGGTGAGATAGTGGTCTTTGATGGCTCCAGCCTGCAGGTGAAGAGTTAACCGACGTGAAAGACGAGTCTGCGTCATACCAATATAGGAATGAGGTCCACAGTCCTCATAATTACAGGTATATTGGTAAATGACATTATCGTCGGTCATCGGGCTCTTTATCTTGGTGGAAGCTGGTTTGTTGCGGAGAACGAGGTTGGAGGTCTTGGGGGATTTGTAATAAATTATTAATTTGATTTTGTTTTCCGGGTTGGTTGGGTGGACATGCTTGGAGATTATTTCTTTTAAGACGCCCTCGTCATTTTTGTGTTCAGAGAACATAAAATTGCGGTAGAAGATCTTAATTTCATTGGGGGAGTCAATGTTGGGAGGGCTTTGGGTGTACCATTTTTCAAGATGGTGGTTGATGGTGCTGGAGATGTCGGAGTTGGAGTATCCGTTATTCACTAAAACTTGGGATAGTCTTTCTAGTTCCTGGTGGGTGTCGGCCCAGGTAGAGCAGTGCGTGAGGGCTCTCCTTACATAAGCGGAGATGGAGGATAGAAGATAACGGCGGGGCATTCACTATCGCCGTTGAGGCATTGTCCTGTGTTAGATGGTTTAGTGTAGACGGTGGTTTTGAACCCATGGTCGTTCAGAGCTACGAGGATGTCGAGGAAGGGGAGTTGTCCATTGTTTGATTTTTCAAAGGTGAAGTTAAGTCCGGAGGAGGTCATGAAGCGACACTGGAGCTCCTGTAGTTCGTGGAGGTCCTTGATTTGCACGAAGATGTCATCCACGTATCTACAGTAGATGGCGGGTCGTTGGGCAGCTAGGAGCTCTTCCTCAATGGTACCCATAAAAAAGTTCGCAAAAAGAACTCCTAGGGGGCTGCCCATCGCCACACCGTCTATCTGCTTGTACATGTTGCCCCGGGGGCAAAGGAAGGGAGCCTCCTTGGTACATAGCTCCAGCAGTATTTTCAGGGCCTTCTCCGGGATGTCCAGTGTTGGTGTATCAGGGCAATGGTAAATTCGACGTAGAATCATGTCAATGGTCCTATCCACTGGCATGTTGGTGAATAGGCTTTCTACGTTGAGGGAGGCGATTGTGTGGTTGTTGTTCCGGGGTGCGTCTCGTAAAATTTCCAAGAAATCGTGGGCTGAGTTAAGGTTGTATTGGCAGGGCACGTAGGGGGTGAAGAGGTTGTTCAACGGCGATAGTGAATGCCCCCGCCGTTATCTTCTATCCTCCATCTCCGCTTATGTAAGGAGAGCCCTCACGCACTGCTCTACCTGGGCCGACATCCACCAGGAACTAGAAAGACTATCCCAAGTTTTAGTGAATAACGGATACTCCAACTCCGACATCTCCAGCACCATCAACCACCATCTTGAAAAATGGAGCACCCAAAGCCCTCCCAACATTGACTCCCCCAATGAAATTAAGATCTTCTACCGCAATTTTATATCCTCTGAACACAAAAATGACGAGGCCGTCTTAAAAGAAATAATCTCCAAGCATGTCCACCCAACCAACCCGGAAAACAAAATCAAATTAATAATTTATTACAAATCTCCCAAGACCTCCAACCTCGACCTCCGCAACAAACCAGCTTCCAGCAAGATAAAGAGCCCGATGACCGACGATCATGTCATTTACCAACATACCTGTAATTATGAGGACTGTGGACCTCATTCCTATATTGGTATGACGCAGACTCGTCTTTCACGTCGGTTAACTCTTCACCTTCAGGCTGGAGCCATCAAAGACCACTATCTCACCCCTAATCACCCCCACCTCACACGCAACGAGTTAGAGAAACACACCACCATACTCGATAAAGAAAGTGACCCAAGGATATTACCTATACTCGAAGCATTATATATCCAAGCCTTACATCCCAACATCAACAACCAAACTCTGGACCTTCAGATCCTTCCTTCTTCCAAAAGGCACTTTCCTGCAGGACCTAACGCCCCCCCCCTCGCCCCCCGGTGCCCTTGATGCAGCCCCCCGCGCTACCTCCTTCAGCTTCGTCTTCTGCCGGCGCCACACGTACTACGCAACTTAGGCCACGCCCATCGACACGCAGCCAATCAGCTTCGACCCCGCCATCCGACCACCTCCTTCCCGCATCCAGTGCGCATGCATGAAGCGGTTCTCCCTTTTTCTCTCCTAGAATACCCCTCCACCAATTGCAGACTTTTGCCCCCTGATTTTCGCCTCCTCTGATCCTCCACCCTCTATAATTTATATACCCTTCCTGTTTACCTTTTTATATCATTCTATCCTTACTTGATAATGCTGGTTGTCCAGTGAAATCGTCGTATATCCTGTATCATCATGTATATTAATGTAACCCTGTACCACCATGAATTTTGATAATCTCATTCATCTACATCCTGCCACCCAGCGAAAACTCATCAGAGACCTGGAGACTTTGAATAATAAAATTTCCAACGCAGATTTTGCCATTTCTTTCAACCTCATATGTATTAAAGAAAATGTATTACCTGGCTTTACGAACATATATATATATATATATTGAGTATTATGCCATATTTTGACAGTATATTTTGGCTATCATTAGACGATCTTATATAATGTGGGAAGGAGCTAGGTCCACCAAAAGGGAAAAGCTAACTCTATTAAATATATCAAATTTTATAGCAGCCAGATAAAATATAAAATATTATATCCACATTGATCACTTCTACACGTGTGGTGAGCTGGTAAAGAGGAGGAGTGGGTGGGTGTTGGGGGCTGGGTGGGAGGGAGGGAAGCGGTAGGGTTGTTTGGTGATTTGCAATGCCATAATTATGGAGTCTAAATTCTTGACAATCATTTATAAGCTCTATATTATTCCGACGAAACTTTACTTCATAAGAAGTGAACTATAAATCAAACAAAAAATGTCAGCTTAGGAAGGATATGCTTAAACTTAAATGGGTTCAAGCAATTCAAGCAGATCGTCTTTCAGTCGAATGAAGTAGACTGATAATAACCTGAGTGAAGATAAAACACAATATACAAAAACTGAGCTATGATATAAAGACATTTCTAACAACATATTGATAGGAATTCCGAATGTATTTCAGTTTGGTTAACGTTGTTGTGAAATATAAACCATCATATGAAGTCAGGGTAACGTAACATAATTTTCCATAATGGATCCATTTATGGATTAGGTCATGGCTAATTGGTAGGAAACAGAGAGTCAGCATAAATGGTACCAAGTCAGAGTGGGGAGCAGTCAAAAGTGGTGTCCCCCAGGGATCGGTATTAGGTCCCCTGTTGTTTCTTATATACATAAATGACCTAGATTTAGGTATAACTAGTAGGATAAGTAAATTCGCAGACGATACTAAAATGGGGAGATCAATTGATTCAGATAGCGATATAGAGTGCCTCCAAAGGGATCTAGATACCTTACATGAATGGTCAGTAAATTGGCAGATGAAGTTTAACATTGACAAATGCAAGGTATTAAAGATAGGGAAGATGCAAACAAATGTTAAATATAAACTAGCTAATTTAGAATTAGAAAATTCAGACTGCGAGAAAGATCTAGGTGTGTTTGTTAGCAATGATTTGAAGCCTAGAAAACAGTGTATAAGCGTTCGTAATAAGGCAAACAGGATTCTCGGGTTCATCTCTAGGAGTGTGAGTAACAGAACTGCTGATGTTATCTTAAAACTTTACTTGTCATTAGTGAGACCCCATATGGATTATGCTGTCCAATTTTGGTGTCCTTATTACAGAATGGACATAGATTCATTGGAGAGAATTCAGCGTAGAATGACAAAAATGATCCATAATATTAGAAATTTTCCGTAGGAAGAAAGGTTGAAGAAATTAGGTTTACATTCGTTAGAGAGACGCAGAGTTAGAGGGGATATGATAGAGGTGTTCAAGTGGGTTAGTGGGATTAACAAAGGGGACATGACAAATGTACTAAAGCTCAGTGATAGCGAAAGAACTCGTACCAATGGTTTCAAATTAGATAAATTTTGTTTCAGAAAAGATATAGGCAAAAATTGGTTTGGTAACAGAGTTGTAGATGGGTGGAATAGGCTACCAAGTGATATAGTGGGATCAAGAACGATAGGGAGCTTTAAGAAAAAATTGGATAAGCATATGGACGAGAAGGGTTGGGTGTGAAGGGGGATCAGCCGGGTTGGGCCAATCAGCGCTCTGCAGACCCCCGTAATCCTGCGTTAATCTCTAACCGGTTTGGTAAGATGATCCTCAGGGTATTAGAGTGTTGAGCCTATAATTGGGCTTTGTAATTGGGGTTGTGTGGGACAGGGATCTGCCTTGCTTAGGCCAATCGGCTTTCTGCAGACTCCCATTTTCTTATGTTATGTTCTTATAACTGAAAAGTTTCGTTATATTATATTTTATTAATCCGTCCAGTAGCCTACCGATGCCGTCCATGGTATTTTGTTTCAGCTATAATTAGACCATAATATAAAGATAAGGATAAATATGTGGCAGCTACTGGGATCCATTTATATAGTATATAACCTTCAATTTGGTAGACAGCCTTCTAAAACTGAATATAATCGTCTAATCATTATCAGAATATAATTAATGAGACGTCACCGGTACTAGATAGGTTAATACAATCTTGCGCCGCCAAGCGATAGAGGACATACTGTATGGCACTGAACTAATTTGTAAAACATATTAAGAACAAGGATGAGGAAGTAAGAATGAGGTGTGGTGTGGAGGTAGATGTGTTGGAAAGTGTGGAACGAAACACCTTGAGATGGTTTGGCCATATGGAGCGTATGGGAAGCGAGAGAATGACTAAGAGGGTGTACGAGAGCGAGGTGGAAGGACAGAGGGAGAAGTAAACCGAAAGAGGTGGAAGGATGGAGTGAAGTATATGGATGAAGGCGGTGCTGGTTGGGAGGAGGGGCATCGACTGACTGGGGACAGAGGTGCATGGGGGCGTTTGGCTCGTGGCCACACTTTCGGGGATCACAGCGTCAGGCAATAGATAGATAGACAGATAGATGGCCTAATATCACGAAACAAGTTAATAAGATGAAGGAATGATATGATAGGCCACAATGGAACCAGTACCAGCGATGTATTCTAAACTTTATTTGAGAAATATTAACGCGGCTTTATGAAGATTACAAAGGATATTGTGGTAGCTAAAAGGATTAACTGACATGGTTCGTAGCCATGTAATTGGTATACGTCCTTCCTAAACTGAATGCAATTACCTAATAGTAGTCAGAATATAATGAAAAGGATATCATCGGTACTTGATGGGATAACACTCTAAATATCCCATCGCCAAGCGACTAAGGATTATGTCTCTGAGTCTTAGTCAATACTGGTAAAAAAAAAAAAAAAAAACGGAAATTAAAGATCATTAAGGATTTATTACCCTTCATTTCACAATTGTATAGAAAATACTGTGGTATTCTACGAAATAATAACAGTACACTATTTTCTTAAATCAGATGTAATGTAACGTATATCATTGAAGACTGTAATCACATTCGCAAGAAACTATAAAATGTATAACGCTTTATTATATTTTAAGTCAAGTTATACATTTGAGTGAGTATAAAACTTCTGAAAGATATGAAGACTGAAACCTCAACTCTAATAATTATGACTGAAAGGATTTATCTAATTCCTAAATTTGTGCCACCTTGTGGCAAAAAACTCATATATATAGTTACATGCAAAAAGTACTATTTGTTTTTTCATCAATTCAAAATATTTGGTATTGGGTTGGCGGAATTATATATGATATGTTGTATAATGATTATAATGCTTTCCACTGTGGCTTATCATATCATTCCTTCATCTTATTAAACCCACCCACTCCTCCTCTTTACCAGCTCACCACATGTGTAGATGTGATCAATGTGGATATAATAGTGTTTTATCTGTTTATATTTAATAGAGCTAGCTTATCTATTTTGATGGTCCAAGCGCCTTCCCATGTTGCATAAGATTGTCTGATGATAGCCAAAATAAGTTGTGAATATATCTCATAATTCTCTAGCTGCTAATATATAATGGGTTTGAAGAAAAAAAATATATTGAAATATAATGAAGACCTGTACGCGAATTAATTAATTAATAAGAAGGATATAGTATTAATCTTACATATGAATGTTTAGTAGGGAATGAAGAAGTGAAGTTCCTGTTGTGTCAAAACTTACAAGTGTTAGTCAGGATGCCAACACGTTATAGTGTGACATTGAATACTAATAGTGTTTTTTTATAAAATGATAGTAGAGTACATGTAGTTGAAGGAACTGGAAGGTGCCAGCTCGAAACAGTTGGGGAATTTCTAAAAATTAGGTAAAATCCCAAATTGCCACCATTAACTATTATTACCTTCTCATTTTTTTTTTAATTTTTTTTCTATGTGATTGAGGGAGGCAAAAGGCATAACTGCCTATAGCGAGTGCCTCCCCCATAGTTGAAAGAGTGACAGGGCCAAAATCAAGGGACGTTCGAGCCAAAATGCCTGGACACACGGAGTTTGAAGCAATTTAAGTCATAGGAAGCGGGAAAAACTGATACTGGGAGAGAGTTCCAGAGCTCAGCTGTTGAGTAGAAGAAAGTTTGAGAGTAACATTTCACTCTTGGGTTGGAGAGTTGCACAGAGTAGGGGTGGGATTGAGTTGCAAGACGGGTACCACGTGCCCTACGTAAAGGAGGTGGTATGCACTGGGATAGCTCTGAGGAACACTGATTATTATAGTAGCGATAGAATAGCGAGAGAGATGCAACATTGCGGCGGAGAGAGAGATTGCAGAGAGTTGGTGAGTGGACGGGAGTTAATGATACGAAAGGCCTTCCTTTCAACCTTGTCTAGGAGAGCGGTGTGAGAGGAACCTCCCCACACATATGAACAATACTCAATACAAGGGCGCACTATGCCCCTGTACAGAGCAAGAAGCTGTGCAGGGGAAAGATCCCCCTAAGGCGGGTGAGCACACCCAGCTTCTGGGTGGCTGCCTTAGCAAGACTGGTATATGGTCCTTCTAATGAGAGCAGAAGAAAAAGAGACACCAAGAATATTGAGAGAAGATGAAGGTTGATTTTGTATTGTTGAAGAATAAGGGATAGTCCGCTGGGAGATCCTGACGGGTAGATAGATGGAGAAATTGGGTTTTGGAAGCATTAAAGTTAACAAGGCTTTCTCTGCCCCAATTGGAAATAGTATTTAGATCAGAATTTAAGAGTTGTATGGCTTCATTACGTTTGTCGTTGAGGGATTGCTGGCTGGGGCGTTCTGAAAAAGTAATGGAGTAGTGTAAGGTTGAGTCGTCTGCATATGAATGGATGGGAATTAAGGTACAGTTAAGGAGATAATTATTTTATAAAAATTAGAAAGAGAATAGGAGATAGGACAGAGCCCTGAGGAACACCGGAGTTTATAGGGTGAGGAAGTGAACAATGGCCGTCCACAATCGCGGCTATGGAATGGCCGGAAAGGAAATTAGAGACAAAGGCACAGATGGAGGGATAGAAACCGAAGGAGGGTAGTTTAGAAATTAAAGATTTATGCCAGACTCTATCGAAGGCTTTCGATATGTCTTGTGCAATAGAAAAAGTCAAACCGAAGTCCCGAAAGGAGGATGACCAAGAGTTAGTAAGATATGAAAGAAGATCACCAGTAGAGCGACCCTTAAGGAAGCCATACTGGCGATCTGAGAGCAGATTATGAGAAGAGAAATGCTTAAGAAATTTGGAAGCAAGAATAGTTTCAAAAACTTTAGAAAGACAAGAAATGAGAGCAATTGGACGATAGTTGGAGGGTTGAGAGCGGTCACCTGTCTTGCGGTCATAGAGGTACCTGGTCAGGATGGGCGACGTATAATAATTATCCGTGTACAGGATGTGGTTCTTGTGGAAGTGTTGCTCCATCATCATCTGTACAACGGCACCCCAAAATCCGATGTCTGGGTCAGTGACTATCTCTCCACCACTGCCGCTGTAGACCACAAAGTCCCGCACATATCCTGTCTTGCAGTTGCAGAGGACGAAGAGCTTGATGCAGAAACGGTATCTCTTCGATGGGATGTATTGTCAGAGATGCAGCCTCCCCTGGAACAGGACCAGATACTCGTCGAGGCACATCTTCTGGAAAGGAATCAGGGAGGTGGTAAACCGATGACGTATCATGTCTTACAGCTTCTTGATTTTCCATAGCCGATCGAGAAGGTGGACTGGCATGTTGTTGGTTAGGTGGAGATAGGACAGAATGTCAAAATGCCTGTCCCTGGACATATATTTACCGAATGCTGGAGTTGTGATGAGGTCGGCAGTAATCCAGTAATCGGCCAGTGCATGTTTTCTGACGTGTGTCATCAGCATAGTCAGTGCCAGAAAAAACATACATTTCTGGAACGGTGACAGGTCGCTATGCCACCATCTTGGCACTTGGTTTTCTGCCAAGAAAGTTGGCACAGATTTTGTGATGGTTATGTGACGCTTCTGCATAGTAGCCACGTGCGGGCATGCGCGTGCATCAGCTGCCCAGCCATTTAGAAACCGGCTGGCGGCAGCCGGCCGGCAGGCTTTTCCTTAGTATATATCCTACGACAATGTAACTAATGTCTGGGATATTCTTATGTTGTTTGACAGCTTGAAGCTGCCCTTATTCTTAACCAACGCATCTTATTATATTTTATTATCGATAGTTGATTGTTTCATTATAATATATAAGATGTAAGTCTAGTGAGAGTGGGAGGAGACGAGCGGGAGAGAGAGACCGGCTGGGGGACGTTGCTTCGCGCGGAGAGTCCAGCTTGGGACGAGCCTGATGGTGCCAATTTGATTGCAACGTTAGGCTTAGTTTCGACTCACGCACGGGGTAGAGGATTTTGACCCGGCAACTCTGTTGAGTGTTGCCAAGAATGGGATGTATTTTGCATGCTTAGGGTGGGGTCCAGACAGATTCAAGACTCAGAGCTCACCTCGCTGTCGTACCCTTCGGACCCCCTTGATATCTATCCCTCTCAACCACTCTTAGAAACTTTCTCTCTTACTTTGTATACCTTCTTTCCACTACTTCACCAATCTATTTAATTATCCCATCCCCTTGACAGACCTTATATCTATTATTGTATTAACGACGAGCTCTCAGATAATTAGATAGGATTTTGGGCCTTATGCAGAGATGTAATTGTTAATGAGACCTAGGAAGCTTTTTTGTTGTCTCATATTTGGTGGTTTCATGCTTGCTAGTGTGTTCTTGTGTCAGGGTAGCAGGGGCTAGACCGGAGGGGAGGCTTTTTGCGATCCTTTAAGTAAAGTCTGCTTGTGCGAGTCCTGTGGACCCGCACGACTGTACTAGGATACCCGTGGGAGTCGGGGGGGGGGGGGGGGCATTTTCTTGTCTGTGTCCCTGTGTGTCTTGTGTTGTGTTGTGTGAGGGCCCTTGCCTAGTCCACTCAGCACTGTGCTAGCACGTCTTGCTTTTGTTTTAGGGTCGCCAGGAGAGAGTCAGATATTTGCGATCTGAGTCTCTCAAGAGAGCACCCTTTCAATTAGAGCAATTTGGCGCACAGACCTGGGAACGTCCCTAGGCTAGAGCAGGTGGCTCAGCCCGGGTATCCGAAGCCTATATCCTTCCGGCTAGACCTCTGCCGCCTGGCAGATTAACAGCTAGGGGTTTATTATCTCTGCATGCTTGTTATTGTGCCACAGTTTACCGTGTTTGTGAGCATTGTGAGTCAGGGTGTGGCTTAGAGACTCTGTCCGAGCAGGCTTGCCTGACTAAGAGTGAGAAGCACACCTGTATGTGGTTATGTTGCGAGTTGCTGCCTTTATTTAATTATACCTATGCCATTATACACTGTATGGCCTATCACTAGTAATTATTCCTGCTTATGAGTTAAGAGTTCTCTAAATCCGTAACTTACTTTCTTTGCTAAGCATCAGATCCTACAGTAGCCGCATGCAGTTTAGAGACCCGCATCTTGTCTACCTGTACGATGTTTTGAGGACTGTTTGCTTTCACCTTCTTTCACGCAGGGGTGATTAGTTATATTAATTATCGTAACGTTAAATGTACTTTCTTCTAGTTTGTTATAAAATTGTTTCTGCAATTTAATTCCGTTATCTATCTTTTCCTCGAAGCTTTAAGTCAACTTAATTGTGTGATCTTTTATATAGCCTGCTTGACTATCAGCAGTCTATAGTGCGTGCACCCTGTAACCGAGTCATAGGATACCTCGTTGTCCAGGCAGGACTCTTGACGGTTTAGGGTGGTTTGTTGCCTGGGTTTATAGATAAGGGTTGGATCTAGCGTTTTCCGTTGTTGCTTGTTGCCGCATACCTAGTCCAATAGAAAGAGCCCAGTGTTTATATATCCCAGGACGTAACAAATGGCGACCTTGCATAGGATTTACTGAACAGAGGAATATAGTGGTCATTTGTTTTGAGATTCCTTATGATTAGAGGAATACAGTGGACATAGAGTTTTTTTTTTGGAGCAACCAATATAACACATTAAAGACTTTAAATAACATTAGTATATACATACTTGCATAGGAGATAAGGCACATTCTATAACCGTGATAATTACTGCAGTACACAAACATGTCTAATACATCAGAACACAGTGATGGGTCAGGTCACGATACGGGCTCGGAGGGAGAAAGACCTGTGGAGTGGCTAGTCGATAGCGAGGAGGGTGCTAGAAGATTTTTAGAGGTGCCCCTTACCGCTGCCAGGGTGTTGAAGCTGAATAAGTATGGCTTAAAGTGTGTGGCAGGTCTTCAGGGTCACCAGGGTTTAAGTGGCATGAGAAAAGATCAGCTGAGGACTTTGATATTGGGTTTAGAAGGGAGAGACCTGGGTGGAGAGACGACTTGGGGGCCCCGGTCCCCAGCCCCCCCTCCACTCTACCCCTTTATCAAACGTCAGGATGCCTGAATTTAGTACATACCCCCAAGTTGATGGTCAATGGCAGCATGGAATTCAATTACAGGGACCCTCTCCATTAAATGCACCTTCCCCTCCTCAAGGGTTGACTCCAGATTTGTTGTTTCGGCTTGAGATGGCCAAGGTTGAGGTTGCTAGAGCTCAGGTTGAGGCTGCTAGAGCTCAGGGTGAGGCTGCAGAGAGAACAGCTATACGAGAGGCTGAACTGCAGGCAGAGTCTACTAGGTATCGGGCTGACAGGGAGCTGGAGAGATCTCGAGTGGAGGTAACAGGGCGAAATATTGGGGAGGTAACAGACATCGGGACCAATCATTGTCGCACCTGCTTAAACTAGTTCCTGTGTTCGATGAACACTGAGTTTCGATGGCTGAGTTTTTTATGCGATTTGAGAAGAAGTGTCAGGAACACCAGTGGCCTCAGGAAAAGTGGGCAGAATTAGTTTCATCAAGACTCCTAGGAAAGGGGCTAAAAGCGTATGATGCACTACCTTTAGAGTCCTGTGTAGTTTATGATGAGCTAAAGAAGGCTGTGCTACGGGCCTATGAGTTACAACCAGAAACTTACCGCTTGAAGTTTTGGGGTGTTACTAAGGGCAAGGATAGTACCTTCCTAGAACACGCCCGGGACTTGTCTGATGCACTACGACATTGGCTGCGTTCTGAGAGGGCAGCTACTTTTGAGGAGTTGAGTGAGCTGGTTCTCTTGGAGCAGTTCTTTAAGTGCACAGGCGGGGACTTAACATTAAATATAAAGGAAAAAAATCCTAGAACTCTCCAGGAGGCAGCAGAAATGGCTGACCTCCGACTGTCATTAATTCGAGGGTGCGAAGCAGCAGCTAGGAGTGAGTCGGGTGCAAAGGATCGTACCCTTCCCTCTCCCAAGAATTTAGATACACATAAATACACAAAACCATCTAGCACTGACAATAAAACTGAACATAAACCAAATACCGTCCCGTATAAGAAGTCTAATGGTACCTCCCACTCCCAAGGGAAACCAAAGAGTAAAGAGTGCTTCGCATGTCACAAGGAGGGTCACTTTGCAAATGCTTGTCCGAACAAGCCACCAAACAAGGTTGTGTCATTGGCCCGCAGCATAGGGGTGTCGCCTATATCTTCTGAGTTTGCCAAGGGTAGTTCGTGAGAGGTTGGGACACAGCCTGTGTTCAAGAGTCCGGAAGGCTCGAACCCTGTCTGCGACGTCTTTGGGGGTCATAGAGGGCATGGTTTTGTGAGGTGGGCTGGCGAAAGGTGAGGAGTTAAGCTATTGCGTGATACTGGGGCTTCTCAGACCTTGTTAAGGAACTTTACTGGTAGATTGATTAACGCTGCTCGGGTGGTGGTAGTTCAGGGGATCAATGCTACGAAGTCCTACCCGCTGGTGCGGATGGAGCTGGAGGTGGGTGGTGTGGCGAAGGAGCGGGATGTCGGAATTGTAGAGAACTTGCCTGTTGGGGGCGTCGACCTCCTTCTCGGCAACGACTTTACGGTGCCTGCTTCTAAGGTTTCACCCTTGGTCGTTGCCGAGAAGGCGGCCGACGTTAGTAGGGAGGAACAGGAGAGGGTGGAGAAGTGTAGCGTACAAACCATGGCGTGTGTTGTGACGCGTTCTCAGACATCCGGAGCCTTGCAGTCACCACCTCAGTCTATCAAACCGCGGAGGAAAGGTCACAAGAACACGGGAAGTGTTGGTCAATTGGAGAGTTTTGAGCCGGCAGTGTTTCTTGGTTACTCATTATTGGCACCTATGTTAGAGTCTGGAGAGGCCCCGGGGCCTGTCACCGCTAGTGCAGGTGCAGGGTAGGAAGAGACTCTGCGACAGCATCGTTATGCGCAGCGTGAGGAAAGGATGGCTCAGCGGGACATTTGAGGACCGAAGACAGCGAGGACGGCAATCTACAAAGGAATTAAATACTAATCCGTCAAGAACCGCGAATTTGGATAAAGCTCCACCAACACGACCCAAATTCAAAACCGTCAGGGATAACGACCGAGGACCGAGGACAGCCATGAATGTAAATGTAGATCCGACCAGAACCAAAAATTCGATGAAAGAACGATCTGCGAGTTCTAAAACCGCAACTTTAAAGGTTTTCTATGCAAACGCTCGTAGCATACGCAATAAATTTTCAGATTTAGAGGAACTAGTGTTTACAGAAAATTATGATGTGATTGGCATAACAGAATCTTGGCTCAATACACAAGATAGAGACTTTTTAGCAGAGTATTCACTTCCCGGTTATGTAATGTTTGAGAACAGCCGAATAAATAAAAATGGAGGTGGCGTTTTATTTTATATCAAAGAAAGTCTTAACCCGACCCTCGTGTCAAAACCTCAAATTGTGAACGTCGACACATCTTTTGTGCTAATAAAGAATAATAAAGGTACAAAAATAATACTTGCGTTAATATACAGACCTCCAGCTCAATCAGTGCAAACTGACCGAGAAATTTACGAACAAATTGCAGATGTAAGTAACTCACAAGATACCGTAATTTTTGGCGACTTTAATTTACCTGTGACCAAGTGGGGCGATACTCTTACTTCACACTCCGGACATGACTTGTATACGAACTTGCAAGAGAGTTCGCTTTATCAATTTGTTCGAATGCCGACCCGTGGTAATAACGTTCTTGACATTGTACTTGCAACAAAAGAAGAATTGATAGAGAATTTGAATGTTGGTGATGAATTCAGTAACAGCGACCATCGTACGATAACTTTCACTTTAAAGTTTACTAGTAACGAACCAAATAGTAGCATCGAAAAAGTCCCTAATTTCAAGAAAGCAAACTTCCATAAACTTAGAGCTATGTTTAAAGAAACTGACTGGAGCTTTTTAATTAACAATAACGACATAAATACATCTTGGAAGTTATTCGAAACCACTTACCTAAAAGCAGTGCAAGACTGCATACCATCGAAAATACGGCGTCCAGGCCATAATAATAAGCCCAAATGGTGGAATAAAGATATTTCAAACTGCCTGCTTGCTAAAAAATGTGCTAATGATAGATTAAAATCCTCACAAAATGACGAAGAACGGGTGAAATTTGTAGAGCTACGACGCAAAGCCAAAAAGTTAATTAAGCAAAGTAAAAAGACCTTAGAGTTACATATTGCGAATCAAAGTAAAACAAACCCGAAAGAATTCTATAGTTATATCAGAAAGAAAAAAGTAGTTACTTCAACTGTTGGACCGTTAGTCGATGAAAAAGGAGAATACACCAAAGACGAAGTACAAATGAGTAATGCCCTCAATACCTTCTTTGCATCAGTTTTTACAACAGAAGACCTCAGTGATATCCCTACACCATCGCCGATTCAGATTGATAATTCAGATGTTCTAAGCAATATCACCGTTACAGAGAGAGAAGTATTGAATTGTTTAGATAAACTCAAGGTAAATAAAACGCCAGGACCTGATACAATCTCGCCTAGAGTTCTAAAGGAAGCTAAGAATGAGCTCTCCAAACCACTGACATTACTATTCAATAAATCCTTGCAGTCTGGAACTATGCCTGATCAGTGGAAGCTAGCCAACGTAACACCGATATTCAAAAAAGGCAGCAAATCCCTACCCAGTAACTATCGTCCAATTAGCTTAACCTCAGTTGTATGTAAAATGCTAGAAACGGTCATACGAGACAGACTCGTAAATCACTTGGAGGAAAATAACATACTTAAAGATACTCAACACGGCTTTCGTAAAAAACGTTCCTGTTTAACAAACCTCTTAGACTTCTTCCACGATATCCTCAACCTCTACGATGAGAGTAAAGCTGTAGATATTATATACCTTGATTTTCAAAAGGCCTTTGACAAAGTTCCCCACAAACGTTTACTGCTAAAACTAAAAGCGCATGGAATACAAGACGGTGTGTTGAAATGGATAGAAAATTGGCTCAGCAACAGAAAGCAAAGGGTAGTCATAAACGGTAAGGCATCTAAATGGACCAATGTAAGTAGCGGGGTACCCCAGGGATCGGTACTAGGACCAATTCTCTTTCTAATTTACATCAACGACATAGATGAGGGTCTCACCTGCACAATCTCAAAATTTGCTGACGATACAAAAATTGCAAATAGCGTACTCTCAAAAGAACAAGTTGACGATATGCAACACAATCTAGATAAATTGTCATGTTGGGCCCAAATTTGGCAAATGAGTTTCAATGCGGATAAATGTAAAGTACTACATGTCGGATACCTAAATGAGAAAGCAAACTATTCGATGAATGGCACTCAGCTTAAGAATGTAAACAGAGAAACTGATCTGGGAGTAACAATATCGAGTAACCTAAAACCGAGTCAACAATGTTCAGAAGTTGTTAAGAAGGCAAACAAAATAATTGGCTTTATAGGCAGGTCATTTGAGCATAAATCCAAAGAAGTTATCCTAACCCTTTACAATTCCTTAGTCCGCCCTCTTCTGGAATACTGCGTTCAATCCTGGTGCCCTTATTACCAAAAAGATATAAACAAGCTAGAACGAGTTCAACGTAGAGTTACCAAAATGATACCTAGCCTAAAGAACAAACCATACGAAGAGCGTCTTAGAGAATTAAATCTATTTCCTTTAACCCAGCGCAGATTAAGAGGCGACTTAATTCAAGTGTTCAAAATCATCAAAGGCATCGACAATATGAACTGTAGTAAGTACTTCACTATCGACCAATCTAATTACACGCGGGGAAACGGTTGCAAAATTATTGGTAAATCTTTTAACTCGCACGAATCTAAGAATTTCTTCTTCAATCGAGTTGTCAACTTGTGGAATGGGCTTCCCCGAGACGTTATAGACTGCAGCACCGTTGATTCATTTAAATTCCGCCTAGACAAATATCTCGCATCAAACCCGCGACTGACTGCGTTTGTAAATGAATAACTTTATCCTCCCCTCAGTTACTAACCCATATGTCCCCTACTAACTTCCTAGTCCTGCCACGTTAGTGGCAGGGCAGTGGTTCCCTTTCCAATGTTCCCTTACCCACTCTAAACCACTGTTTGGACACTTGATCCTCAGTGTTTTGGAGGACAAGCAGCCTAGAAGGGTCACTAGATATGTTGTTGCTTGATTTCCTTTGTACTCCTTTGTACTCCTTTGACATTGGAGGTGGAAATAAATTATTTAAGATGAACTTGGATAATCTCGCACCTGCTGATTTATGTTCCTTGCAGCTGGAAGATCCTGAAGTCAGGGCGTGTGGTAATGGTGCTGTCGAACTGGAGAGCGATGGGGATGCGCAGCCTGGTGATTTTTTCTTGTCCGAGGGGATCTTGTATTGGAGACATCAGGATCCCAAGAAAAAGTGGGATGGCGGGTCAGGATTAGTGGACCAGTTAGTAGTACCGAGGGTGTGCCGTGAGAGCTTATTGAGATTAGCTCATGATGTGCCTTTGGCAGGGCACCTGGGGGCACGTAAGATGGAGGCAGCTCTGAGCAAGCTTTTCTGGTGGCCTTGGTTAAAGGCGAGTGTCGTGTCATGGGTGTCACAGTGTCACACTTGTCAAGTTGTTGGGAAACCCAATCAGGTCATCCCGAGAGCCCCGTTACAACCCATCCCTGTCATTGGGCCGCCCTTCAGCAAAGTAGTTATCGATATGGTTGGCCCATTGCCCCCCACTAGTGCCGGCAATACATTTTTACTAACTGTAATGGATGTAGCAACACGGTATCCAGATGCTTACCCCATGCGCAACGGGATGGCTAAGACTGTTGTCAAAAACCTACTTGTCTATTTCTCTCGTTATGGCTACCCTCAGGAGATCCAGTCTGATCAGGGATCCAATTTTACTTCTGCTCTGCTCTGGGTCAGGGGGCCCCTCCACATAGTCAAGGAGATCTGGGAGGGAGACACAAAGCCATGCTCGCTTCTAAAGTATGTAGTTGAAAGCCGTGAGAGAATGCTAAAGAGCTTGGAGGTAGCAGGTCGGAACCGTAAGAGTTCACAAGCTCAGATGAAGGACAGATACGACCAGAAGGTGAAGCTGAGGGAGTTTGAAGTAGATCAGGAGGTACTGATACTACTGCCTCTGGTGGGACACCCCTTGTCTGCCAAGTATTCTGGTCCGTATCGGGTTGTAAGGAAGGTTTCTGATCTAGACTATTTAGTAGCTACTCCTGATCGTAAGAAAAAGAACCAACTTTGCCATGTAAATCTGATGAAAGAGTATGTGAGGCGCACCTCCGAGCCTCTCACTGTCCCGGTGTTGATCTGCAGCGATCGTGGTGGAGAAGGAGGAAGGGACAGTCAAGCTGCGGGGGAGGATAATTGGGATTGTCATGTTTCCGCGGATCAGTGGGCGGGGAAATCTAGACAAGTGGCTCACGAGTTGATATTGCACCTGCCTGAGCAACAGCGTGTAGCTGGGCAGCACTTGTTTGATTCAAACCCTGCTGTTTTCGCGGAGCATCCTGGCCTCACTACTCAAGCGGTGCACGATGTCGATGTTGGGGACCACCCGCCCTTTAAATCCGTGCCATACTGTGTTCCCCCCTATTAAATTACCAGCACTTAGGGAAGTGCTGGATTATATGCTGAAACGTGGGCTGATTTCTGAGGGTGCAGTAATGTGGACTTCCCCCGTCACATTGCAGCCCAAACCATATGGCAAGGTGCGGTTTTGTATAGATTTCCGCAGGTTGAATGGTTTAACCCCCACATATGCCTACCCTCTCCCTCGTGTGGACGACAGTGTGGATAAGATAGGAAAAGCCAAGTTCCTCACTAAGATAGACCTTGTTAAGGGTTATTGGCAAAAGCCCTTGTCTGAGCGAGCGCGATAGGTGTGTGGGTTTGTGGTGGAGGGAGCTACATATCGTTGCCATGTTATGCCATACGGGCTGAAAAATGCCCCTGCAACGTTTCAGAAATTAATGAACGACATTGTAGCCGACATTCCCAACTGTACGGTGTACCTAGATGATGTCATAATATACGACGATGATTTTAACAGTCACTGTGCTCATATCGGACAGCTTTTTAATAAACTGAATGAAGCAGGTTTGGTGGTAAACCTGGGTAAGTGCGAATTTGTCAAAGCCACAGTTTTGTACCTGGGGTTCGAGGTGGGGATGGGTCAGGTGTGCCCTCCACAGACAAAGATCAAAGCCATCGATCAGTTTCCCCAGCCTACGACTAAGAAACAAATCATGCGGTTTCTAGGTATGATAGGCTATTTTCGTCGCTTCATCAAAGGCTATTCGACTGAACTTGCACCTTTAACTGACTTATTAGCTAAGGACAAGAAGTTCCGGTGGTCTCCTGAGTGTGCAGAGGCGTTTTCCTTGGTGAAACACCTGTTATGTACCCACCCAATACTCAGGGCCCCGGACTTCAGCAGACCTTTTCAGCTGGCGCCTGATGCCAGTGGCGTAGGGGCTGAGGCTGTCTTGTTACAGACAGATGATGAAGGTATCGAACATCCAGTGAGTTTTTACAGTAAAAAATTCAATAGTGCACAAAGGAATTACTCTGTAATTGAAAAAGAACTCCTGGCGATAGTGCTGGCGCTCAGGCACTTCGATGTATATGTTCCTGCTTTCGGACCAGTCGTAGTGGTTTATACCGATCATCACCCTCTGAAATTCTTGAATCAGTTTCATAACCGGAATATGAGGCCGACCAGGTGGTCACTCATGCTTCAGGAGTATAATCTGGACATACGCCATATTGCCGGTTCTGATAACGTGATAGCGGATTGTCTATCAAGGGTGGATGATGTTGGTTAGACTGCCACAGGATTGAGGGTTGAGTGTGGAGGAAAATAGGCTGTCACTGTAGTTCAGCCGAAAACAAAACAAATTAAAAAAAAAAAAAAAAACTTATAAAAACTTTATTTTTATAACGTTTTTTTTTTTTTTTTTTTTTTTTTTTTTTTTTTTAAATTATCTGAGAGCTCGTCGTTAATACAATAATAGATATAAGGTCTGTCAAGGGGATGGGATAATTAAATAGATTGGTGAAGTAGTGGAAAGAAGTAAGTAAGTAAGAGAGAAAGTTTCTAAGTGTGGTTGAGAGGGATAGATATCAAGGGGGTCCGAAGGGTACGACAGCGAGATGAGCTCTGAGTCTTGAATCTGTCTGGACCCCACCCTAAGCATGCAAAATACATCCCATGCTTGGCAACACTCAACAGAGTTGCCGGGTCAAAATCCTCTACCCCGTGCGTGAGTCGAAACTAAGCCTAACGTTGCAATCAAATTGGCACCATCAGTCTCGTCCCAAGCTAGACTCTCCGCGCGAAGCAACGTCCCCCAGCCGGTCTCTCTCTCCCGCTCGTCTCCTCCCACTCTCACTAGACTTACATCTTATATATTATAATGAAACAATCAACTATCGATAATAAAATATAATAAGATGCGTTGGTTAAGAATAAGGGCAGCTTCAAGCTGTGAAACAACATAAGAATATCCCAGACATTAGTTACATTGTCGTAGGATATATACTAAGGAAAAGCCTGCCGGCCGGCTGCCGCCAGCCGGTTTCTAAACGGCTGGGCAGCCGATGCACGCGCATGCCCGCACGTGGCTACTATGCAGAAGCGTCACATAACCATCACAAAATCTGTGCCAACTTTCTTGGCAGAAAACCAAGTGCCAAGATGGTGGCATAGCGACCTGTCACCGTTCCAGAAATGTATGTTTTTTCTGGCACTGACTATGCTGATGACACACGTCAGGAAACATGCACTGGCCGATTACTGGATTACTGCCGACCTCATCACAACTCCAGCATTCGGTAAATATATGTCCAGGGACAGGCATTTTGACATTCTGTCCTATCTCCACCTAACCAACAACATGCCAGTCCACCTTCCCTATCGGCTATGGAAAATCAAGAAGCTGTAAGACATGATACGTCATCGGTTTACCACCTCCCTGATTCCTTTCCAGAAGATGTGCCTCGACGAGTATCTGGTCCTGTTCCAGGGGAGGCTGCATCTCTGACAATACATCCCGTCGAAGAGACACCGTTTCTGCATCAAGCTCTTCGTCCTCTGCAACTGCAAGACAGGATATGTGCGGGACTTTGTGGTCTACAGCGGCAGTGGTGGAGAGATAGTCACTGACCCAGACATCGGATTTTGGGGTGCCGTTGCACAGATGATGATGGAGCAACACTTCCACAAGAACCACATCCTGTACACGGATAATTATTATACGTCGCCCATCCTGACCAGGTACCTCTATGACCGCAAGACAGGTGACCGCTCTCAACCCTCCAACTATCGTCCAATTGCTCTCATTTCTTGTCTTTCTAAAGTTTTTGAAACTATTCTTGCTTCCAAATTTCTTAAGCATTTCTCTTCTCATAATCTGCTCTCAGATCGCCAGTATGGCTTCCTTAAGGGTCGCTCTACTGGTGATCTTCTTTCATATCTTACTAACTCTTGGTCATCCTCCTTTCGGGACTTCGGTTTGACTTTTTCAATTGCACAAGACATATCGAAAGCCTTCGATAGAGTCTGGCATAAATCTTTAATTTCTAAACTACCCTCCTTCGGTTTCTATCCCTCCATCTGTGCCTTTGTCTCTAATTTCCTTTCCGGCCATTCCATAGCCGCGGTTGTGGACGGCCATTGTTCACTTCCTCACCCTATAAACTCCGGTGTTCCTCAGGGCTCTGTCCTATCTCCTATTCTCTTTCTAATTTTTATAAAATAATTATCTCCTTAACTGTACCTTAATTCCCATCCAATCATACGCAGACGACTCAACCTTACACTACTCCATTACTTTTTCAGAACGCCCCAGCCAGCAATCCCTCAACGACAAACGTAATGAAGCCATACAACTCTTAAATTCTGATCTAAATACTATTTCCAATTGGGGCAGAGAAAACCTTGTTAACTTTAATGCTTCCAAAACCCAATTTCTCCATCTATCTACTCGTCAGGATCTCCCAGCGGACTATCCCTTATTCTTCAACAATACAAAAATCAACCCTTCATCTTCTCTCAATATTCTTGGTGTCTCTTTTTCTTCTGCTCTCATTTGGAAGGACCATATTACCAGTCTTGCTAAGGCAGCCTCCCAGAAACTGGGTGTGCTCATTCGCCTTAGGGGGATCTTTTCCCCTGCACAGCTTCTTGCTCTGTACAGGGGCATAGGGCGCCCTTGTATTGAGTATTGTTCATATGTGTGGGGAGGTTCCTCTCACACCGCTCTCCTAGACAAGGTTGAAAGGAAGGCCTTTCGTATCATTAACTCCCGTCCACTCACCAACTTTCTGCAATCTCTCTCTCTCCGCCGCAATGTTGCATCTCTCTCGCTATTCTATCGCTACTATAATAATCAGTGTTCCTCAGAGCTATCCCAGTGCATACCACCTCCTTTACGTAGGGCACGTGGTACCCGTCTTGCAACTCAATCCCACCCCTACTCTGTGCAACTCTCCAACCCAAGAGTGAAATGTTACTCTCAAACTTTCTTCTACTCAACAGCTGAGCTCTGGAACTCTCTCCCAGTATCAGTTTTTCCCGCTTCCTATGACTTAAATTGCTTCAAACTCTGTGTGTCCATGCATTTTGGCTCGAACGTCCCTTGATTTTGGCCCTGTCACTCTTTCAACTATGGGGGAGGCACTCGCTATAGGCAGTTATGCCTTTTGCCTCCCTCAATCACATAGAAAAAAAATGAAAAAAAAAAATGAGAAGGTAATAATAGTTAATGGTGGCAATTTGGGATTTTACCTAATTTTTAGAAATTCCCCAATTGTTACGAGCTGGCACCTTCCAGTTCCTTCAACTACATGTACTCTACTATCATTGTATAAAAAAACACTATTAGTATTCAATGTCACACTATAACGTGTTGGCATCCTGACTAACACTTGTAAGTTTTGACACAACAGGAAATTCACTTCTTCATTCCCTACTAAACATTCATATGTAAGATTAATACTATTTCCTTCTTATTAATTAATTAATTCGCGTACAGGTCTTCATTATATTTCAATATTTTTTTTTTCTTCAAACCCATTATATATTAGCAGCTAGAGAATTATGAGATATATTCACAACTTATTTTGGCTATCATCAGACAATCTTATGCAACATGGGAAGGCGCTTGGACCATCAAAATAGATAAGCTAGCTCTATTAAATATAAACAGATAAAACACTATTATATCCACATTGATCACATCTACACATGTGGTGAGCTGGTAAAGAGGAGGAGTGGGTGGGTTTAATAAGATGAAGGAATGATATGATAAGCCACAGTGGAAAGCATTATAATCATTATACAACATATCATATATAATTCCGCCAACCCAATAACCAAATATTTTGAATTGATGAAATAACAAATAGTACTTTTTGCATGTAACTATATATATGAGTTTTTTGCCACAAGGTGGCACAAATTTAGGAATTAGATACATCCTTTCAGTCATAATTATTAGAGTTGAGGTTTCAGTCTTCATATCGTTCAGAAGTTTTATACTCACTCAAATGTATAACTTGACTTAAAATATAAAAAAGCGTTATACATTTTATAGTTTCTTGCGAATGTGATTACAGTCTTCAATGATATACGTTACATTACATCTGATTTAAGAAAATAGTGTACTGTTATTATTTCGTAGAATACCACAGTATTTTCTATACAATTGTGAAATGAAGGGTAATAAATCCTTAATGATCTTTAACTTCCGTTTTTTTTTTTTTTTTTACCAGTATTGACTAAGACTTAGAGACATAATCCTTTGTCGCTTGGCGATGGGATATTTAGAGTGTTATCCCATCAAGTACCGATGATATCCTTTTCATTATATTCTGACTACTATTAGGTAATTGCATTCAGTTTAGGAAGGACGTATACCAATTACATGGCTACGAACCATGTCAGTTAATCCTTTTAGCTACCACAATATCCTTTGTAATCTTCATAAAACCGCGTTAATATTTCTGAAATAAAGTTTAGAATACATCGCTGGTACTGGAAAGGTTAATGCTTTCCATTGTGGCCTATCATATCATTCCTTCATCTTATTAACTTGTTTCGTGATATTAGGCCATCTATCTGTCTATCTATCTATTGCCTGACGCTGTGATCCCCGAAAGTGTGGCCACGAGCCAAACGCCCCCATGCACCTCTGTCCCCAGTCAGTCGATGCCCCTCCTCCCAACCAGCACCGCCTTCATCCATATACTTCACTCCATCCTTCCACCTCTTTCGGTTTACTTCTCCCTCTCTGTCCTTCCACCTCGCTCTCGTACACCCTCTTAGTCATTCTCTCGCTTCCCATACGCTCCATATGGCCAAACCATCTCAAGGTGTTTCGTTCCACACTTTCCAACACATCTACCTCCACACCTCATTCTTACTTCCTCATCCTTGTTCTTAATATGTTTTACAAATTAGTTCAGTGCCATACAGTATGTCCTCTATCGCTTGGCGGCGCAAGATTGTATTAACCTATCTAGTACCGGTGACGTCTCATTAATTATATTCTGATAATGATTAGACGATTATATTCAGTTTTAGAAGGCTGTCTACCAAATTGAAGGTTATATACTATATAAATGGATCCCAGTAGCTGCCACATATTTATCCTTATCTTTATATTATGGTCTAATTATAGCTGAAACAAAATACCATGGACGGCATCGGTAGGCTACTGGACGGATTAATATAATATAATATAACGAAACTTTTCAGTTATGGAAAATTATGTTACGTTACCCTGACTTCATATGATGGTTTATATTTCACAACAACGTTAACCAAACTGAAATACATTCGGAATTCCTATCAATATGTTGTTAGAAATGTCTTTATATCATAGCTCAGTTTTTGTATATTGTGTTTTATCTTCACTCAGGTTATTATCAGTCTACTTCATTCGACTGAAAGACGATCTGCTTGAATTGCTTGAACCCATTTAAGTTTAAGCATATCCTTCCTAAGCTGACATTTTTTGTTTGTTTTATAGTTCACTTCTTATGAAGTAAAGTTTCGTCGGAATAATATAGAGCTTATAAATGATTGTCAAGAATTTAGACTCCATAATTATGGCATTGCAAATCACCAAACAACCCTACCGCTTCCCTCCCTCCCACCCAGCCCCCAACACCCACCCACTCCTCCTCTTTACCAGCTCACCACACGTGTAGAAGTGATCAATGTGGATATAATATTTTATATTTTATCTGGCTGCTATAAAATTTGATATATTTAATAGAGTTAGCTTTTCCCTTTTGGTGGACCTAGCTCCTTCCCACATAAGATCGTCTAATGATAGCCAAAATATACTGTCAAAATATGGCATAATACTCAATATATATATATATATATATATGTTCGTAAAGCCAGGTAATACATTTTCTTTAATACATATGAGGTTGAAAGAAATGGCAAAATCTGCGTTGGAAATTTTATTATTCAAAGTTTCCAGGTCTCTGATGAGTTTTCGCTGGGTGGCAGGATGTAGATGAATGAGATTATCAAAATTCATGGTGGTACAGGGTTACATTAATGTACATGATGATACAGGATATACGACGAGTTTCACTGGACAACCAGCATTATCAAGTAAGGATAGAATGATATAAAAAGGTAAACAGGAAGGGTATATAAATTATAGAGGGTGGAGGATCAGAGGAGGCGAAAATCAGGGGGCAAAAGTCTGCTATTGGTGGAGGGGTATTCTAGGAGAGAAAAAGGGAGAACCGCTTCATGCATGCGCACTGGATTCGGGAAGGAGGTGGTCGGATGGCGGGGTCGAAGCTGATTGGCTGCGTGTCGAGGGGCGTGGCCTAAGTTGCGTAGTACGTGTGGCGCCGGCAGAAGACGAAGCTGAAGGAGGTAGCGCGGGGGGCTGCGTCAAGGGCACCGGGGGGCGAGGGGGGGGCGTTAGGTCCTGTAGGAAAGTGCCTTTTGGCAGAAGGAAGGATCTGAAGGTCCAGAGTTTGGTTGTTGATGTTGGGATGTAAGGCTTGGATATATAATGCTTCGAGTATAGGTAATATCCTTGGGTCACTTTCTTTATCGAGTATGGTGGTGTGTTTCTCTAACTCGTTGCGTGTGAGGTGGGGGTGATTAGGGGTGAGATAGTGGTCTTTGATGGCTCCAGCCTGAAGGTGAAGAGTTAACCGACGTGAAAGACGAGTCTGCGTCATACCAATATAGGAATGAGGTCCACAGTCCTCATAATTACAGGTATGTTGGTAAATGACATGATCGTCGGTCATCGGGCTCTTTATCTTGCTGGAAGCTGGTTTGTTGCGGAGGTCGAGGTTGGAGGTCTTGGGAGATTTGTAATAAATTATTAATTTGATTTTGTTTTCCGGGTTGGTTGGGTGGACATGCTTGGAGATTATTTCTTTTAAGACGGCCTCGTCATTTTTGTGTTCAGAGGACATAAAATTGCGGTAGAAGATCTTAATTTCATTGGGGGAGTCAATGTTGGGAGGGCTTTGGGTGTACCATTTTTCAAGATGGTGGTTGATGGTGCTGGAGATGTCGGAGTTGGAGTATCCGTTATTCACTAAAACTTGGGATAGTCTTTCTAGTTCCTGGTGGATGTCGGCCCAGGTAGAGCAGTGCGTGAGGGCTCTCCTTACATAAGCGGAGATGGAGGATAGAAGATAACGGCGGGGGCATTCACTATCGCCGTTGAACAACCTCTTCACCCCCTACGTGCCCTGCCAATACAACCTTAACTCAGCCCACGATTTCTTGGAAATTTTACGAGACGCACCCCGAACAACAACCACACAATCGCCTCCCTCGACGTAGAAAGCCTATTCACCAACATGCCAGTGGATAGGACCATTGACATGATTCTACGTCGAATTTACCATTGCCCTGATACACCAACACTGGACATCCCGGAGAAGGCCCTGAAAATACTGCTGGAGCTATGTACCAAGGAGGCTCCCTTCCTTTGCCACCGGGGCAACATGTACAAGCAGATAGACGGTGTGGCGATGGGCAGCCCCCTAGGAGTTCTTTTTGCGAACTTTTTTATGGGTACCATTGAGGAAGAGCTCCTAGCTGCCCAACGACCCGCCATCTACTGTAGATACGTGGATGACATCTTCGTGCAAATCAAGGACCTCCACGAACTACAGGAGCTCCAGTGTCGCTTCATGACCTCCTCTGGACTTAACTTCACCTTTGAAAAATCAAACAATGGACAACTCCCCTTCCTCGACATCCTCGTAGCTCTGAACGACCATGGGTTCAAAACCACCGTCTACACTAAACCAACTAACACAGGACAATGCCTCAACGGCGATAGTGAATGCCCGCCGTTATCTTCTATCCTCCATCTCCGCTTATGTAAGGAGAGCCCTCACGCACTGCTCTACCTGGGCCGACACCCACCAGGAACTAGAAAGACTATCCCAAGTTTTAGTGAATAACGGATACTCCAACTCCGACATCTCCAGCACCATCAACCACCATCTTGAAAAATGGTACACCCAAAGCCCTCCCAACATTGACTCCCCCAATGAAATTAAGATCTTCTACCGCAATTTTATGTCCTCTGAACACAAAAATGACGAGGGCGTCTTAAAAGAAATAATCTCCAAGCATGTCCACCCAACCAACCCGGAAAACAAAATAAAATTAATAATTTATTACAAATCCCCCAAGACCTCCAACCTCGTTCTCCGCAACAAACCAGCTTCCATCAAGATAAAGAGCCCGATGACCGACGATAATGTCATTTACCAATATACCTGTAATTATGGGGACTGTGGACCTCATTCCTATATTGGTATGACGCAGACTCGTCTTTCACGTCGGTTAACTCTTCACCTGCAGGCTGGAGCCATCAAAGACCACTATCTCACCCCTAACCACCCCCACCTCACACGCAACGAGTTAGAGAAACACACCACCATACTCGATAAAGAAAGTGACCCAAGGAGATTACCTATACTCAAAGCATTATATATCCAAGCCTTACATCCCAACATCAACCACCAAACTCTGGACCTTCAGATCCTTCCTTCTGCCAAAAGGCACTTTCCTACAGGACCTAACGCCCCCCCTCGCCCCCCGGTGCCCTTGACGCAGCCGCCCGCGCTACCTCCTTCAGCTTCGTCTTCTGCCGGCGCCACACGTACTACGCAACTTAGGACACGCCCCTCAACACGCAGCCAATCAGCTTCGACCCCGCCAACCGACCACCACCTTCCCGCATCCAGTGCGCAAGCGTGAAGCGGTTCTCCCTTTTTCTCTCCTAGAATACCCCTCCACCAATAGCAGACTTTTGCCCCCTGATTTTCGCCTCCTCTGATCCTCCACCCTCTATATATACCCTTCCTGTTTACCTTTTATATCATTCTATCCTTACTTGATAATGCTGGTTGTCCAGTGAAACGCGTCGTATATCCTTTATCATCATGTACATTAATGTAACCCTGTACCACCATGAATTTTGCTAATCTCATTCATCTACTTCCTGCCACCCAGCGAAAACTCATCAGAGTCCTGGAAACTTTGAATAAAAAAAATTCCAACGCAGAAATTGCCATTTCTTTCAACCTCGTATGTATTAAAGAAAATATATATATATATATATATATATATATATATATATATATATATATATATATATGTATATATACAGTATATATATATATTGTTGTTGTTGTTGTTGTTGTTCCCTAAGCTGCCTGGCCGAACAGCCCCGAGTCCCTGAGGAAGGCCATGACCACGATCGGGCTTTCCCACAGAGCTCTCATTGAGTGTAGGTTGTGTTGTTGGCGTAAGTGGTTGTGTGAAATGCAGTCTTCGATGATGTGTTTAATGGTATGGGGTGCTGTGTTACATCCCGGGCAGGCGTCGACAACGGAGTCATCCAGTCTCTTCTGATAGCTCAGGAGAGCTGGATGGTGTCCGCATCTCAGCCTGGCCAGGTGGACCCTGTCCTCGCGAGGGAGGGAGGATTCGGAAGGATGGATTTCGGGAGGTCGTGCATGCAGCTGCGTGTTGTCTGTGAGTGAGTGGATGGATTGGCGAGAGATATGAGTATGGATGTGCTTCTGGAAGTTGGTTCGGGGTGGGCAGGGAGGGAGAGAGGACAATAATTGTGTGTGATACCGTGTGCTGGGTGTTGTTTTGATATTTCTTGGTGTCTGTGGGTGTGTTGCCATGTAGTTTAGTGGGTGGTCTTGGTTCGTGGAGGCTGCTGCCAGGAATTGAGTGCCTCTCATGTCCAGATGGTCTTTGACTTTGAGGATTTTGGTTTCTTGATGTAGATGATCTGTGGGTGCAGTAGCTGTGCAGCCTGTAATGATCTTCAGGGCTTTGTTTTGAATAGTCTGTAAGGTCATATTATGTGTTTCAGCTAGGTTAGAAGCCCAGGCTGGGCTTGCGTATTCCATTACTGATTTTATGTATTGTTTATATACTGTGGTGGTAGTTTCTTTGTTGTGTCCAAATTTTGTGTGAGCAAGTGACCTGAGGGAGTTAAGTCTGGGTGTCAGTTTCTTTTTAATGTTTGTGGTGTGCTGTTTGAATGTCATATGAGTATCATATGTTACTCCTAGGATTTTGGGTGTGTGTGTATGTGTTAGGGGTGTGTTGTTTATGGTGAGTTGAGGGATGTATTCGTGTTCACCTGTCCAGCTTGTGAGCAGGGTTGCGGTGGATTTGGCTGGGGCTAGATTAAGTCTGTTTGTAGTGCACCAGCCATGTAGTGTGTTGAGATAGGGTTGAAGGAGATCTGTTGCTCTTCTTGGGTCATGGTGTGTGCATGTGAGTGTTATGTCATCTGCATAGGAAGCTAAGTTTATTTGGGGAGTATTGGGTGTAGTTATATCGTGCATGTACAGATTGAAGAGTGCGGGCGATAGGACGGATCCTTGTGGGACTCCGTTTGGAAAGTTTCTGATTATAGATGACTGACCGGCAAAAGATACGTGTGCACATCTGCCTGCTAGGAAGTTGGCCAGCCACCTTTTTGTGTTGTTGTGCATGTTTGTGTTGTAGATTTTGTTTGTTAGGTTGTGGCGGGGTATGGCATCGAAGGCTTTACTAATGTCGAGTGTGGCTAATAGTGATCTGTGTGGTGGTCTAGCTGAGTTGATGCCGTCGAAAGCTCTTTGTGTAAGGTCTGTGAGAAGAGTGTTTGTGGAGTGCAGTGGCCTAAAGCCATGTTGTGTTGGAGCTAGGCGTAGGTCGGGTGTATTTAGCTGTAATACTAGGCGTTCCATGACTTTGGAGGGGGAGCAAAGGAGTGTGATGGGGCGGTGCGAGGAGGGTAGCGTGGGGTCTTTGTTGGGTTTGGGGAATGTGATGATGATACCATGCTTCCAAATGTCTGGTATTGTGTTGTGTGAATAGCTGTAGTTTGATATGTTAGTGAGTGTTTGTATGCCTTGTGGTCCCAGGTGTCTGAGGTGTATGTTGCTTATGTTGTCTAGGCCACAGGCGGGTGAGTGCTTGAGATTGTTGATGATATGCTTTGTCTGGTGATTGGTGAAGGGTGTATAGTCAGGGTCTGTGGGGAATTGTCTCTTACGTCGGATGACACGTCGGTCGTCTTTGTGAGGTTTTAGGTGGCTGACATGTGAGAAGTGATTGATGAGAGTGTTTGCTTGTTGTTTACATGAAGGAGTAGAGTCTGTTGTTGTGATTGCAGCATGTGATTGTGTTGTGTTGCTGTTGGAAAGTGTGATGCTGTTTAGTGTTTTGTAGATTTTTTTGGGGTTTGTTTCGTGATCAAGTGTTTGTAGGAAGTTATTCCAATTTAGTTTTTGTTGTTCTTGTATTTTGTTGTTAGTTTGGGTGTTGAGTGCTTGAATTTGTTGTGTGATGTCTTGTGTGTGGGGTGCTGGGGAGTGTTTCAGTGTGTCGCGTTGTCTGATGAGGTTTTGAATTTCTGGTGTGAAGTTGGGGTTGTGTCTTTTTCTGTTACCTCTTGGAATGTGTTTCTTGTCAGCATTTTGGATAGTTTTATTGAGTATGTGTACAGCATTGTTGATGTTAGTGATGGGTGTACTGTTTAGAGTTGTGAAGTGTTGTTCTGTCTCATTTGTAAATGCTTCCCAGTTAGCTCTTTTATAATTGGTGTATGTGTGTTTGTGGCTAGCTGGGGTGAGTCTGGTTTTGGTGGTGATAATGATCGGGAGGTGGTCAGAGCCTAAGGTTCTGACCACCCTCCAGGATATTGTGGGGGCGAGTTCTGGGGAGCAAAAGGTGATGTCTGGAGATGATGGGTTATAGAGGGCTTGGTGAGGAATAGGGGTATGTTGATGGATGTCGTTAAGGATGATGAGGTTATCTGTTTGGTTTTGTAGTACCAGCCCTCTGTCTGTGTCGGGGTTGTTGACAAACCAGGCCGACGTCTTGGCGTTGAAGTCACCACCCAGGATGATGTGTGGGGTGTTTGTGATGTGTTGTAAGTGTGGTCTGTATTAATTTGGTACTGTAGGGGATGTTTGGGGAGGGATGTATGTGTTTATGATGGTTATGTTGGATTTGTTGCCAGTGCGTATTTTAATTGATTGTATTTCTGTTGTGTTATCATTTGGGGGGAGGAGGGATTTGGTTTGTACACTGGTTACTATGTATGATATTTCATTGTGTACCAGGGTGATGAGTCCACCGCCCCCGCCGACGGCCCGGTCTTGTCTGATGGTGGTGAAAATATGAAATGTGGGGTTTTTTTCTGATGTGCGGAGTTTTGTTTCTTGTAAGATGGCAATGTGTATGTTGTGTTGTTTGATGAAGTGTGAGAGTTCGTGTTTCTTTGTGTTAATGCCATCTATGTTCAATTGGAGAATGTTAATGTTATGTGCACGATGTATGTTGGGTGCTGCTGCACGAGGATGGGGTGGGGGTGAGGGTGGGGGTGAGGGAGGGGCTGGAGGTTGGGATGAGTGAGGTGGGGGTGGGGATTGGGGAGCAGGAGATGGGGGTTGGAATGGATTAGGATGGGGTGTGGTGTGTTGAGTTGAGGATGTGGATGGTATGGGAAGGTTAGGTGGGTTAGGGAGGAGAGGTGGACGGGATTTAGGGGGGGGAGTGGATGATATGGGAAGGCTAGGTGGGTTGGGGAGGAGAGGTGGACGGGTTTTAGGCGAGGGATTTGACTGGGAGAGGGAGGGGCATGAGGAACAGGTCCAGGTGTTTGTGTAGTGTTTCTTGGAGGCAAGTGTTGTACAGGTGAAGTGGGTCCAGTTCCTGCATGAATTGTAGAGAACTGAACCCTTAGTGTGGCGGCTCGAAGTGATGGGTTTTGAGCAAGTTGGACATATGTATTTGTACGTGGGTCCTGGGTTGCTCTCAATGTCTCCGGCTAGAAGAAGTCTTCGAGAAATGACAGCCGGAGAGTCATTTCTCGGTGTAGGAAAAACTGTGTGATGTGTGTGTGTGGTGTGAGAGGTGTGGAAATTCCCATCGCGACCGAAGCCACTCCAAGTACCCGTGCCCCCAGGGGGGGGGCAGGGGATAGTTGTGACGGTTTGGCTCCCGAAACTGCTCCCCGCGGCCGGCATCCGGTTGTCCTCCACTGGTCGATTGATCTTGTCTCCGGCCGTGGAGGGTCGGCAGCCATCCGCGGTTGGCAGCTCCGGGAGGTGGTCCCACGGCGTAGACGCCGCCACATGACACAAACAATAGGCTAACTTTAAATTCAGAGACTAATGTAAAAACCCTGTACAAAATATCCAGGTTCAAGGAAAACTAGATTAAAAATTCTTAGTTTAATAAAATTAAGTATATAATGTAACAAATAAAATCAGTCGCTTCAGGATGAGAAATAAGAATATATATATAATGCTCTAAGATTATCAGAAAATATTCAAGGACAAAATAAATAACTATACCTTTACTGAAGCAATGCAATGTAAAAATACCTATAACACATTGGAAATAATATTTTCTCAAGATCACTGGAAATGGTTAATATCTGTTTAATTACTTAAGGAAATTCACAATGCGTTAATAATAGCAATTCAAGTAATTAATACAATTATTTAACACTTGATAGTGGGGCAGATAACTGGAATAATCGTTCATTTAATGAAACAAGCACCAAAATTGGCACACATACTCCTTGGGGATTGCTCTTTTGATAAAACCCGTTAGCCACCTAAAAATTCAAGATGGCGGCCATTTTTCAAGATGGCCGCCATTGAATATACAGAAACATTGCATTTCGCAATAAAATCGCAAAGACTTGTCCTATTTGAATGATCTTGGTGTCAAATCATACATTTTTCACTATGTAGAATCCGAATTTGGAACCATAGACTTACTCACTAGCTTCCTTGTACCATAATATCAGTCCCGGAATCATAATTAGGGTAAAAAGTGCCCATATCATAGGCACCATCAGTCCGATATATTATTGGATGTACATGTAGGCAGTAGGCCTATAGTTGTTTGTCACTTATTGTCTTGCTGCCTGGATGAGTATACTACAACACTTCTAAACCTCGCATCTGCAGCTGCGCAGTGCCGTGCAGGTCAGACCAAAGCAGTAGCATTTGCATCGACCGCAGCATTCCGACTTGCATCCACACTTGGTCAGCTGCTGGCAACTCTCTGCAATGGGTGGGAGCTCTGTCCAAACGATCTGCCACAGATCTCCTTTCTTGGTCCAGCCCCAGTTGGCAGGAGTCTGCGTTTCTGGTTGACGTACTGTTGACTGACTCCAGATGCAGCCCGCCTGGTAGGCAGCACGCTTCACATGCTGCTTCAGTGCTGCTCGGGTTGGAGGAATGGCTTCGTACGGCCTCTGCTTCCGAGCAAACATGTCCAACCTCGCATCATCGACACCTTCAGCTGTGCTGGATCTGTCGTACATCATGACCACGAACTTCTTCAAGGTCTCCAGGTTTTCATCATCAACTACCGGTGGGTACTGGCTGAGTTTGCTGAAGACACCGGAAGCCTCATCACAAACATCCCAGGTTTGCCAAGCAGACTTTTTCCCTTTGCCACGGAATGCTGAAACGACATCGCAGCCAGTGAAGGCATGGAAGAAGAGCATCCCTTTGCTCTTTTCTGCAGGAGTGCAACACAAGTCATGTAAAGGAACCCACCTCAGGTTCTGTCCTTTGCCAAAGGCAACCCACAACTGCTGCAGACCTAGCTCCTGAAGTGCCTGCAGAACACTGACTGCGATGACGACAACATCTGTGTCGCTGGCTTTGACCATGATGACTTTGCTGCCTGCTTCTGTTGCATGCCTGGCATGCACAAAGATCCGCGTGTCAGCTTCTTCATGACTGCATGGTACCACCCCAGCCAGATTAATAGCGCAGTTGCAGACAGCATCTTCTTCCTTGGTCACAATGACCACATTTGGTGTGGCCACACATGCAATCTTATCAGCCAGAAAGTTGAACAGCTCGGCTTTGTTGTCATTTTCTCTCAGGAAGTTTCGCCAGTTTGAGGGAATTTTGCCATTCCCTGTCACCCTGCGTCTCACCCCGCGTCCTCGCTTTGATCTAGTTTTAGCTTTCAGACTAGATGGCCGGTAGACATCAAACACAATGTCTGTTCTCTTGTACTTGGTAGAGAATGCTTGTATTCTAGGAAGGACATCGAGCATTGCGTACTCTTCGAACGTCTTTGAACTCCGTGGGGGCAGACTGTTCACCAACGCTGCACCATCAATGATGATGGTGTCGGTGTCTGGCTCTGCCTCAGGGGTTGTAACTTGGCTCTGAAGAATGGTAGTGAGGTGGGATTTCTGACAGGTGTGGAGCTTTCCACCATCACTGAGGGCAGCAGGAAATGACTGGTTCTCATGACGGAAGAACTCCTTCAAGTCACACTCTCTGCTCTGGCATGATATGAACAGCTTGGAGAACAGTTGACAGTCTTCCTTCAGCACTTTTTGCTTTGAAGAGTCAACAGAGGCTGGTACCTGTCGGAAAAAGTCAACCCTGTTCTTCTTGATTGGTTCATAGAAGGTGGATTCTTCTTCCCCTTCCAGTCCCTTCATAAACCCCTGGAAATGGACCTTGCCTTTCTCAAGGTGTGTGCCAATCAGCTCGGCAACAGTGTGGTGAGCAAGATCCTTTGTATCAAGCGAAAGCAGGTCCCGACTCTCCTCCTGGAAAGGATTGCACATATCTGTCATGGCTTGTGAGAGCTTTTCTACTTTCTCAAGGAACAGTCTTTGTGCTCGTGCTGTCTCCTCATGGTGGCTGGTGTGTTCAGTACCATCTTTGGTCCCACATGCTGCCTTATACTGTGCAACCAAGTGGCTGACTTGAGGACCAGCTATCATCCATCTTCTCAGTGCTGATGGGTCTTCAGTCACGCCAATCACACCCCCGTCTGCGTGACTCCCTCCCAGATTTCCTTGACTATGTGGAGGGGCCCCCTGACCAAGAGCAGAGCAGAATTAAAATTGGATCCCTGATCAGACTGGATCTCCTGAGGGTAGCCATAATGAGAGAAATAGACAAGTAGGTTTTTGACAACAGTCTTAGCCATCCCGTTGCGCATGGGGTAAGCATCTGGATACCGTGTTGCTACATCCATTACAGTTAGTAAAAATGTATTGCCGGCACTAGTGGGGGGCAATGGGCCAACCATATCGATAACTACTTTGCTGAAGGGCGGCCCAATGACAGGGATGGGTTGTAACGGGGCTCTCGGGATGACCTGATTGGGTTTCCCAACAACTTGACCAGTGTGACACTGTGACACCCATGACACGACACTCGCCTCGGGAGGTGTGGTGGAGTGGTCTTGCCACTGGCCTGGTAATCCAAAGGTCCCGGGTTCAAATCCCGATGTATCAATGGGAAGATATTATTGGGATGGAATTTGTGCTGTACCTAGTATCAGTGCATTACCACAAGCCCACCGAAACGTCAATAAAATACCCTCATTGTTCCCTGATTAAATAGCACTGTATGAATATTCCCATATTCAAAATATGCTATGGGGGTGCAATGCCTGGTGAGTTATCTGCTCAACAGGTGGCGTTGTGTGTGTGTAGGTGTGAGAGTCCGAGTGTATGGGGTGAGACAGTGAAGCACGGGAACGAGGTGGCTTCAGAGATGGGGTCGTTTCGGGCCATGAGTGAGCACCGTGCCTCATGTGAAGGCAAGATGGAAGGTGCTCGTTGTACTCTACGTGCTTCACATGTCTCACTCCCTAGACTGGAACAAGACCTCACGGGCTTCACTGTTCATTGTAAAGAGGTGAATGTTAAGGCTCTCAGCCTATGCCCGAGAGGAAGTAAGTTGGAATATAGAAAAAAAAAAAAAAAAAAAAAAAAACCAAGGCCACCAGAAAAGCTTGCTCAGAGCTGCCTCCATCTTACGTGCCCCCAGGTGCCCTGCCAAAGGCACATCATGAGCTAATCTCAATAAGCTCTCATGGCACACCCTCGGTACTACTAACTGGTCCACTAATCCTGACCCGCCATCCCACTTTTTCTTGGGATCCTGATGTCTCCAATACAAGATCCCCTCGGACAAGAAAAAATCACCAGGCTGCGCATCCCCATCGCTCTCCAGTTCGACAGCACCATTACCACACGCCCTGACTTCAGGATCTTCCAGCTGCAAGGAACATATATCAGCAGGTGCGAGATTATCCAAGTTCATCTTAAATAATTTATTTCCACCTCCAATGTCCCGCTGAGCCATCCTTTCCTCACGTGTAGAATTTTGTATAAGATGTTGTAGCAGTATCTAAGTTGAATGTTTTCGCTTATTGTCGCTAAGTTAGTTGAACTTGCTCGGTGGAGCGCAACAGTCTTTATTGTTTTTATATATAGTGCCTTGTGTCGCAACAGTGTGTGGTACTATGAGAAGCTTTCTAGTTAGATATGAAGAACTTAGTCAAGGGTCTTATATCTTGGGGGAGGTGTGATGCTTCTGCATAGTAGCCACGTGCGGGCATGCGCGCGCGTCGGCTGCCCAGCCGTTTAGAAACCGGCTGGTGGCAGCCGGCCGGCAGGCTTTTTCTTAGTATATATCCTACGACAATGTAACTAATGTCTGGGATATTCTTATGTTGTTTCACAGCTTGCAGCTGCCCTTATTCTTAACCAACGCATCTTAGTATATTTTATTCTCGATAGTTGATTGTTTAATTTTAATATATAAGATGTAAGTCTAGTGAGAGTGGGAGGAGACGAGCGGGAGAGAGAGACTGGCTGGGGGACGTTGCTTCGCGCGGAGAGTCTAGCTTGGGACGAGCCTGATGTTGCCAATTTGATTGCAACGTTAGGCTTAGTTTCGACTCACGCACGGGGTAGAGGATTTTGACCCGGCAACTGTGTTGAGTGTTGCCAAGCATGGGATGTATTTTGCATGCCTAGGGTGGGGTCCAGACAGACTCAGAGCTCACCTCACTGTCGTACCCTTCGGACCCCCTTGATATCTATCCCTCTCAACCCCACATAGAAACTTTCTCTCTTACTTTGTATACCTTCTTTCCACTACTTGACCAATCTATTTAATTATCCCATCCCCTTGATAGACCTTATATCTATTATTGTATTAACAACGAGCTCTCAGATAATTAGATAGGATTTTGGGCCTTATGCAGAGATGTAATTGTTAATGAGACCTAGGAAGCTTTTTTGTTGTCTCATATTTGGTGGTTTTATGCTTGCTAGTGTGTTCTTGTGTCAGGTTAGCAGGGGCTAGACCGGAGGGGAGGCTTTTTGCGATCCTTTAAGTAAAGTCTGCTGGTGCGAGTCCTGTGGACCCGCACGACTTTACTAGGATACCCGTGGGAGTCTGGGGGCATTTTCTTGTCTGTGTCCCTGTGTGTCTAGTGTTGTGTTGTGTGAGGGCCCTTGCCTAGTCCACTCAGCACTGCGCTAGCACATCTTGCTTTTGTTTTAGGGTCGCCAGGAGAGAGTCAGATACTTGCGATCTGAGTCTCTCAAGAGAGCACCCTTTCAATTAGAGTAATTTGGCGCACAGACTTGGGAACGTCCCTAGGCTAGAGCAGGTGGCTCAGCCCGGGTATCCGAAGCCTATATCCTTCCGGCTAGACCTCTGCCGCCTGGCAGATTAACAGCTAGGGGTTTATTATCTCTGCATGCTTGTTATTGTGCCACAGTTTACCGTTTTTGTGAGCATTGTGAGTCAGGGTGTGGCTTAGAGACTCTGTCCGAGCAGGCTTGCCTGACTAAGAGTGAGAAGCACACCTGTATGTGGTTATGTTGTGAGTTGCTGCCTTTATTTAATTATACCTATGCCATTATACACTGTATGGCCTATCACTAGTATTTATTCCTGCTTATGAGTTAAGAGTTCTCTAAATCCGTAACTTACTTTCTTTGCTAAGCATCAGATCCTACAGTAGCCGCATGCAGTTTAGAGACCCGCATCTTGTCTACCTGTACGATGTTTTGAGGACTGTTTGCTTTCACACTCTTTCACGCAGGGGTGATTAGTTATATTAATTAACGTAACGTTAAATGTACTTTCTTCTAGTTTGTTATAAAATTGTTTCTGCAATTTAATTCCGTTATCTATCTTTTCCTTGAAGCTTTAAGTCAACTTAATTGTGTGATCTTTCATATAGCCTGCTTGACTATCATCAGTCTATAGTGTGTGCACCCTGTAACCGAGTCATAGGATACCTCGTTGTCCAGGCAGGACTCTTGACGGTTTAGGGTGGTTTGTTGCCTGGGTTTATAGATAAGGGTTGGATCTAGCGTTTTCCGTTGTTGCTTGTTGCCGCATACCTAGTCCAATAGAAAGAGCCCAGTGTTTATATATCCCAGGACGTAACAGTTATTTGTTTCTTCGACCAGGTATTCCATGACCTTGTCGTCATAGAAGTCACAAACAAGTTCACTAGGGGTTGCATCTGGGCCACAGGGATATGCTGCTGTCACCGCTGAGCCAATCTGATCCTCGTCAAAAGCACGACAATCTGTCTCAAAATCTGCCCCATCAGTCCATACAAACAACTCCAATGAAGGCTGACGCCCACACCCACGCCCACGCCCACGGGCAGCGGCGTCGGCAGGCTGAGATGCACGCCCACGACCTCTAACTCGCCGTGTTGGTCTCTCCTCTTCTTCCACTTCCTCTTCCTTATGCTCCTCAGGTGATGTCAGGTCATCTGGGGCAATGTCAAGCTCATCAACCTAGACTTCGGGGGTTAATTCCGGCGAAGAAGTGACCGGGCGTCGGCAGCATGGAGGGCGGGAAGCAGTGGGGGGTGGAACAATGGGAGCCTCAGCCTCGGGAGTTGGACTCCTTTCTCAACGAGCTGAGGGCTTCTCCCCTCCAAATAATGCTCTTCGATGTGATGAGGGCTGTGGCACACTGTGGGAGGACAATGCCACACCACTAGTACCACTTGAAGAGGCCCTTTGCTCATCGTGAGGGAGAGATGAAGTCGAGGGCTGTAGGTGACCCGCGCGGCATCCCGGGTCAAGGCGTCGGAACAAAGGAATGCGGGTGGACACTAGAGCAGGGTCGGCATCATTGTAACTATCACTATCACTTTTGCCTTCCCTTGCTTCCTCTGCCACCCTGCGTGCTTTTTTGGCCGCACTTTTCACCAAAGTCTTCTTGTAAAAGTATTTGCCCACTTTCAAGGGCGTACGAGCAGGCAAGGGGGAAGGCCCCAGGGTAGGCCTAGGCTGACCAAGCAAAGATGGCGACAGGGTAGGCCTAGCCTCAACCACACTAGGAAGCTCAATTTCACCTTCCTTCACCACTTCTATATCAGGGTCCTCGCTACTGTCTGCTCCCTCAAACAAATCAACACCATCATCACCCTCAAAGCCCACAAAATCATCATCTTCACTCTCACTTATGAAGATTTCTTTGTCTACCAAGCTTTCACCACTGCTTTCTTCAGTCAAAATGGCAAAATGTTCTCTCTCAATAGCACTATCACTCAATGAACGTTTCACTTTCTTACGTTCAGGCTTTTTAGCGATTGCAACAGGCATTGACATAGCTAGCGGGGTAGCAGTGGGGCGCGCAGGAGGTTGCAGGGAATCGGACACGTCAGAAGATTTTTTTCGCAATATCTCGCTATGGCGGGCACGTACGGACTGATAACGGTAGTAGTTAAGGATTGGTGGCGCTGCGATCACCCCTGCAAAGGAAATTTTCACCGCGCGGATTTCAAAGCACACTTTCAACCATACAGATTTTAAAATGACACCCGGGCTCCGGTCCATCAGCCGCGGTGTCATTTAAAATGAAACCCAGGCAGAAAGGGTTAAGAAATTTGTCATAATGTTCCGAAAGTTGTGAGAGACATGATCTTCCCGCTCTGAACCCATGTTGACCGGTGTTGTGTAGTTCATTTACCTCCATGAATGTTAAGATTTTGCAAAGCAGGACTCGCTCGAAAACTTTAATGATGTGTGAGGTTAGAGCTACCGGGCGGTATTTGTTTTGGTAGTGCTTTACTCCCTCCTTTATGCAGTGGGGCAATTATTGCATTTGTCAAGCTATCTGGTATTTAACCAGTGATTAGACTCCTTCTCCACATTATAGCCAGGGGTTTTGAGAGGTTTTCCTTACATTTCTGCATTAGGATCGAATTCCATGAGGCCGGGCCTGGTGCCGAGTAGGATGGCATGTTGGAAATGGCCTCTTCTATATCTTTTGGACCAAAATCAATATCCAGCACCTGGTTCCGCGGGGGACGTTTCCATGAAGAATAATTATATGATGGTCCCTGATGGCTTTTGTTTCATCAGGCTCCCTAAAGGCCATTTCATACTGCCTGTGTAAGAGCTCACTCATTTCCTGTTTGTCCCCTGTGAATGAGCCGTCCCCTTTGCTTAGTGGGCCGATGTTTGATGCTGTTTAACCCTTCCCACCCGGGGGCCCACTCCTAAGGACAGTGTCAGGGACCCGGGCGATTTGGCCAAAAAACGTCTAGGCCATGGCTACCGTATCTTTTTTAATTTAACTGCTAGAAATTTCCCACACATCCCTAAACGTATTGCGGTTTCCAATCTGTAGACTGGCGTTGAGTAGAGCTCTGCAAGTCAACTGGTTCAGTTGTGATGACGATTTCCGTGGAGCGAATTTTTCCGCGATGTTGACAATATCGGAGCTTTTCAGACACTAATTACGTCATATCATACGACAACAACATTGATCCGACGTCTCCTTCTTGTTTTCGGAGGTGCGGTGACACAATGACCGGCTTTGTTTACATGCGTCGGACGCTCGGCGTTCAGACCAAGCTGAATTGGATTTCAAGCTTACTGCCTGTTATAAGGACGCCCGGGTTCCTGCCCATCTGCCGCAGTGTCATTATAAAAGGACAGCCGGGCTGGAAGGGTTAAAGCATGGTTCACACATAGACGAGTCGGTGCCCAAATCCAACACTAGTGATGAAATTTTGCTATTCGGCATTGACTTGTCAACACTCTGCAACACTCGTGTAGACTCGTGTTACACTTGTGTATACTCTCCGTGTATCGGGGCTGTGTCCTGGGTACTCGCCACGTGGCCCAAAAATGTCATACATGCATGAAATTTCTTGTCCCTGTCACAAGTCCGAAGGATATACGTGTGGACTAGTGTTGACTCTTGTTGACTCTTCGTGACTCGTGTTGACTCTTGTTACACTCTTGGGTGAATCAGGAACCTGCACAATGGGGGCCACTCTTGGGAGCACTCAATGTGGCTCTTGTTACACTCTTGTTGACTCTTGTTACACTCTTGTTGACTCGTATTGACTCGTATTGACTCATACCGACTCTTTGTTTTCGTACCCTGGAATTTGATCGTTATTTTTCAAATTTATGCCACTCGTGTTGGGTTCCTGTTACACTCGTGATGACTCCGTTACTTGTGCGGAATCTTGAATGAACACGTGTTGACTCGTATTGACTAGTGTTACACTCGTGTTGACTCGGGATCGGTTACTACTCGTGTAGTAATCGGCCTCCAGCAACGCCGATAATCGAAGAGTGTCACTCGTGTTGGACTCGGGCACCAACTCGTCTATGTGCGAACCATGCTTTAGCCTTTCGTTAGGCATATGAAAAGAAGTACTTGGAATTTTCCTTTATACCTGCAATAGCTTTCCTCTCCTCTTCCATATGTTGTAGTTCATATGATATTCTTAGTCTTTGTTCTATTTCCACAATTTCTCTATCTATTTTGGCCTTTTGCCTATCCTGTAGATATTTATGCGTGCGTCATTGTGTGAGTAATTTTCTTCTTCTGTACAGCCTCTTTCTTTCCCGATCTTGTTTGCTTCTTCGTCTTGTTTGTCTTGCAGGTGTATGGTGGCTACAGATTGGGTCATGGTTTCTGTTATTAGGACTAGACATTCTGCTGGTGAAACGTTTTTCATTAAATCTTCCCAGTCTATGTCCTCCATTTCTTGATTTACCTCTTCCCACCTAATGTTTTTGTTATAGAAGTTAAATTTGCTGAGAGGGCCGGTTTTTGGTCTCGATTCTGAGGTTGTCTGTACACTTGCTATTATTGTTTTGATCTCAATTAATTTATGATCTGAGTATGTTGTGTCCGATATGTTAATGCTGTGTACTAGAGAGTCGTTGTTAGTGAAGACCAGGTCTAAGATATTGTTTTCCCTTGTGGGCTCGGCAATATGCTGGGTAAGACTAAAAAAATTGCATAGTTTAAAAAGCTCTTTCGTATTTGCTTCTCTGGTGTTATTTGCCACTACCTGGTTTTCTAGTTGTCTCCATTTAATGTTTGGTAAGATAAAGTGTCCTAGCTACATAATATTTGGTGTTGGGTTCCCCAGGGTTTCTACTTCTGATTATATTTTGCTGAGCTGGGTTTTGAGTCCGGAGGCCTGTATGTTACAATAACTGCTAAATTTATGGATTCTATTTCAACTCCCAGTATTTCCACCACTTCATTACTGTTATATAGGAATTCAGTACATATCAGTGAGTCGTGAATATACAAGGTTACACCTCCACGTGTTTTATGTGTTCTGTCTGCCCTATGTAGGTTATAACCAGGAATCCATACTTCACTATCCTCTTGATCCTTAATGTGAGTTTCTGTGAGAGCTGCAAATATAGCGTTTCCTTCTTCTAGCAGGCCCCTAATAAATGGTACTTAGTTTGTGGTTATGTTATTTAGGCCTTGGATATTTGCAAACAAGAGTGGGGAGAGATTGTTTGGAGTACTGTGTTTCTAAGTCTTCAAGAGGTATTCACCACTGTTGAGGGGCCAGGAGGTGTGCTAGGTATTTGATGTGTTCTCCCATCTCCCTCAATCTTTTCATCTTCATCTGCCATTTCCCTCCTTGCTTTCTTCCTCTGTCTCGTCCTCGCGAAGCTGGAGAGTTTTTTGGTAACCAGTACCATTTGTGATGTTTCTTGCATACCTCCATGTACCTCTAATATGAAAATCATATTATAATTTTAAGAACCTTAACCCTTATTTAGCGGGGTCGGACTTAAGTCCGATACGAGAAAATTGGACTAAATGGCGGGGTCGGACTTTAGTCCGTGGGCGTATTCCCGCCCTAATTTAGGTGGAAAGCGAAACTTGGTGGTCAGGCGGTGTACTACAAGGACCCACCCACACATCCCCACTGCGTGACCTTGACTAAGTGACCCTCAAGCAGCCATAATGGAAGGTCAAGATTTGCCCGTGTTCGATTCGGTGGCTGCCATCCCTAGTGCGTCGCGCCACCCTACTAACCACGCCCGGCTTACCACCCAGGAACTAGATATCATGCTGAAATCTTCAGAACTTTCTAATAAGCTGTTGGATGAAACCGTCGAAGGTCTGGGTGAGAGTTTTGGTAGTGTGGATGACTCGGAAGACGAAAATAACCCGATCATAGGCTTTCACCCCAAGCATAATTTGCGTGGGGTGGATGTTGTGATTGATATTGGACAGGCCCTTGAGCAAATTGGAGACGTTCCTGATGAAGAACATACTGGTGTGGGTGTTGGTAAGTACAATTTATTTTTTATAATTGCTTGAAAATGTGATTGCAAGCATTTTATCACCTTACGAGCGGCTGGTGGAGTATATTTCACTGTGCCGCCCAGCGTTTTTTTTTTTTTTACCCTAAATGGGGTTGTTCCGTGCTCTTTTTCATGCATAAACAAGACCCAGAGCGTAATGCAAGTATGTATCCTGAAAGTGCGTAAATTGAGCTTTCCAATGACACCCGAACCATCCTTTTACGATCACTGGTTGTCTTTCAACGATCGTAAAACACAAGTGCAAAAACCCTAAAATACGGTAATTTCCTTATATAATTCCCTGTGTGGCGAGCGGTCTTGAGGTAATTTATGCTCCTAATCACCGCTCCGCTCTCTCTCAGAGCACATTACGTCCTCAAAATTGCACTCTACAAGATATTTCCTTTGCATTTTATAGCGTATTATTTGCAGGCGTTCGGTAAATTTCTTACGGTAATACAAACAACGAAAGATTGAATATTGGTGCTTGGCATTATATGATTGTGGAGAACAGATGTAGGCCTACCGTATATATTATGTTTTCATATATATGATTCATGTGTAACATTTTTATATTATCACGACTCTCTCTTTCTCTCTCTCTGGCTCACTCTCTTTGTTTGTACTCCTTTGTACTCTCTGTGTCTGATGTAGGCCAGGGCACGCCCCTAACTAATCTCTTCCCTCCCAGGGGAAATCATACCTTGCAGATGTTTTTGACCTCCCCTCTCGCTCTGTCTGTCTCTTCCTCTCTGGGTCTACCTATACTGCATGTGACATTGAAATTGCTTGAGTTTTATTGCAAGCATTTTATAGCGTATTATTTGCAGGCGTTCGGTAAATTTCTCACGATAACCATTTCTCACGATAATACAAGCAACAACGAAGCTTGGCGAAGATTGTGGTCTACAATATACCTTTTTATAATTGCATGTGACCTTGTAATTGCTTGAAAGTTTGATTGCAAGCATTTTATAGCGTACTATTTTCAGGGGTTCAATAAATTTGATAAATATATCAAAATAAGTCCTGTGGGACTATGAAATAGCTATTATTGGAGAAGGAAAATATTTTGTTCATCCCTCCACTGGAACATCAACAACAATGTCAACAACGTATCGCCGTCGACAATCGTAAGATTCAGAGTCGTAAAGATTCCAGGACGAGCTCAATAGAAAATGAATGAATGAAATGAATGAGTGTGCAGTACTGCCAATACGTATAGCGACTTCCGCTAGATCTAGAGACCTTTACTTCGATCTAGCAGCAATGACTTACACTAGCGTTTTTTTTTTTGAAATTTCAGAACAATTTCGAAGTGATATTATATGGATTTTGCCAATTCATATTTCTAGTGGTATTTATCATGTCTTACATATAACAATATATGCTAGCGGATTTAACTTCAATTGGTAACCCTCCCGCTCCAGTCGGCTCCAAGAAAATCGATAATGGTGGCACTTTAGTAAACAGGTGATAAACAAAACCGCATGCGGATCGGTTTGGTGTATCGGTATTATGGTAAGTTGGCTACCTACTATTGTTTATACGATATAGTAAGTAATGATAAGTAAATTATTATATATTATATATAAAACAAAAACAAAATTCCTGCAAAGCAAGCGAAACAGAGAGAGAGAGAGAGAGAGAGAGAGAGAGAATGCAGAAACTGAACTGAAGAAAGAGTGAAAAAGATATAATAATACAGAAATATTACAAGCAAATAAATGAAATAGAGGGATTAGTTAGAGAAAATAATGAGAAATACATAATACGGATGAGGAAGAGGGAAAGCGAGCGAGCCAGAGAGAGAGAGAGAGAGAGAGAGAGAGACACACACACACAGGAGGAGTGAGAGAGATTAGAGAAAATAGAGAGATTGCAAGCATTTTATAGCGTATTATTTGCAGGCGTTCAGTAAATTTCTTACGGTAATACAACCAATGAAAGATTGAATATTTGTGCTTGGCATTATATGATTGTGGGGAACAGATGTAGGCCTACCGTATATATTATTTTTTCATATATATGATACATATGTAACATTGTTATATTATCACGACACTCTCTCTCTCTCTTGTCTCTTCCTCTCTGGGTCTACCTATAGCCTACATTTATAATTGCATGTGACCTTGAAATTGCTTGAGAGTTTGATTACAAGCATTTTATAGCGTATTATTTGCAGGCGTTCAGTAAATTTCTTACGGTAATACAAACAACCAAACAACGCAAGATTGAATATTTGTGCTGCACATCCCTCATACGAAATACCATTCCCACCGTATAGAGAGAATACAGAAACTGAACTGAAGACAGAGTGAAAAAGATATAATAATGCAGACTATTACAAGCAAATAAATTAAATAGAGGGATTAGTTAGAGAAAATAATAATGAGAAATACATATACGGATGAGGAAGAGAGAAAGGGAGCACAAGAGAGGGAAAGCGAGCGAGCCAGAGAGACAGACAGACAGGAGGAGTGAGAGAGATTAGAGAAAATAATAATGAGAATTACATATACGGATGAGGAAGAGAGAGAGAGACAGAGCGCGCGAGAGAGGGAAAGCGAGCAAGCCAGAGAGAGAGAGAGAGAGAAAGAGAAAGAGAAAGAGAGAGAGAGACAGAGCGCGCGAGAGAGGGAAAGCGAGCGAGCCAGAGAGAGAGAGAGAGAAAGAGAGACAGACAGACAGACAGACAGGAGTGAGAGAGAGAGAGAGAAAGAAAGAGAGAGAGAGAATACAGAAATAAGGAGAAATAAGAGAAAAATAAGACCGATTACCAAAGGAATAGTAGACGCGCGAGAGGCCGAAGTCAGGCCAACGCGAACGCAACCGAACGCGCCTGGGAAATAGACCAAAAAGTACCCCCTCTTCCTCACCTCTTCCCACCCTCCACACTCATTCATAACATCCATTCATAGACTTATATGGGGAGACGAAGAGTTGCTCTTTCCAAAAATGATAGGTTGGTTCGCATTGGAGCCATAGTAACAGCGCTAGGGCGAGTGAAATTGAGCGAATATTTCGGGATTATGCCCGCTGAGCGGTACAGTGTAAAATACCTTACCACCCGCTAAATAAGGGTTAATAACATCAGCAATAATAACAAACTAGAATTCTCATGCGTCTCATATTCCAAAACGCCCCAACCAGACACCTGAATTAAAGCGGATCACTACCTGCCCGAGCCGAGAATTTGGTAGGCAAAGTTGAATCCACTTTCGGGTACCTCTCCTCTCGGGGCTAATGTGCTTAACCCTCCTCTAGCAGGTGCTCTGTGGCCGTTTTGGGCCTTTCCGGGCCGTTCTGACTGCTATATCAACCATCAGTATGAAAGGAACTGTATTGCGCCGAAAACTAGGTGGAAATCGCTACACAATGACGCCACATACAGCTACGTAGCACTCGTGGAGCACTGACAGTGTTACCTCGAAGATGGAAGTTTAGCTGATTTTGCTACCTTGCTCACTTTTAGCGAACTATTGGTTACACTGTCATCCTCACGCGCGGTGGGGGAACTGGAGTTAGTGTGGGCCGGGAGGCCACAGATGTCGGACGTATGGATCATTACTATCCCACCCATTTTCACTCGATTTCCACCCTTTTTTCACCCGTTTTTTGCCAGTTTTTTCAACTCGACTTATGTGGTGTGCCGCTTTTTAACCCTTTACGAGCGGCCTATGCGGTTTATTTATATGTACCGCCCAGCGGGGTGTTTTTAGCCAAAATAGGGCTGTTTACGTGATCATTTTCATGCCTAAATAAGACCCAGAACGTAAAACAAGTATCTATCCCTGAAAGGGCATAAACAGAGCTTTCGAATGACACCATAACGATCCTTTTATGATGGCTAGTTTTCTTGCAATAACCGTGCAACGCGAGTGCAAAAAGCATGTAATTAGCCACTTTCCTGATACAATTCCGTATATAGCGAGTGAGAGAGGTAGGAGGGAGGTGAGATTCGTGTCAGTAGGTTCGCCGCGGTGGTCTGGAGCAGTCATACACTCGCTACTCTCCTGCCACCACTTGTCTCTCTCTCTCAGCAACATTACGTGCTGAAATTGCCACTCGAGTTATGTCGAGCTCCGCCACATAGTCCAGCTTTATTCAACTCGACTTATGTGGTGAGCCGCTTTTTAAGGGTTAAGGGTTAATAGCTGGTTAGTTCAACTCGGAATAAACTTCCATAGGGGTTAGCCAAAATCCCCTTAAAAAGTATATACAAGTGTGAAGTGTGTGAAGTGACCAAGAAGAAGTGGTGTAGGCGAGCTAGAAGTGTATATTCTAGTTAGAGCGTGTGAAGAGGACATCCCCCTGGTGTCAACAGGAGTGACCAACGGACTCAGTTGCCACGTGTGACCAGATCTCTCATGTGCTCTAACTTCTAGACTTCCGACATATTAAGTGCCTCTCGTTCGATAGTGTTTTGATGATTATTTGTGTAGTACTTATTTTATTATTCCAAATACAGTTTACTACTACGGTGGGGGATAATTCGACAGTCATTTAGAGGTTTGTATACTTTATTTAACAACCTTACTACTACCCTAGTAACTATTTCTCTGTTCGGGTCGAAATGAGTTCAAGACACAGATTGAATATATTCGTCGACCCACCATAGGATGTACATTGGAACTTTAGAACTAACGTTACAACCTATTTTGGATTCCCGCTATTCAGGTATTGACTCACTTCGACTTCGATCCAAAGTCACGTTACTAGTCTCTAAAATGATATAATTTTACCAGGCCCTGCTGTGTCTACTCCAGAGACCAGGGCATTAATAAATCTAACCTTTATTTCCCGATATAGAAGAAGAAATTTATTCTTAACTAAATTATAAAATAAGATAAATTTACCGAGCCCTACTGTGTCTTCTCAGAGACCAGGGCGTTAATACCTCTGACACTTTTAGATTCTATATTCTCTTAACCCTATACAATATATCTACTCAAACGACCAGGGTGTTACTACACTTGCCCTCGATTGTCCTATCTATAACACTATTAGATTATATGTTCTCTTAACCCTATACAATATATTTACTCAAACGACCAGGGCATTACTACACTCTTAGATTATATGTTCTCTTAACCCTGTTACCAATAAATCATATGTTACATATATCACCTATTCAATAATAAAACTCAGTAAATGGCGTACTATGCTCAGTACCTCAAAACCCCTACGAGAACAAGATTCACCGCTTTTAATCCTCTACATAGATTCTGTGATTACAGTATTATCCTGGACTTAATGCTCGTAACGCTTACCACGAAACTGACCGAATATTCCTTCAACCAATATACCTGATAATGTTTCCTTTTGTGACGCTTCTGCATAGTAGCCACGTGCGGGCATGCGCGCGCATCGGCTGCCCAGCCGTTTAGAAACCGGCTGGTGGCAGCCGGCCGGCCGGCTTTTCCTTAGTATATATCCTACGACAATGTAACTAATGTCTGGGATATTCTTATGTTGTTTCACAGCTTGTAGCTGCCCTTATTCTTAACCAACGCATCTTAGTATATTTTATTCTCGATAGTTGATTGTTTCATTATAATATATAAGATGTAAGTCTAGTGAGAGTGGGAGGAGACGAGCGGGAGAGAGAGACCGGCTGGGGGACGTTGCTTCGCGCGGAGAGTCCAGCTTGGGACGAGCCTGATGTTGCCACGTGCATCTGATTGCAACGTTAGGCTTAGTTTCGACTCACGCACGGGGTAGAGGATTTTGACCCGGCAACTGTGTTGAGTGTTGCCAAGCATGGGATGTATTTTGTATGCCTAGGGTGGGGTCCAGACAGATTCAAGACTCAGAGGTCACCTCACTGTCGTACCCTTCGGACCCCCTTGATATCTATCCCTCTCAACCCCACTTAGAAACTTTCTCTCTTACTTTGTATACCTTCCTTCCACTACTTCACCAATCTATTTAATTATCCCATCCCCTTGATAGACCTTATATCTATCATTGTATTAACGACGAGCTCTCAGATAATTAGATAGGATTTGGGCCTTATGCGGAGACGTAATTGTTACTGAGACCTAGGAAGCTTTTTTGTTGTCTCATATTTGGTGGTTTCATGCATGCTAGTGTGTTCTTGTGTCAGGTTAGCAGGGGCTAGACCGGAGGGGAGGCTTTTTGCGATCCTTTAAGTAAAGTCTGCTGGTGCGAGTCCTGTGGACCCGCACGACTTTACTAGGATACCCGTGGGAGACTGGGGGCATTTTCTTGTCTGTGTCCCTGTGTGTCTAGTGTTGTGTTGTGTGAGGGCCCTTGCCTAGTCCACTCAGCACTGCGCTAGCACGTCTTGCTTTTGTTTTAGGGTCGCCAGGAGAGAGTCAGATACTTGCGATCTGAGTCTCTCAAGAGAGCACCCTTTCAATTAGAGTAATTTGGCGCACAGACTTGGGAACGTCCCTAGGCTAGAGCAGGTGGCTCAGCCCGGGTGTCCGAAGCCTATATCCTTCCGGCTAGACCTCTGCCACCTGGCAGATTAACATCTAGGGGTTTATTATTTCTGTATGCTTGTTATTGTGCCACAGTTTACCGTTTTTGTGAGCATTGTGAGTCAGCGTGTGGCTTAGAGACTCTGTCCGAGCAGGCTTGCCTGACTAAGAGTGAGAAGCACACCTGTATGTGGTTATGTTGCGAGTTGCTACCTTTATTTAATTACACCTATGCCATTATACACTGTATGGCCTATCACTAGTATTTATTCCTGCTTATGAGTTAAGAGTTCTCTAAATCCGTAACGTACTTTCTTTGCTAAGCATCAGATCCTACAGTAGCCTCATGGAGTTTAGAAACCCGCATCTTGTCTACCGGTACGATGTTTTGAGGACTGTTTGCTTTCACCTTCTTTCACGCAGGGGTGATTAGTTGTATTAATTAACGTAACGTTAAATGTACTTTCTTCTAGTTTGTTATTAAATTGTTTCTGCAATTTAATTCCGTTATCTATCTTTTCCTTGAAGCTTTAAGTCAACTTAATTGTGTGATCTTTTATATAGCCTGCTTGACTATCAGCAGTCTATAGTGCGTGCACCCTGTAACCGAGTCATAGGATACCTCGTTGTCCAGGCAAGACTCTTGACGGTTTAGGGTGGTTTGTTGCCTGGGTTTATAGATAAGGGTTGGATCTAGCGTTTTCCGTTGTTGCTTGTTGCCGCATACCTAGTCCAATAGAAAGAACCCAGTGTTTATATATCCCAGGACGTAACAAATGGCGACCTTGCATAGGATTTACTGAACAGAGGAATATAGTGGTCATTTGTTTTGAGATTCCTTATGATTAGAGGAATACAGTGGACATAACAGTTCTTTTTTTGGAGCAACCAATATAACACATTAAAGACTTTAAATAACATTAGTATATACATACTTGCATAGGAGATAAGGTACATTCTATAACTGTGATAATTACTGCAGTACACAAGCATGTCTAATACATCAGAACACAGTGATGGGTCAGGTCACGATACGGGCTCGGAGGGAGAAAGACCTGTGGAGTGGCTAGTCGATAGCGAGGAGGGTGTTAGAAGATTTTTAGAGGTGCCCCTTACCGCTGACAGGGTGTTGAAGCTGAATAAGTATGGCTTAAAGTGTGTGGCAGGTCTTCAGGGTCACCAGGGTTTAAGTGGCATGAGGAAAGATCAGCTGAGGACTTTGATATTGGGTTTAGAAGGGAGAGACCTGGGTGGAGAGGCGACTTGGGGCCCCGGTCCCCAGCCCCCCCTCCACTCTACCCCCATATCAAACGTCAGGATGCCTGAATTTAGTACATACCCCCAAGTTGATGGTCAATGGCAGCGTGGAATTCAATCACAGGGACCCTCTCCATTAAATGCACCTTCCCCTCCTCAAGGGTTGACTCCAGATTTGTTGTTTTGGCTTGAGATGGCCAAGGTTGAGGTTGCTAGAGCTCAGGTTGAGGCTACCGAAAGACAGGCTAGAGCTCAGGCTGAGGCTGCAGAGAGAACAGCTATACGATAGGCTGAACTGCAGGCAGAGTCTACTAGGTATCGGGCTGACAGGGAGCTGGAGAGATCTCGAGTGGAGGTAACAGGGCAAAATATTGGGGGAGGTAACAGACATCGGGACCAATCATTGTCGCGCCTGCTTAAACTAGTTCCTGTGTTCAATGAATTATGTGTGACTGAGTTTTTTATGCGATTTGAGAAGAAGTGTCAGGAACACCAGTGGCCTCAGGAAAAGTGGGCAGCATTAGTTTCATCAAGACTCCTAGGAAAGGGGCTAAAAGCGTATGATGCACTACCTTTAGAGTCCTGTGTAGTTTATGATGAGCTAAAGAAGGCTGTGCTACGGGCCTATGAGTTACAACCATAAACTTACCGCTTGAAGTCTCGGGGTGTTACTAAGGGCAAGGATAGTACCTTCCTAGAACACGCCCGGGACTTGTCTGGTGCACTACGACATTGGCTGCGTTCTGAGAGGGCAGCTACTTTTGAGGAGTTGAGTGAGCTGGTTCTCTTGGAGCAGTTCTTTAAGTGCACAGGCGGGGACTAACATTAAATATAAAGGAAAAAAATCCTAGAACTCTCCAGGAGGCAGCAGAAATGGCTGACCTCCGACTGTCATTAATTCGAGGGTGCGGAGCAGCAGCTAGGAGTGAGTCGGGTGCAAAGGATCGTACCCCTCCCCCTCCCAAGAATTTTGATACACATAAATACACAAAACCATCTAGCACTGACAATAAAACTGAACATAAACCAAATACCGTCCTGTATAAGAAGTCTAATGGTACCTCCCACTCCCAAGGGAAACCAAAGAGTAAAGAGTACTTTGCATGTCACAAGGAGGGTCACTTTGCAAATGCTTGTCCGAACAAGCCACCAAACAAGGTTGTGTCATTGGCCCGCAGCATAGGGGTGTCGCCTATATCTTCTGAGTTTGCCAAGGGTAGTTCGTCAGAGGTTGGGACACAGCCTGTGTTCAAGAGTCCGGAAGGCTCGAACCCTGTCCGCGACGTCTTTGGGGGTCATAGAGGGCATGGTTTTGTGAGGTGGGCTGGCGAAAGGCGAGGAGTTAAGCTATTGCGTGATATTGTGGCTTCTCAGACCTTGATAAGGAACTTTACTGGTAGACCGATTAACGCTGCTCGGGTGGTGGTAGTTCAGGGGATCAATGCTACGAAGTCCTACCCGCTGGTGCGGATGGAGCTGGAGGTGGGTGGTGTGGCGAAGGAGCTGGATGTCGGAATTGTAGAGAACTTTCCTGTTGGGGGCGTCGACCTCCTCCTCGGCAACGACTTTGCGGTGCCTGCTTCTAAGGTTTCACCCTTGCTCATTGCCGAGAAGGCGGCCGACGTTAGTAGGGAGGAACAGGAGTGAGTTGAGAAGTGTAGCGTACAAACCATGGCGTGTGTTGTGACGCGTTCTCAGACATCCGGAGCCTTGCAGCCACCACCTCAGTCTATCAAACCGCGGAGGAAAGGTCACAAGAACACAGGAAGTGTTGGTCAATTGGAGAGTTTTGAGCCGGCAGTGTTTCTTGGTGACTCATTATTGGCACCTATGTTAGAGTCTGGAGAGGCCCCGGGGCCTGTCACCGCTAGTGCAGGTGCAGGGCAGGAAGAGACTCTGCGACAACATTGTTATGTGCAGCGTGAGGAAAGGATGGCTCAGCGGGACATTGGAGGTGGAAATACATTTTTTAAGATGAACTTGGATAATCTCGCACCTGCTGATATATGTTCCTTGCAGCTGGAAGATCCTTAAGTCAGGGCGTGTGGTAATGGTGCTGTCGAACTGGAGAGTGATGGGGATGCACAGCCTGGTGTTTTTTTCTTGTCCGAGGGGATCTTGTATCGGAGACATCAGGATCCCAAGAAAAAGTGGGATGGCGGGTCAGGATTAGTGGACCAGTTAGTAGTACCGAGGGTGTGCCATGAGAGCTTATCGAGATTAGATCATGATGTGCCTTTGGCAGGGCTCCTGGGGGCATGTAAGGTGGAGGCAGCTCTGAGCAAGCTTTTCTGGTGGCCTGGGTTAAAGGCGAGCGTCGTGTCATGGGTGTCACAGTGTCACACTTGTCAAGTTGTTGGGAAACCCAATCAGGTCATCCCGAGAGCCCCGTTACAACCCATCCCTGTCATTGGGCCGCCCTTCAGCAAAGTAGTTATCGATATGGTTGGCCCATTGCCCCCCACTAGTGCCGGCAATAAATTTTTACTAACTGTAATGGATGTAGCAACACGGTATCCAGATGCTTACCCCATGCGCAACGGGATGGCTAAGATTGTTGTCAAAAACCTACTTGTCTATTTCTCTCGTTATGGCTACCCTCAGGAGATCCAGTCTGATCAGGGATCCAATTTTACTTCTGCTCTGTTTAAGCAGACCATGCAGCAGCATGGGATAGTGTCTGTGGTGTCATCTGCCTACCATCCCGAGAGTCAAGGAGTTTTGGAAAGGTGGCACTCGACTCTCAAGAGTATGTTGCGGTGTTATTGCATGGAAAATGGGAAGGACTGGGATCTAGGTCTCCCATACGTTTTATATGCTGCGAGAGAAGTACCTGGGGACAGCTTGGGATTTAGCCCGAACGAGTTGGTTTTTGGACACAGTGTAAGGGGGCCCCTCCACATAGTCAAGGAGATCTGGGAGGGAGTCATAAAGCCATGCTCGCTTCTAAAGTATGTAGTTGAAAGCCGTGAGAGAATGCTAAAGAGCTTGGAGGTAGCAGGTCGGAACCTTAAGAGTTCACAAGCTCAGATGAAGGACAGATATGAACAGAAGGTGAAGCTGAGGGAGTTTGAAGTAGATCAGGAGGTACTGATACTACTGCCTCTGGTGGGACACCCCTTGTCTGCCAAGTATTCTGGTCCGTATCGGGTTGTAAGGAAGGTTTCTGATCTCGACTATTTAGTAGCTACTCCTGATCGTAAGAAAAAGAACCAACTTTGCCATGTAAATCTGATGAAAGAGTATGTGAGGCGCCCCTCCGAGCCTCTCACTGTCCCGTTGTTGATCTGCAGCGATCGTGGTGGAGAAGGAGGAAGGGACAGTCAAGCTGCGGGGGAGGATAATTGGGATTGTCATGTTTCCGCGGATCAGTGGGCGGGGAATTCTAGACAAGTGGCTCACGAGTTGATATTGCACCTGCCTGAGCAACAGCGTGTAGCTGTGCAGCACTTGTTTGATTCAAACCCAGCTGTTTTCGCGGAGCATCCTGGCCTCACTACTCAAGCGGTGCACGATGTCGATGTTGGGGACCACCCGCCCTTTAAATCAGTGCCATACCGTGTTCCCCCTATTAAATTACCAGCACTTAGGGAAGAGCTGGATTATATGCTGAAACGTGGGCTGATTTCTGAGGGTGCAGTAAGGTGGACTTCCCCCGTCACATTGCAGCCCAAACCAGATGGCAAGGTGCGGTTTTGTATAGATTTCCGCAGGTTGAATGGTTTAACCCCCACAAATACATAAATGTAAAGTACTACATGTCGGATACCTAAAGGAGTAAGCAAACTATTCGATGAATGGCACTCAGCTTAAGAATGTAAACAGAGAAACCGATCTGGAAGTAACAATATCGAGTAACCTAAAACCGAGTCAACAATGTTCAGAAGTTGTTAAGAAGGCAAACAAAATAATTGGCTTTATAGGCAGGTCATTTGAGCATAAATCCAAAGAAGTTATCCTAACCCTTTACAATTCCTTAGTCCGCCCTCTTTTGGAATACTGCGTTCAATCCTGGTGCCCTTATTACCAAAAAGATATAAACAAGCTAGAACGAGTTCAACGTAGAGTTACCAAAATGATACCTAGCCTAAAGAACAAACCATACGAAGAGCGTCTTAGAGAATTAAATCTATTTCCTTTAACCCAGCGCAGATTAAGAGGTGACTTAATTCAAGTGTTCAAAATCATCAAAGGCATCGACAATATGAACTGTAGTAAGTACTTCACTATCGACCAATCTAATTACACGCGGGGAAACGGTTGCAAAATTATTGTTAAATCTTTTAACTTGCACGAATCTAAGAATTTCTTCTTCAATAGAGTTGTCAACTTGTGGAATGGGCTTCCCCGAAACGTTATAGACTGCATCACCGTTGATTCATTTAAACTCCGCCTAGACAAATATCTCTCATCAAACCCGCGACTGACTGCGTTTGTAAATGAATAACTTTATTTTATCCCCACCTCAGTTAGTAACCCATCTGTCCTCTACTAACTTCCTAATCCTGCCATGGACATTAGTTCCAGGGCAGTAATTCCCTTTCCAATGTTCCCTTTTCCACTCTAAACCACTGTTTGGACACTTGATCCTCAGTGTTTTGGAGGACAAGCAACCTAGAAGGGTCACTAGATCTGTTGTTGCTTGATTTTATTTGTACTCCTTTGTACTCCCTCTCCCTCGCGTGGACGACAGTGTGGATAAGATAGGAAAAACCAAGTTCCTCACTAAGATAGACCTTGTTAAGGGTTATTGGCAAGTGCCCTTATTTATTAGTGGCCCCTCCATCATTGACGAACATGCCTATTACATAAGGCATCCTCTTCAAACACTAATCCGCCGTAGTTTGAATCTACCGCGCAGAGCATTTAAAAACTGAGGAGCCTTCATCATGAGCGCACGCGACCTCACTCATGGCTTCAGTCATTATGAATTGGGTTCTCACTACGAAAAAACTTCGTAAAAAATAAAAACAAAAAGAAAATAAGAATAACTATCCAATAAGCTTTCCATCATATCGTGGATGTACTTGTGTGGATTTCTGACCAGACGCTGATTCAGGCGTCATTCCTCCTTCTCTGCTCTGCGCTCAGCCTGCCCGGACCTGTCTCCCCACGCTCCGCGGGTTCCGCATTTGTTGCGTCCCTAGTGAGTTTTTTCTCATTGGTTTACTCCGGGATGTATCGAGTAAGGTTAGGATATGCGTAGCAGGAGTGTCCTGGGCTGGTTGCCCGCAGTGCAGTGTATTTTGGGTCGTATGTTTGGGGCATCTATTTCGGATGTACCCTCGTGGTCCTGTTGTGGACAGGTGAATTTTTTTTTTTCACAGTTAAGCTAGCTTTGTGATGCAGGCGGCTTTCATTACGCGTTATTGCTTCCTTTTATCTTTCTGATGAGGTAGCGTATTTTTGCTGTCGTTCCCAGCGTATTTTTCTTCACTTAGTGAAGTTTTTTCTGGGTCCCGAGTCAGTTCTTCCCTTTGCCGGAAGTGTTTGCTACAGTGGTGTGTTGGCGGTGGTTCCTGTTGTGATATAATTCAGTGCTTTTTGTTTATATTCCGACATGTTACTGTTATCCGTCTGCCTAGGCCTAGCCAGCCTCTCGTAGCTTTATCACATATACAAGTGTTATTGATTTATTTTCTAAATATGTACTACTGTGTCATGTGTATCCTGGTTTAGTTGTGTATTGGCTAATTCCACGGACTATTTATGTGTCCTGGGTTAGTTGTGTTTTGGCTAATTCCACGGACTATGTTGGGCCCGGCGTTAGTTGTGTTTTAGCTACGCCTCGGTCCGGTGTTGCGTTCAGATGGTATCTGGACGGGGTGGGTTTTTTCCGGCGGGTTTTTCTCGGTTTCACCTTGATAACCCCGGCTGGTTGCCTAGTTTTGGCCACGCGTGGTTTAAAACAGGCTTGTTTCCCCGGCGAGTGGGTGTCTGTGGCTCCCCAAGTCTGCGTCTCTGGGGTGCCTGTTTCATCCCGGCGGGTTGGCTGTACCCATCTAACAGTGTTCATACGGACACGTGTTGTTTGTAGTTTTTTCGGTTTTGCAAAGCCAATATAAAACTATGCTGTAGTTGTATTTCCTCCCCGGCGATCTGTTTCAAAGAAGTGGGGATAGGAACAATTGGGGTTAACTTTTAAACTTTAATTCACCCGGTGGGTGCAACCTGGAAGGTTGGGATGACCGAATTTGCAAAATTCAGTTTAGTTGACCAGTCAATTGAGGGATGCTTTGTGTATCGCCTCCTTCAACATTCGGCGCTTTAGGGCACATTTGGGGTTAACGTTTTTTAAACTATTATTCACACCCGGCGGGTGTTTCTTGCACGGATGAGAATAACGAATTTACAATTCAGTTAGTTAACCAGACATTTGAGGGATACGTTTTGTATCGCCGCCTTCAACATACGGCGATCTAAAAGATACTTCGGCAGAAGTTAGATCTCGTATATTTGTCAGGCTTCCCAGTTTTTTATCTACGAGATAATTCGGGGGCCGGCGTCTTTTTTAGGTTTTTTTTTCCAATATTTAATATGGAAACAAACACCACCGGAAAGACTTAATCACTTATAAACGCCATGATGGTCTTTATATATTATGTCAGAGGGTATTCATAAATCTTTTGGACAAATTAAGATATTCTGAAATCTTTTACTTAGGAAACCCCACCGCGTGGCGAGCTGTGGTCGTTGAGTATTACGTCTCGTTACCCGGCGGGTTATTTAACACCTGTGTGCGAACATGAGTGGGTTAACCTTATGAGCATTAATTCCTGGAAATTTTAAATTTTCCAGAGCTGGGTCCCGGCGGGTCTATGCTGAACCTGGAGTAGTTTCCCTCCAGTCTCTGTCATGGCTACCTTTGCCCCGGTTTTTGCTGTATGCATTACGCCCTCCTGTTCAGGTATCCCTATTTTTGCGCACACACTTTGTATAAAATGTGTTAAAATGTCTCGTTTGGTGGGGGTTACCTTTCCGGCGTTTTTCTCGTTGCTCCGAGAACACCGTTTTGGTTTACCGAGTTTTAGTCAGGATGGCTAAAATAGGTAAGTTACCCCGACGAGTTTGGTCGCTTGAGGGCTCATCAGAAACTGCGTTTTTCTGTGGTCGAGCCTGGGATCAGGCTTCCTGTGTTATTCATTGCTTTATGCATTACGCCCTCCTGTTATGTCTCGTTTGGTGTGGGTTACCTTTCCGGCGTTTTTTCTCGTTGCTCCGAGAACACCGTTTTTGGTTACCGAGTTTTAGTCAGGATGGCTAAAATAGGTAAGTTACCCCGACGAGTTTGGTCGCTTGAGGGCTCATCAGAAACTGCGTTTTCTGTGGTCAAGCCTGGGATCAGGCTTCCTGTGTTATTCCCGGTGAGGGGGGCTCCACACAGTTATTTTGTTTGGTCTTTCCCTCCCGGCGACCTTTTTTACAAAGAGGTCTGGGGCAGGTATAAGTGGTTTGACATTGCATATAAAACCCGGCGGTTGTACCTTCGGGTGGTTATATTAACGAATTTGCGATTCGCGATAATTTGCCAAACAATTGATTGATACAATAGGGTATCACGGCCGTCAAGACGGCGATCTATGAGGGCTTCTGGCAGAAGCCGGATTAGAGATTAAGATAGGCTTAGACTTTTTATGGGATAAAAAGATGCCTGAATCTTACTAGTGTTTCAAGTGTAAAGGGATACTTGAAGGACTTCATCTTTAATAAAGATATGTTTCATCTTTATGAGGATTCAGAAGTTATGCTTAATTCTTTCGAACAGGTAAAGATATGCTGAAATCCTTAATAAACAATTGGAACAATGTTGTTTGTTTGTTTAGTCTTTCTCTCCCGGCGACCTTTTTACAAAAAAGGTCTGGGGCAGGTACAATTGGTTTGACATTGCATATAAAACCCGGCGGTTATACCTTCGGGTGGTTATATTAACTGATTAGCAATTCGCGATCATTTGCCAAACAATTGATTGATACAATAGGGTATCACGGCCTTCAAGACGGCGATCTATGAGGGCTTCTGGGAGAAGCCGGATTAGAGATTAGGATAGGCTTAGACTTTTTATGGGATAAAAAGATGCCGGAATCTTACTAATGTTTCAAGTGTAAAGGATACTTGAAAGACTTCATCTTTAATAAAGATATACTTCATCTTTATGAGGATTCAAAAGATATGTTTTAAAAATCTTCTGGACAGGTAAATATATCCTGAAATCTTTAATATGAAACTAAAGGAAAACGAAAAGTAGTGGTGCAGTGCTACGGTTCGTTGACCGGCGGTCTTGTGACACATATTTTGTACCATTTTTTGGGTGTAACCCTATGAGCATTAATCCCCGGAAAATTCTCTTTCCAGGGCGGAGTACCGGTGTTGCACCAGGTGACCAGGTAGTTCCCGGGGGCGGGGTAGTTTTCCCCAAGTCTCTGCCATGTCGGCACTTGAACCTCTCATTGCTGTATGTTCAACGCCGTTAAGATCAGGTATCCCTATATATTATTTTCATTTGTTAATGAAATAATTTAATCACTGAATAATAATAACCATATATATTTTCTATGATTATATTAGGATAATATTGTGTTTATTTATAGTAATTTATTTTAATACAATTAAATATAAATTAAATTAATTAGTATACTTTATGATTTTGCTCACCAGCTCTGCTTTCAATGTGTTAATGAGCTATGGGAGCTTTTAATTATCATAAACCTTTACAGGGCTCTCTTTTAGAGAGTATACCGAGCTCGCAAGCGAGGGACAGCCACAGCCAAGGTGTATGGCGATACTCACAGTCCTGGCAGGACAGAACACATCCCTTTGTGACTCAACTAGTGCTGACGTCCACGGGATGCCGATGTACCATCTTCTACCCCAGTTTTAACATGGCAACATGTGGAGGTCCCGGCTTCGGCGGGATCTTCCCATGATAAGCCAGACTTAACGGATGAAGAACAACGATCTCTGGTCTCAGAGATGGAGGTTGAAGAGTCCAGTCACCTTTTAGGCGACTCTCAGGGTACTGTCGAATCTCCACGGAGTTCGTCATCGGCTAGGTATGTACCGGCGGAAGAGATTGATGGACTACTATTGAATGCACTTAATAGGTTCTTGGGCCCTACGCCGGAAACTCCTCCTGATACGGGAGATCCCGCGATGTCGACGAATGTGCGACCTCTGGCTACATCCTTTGCTTTAGCGAAAATACCTAGCCATCCGCTTGTGTCAGGCCCAATTTCCAATGTGCCAGGCACAACAGCTCTCACTACTTCCACTGAATGCAGTTCACTGTATTCAGAAACAAGGGTCAACGAGGTCAAGGAAGTTGCTACTCGTGTCGGAAGAGATTTTTGTTCTAGCCAGCAGTCTAGATATTTATCTTCACGCATCTTATCTCCCAGGCGTAGCGAACGTCTGGGCAGACGCTCTGTCCCGGAGACAGAGCACGACAGTAGAATGGGAGCTCAAGCAACCCATTTTCGACCTAATGATTGCGGAGCTCTCCCATCCACAAGTGGATCTTTTTGCGTCCGAGGAGACTCACAAGCTCCCTCTATACCTCACCCGCCGGGCGATAACGCCGGCAGGGGGGCCAGACGCCCTAGTGACAGACTGGAACAGATGGAGCTCCATCTATCTGTTTCCGCCGCCAGATGCGTCACTAATGTGCCACGTAGTGAACAAACTACGAGTTTATCGAGGCTTAGTCTCGCTAATCGCGCCCCTGTGGCCGGCGCAGGTGTGGTACCAGCAATTAATAATGTGGTGCCCGGACCCGGTATCGCTCCCGGTCGGGTACTTCCACTTAGACACGATTGGCAACCTAGCGACCTCGCTGACTTTTGCATTATGGACATTCAGGAGGCCAAGTGGCTAGCACCATACGGTAGGGATGTGACCAATAAATTGCTCAATCAATATACTCAGTCTACTAAGCGACAATATCAATCACATTGGAAAGCTTTTACTTCTTGGATTGTTAGAACGGAACAAACTGTACCCTCAGTGGCATTGGTTTTTAATTACTTGAACTATCTGTTTGAGCAGAAACGTTTATCTGTGGTAACTTTGAAGAATCACTTAACTGCGATTAGAGTGCCCTTTTTCGACCTTACAGGTCTATCCATACCGGTGGCGGAGGAAACAGGATTTATGAGAGCGTGTTTTAAACTCCGCCCACCTCCCCGTCAGCTCATGCCTACTTGGTCTCTGGACAAAGCTTTGTCTTTACTTCATTCTCGTCTGTATCAAAATACTGCAGACTTTGCTTTAATCTTAAAGAAGGCAGTTTTCCTTTTGGCTTTGGCCACCGGAAACAGAGTGTCTGAGCTGGCGGCGATGAGCAACATACCTAATTGTCTTAGGTTTGGTAGACTTAATGATTCAATTTCCATTGCACCCTCCCCGGCGTTTGTAGCCAAGAATGAGCATAGTGCACACGTGTTTTCTGAGTTCACGGTGCCGGCGTTAAAAAGGGGAAAGGTGCATCATAATTTATGTCCAGTGCAAGCTCTAACCAAATATTTGAGAATAGCTCCTCAAAACCCCCAAGGTGCTTTATGGGTAGCGAGTACGGGTAAACGCTTACTTAAACGGCGATTAGCCTCTCTTCTGGTAGAAGTCATTAAAGAGAGTAATCCCGGCGTTGTGGGTAGGGCCCTCGATTTACGCAAGTGGGCGGCCACTTTACGTTTCCTGAAAAACTTTTCAGTTGAAGATATTGCGTCCACACAGTTGTGGGCGTCTAATCATACGTTTCTCTCTAGATACTTGTCAGTTGCCCTAGACAAACCTTCCTTACCATGTATAGCTTTAAGGCAGAGGGTCTAGGTGGCCCTGCAGTCACTTATGTTTACTTTCACGGAAGGGGGGGGTGCAGTCAGTTGACATAGGACACCCTAGACCCCGCCGGAGTATGAGAGCTGTGATACAATTTAAGGTTAAAATGTGATATGAAAATTTCTCTGCGAGAAATTGTGCTAGTACAAGGTTTAGTACAAAACAACGGTGTTGTTATAGTAGTTTTAGCTGCGAAAGCAATGTAATATTAGTTCAATGGAGTTCATTTGCAATTGATCTCCACATGTATTTTGGGGTTTATGATGTGCACATATAAACTTATAACTTATTATTTTTGTCACCACTCGTTGAGTGGGGTGCCTTTTGTAACTACAGATCTGTGTTCAGAATCTTCAGGGTTACCCATTTTTGTCGGGCAGGCTTCTTTGAAGCACGCACCTGCCTGAACCCCTTTTCTTGTATTTCCGGCCTACGCCGTATTAAATACATTTTTCAAAAGTAAGAATACTATGTGGTTGTTTTTATTATCTGCTTTTCTAGAGTTATGATATGATTACGAATGTCCCCCTCCAGTCTTAGATATCAGGCATGTTCGTCAATGATGGAGGGGCCACTAATAAATTATAGGTTTGACTCCTGTAAGGAGATAAAGAAAACCTAATATTTAGTAGTGCCCCGTAATCATTGACGACTGGGGCCCTCCCGACCGTCCCCTTCCCATTCGTTGATGTATTAAGGATTTTAGTTTACTTGATATGTCAGTGAAGGAGGAATGACGCCTGAATCAGCGTCTGGTCAGAAATCCACACAAGTACATCCACGATATGATGGAAAGCTTATTGGATAGTTATTCTTATTTTCTTTTTGTTTTTATTTTTTACGAAGTTTTTTCGTAGTGAGAACCCAATTCATAATGACTGAAGCCATGAGTGAGGTCGCGTGCGCTCATGATGAAGGCTCCTCAGTTTTTAAATGCTCTGCGCGGTAGATTCAAACTACGGCGGATTAGTGTTTGAAGAGGATGCCTTATGTAATAGGCATGTTCGTCAATGATTACGGGGCCACTACTAAATATTAGGTTTTCTTTATCTCCTTACAGGAGTCAAACCTATAGTCTGAGCGAGCGCGAGAGGTGTGTGGGTTTGTGGTGGACGGTGCCACATATCGTTGCCATGTTATGCCATACGGGCTGAAAAATGCCCCTGCAACGTTTCAGAAATTAATGAACGACATTGTAGCCGACATTCCCAACTGTACGGTGTTCCTAGATGATGTCATAATATACGACGATGATTTTAACAGTCACTGTGCTCACATCGGACAGCTTTTAAATAAACTGAATGAAGCAGGTTTGGTGGTAAACCTGGGTAAGTGCGATTTTGTCAAAGCCACAGTTTTGTACCTGGGGTTTGAGGTGGGGATGGGTCAGGTGTGCCCTCCACAGACCAAGATCAAAGCCATCGATCAGTTTCCCCAGCCTACGACTAAGAAACAAATCATGCGGTTTCTAGGTATGATAGGCTATTATCGTCGCTTCATCAAAGGCTATTCAACTGTACTTGCACCTTTAACTGACTTATTAGCTAAGGACAAGAAGTTCCGGTGGTCTCCTGAGTGTGCAGAGGCGTTTTCCTTAGTGCAACACCTGTTATGTACCCACCCCATACTCAGGGCCCCGGACTTCAGCAGACCTTTTCAGCTGGCGACTGATGCCAGTGGCGTAGGGGCTGGGGCTGTCTTGTTACAGACAGATGATGAAGGTATCGAACATCCAGTGAGTTTTTACAGTAAAAAATTCAATAGTGCACAAAGGAATTACTCTGTAATTGAAAAAGAACTCCTGGTGATAGTGCTGGCGCTCAGGCACTTCGATGTATATGTTCCTGCTTTCGGACCAGTCATAGTGGTTTATACCGATCATCACCCTCTGAAATTCTTGAATCAGTTTCATAACCGGAATATGAGGGTGACCAGGTGGTCACTCATGCTTCAGGAGTATAATCTGGACATACGCCATATTGCCGGTTCTGATAACGTGATAGCGGATTGTCTATCAAGGGTGGATGATGTTGGTTAGACTGCCACAGGATTGAGGGTTGAGTGTGGAGGAAAATAGGCTGTCACTGTAGTTCAGCCGCAAAAAAAAACAAATTAAAAAAGCAAAAACCTTATAAAAACTCTTTATTTTTATAACGTGTAGAATTTTGAATAAGATGTTGTAGCAGTATCTAAGTTGAATGTTTTCGCTTATTGTCGCTAAGTTAGTTGAACTTGCTCGGTGGAGCGCAACAGTCTTTATTTTTTTTATATATAGTGCCTTGTGTCGCAACAGTGAGAAGCTTTCTGTTAGATATGAAGAACTTAGTCAAGGGTCTTATATCTTGGGGGAGGTGTGACGCTTCTGCATAGTAGCCACGTGCGGGCATGCGCGCACGTCGGCTGCCCAGCCGTTTAGAAACCGGCTGGTGGCAGCCGGCCGGCCGGCTTTTCCTTAGTATATATCCTACGACAATGTAACTAATGTCTGGGATATTCTTATGTTGTTTCACAGCTTGTAACTGCCCTTATTCTTAACCAACGCATCTTAGTATATTTTATTCTCGATAGTTGATTGTTTCATTATAATATATAAGATGTAAGTCTAGTGAGAGTGGGAGGAGACGAGCGGGAGAGAGATACCGGCTGGGGGACGTTGCTTCGCGCGGAGAGTCCAGCTTGGGACGAGCCTGATGTTGCCACGTGCATCTGATTGCAACGTTAGGCTTAGTTTCGACTCGCGCACGGGGTAGAGGATTTTGACCCGGCAACTGTGTTGAGTGTTGCCAAGCATGGGATGTATTTTGTATGCCTAGGGTGGGGTCCAGACAGATTCAAGACTCAGAGCTCACCTCACTGTCGTACCCTTCGTACCCCCTTGATATGTATCCCTCTCAACCCCCCTTAGAAACTTTCTCTCTTACTTTGTATACCCTCCTTCCACTACTTCACCAATCTATTTAATTATCCCATCCCCTTGATAGACCTTATATCTATTATTGTATTAACGACGAGCTCTCAGATAATTAGATAGGATTTTGGGCCTTATGCCGAGACGTAATTGTTACTGAGACCTAGGAAGCTTTTTTGTTGTCTCATATTTGGTGGTTTCATGCTTGCTAGTGTGTTCTTGTGTCAGGTTAGCAGGGGCTAGACCGGAGGGGAGGCTTTTTGCGATCCTTTAAGTAAAGTCTGCTGGTGCGAGTCCTGTGGACCCGCACGACTTTACTAGGATACCCGTGGGAGTCTGGGGGCATTTTCTTGTCTGTGTCCCTGTGTGTCTAGTGTTGTGTTGTGTGAGGGCCCTTGCCTAGTCCACTCAGCACTGCGCTAGCACGTCTTGCTTTTGTTTTAGGGTCGCCAGGAGAGAGTCAGATACTTGCGATCTGAGTCTCTCAAGAGAGCACCCTTTCAATTAGAGTAATTTGGCGCACAGACTTGGGAACGTCCCTAGGCTAGAGCAGGTGGCTCAGCCCGGGTATCCGAAGCCTATATCCTTCCAGCTAGACCTCTGCCACCTGGCAGATTAACAGCTAGGGGTTTATGATCTCTGTATGCTTGTTATTGTGCCACAGTTTACCGTTTTTGTGAGCATTGTGAGTCAGGGTGTGGCTTAGAGACTGTCCGAGCAGGCTTGCCTGACTAAGAGTGAGAAGCACACCTGTATATGGTTATGTTGCGAGTTGCTACCTTTATTTAATTACACCTATGCCATTATACACTGTATGGCCTATCACTAGTATTTATTCCTGCTTATGAGTTAAGAGTTCTCTAAATCCGTAACGTACTTTCTTTGCTAAGCATCAGATCCTACAGTAGCCGCATGCAGTTTAGAAACCCGCATCTTGTCTACCGGTACGATGTTTTGAGGACTGTTTGCTTTCACCTTCTTGCACGCAGGGGTGATTAGTTGTATTAATTAACGTAACGTTAAATGTACTTTCTTCTAATTTGTTATTAAATTGTTTCTGCAATTTAATTCCGTTATCTATCTTTTCCTTGAAGCTTTAAGTCAACTTAATTGTGTGATCTTTTATATAGCCTGCTTGACTATCAGCAGTCTATAGTGCGTGCACCCTGTAACCGAGTCATAGGATACCTCGTTGTCCAGGCAAGACTCTTGACGGTTTAGGGTGGTTTGTTGCCTGGGTTTATAGATAAGGGTTGGATCTAGCGTTTTCCGTTGTTGCTTGTTGCCGCATACCTAGTCCAATAGAAAGAGCCCAGTGTTTATATATCCCAGGACGTAACACTTTAAAATAAAAGATTTCGTAGATCATACGGACTAGTGTCCTTCCTACCTATTCCTCAAACTAAAGCTGATCTAATTGCAACTATTCTTTATTTCCCCTGAGCCTTATAGTTTCTCCTCTTATTTAGGAATAATCCCCTCTTACTTTAATTTTAATATCTCTTTGCTGTCCTACCAGATCCTATACTATTGATAGCTAATCGGCATGGAGCCTTCTCTATCAAGAATAAGTATTATACTATTAACACATCATCATTTTACTTATGTACATAAGTCTAGTATCTTTCTCTTTAGTTTGTCATATAAGAACACATCAATTATTATTTGTGGGAACCACTGGGTTAGTCAAGCATTTTCTCTCTTTCTTTGACCATCTCAGAGCTGGCCAATAGCTCAACTGGAAATCTTCGCTCCCATCTACTTTATGTCATCCCTCTTGAACCGCTTGGCTGTAGGTATGCAAGCCAGCGATGTGACGACAAGCGGCTGGATACTGAAGGTGTATCCGCCTAGTAGAGGAGAGCAATAATAAGGCCCGAGGTGGACTTTACTGGAACAAGTGATGAGGGCTGGGAGGCTGGAATAAATCGATCCGAGTTCCCTTGAGTGCCCAAGCGAGAGAGAATGTGGGTTGCAAGAAGTTAGCCCAGTGGAGCCCGAGAGGTGAATGACCCCGGCAGCCTCTCCCACCCCCTTGATATAGTCCCGCCTCCCGCTCTCCGGCGCTGTGATTGGCTGAGCCGTCCGCTCGGCCGTGCAACGATCTGGCCGCCGCGACTTGAATATTCCTACCCTCCGCCTCCACTCTTCTCTCTCCATAATACGTTCCTGGAAGCTGGTTGTGAATGTCTTTTAGTGGGTTACGGGAGTATAAGGCTGGCACTGATGCATTAGACCCATTGCAACCAGAGGAAACGGTCTGTGAAGAGAGCGAGAGCGAGTTTAAATGCGAGGCGGTACACATAGCCGTCAGCTCCGAAAACAGAGGCTTCGGATTGGTCGGCTGGCAGGGCGTGGCATGTTTACTCGGCGAGCCCAGAATGTCAAACTCAGTTGGTTTAAAGGGAAGGTTAAAGGGAGCGCATTGATTGGCTGGTGGCCTTTCTACCTAAATTTGCGAAGGGTAATAAAAGATATGTTAGTGTTCAAGTATACGTCATCTTAGAGATTATTGATTCTCTCCTTCTCCTAGCCATCGCCACTCGTTTTGAGAGAACAGAACAAATTCTATACATGGGATTGATATATATATATAATTCTTGGGATATAGTTTCCTATATTCCTTATAAGAGCAATACATATATTTGTTCCTTACCTTGTGATACCTTGTGATGAGTTCGCCACACTTCTAGAGGCACCGAGGAGCGCGACGCCCCTCGTTTTGGGTGGTGATTTGGTGCTGCAGACTCTTTGAATGGGCAGCACGCTCACCTGCGAAGATGGGCTCGTCTGGTTCATTTTGCAGTTCGACATAGAGGGCTGTCTTGAAGTTGTCTAACGAGACGCCCCTCATGTCTCTTATTCGCCGTGGGAATTTGTTGAAGAGACGTGGGCCTCTGTGTGATAACCAGCCCTCTCGCAGAGAGCCCATAGCACCCCTGTTATTCATCCGGGGAATATCACATTCCCAGCCTCTCCTATCACTGAATATCATGACTATCGGGGTATGTAGGTTTGTTACTAAACCTTCTGCGATTTTCCATGTGTATATTATTAGGTAACGTTCTCTTCTACGTTTCAGCGAGTACAGTTTCAGTACTCTTAAAAGCTCCCAATAGTGTAGCTGTTTTACCGACCTTATATACGAAGTGAAATTTCTTTGTACACTCTCTAAGCCATTTATTTCACATGCTTTGTATGGGGATGTTGATACGCTACAGTATGCAACCCACGGTAGCACTAGAGATTTGAAGAGCATTATCATAGGTAATTCACCGCATGTTAAAAATGTACGCAGAATCCAACCCGTTAGACGTTTCGCAGCCACAACTCTGACCTGGTTATGTTTTTTGAAACCCATATTTTCAGACAATAACACCCCAAGGTCTTTCACACTGTCTTTCCGTTCTATTATGTAGTTATTCTATTCAGTATTTTGTATTTACTTAACGACATTATTATCTCTGTACCATATTAATTAGAATTTTTCTTCATTGAATTACATGTTGTTTTCCCTGGTCCACTATAACAAAACATTTATGTCTTCCTGCAGCAGGCCCGTGTCCTCTTGTGTGCTTACTATCTTGCTAAATTTTGTTTCATCAGCAAAAGACGACACCGTACTGTATCTAGTGTTGGTATCTACTGTATGTCGCTACTGTGTGTCGTCTACAATTCAATGTAGCATCTGTCGATGTTGGGTACACCATGGGAGTAAGCGCTGTAGTAGAATAAAGGGGCCCCTGCCGAAGGATAAGTCAGAAATAGAGAAATTTGAGTGCGTAGTGTGCAAAGGCGAGCTTGTGTTAAGTGATGATCCTGTGGCTGTGAATTTTGGAAATGAGTCTTTGGAGCTGGTGAACAAGTTTTGTTACCTAGGAGATACCATCTCTGCCGGTGGTGGGGCCGAGGCTGCCACTGTTGCTAGAATTAGGTGTGGCTGGGGGAAGTTCAGAGAATTGATGCCAATCCTGACCATGAAAAGAATGCCTCTCCCCCTGAAGGGAAAGGTGTATGCCTCATGTGTTAGAAGTGCAATGACGTATGCCTCAGAAACATGGGCCGTTAAAGTAGAGGATGTCAACAGAATGGAGCGTAATGAGATGAGAATGGTGAGATGGATGTGTGGGGCCAGGCTACAGGATAGAATAACAAATGTTGAGCTGAGGAGACGTTTAGGTATAAAGAGTATTAGCGAGGTGATGCGTACAAGTAGACTGGGATGGTATGGACATGTGGAGAGAATGGATGAACAAAATTGGGTGACAAAATGCAGGTCTGTGATTGTGGAGGGAGCTGCACCAAGGGGTGGACCGAGGAAGACCTGGGATCGGACTATACGCGCCGATCTCAAATCCAAGAACTTGACAAGTGAAGCAGCCCTTAACAGGGTTGCCTGGAACGCCGCCATTAGGACAAGAGACTGAAACTGCACTTATGTGTGGAACACTCAGTCTTAAAATGTTATGTATGTATGTATGTAATTAGTATGAGGAACAGAAGAGGCGCTAGCACTGTTCCTTGGGGCACTGAGGTTTTGAAATCCGAAGGCTCAGATGTGACTTGGTTTACTGCTACTGATTGTTTCCGGTTTACGAGGAAATTGTATATCCACCATCCGATTTTCCCCGTTATACCTTTTGCTTGTAGTTTGTGGGATATTATACCATGGTCACATTTATCAAATGCCCTAGCAAAATTGGTGTAAATGACAAACACGTTTTTCTTTTCTTCTAGCGCTTTAAGAATTTTGTCATAATGTTCCGAAAGTTGTGAGAGACATGATCTTCCTGCTCTGAACCCATGTTGACCAGTGTTGTGTAGTTAATTTGCCTCCATGAATGTTGATATTTTGCAAAGCAGGACTCGCTCGAAAACTTTAATGATGTGTGAGGTTAGAGCTACCGGGCGGTATTTGTGCGGGAAGACTCTTAAGAGTCAGAAGAAAAAAAATCAACTTTAAACATCGATTTTTTTTTTTTTTTTTTTTGCCCCTGGGCCATGCAAAATATCACTCCTCTACCTCCCCTCCTTCCCCACTTTCCTCTCCTCCTTCAGTTATCACCTATTTTCCCTGTTATTCCCTTATTCTGAGGTATATTTTCGTGCTAACATTAGCGAGTTGCAAGCAGGGCATTGTCATCTCTGTTAGCAAACGAGTACAAGAGAGAGAGAGAGAGTATCGATCGACTGTGTCTCAGTGGCCTTGGGGGAAATTGGCGGGACAGCAGGTTGCCTCACCCATACATTATATAACTCGCGGCCTGTATCTCCGATTTTGACCATCCAAACGCTGTTTTCACTCGTTTTATTGTTGTTTCAGGTTAATACCTTTATAATCAACCCATAATAGGCGCGTATGGATAAGTATTAATGCTATTTATGGTAAAATGAATATTTTAGTGATGGAAACAGCTCAAATACGTCAGCACAGGGGGATGTTTCTAATTACCCCCATGCGCACTTCTTAAGTTAACCAGTGTCTAGACTCCTTCTCCACATTATAGCCAGGGGTTTTGAGAGGTTTTCCTTACATTTCTTCATTAGGATCGAATTCCATGAGTCCGGGCCTGGTGCCGAGTAGGATGGCATGTTGGAAATTGTCTCTTCTATGTCTTTTGGACCGAAATCAATATCCAGCATCTGGGGGGTTTCCGTGGGGGAGGTTTCCATGAAAAATATATTTTGGTCCCTGATGGCTTTTGTTTCATCAGGTTCCCTGAAGGCCATTTCATACTGCCTGCGTAAGAGTTCGTTCATTTCCTTTTTGTCCCCTGTGAATGAGCCATCCCCTTTGCTTAGTGGGCCGATGTTTGATGCTGTTATAGCCTTTTGTTTGGCATATGAAAAGAAGTACTTGGAATGTTCCTTTATACCTGCAATAGCTTTCCTCTCCTCTTCCATATGTTGTAGTTCATATGATATTCTTAGTTTTTGTTCTATGTCTACATTTCTCTATCTAATTTGGCCTTATGCCTATCCTGTAGATTTTTATGTGTGTGTCATTGTGTGAGTAATTTTCTTCTTCTGTACAGCCTCCTTCTTTCCCGATCTTGTTTGCTTCTTCGTCTTGCAAGTGTATGGTGGCTACAGATTTGGGTAATGGTTTCTGTTATTAGGACTAGACATTCTGCTGGTGTCAGGTTTTTCATTAAATCTTCCCAGTCTATTTCCTCCATTTCTTGATTTACCTCTTCCCACCTGTTTTTGTTATAGAAGTTAAATTTACTGGAAGGGCCGGTTTTTTATCTCGATTCTGAGGTTGTCTGTACACTTGCTATTGTTGTTTTGATCTCAATTAATTTATGATCTGAGTATGTTGTGTCCGATATGTTAATGCTGTGTACTAGAGAGTCGTTGTTAGTGAAGACCAGGTCTAAGATATTGTTTTCCCGTGTGGGCTCGGCAATATGCTGGGTAAGACTAAAAAAATCGCAAAGTTTAAAAAGCTCTCTCGTATTTGCTTCTCTAGTGTTATTTGCCACTACCTGGTTTTCTAGTTGTCTCCATTTAATGTTTGGTAAGTTAAAGTCTCCTAGCCACATAATATTTGGTGTTGGGTTCCCCAGGGTTTCCACTTCTGATTATATTATGTTGAGCTGGGTTTTGAGTCCGGAGGCCTGTATGTTACAATTACTGCTTAATTTATGGATTCTATTTTAACTCCCAGTATTTTCACCACTTCATTACTGTTATTTAGGAATTCAGTACATATCAGTGAGTCGTGAATATACAAGGCTACACCTCCACGTGTTCTATGCGTTTTGTCTGCCCTATGTAGGTTATAACCAGGCATCCATACTTCGCTATCCTCTTGATCTTTAACTCCCTCCGACATATTATGTTCCAATAAGTCCGAGGAGGCGGGAGCCCCGGGATCATTGCCACTGCCCCGCACTACACTCACAACAACACTGCGGCCGTTAGAATTATCGGAGGTGAATGAGGTTGCCACCAACGATCGCGTCGTGATCGCGATCGCGTCATATGGACTTATCTCTATACCTCTCCAATAAGTTTATGACGCGATTTTGCGTCATATGAGCCCAGTAAGTCCGATAAGTTACCATACGATAAAACCGTTGGTGGCAACCTCATTCACCTCCGATAATTCTAACGGCCGCAGTGTTGTTGTGAGTGTAGTGCGGGGCAGTGGCAATGATCCCGGGGCTCCCGCCTCCTCGGACTTATTGGAACATAATATATCGGAGGGAGTTAATGTGAGTTTCTGTAAGTGCCGCAAATATAGCGTTTCCTTCTTCTAGCAGGCCCCTAATAAATTTTACTTTGTCTGTGGTTCTATTTTTTAGGCCTTGGATATTTGCAAACAAGAGTGGGGAAAGATTGTTTCGAGTACTATGTGTTTCTAATAGTCTTTGGGAGGTATTTGCCACTGTTGAGGGGCCAGGAGGTGCTCTATTTATTCCATGTGCTCTTCCATCTCCCTCAATCTTTTCATCTTCATCTGACATTTCTCTCTTTGCTTTCTTCCTCTGTCTTGTCCTCGCGAAGCTGGAGAGTTTTTTTGGTTACCAGTACCATTTGCGATGTTTCTTGCATACCTCCATGTACAGTTGGTCAAAGTTCCAGCTGACCCACCCTCGCTCTGGGGCTCGCAAAATTATCTGGCAATACTGGTGTAGGAAGGAGGTGTCTTACAAAGATTGGGATTGGCAGATCTGATTTCGGCTATATCATTGTTAGAACATAATTATACTAAGCAAGGGAAAGTAAGCCTATCTCAAATAAAAATGCATACATCGCTATGTATGATTCCGAACATTCACCCAAAGTTCGTAGATTTGCTTAAATATTCAAGTTATTATATCCACTGATTGGCAATGCGTATAAAACCTGCTGGCTGCCACAACATACTTTACTCGATTGTATAAGAATACATATTTCTGTTTTATTGGTGGCTGCTTAATGAAGGAGCATTTAGTCTTCACAACGTGAACATACGTGAACAGTCTAATTTGCAGTAATATACAGGACAGACACATGCAACACATTAATGGAAAGTGGTATCCCTGCACCACTACACCAGTATTGCCAGCTAATTCTGCGAGCCCCAGAGCGAGGGTGGTTTTCATAGCCGGCCCATTGTATTTTGCTGCGCCATCCTCAGAGATATTTACATGTACTTAGAATAGGTTTGAGGGTTCTTAGTTAGTATAGGTTAAGAACTTTGTGTGTCTCCATTATTGATTTAGTGTTTCTGCTCTTTTATTTAATGCTAGACTGGGATAAGGTAACTGTAGTCGTTATCTCCGATGTGTGTACGGTTTGCTTATACCTACACGACTTCGACCGGTCCTGTGGTAGCCTTGGTTGTCTTTTCGGATGCGTCCTTTGCGAGTGCAGCATTGTGTTGACTGAGGGTTTTGGCCTGTACCAGTTTCACACTTTGCTGCCTCTTTGCTTGTCTTTAGAGGGTCACCAGGATAGAACCAGATACTTGTGATCTGGATCTATCGAGAGAGCCCCCTAGTCAATTAACGTAACTTAAAGGAAGCAGTCTTAAGGACATCGCTATGCTACGAGCCTGTCTTGCTCAACCCCAGTTCCTTACCTAGAGTATCCCAGCTAGACATTATTAATCGAGTAGACACTTGTTAGTATTTAATATAAGCTTTTTGATATGTGCGCATTATTATGCACAGCATTTATTAGTCTAGGTTGTTGCTGAGCCGCACAACCATAGCAGACTGTTTCATTGATGAGGAAGTACGTCTTTTAGTGTCGAGCATTGCTACCGTTGCGCATTTATAGTTTTCTCGTGTCAGTTAACATTATATGTCCTATCTTTCAGTGTATTCGATTTACACGTGTGGTGTCCTGCCTCCTGCCTTTATATAGTTCTAAATCAGTACGAGCATCTTATGAGCATCAGACTTTCTTAAGAAGTTTCCAGGTCTATGCTGTAGGACTATACTTCACTTTCTTTCAGATAGGAGTGAAGAGTTTATTGTTGTTTAGAGTAACTGTATTGAAGCATCTTTTTATTGTATTAAATCTTGCAGTGATTTAATTGATCTTTCCATAGATTCCTTTTTATGCATTTTAACGTAACTTGCATCTTGTTTGTTATCAGGCTATACCAGTGCAGGTTAGCCTGAAGTAGAGTACATTTATTCCCAGTTAAGGATACCCCGCTATCGCAGATTAACCCTGGAGGGTATAGGTGTTTTGTTCGCCGGCATATAAGTTCGAGGGTTTGGATCTAGCGTACCGTTGTTGCATAGTGCCCTATTACTAGTCCAATCATTGAGTGCCCTTGTTTTATTCGTAGTCCCGGTCGTAACAAATGGCGACCTTGCCTAGTATCTTATCTTAGTCATCATAACATATGACAACCTTAGTCTAGGATTTAGTGAACTAAGAAATAATTGCAGGATTTTTTTTGTGGAGATTTATTTATTTGTAATCACCGTTTGGGGGTCGATTGTTATTTCTCACAGTTTGGCAGTGGACATTTGTTTTTGAGGAATATTTTGGACACGTTGGATTTTTTTTTTGGCAACGTAGTATATCACTGAGTTGTCTTCAAGCATTTTTTGAGTGAATAGTGCTACATGAGAGTTTAGGTACTTCTTTTTTTTATAAACGTTGAGGATTTCCGGTGGACACTATGTCGAACGACGGATCAGTGCACAGTGAGGACACAGTACGGGAAGCAGGCGAGGAGGTGGAGAAGGTGGAGTTGTCTAACGGCGTTCGGGTGGTGAACAATGAGGAGGATGCTCGGATTTTTTTGGAGGAGCCTGTGTCGGCGGATCGGGTGTCGGGGCTAGACCGGTACGGACTGCAGTGTGTTGCCACGGTCTTAGGGTTTTCCGGTACTAGCGGTTTGTCGAGAGGTGAGCTGGTTGCTTGGGTGCTCGGTGGGGTGCATGGGACTTCGGGTGGAGCGGGAGCTGGGGCACCTTCTGCCCAGCCCCCATTCCACTCGACTCCTATCATGGCGCCCCCTCGGGCTCCGGAACCGGGTACGTTCCTGCAGGCCGATGCCCGCTGGCGGTTGGGTATGCCTCTAGGTGATTCACAGGGTGGGTACCCAATAGTAGCACCCCCTCCTCAGGGTTTGTCTTTCGAGATGTTGTTTCAGCTCGAACTCGCCAAACTCGAGCAGCAAAAGCATGAGGCTGAGCTCGAGCAGCGAAAGCCTGAGGCTGAGCTCAGGCAGCAGCAGCAGCAGCGGGAATCTGAGCTTAGGATTCAGGCTGAGGAGAGAAAGGCCATATATGAGGTTGAGCTTCAGGTTGAGGCTACGAAGTACTGTGGAGACATAGAGCTTGAGAAGTCTCGGGTGGAGTCGACAGGGCAGCTTCTCAGTTCTGGGACTCGAGGTCTTGATCAGTCTTTATCGCACCTTCTTAAGTTAGTCCCTGCATTTGACGAGTCGGGTGTCACCGAGTTTTTCCTGCGTTTTGAGAAGAAGTGCCGGGAACACCAATGGCCCGAGGTTAAGTGGGCAGCCCTTGTTTCCTCTAGGTTGGTGGGCAAAGGACTCGAGGCATATGATGCGTTGCCCTTGGAGGCTTGCATCGATTATGAGGTATTGAAGGAAGCTGTTCTGTGGGCGTACGAGTTACAACCAGAGACATATAGGTTGAAGTTTCTGGGTGTTACGAAGGGTTGTGAGTGCACTTTTCTAGAACATGCCCGGGAATTGTCTGATGCTTTGAGAAATTGGCTGAGGTCAGAGACGGTGACGACGTTCGAAGAGCTTGAGCAGTTATTCCTTCTAGAGCAATTTTTGAAATGCACAAGCGGCGACCTGACTTTGAACCTCAAAGAGAAACCTCCTAAAACTCTACAAGAGGCAGCTGAGTTGGCTGACCTGAGATTATCGCTGATTCGTGGGTGCGGGTCTGCACAACGGACCGATGCAGTTAACAAGGGGCGCAACACTCCACCCCCCCGAGTCAGTGATGCAACATTTAATAACAAAAGTAAGAGCAATGATTCTAATTTTGATCACAAACCAAAAACCGTCCCGTTTAAGAAAGGTCAGGGCCCTTCCCTAGCTCAGGGGAAGTCCAAGGGTGAAGTATAGTGTTTTCAGTGTCATAAAAAGGGGCATTTTGCACATTCCTGCCCTAGTAACCAACCTGCAGCAGTTGTGTCTTTGGCTAGCAACATTGGGGTGTCTCTGAGGTCTTCTGCATTTACACGGGGTGATATGTCAGATGCGGGGGCACAGCCAGTGAAGGAGTGTCCGGAAGGCTCGAAACCTGTCCGCAATGCTTTTTGCGACCATAGAGGGCGTGGCTGCGTGAGTTGGGCTGGTTGCAAGCATGGGTTGGAGTTGTTGCATGATACAGGTGCATCCCAGACCCTGATGAAAAACTTTACAGGCCAACCTATAAACGTGGCACGGGTTGTTGTGGTGCAGGGTATTAATGCTACACGGTCATGCCCGTTGGTTCGAGTGGAGCTGGAGGTTGATGGTGTGACACGAGAGATAGATTTTGGAATCGTAGAGAAACTGCCAGTAGAGGGCGACGACCTTCTTCTCGGCAACGACTTTGCGGTGCCTACTTCTGAGGTTCCACCCTTAGTCGTTGCCGAGAGGGCGGCCGACGTGAGTAGGGAGGGGCAGGAGTTGGTCGAGAGGTGTCAATTACAGCAGATGGCGTGTGTTGTCACCCGACCTCGTGCATCTAAGGTGTCACAGCTGTGACGCATGTCCAGTGTGAGCATGCTGTACAGAACGCCTAGTCATGCCCCACTCTCGCTAGGATCGTCAGGGCAGGAACTTTGGCTGTAGTCTATGTAGAGTTTCCTAACTTAGTTCATGTGAGCCGTTGTACTATAAGTATTATGAATATGTATTTTGTTTTCATCTGAGTCAACGAGTTCTATTTTATATCATTAGTTATAAGTATTGTGTGTAAAACTTATTTGTAATGATGGGAAGAGAGACAGCCACCGTTGGGGGTCAGTGGGTGCGCCAGGTGGGAGGTGGGCCTAACTCACTAGCACTCCCCCCTCCCCCCTCCCCTCAGTGCTAGGGGAGCCTTTGTCTATCCCAGAGGAGAGAGAGAAATTACGTAATGATTGTCAGTGGGCGGTCCTTAGTAGTTCACGTTGGGCTCACTAGAGGGCCGGGTATAAAAAGGGAAGTCTAGCCATTTTTTCGTCAGAACTCATTAGGCAGAGCGACTTCTCATTTCCCTTGCTAACTATATATATTCTTCTGACTGATGTGAACTTTCTCTACTACCTTACATTCTTATCTCCTCTTTTCCCTGGCTTTTTTAACTTCCATGGTCCCATTGGTGCAGAGCTAGTCAGCCAACGTATTATCGCTTGAGTTCTCAGAGATACTTGCCTATTAGATAGCCTATTTTGGGAAGGGTTAACTTAGAATAGGATTGATTTATGTTTGTTGCACTTGTATATGCATTTCCCTGTGTGATATTATTATTATTCCTGTTTTCTGCTAGTCTAGGTAATGCTAGACTGGGGTAAGGCTTTTCTGTGTTACGAGTTGTTGTTTGATGCAGTGGTTAAGCGATAAACCTGCATACTCGTTTCGGTTCAGTGAAGCCTAGGTTGTCTTCGCGGCTGACTGTGTTGAGCTAATAATTTACAGTGCGTGAGGGCAAGAGCCTAACCACCCTGTATTTTATTAACAGTTTGTTTTTACTTTGTCAAGGAGCCGGGAGAAAACCAGATACAAGGGATCTGGATTTCTCAAAGTGCACTTGTTAGTTTTAACGTAATACTTTAAACAGTTGTGAGGACTTCGCTAGGCTATGAGCCGTTTTGCTCAGTCACTGCTACCTTTTGCCCACAGTACCCCAGCTAGACTTTACTCGATTAGTAGATACAGAATAGTATTGAAGCTTTCCTTATGTATGATATTGTTTATGCACTATTGATTTCATGTGTTGCAAGCTTGGCTACTTTAGTGATTAGTGGCCCACGAGCACAATCCGAGTAGGCTATTGCCGTTGCATTTGCGGAGTACTTCTTTTTAATGTTTGCCATTTACTATTGCATATTCTTTTTAATTATTCTTATGCCAATTTAAACCTTTAATAGTATGTAATTGCCAATGTTTTCCTTATTGAATTGCTGTTCAAAATCCGATACGTACTTCTTACGAGCATCCGAGAAGCATCTAACTTTTTTCAGAAGGTTCCTTGCTCGATGCTTAAGGACTATTAATTAACGTAACGTAATAGTGCCGATCCGAAGTAGAGGGTGGAGGACTTCTTAAGTTCTTAGTCAAGGGTGGATTACTTCGGCTTCGGCCAACACTATTCTTTGGTGTTGTTGTTTCTTACTTCATTGTTTGATTGTTGACCAGACTAGATAATTCCTGTCTCTTTATTAGTCTGTTGTTGAACACTAGTACCGAGTTCTTGTATACCCCGTTATAGCAGATTGAACTCTGGAGGGTATTGGTGTTTTTTGTTCGGCTGGCAGTACTCAGGGGTTGGGATCGTGTGTTTCCGTTGTGGCAGCGAGCCATACTCGAGTCCTGATTGAGAGCCCTTGTGTACCCGAGTGCCAGGTCGTAACAAATGGCGACCTTGCTTAGGATTTTGTGAACAGTATACATTTTTGCAGAGTTGTACAACATTTGTTTGTTTGTATTTTAGCGTGCATATTGAAGAATATTTTTTTTGTATGGCAATTAGTAAAGCATTTAAGAGACTCCAGTTAATTTAGTAATTAGTACTTGCATAGGAAGTTTAACACTTTTGTCTCGAGATTTTTTTTGTGGACTTCAGTATGTCGTGCATTAGCACTGACGATGAGCGAGAGATGTCATTTGAAGGTGTGCCGTTAGTAACCAGTGAGGAGGATGCTAGAGTTTTTGTGAGTAAGCGGTACCACGTGACGGAGGAGAGGCTGACTGGGGTGGATGTTTGTGGCTTGCACCTGATAGCCAAGGTTTTGGGCATTTCCAATGTAGTAGGGATGTCCAAGGGGGAGCTGATTTCCTGGGTGTTGCGTGGGCGACATGGGGTTTCGGAGGAGAGGGCGTTTGGGGGGGTTCCTCCCCAGATCCCCTCTCATTCGACTCCCACAGTGCCGTCCACTCAGTTACCGGAGGTTAGCACTCTCCCACAGAGGGATGAGAATTGGCAGATTGGAGTGCCCTCGGGTGGTGCACATGGTGGTTCCCCAGTTTTTGCCCCCCCTCCTTCAGTAGTGGCAGCTCCCTCTTCCTGCCTGTCTCCAGATATGGTATTTAGACTTGAGCTTGCTAAGATTGAGGCTAGGAAGCAAGAGAATGAGACCAGGAGGCAGGAGATTGAGGTTAGGAGGCATGAGGCTGAGCTTAGGTAAAACTCGGAGAAATATTGTGCTAAATTATATTTAGATAAGACTCGTGCAGAGTCGACAGGGACTCGGATGGGCCGTGAGGGCCAAGTAAGAGAAGAGTCCTTGGCCCAATTAGTCAAATTGGTGCCGGTATTTAGTGAAACTGAAGTCACAGAATTTTTTAATCGTTTTGAGAAGAAGTGTAGGGAGCATAATTGGCCTGAAGAGAAGTGGGCAGCTCTAGTCTCCTCAAGACTTACAGGTAAGGGTCTGAAGGCTTATGATGCACTGCCTTTAGAGTCTTGCATTGACTACCCAGAATTGAAGAGAGCTGTCCTACGGGCATACGAGTTGCAACCGGAAACATATCGATTGAAGTTTCGGGGTGTTACAAAGACTAGGGAGGCGACCTTTCTTGAACATGCCCGGGACTTAAAAGATGCACTTAAAAACTGGACACGTTCTGAGAAAGCTGAGACGGCAGAACAGTTGACTGAGCTGTTTCTGCTCGAGCAGTATTATAAGTGTACTGGTGCAGAAATGACTTTAACTATTAAAGAAAAGCAACCAAAAACCCTACAGGAGGCAGCTGAGATGGCTGACCTCCGGCTATCACTAATTCGTGGGTGCGGGTCTGCCCAGCGTAGTGAGGCAGGTAACAAGGGGCGTGATGCCCCACCCCCCCGAGTTAGTGGTATACCTTATGCAAACAAGTACAAGAGCCATGATACCAAGACTGACCACAAGACTAGCACCGTCCCGTTTAAGAAGGGGCCGGGCCCTTCCCAGTACCAAGGGAAGCCCAAAGGGGAGTTGGAGTGTTATCATTGTCATAAAAAGGGGCACTTTGCAAGAGTCTGTCCTAGCAAACCACCTACAGCAGCTGTGTCTTTGGCCTGCAACATTGGTGTGTCTCCGAAGTCATCTGAGTTTGCCCGGGGCAGTTCGTCAGAGGCTGAGGCACAGCCAATGCAGAAGCACCTGGGAGGCTCGAACCCTGCTCAGGATGTTTTTTGCGACCATAGAGGGCGGGGTTGCGTGATGTGGGCGGGGCGCAAGCATGGAGTAGAGGTCTTGCGTGATACAGGTGCTTCCCAGACTCTGATGAAAAACTTGACTGGCTACCCTATAAACGCGGCTCGGGTGGTAGTGGTGCAGGGTATTAATGCAACTCGGTCATACCCGCTGGTGCGGTTGGAATTGGAGGTGGATGGTGTGGCACATGAATTGGATGTCGGGATTGTGGAAAAACTGCCAGTGGAGGGCGTCGACCTTCTTCTCGGCAACGACTTTGCGATGCCCGCTTCTGAGGTTCTACCCTTAGTCGTTGCCGAGAGGCCGGCCGACGTGAGTAGGGAAGAGCAAGAGTGGGTCGAGCGGTGCCAGACACAACCCATGGCGTGTGTTGTCACCCGAGCTCGGGCAGCTAAAGTGTCACAGCCTAGTCCTCCGTCTTCAGACCAGCGGAGGAACGATCAACAGGAGGAGGCTAAAGCTGGAGTTGGTTTTAAGAGTTTTGACTCGGCGGCTCTCCTGGGTGATTCAGTATTAGCACCATTATTTAATTCTGGAGTAGCCCCTGGGCCTGTCATCAAGAGTGATGAGGCTGGGCATGACGAGTCTCCACGACAGCAACGTTATGTACATCGAGAGAGACAGAGGGAGCAGCCCAGTATCGGGGAAGGTCATGCATTGCTCCGGGAGCAGTTAGATCGCTTGGCACCCTCAGATATACGTCGGTTGCAACTAGAGGACCCTGAGCTCCAAACGTGTGCTAATGGAGCTGTAGAGCTCGACGAGGACGGCGATGCACAGCCAGGAGATTTTTTGTATTATTGGCATCCTCAGCGGGATCTTGGATTGCCTTATGTGCTGTTTGCTGCTCGGGAGGTACCTGGTGAGAGCCTGGGATTTAGTCCAAACGAGCTGATTTTTGGACACCGTGTCAGGGGCCCCCTTAACATGCTGAAAGAAATTTGGGAGGGGACTGTGCAGCCTTGTCCATTATTAAAGTATGTGCTTGAAAGCCGTGAGCGCATGCTTAAGAGTCTGGAGATGGCAGGTAGAAATTTGACAGAATCACAAGTTTTGATGAAGGACAGGTATGATCGCAAAGTGAGGCTCCGGAAGTTCACTGTAGGACAAGAGGTATTAATTTTGTTGCCTTTGGTTGGTAACCCCCTCTCTGCGAAGTACACTGGACCTTATAAAATTGTAGAAAAAATTTCAGACTTAGATTACCTTGTTGCCTCTCCAGACAGGAGGAAAAAGAACCAGTTATGTCACGTGAACCTTATTAAAGAGTATGTGAGGCGCCCCTCTGAGCCTCTCACTGTCCCTGTGTTGGCTTGTTGCGGCCGTGGTGGAGAAGGAGAGGGGGACAGTCAAGCTTCAGAGGAGGATAGCTGGGATCAACATGTTTCAGCGGATCAGTGGGCGGGGAACTTGAGCCTTAGGGCTGACGAGGCTATAGCTCATTTGCCTGAGCCGCAGTTTGATGCTATCCGTCAGTTGGTCGGTTCATACCCCACTGTATTTGCTGAACACCCAGGCCTCACTACTCAGGCTATGCATGATGTTGACGTGGGGGACCGTCTACCCTTTAAGTCAATCCTGTACCGTGTGCCCCCCATAAAACTACCAGCTCTGAGGGATGAGTTGGAGTATATGCTCGGTAGAGGGTTGATAGAGAAAGGCACAGTTAAGTGGACTTCCCCCGTAACACTGCAGCCTAAGCCAGATGGCAAGGTACGCTTTTGTATTGATTTCCGTAGGTTAAACGGTTTGACTCCAACTAACCCATATCCTCTTCCTCGGGTTGATGATAGTGTTGACAAAATTGGTAATGCTCGTTTTTTGTCTAAAGTAGATTTAGTAAAAGGTTACTGGCAAGTACCTTTGTCCGAGCGTGCTAAAGAGGTATGTGGTTTTGTTGTGGACGGGAGTACCTACCGGTGCAATGTCATGCCTTACGGACTTAAGAATGCACCAGCAACGTTTCAGAACCTGATGAATGAAATTGTAAAGGACATTCCAAATTGCACCGTATATTTGGACGATGTAATCATTTATGATGACGACTTTGAGAGCCATTGTGAGCACCTTGAGACCTTGTTCCGGAAACTTAGTGAAGCAGGTCGGGTAGTAAATTTGGCAAAGTGTGACTTCGTAAAAGCCACTGTGCAGTACCTTGGGTTTGTAGTGGGAAGGGGACAGGTGTGCCCTCCTCAGAACAAGGTACAGGCTATCAATAAATTTCCGCACCCAACAACCAAGAAGCAGATTATGAGATTCTTGGGTATGATAGGCTACTACAGACGCTTCATAAAAGGTTACTCAACGGTGTTGGCACCTCTCACAGATTTGTTATCTAAAGACAAAAAATTTTTGTGGGCACCTGAGTGTGAAAAGGCTTTCACTTTGGTGAAACATTTGCTATGTACTCACCCGATACTCAGGGCCCCAGACTTTAACGGCCTTTTCAGCTGGCAACAGATGCTAGTGGTGTAGGGGCTGGTGCCGTCTTGCTACAGACAGACAATGAAGGTGTGGAACACCCAGTAAGTTTCTTTTCTAAGAAGTTCAATGCTGCACAAAAGAACTATTCTACAATAGAAAAGGAATTACTGGCGATTGTGCTGTCGCTCAGGCACTTCGAGGTGTATGTTTCAGCCTATGGCCCAGTCGTGGTTATCTACACTGATCATCACCCTTTGAGATTCCTGAATCAATTTCACAATCGCAATATGAGACTGACCAGGTGGTCTTTGATGTTGCAGGAGTATAACCTGGACATCCGTCATATTGCTGGATGTGAAAATGTGATCGCGGATTGTTTATCAAGGGTGGATGATCAGTCGTAGGCTATCACAGGTGTGTGGGTTTGAGTGGAGGAAAATAGGCTGCCCTTATAGTGCAGCCGGGAAAAACATATTAAAATATAAAAATCATATAAAAACTCTTTCTTTTGATATAGGTAATCGTATAAGTTTGTCATAGCCTATAGAGTTTGAGTAGTCCACGAACTATCAAACGGCTGAGCTGCTGTAAGCTCGCTCTGGGAGCATGATATTGTGTCTTTTTGCTATTGTTGGGAGGAGTTATAAAATGTGAATTTTTGTTTTAATAATAAGATGTGTTTTGGTGATAAACTCAGCTTTGTTTTAGTGCCATGCGGTCACTGGGTGTGAGGGGCTTCATGGGGTTCTGTGTTTGTCAGATTTTAGCTCAGGGTTGAGCAAGTAAAATCTTGGGGGAGGTGTGACGCATGTCCAGTGTGAGCATGCTGTACAGAACGCCTAGTCATGCCCCACTCTCGCTAGGATCGTCAGGGAAGGAACTTTGGCTGTAGTCTATGTAGAGTTTCCTAACTTAGTTCATGTGAGCCGTTGTACTATAAGTATTATGAATATGTATTTTGTTTTCATCTGAGCCAACGAGTTCTATTTTATATCATTAGTTATAAGTATTGTGTGTAAAACTTATTTGTAATGATGGGAAGAGAGACAGCCACCGTTGGGGGTCAGTGGGTGCGCCAGGTGGGAGGTGGGCCTAACTCACTAGCACTCCCCCCTCCCCCCTCCCCTCAGTGCTAGGGGAGCCTTTGTCTATCCTAGAGGAGAGAGAGAAATTACGTAATGATTGTCAGTGGGCGGTCCTTAGTAGTTCACGTTGGGCTCACTAGAGGGCCGGGTATAAAAAGGGAAGTCTAGCCATTTTTTCGTCAGAACTCTTTAGGCAGAGCGACTTCTCATTTCCCTTGCTAACTATATATATTCTTCTGACTGATGTGAACTTTCTCTACTACCTTACATTCTTATCTCCTCTTTTCCCTGCCTTTTTTAACTTCCATGGTCCCGTTGGTGCAGAGCTAGTCAGCCAACGTATTATCGCTTGAGTTCTCAGAGATACTTGACTATTAGATAGCCTATTTTGAGAAGGGTTAACTTAGAATAGGTTTGATTTATGTTTGTTGCACTTGTATATGCATTTCCCTGTGTGTTATTATTATTATTCCTGTTTTCTGCTAGTCTAGGTAATGCTAGACTGGGGTAAGGCTTTTCTGTGTTACGAGTTGTTGTTTGATGCAGTGGTTAAGCGATAAACCTGCATACTCGTTTCGGTTCAGTGAAGCCTAGGTTGTCTTCGTGGCTGACTGTGTTGAGTTAATAATTTACAGTGCGTGAGGGCAAGAGCCTAACCACCCTGTATTTTATTAACAGTTTGTTTTTACTTTGTCAAGGAGCCGGGAGAAAACCAGATACAAGGGATCTGGATTTCTCAAAGTGCACTTGTTAGTTTTACCGTAATACTTTAACACCTTACGAGCGGCCTATGCGGTTTATTTATGTGTACCGCCCAGCGGGGTGTTTTTAGCCAAAATAGGGCTGTTTACGTGATCATTTTCATGCCTAAATAAGACCCAGAACGTAAAACAAGTATCTATCCCTGAAAGGGCATAAACAGAGCTTTCGAATGACACCATAACGATCCTTGTATGATGGATAGTTTTCTTGCAATAACCGTGCAACGAGAGTGCAAAAAGCAGGTAATTCGGTACTTTCGGTACATAATTGAGTATGTAGTGAGTGAGAGAGGGAGGAGGGAGCCGAGATTTGTGTCAGTAGGTTCGCCGCGGTGGTCTGGAGCAGTCATACGCTCGCTAGTCTCCTGCCACCACTTGTCTCTCTCTCTCAGCCACATTACGTGCTGAAATTGCCACTCGAGTTATGTCGAGCGCCGCCACATAGTCCAGCTTTATTAAATACGACTTAAGTGGTGAGCCGCTAATAAAGGGTTAAACAGTTGTGAGGACTTCGCTAGGCTACGAGCCGTTTTGCTCAGTCACTGCTACCTTTTGCCCACAGTACCCCAGCTAGACTTTACTCGATTAGTAGATACAGTATAGTATTGAAGCTTTCCTTATGTATGATATTGTTTATGCACTATTGATTTCATGTGTTGCAAGCTTGGCTACTTTAGTGATTAGTGGCCCACGAGCACAATCCGAGTAGGCTATTGCCGTTGCATTTGCGGAGTACTTCTTTTTAATGTTTGCCATTTACTATTGCATATTCTTTTAATTATTCTTATGCCAATTTAAACCTTTAATAGTATTTAATTGCCAGTGTTTTTGCTTATTGAATTACTGTTCAAAATCCGATACGTACTTCTTACGAGCATCCGAGAAGCATCTAACTTTTTTCAGAAGATTCCTTGCTCGATGCTTAAGGACTATTAATTAACGTAACGTAATAGTGCCGATCCGAAGTAGAGGGTGGAGGACTTCTTAAGTTCTTAGTCAAGGGTGGATTACTTCGGCTTCGGCCAACACTATTCTTTGGTGTTGTTGTTTCTTACTTCATTGTTTGATTGTTGACCAGACTAGATAATTCCTGTTTCTTTATTAGTCTGTTGTTGAACACTAGTACCAAGTTCTTGAATACCCCGTTATAGCAGATTGAACTCTGGAGGGTATTGGTGTTTTTTGTTCGGCTGGTAGTACTCAGGGGTTGGGATCGTGTGTTTCAGTTGTGGCAGCGAGCCGTACTCGAGTCCTGATTGAGAGCCCTTGTGTACCCGAGTGCCAGGTCGTAACACAGCCTATTCCTCAGTCTCTAGACCAGCGGAGGAACGATCGGAAGGAGAAAGCTAAAGTTGGGAGAAGTTTTGTGAGTTTTGATCCAGCGGCTCTTCTTGGTGACTCAGTATTAGCACCAATGTATAGGTCCGGAGTGGCCCCAGAACCTGTCACACTTGGTGAGGAGGTAGGGTGTGAGAAAACTCCGAGACAGCAACGTTACACACTTAAGCAAGATAGGATCGAACAGTCCAGTATCGGGGGAGGCCATAAGTTGCTCCGGGAGCACTTAGATAGATTGGCTCCTTCGGATATCTGTCGGCTACAGATAGATGATCCTGAGCTTCAGAAGTGTAGTAACGGTGCGATTGAACTTGATGAGGACGGGGATGCAAAGCTGGGGGACTTCTTTCGTGTGGAGGGCATATTGTACAGGCGTTTTCTAGATCCCAGACGGAGTTGGGAGGGTGGGTCGAGAGTGGTTGACCAGTTGGTAGTGCCTAGTGTGTGCCGTGATAGCCTACTAAGGTTGGCGCATGATGTACCGTTGGCAGGGCATTTGGGTGTACATAAGACAGTAGCAGCATTGGCGAAATTGTTTTGGTGGCCAGGTATGAAGGCACATGTGGCGTCATGGGTGGCAATGTGCAGTACCTGCCAGACAGTAGGTAAACCAAACCAGTGTATTCCCAAGGCTCCGTTACACCCTATTCCTGTAATCGGGCCACCATTCAGTAAGGTTATAATCGACATGGTTGGCCCTCTACCCCCTACTAGTGCAGGCAACAAGTTCCTCCTCACAATCATGGATGTTGCCACTCGTTATCCGGATGCATACCCCATGCGAAATGGTACTGCTAAGACTGTTGTTCGTACCTTGCTGTTGTACTGTTGTAGGTACGGGTACCCGCAGGAATTGCAGTCAGACCAAGGGTCCAACTTTACTTCTAACCTTTTCAAACAGACCATGCAGCTGCACGGTATCAGTACAGTTGTCTCTTCAGCCTATCACCCAGAGAGTCAAGGGGTGTTGGAGAGGTGGCACTCGACTCTGAAAAGCATGCTGCGTTGTTACTGTGTTGAGAATGGCAAGGATTGGGATCTTGGATTGCCCTATGTATTATTCGCTGCTCGGGAGGTACCTGGTGAAAGCCTAGGGTTCAGTCCCAATGAGTTAGTTTTCGGACCTCAGGTCAGAGGCCCCCTCAACATGGTTAGAGAAATCTGGGAGGGCACAGTAAACCATGTTCCATGTTAAAGTATGTCCTCGAGAGTAGAGAGAGAATGCTGAGAAGCCTAGAGTTGGCAAGTAGGAATTTGGTGGGGTCGCAAGCACTTATGAAGGACAGGTACGATGAGAAGACAAACCACCGGGAGTTTAACCCCTAACTATCGGCGCGCAACATAAGTCGAGTATAATAAATCTGGACTATCTGGCGGCGCGCGACATAGGTCGTGTGGCAATTTCAGCACGTAATGTTGCTGAGAGAGAGAGACAAGTGGTGGCAGGAGAGTAGCGAGCGTATGACTGCTCCCGACCACCGCGGCGAACCTACTGACACGAATCCCACCTCCTCCCTCACTCTCTCACTCGCTACATACTGAATTGTATGGGGAAAGTACCGAATTTCATGCTTTTCGCACTCGTGTTGCGCGGTTGTTGCAAGAAAACTAGCGATCATAAAAGGATCGTTGTGGTGTCATTGGAAAGCTCTGTTTATGCCCTTTCAGGGATAGATACTTGTTTTACGCTCTGGGTCTTATTTAGGCATGAAAATGATCACGTAAACAGCCCTATTTTGGGTAAAAACACTCCGCTGGTGGCTACATATTATATACCGCCTAGGCCGCTCTTTAGGTGTTAAGGTGGTGCAGGAGGTGTTGATTCTGTTACCTCTGCCAGGTCATCCGTTGTCTGCCAAGTACGCTGGTCCTTATAAGGTGGTAAGAAAGATCTCTGTACTAGACTATCTTGTGGCTACTCCAGATAGGCGTAAAATGAATCAGCTGTGCCATGTGAATCTGTTGAAAGAGTTTGTGAGGCGCCCCCCTGAGCCTTTCGCTGTCCCTGTGTTGACCTGCAGCGGTCATGGAGGAGAAGGAGTGAGGGACAGTGAAGCCCAGGTGGAGGATAACTGGGAGTGTCATGTCTCTGCTGACCAGTGGGCGGGGAACTCCAGACAGGTGGCTGACGATGCTCTAGTGCACCTGCCTGAGTAACAGCGTGCAGCCGTACAGCACCTGTTTGCTTCATACCCCACTGTGTTTGCAGACCATCCAGGCCTCACAACTCGAGTGGTGCATGACGTGGACGTGGGAGATCACCCCTCCCCCCCCCTTTAAATCAGTACCCTACAGAATTCCACCCATTAAAATCCCAGCCCTCAGAGCGGAGTTAGAGTATATGTTGGAACGGGGACTGATTGAGAAGGGGGCAGTTAGGTGGACATCTCCTGTCACTCTGCAGCCCAAGCCTGACGGGAAGGTTCGCTTCTGCATTGACTTTCGGAGATTGAACGGGTTGACTCCCACCAATGCTTATCCCCTTCCCTGTGTTGACGATAGTGTAGACAAGATTGGTAAGGCACAGTTTCTAACTAAGGTAGACCTAGTGAAAGGCTACTGGCAGGTGCCCTTGTCTGAGCGGGCGAAGGGGGTATGCGGGTTTTTGGTTGATGGGAACACCTACCGTTGCAATGTGATACCGTATGGCCTTAAAAATGCCCCAGCAACCTTCCAGAGTCTTATGAATGAGTTAGTAGCTGACATCCCTTACTGCACTGTCTACCTAGATGACGTTATAATCTACGATGACAACTTTGAGATTCACTGTGAGCACATAGAAGCCTTGTTTCGGAAGCTCAGTGAGGCCAGCTTGGTGGTCAATCTGGGCAAGTGTGACTTTGTCTAGGCAACTGTTCAGTATCTTGGGTTTGTGGTCGGGTTAGACCAGGTGTGCCCCCCCCAAAAACAAGATACAGGATATTAACCAGTTTCCCAGGCCGTCCACCAAGCGGAAGATGATGAGATTTTTGGGCATGATCGGTTACTATCGCCGCTTTATTCGGGGTTATTCTACTGTGTTAGCTCCTCTGACAGATCTGCTAGCAAAAGAGAATAAGTTCAAGTGGGCACCTGAGTGTGAAAGGGCTTTTTCGCTGGTCAAGCACCTACTATGCACTCACTCAATCCTCAGAGCCCCTGACTTTGAAAGACCGTTCCAGCTGGCATCAGATGCCAGCGGTGTAGGGGCTGGTGCCGTCTTAATGCAAACAGACGAGGAAGGTTTGGAGCATCCAGTCAGTTTCTTTTCCAAGAAGTTTAATTCCGCTCAGAAAAACTACTCTGTGGTGGAAAAAGAACTGCTGGCAATAGTGTTGGCGCTCAGGCACTTTGAAGTATATGTTCCTGCCTACGGGCCAGTTGTGGTGATTTACACCGACCACCACCCTCTTAAATATCTGAACCAATTCCACAACCGGAATATGAGGCTGACACGTTGGTCACTCATGTTGCAAGAATACAATCTAGACATTCGCCATGTTGCCGGTTGTGAGAATGTGATTGCAGACTGTTTGTCGAGGGTGGAGGATCCGGCATAGATCACCACAGGTGCGTGGGTTTGAGTGGAGAAAAACCAGGCTTGCCCCTGTAGAGCAGCCGTCAAAAACAACATTAAAATTAAATAAAAAATCACATAAAAACTCTTTCTTTTTGATAGTTAATTGTAAGTTGCCAACGTTATAGCTAAAATCCTAATTTGAACCTGTCTTTCACTTAGTAGGCTGGGCTCTGTGAAGTTCGCTCAGGGAGCATAGCAGGCTAAATTATACTATTGTGTTTGGGAGGGGTTGTAAGATTTTCTTTATGCTAATATGTTGTTTTATTTAAGATTGAACTTTGCATTTCATTTCTGGTGGAGTGGCTAGGTGTGGCAGGAATTGTCGGCATTCTGCCTTGTCAGATATGGTGCTCGCCTAATGTTGAGCGTCCCATATCTTGGGCGGGGTATGACGTCTACCAGCGTTGGCAGAATCGCCTCTCGTTGGCCATTAGCGCTCGCCAGGGACATCGAAATGGGCTACAGTTATCAGAGAATGTTGTTCTTTCTTTCCTAGTAATTGCATTGTCACAGACAGTCCAGTGGTGGTCTTTGTTTTCGTCTGTGACAACGGGTTATATTTTATATCAACAGTAGTGATAATAGTACCAGCGTGTGAATGAGAAAGACTTTCAGAGCGAGGAGGTAGTAAGTGTCTGTATGTACGGGTGCATTCCTGCCTCTCGCTCGCCATTGGACGGCGTGTCTGGCTGTGTCCTATGACGCCTGCTGTCTTGTGACGTCTCGGCCCGTGATTGGCCGACCATCGCGCCTTTGCGGTCTCCTGTGTAACTTACCTCCTCCATGAGGGTCCCCAGGAGCTGTCCTCGTCAGGACAGGCTTGGCGCGCGTGCTTCTAACATCCCTTTGCATACTCTCTCCCGATCACCACCTTTATCACTGTTTCTCTCACTCGATTCTCTCTTTCCATACTCTAACCTTTATTAACCTCTGAAGTGCGCATGGGGGGTATGAGACACCACACTCCTGTGCTGACGTATTTGAGCTGTTCCCATCACTAACATATTTATTTTACCATAAATAGCATTAATACTTATCCATATGCGCCTATTATAGGTTGACTATAAAGGTATTAACCTGTTACAACAATAAAACAAGTGGAAACAGCGTTTGGGTGGTCAAAATCGGCGATACAGGCCGAGAGTTACACAATGTATGGCTGAGGCAACCTCCCAGCCCACCACTTTCCTCCACCTCTGGAGAGAGACTGTCGATCGATACTCTCTCTCTCTCTCTTGCACTCGCTTGCTAACAGTGATGAGAACGCCCTGCTACCAACTCGCTAATGTTAGCACGAAATTAGACCACAGGAAAAGGGAATAACAGGGAAAATAGGTTCTAACTGAAGGAGGGGAGGAAACTGGGGAAGGAGGGGAGGTGGAAGAGTGATATTTGTCATTGCCCAGGGGCAAAAAAAATAAAATAAAACAAAAAAAATAAAAAAATTCGGTGTTTTAACCCTTCTTTAGCGGCCTATGCGGTTTATTTATATGTACCGCCCAGCGGGGTGTTTTTAGCCAAAATAGGGCTGTTTACGTGATCATTTTCATGCCTAAATAAGACCCAGAACGTAAAACAAGTATCTATCCCTGAAAGGGCATAAACAGAGCTTTCGAATGACACCATAACGATCCTTTTATGATGGCTAGTTTTCTTGCAATAACCGTGCAACGCGAGTGCAAAAAGCATGTAATTAGCCACTTTCCCGATACAATTCCGTATATAGCGAGTGAGAGAGGGAGGAGGGAGCTGAGATTCGTGTCAGTAGGTTCGCCGCGGTGGTCTGGAGCAGTCATACGCTCGCTAGTCTCCTGCCACCACTTGTCTCTCTCTCTCAGCAACATTACGTGCTGAAATTGCCACTCGACCTATGTCGAGCGCCGCCACATAGTCCAGCTTTATTAAATACGACTTATGTGGTGAGCCGCTTTTTAAGGGTTAAATAGATTTTTTTTCCCCCTGACTCTTAACCCTTCCTACCCGGGCAGCCTTTCTTAAGGACGGAGGCTGTATCCGGGCGATTTGGCTGAAAACACAACAAAAGTAAACTAAGGCTAATCTCGCTTAATATACTACCTACATTAATCAAACATATGTCAAAATGTGCGCCTTACCTTGCCGCGTAGAATGGCGTTGAGTAGAGCTTTCTACCTCAACTAGTTCCGGAGTGATGGTGATAGAAGTGGAGGTAACTTTTGCCGCGTATTTACCTCGCCGCGTCCGAACGCTCAACCGCGGCCCAGGCTACGACGAACGTTTTGACTCGTCGCTCTACCTTGAATTATGGCGGGAAGCGATTTTTTATTGTTTTATTGTTTATTTTGCCATATATTATTGTTATTATGTTATTTTCACTCAATAAATATATTTTTCTGAAGTAATTTGTGTCTCTGTTACTTATACTTAGTTTTATTGTTATTATTATAGTAGTTTTGATTATTTATACTGGACTATGGTAATTGATAGTGTAATTTTCACTTATTTATTGTTAGGAATATATATTTTAGTGTCACTTTCACTTGTTCATATTGTTCTGAAGGCACTTATTATTACTTATGTGTGTCTCTTTCACTTAGACTTAGTTTTATAGTCATTATTATAGTAGTTATGATTATTTATACTGGACTATGGTAATTGATTGTGTCATTTTCACTTATTTATTGTTAGGAATATATATTTTAGTGTCACTTTCACTTGTTCATATTGTTCTGAAGGCACTTATTATTACTTATGTGTGTCTCTTTCACTTAGACTTAGTTTTATAGTCATTATTATAGTAGTTATGATTATTTATACTGGACTATGGTAATTGATAGTGTCATTTTCACTTATTTATTGTTAGGAATATATATTTTAGTGTCACTTTCACTTGTTCATATTGTTCTGAAGGCACTTATTATTACTTATGTGTCTCGTTCACTTATACTTAGTTATATTATTATTATTGAGTGTCACTATCACTGTCACTTACACTTCAATAGTTTGTCACAGTGTGGAAATCATTGCAGCAGGTGCCAGCACACAGTCCCACCTGACACTCGAGGCATTGCCAAGTGGTTTTTGTGGGTTTGCTTGGTCGTCGAGTTGTGCGGGTGCACACATAGCACCTCTTCTGCATTCTTATTCTGCTGTTAGGACCCTGGAAAGGAAGGGCGACGAGCTGGTGCTTTCTGAAGAACTCGGCACACCCTGTTCTGTTCATCATGCCTGGTCCTTGTAGTGGCCTCCCTGGTGTATCCGCATGTTTTACCAGGAGCTCATGTATCAGCTGCTTTTGGAAGGTCCGCAGGCTCTTGTACTTGATGACTGGACTCCTCAAACGGTAGATGTTGTACGCATTGAGGACAGACATATCTACTGTATGCAGGAAAAACTTCTTGTACCACCTGCAAGATGTTCGCAGGCAGTCTATGAAGCCCATCTGCATGTCGGACTTCTCGACGAGGCGCATGTTCAGGTTATAGTCCAGAACAGCAGCTGGTTTCTTGATAGGGTTCTTCGTTTTTCGGTCCACCTTCCCTGTGGGGACCATCTCTGCTTTGTGGCATGTGGTGAGGAGGTTGACCTTGCGCTGGTCATGCCAGTGGATGGAGAGGATGGGGCAACTCTTCTTATGGAAGATGTCCATCTTCTTAGCTTTGGTTGGGTAGGCTGGCATGCCCTTCCTCTTCCCCTTCACTGTGCCGACAGTTCCGGTCTTGCGGTCATGGAGGTACTTGGCGAGGATAGGCGACGTGTAATAATCGTCGGTATAGAGGACGTGGTTGTCATGGAAGCACCTCTCCATCATCCTCTTTACCACAGCGCCGCCAAAACCAATGAGGGGGTCAATCTGCACCTCACCACCCTTGCCGCTGTAGACTATAAAGTCGAGCACATATCCCGTCTTGCAGTCGCAGAGGACGAAGAGCTTGATGCCGAAGCGGTGTCTCTTTGACGGGATATACTGTCGGAGGTGCAGCCTACCACGGAACAGGACCAGAGACTCGTCGATGCACAGCTTCTGAAATGGAATCAGGTAGGTGGAAAACCGATGACGTATCATGTCATACAGTTGCCTGATCTTCCAGAGTGTGTCGGGCTCGTGGACATGCATGTTATTTGTCAGGTGGAAATAAGAGAGGATGTCGAAGTACCTATCCCTTGACATGAATTTGCCAAATGCTGGAGTCGTTGTGAGGTCGCCAGTTATCCAGTAGTCGGCCAGAACGTGCTTCTTTATGTGTGTCATCAGCATTGTGAGTGCCAAGAACACATATAATTCTGCCACAGTGAGAGCTCTCCATGCCACCATCATGGCACTGGTCTTCCTCCCAAGAAAGTTTGAACAGATAGCGTGGTGGTTATTTGTCTCTTTGACAAGGTATTCCATGACTTCATTGTCGTAGAAGCCACAGAAAAGTTCACTGGGGGTGGCATTTGGGCCACAGGGATATGCTGGTGACACCCCGGAACCCTGTTGTACCTCGTCAAAGGCAAGACAATCTGGCACAAAATCCGCCCCATCTGACCACACAAACATGTCAGCTGCTCGAGGACGAGGACGTGCAGCTGCAGCAGGCACACGCCCTGGACGCCCTGGCACACGCCCCTGGCCACGCGGACGCCCAGGCGGACGCCCTGCACGCCCATGCCCAGGCCCAGGCCCAGGGGCAGCGACGTCGGCAGGCTGACCACGTCCACGACCTCGCCCTTTGACTCTTCTTGTCGGGACTTCCTCTTCCTCTTCCTCTTCGTTTTCCTCTTCCTCAGGCAACGTCAGGTCATCTGGGGCAGCCTCTTCAGGAGACAACTCTGGTGAAGAATAGACCGGGCGTCGGCGGCGTGGGGCTGCGGGAGGTTGAGCAATGGGAGCCTCGGCCTCGGGAGTTGGGCTCCTTTTGCGGCTAGCCGTGGACTTTTCCGCCGGAAATAATGACCTACGATGCGGGGCCTGTGGTGGCACACTGTGGGAGGCCAATGACGCACTTGTAGAGGCCCTTTGGTCATCCTGAGGGACAGATGAAGCCGAGGGCTGTGGGTGGCCCTCCCGGCGTCCCTGGTCAAGGCGTCGGGACAAAGGAATGCGGGTCGTTGCTAGGCCTGGGTCGGCGTCACTCTCACTATCTATGCCTTCCCTCGCCTTTTCTGCTTCCCTGCGTGCTTTCTTGGCTACACTTTTCACTAAAGACTGTTTATAGAAGTATTTACCCACTTTCAAGGGTGTACGGGTAGGCAAAGGGGAAGGTCCTGGCGTAGGGCTAGGGTTAGGCCTAGGCCTACCCTGACCTACGAAACTAGGCGAAGAGGTTGGCTCTAGCACACTTGATACTTCAATAGCACCTTCCTCCACCACTTCCACATCAGGATCATCACTACTATCACCCCCCTCAAATAAATCAACATTGTCATCAGCACCAAATCCCACAAAATCGTAAATTTCGCTCCCACTTCTACTCTGAATATAAAGGTTTTTGTCCACAGAGCTTTCACCACTGCTCAAATCCGGGTGGAAAAGTTCACGGTGTATTGCACTCTCACTTAGCAAACGTTTCACTTTCCTTAGTTTCTTTTTCTTCTCAGTTGGCAGAGGCGTAGATGTTGCAAGCGGGTTAGCACTGGGATGCGCGGGAGATTGCACAGTATCGGACGCGTCGGAATTCATTTTTTTTGCTACTGCCGCGCTGTCCTTACCTAAGGCAGCCCGGGTAGGAAGGGTTAAGAGTCTTCCCGCAGTCCGCCGGGGTGAACTCTTAAGAGTCTTCCTGCAATTCCCGGGTTAACTGCACAACACTCCCCTTGGGTTCTGCATACGGTTTTCATAGCCGGCCCATTGTATTGCATGCGACGTCCTCAGAGATTTTTACATGTACTTAGAATAGGTTTGAGGGTTCTTAGTTAGTATAGGTTAAGAACTTTGTGTGTCTCCATTATTGATTTAGTGTTTCTGCTCTTTTATTTAATGCTAGACTGGGATAAGGTAACTGTAGTCGTTGTCTCCGATGTGTGTACGGTTTGCTTATACCTACACGACTTCGACCGGTCCTGTGGTAGCCTGGGTTGTCTTTTCGGTTGCGTCCTTTGCAAGTGCAGCATTGTGTTGACTGAGGGTTTTGGCCTGTACCAGTTCCACACTTTGCTGCCTCTTTGCTTGTCTTTAGAGGGTCGCCAGGATAGAACCAGATACTTGTGATCTGGATCTATCGAGAGAGCCCCCTAGTTAATTAACGTAACTTAAAGGATGCAGTCTTAAGGACATCGCTAGGCTACGAGCCTGTCTTGCTCAACCCCAGTTCCTTACCTAGAGTATCCCAGCTAGACATTATTAATCGAGTAGACACTTGTTAGTATTTAATATAAGCTCTTTGATATGTGCGCATTATTATTCACTGCATTTATTAGTCTAGGTTGTTGCTGAGCCGCACAACCATAGCAGACTGTTTCGTTGATGAGGAAGTACTTCTTTTAGTGTCGAGCATTGCAACCGTTGCGCATTTATAGTATTTTCGTGTCAGTTAACATTATATGTCCTATCTTTAAGTGTATTCGATTTACACGTGTGGTGTCCTGCCTCCTGCCTTTATATAGTTCTAAATCAGTACGAGCATCTTATGAGCATCAGACTTTCTTCAGAAGATTCCAGGTCTATGCTGTAGGACTATACTTCACTTTCTTTCAGATAGGAGTGAAGAGTTTATTGTTGTTTAGAGTAACTGTATTGAAGCATCTTTTTATTGTATTAAATCTTGCAGTGATTTAATTGATCTTTCCATAGATTCCTTTTTATGCATTTTAATGTAACTTGCATCTTGTTTGTTATCAGGCTATACAAGTGCAGGTTAGCCTGAAGTAGAATACATTTATGGCCAGTTAAGGATACCCCGCTATCGCAGATTAACCCTGGAGGGTATAGGTGTTTTGTTCGCCGGCATATAAGTTCGAGGGTTTGGATCTAGCGTACCATTGTTGCATAGTGCCCTATTACTTGTCCAATCATTGAGTGCCCTTGTTTTATTCGTAGTCCCGGTCGTAACACGAGTCACATCCATCGCCGCGCTATACGACGCATTATATGAAGCATGACCTAGGCTATACGACGCATTATACGAAGCATAACAGAGAGAGAGAGAGTGTGTAACTCTCTCTCTCTCTCCCACACACACACACACACACACCGTGTCCGTCTCTCTCTCTCTTACTCTCTCTCTCTCTCTCTCTGAGTCAAAGATTTTTTAGCTAACGTCTTCCCTATAATCAGCAGCAATGAGCGCGCTCACGCTGTCCTGTTAAAGAAATCGTGTTGTCAATTATTTGTTCACGACATCTTTCACCCACACAAATTTAGGAGAGAAGAACTACCTGGCATGGCTGCTCCACCCAGAGAGAGACTATCTGGTCGGGCTGCTCCATCCAGAGAGAGCGACTATCTGGCCGGATTGCTCTTCCCAGAGAGAGACTACCTGGCCGGGCTGCTCCACCTAGAGAGAGCGACTACCTGGCCGGGTTGGTGCGGCGTCGCCGCTATACGGGTCCCTGTCGTGATTTTCACACATAAATCTTTAGGCGATCTTCTGCTGTCCAATGTGAGTTGATGGAACTTGAGTGTGTGGTGAACCTTTTTTCAGGAGGGTCTAAATTTTTGTGGGTGAAAGATGTCGTGGAAAATTATAAGCCATCTTTTTTCGAGAAAGCTACTTAAAATAATATGAGGGCGGTGTACAAATAAAAATTGTTTAGAATTTATATTTTATTATTATATCCTTTTTGGGGGTTATACAGTATATTGGTTGTTTGCTATGTAGTCACCTACAGTATATCCCCCACTTTCTTAACTTTAGGATCGAGTGACCTAAATCTTACTAAAAAATTCAGGTTAGTAAGGCATGAAAGGCACTATATGAATAGCCTATTCTCTTACTAAGAAATTCAGGTTAGTAAGGCACTATATGGATAGCCTATTCTCTTACTAAGAACGAAGTGGCTACGGGACTACGAAGCATGACAGAGAGAGAGAGAGAGAGTGTGTAACTCTCTCTCGCTTTCTCTCTCACACACACACACTGTGTCTGTCTCTCTCTCTCTCTCTCTCGGAGTCAAAGATTTTTTAGCTAACGTCTTGCCCATAATCAGCAGCAATGAGCGCGCTCACGCTGTCCTGTTAAAGAAATTGTGTTGTCAATTATTTGTCCACGACATCTTTCACCCACAAAATTTTAGGAGAGAAGAACTACCTGGCCTGGCTACTCCACCTAGAGAGAGACTACCTGGTCGGGCTGCTCCATCCAGAGAGAGCGACTATCTGGCCGGGTTGCTCTACCCAGAGAGAGACTACCTGGCCAGGCTGCTCCACCTAGAGAGAGCGACTACCTGGCCGGGCTGCTCCAGCAAGAGAGAGCAACTACCTGGTCGGGCTGCTCCACCCAGAGAGAGCGACTACCTGGCCGGGTTGCTCTAACCAGAGAGACACTACCTGGTCGGGCTTCTCCACCTAGAGAGAGCGACTACGTGGTCCGGCTGCTCCACCTAGAGAGAGCGACTACCTGGTCGGGCTGCTCCACCCAGAGAGAGCGACTACCTGGCCGGGTTGCTCTACCCAGAGAGAGACTACCTGGTCGAGCTGCTCCACCTAGAGAGAGCGACTACCTGGTCGGGCTGCTCCACCTAGAGAGAGCGACTGCCTGGTCGGGCTGCTGCACCCAGAGAGAGCGACTACCTGGCCGGGTTGCTCTAACCAGAGAGACACTACCTGGTCGGGCTTCTCCACCTAGAGAGAGCGACTACCTGGTCCGGCTGCTCCACCTAGAGAGAGCGACTACCTGGTCGGGCTGCTCCACCCAGAGAGAGCGACTACCTGGCCGGGTTGCTCTACCCAGAGAGAGACTACCTGGTCCGGCTGCTCCACCTAGAGAGAGACTACCTGGTCGGGCTGCTCCATCCAGAGAGAGCGACTATCTGGCCGGGTTGCTCTACCCAGAGAGAGACTACCTGGCCAGGCTGCTCCACCTAGAGAGAGCGACTACCTGGCCGGGCTGCTCCAGCAAGAGAGAGCAACTACCTGGTCGGGCTGCTCCACCCAGAGAGAGCGACTACCTGGCCGGGTTGCTCTAACCAGAGAGACACTACCTGGTCGGGCTTCTCCACCTAGAGAGAGCGACTACGTGGTCCGGCTGCTCCACCTAGAGAGAGCGACTACCTGGTCGGGCTGCTCCACCCAGAGAGAGCGACTACCTGGCCGGGTTGCTCTACCCAGAGAGAGACTACCTGGTCGAGCTGCTCCCCCTAGAGAGAGCGACTACCTGGTCGGGCTGCTCCACCTAGAGAGAGCGACTGCCTGGTCGGGCTGCTGCACCCAGAGAGAGCGACTACCTGGCCGGGTTGCTCTAACCAGAGAGACACTACCTGGTCGGGCTTCTCCACCTAGAGAGAGCGACTACCTGGTCCGGCTGCTCCACCTAGAGAGAGCGACTACCTGGTCGGGCTGCTCCACCCAGAGAGAGCGATTACCTGGCCGGGTTGCTCTACCCAGAGAGAGACTACCTGGTCCGGCTGCTCCACCTAGAGAGAGACTACCTGGTCGGGCTGCTCCATCCAGAGAGAGCGACTATCTGGCCGGGTTGCTCTACCCAGAGAGAGACTACCTGGCCAGGCTGCTCCACCTAGAGAGAGCGACTACCTGGCCGGGCTGCTCCAGCAAGAGGGAGCAACTACCTGGTCGGGCTGCTCCACCCAGAGAGAGCGACTACCAGGCCGGGTTGCTCTAACCAGAGAGACACTACCTGGTCGGGCTTCTCCACCTAGAGAGAGCGACTACCTGGTCTGGCTGCTCCACCTAGAGAGAGCGACTACCTGGTCAGGCTGCTCCACCCAGAGAGAGCGACTACCTGGCCGGGTTGCTCTACCCAGAGAGAGACTACCTGGTCGGGCTGCTCCACCTAGAGAGAGCGACTACCTGGTCGGGCTGCTCCACCTAGATAGAGCGACTACCTGGCCGGGTTGCTGCGGCGTCGCCTCTGTACGGGTCCCTGTCGTGATTTTAACACACAAATCTTTAGGCGATCTTCTGCTGTCCAACGTGAGTTGATGGAACTTGAGTTGGTGGTGAACCTTTTTTCAGGAGGGTCTAAATTTTTGTGGGTGAAAGATGTCGTGGAAAAATTACAAGCCTTCTTTTTTCGAGAAAGCTACTTAAAATAATGAGGGCGGTGTACAAATAAAAACTGTTTAGAATTTATATTTTATTATTATATCCTTTTTGGGGGTTATGTATTGGTTGTTTGCTATGTAGTCAACTATATCCCCCACTTTCTAAAGTTTGGGATTGAGTGACCTAAATCTTACTAAAAAAATCAGGTTAGTAAGGCACGTAAGGCACAATATGAATAGCCTATTCTCTTACTAAGAAATTCAGGTTAGTATGGCACTATATGGATAGCCTATTCTCTTACAAAGAACGAAGTGGCTACGGGACTATGAAGCATGACAGAGAGAGAGAGAGTGTGTAACTCTCTCTCTCTCTCTCTCTCTCACACACACACACACACACACACTGTGTCTGTATCTCTCTCTCTCTCTCTGAATCAAAGATTGTTTAGCTGACGTCTTGCCCATAATCAGCAGCAATGAGCGCACTCACGCTGTCCTGTTAAAGAAATCGTGTTGTCAATTATTTGTCCGCGACAACTTTCACCCACAAAAATTTAGGAGAGAAGAACTACCTGCCCGGGCTGCTCCACCCAGAGAGAGACTAGCTGGTCGGGCTGCTCCACCCAGATAGAGCGACTATCTGGCCGGGTTGCTCTACCCAGAGAGAGACTACCCGGTCGGGCTGCTCCACCTAGAGAGAGCGACTACCTGGTCGGGCTACTCCACCCAGAGAGAGTGACAACATGGCCGGGTTGCTGCGGCGTCGCCGCTGTATGGGTCCCTGTCGTGATTTTCACACACAAATCTTTAGGCGATCTTCTGCTGTCCAACGTGAGTTGATGGAGCTTGAGTTGGTGGTGAACCTTTTTTCAGGAGGGTCTAAATTTTTGTGGGTGAAAGATGTCGTGGAAAAATTACAAGCCATCTTTTTTCGAGAAAGCTACTTAAAATAATATGAGGGCAGTGTACAAATAAAAACTGTTTAGAATTTATATTTTTTTATTATATGCTTTTTGGGGGTTACATTTTGGTTGTTTGCTATGTAGTCAACTATATCCCCCACTTTCTTAACTTTAGGATCGAGTGACCTAAATCGTACTAAAAAATTCAGGTTAGTAAGGCACGTAAGGCACTATATGAATAGCCTATTCTCTTACTAAGAAATTCAGGTTAGTAAGGCACTATATGGATAGCCTATTCTCTTACTAAGAACGAAGTGGCTACGGGAGTAACGGGACTATGACGACGCATGACAGAGAGAGAGAGAGAGTAAGTAACTCTCTCTCTCTCTCTCTCTCTCTCTCACACACACACACATACACTGTGTTTGTCTCTCTCTCTCTCTCTGAGTCAAAGATTTTTTAGTTTACGTCTTGCCCATAATCAGCAGCAATGAGTGCGCTCACGCTGTCCTGTTAAAGAAATCGTGTTGTCAATTATTTGTCCACGACATCTTTCACCCACAAAAATTTAGGAGAGAAGAACTACCTGGCCGGGCTACTCCACCCAGAGAGAGACTACCTGGTCGGCCTGCTCCACCCAGAGAGGGACTACCTGGTCGGGCTGCTCCTCCTAGAGAGAGCGACTACCTGGCCGGGCTGCTCTACCTAGTGAGAGCGACTACCTGGTTGGGTTGCTCCCCCCAGAGAGAGAGACTACCTGGCCGGGTTCCTCTACCCAGAGACAGACTACCTGGTCGGGCTGCTCCACCTAGAGAGAGCGACTACCGGGTCGGGCTGCTCCACCTAGAGAGAGCGACTACCTGGTCGTGCTGCTCCAGCCAGAGAGAGCGACTACCTGGCCGGGTTGCTCTACCCAGAGAGAAACTACCTGGTCGGGCTGCTCCACCTAGAGAGAGCGACTACCTGGTCGGGCTGCTCCACCTAGAGAGAGCGACTACCTGGTCGGGCTGCTCCACCCAGAGAGAGCGACTTCCTGGCCGGGTTGCTGCGGCGTCGCCGCTGTACGGGTCCCTGTCGTGATTTTCACACACAATTCTTTAGGCGATCTTCTGCTGTCCAATGTGAGTTGATGGAACTTGAGTTGGTGGTGAACTTTTTTTCAGGAGGGTCTAAATTTTTGTGGGTGAAAGATGTCGTGGAAAATTACAAGCCATCTTTTTTCGAGAAAGCTACTTAAAATAATATGAGGGTGGTGTACAAATAAAAACTGTTTAGAATTTATATTTTATTATTATATCCTTTTTTGGGGTTATATATTGGTTGTTTGCTATGTAGTCACCTATATCTTCCACTTTCTTAACGTTAGGATCGAGTGACCTAAATCTTACTAAAAACTTCAGGTTAGTACGGCACGTAAGGCACTATATGAATAGCCTATTCTCTTACTAAGAATTTCAGGTTAGTAAGGCACTATATGGTAACCTATTATCTTACTAAGAACGAAGTGGCTACGGGACTACAAAGCATGACAGAGAGAGAGAGAGTGTGAAACTCTCTCTCACACAGACACACACACACACACTGTGTCTGTCTATCTCTCTCTCTCTCTGAGTCAAAGATTTTTTAGCTAACATCTTGCCCATAATCAGCAGCAATGAGCGCGCTCACGCTGTCCTGTTAAAGAAATCGTGTTGTCAATTATTTTTCCACGACATCTTTCACCCACAAAAATTTAGGAGAGAAGAACTACCTGGCCGGGCTGCTCCACCTAGAGAGAGCAACTATCTGGCCGGGTTGCTCTACCCAGAGAGAGACTACCTGGTCAGGCTGCTCCACCTAGAGAGAGCGACTACCTGGCCGGGCTGCTCCACCTAGAGAGAGCGACTACCTGGTCGGGCTGCTCCACCCAGAGAGAGCGACAACCTGGCCGGGTTGCTCTACCCAGAGAGAGACTACCTGGTCGAGCTGCTCCACCCAGAGAGAGCAACTACCTGGCCGGGTTGCTCTACCCAGAGAGAGACTACCTGGCCGGAATGCTCCACCTAGAAAGAGACTACATGGTTGGGCTGCTCCACCAAGAGAGAGAGACTGCATGGTCGGGCTGCTCCACCCACAGAGAGCGACTACCTGGCCGGGTTGCTCTACCCAGAGAGTGACTACCTGGTCGGGCTGCTCCACCCAGAGAGAGCGACTACCTGGCCGGGTTGCTCTACCCAGAGAGAGCGACTACCTGGCCGGGTTGCTGTACCCAGAGAGAGATTACCTGGTCGGGCTGCTCCACCTAGAGAGAGCGACTACCTGGCCAAGTTGCTCTACCAAGAGAGAGACTACCTGGCCGGGCTGCTCCACCTAGAGCGAGACTACCTGGTCGGGCTGCTCCACCCAGAGAGAGCGACTACCTTGCCGGGCTGCTCCACCTAGAGAGAGACTACCTGGTCGGGCTGCTCCACCCAGAGAGAGCGAATACCTGGCCGGGTTGCTCTACCCAGAGAGAGACTACCTGGCCGGGATGCTCCACCTAGAGAGAGACTACCTGGCCGGGCTGGTACGGCGTCGCCGCTGTACGGGCCCCTGTCGTGATTTTCACACACAAATCTTTAGGCGATCTTCTGCTGTCCAACGTGAGTTGGTGGAATTTGAGTTGGTGGTGAACCTTTTTTCAGGAGGGTCTACATTTTTGTGGATGAATGATGTCGTGGAAAAATGACAAGCCATCTTTTTTCGAGAAAGCTACTTAATATAATATGAGGACGGTGTACAAATAAAAACTGTTTAGAATTTATATTTTATTATATCCTTTTTGGGGGTTATATATTGGTTGTTTGCTAGGTAGTCACCTATATCTTCCACTTTCTTAACTTTAGGATCGAGTGACCTAAATCTTGCTAAAAAATTCAGGTTTGTAAGGCACATAAAGCACTACATGAATAGCCTATTTTCTTACTAAGACATTCAGGTTAGTAAGGCACTATATGGATAGCCTATTCTCTTACTAAGAACGAAATGGCTACGGGACACCTCTGCCCTTCTGCCTCGATCATGTGTCCTGCCCAGATACGATTGGTACATATGGATAATGTTACGGCTGGATCGGCAATACATATTCGGGATTCTTGATCGTAGGACAGAAATGGCTTAAGTGACAACGACACGCTCGATTCCAGTCCCAAATACTATATGCTCCAGACAACAAAAGCACCAACGCCCTACAGAGTTATCGTCTACGGTAACGAGGTACCTTAACTCGGCGAAAGTGTACAACAGGGGTAGGCTATGAGGCTAAACTCCCTCAGACATTTATAGGTTACGTTATTACTAAAGAAATGCAATACTCAAGAAACTACGTTAATATTAAGCCTCTAATAATGTAGAATAGAAGCAGGCTAAAGGTATGACAGTGAAATGCTAAATGACAAATGTACACGCCTACTTGAAAGCGCGTGCACTACACTAACTGTCCCCTACTAACATGCACTAGCATGTAGCATACAAGATGTTCATGATCCAGTAGATACCTAATAATACACATGGGAGGAACATAAACAGTAGTCACTTATTATAATAATGAATCTATACTTGGAATAACTAAAAGGTTGCAGGCAACAGTACTGCGCCGGTAGCCTACTACCGCATAGGCTACTTCGCTTCTCTCACTCTGTCTCCCCTCCGAGTCCGTATGCGCCCTACGCAACAGAACTCCGGACACAGCAGCAAAACGACAGTGCAGTTAATTGATACATGAAAGTATTAATAGTGTTGTCTTGTGTGTGAGTAATGTGTATTGTAAAGTGTTATAGATATATACTTAAAGAGAGCTGCAATGCATAGTAAAATAAAGATATATCCCACTCATCATCCCCATGTGTTCTAGCTAGCAGGCCAAGTCACAGGAACAACGAGTCCCAGCACCGAAAGCGAGAACCCAGGAGAAGACTGTAGAGAACACAAGGACAGATAAATTACGTTACTCTACTATACCGGCACTACGAGCGAGCTGTAGTCTCGGGTGCTACACTCGCTCCTGGCTCGGTATGCAAATCAAGGCTAAGTCCTCGTCCCTCTACAGACAACTCCTGGGCATGGTCGGGCTCTTACACATGGCACCAGTCTAGTCACAAATGGGATGATGAGCAGGGCATATAACTCGTGAACATGTAGAACGTTCACCAACTATCCTCATCAAGAAGATCGCTGTTCACATTAACCCCTTAAATCTAATACATGTAAATATATGCTTGTCCTAAGAGTAATACGAGAGGTGAGTGCTGAAACTCCTTTAGGACCTCAAGGGAAGGTTATGCATTTAAATAGAGAGAAGAATGAAATGAGAGTAATGTCGTCAGAGAGAAAGAGTGCAACCGTGAGAAGTGGGGAGAGAGCAAGGGATGTTAGAAACTCAAAGGTTCTAGGCAACCTGATCATAGAACACGCAGCCAGCCTCCAGGCAATGTGCTGTACGACAACATGGGCCCAGCCCAGGCAGGCAACAATGGACTACCAACCCTATCGCGCCTAGCTATAAGGGCAAGGCTGCCAACCAGTCCATACGTCTGGCAACCACCCGGCCGGCAGCGCGGCGCGTTGCTACCCTCTTGCTCTGAAGCCTAACTCACTCTCTCTCTCTGAACTCTCATTGTCTTATCTATCAACTTCTCTATTGATACTACATATTAAATGGAAGGTCTCGACATGGCTTAAAACAAAACCCACCACTGGTTAGCACATGACGAGACCTTTGCAGAGATACAAAGAACATAGTTATAAGTTGTCACACTCAATATACATAGCGGCTGACGGTAGCCAGATCACGGGCGGTACAGTGGAGTACCAAGGAGTACAATCAGGTTGCGTTGCCCAGCACTGGGGTGCGTCACAGCCCCTCCAAGATTTTAGATAATCGACCTTAGAAGCATTATCAAAATCTGACAGGCAACCAACCGACCTGCTACCTTTAGCTGCCACTAATTGCAAAAGGTGCACAACAACTGAAGTGTGAATTATACATAAAACACAATATCGCATTCATTATGCTACAACAATAAAGACTTACAAAACTAAAAAAAAAGAAAGAGTTTTCTCGTTTATTTTATTGTTTTATAATCTTTTTGGACGGCGTTATGATAGCCTAATTTTACTCCTGCTCAACCCACACACCGTGCACGACTATCTTGGATCATCAACCCTTGATAGACAATCTGCTATCACGTTCTCACTCCCGGCAATATGCTGAATGTTGAGATTATACTCTTGGAGCATTAGGGACCACCTGGTCAACCGCATATTCCGATTGTGAAACTGATTTAGGAATTTCAAGGGATGATGGTCCGTATAAATCGTCACTACCGGGCCGTAGGCTGGAACATAAACTTCGAAATGTTTGAGCGACAAAACGATAGCCAGAAGCTCCTTCTCTATAGTCGAGTAATTCCTTTGTGCCGAATTAAACTTGCGAGAAAAGAAGCTCACTGGGTGTTCCAAGCCCTCGGAATCAGTCTGCAGTAACACTGCCCCGGCACCCACACCGCTGGCATCAGTCGCCAGCTGAAAACTCCTGGAGAAGTCTGGGGCCCTCAAAATCGGATGTGTACACAGCAGGTGCTTGACTAGGTCGAAAGCCCTCTGACACTCCGCAGCCCAACAGAACTTCACTGACTTCGACAGTAGATCAGTTAACGGTGCTAAGACAGTAGAGTATCCCCGGATGAAGCGCCTATAATAGCCTATCATACCTAGGAACCGCATGACCTGGCGCTTAGTGGTGGGCCTGGGAAACATATTGATAGCCTGTATCTTGCTCAGGGGGGGGCACACCCGGCCTAACCCGACCACAAAGCCAAGATACTGCACAGTAGCCTTTACAAACTCGCACTTCCTCAGGTTCACCACCAGCCCAGCATCGTGCAACTTCCTAAACAGGGTCTCTAAGTGCCTTAGGTGATTTTCAAAATCGTCATCATATACTATCACGTCATCAAGGTAAACCGTGCAGTTAGGGATTTCGTCACAAATATCGTTCATCAGGTTCTGAAACGTGGCAGGTGCGTTCTTAAGCCCATAAGGCATTACGTTACATTGTAGTCCAGTAAATCTAGCAATCATTTAACTGGACCTAGAACAAATTGCAATAGAAGGTTTTTTGGCTTTAACTTGTTTATTAGGTCCCTCTGATGAACATATAAAAAGTCTCCAACTTTTGGACACTGGGAAAGTGGTTAATTTGCATAAATTCAAGATGGCCGCTGTCCAAAGCTTCAATTTACAGATAACTTTTTTCTGGTTGCTCCTAGACCCTATAAATGTATTACAAACAACGTTTTTTGGCTTTAACTTGTTTATTAGGTCCCTCTGATGAACATATAAAAAGTCTCCAACTTTTGGACACCTGGAAAGTGGTTAATTTACAGCCGAAAAACCTTACAGACAGGCTGAACTGTCTCTTTCACAAGGGGTGACACAGGCACTTTGTGCTTGTATGGGTTTTTTGACCTGTTGTCCCTCTTTTTTATAAAAAAAAAAAAAAAAAACATGACGTAGTATGACGTCATTCAGAGCCAATTATGTAATTCATGATAGGAGTTCGTATTCACTTGGATCATCGGTGCTTGCATCAAAGTTGCTATTTTGACAGAGTCCTTTACATTGACCACATGCACTGGAACATTCAAGCTCATTCCGTTTGCAACTACAGCGTTGAGTGTCACAGTTGCCCTTACACTGACATCTGACCAATTTCAGTAGTGAATCAGGAGCCACTGGCGAATCCATCGTCTTCGGTTCAAGCTGTCCCTTCCGCAGACACCAGCCCCATTTCTCGGGGTCCACACAGTTCCCCATCCATTCCTGGACCTGACAATAAACTCGGAACGAGTGGTATTTGGCTGCATCGGTTGTTGGGGGAAGGCTGTGAACTTCAACGGTAGTTGAACTTTTTGCCACCTTGTTGCAAAACTTTGTCTTTCGCAGTCCGTCAAGGGTGTCATTTCCTTTTCCCCCGTACAAATAAACCAAGGCCTTTTCACCAGCTGATGATATCGCGTCTTTACTTCCACTTTGGCAACAGAATGCTTCTATACATTTCAAGAAACCGTTGTCTTCCCTCACTTTCCTCAAGGCAGCCCCTTTACCAATACCATACAGTCGTGAGGTTGTGTCACATCCACAGAGTGCATGGACAACTGGCAGGACACGACAGATGCTTTCACCGAGAGCTTCTGCTACTGAGTTAATATGCCAACATTTCCCACCTTCCTTGCTCGACAAATCATTCATCGTACAAATCATTCATCCCTCGTTCCGCATAATGACACAACAGCACCAACAAGTCTGTGTCCTCACCTATCACATATGTCACGGTTTCCCTTGCATGCTCAATTCCCTTCTTCGCAATCATGACATCTGCATCTGCTGGCGCATTGACACAGTCAATTCCATTTGCCTTGAATGTTTCACACAATAAGTCAATGAAGTTTTGCTTATTGTCCGAGTTTGACAAGAAGTTTTCCTTTTTTGACCGAAGGGGCATGGTTGGAGTGAACATCACCTTTTGACCAAAGACTCCTTTTGATCGTCGATTGTGTGTCATGTCCTTGGTAGTAGGTCCTGATTTATAACCGTCGAATACAACCACCGGGTTGAGAAAGTTTTTTGGAAACATGCTTCATGTACATGCTTGCAATGTCCTCAAATGTGTCACCCTTCTTCCATGGAATCCTTTGCAATAAGGAACCACCATCCAGAACATGGGTCACAGTCCTTTCTTCCTCAAATGATTCCAATGACGACTTGGGAACAACAGCAGCTATCTCATCTCCTAGCTGTGGTTTATTGGCTTCCCTGAGCCTCCCCCACTTATCGAACAGAGCAGTAGGGTAGCTAGACAACTCATACGCAAAGACCTCTTCAACACCTAAGTCCCTGTTATTAGCAAAGATGAGGAGCCTCTGGAAAAGGAGCTGTGGGTCGATTGGTACTTTTTCAGCACTGATTGTAACCTTTGCACCCAACGACTCAACTTGATCTTTCTTCCTAAATGAAAAGTCAAAAGCATTGCTACCTTCCATCTTCTGCACAATGTTCATACCAACCTCATACAGTAAATGAGGATTGGCCGAGGCTGGTCCTGTCACACCGTTGGCAATATTCCTGAGTTCATTTGATTCTTGAAATGGATCATAATCCTTGAAGAATGCGAGAACCTTCTCTGTGTCCTTCCTATCTCGTTCACGCCTTGCTTCAGTCATTTCTTTGTGCTGCTCAGAGGTGTGGAAATGCTTCCCTGTCAGTTCTTGCATAACTTCACTCACCTCAGCGCAGGCTGGCATAGCAAGTAACCAGCGCAGGCATTGCGTTTCCTCCATGCCCCTACCACGTGTCAATCCACCATTCGTTTTCAAAGAGCGCATCAAAACCTGCTCTATAACCAATCCGCTTGGCAGTCCTGCCCACAGCCGATCACTTCGGCGGATCACAAATAAACCGGAGTTCAATTGACAGAACATGTCTGGGTTGAGCTGCTCAAGTTCAATCATGTCTTGAATGTACACATGGGCTGACTTGGCATAATTGTTATGACCACACGTTGCAAAGTACGGCAACATCTCCTGGAGTGTTCCGAGGTACAGTAGGAAATCGCCCATTCTCAGTGCCCTCAGGAAGCGACGCAGCAGGTCAATCATGTCCATGTATTGAATCCATAGCTTTCCCATCTTATGCTCTGCTAAGGAGCTCTTCTCAGCTTTAAGTTTTTCAGAAATTCTGTTGAAAACGTCATTACTGCAGACTTCATCCGGTGAAACGTCTTCACGCAACAGCTTATCCAAAAGATCTGCAGCCTCCTGGAAGTCCTTGCATGCGTCACTTTCCTCATCTACCATTGAGAGGTTGACACCGTATGCCCTGCCTAACACAATCGAACTCAAGGCTGTGTCAACCAAGAAGTGGCCTCTGATTGCTCGTGCATAGGCTTTCCCACTCAGCATTTGGGTCACAGCATTTTCAGCGTATATAAGTTCCAAAACCTCCTTAAGCCCAGATGCTTCCATAACATGGCCCATGCATCCCAAAAAGCTCATCACAGAGTGAAAGCCACCAAGGTTCAAAACAATGGGTTTCAGTTCGCTTCCTTCCTTCTCATGAACAATGATCGTCTTCGCTTTCCAATAAAGCGGTTGGTCGAATGTCAGCATTGGCGTCGTTCCCTGGCGATGGCTTTCCGCAGCAACGAAGTGAAGATTTGAGTAAATACAACTCATGTCCGTAGGGTCCATGTCAATCATGGGCAAGAAATGGACGGATGATTTCCCTGGGTGTGGTCCATGGCACACACTCTGCATTAAGCCGGACCAGCCTGGTCGTTTTGGTCGAAGCAACCATGACGTTTTCCACAGTATGTCCAGATTTTCAAGCTTGTCAGATGCTGAAATGGGGTCAAGCTTTCTAAATTCGAGAGGCCCACCCTTCTTGCGAACACTGCGGTAGTATTTGATTTCAATTTGAGCTGCTGTGAAGTTGTTTTCAGGTGACTGCAATCTTGGTATTGATGTTGTGTCTCTTACTTCAGGGGTGACAGCAACAATTATACCCATACCATGGTATGTTCCTCGCCCATCAAGCGTACGCAAGTTGTGATCAACATTGTCTGCAACGAACTGTCCAAACCTGCCTGCAGTGGATATGTTGGTGCCCCTGAAATTGGCAGCACACTTCGAAAACCTCAAAACTTCTGCGTAAGGCAGACAGAAGCCGTGGCTGTGTAAACTGTCCACAAGAAAGCGGGAACCAAAGTGCTGGTGCATTTGAACCGCCAATCCATACTGAATGTGTGCTACAATGGCCCTTGGTCTGGTAAGTTGCACGATACTTTGTCCAATTGATGCAACTTCAAGATCACATGACTTGCCACTGAACGTCTCTTGCAGCAATATACGAAGGGACTGCGGAACGTACGCCACATTCTTTTCCAGCGACCGGAGTTCAGAAGGATCTGGATAGAAATCTCTACAAGTATCAATGTTCTTTATATCTGCTTTGATCAACCGTGCCGCAGCCCTGACTATCTTTCTTTGTTCTGCTTCCTCATCATCAGTCTGTGGTGAGTCTTTGAATTGTTGCAAAATCTTTGCAGCACTTTCTTTGACAGTTACAACATCGCTGCGTCCATGCACGTTACTAATAACCAGTTCATCCCCAAAATATGAAATAAGTTTCTGTTTCATGTATTTTACACTATACGCTTCAACATCAGGGCACAACTGGGACATTCTATCAACGAGATCAACCACTGTAGTCTGTTCATCATCATTGCCACTGACTAGGTCCTCGATTGCGAGTAGAAATGCTTCCTCTCGTGAGGCATCTACTTTGCGACCCTTGCGAGGAGGTTCACTGTCTGCGGAATCACGATATTTGGAGGGGATCTGCCTATGTGTCTGGAAATTTGAGCTGCACTGCTTGTGATATATTGCGTCAGCTGCTGGAAGATCGCGTGCAAAGTTAATTCGGCCTCTAACAGTGTCAGCCCACTCATCAGCCCTGGCATCACATGCAGAAAGTATTGTCCTTTGAAAGTTGAAGGTGTGTACTGGATACACTTCTTCTGAATCATGCTTTGTGTCCAAATAGATTTTTGTACCACAAAAAAAGCAGTTCTCTATAAAACAAAAGTCTGGTGTCTGAGAACGAAGAGCAGGTTTTTCAGGACGTTTCTTCTGCTTCCCAGGAATTCTATTTGGCTTCGTATTGACATGCTTCTTTCGGCAATCAATGTGCACCGTTTGGCCCTCGGACACGGTAATTGATGGCGTTCCACGTTCAGTACTGGCCTTGTTGATAGTATCTGCTCCCTTCGCCCTCAGCTTGACTGTTTCTCCTTCGTCTAACGTGTTTGAGCAAATGCCGCAGGGATTATGTACCACCTCTTCTTCCATGGCTTCGGTAGATGTCGCACCAATCTGTTGAAACAAGAAACAAGATGATGGGATTAGTATAGGCCTAGGCAAAATGTAATAGACAATAATGTGCAGTAAAGGTAGGGCTTGACCTAGAACAAATTGCAATAGAAGGTTTTTTGGCTGTAAGGTTTTTTGGCTGTAAATTAACCACTTTCCAGGTGTCCAAAAGTTGGAGACTTTTTATATGTTCATCAGAGGGACCTAATAAACAAGTTAAAGCCAAAAAACGTTGTTTGTAATACATTTATAGGGTCTAGGAGCAACCAGAAAAAAGTTATCTGTAAATTGAAGCTTTGGATGGCGGCCATCTTGAATTTATGCAAATTAACCACTTTCCCGGTGTCCAAAAGTTGGAGACTTTTTAAATGTTCATCAGAGGGACCTAATAAACAAGTTAAAGCCAAAAAACCTTCTATTGCAATTTTTTCTAAGTCCAGCCCTACTTTGACTGGTCTAATTGGTAGGTCTTGCCATCTACCACAAAACCACAAACATGCTTAGCTCGGTCCGACAGGGGTACTTGCCAGTAGCCTTTTACAAGATCAATTTTAGTAAGGTACTTTGCATTCCCTATCTTGTCCACGCTGTCGTCAACTCGAGGCAAAGGGTAAGGGTTGGTAGTGGTCAAGCCATTTAGCCAACGAAAATCTATGCAGAACCGCACCTTGCCGTCAGGTTTTGGCTGCAACGTGACGGGTGATATCCACTTCACATAACCTTCAGTGATCATCCCTCTCTCAACCATGTACTTTAACTCCTCCCGTAAAGCTGGCAACTTTACCGGGGGCACACGGTAGGGCACTGACTTGAAGGGCACATTATCACCGACGTCCACGTCGTGCGTTACCTGAGTAGTGAGACCTGGGTGTTCGGCGAAAACAGAGGGGTATGACCTGAACAGGCCTAGGACAGCAGCACCCTGGTGCTCAGGCAGGTGACTTACAACTTGCCTAGCCTCTTGTTCAGTATTCCCCGCCCACTGTTCCGCGGAAATGACACAGTCCCAGCTATCCTCCTCACCAGCATGACTGTCCCCACCTCCTTCTCCACCCTGGCCGCTGCAGGCCAGCACAGGGACAGTGAGAGGCTCTGAGGGGCGTCTCACATACTCTTTCATGAGGTTAACATGACATGACTGATGTTTTTTCCTACGGTCAGGTGTTGCAACGAGATAATCAAGGTCGGACAGTTTCTTAGCCACCACATACGGCCCAATGAACTTGGCAGAAAGGGGGTGTGCAGGCAAAGGTAAAAGCAACATTACCTCCTGACCCACCGAAAACTCCCGAAGCTTCACCTTGGCGTCATACTGGTGCTTCATGACCGCCTGTGCATTAACCAAGTTATTACCTGCCGCTGCCATGCAACCTATAAGTCTCTCCCGGCTCTCAAGGACATATTTAAGTACAGACCCCGGCTTCTCTTCGCCCTCCCAGATCTCTTTCACCATACTTAAAGGTCCTCTCACATTATGGCCAAACACTAGCTGATTTGGACTGAACCCCAGGCTCTCTCCTGGGACTTCACGTGCAGCGAACAGAACATACGGCAGACCCAAATCCCAATCAGTGTCATGTTCTGCACAGTAACAGCGTAGCATACTCTTCAGGGTCGAGTGCCACCGCTCCAAGACTCCCTGACTCTCGGGATGGTAGGCTGACGACACTACAGAACATATACCGTGCAACTGAAGGGTTTGCTTGAACAATTTGGATGTAAAATTGCTCCCCTGGTCTGACTGCACCTCACGTGGAAATCCATAACGGGAACCGAACAATAATAAGTTTTTAACAACTGCCTTTGCCGAGCCGTTTCTCATGGGGTATGCGTCCGGGTATCTCGTAGCCACATCCATGATTGTCAACAGGAATTTATTGCCACTACTAGTAGGCGGGAAAGGGCCAACCAAATCTACTACAACTTTGCTGAACGGAGGCCCGGTGACAGGTATGGGAAACAAAGGTGCCTTAGGGATTGTCTGGTTAGGCTTCCCCGTTGTCTGGCAGGTCGCACACCCAGCCACCCATGCACAGACATCAGCCTTGACCCCAGGCCACCAGAAAAACCTGCCCAATGCCGCCAATGTTTTTGTTACCCCCAAATGACCCGCCACCGGCACATCATGCGCCAGACACAATAAGGACTCTCTATACTTATTTGGAACAACCACCTGGTCTACTACCCTCGCACCGCCCTCCCACTTCGATTTGGGGTCTAAAAATCTGCGGTACAATATGCTGTTGAGCCTAAAGAAATCTCCCGGCTTCGCATCCCCATCTTCCTCCAACTCTATGGCACCATTGCTATAACGAGCTAGGCTAGCGTCTTGCAGCTGCTGTTCACTAATGTCCCCGGGCGTCAATGTATCAAGATGGTTTTGTAATAAGACATTACCCCGGCTAGTAGGCTCTACTGCTTTAGTGGCTCTCGCTACAGCTCTTGCCTCACGCGAAGTCTTACCCAACTCTGCCTTGTTACACACCATCTCTGGGCCAGAGTCAACTCCCGTGTTTATTATAGGTCCAAGTACCGAATCACCGAGAAGTGCAGCAGAATCAATGTCCCTTTTCCTGCCCTTAGCAACCTTCTCCTGATCCTTCCTCCACTGTCCCCGAGGTTGAGTGCTAGGCTGTGCAGGAGCCGCAGAGCGAGATCGGGTTACCACACAGGCCATCTCATCCTGTTGGCACCTCCCAACCCATTCCCGATTCTCACCATCCACGTCGGCCGCCCTCTCGGCAACGACTAAGGGTGGAGTCCCGGAAGTGGGCACCGCAAAGTCGTTGCCGAGAAGAAGGTCGACGCCCTCAACTGGCAAACACTCAACGATCCCTACATCCAGCTCCCTGCACACCTCTCCCACTCTCAACTCCAACCTCACAAGTGGGTATGACCTCGTAGCATTTATACCCTGCACCACAACAACTCTGGCCGCATTTATCGGTTTCCCTGTGAAGTTCCTCAACAAAGTTTGCGAAGCCCCCGTATCCCTCAGCAAGTCAACCCTCCGTAGTTCACTCCCCCAGCTCACAAACCTGTGTCCCCGATGGCTACAGAAAGTGTCCCGGACAGGTGTCGAGCCTTCCGTACGCTTCTTTACCGCGTGTGCCTCAGCTGCTGACAACCTACCCCGGGCAGTTGCTGCAGCCTTCAAAGACACACCGATACTGTGAACCAATGACACCGGCTTAGCGGGAGTGTTACTAGGGCACTCACGTTGAATAATGGCCTAGCTTCTGACATTTGTAACATTTCACATCCCCAATGGGCTTCTTCCCTTGTGTGGGCGAAGAAGGGGCCTGACCTTTAGTAAACGGGAGAGGCTTGTGTTTGTAGGTGTTATTAGGTGCAATGCTTTTAGTGTGGTTATGTGTGTCATAGGATTTGTTATTATCGAAAACTCTGGTGGGTGGGGTATAGCGCCCCTTCTGCCCTGACTCAGCCCTCTGAGCGGCACCGCAACCACGAATCAATGATAATCTGAGGTCTGCCATCTTGGCAGCCTCCTCTACTGTCTTGGGACATTTTTCCTTAATGTTCAGCGTTAGATCGGTTCCAGTACATTTGTAAAACTGTTCCAGATAGAAAAGTTGCTTAATTTCCTCAGCCGACTCTGCGTGCTCGGACCGAAACCAGTTATTACATGCATCTGTTAAGTCCTGTGCGTGCTCCATAAAACTGACGTCGCTCTTCTTATTCACGCCACGGAACTTCAATCTATAAGTTTCGGGTTGCAGTTCGTAGGCCCGGAGCACAGCCTCCTTCACCAGTCCATACACGACACTCTCGTCCAGTGACAGTGCATCATAGGCTTTCAACCCCTTACCCACTAGACGTGATGAAACTAATGCTGCCCATTTAACCTCCGGCCAGTCATACTCACGACACTTCTTTTCGAAACGAGCAAAAAACTCAGTCACTGCTGTCTCATCTAATGCGGGTACTAACTTAATTAAATGCGAAAGTGAGTCTGTAACCCGGTGCCCACCACCGAGATGACGCCCCGTGGTCTCTACTCTAGACTTCTCGACATCCATTTCAGCCTGGTACCTGGTTGCATCCTGATTGGCTTGGATTCTAGCAACCTCTATGCGTTCTATACTAGCCTGTTGTATCTGAGTCTCCTGCAGCTTAATCCGTTCTATACTAGCCTGTTGTATCTGAGTCTCCTGCAGCTTAATCCGTTCTATACTAGCCTGTTGACTCTCTCGCAACTTAAGCTTAGCTAGTTCTAGCTGAAATAACATCTCAGGAGACAGGCCTGGCGGGGGGAGAGCACAAAATGGGGGATCCACACCGAGACGTGTTTACGGGTAAGCCAGCTTGCCATTGAGAACCCTCCTGCTGCATCGTGCTAAGACTCGCTGGCTGAGGGCCCAGCTCAGGGGTAGAGTGGAATGGAGGCTTGGAGGGAACCCCCCAAGACCCCACTCCACCCACCGCCCCATCGCCATCACCCAACAAACATGCCACCAAATTCTTCTTGGGCCAACTGTCAGAACAGTCCCGCCCCAAAACCGTGGCTAAACAGCGAAGACCGTAACAATCAATAGCCTGCAGGCGCTGTTCGGTCAAAGGTGTCTGCAAAAATGCCCGGGCATCCCTCTCTCCACTTATAACACTCCCCTCCCTAAATATCTGCTGTACTTGCTGGTCACTAGGCTGTACCGTGTTATCCTCCCCCGTAAATGATGAGTCATTAGACATAGTGCTGGTTATACAATTGCTGTTCAAAAAAAAAAAGTGCTTATTACTAATTGCAGTCTCGACTCACAAAATGTTAAAGATGCTTGAATGACTCTACTCTAGACACCTAACGAAACAATCTGCAAGTCCACCAATACAATAATGACACAATAAAAATTCCTCCAATATGCAAGAAAATTCTAGCCAGCTCTACTAGGTAGCATAGAATAGTTCTCCAAAAAACATGTGATAGGATACTACTGAATCTTGTGCAAGGTCGCCATTTTGTTACGGCTGGATCGGCAATACATATTCGGGATTCTTGATCGTAGGACAGAAATGGCTTAAGTGACAACGACACGCTCGATTCCAGTCCCAAATACTATATGCTCCAGACAACAAAAGCACCAACGCCCTACAGAGTTATCGTCTACGGTAACGAGGTACCTTAACTCGGCGAAAGTGTACAACAGGGGTAGGCTATGAGGCTAAACTCCCTCAGACATTTATAGGTTACGTTATTACTAAAGAAATGCAATACTCAAGAAACTACGTTAATATTAAGCCTCTAATAATGTAGAATAGAAGCAGGCTAAAGGTATGACAGTGAAATGCTAAATGACAAATGTACACGCCTACTTGAAAGCGCGTGCACTACACTAACTGTCCCCTACTAACATGCACTAGCATGTAGCATACAAGATGTTCATGATCCAGTAGATACCTAATAATACACATGGGAGGAACATAAACAGTAGTCACTTATTATAATAATGAATCTATACTTGGAATAACTAAAAGGTTGCAGGCAACAGTACTGCACCGGTAGCCTACTACCGCATAGGCTACTTCGCTTCTCTCACTCTGTCTCCCCTCCGAGTCCGTATGCGCCCTACGCAACAGAACTCCGGACACAGCAGCAAAACGACAGTGCAGTTAATTGATACATGAAAGTATTAATAGTGTTGTCTTGTGTGTGAGTAATGTGTATTGTAAAGTGTTATAGATATATACTTAAAGAAAGCTGCAATGCATAGTAAAATAAAGATATATCCCACTCATCATCCCCATGTGTTCTAGCTAGCAGGCCAAGTCACAGGAACAACGAGTCCCAGCACCGAAAGCGAGAACCCAGGAGAAGACTGTAGAGAACACAAGGACAGATAAATTACGTTACTCTACTATACCGGCACTACGAGCGAGCTGTAGTCTCGGGTGCTACACTCGCTCCTGGCTCGGTATGCAAATCAAGGCTAAGTCCTCGTCCCTCTACAGACAACTCCTGGGCATGGTCGGGCTCTTACACATGGTACCAGTCTAGTCACAAATGGGATGATGAGCAGGGCATATAACTCGTGAACATGTAGAACGTTCACCAACTATCCTCATCAAGAAGATCGCTGTTCACATTAACCTCTTAAATCTAATACATGTAAATATATGCTTGTCCTAAGAGTAATACGAGAGGTGAGTGCTGAAACTCCTTTAGGACCTCAAGGGAAGGTTATGCATTTAAGTAGAGAGAAGAATGAAATGAGAGTAATGTCGTCAGAGAGAAAGAGTGCAACCGTGAGAAGTGGGGAGAGAGAGCAAGGGATGTTAGAATCTCAAAGGTTCTAGGCAACCTGATCATAGAACACGCAGCCAGCCTCCAGGCAATGTGCTGTACGACAACATGGGCCCAGCCCAGGCAGGCAACAATGGACTACCAACCCTATCGCGCCTAGCTATAAGGGCAAGGCTGCCAACCAGTCCATACGTCTGGCAACCACCCGGCCGGCAGCGCGGCGCGTTGCTACCCTCTTGCTCTGAAGCCTAACTCACTCTCTCTCTCTGAACTCTCATTGTCTTATCTATCAACTTCTCTATTGATACTACATATTAAATGGAAGGTCTCGACATGGCTTAAAACAAAACCCACCACTGGTTAGCACATGACGAGACCTTTGCAGAGATACAAAGAACATAGTTATAAGTTGTCACACTCAATATACATAGCGGCTGACGGTAGCCAGATCACAGGCGGTACAGTGGAGTACCAAGGAGTACAATCAGGTTGCGTTGCCCAGCACTGGGGTGCGTCACAATAAGTATTAATGCTATTTATGGTAAAATAAATATTTTAGTGATGGGAACACCTCAAATACGTCAGCACAGGAGTGTGGTGTCTCATACCCCCCATGCGCACTTCCGAGGTTAATAAAGGTTAGAGTATGGAATGAGAGAATCGAGTGAGAGAAACAGTGATAAAGGTGGTGATCGGGAGAGAGTATGCAAAGGGGTGTTAGAAGCACGCGCGCCAAGCCTGTCCTGACGAGGACAGCTCCTGGGGACCCTCATGGAGGAGGTAAGTTACACAGGAGACCGCAAAGGCGCGATGGTCGGCCAATCATGGGCCGAGACGTCACAAGACAGCAGGCGTCATAGGACACAGCCAGACACGCCGTCCAATGGCGAGCGAGAGGCAGGAATGCACCCGTACATACAGACACTTACTACCTCCTCGCTCTGAAAGTCTTTCTCATTCACATGCTGGTACTATTATCACTACTGTTGATATAAAATATAACCCGTTGTCACAGACGAAAACAAAGACCACCACTGGACTGTCTGTGACAATGCTATTACTAGGAAAGAAAGAACAACATTCTCTGATAACTGTAGCCCATTTTGATGTCCCTGGCGAGCGCTAATGGCCAACGAGAGGCGATTCTGCCAACGCTGGTAGACGTCATACCCCGCCCAAGATATGGGATGCTCAACATTAGGCGAGCACCATATCTGACAAGGCAGAATGCCGACAAGACCCGCCACACCTAGCCACTCCACCAGAAATGAAATGCAAAGTTCAATCTTAAATAAAACAACATATTAGCATAAAGAAAATCTTACAACCCCTCCCAAACACAATAGTGTAATTTAGCCTGCTATGCTCCCTGAGCGAGCTTCACAGAGCCCAGCCTACTAAGTGAAAGACAGGTTCAACTTAGGATTTTAGGTTGTGGAATTGGTTCAGATATTTAAGAGGGTGGTGGTCGGTGTAAATCACCACAACTGGCCCGTAGGCAGGAACATATACTTCAAAGTGCCTGAGCGCCAACACTATTGCCAGCAGGTCTTTTTCCACCACAGAGTAGTTTTTCTGAGCGGAATTAAACTTCTTGGAAAAGAAACTGACTGGATGCTCCAAACCTTCCTCATCTGTTTGCATTAAGACGGCACCAGCCCCTACACCGCTGGCATCTGTTGCCAGCTGGAACGGTCTTTCAAAGTCAGGGGCCCTGAGGATTGAGTGAGTGCATAGTAGGTGCTTGACCAGCGAAAAAGCCCTTTCACACTCAGGTGCCCACTTGAACTTTTTCTCTTTTGCTAGCAAATCTGTCAGAGGAGCTAACACAGTAGAATAACCCCGAATGAAGCGGCGATAGTAACCGATCATGCCCAAAAATCTCATGGTCTTCCGCTTGGTGGACGGCCTGGGGAACTGGTTAATACCCTGTATCTTGTTTTTGAGGGGGCACACCTGGCCTAACCCGACCACAAACCCAAGATACTGCACAGTTGCCCGGACAAAGTCGCACTTGCCCAGATTGACCACCAAGCTGGCCTCACTGAGCTTCCGAAACAAGGCTTCTATGTGCTCACAGTGAATCTCAAAGTTTTCATCGTAGATTATAACGTCATCTAGGTAGACAGTGCAGTTAGGGACGTCAGCTACTAACTCATTCATAAGACTCTGGAAGGTTGCTGGGTCATTTTTAAGGCCATACGGCATCACATTGTAACGGTAGGTGCTCCCATCAACCACAAACCTGCATACCCCCTTCTCCCTCTCAGACAAGGGCACCTGCCAGTAGCCTTTCACTAGGTCTACCTTAGTTAGAAACTGGGCCTTACCAATCTTGTCTACACTATCGTCAACACGGGGAAGGGGATAAGCATTGGTGGGAGTCAACCCGTTAAATTTCCGAAAGTCAATGCAGAAGCGAACCTTCCCGTCAGGCTTGGGCTGCAGAGTGACAGGAGATGTCCACCTAACTGCCCCCTTCTCAATCTACCGCCGTTCCAACATATACTCTAACTCCGTTCTGAGGGCTGGGATTTTAATGGGTGGAATTCTGTAGGGTACTGATTTAAAGGGGGGGGGGGGGGATCTCCCACGTCCACGTCATGCACCACGCGAGTTGTGAGGCCTGGATGGTCTGCAAACACAGTGGGGTATGAAGCAAACAGGCGCTGCATGGCTGCACGCTGTTACTCAGGCAGGTGCACTAGAGCATCGTCAGCCACCTGTCTGGAGTTCCCCGCCCACTGGTCAGCAGAGACATGACACTCCCAGTTATCCTCCACCTGGGCTTCACTGTCCCTCACTCCTTCTCCATGACCGCTGCAGGTCAACACAGGGACAGCGAGAGGCTCAGGGGGGCACCTCACAAACTCTTTCACCAGATTCACAGGGCACAGCTGATTCTTTTTACGCCTATCTGGAGTAGCCACAAGATAGTCTAGGTCAGAGATCTTTCTTACCACCTTATAAGGACCAGCGTACTTGGCAGACAACGGATGACCTGGCAGTGGTAACAGAATCAACACCTCCTGCCCCACCTTAAACTCCCAGAGTTTTGTCTTCTCATCGTACCTGTCCTTCATAAGTGCTTGCGACCCTACCAAATTCCTACCTGCCAACTCTAGGCTTCTCAGCATTCTCTCTCTACTGTCGAGGACATACTTTAACATGGAACATGGTTTTGCTGTGCCCTCTCAGATTTCTCTAACCATGTTGAGGGGGTCTCTGACCTGATGTCCGAAAACTTACTCATTGGGACTGAACCCTAGGCTTTAACCAGGTACCTCCCGAGGAGCGAATAATACATAGGGCAATCCAAGATCCCAATCCTTGCCATTCTCAACACAGTAACAACGCAGCATGCTTTTCAGAGTCGAGTGCCACCTCTCCAACACCCCTTGACTCTCTGGGTGATAGGCTGAAGAGACAACTGTACTGATACCGTGCAGCTGCATGGTCTGTTTGAAAAGGTTAGAAGTAAAGTTTGACCCTTGGTCTGACTGCAATTCCTGCGGGTACCCGTACCTACAACAGTACAACAGCAAGTTACGAACAACAGTCTTAGCAGTACCATTTCGCATGGGGTATGCATCCGGATAACGAGTGGCAACATCCATGATTGTGAGGAGGAACTTGTTGCCTGCACTAGTAGGGGGTAGAGGGCCAACCATGTCGATTATAACCTTCCTGAATGGTGGCCCGATTACAGGAATAGGGTGTAACGGAGCCTTGGGAATACACTGGTTTGGTTTACCTACTGTCTGGCAGGTACTGCACATTGCCACCCATGACGCCACATGTGCCTTCATACCTGGCCACCAAAACAATTTCGCCAATGCTGCTACCGTCTTACGTACACCCAAATGCCCTGCCAACGGTACATCATGCGCCAACCTCAGTAGGCTATCACGGCACACACTAGGCACTACCAACTGGTCAACCACTCTCGACCCACCCTCCCAATTCCGTCTGGGATCTAGAAAACGCCTGTACAATATGCCCTCCACACGAAAGAAGTCCCCCGGCTTTGCATCCCCGTCCTCATCAAGTTCAATCGCACCGTTACTACACTTCTGAAGCTCAGGATCATCTATCTGTAGCCGACAGATATCCGAAGGAGCCAATCTATCTAAGTGCTCCCGGAGCAACTTATGGCCTCCCCCGATACTGGACTGTTCGATCCTATCTTGCTTAAGTGTGTAACGTTGCTGTCTCAGAGTTTTCTCACGCCCTGTAGCGGATGCACTAAGTCGCTTAAGAGTCGATACAGAAATAGAAGATAGAGTACTAGCAATTACAGGTATGAGAGTTCGTGTTAGTCAACGCACAACGCCCACAATCGCGGCTATACAAAATACAACCCAGTTAAACACGAGTCATACACCTAGCCAATGGACTAAGGTACATGACAATAATACACCAAGCGATGAGACATTGGTAGACGACCACAGAATTGAGTGGAATTTAATTGATATTGCACGTGAACAGAAGCTTCACCCTATATATGGCAATGGCAAAGTTATTTCCCTACTACAAAGTAAACCACTGGCCAGTGTAACTACAAAGGAACGTAAATATTTAGAATCAAATCTCAAGGCCAAACTTTAAGATTAATTCTTCAAGACGAGACAAATCTCTCATATATTCGTTCGTTTAACGGGAACGAGAAAGGCAGCTCACATAATCGAGTTACTTGTCCAGATACACATATTTTAGCGGCCTTGTATCTAACCCATGATCAATTGATCATCCAATGGCAGGACATGGTGGGGTTAGAGCAACATGCAGCGGCTTAAATCATTTTGTTATTGGCCCAGTATGCGCAAGAGTGTCACAGCATACGTAAGCGCATGTCGGAACTGTATCCTTCATAAGGCCCCAGTGGACGCACAAGGTCCCTATAAAAGATACCCAATACTCGATGCCCCATTTGAGAGAGTTCATATTGACTTAATTGGGCCCCTGCCTGACTCACATGCCGATTCACCAGATGAATCACATATTTTTGGATATAAATATATCATGACTATCATAGACGTTTTTACACGTTATCTTATAGCAGTGCCTTTACGTAACAAAACTGCTTAATCCACTGCTCAAGCATTTGTGGAAAATGTCGTACTAAAACATGGTACCCCTGTTTGGATTGTATCAGATCAAGGAAAAGAATTCACAAGTACGTTTGATCAAGTTGCAACGCTCTTACATATGAAACATACCTGTACCACGGCTTACCGACCAAGCGCAAACGGGGTAGTTGAACGAGTAAATCAAACTGTTGTGAGGATTCTGAGGACACTCGTAGATGATAATTCAGGAATATGGACTTCAATGTTGCCATATGCAGTTTTTGCTTATAATTCTGGATATAATCGAGTGATCAAGGACTCACCATTTTTCTTATTGTATCATCGTGATCCACAGATGCCATATCAAACGATCTTGTCAAGTCAAACTTTCAGTTACAACCTCGAGGACTACAAAAATGAAGTAGCAATCAAAATGAAAGATGTAAGAAGTACCTATTATTATGTTCTATCCAACAACCAACTCTACTCCTATAAGAGGGTCAAGAGGAAAATGAGCGAAACCAAAAGAGAAATAAAGTAAAAGCGATAAAGGAGGGAGACCGAGTGTATGTATAAGTAGTTCCACGGAAAAATGAAAGACAAAAACTTCAACCAAAATACAACGGTCCGTATAGATTGGTAGAGAAAGTAAGTAAAGTAGTAATTAAATTAAGGCGCATTAAAGATAATCGCCCAGTGACGATTCACACTGACCGTGTCCGAGTTGTGCCGGAAGAGGCGTTGTTAGATCGCGACAATCTAAATGTAAAAAGTGTTTATCCAATACACTCGGATATATCCGAAACTGATAGTTCTAGCAGTATGAATGATCTTCACTTAATTCTGGATGACAGTGAGAGTGAAAGTGACTGTGAGGATGATAAAGTAGGTAATAATATTGATGATGATATTGTACATAATATACCTAGATATTCTCTACGATCACATAGTAGAGTACAATCTTTGCCGTATGTAATGCCCCGTCCCCTTGAATATAGAAAATACTAGTGAAAACAAGATAGTGAGATATTGTTTACCTTCCAGGATTACCTGGGTTACTTGGCGATCGTCTGTCCCGCAGCAGATACGGGTGAATCAACATTAAGTAATCCAGTCATCTTTACCGAAGAGGCGATATTGGTGGTTACGGGAAATACTTATGTCATTCCCTACCAAATTGACACTACAACTGTGTTACACCCATTACGTTTAGCTCAAGTTTACGTTCAGGACATTATACTATATTCTGAAGCTCATAGTCCTAAGTTAGTAAAGGAAAATGGAAAATGGAATATCTGGATCAACTCGATGCAAAATGAATTGTATAGGATTGAACAAGATTTTCATAATTGCATACGTTACGTCATGTCCGAAAGTCCGGTAGAAAATATATCATCGACATCCAAGCGAAATAAACGAGGAGCAATAGATTTTGTTGGATCTCTAGCTAATTCTCTTTTCGGAATTGCAACACAAGATCAAATTGATGCAGTTCACGATAAATTAGGCAACTTACAAGTCCTTACAGAAGAGGAACGTGAACTATTAAATGTACATTAAAATGTAAAACTTGCAAACTAAACAAACCAAAATCGGGACAAGGACAATATAAAGTCAAATTAAATTATCAAAATCGCTATGTGGAAACAACGCTTACTAAAATGAAAATTATTAAATAAAAGAACACAATCCACCACATAGGGTGTACATTACTACATGAGCAAGTTAATCTGTTTACTCAGATATTTGTTTACTATGTTTACTATGTTTACTAGAATACTCAATAATACTACTCGACGTATGGAATCTTTAAATTATGCAATTGATAGGCTACATATTAGCACTCGAAATATTTCAAACATTGTCGCACGAGTTGGAAACAAGTTGCAAGAGTTGGAGGATGAATCAGATTTAATTGGTAATTTATTATCATTACAAATAGTATTGTCTAATATTTATGCTGACGTAAATAACGTTAAAATTGGATTGGATCAGATGTTAGAATCTAAAATTTCTCCATATTTAATGCCAACAGATAAATTGCTTGACATTTTATCAGAAGCTTCATTGAATTCACCAGGATTATTGTACCCAGCAAGACCAAAATATTTAAGTTTATATAGAGATACAATAATAGTTGTTTCCAAACCAACCATTGCTAGTCACATCTTTTATTTGTATTTAATTGTACCCCTTCGTGGACAACCAGCACATACCTTTGATGTTTTTAAAATACATACTTTACCTTTTCCAGCACCCAAGACACACTTGTACTTACAAGTTGACATAAATAATAAATGTTTAGCCATTTCTGAAGACCGGAATACTTATGCAATGTATAATTCTGTTTCCCATTGCAAGGCACAAAACACATTTTTGATATGCCCCCAACCGGTTCTCTTTATAGTATTCACACCCCTAATTGTGAAGTTGCTATATTTATTAATGGTAAAGTACACCCGACACTATGTAATACTAATATAATACATAGTTTCACTCCTATCTTTATTAAACTCAATGACGGATGGATATATTCAACCCCTATTCAAATTACTTTTACACTTGCTTGTCCATTAACTACACTTGAATTAAAAAAACAGATAACATAACCTGCGACTTCTCACACTGAATGAAGGTTGTGGTGCACATAGCCCAATTCTTCAATTACCGGCTATGGGCAAGAGACGGCGAGAAGAGACATATATAAGAGCTACAAACTTCAACGTGTCCCTTCCAATATCACGGCACACCCACAACCTACTGCAAGAGATAAACTCCACTTTACTACAACTACGAGATCTAGCTACTCCGAGATTGTCTACAAGCGATCTACTACAACTATCAGAAATAGCCAAACATATCGAGATACACCATCCTCTACAACAGAAAATAATCCAGAATACGACCTTGGCGATAGCTGCTATCCTCATCCTGGTAGGAGCAGCCTATGGCGTCTACACCGTCGTGTTAGCCCGTACACGTCGAGCTGCGGAGATCAAGAAGCAGCACACCTCCGAAGCGAAGATGCAGCCGTCTGTGATCAACATGCACCAAATTACATCATCTACACCCATCACTTCCGTTCCTGCACTGTCGCCCCTCTCAGCTGACGAGGGTCCCCAACTTACTACAACGATTGGCCAGCGCGGACGCAGGCCTTTAAAAAAACGGGGAGTGATGTCGAGAACAGATGTACTCAACATGAATGAATCTTCTAGTGAATAAAGAATGTAAATAAAGGCTAGAATAAGATCTTTTATGTCCACTACGAATAAGGAATTAAGAGAGAACACTGATAATGGTACAGAAGATAAGGATCCGAGAGTCTTCTTATCGTAATCAGCCAATGTATACAATAGCCAGAACCTACCTGTGTATATCTGTAAGTAATCATTGATCAGCTGTTGTTTACAAAATGTATTTATGATTTATAGTATATATTAGAAGTTAATATATGTATCAATAGATTAAGTGAAGGACTAATAACTCAGTTTTAAAGTGTAATTCAGGTATCTACTGTGGAAGTAGATCAAGTAGCACTATATGTTAAATAAACACTACCATGTTGGTAAACACTGGAAATCTAATCCAAGATTACATGTCCTAAGAGATTACTTCTGAGTCCAGAGTTTAATTACATAGAGTTGTATATATAATTTAAACATGTGAGTGTAAACGTGGAAGCTATTCACACGTGAGTGTGGACGTGGACATATTCACTTGAGCCCTATATAAGCTCAAGAATAAAACTCTAAAAGTTAGTACAAGTACCAGCCAGTAGCCGTAAACAACCACAGCCTTACGAAGTCATCATGGACTCAAAAAGAGAGAGTCCCAGAAAGATCCCACATTTATTCCTAGTGAGTACAAATTAAATATAATAGGAGCGGAGAAAAGCTTTGGTTGGAACTTATAGGAAACAACGGTGTTATTAGTTATCATACAAGCTACATTAAATATAACCAAGAATTTTGATATCATTCAATACGTGCTATAACAATCCAAGTTGTCTTAGCAAATAATTCAGTCATTTACAACTCTGTGATACTCTGTGAAACTATTATCTGAAGTGTAATAATATTTAAACTATATACTGTATAAATAAAAAGCTATACAAAAAGTGCAAATAAACAAAATTCATACCTTTGTTTTTATAACCGAAATATATTCTTATAAATATATAACGATACTCCAACTATAGTAAAACTATCATAATTCTTATATATCAATAAATATAGCAATTATAAAGAGAGCTAGAGTAAACAAAGAGACTTAAAGATACGATAGATATGTGTATCTATCTACATCATGCGGAGTATGGTTATCAGCCTATTACTATAACATAGTAAGAGATCCTTCACAATCACAGGAGCATAAAAAAAAATGTTTCTATTGTTGATCCCTTATAGCCTCTTGGATATTGATAATAAAGTAATTAGCATTGAAGCTACCACTGAGACTTACATAATAAAGTAATAAATAGATAAGGGTTCGATACGAATACGATAATTCCACTTGCCAGTAAAAGGAAATCTGCTGTTATAAGAGGAGTAAACAATATAGACTGTTCTGTTCTTCGCCAAAAACTCTTTCATCAGTAACAAACGGTCTGAACTTTCCAACTCGATCTCTTCCCAAGCTTTTGGCATCTAGCTAAAAACCTCTCCAACAACTTCATGTCCTCGTTCTTCCCTCCTCTTTTCCACTATGACGGTACTACTATCCCCTTTTCCTCCGACAAACCTGAAGTTGTTGCTCAGACTTTCGCTAAAAACTCCACCTTGTATAATTTGGGTGCTATTCCTCCCTCACCTAGCATTCTAAAGGAAGCTAAGGATGAGGTCTCCAAACCACTGACATTGCTATTCAATTAATCCTTGCAGTCTGCAACTATGCCTGATCAGTGGAAGCTAGCCAACATAACACCAATATTCAAAAAAGGTTACAAATCCCTACCCAATAACTATCGTCCAATTAGCTTAACCTCAGTTGTATGTAAAATACTAGAAACTCTCATAAAAGACAGACTCGTAAATCATTTAGAGGAAAATAGCATAGTTAAAGATACTCAACACTGCTTTCGTAACAAACGTTCCTGCTTAACAAACCTCTTAGACTTTTTCCATGATATCCTCAACCTCTATGATGAGAGTAAAGCTGTAAATATTATATACCTAGATTATCAAAAGGCCTTTGACAAACCTCCCCACATACGTTTACTGCTAAAACTAAAAGCGCATGGAATACACGATGGTGTGTTGAAATGGATAGAAAATATGCTCAGCGACAGAAAGCAAAGCATAGTCATAAACGGTAAGGCATCCAAATGGACCCATGTAAATAGCAGGGTACCCCACGGATCGGTACTAGGACCAATTATGTCTATAATTTACGTGAATGACATAAATAAGGGTCTCACCTGTACAATCTTAAAGTTTGCTGATGATACAAAAATTGCAAATGGCGTACTCTCAAAAGAACAAGTTGACGATATGCACCACAATCTAGATAAGTTGTCATGTTGGGCCTAAATTTGGCAAATGAGTTTCAATGCGGATAAATGTAAGGTACTACATATCGGATACCAAAATGAGAAAGCAAACTATTCGATGAATGGCACTCAGCTTAAGAGTGTAGACAGAAAAACCGATCTGGGAGTAACATTATCGGCAAACAAAATCATTGGCTTTATAGTCAGATCAATTGAGCATAAATCCAAAGAAGTTATCCCAACTCTTTACAATTGCTTAGTCCGCCCTCTTCTGGAATATTGTGTTCAATCCTGGAGCCCTTATTACCAAAAAGATATAGACAAGCTAGAAAGAGTTCAATGTAGAGTTACCAAATATTATACCTAGCCATACCTATATCTTACCATACGAGGAGCGTCTTAGAGAATTAAATCTAGTTTCTTTTACCCCTTCTGTACTGGCAAGGTATTATTATTTGATTTCAGCTTCATTTAGACGATTTTATGAAGCTTGGGAAGGATGTATGATAGATATAATGATTGAGATGGTCTGTAGCCTTTGAATGGGTAGATGTCCTTCCTAAGCCAAACAAAATCGTCTAAAAGTTGCCAGAATATAATGAAAAGTACATCACCGGTACAGAAGGGGTTAACCTAGTGCAGATTAAGAGGCAACTTAATTCAAGTGTTCAAAATCATCAAAGGCATCGACAATATGAACTGTAGTAAGTACCTCACTATCGACCAATCTAGCCTAATTAAACACTGGAAACGATTGCAAAATTATTGGTAAATCTTTTAACTCATACAAATCTAAGAATTTCTTCTTCTATCGAGTTGTCAACTTGTAGAATGGGCTTCCCTGTGACTTTATAGACTGCAGCATCGTTGCTGTTTTTAAACTTCGCATAGACAAATATCTTGTATCAAACCAACGACTGACTGCGTTGGTAAATGAATAACTTTATTTTATTCCCCACTCAGATTCATCAAGGATTATTGCGTATATATATTACTAAAACATTACTCTCTTTTTCCCAGATATACGTAAGATCACTTATAACTCTGTTATCTTACTAACCCATCTGTCCCCTACTAACTTCCTAATCCTGCCGTGGACATTAGTTCCAGGGCAGTAGTTCCCTTTCCAATTTTCCCTTACTCACTCTTAACCACTGTTTGGACAAGCAGCCTAGAGGGGTCATTGGGACTGTTGTTGCTTGATTTCCTTTATACTCTTTTGTACTCTCCACCCCCCTTTCACTTACTTATGCCTAATATCCTAATATCTTCTAAGGATGTATTTTCTTCCCTCCCTGAGCGTATTATTAAGAAGGCGTACAGACTGGATTTACTACCTCCTGTTGTACTCGAAAACTGCTGACTCCCTGCCTAATCAAACTCTTTAGTTTCTGTCTTTCCTCTAACGTCTTTCCTCCTTGTTGGAAGTTCACTCACCAACTCTCTGCAATCTCTCTCTCTCCGCCGCAATGTTGCATCTCTCTCGCTATTCTATCGCTACTATAATAATCAGTGTTCCTCAGAGCTTTCCCAGTGTATACCACCTCCTTTACGTAGGGCACGTGGTACCCGTCTTGCAACTCAATCCCACCCCTACTCTGTGCAACTCTCCAACCCAAGAGTGAAGCGTTACTCTCAAACTTTCTTCTACTCAACAGCTGAGCTCTGGAACTCTCTCCCAGAATCAGTCTCTCCCTCTTTCTATGACTTAAATTGCTTCAAACTCCGTGTGTCCAGGCATTTTGGCTCGAACATCCCTTGATTTTGGCCCTGTCACTCTGTCAACTATGGGGGAGGCACTCGCTATAGGCAGGTCTGCTTTTTGCCTCCATCAATCACATAGAAAAAAAAAAAAAAAAAAAAAAAAAGGGTCCCAAAGAAGGGTGACCGCTCTCAACCCTCCAACTATCGTCCAATTGCTCTCATTTCTTGAATCTCTAAAGTTTTAAAATCTATTCTAATTAATTATTTCTTAAGCATTAATCTTCCAACACCCTTCTTTCAGATCGCTATTATGGTTTCGATAAGGGCCGCTCTACTGGTGATCATACTAACTTATATTACTAACTCTTGATCATCCTATATTCGGGATTCGATGAGACTTTTTCTATTGCATTAGACATATCGAAAGCCTTTGATAGAGTATGGCACATCTCAAATTTCCAAACTATCCTCCTTCGGTTTCTATCCCTCTATCTATCCCTTTCTGACCGCTCCATAGCTACACATTCTCAACCTATCAACTCCGGTGCTCCTCAGGGTTCTGCCTGATCTCCAGTTCTTTTTCTAATATTCATTAACCCATACAATCCCAGCGATGGCTGGCGTCCCTCAGTTAAATAGTTACGTGCCAGTACCAGTAACTGATCAGAACCGTCACTATATTTCTAGTGGTGTAGCATTGCCAATAGCGAGCAGTTTCCCTACTACGTAGCGTAGGCCTAGCACTTGGTGTTGGCAACACTGCCCAAGAACAGCCAGCCTCCTCCCTCCCTTCCGTGGCAGCTGATACTTTGCTTTCAAGAGAGGGGCATCATGTCTCGCCGCGGCCACCATGGATTTCGCATGAAGAGCTTTCTCGTGGTGATGGTGATATGAAAGATGAAAATGGCGCCACACCACTGCCACCATGCCGCCGCCTAAAGCTGAATCATCTTGGGCCACAATTAGCTGGCCCATCCTCTGGCCCTAACTCCTACCCTGCCTCTACAAGCCATGATGCCTCTGCTTATCCTTTCCTACCTCCTGCTCCTGCCTCCCTACCTTCAAGACAGGCTGGTCGAATCACACGAGGACGAGCAGGAGCCCATGCTAGTGGCGCGCCCCGTGGCAGATCCAAACACGGCAGAGCCCGTGGGCGCGCATGGGAGGCAGCCCAGCCCAGCCGAGAAGAGGAGGAGATTGACTATCCTGGTACTTCAGATTTCTCTAACTCAGGGGAATATGATGAAGATGGTGCGGCTGCTTCTCCACCCTTTCCTCCCTCGCCTGCCGCCGATGATGACGGCCTATATTTGCTAATATTGTATCTAGTAGTTTTACCTATCGTAGGCATCATCGTCTAGTGGTAGCTGGCATGGGAGCATCTGCGCACGTGAAGAACGCGCGGGAACTCTCTCTCTGTACTCGTTGTGTCCTTTTGTCGTGGTGGTTGGGGTGGTGTGCATCGAGCTGATTTTTATAGTCGGCAATACACCAAAAAAAACTTCTCCCGCCTGTATGGAAGTCAAGATTCCGTGGCTGGAGATCATAATTATGTGTTCTCTGTTGCTATATTGGATGCAGGTATTAGGTGTTTAAGGAGTTTTGCCCACCTCTTTGATCTGTCGTCTGGTCCTCGCTTTATATACTTCACTATGATGAGTGTTGATGGTACAGGTTCTTGACGCAATCTTTTTTGGAGATTATGAATGCTTGAGAATCGTTTTTTTCATTCTCGTTGAAGTTACAGTAACACATATGTAATGAAGATGACAATGGTCGTGTGTGAGAGGAGTAGAGACAATATGCATGAGGAAGGAGTAGAAATGACGGTGGCAACTAGTCGAATGGTGACCTGTGACCTTACTGGTGTCAGGTTACCTATATGCCCGGAGGCTGATGTAGCAGTTGTGCTTGTGTTAGTAGGGTATTTTTTGCCTAGTCTCGTAATATGTTGGTCTGTTGCAGCCACTGATGTTTTTGTAGAAAGACCGGTGTCTTGGCAATATGGTGGCAACACATAACGGTCTGGGGGGCTTGAAATGCGGGTAGAATGCATAAGTATAGGTTGAGGTTTTGGTTCTCGATGCACATTCCTGTTCACTGGCACATTATGTGATGTGGTGGTGGAGGTGGTATGTACATTGACAGGTGAGGTTGCCCTTTCTGACCTGGAAGCTATGCCGGGTCAAAAGCCTGCCATAGATGGGGGTCGCAATGAAAAGATCCATTGCCCAATAATATTGCACAGTCGACTTCTTGACTACACCCATCAGAAGCACAATCGCGAAGAAGACTTCGAATTCTGCGACTGTGAGTGGTTGCCAAGTTAGTTAGTCATAGCGAAGTAGGCGAAATCAGATGGCAAGCCTCCCGGTACACGTTGTAGTAGTTCATGTCCATGACTATCTGCTTGACGATAGCAGTAGTCAGAAAATTAAGAAAAAATTCCTTGTGACTGGTAACCTTGTTGAAGGGTCCAGTCGGGCCGGCTTCCTCCTCAACCTGGAAATTTAACACAAGTGGTTTAAAGTCATCGGCATCCTCCCACTGCTGAGGCCATTATCATCGGTGGCGGGCGAGGGAGGACAGGGTGGAAAAGCAGCCGCACCATCTTCATCCTGAGTTAGAGGAATCTGAAGTGCCAGGGTAGTCAATCTCCTCTTCTCCAAACTCATTCCAAGCCATTGTAAATGATCACATAGAAGCCAGAATTTACAGAAACTGACATGTCCGCTGAGTACTTACACAAACTGACTTTTTCTCAACCTCAAAACCTGACCAAACCTTACTTAACCCTTATTTAGTGGCGAGCAACATAAGTCGAGTTAAATAAAGCTGGACTATGTGGCGGCGCTCGACATAACTCGAGTGGCAATTTCAGCACGTAATGTGGCTGAGAGAGAGAGACAAGTGGTGGCAGGAGACTAGCAAGCGTATGACTGCTCCAGACCACCGCGGCGAACCTACTGACACAAATCTCAGCTCCCTCCTCCCTCTCTCACTCGCTACATACTCAATTATGTACTGAAAGTACCGAATTACCTGCTTTTTGCATTCGCGTTGCACGGTTATTGCAAGAAAACTATCCATCATACAAGGATCGTTATGGTGTCATTCGAAAGCTCTGTTTATGCCCTTTCAGGGATAGGTACTTGTTTTACGTTCTGGGTCTTATTTAGGCATGAAAATGATCACGTAAACAGCCCTATTTTGGCTAAAAACACCCCGCTGTGCGGTACACATAAATAAACCGCATAGGCCGCTCGTAAGGTGTTAAAACCCATTTTGAATCACCCCCACCCTTTCGAAATTTAGTTTCTTACCAACAACCTACTCCACCACTTCAACCCCCACCCAAACAAATATGACATCACCTCTCAACTTAGGATCAGCGCACTGTACTTTTGCGTCCGCACAACTCTGTCAGGTCAAAGGACACCAGTCCTCAAATGACCATTGCAGCAATCACACCTAAGCCTTCCATGCCCAGCCACTTCACCACCTTGATTTCGTTCACCACCAGCAAGGTGAAATATGTCAGGCACATTTTCTAGCAACCAGGTGAAGGACGCAAGCAACAGGTATGTTGCCTGCAGCAACTACTAGATCGCCTGCAGGACTACCCACATCCCAGCCATCTTGCCACTGTCCGATGGCAAGGAGAAACTACTGATGCCAAGTGAAGTTGGTACTGTTTGCTGCAACATCTGATACTTTATTCTATCAACTTAGAGCACAAGAAGTACATCCTGAAAGCACAAGGCCGTTATTTCAAAAGGAGAGAGGGAAGTGTATTGCCAAATTCTACGATAACATGCTGCATCTCAACCATTGTAGCCGCCCCTGTAACAACAATCAACATCACGAGTAATTTGTTGACACTACCAGCATCTGTACATCTTATACACCCCTACCGAACACCCTGGCATTCGTCTCGCCTCTTCCAAGCACCCAAAAACAAAATAATAATAATAATAATAATAATAATAATAATAATAATAATAATAGTAATAATAATAATAAAAAAAAAAAAAAATAATAATAATGAAGCAGTCTCTCATCCCATCCACTACCAAAGACATTGAGAAGAGAGTCTCCTCTTCTAGCCGGGCCGGGAGAAAACAGGAGTCACCTCTACCTGCCTTACCTGTCGTTGGGTCCCAGTGACAGAAGGCCCCAAGTCTGACCCCATCCTTTGGGAACATATGGTTCCTCTTCCATGGAATCCTAACCCCTGTTCCCTGGAAACCAAGCCCCAGCAGGAGTCACCAGAAAAGGGTAGAGATGAGGATGCAGTGACTCTTTGTTAGTTTCCCAGCTCCAGAGCTACCTTAGGCTGTGAGATTATCGCTAGGATAATATTGGTTCTTCGCTACCTCAAGAAGACCATTACGAGTCGTTATGTCAGGTGTCACTACTCTGCTCCTCTATCTCGAAAAGACAATATTTATCAAAGTCTCGGGCAAAGTTTGGCTCTGGTTTCTTCTCCTCCTCTGGTGTCTCTGTTTTACGGTGGTCCGTTCGGGTTATCATCGGGTCACCTGATTCTCAGACTTAAGCTACTGGGCTGGCTGTGGTCTTGTCGAGTGAGCGACTTTGTCAGGCATACAAATACGAATTGCCTCCTCGTCTAACGAGTATGCTGGTGCAGTGCTTTGAGGTAGAAACACTGGTTCAGCATCCTGAGGTAGTAATACTACTGCAGTAACCTTAGATAGCGATACTCTTCCAGTATCCCGAGGTAGCAATATTGGTACTTTATAGTTATTTGTTTGTACTCTATTTCTGATATCCCTTCTTAACTATTAAATTCAACAATATACACCTTATCCTTTGTTCTAGAATCATGATAACATTAATGTGTTGAATATGTTATAAACCTCTCTGTCTATAATATTAAACATAAACAAATTCATATTTAACGTCAAGACACTAAACAACACTAATAAACACTTAGCTATTTCCACTTCTCCCTCACCCCTCCATTTACGCATTCTGTCTATTTCAGGCTTCACCCAACATGTTTGTATAATTATACTCTATATGTTATTCACCAAGTACCATTGTATGTTCAGTCTAATTCATACATTTGATTCACTCACAGTTTTAACCCATTGGGTGCAGGAGACGTTCTGGAACGTCCTGGCAATGTAAGGCAATTTACAGGCTCTTAACCCTTAAAGATCGGGGTCGGACTTAAGTCCGATACGAGAAAATTGGACTAAATGGCGGGATCGGACGTAAGTCCGTGGGCGTATTCCCGCCCTAATTTACGTGGAAAGCGAAACTTGGTGGTCAGGCGGTGTACTACAAGGGCCCACCCACACATCCCCACTGCGTGACCGTGACTCAGTGACCCTCAAGCAGCCATAATAGAAGGTCAAGATTTGCCCGTGTTCGATTCGGTGGCCGCCATCCCTAGTGCGTCGCGCCACCCTACTAACCACGCCCGGCTCACCACCCAGGAACTAGATATCATGCTGAACTCTTCAGAACTTTCTAATAAGCTGTTGGATGAAACCGTCGAAGGTCTGCGTGAGAGTTTTGGTAGTGTGGATGACTCGGAAGGCGAAAATAACCCGATCATAGGCTTTCACCCCAAGCATAATTTGCGTGGGGTGCATGTTGTGGTTGATGTTGGACAGACCCTTGAGCAAATTGGAGATGTTCCTGACGAAGAACATACTGGTGTGGGTGTTGGTAAGTACAATTTACATTTTATAATTGCTTGAAAATGTGATTGCAACCATTTTATCACCTTACGAGCGGCTGGTGGAGTATATTTCACTGTGCCGCCCAGCGTTTTTTTTTTACCCTAAATGGGGTTGTTTCCGTGCTCTTTTTCATGCATTAACACCTTACGAGCGGCCTATGCGGTTTATTTATGTGTACCGCACAGCGGGGTGTTTTTAGCCAAAATAGGGCTGTTTACGTGATCATTTTCATGCCTAAATAAGACCCAGAACGTAAAACAAGTACCTATCCCTGAAAGGGCATAAACAGAGCTTTCGAATGACACCATAACGATCCTTGTATGATGGATAGTTTTCTTGCAATAACCGTGCAACGCGAGTGCAAAAAGCAGGTAATTCGGTACTTTCAGTACATAATTGAGTATGTAGCGAGTGAGAGAGGGAGGAGGGAGCTGAGATTTGTGTCAGTAGGTTCGCCGCGGTGGTCTGGAGCAGTCATACGCTCGCTAGTCTCCTGCCACCACTTGTCTCTCTCTCTCAGCCACATTACGTGCTGAAATTGCCACTCGAGTTATGTCGAGCGCCGCCACATAGTCCAGCTTTATTTAACTCGACTTATGTTGCTCGCCGCTAAATAAGGGTTAACAAGACCCAGAGCGTAATAAAAGTATGTATCCCTGAAAGGGCGTAAATTGAGCTTTCCAATGACACCCGAACCATCCTTCTACGATCACTGGTTGTCTTTCAACGATCGTGCAACACGAGTGCAAAAACCCTAAAATACGGTAATTTCCTAATATAATTCCCTGTGTGGCGAGCGGTCTTGAGGTAATCTATGCTCCTAATCACCGCTCCGCTTTCTCTCAGAGTACATAACGTCCTCAAAATTGCACTCTACAAGAAATTTCCTTTGCATTTTATAGCGTATTATTTGCAGGCGTTCGGTAAATTTCTTACGGTAATACAAACAACGAAAGATTGAATATTTGTGCTTGGCATTATATGATTGTGGGGAACAGATGTAGGCCTACCGTATATATTATTTTTTATATATATGATCACGACACTCTCTCTCTCTCTCTGTCTCACTCTCTTTGTTTGTACTCCTTTGTACTCTCTTTGTCTGATGTAGGCCAGGGCACGCCCCTAGCTAATCTTCTCTTCCCTCCCAGGGGAAATCACACCTAGCAGATGTTCTTGACCTCCTCTCTCTCTCTGTCTGTCTCTTCCTCTCTGGGTCTACCTATACATTTATAATTGCATGTGACATTGAAATTGCTTGAGAGTTTGATTGCAAGCATTTTATAGCGTATTATTTGCAGGCGTTCGGTAAATTTCACACGATAACCAGGGTGTATGGTACATTTCTGACGATAATACAAGCAACAACGAAGCTTGGCGAAGATTGTGGTCTACAATATACCTTTTTATAATTGCATGTGACCTTGTAATTGCTTGAAAGTTTGATTGCAAGCATTTTATAGCGTATTATTTTCAGGCGTACAGTAAATTTGATAAATATATCAAAATAAGTCCTGTGGGACTATGAAATAGCTATTATTGGACAAGGACAATATTTTGTTCATCCCTCCACTGGAACATCAACAACAATGTCAATAACGTATCGCCGTCGGCAGTGTGCAGTACTGCCAATATGTATAGCGACTTCCGCTAGATCTAGAGACCTTTACTTCGATCTAGCAGCAATAACTTACACTAGCGGTTTTGTTTTGAAATTTCAGAACAATTTCGAAGTGATATTATATGCATTTTGCCAATTCATATTTCTAGTGGTATTTATCATGTCGTACATCTAACAATATATGCTAGCGGATTTAACTTCAATTGGTAACCCTCCCGCTCGATTCGGCTCGAAGAAAATCGATAATGGTGGCAATTTAGTAAACAGGTGATAAACAAAACCGCATGCGTATCGGTTTGGTGTATCGGTATTATGGTAAGTTGGCTACCTACTATTGTTTATACGATATAGTAAGTAATGATAAGTAAATTATTATATATTATATATAAAACAAAAACAAAATTCCTGCAAAGCAAGCGAAACAGAGAGAGAGAGAGAGAGAGAATGCAGAAACTGAACTGAAGAAAGAGTGAAAAAGATATAATAATACAGAAATATTACAAGCAAATAAATAAAATAGAGGGATTAGTTAGAGAAAATAATAATGAGAAATACATAATACGGATGAGGAAGAGGAAAAGCGAGCGAGCCAGAGAGAGAGAGAGAGAGACAGGAGGAGTGAGAGAGATTAGAGAAAATAGAGAGATTGCAAGCATTAGCGTATTGCAGGCGTTCAGTAAATTTCTTACGGTAATACAAACAACCAAACAACGAAAGATTGAATATTTGTGCTGCACATCCCTCATACGAAATACCGTTCCCCCCACCATATAGAGAGAATACAGAAACTGAAGAACTGAAGAAAGAGTGAAAAAGATAAAATAATACAGAAATATTACAAGCAAATAAATTAAATAGAGGGATTAGTTAGAGAAAATAATAATGAGAATTACATATACGGATGAGAAAGAGAAAGGGAGCGCGAGAGAGGGAAAGCGAGCGAGCCAGAGAGAGAGACAGACTGACAGGAGGAGTGAGAGAGATTAGAGAAAATAAGAATGAGAATTACATATACGGATGAGGAAGAGAGAGAGAGACAGAGCGCGCGAGAGAGGGAAAGCAAGCGAGCCAGAGAGAGAGAGAGAGACAGACAGACAGACAGACAGGAGTGAGAGAGAAAGAAAGAGAGAGAGAGAGAGAGAATACAGAGAATACAGAAATAAGGAGAAATAAGAGAAAAATAAGACCGATTACCGAAGGAATAGTAGACGCGCGAGAGGCCAAAGTCAGGCCAAAGCGAACGCATCCGAACGCGCCCGGGAAATAGACCAAAAAGTAACTCCCCTCCCTCACCTCTTCCCACCCTTCACACTCGCTCATAACATCCATAATAGACTTATATGGGGAGACAAAGAGTTTCTCTTTCCAAAAATGATAGTTTCGTTCGCATTGGAGCCATAGTAACGGCGCTAGGGCGAGTGAAAGTGAGCGAATATTTCGGGATTATGCCCGCTGAGCAGTACAGTGTAAAATACCTTACCACCCGCGAATTAAGGGTTTAAGCCTCTTAAAGCCTGTGGGGGGAGTGTAACAGAGCGTGATTGCAGGAGGCTCCCCTCTGCTCTCCAGTACGACTGCCGGGGCTCCTTATTATACATAGGATAAGGTTAAGATTCCTTTTCATGCTGTTGTGTGGTGGATTAAAAGCTTGGACACTCGTTCTGAATGTTGGAGGTTCGAGTCCGGCTAGGAGTATCTAAACATATATTTGCTCACATGTATTTGTGAGATATACTTGATATTAAGGACTCTCGTGTTTGGCTGGGCGAGAATTAAAATGAAATCTCTATAACCCGAGTTGCGTGGGGAATCTTGTAAAAATCCCTGTATGGTATCCTGGAATATGGATCCTGCAACTTGTGCATGAATTGAAATACATTCTCCAAGTCGGATTTCCCTTCTCCTTAATATAAATAGGATGAGGTTAAGATTCCTTTTCACGCCGTGGTGTGGTGGATTAAAAGTTTGGACACTCGTTCTGAATGTCAGAGGTTCGAGTCCGGCTGGGAGTATCGAAACATTGATTAGCTCACGTGTACTTGTGAGATATACATTATATATAATTATATGTACACTATTATATACTGTATATATATATGGCAAAAGGCAGAATTGCATGTAGCGAGTTCCTCCCCCATAGTTTAAAGAGTGACAGGGCCAACATCAAGGGACGTTCCAGCCAAAATGCCTGGACACACAGAGTTTAAAGAAATTTAAGTCATAGGAAGAGGGAAAGACTGATTCTGGGAGAGAGTTTCAGAGCTCAGCTGTTGAATAGATGAAAGGCAGAGTAACGTTTTACTCTCGGGTTGCAGAGTTGCACAGAATAGGGGTGGGATTGTGTTGCAACACGGGAACCACATACCCTACGTAGAGAAGGTGGTATACACTGAGAGAGCTCTGAGGAGCACTGATTATTGTAATAGCGATAGAATTGCAAGAGAGATGCAACATTGTGGGGAAGAGAGAGAGATTGCCGAGAGTTGGTGAGTGGATGGGAATTAATGATATAAAAGGCCTTCCTTTCTAATTTGTCTAGGAGTATGGTGTGAGAGGATCCTCCCCACACATGTGAACAATTCTCAATGCAAGGACACACTGTGCCCTTGTATAGAGCATGAAGCTGTGCAGGGGTAAATAACCCCTTGAGGCGGTTGAGCAAAGCCAGCTTCTGGGAGGCTGCCTTAGCAGGACTGGTAATATGGTCCTTCCAAGTGAGAGCAGAAGAAAAAGAGACACCAAGATTATTGAGAGAAGATGAAGGATTGATTTTTGTATTGTTGAAGTATAAGGGATAATCCACTGGGAGTTCCAGACGGGTAGTAAGATGGAGAAATTGGGTGTTGGAAGCATTAAAGGCAACATGGTTTTCTCTGCCCCAATTTGAAATAGTATTTAGATCAGAAGGTAAGTGTTGTATGGCTTCATTACGTTTGTTTTTGAGGAATTGCTGGCTGGGGCGTTCTGGAAAACTAATTGAGTAGTATAAGGTAGAGTCGTCTGCGTATATTTTTTTTTTTTTTTTTTTTAAGAGACAATGAACGGAGGAAGGAAAAACACAGATAAAACAAAAAGGTCCATGTGCCAAAAGGCATCCTCCATTCATAAAATGTTTGTAACAACTGGATTTAAACATTTGTTGATTGTAAGTTTGTGGAAAGCAATTCGAGGGAAGTGAATTCCAAAGAGTAGTAGCTCTGGGGATAAATGAATTCTGATAAGCAGAAGTTCTGCATTGTGGAGGAGAAAGTGTAAATTCATGGGCGCTCTCAGCTGCCCTAGTTCTACGGGGAAAGATGTGGAGAGGCGGCACAATTGAAGCAAGTTCCTCGGAACAATTGCTGTGAAAATATCTGTAGAATAATGCAAGGGATGCAACGTTTCTTCGTATGGCTAATGTAGGAAGGTCCTGTGTGATTGCAGGGTTATTGATTAATCTAATAGCTTTATTTTGAATTTTGTCCAACTGCCTCAATGCAACCACTCCACTTCCACCCCACAGAGGTGAACAGTAATCCATCTGAGAGCGCACATGACTTTTATATATTACGGCCAACTGCTCGTCAGTGAAGAATTCTCGAACTCTGTACAGGAGTCCCAGTTTTTTAGAGGCATTCTTAGCAATGCTTCTAACATAATGTGTCCAGCTCAAGTTAGTAGTTAATGTTACACCGAGAATGTCAATACTAAGGGAAGTGGGAATATTTACATCATTAAAAAATATATGGGAGTCAGTGAGATTCTGTCGGTTAGAAAATTGAATGTACTTGGTTTTCTGTGCATTAAAGGAAACTAGATTCTCTTGTCCCCATTCATTAATTCTAGAAAGGTCCTGGTTCAGAGAAATTGCAGTGTTTATTTTTGAATTTATAAGATCGGGTTGGGTGAAAGAATTGGTAAATGTGAAGGAACTGTGGAGTGTTGAGTCATCTGCGTAGGAATGTATTGGATTATGAGTGGTAGATATGAGATCATTGATATGAATGAGGAACAGAGTTGGGGCCAAAACTGATCCCTGGGGAACACCAGCATTTATTGAGTGAAATTGAGAATAAAGGCCATCTACCATTACACGTATTTTTCTGTTATGAAGATAAGAAGAAATTAGTGGAACTAATGATGCAAGGCCGTAGTGTGACATCTTCGACAATAAGGATTGATGCCAGACTCTATCAATGCCTTTGATATATCCAGTGCTATTGTATGTGTTTCACCATGTTGGTTTGTAGCTTGGTTGATTTGATGCGTAAGAAGGCAAAGAATGTCTGCAGTTGATCGACATCGTCTAAAACCATATTGCCTATCACTGATTAATTTATTATTCTCCAGATGCTTAATTATGTGATTATTTAATATAATTTCAAAAACTTTGCCAAGAGTGGAAGTTATAGCTATTGGTCTGTAGTTTGATGGATCTGAAGAGGCACCTTTTTTAGGAACTGGATGGATGTTTGCTTCTTTCCAGGGTACTGGGAAGCATGAGGTATGAGTACACAGACGGACAAATTTTGCCAATACAGGAGCGAGCACCAAGGAGAATTCTTAAGTACTATTGGAGGAATTTCATCTGGACCAGGAGCCTTATCTACTGAGAGATTCTGCAAGATAGGTTTGACATGTCTGGTGTGGATCTTAAGTGAGGGAATTTCAGGTGAATTAAAATTAAGTACAGGGACATCTTGATTTATTTCATCTAAGGTTGAGTTGGTGAAGAAAATATCTGCAAGAAGGTTAGCTTTACCTCGTGGGTCACTTACAAGATTGCCAGTCGAAGATTTTAATGGTGGAATGGATGAAGCAGTAGTGAAGTTGGATTTGAATGAGTTAAGAGTAGACCAAAATATTTTGTTATCATTTGGATTATTTAGAAGTTTATTTGCCTGCTTATGGAGAAAGTTTGATTTAGTTAGGTTTAATACAGTTTTGGCATGATTTCTGATGTTTCTAAAGTAATTAAAGGCTTCTTCTAGATATATATATATATATATATATATATATGTATATATATATATATATGTATATATATATAGATATATATATATATATCTATATATATATCTATATATATATATATAGATATATATAAATATATATATATATATTGTTACGTATCTTTATCCTCAAGTGGTTAACTTGATGAATCTAGATAGCACAGAGATATATATTAAGGTATCAGTCAGCTGAAGGCAAAACAAATGTATAATCTAATAAAATTATTTCCTGTTGTTGCTTCCTTTCCTTTCGGATCTTAGGACTTAGTATCCTTTATTGACTGATACTCTTTAATTATGAAAAATACTGAAACTAATTAAAGTCATGTAGTATTTATAAAGAATTATTATTTAACCGAAGCTTAGTAGGCTATGGTTATGAACCGAATAAGTTATATCTAAAGAAGGACTATTAATTCTATAAAAAGTCTTGAAAGATAAATATTAAGGTAAGAATATTTCTGTCTCTTACCCTTTTTGAAATGAATAGATAGTTTTCTTATATGTCCTTTAAATTATATTTAATGTAATTATTCTTGGTTCTTGTCTTACGTTAATAGTATTATATTATTATTATCATCAGGATTAATATCAAAGTCACATAAAAAGTTAGATATATATTTAATAATTAGTTAAATGTATTTCTTAACCACGTAACATTGAGGTTTGATTATGAGTACATTAAGTTACAGGATCGCTTCATAGATTCGATTCAGGTCTCACTCAAATAATATGAAAAGCAAAAATAATATTTTTGAAGCTAAAAGAATTTTCTTCAGCTTAGGAAATCACTAGAAGTAACATTGAAACAACCATGTTAGTCTAAGGCGATATTACTAATAAGAGACAATAGCATCACCGTACTAAGCACCGTTAAGCAATGTAAGCTTAATTCAAAGAAAATGAAAGAACTCGTAATTATTAATATAAAACAATAGTATTACTTTCATCATAACCCAATTACTTAAAGAGTTGCTTTAGTCCACAAGTTAGTCAACTAAAATAGTTAAGTACATAATAATAGCGTTAACGTTAATTCGCAATCAAATAGTTAAGCACATAATAGTAGCGTTAACCTTAATTCCCAATCAAATAGCTAAGCACATAATAGTAGCGTTAACGTTAATTCCCAATCACATATCTCACTAACCAACATAACATAAGTGTTTACACCGAACACACTTAACACACACTTATATAATCTGACTGACAGTCACAAACCCATTATAATACTTCACCCCATCTTCCTCCAGCTGCAAGTTCACCATCCCCAACTCCAAATGAGACTGATTTGAATGCCCACTACTCGGGTCTTATATACTAAACAATGATGGTGTAGGAACGAATCAGGAGGCGAGTGATGGTGCGCGCTCCTATCAGAGCTCCTCGAGTTTCATAACAGGTACCTGGTCCAATCACAGCTCCTGGCGTTGATCATACGTCATAGCGTCGGGTCATCAAAGTAGTTTGCAGGGTCCCCTATGACGCACGCAGGTGTGAAGGCTTGTTTGCTGGTATGCAGGCGAGCTGGTTTCCCACTCGCTAGTTCGCTCGCTAGTCTGCTTCGCCGTTTGGGTAGTTTGACTCCTTCAACTCTAATTCTAACTCTTAAATTAACATACAGGGCTCCGTATGTCAGACCTCCCCCCTAAAAAAGAGTTTAAGGAGTATAGTACATAATATTAAACATAATACATAAATAGATTCACCACCAGATTGGCAACAACAAGATTATAATGAGGATATAATAAGGATATCACCCAAAGTAGGCAACGTCTCCAGGTACCACATCAGAACATAGCCGGAACGTAGCTGGAGCGTTATTCGAACTGCAAGGCATCTCACAGCTGAAGGCTTGAAAGCGCACTACTAAAGCATGATATTTACCTCACTACAAGGGAGAGCAAATTGCCCAAATCCTCTCATTAAGTTAAACTTACTGCTGTATGAGGCCAACCTAGTAAATGCAACCTTTGATCCGTGGCAGTGGGTAGGTATCGTTCTTTGTGACAGCATTAACTTGCCTATTGTCCCTACATAACCTATGGCTCCCGTCTGGCTTTGGCACAAGTATGACCGGACTACTCCACTGGCTTAAGGCCCTAGTGATCAGTTCGTTAGATAACATAAAGTCAAGCTCGACCTGCAGTATACTCCTGCGTTGTGGCGAGACACGGTAGGGGGATAGTTTAATGGGAGTTGCATCCCCTACGTCGATGTCGTGCACAGCCAAAGAAGTGAGCTCTGGAGTATCACGGAACACACTGGGAGACTGAGATAAAACAGAGATTAGTTGGTTCGCTTGATCAGAGGGAAGATGACATAGTTTAGATGGTAATTCCCTCAAAGCCACTGAATTATACTGAAAGTTGGATAGGCTACATGACAAGTCAAAGTCTGCATGGATACCTTCAGGCTCTGGAACAGTCTGTTGCGGGTCAGTAAGAGAACTGAAGACTTCGTCTGCACCAGGCTGTCCACAGGTCCTGACATTCACTGCCACAGTGGGAGAATCTGGAGGAGAGGAATCAGGGGACCTATGGTAGGGTTTCAACATATTTATATGGAATACTTGCGTGGGCTTTCTCCTGTCTGGGGTAGTTACTAGAAAATCGGTAATGCTCACCCTCCGAATGATCTTATATGGGCCCCTGAACTTGGCAGATAAAGGTTGGCCAAAAAGGGGGAGCAGGACCAAAACCTCATCACCGGGCTGAAACTCCCTCTCACGGGCTTTTCTGTCATACCATTTCTTCATGGAGATTTTAGCCACTGTCAAGTTTTGAGCGGCAAACTCACACGAGGATCTCAGCCGGGTTTTGGAATCTGAAACATACTTGAGGAGGTTTTGGTTCCCCTCCTGGCCAACTAGGCTATCCTGCAATAGTTGCAAAGGACCTCTTACCTGGTGACCGAAAACTAGCTCATTAGGGGAAAAACCCAGGGATTCAGTTGGAACCTCACGAGTAGCAAATAAAAGAAAAGGTACCCCCTTATCCCACTCAACTCCGGTCTCTGTACAATATTTACGTAACATTCCCTTTAATGTCTGATGATATCGTTCGAGAACCCCTTGACTCTCTGGGTGCTAGACTTAACATGCTCGATACCCAACTCCTTCAGGGACTGCTGAAAAATGTTAGAGGTAAAATTAGTTCCTTGATCACTTTGCACCTCATGGGGGAAACCCATTCTGGTGAAGAATTTGAGCAGTTCCTTGATGACAGTTGGAGCAGAGGTAGTCCTTAAGGGTATTACCTCTGGGTAGCGAGTTGTCATGTCCATGATAGTTAATAAATACATGTTAACTTGGGAAGTCTTAGGCAATGGGCCTACAATGTCCACTACCACCCGAGTAAAAGGATTCTCGAAAACGGGCAAGGGCACCAGAGGATGTACAGGCACCTTCTGATTGGGTTTTCCTGTCATCTGGCAAGTGTGACACACTCTACAAAACTCCACTACATCTGCACGCATTCCTGGCCAGTAAAAGTGGGCTCTGATTCTGTCTAGAGTTTTTCTCACACCTAGGTGTCCTGCCAATGGTATACAATGTGCCATTTCCATGATATCTCTACGACAAGGTTTAGGGACTACTACATGATGGACGTCCCAAGCCCCGTCATCGATTGGTCTGTGTGGCGGTCTCCATCTACGCCACAATACTCCTCCTTTGAGGTAGAAACATTCACCACCCTCCTTCTCACATTCCTCTTCACTCATGGACCTGGCAGCTAACTCCTTGCATTCACTATCATCTCTCTGTAGCTCTACCAGGCCACTAGGACAATTTGGAGGGGTTTCATGGTCATCGTTAGGGTCAAGATGAGCCATAAAGGTGTCAGATAAATCCACCTCAGTCACATCATCAGGCACAGTTGGAGCGGCATTCACACTCTCATCATCCCTTTCATCAACTCTTACATTCGGTACATTTCTGTCTGAGGGAACTGCTACTTGAGACATTGAACGTGTGACAGCACACACAGGGAAAACTGTTGGCATCTCCTTTTCGAGCTCACTGGTTAGTGGCTTATTAACAGGGGAAAGTGACAAAATGGGGTCTGGTCGGACCTTCTCACCTGCTACATCATTCCCCAAAAGGAGTGTTACCCCAGGCACAGGGATATCTTGGGACCTACACAAAGCTATGGTGGCCTCACCCTGTAGTAACTCACATTCAATTTCGCCTTTTACCAAGTGTGCATAAAATTGGCCTCCAGCACCTCTCATTACAACTGGTTCGCCAGGTGGGCACTCAGTGTAAGGATTCACCATGAGGGTGCTAGTAGAACCTGTGTCTCTCAGAATTTTTACCTCATGCATACAACCATTTAATCTCACGTTGCCAGATGAAATAAAGGGACGGTAACTGTCCTGCACTGATGGTGAAATTATTATTGGCTTAACCCTAGTGGGTTGCACCACACATGCTACTACACCCCTGTCTAGATGGTTTACGTTAGCTGCTAGATACTCCTTCTGTCGGGAGTCCTGCATTAAAGGAACTTTTGGTGCTAGGTACTCCTTCTGTCGAGAGTCCTGCATTACCGGAACTTTTGGTGCTAGGTACTCCTTCTGTCGGGAGCCCTGCATTAAATGCACATATGGAATTTGAGATACGGCGGCAACTGTCTGCCCCGATCTCTCAGTTTTCTCCTTGGCCCAGCACTGATAAGCTAGGTGGCCTCTCATGCCACAAAAAGTACATACTTTAGGGGATACGGGAACGTTCCCTCTTTGAGCATTACTATTAATTTGGGGCCCACTTCTGTTACCATTGCCCTGAGTCGCATTTTTAGTTGGGGGAACAATTCTATTTTGGCTAGCTGGGGAAGACGTTATAGGCTTGTGACTGGGTCTGTCAGATTTGTGATTGGGATACTTAAAATTAGAACTAGAATTATTGTAGGGCTTCTTTCCACGAAATTTGTTGTTGATCACGTATGTGTCAGCCATGTCAGCGGCGTCGGCAAGACAATCTACCTTTTTCCCCTTTAAATGATAGGATACAGAAGAATCAATTTTCCATAGGAAATTTTCTAACAGGACCAACTCCTTCAGATCGTTGTAGCTTGTGACTTTCTTACTCTTGACCCAATGATTGAAAGTTTTAGTCATGGTCCTGGCAAATACCTTATGGGTTTCTTCTACTTTCTTCTGTTTTTTACGGAAATATTGCCTGTAAGCCTCAGGCTGCAATTGATAGGTTTTTAGGATAGCTTCTTTGAGATTGTCATAATCCTGCCTAACTTCTGCTACTTCTGACAAATACGTGGCTCGAGCCTGCCCTGTCAAAACGGTTTGTAACATAAAAGGCCATTGATCTCTTGTCCACTTCATACCTCCAGCAACTTCCTCAAACAATACAAAGAAATCCTGCACATTATCCTCAGTGAAAGGTGGAATGACACTAGTCATAGTCAATCCCAGAGGGGGAGCAATTACGGGAGCATTAGTATTGACATTTAGTTGAGCCGTTTGATATTGATATTGATAATGTTCGGTCTTTATTCTGGCTTCTTCGATATTTATTCTGGCTAGTTCTAAGTCGGTATTTGCTTTTATTCTGGCTAGTTCTAATATTTGATCACCGGTCAAACCAGGTGGCAATTGTTCATCAAGTTGGCTAGGTTTACTCGAGATCCCACCAATTGCTCCGTCACCCTCCCCGCCTTCTACAGGGAACAGGTGGGTTTTTATGGTCTGAGCCACCTCTACTTTAGACATGTTTGAGACAGTTAATTGGAGATGTGAGGCAAGCACTTTCAGTTCGGATTTTGACAGACAGTCAATATCAGGGGCTGTGGGGTCTGATTCTATGAAAACTCGAGCATCTTCGTCATTAATTAGTTGAGGCATGATTAATATTTGATTTTTAAGTAGTGAAACGTTAATGAAACTGAGTGAAACTGTATGAAACGAATCCTGGCGAGGTCGCCACTCTTCTGTTACGTATCTTGATCCTCAAGTGGTTAACTTGATGAATCTAGATAGCACAGAGATATATATTAAGGTATCAGTCAGCTGAAGGCAAAACAAAAGTATAATCTAATAAAATTATGTCCTGTTGTTGCTTCCTTTCCTTTCGGATCTTAGGACTTAGTATCCTTTATTGACTGATACTCTTTAATTATGAAAAATACTGAAACTAATTAAAGTCGTGTAGTATTTATAAAGAATTATTATTTAACCCAAGCTTAGTAGGCTATGGTTATGAACCGAATAAGTTATATCTAAAGAAGGACTATTAATTCTATAAAAAGTCTTGAAAGATAAATATTAAGGTAAGAATATTTCTGTCTCTTACCCTTTTTGAAATGAATAGATAGTTTTCTTATATGTCCTTTTAATTATATGTAATGTAATTATTCTTGGTTCTTGTCTTACGTTAATAGTATTATATTATTATTATCATCAGGATTAATATCAAAGTCACATAAAAAGTTAGATATATATTTAATAATTAGTTAAATGTATTTCTTAACCACGTAACATTGAGGTTTGATTATGAGTACATTAAGTTACAGGATCGCTTCATAGATTCGATTCAGGTCTCACTCAAATAATATGAAAAGCAAAAATAATATTTTTGAAGCTAAAATAATTTTCTTCAGCTTAGGAAATCACTAGAAGTAACATTGAAACAGCCATGTTAGTCTAAGGCGATATTACTAATAAGAGACAATAGCATGACCGTACTAAGCACCGTTAAGCAATGTAAGCTTAATTCAAAGAAAATGAAAGAACTCGTAAGTATTAATATAAAACAATAGTATTACTTTCATCATAACCCAATTACTTTAAGAGTTGCTTTAGTCCACAAGTTAGTCAACTAAAATAGTTACGTACATAATAATAGCGTTAACGTTAATTCGCAATCAAATAGTTAAGCACATAATAGTAGCGTTAACATTAATTCCCAATCAAATAGTTAAGCACATAATAGTAGCGTTAACGTTAATTCCCAATCACATATCTCACTAACCAACATAACGTAAGTGTTTACACCGAACACACTTAACACACACTTATATAATCTGACTGACAGTCACAAACCCATTATAATACTTCACCCCGTCTTCCTCCAGCTGCAAGTTCACCTTCCCCAACTCCAAATGAGACTGATTTGAATGCCCACTACTCGGGTCTTATATACTAAACAATGATGGTGTAGGAACGAATCAGGAGGCGAGTGATGGTGCGCACTCCTATCAGAGCTCCTCGAGTTGCATAACAGGTGCATGGTCCAATCACAGCTCCTGGCGTCGATCATACGTCATAGCGTCGGGTCATCAAAGTAGTTTGCAGGGTCCCCTATGACGCACGCAGGTGTGAAGGCTTGTTTGCTGGTATGCGGGCGAGCTGGTTTCCCACTCGCTAGTTCGCTCGCTAGTCTGCTTCGCCGTTTGGGTAGTTTGACTCCTTCAACTCTAATTCTAACTCTTAAATTAACATACAGGGCTCCGTATGTCAGAATATATATATATATATATATATATATATATATATATATATATATATGAATATAGGGCATAGGGATGTGGCGACCCCATCGCCCGTCACTTTGTGGAGCAGATAGCCCTTGTAGGTTGGGACTGGGAAGCCCACCTCCAGAATTGTAAAGAGGAGGCTGTAGACACCAGAAGAACAGGGCAGTACTTCCGGGGAGTGCTAGGTGGTTGATAAGGAGAGCTGGAGCTCATGTTTCACCCCCTGGCCTCCCTAGCTGATCCTTTCTGTGCCTCATCAATATTTATGGCAACCCCAGCCTGCCCTCCAAAACCATTCTCCTCCTATTAATACATTATACTACAAAAACCTTACACACTACACTACCTTTTCTCGCAAATTTGTTTTTACACAACCACGACCCGCCTCAGAGTCCCCAGGGGGGGCTGGGGGTTCAGAAATGCCCCCAATGGACTGACCCTTGGTAACGATTCCATAAAATGCTCAGGACCACTTCCTTCTAATCTTACTATTCACTTCAGCAACATTCGTGGCCTTTCCTCTAACTTCCACTCTACCTCTCCTAACCGAAACTCAGGTGTCTTGGACTACTGACAGCAAACCCTTCTCTGTATCCTCCTACTATCTCTATCCTCAATTTCAAGCCAAAGGTGGATGTTGCGTATAAATGTGCGTAACAATCTCGCTTTCTCTCGTGTTCTCAACTTTGACTCTTCTAAATTCTCAACTCTCTGGCTAAAGCTTTTTTGTCACTCTCAAACTAAATATTTGTGCTGTTTATCTCTCCCATAATTCTACTGACTATCCAAAATTCTTTGACTATCTAACTTGTTAAGTGGAACACATTCTATCTATCTCTCCTTTCGCAGAAATCTCCAACCTAGGAAATTTCAACGTTCACCACCGCCAATGGCTCTCCTCTTTCCACTGACCAACCTGATGAACAAGCCTACAATTTCTCTATTCTAAATGGCATAGAGTAGTTAGTTTAGCAACCCCCCCGTAACCCGGATCGCTTCGGAGATCGGCCCAACATTCTTGACTTATTTCTAACTTCTAACCCTTGTGCTTATACTTTTTATCTTTTCTCTCCTTTGGGCTCCTCCGACTATAAACTTATCTCTGTCAACTGTCCTATCACTCCGGTACGGCCACCCGATCCTCCCAGCCGGCAACGCTTGTGGAACTTTGGTGCTGGCGACTGGGAGGCTCTTCGGCAATATTTCTTCGATTTCCCATGGAATGACTTTTGCTTCCACGGAGATTGCTGAACGCATACATTCCATATTCTTTCTCTCAGTCTAGTGCAAAAAAATATTGGTTTACTCACGCTTGGTCTACTGCTGTCCACAACAAGGAGGAAGCATTCAAACGGTACTGACGCCTGTGCATTTTTTCGATGGCGAACGCCGTGCGACCGCGTTTTATTTCTATGTCCCAAAATTCGCGGCGAATGGGGTTTTTCAGAAGCGAATGAAAGCGAATGAAAGCGAAAAAGACGAATTTCATTGAATGAAGTGCGACGGAAGTACGACCAAAATACGATTATAGCGAATTCTTTGGCGAAAATTACTAATGTTGTGCGACAATTGAGGGCAATTAAGGGCGAATGAAGTGAGACAAAGGGCGAAAATGGCGAATGCACAGAGATTGACCTTTGAATGTTGGACGATGTGATGAGATAAAACCGTGGAGGTTGTGCGACTTATGGCGAATGGCCGACGACCATCGAAGGTTCATTCTCCCTTGATCCCACCTACGACCGGAGATGATTAGGTAATATCATTGGAGAGGATGATAAGGGGTTGGTATAAATAGGGTGGCGGAGCTCTGCCCTCCAACAGTGTTTTATCATCAGCTCTACCGTACCACACAACCGAACTACAGCGCCATGGATTTACTACGTACACGCTCCAATGTTCCCCTATGCTTGGCTCTGGCACTGGAGCGTGAACATGCAGAGATCGAGTTGCTTGCGGCCTTCATCAGAAGACGAGCAAGGAAGCAGAAGTGGAAATTAGAACGGAGGAGGAAGTGGCATGAACGACCTATGCTTTTACGCCGTGAAGAGTATGATGTGTATCACAAATTGATGGTCGAGTTGGCAGAGGAGGATAGTGCTAAGTTCAAAAACTTTATGAGGATGCCCGTCGTTATGTTCAGGGAGCTGCTACATCATGTCGGGCCAAGGATTGCCAAGCAGGAATTACCTTTCGTGCAAGTATCGAACCAGGTTTGTGGTTGGCTATAACGCTGCGATTCCAGGCCTCTGGAAACATGTATACTGACCTCTCTTATTCCTTCAGAGTTGCACCAAACACCATCTCCAAAATTGTCCCTCAGGTGTGCAATGCAATCATTGATGAGTACATGGGGAGGTAATGGTCTGCCCAAGGACACCTGCTCAGTGGAAGGTAGTGGCAGACCAATTTGCTCTCATCTGGGACTTCCAACACACCTGCGGTTCCCTGGATGGCAAACACACTGCCATGAAATGTCCTCCCAACGGGGGCTCCAAATTCTACAACTACAAGAAGTTCCATTTGATAGTCCTGATGGCCTTGTCTGATGCAACTATCGATTTGTCGATGTTGATGTTGGAGCCCACGGGTCTTCATCTGATGGTGGTGTGTTCATGGATACCCCACTCTGTAATGCACTCGAGGAGGGCCGTGCAGGACTGCCAGAAGCTGAACCTCTACCTGGTGGGGATCAGCCTGTCCCCTACTTCATCGTCTGGGACGACGCTTTTGGGCTGAGGACCTGGCTCATGAAACCCTTCCCTCACCGCAAAATGACCAAGGAAGAGCGACTCTTCAACTACTGCCACTCAAGAGCTCGCCGAGTGGTTGAAAATGCTTTCGGGATTATGGCGAACAGGTAAATAAATCAAGTGTTTAGTATTGATGTATGTGTCTGAATGTCTTCACGAAAATACATTATTATATTAACACTCATATACAATTTTCGTTGTCACCTGAGGATGTGTTTCTTTTTTTTCTTTTTTTCTTTTAATTATTCCTATGTCTATTATTATGTACTCATAATTTATAATTTTTATTTATATGTCAGTTTCTAGGTATCTAACAATTTTTTTTTTTTTTTGTAAAATTTCTATTCTTTATAACAATCATTATTTATTCCATTTTCCGTCGGTTAATTTTTAACCATTTTATTTGCTAGTAAAATGTATATTGTTTACAATAACCATTATTTATTCGCTTTTCCCTCGGTTCATTTTTAACCATTTTATTTGTTTATCAAATTTAAATACTTTATATTAATCAGTTCTTCTCCCTTTTTTCCTACGTTCCACCTACTAATGACAACAATTCTCCTTGAGCCCAAGAATGTTGAGTCATCAGTATTGGCAATCTGTTGTCTCCACAACCTGCTCCGGACTCGCTACCCCACCAACAACATCGCACGGGTGGATGAGGAGGACCACGCTAATCAGCGTGTCAACCCTGGTACGTGGAGGCAAGAGGGTGAGCTACTCTCTCTAGAACCCCTCTCACGCAATACCTCCTCGGTAGCAGGGAAGAGAGTCAGGTTGTACCTCAAGGACTATTACCAAGGAGCAAGTCGTGTCTCTTGGCAAGATGGAATTTTCTAATAAGGTTAGTAGAAATTAACTAGAAATAGGTATTGAATACGATAATAACTGTTTTATTATTTTATTCAAAAAATTAGCAAGAAAATTAAATGTATCTGTAGAAAACTTAAAAATAGGCACTTATTTAAATGATGGCGAACTTATGACTTGATGATGGTGATATGGATGACTATTAACGACATTTGTATAACTTAAAATTAGGCACTTAAGTAAATGATGGTGAATTAATGAATGATACATATTTATGTGGATAAATGATTCATCTAAAATATAATAGAAGTATGGACAAAAAATAGGGAAACATGTTTATATTTCCCTGTGTTTATTCACCCTCCTTCCCACTTTTGGGATTTTGGATACTGGCATTTTCGTCGAGGATTAACGTCGGTGTTGGATTGTCTTGTGGGGGAGCGGGTGAAGCTATATTTGTTAGTAGTCTTGGCAAATCCAACGTCAAGGCTATTAACCTAATTGCAATGACGACTTGTCTATTTTGACTGCTATGTCGTCATTCCAACCGCGGTTAAAAAGAAAACGTCTAGAGTCTACTCCTTATCTTGCTCTAGGAGACGTTGTACATTAACCAAAACTACCACCGAAGGTGAAAAAAGCATAGAAGAGAAGAAAAAGGGGTTTACCTTAGTTACCGCTTAAGGCCCATCCCGTGTTCCGTCATGTGCAGATCCCTGTCGAACGTGCGCATGAGCGACCCTCTCTTGTCATCATTTTTTCACGCGCTCCATTGAATGCAGTCGCTTTTGTTGTGCTCCTTTAATTCACCCTGTTTAGGTTCGTTTTGGCTTATCTGGCCTTCTTTTTTGTTAGACAGATGTTACGTGATCTAGGGCACACATAAATGGGCTCCTCAGTGTGTTTAATGGAGACGCGTGTGGAAATAGCTACCGAAGGTATGGGGGCGCCTGGCGTTCCTCGTGTGTGTTTTTCATTCCTTTCTCTTTTCATATTCTTTTTTCCTGTTAGTCTGGGCATAGTTTAGCTTTTAGCTTATTTTAGCCTAGCTTGTTTCTCATTCAGGAATTGCTATGCCCCTATGAGTTTTCATATTTTCATAGCCTAGGTGTACAGTTGGTTCACAATCTGAGATTTCGTGGTGGCGGTGCTGTTTGTCGGGTTTGTGTCGGCCGCATTATTAGCGTTATTCCCGAGTCCCCCCTTTCGAGCCTTCACTGTGTCTCAAGGGCCTGGGCGCTTGGTGGTTCGTGATATCCAGGGGTACCCCACGGGGGCCCCTCCCTCACACCACAGGGTTTTTCGCCCCTGACACATTCTCTCCTCACGGCTAGGCCACCCTTTTTCTCGCCAGTTTCATTTACTGGTTTTTGTGTTCCCTTACTGTTTTCACCTCCATCCTTTCATACCCTTTTGCCCAATCCTGGGGTACCCTACGGGGGCCCCTGTTTGTGCCAAACCACCCTTCCTGCCACTTCTCCTCATGGGCTTTGCTCTATCTCTGTGGGTTGGGTGGTTCCTGGGGGATGTGCCTCCTCTCCCCTGGTGTGTCTTCCTTGCCTCTCCCTTGACCGGTTGAGTCAGGATATTATCAAGGAAGACACTGCTCAGCTTGATGGCCATCGTCGCTTGGAGTTCATAAGGAGATGACGCTTTTTTCTGGGCCTCTTTTGGTATTCCCTAGACGCTCCTCTCGCTTTTTCGGCGCCGGACCATCTCGGCCGGTCCCGCAAATTTGCGGGGGCTTGATTCGGTCCTCTGGGACATTTCGGCTCCCCGCCAATTTGCGGAGATCGTGGGGGGGTCCCGCAAAATTGCGGGAGGGTGGTGTCGGTACGGTTATTCCTCCATTGGCCCGCAAATTTGCGGTAATAGTTGGCTTTCACTATTGACTTTTTTTATGTCATCTTGTTGCCTGATACTATATTGGTGTATGCACTTTACTGGTGTTATAGGCCCTGCATGTAAGATGTTGAGTGGTGGTTAACACTTTCTCCATCTTTGCAGGTTCTGCTAGTGCTCTTCCGCCTCGGCCGCCCTCCTCACCTACCTTTGTGCTCCCAGTTTAGGGTGAGTACGGATACCTGTTTGCATGTGTGTTCCTGTTTCCCCATGCTCCTTCCCTGGTTCTTCTTGGACATTCTCTCCACTTACTCCTTCGACGTGCTGATTATGGTGTGTGTTCTTCTAGTGCAGGTAGGCTGCCTTGCTTTCGCCTTGGTTGTCGCTCCCCGTGCTTGGAGAGGCACAAGTCCTGCTTGCGCCACTCGCTCTGTGTGTCCTCTACGGCCTACCTCCCTGCTCTGTGTGGCACGTGTCTGGCCCTGGTGGTTGTGCTGCTCCATGGCCCTGGTTCCTCGGCTGTGGCCTCTGCTTCCCTTCCGTCGGTGTGGACGATGGTCTCCCGCCACATTAGGACTGTGGGCCACCGTTCCCCGGCCTTTGTTGCCGACCGGATCCGCGTCGCCCTGGGTATCCCTGACCCGACTGAAGGCCGTTCACCTGGCCCTCTCCCTGCTCGGGCCCTCTCCCCTGGGTCCCGCAGCCGGTCGTCCCATCGTCGGGGGGGTTCCCCGGCTCCGTCCACGCTCTCGCTCGCCTCGTCGTCCTCCTGATCGCCTTGACGACGCCCATCGCCCTCGTCATGGTTCTCGCCCTGAGGCCGGGGTTAGCGGCTCTGCCCCTGTGCGCCCTCCCCTGGCCTCTACGGATAGGGGCTCTACTCCCTTCCGCCCGCTTCCCCAGCCCAGACGACTTCCTCTTACTTTGTCCTCTCCGCGCGCGGTTGTTCATGCTGTAGCTGGCCCTCTGCTCCCTCCTCCTACACTGTCCAGGAGGGTCCGCCTGGATGTCGTTGCTTCTCCTACTTCACCTGCTTCAGTGCCTATTCTTCCTTCACGGTCTCGTCCCACGGTGGTGGTCCCTCCCTCCTCCGCCTCGGTGTCGGGCCGCCCTGTTATCTCAGCCCCGGGGATCCTTGCTCTGTTTCCCCCCGCGGCTCCTGGCCTCCTTTCACCCGGCCAGCCTTCCCACCCCCGTCGTCCTGCTCCTCATTCTTCTCTTTCTGACCTTCACTTACCGTCTCGCCTGGGGGGTACCCCTCCTCTTGCCTCGGTGGGGTTTCGCGAGGTTTTGGGGTCCCCTTTCTCAGGAGCTGATGTGTCGCTGGAAGAGGGGAATGGTGCTGTTTCCCCCTCGGCCGTTCGTGATCGGGGACGAGTCCCTCAACGGCGACACAACCGTCGTCGCTCGCCTTCCTTGGGCCGCGACGCTGCTGGTTCGTGTCGTGGGTCTCGCTCACGCTCGCCCCTGCGGGCCGCCCAATCTGGGGGGGGGGGGGGGGTAGCCTCTCTCGGATCGATTGTCGGGTATGCAGGGCTGGGTTGTGTCACGCTTCGACGGGCGCTTTGTGTCGATGAAAGACTCCCTCTTCTCGCCCTTCTTGGCGGTGACTCACCCTCCGCGCCTCACCCTACCTACCCCTGCTACGGTCCCCCTCCCTTCTGCAGGCCTACGCTCTGGTCAGACTTCAGCCGCCCTGACATCCTTCCGGCTGTTCAGTCCCTGGCTGTGTTGACGGGTCTGTCCTCCTATGGGACAGGTTTGTGCGACGCCGGTACGCCTGGCTTAGCCATCATGCTCGGTCACCCTCTCCCATTGGAGGCCTGGTTTGCTGAGGCCTTCGACTTCACACACCGATCCGTCGACGGCTCTCCTTCCGTCCCTCCCCCGGAGTCGTCCCTGATTTTGCCTCCTCTTGTGTCTGTCGGCGGGTTGGACGGCGCGTTCTGGTCCTAGATGAGCGCGCCCGTTCTTGAACTTTGTTCTATTGCTACCCCGTTCTTCTCTCCCCCGGATCAGCCCTCTGTCGCCAAGGTTTTTCCCTTGCGACAGAGGGTGACGGACTTATTGTCTTGTCTTTAGGTTCCCTCCAGACGTCTATTCACCACCTGCGGCTTTTCGAGGCGTCTGCGCCAGGCGATCTTCGCGAGGGTTTGGACCGCGTTCAGCGGGTCCACCTTCGGCTCGCGGTGTCTTTGGTTCCCGAGCTGAAGGCGGTTTTGTGCGCGGCAACCCGGCACCGCACGACGGTACGGTCTTCGTTCTGCCGGCCGGCCCCCTTGGTTATTCGTCAGGGTTTATTGTACTCTGCGCTATATACGTCGGGTTTTTTTTACGCAGGATGCTTGGGAATGCTACGCTTCTCTGTCGGCGGCCCCTGCTTCCGCCACACGACGCCGCGCTGTGTCGTTACGGACCCTGCTTACGTCCCGCACCGACGCGCTGTGCCGCGCGCGGGGTCTTCTCAGTCCCGTCCTTCTGCCGGTCCTCTTCGGGGTGCTGCTGCAAGTGCTGCCGCCTTGCACGGGCGCAGGACTGGGACGTTGCTGGCCAGTGCATCGGTTCCGCCTCGCACTTCTGTTCTTGCCCCTTTCATCCCCTCTGTGTCGGGGCTGGCCGGCCTTCCACTTCCGGCCGCCCTTCGAAGGGGTCAGCCCCGCGCCGGCCTGGGGTTGGGGTGGCCCGCCCTTTTCGACGAGGTTGGGGGGGGGGGTAGAGGAGGTCAACGTGGCGCTCATGCCCGCACGGCCCGTGCCGGGGGTACCTCCACGTCAATACAATGTGTAGTTCTCTGGGTCTGCCTCCTTGTTCTCCTTCTCGCCTGGGCGTACCGGGTCACTCCCCTCCTCTCGGGTGCTCCCTCGGGTTGTTTTCGCCCTTGCGCCCCTCGGTAGCCGCGAGGGACGTTGGGGGCGGCGGGTTGCGCGGAGGGGTCTCACCTGGAGGTGGACGTCCAGACCCCCACTCCGCTCTTGTCACCGACAACGGCCCATCTCTTCAGAGGTGGCCCACGTGTTCACTTCCATGCCCGAGCTGGGTAGCATCGAGGGAGTTGACCGCCGGTCACCCGGTTTTCCTCTCCCGTGTCTTTCTGGTTCCGTCACCGACCTGCGACGCGATGCGACCGGTGGTGGATCTGTCGGCCCTCAACGGGCACATCGTGCACACACGGTTTCGGATGCTGCCGGTACCCCTGGTACGCCTGGCCCTGTGCCCTCTGTCGTGGGTAGTGTCGCTGACCCTCCAGGATGTGTCTTGGCTCGTTCCTCTCCATCCTCGCTTCCAGCGATTCTTGGCCGTTCGGACTTCCGATCGTGTGTTCCTGTTCGACGGCCTTCCCTTCGGTCTCCACATCGCGCCGCCGATCTTCTCCGCACTGGTGGGGCAGGCTCTGGGTCCTCTCCTCAGGAGCGGGCTCCAGCTCCTGTTTTCCTTGGCCGTTTGGTTGGTAGTTTCCGACGCCCTAGGCCTGTGCATTGGCGACGCCCTCACAGTCGTTCGCAACATCGCACGGTTAGGGTTCCCCTTCGATGTTCCCAAGTCACGCTTGACCCCGTCGCGTGTCGTGCCATGGGTCGGTCTCGCATGGGTTTTGTCCGGCGCTACGGTGACCCGGGGTCTGCCGGCCGCGGTGCACCTTCGGTGGACGTTCCTCGCCGTGTTGCACTCGGTCTCCCTCCCGGGGTGGCTCTGGGACTCGTTCGTGGGTTCGCTGCATTGGGCCGCTCTGCCCCTTCCCTTAGGGAGCCTCTGGCTCCGCCGCCTCCTCCTCATGGGCACCGCGGTGTTTCCGTTGCCCCTATGGATCGGCTCCTGCCGCTCCCGCGTACCGTTCGCCGACGCTTCGGTCGCTGGGTTGCTCGGGGCTCGCTCTCTGCGGCTGTGCCCTGGACCGCCCCCCCCCGCCGACGGTCTGGGTAACCACAGATACGTCGAGCGAGGTTGGGTGAGGTTCCCAATCGAACCTGGGACGTCCACTTCCCGGCAGATGGGTGGGTCTCCCTCCTCTTACCCGTCTATGCCCTCGGATTGTTGGTTCCTTTGTTCTTCCTGCGGAACCACGCGCTGGCCCTTCGGGGTAAGTCGGTGGCCTTCGGGTTGGACACTCAGACAAGCTGTCCTCTGTTTCCTTATGCGGGGGTCCTCCAGGTCGTTGACTCTATTGGGGGTCTCGGTGGAGTTGTTCTTCCTCGCGGACCGACACCCCTTCTCCTTGCATGCCTCCTCCCTGCCCGGGCCTGCCACCCTTTGGGCGGCCGCCCTGTCGAGAGGGCAGGGCGTTCTTGTAGAATGGGTGATGAAACGGACTGTGTTCGCCGACCTCGCGGCTTCCTGAGGTGTTCCGGAGGTCGCCTTGTTCGCATCGGGGGTGCCGCGCCAGTTGCCTCTGGACCTCTCCCTCCGGCCTCGCGCTCCGGGGGGGGGTCCGGACGCTTTCATGGTCGCCTGGTACAGGTGGCGGTCGATATCCATCTTTCCGCCACCAGACGCGCTGTTGATGTGCCCAGTCCTCGCGAAGCTGCGGCTGTACCACTGCTGCGTCTGGCTCCTCGCGCCTCTGTGGCCGGCACGGACTTGGTCCGCCCGGTTGCCGCGGTGGTGCCCGAGTCCGGTCCCTCTACCTGTCTCCGGCTTCCACTTGGGCTAGGTTGGGGTCCTGCGGACCTCTTTGGCCTTCGCATCGTGCTTGTTCATGAGGCACGGTGGCTCCCGGTCCCCGGCCGGGCCCTGACTGACTTCCTGCAGCGTTCCTGGCCGTCTTCTCCTTTGGGGACTTACGGGTCCCACTGGAGGTCTTTTACTAGGTGGCTACAGGCCACTCGCCTGCCAGTTGGCTCTCCTTCCCTCGTCCTACGCTCCTTGTTTCACCTCTTCCGTACACGTCGCTTTCCAGTCGACGCTATACGTACCCACTTGTCTGCCGTCCGGGGGGTTCTTTGGGTCCGTCGCTGGGCTGGTCGTTCCGCCACAGGTGCTGGATTCCTTCCTAACGGCTGCCTTCCGGGATCGACCGCCTCCGCGCCAGGTCCCTCCGCTGTGGGATCTGGGGCGGGCTCTGGTCCTTCTGGCTTCCCCCACGTATACAAGGGCCGCTACGCCGGTTCCGTTGCTCGGGCGTCCACTCTTCCTTGTCGCTCTGGCCACTGGGGATCGGGTGTCTGCACTAGCGGCATTGTCACGGCCTCGGGACTGCGTGCGATTCTCCCCGTCCTTGCATGGCGTCTCGTTCGCCTCCTCCCCACCTTTTGTTACCACGCATGGGAGGGAGGCCCCCGTTTTCCAGCCTTTCGCCGTCCAGGCTTTACGGCGTGGGCATTCTCGCCATGTGTTGTGCCCGGTGTCAGCCTTGCACTCCTCTGTGGCGCCGCCTTCGGGTACTGCTGTGTGGGTGTCTCCTCGGACAGGTGGGAGGCTCTCGCAGGTGCAGCTGGGCCGCCACGTTTGTCGGACCGTTCGTGCCCGTCACCCTGTTTGTAGGGGTTCTGCGCGCGATGTCAGATCCTTTGCTGCCTCCTTCCGGTTCCTGCCACATCGATCCTTCCCTGCCTTCGCCTCAGCGGTTTTGTGGTCTTCTATCAATTCCTTCATCTCCTCCTACCTCTCCGTGTCCAGTGTTCGACCCCCTCGGCCGGTGATTGCTCTCGGGGGTCGTGTTTCCTGGTGCTCTGGCGAAGATCCCTGGTCTTCCCCCCTTGTCCCTCGTTCTTTTCTTTTGTTTTTTTGGAAAGGGGGGGGGGGGGGGGTGTATGGGTTTGCAACACTGGATTGCAAGTTTGGGATTATGTATTGTTCCAGTACATAAGTGTTTTTGCCACATTGAAAATTGTGTTTTGTTCTTGTGTTCAGTGTTTTTGTTGGTTTTGAAGAAAAGGGATTTTGGGTACAGTACCTTTTTGGTTTCAGACAAGTCTATGTTTTTGCATTACTATGAATGACGGGCATGTGTTAAAACTGTTCTTTTTAGCTACTCCTCAGTTTTTCACTCTTTTATTAAACTCTCTTGTTTAAATTGTGTCTTTGTCATTCGTAATTTTGTTTTATGCATTGGTTTTTTTGGTAGGTTGGGCTTGGATGTCCTCCTCCTATTTGTTATGCAGCCTTGACGTTGGGTTTGCCAAGACTACTAACAAATTGGGAGGTTTGACGTACCTCCCAACCTACCAAATAGGAAAACCTACTATTTGGTAGTAGTCTTGGAAAATCCAACGTACATAATACCCTCCCTCACGCCGGACCCCTGCCCATCCGCGTTCTTCTGCTGACGTGAGATGTGATGACAAGAGAGGGTCGCTCATGCGCACGTTCGACAGGGATCTGCACATGACGGAACACGGGATGGGCCTTAAGCGGTAACTAAGGTAAACCCCTTTTTCTTTTCTTCTATGCTTTTTTCACCTTCGGTGGTAGTTTTGGTTAATGTACAACGTCTCCTAGAGCAAGATAAGGAGTAGACTCTAGACGTTTTCTTTTTAACCGCGGTTGGAATGACGAAATAGCAGTCAAAATAGACAAGTCGTCATTGCAATTAGGTTAATAGCCTTGACGTTGGATTTTCCAAGACTACTACCAAATAGTAGGTTTTCCTATTTGGTAGGTTGGGAGGTACGTCAAACCTCCCAATATATTTGCTTCGTTCATGATGAGGTGAATTTGTGCTCCTGGGGTTGGAGGTAATGTGGACATGTTGGGCGAGCTGTCCTGATTGACCGTGGTCAGTGTCTGATACGTCGACACATTTGGAGCAGCTGCCGTGTAGTTGTAAGTAGCTGTATGTGGGGGGAATGGGAGGTTAGACCACCCCCCAGGTGTTGTACCACGAAAACTCGGGTTGTGGGTCAACCCGTGAGTTTCTTGTGGTGGTGGTGGTGGTTGTTGTTGTTGTTGTTGTTGTTGTTGCTGTTGCTGTTGTTGTTGTGGCGTTGCAGGGCTGAGTTGTTGTAGTTGCTGAGCTGAGGCTCCACACACCTGGTCTCTGCGTAGACGAGTGCGGGCTCTGGTTGCATATTAGGCTCATTAACCCAGGGCTTGCTTGTGCAGGCGGGACAGGTGCGGTGGTTTGTGTTAGTGGAGGCTGGACAGGTGCGGTGGTTTGCGTTATCGGGTGAGGGGTGGCGACGCGTGTTGCCACTGGAGGAGGAATAGTGACCCGATACTCGACTGGGGCTATATCCCAAACTTTCACAAGTGCTTGGGGCTCCCCACTGTCGAGTTTTATATTCTCCTTTCGGGCCTCCCCGAGGAGATCTAGCGCATTGCTCATCAATTTTTGGGCTATATTTTTGTTCAACAACTTAAGCGTGTTGCACATGAATATACCAACAAATTCTATCTCCTCCTTCAGTGGCGTCTTTTTGTGAGTGAGTTTGGCAATCTCATCTTGAAGCTCCACCACTTGGAGCCGACGATCCCTGAGAAGCTGTGTGAAGAAAAGGAACGTTATTATAAACTAAACTAATAATATTTTCGTACATAAATAATATATAAACTAAACTAATAATTATTTCGTACACAAATAATATCAAACATTGTTTGACGACAGTCAACTAGGGCCGTGAGCCCTGTGTGGTCTCAAATTAACCCCGAGCCATGCTATCTTATCGGAATTGAATTTGACACCATTCTCTCCTTCGCAGTACCCCGAATGTAGCTATTCAGTGAATGAACGAATATGAACGAAAACGGAGAATGGCTATAAATGAATGTATTTGGTGAATACAAAGTAACAATTATGACTGTGTCAAGTTTAATATATCAATCTTTGTGAAACTATAATGTAACATTAATAATTATACGAATGGGTAAAATGACAAACACGATTACGAACTACATAACCTATATCTTCGCCTGTACATTTGTAATGGCTGTAGAACACCCTTGGCCAAATATTACCAGTGGTCATGCCTGTAGGCGATGACTGCGAGATTAGGATGAACAATTCCACAGCTGAGGAAACAGAAAACCAACATAACGGAATATATATAATATATGTATATATATATATATATATATACCGGTATATATACCCGGTATATATATATTTATATATATATGTTAATATATATATTTATAATTAAATTAATATATATATATATATATATATATATATATATATATATATATATATATATATATGTATATATATATATATATATATATATATATTTGTTAGTAGTCTTGGCAAATCCAACGTCAAGGCTATTAACCTAATTGCAATGACGACTTGTCTATTTTGACTGCTATGTCGTCATTCCAACCGCGGTTAAAAAGAAAACGTCTAGAGTCTACTCCTTATCTTGCTCTAGGAGACGTTGTACATTAACCAAAACTACCACCGAAGGTGAAAAAAGCATAGAAGAGAAGAAAAAGGGGTTTACCTTAGTTACCGCTTAAGGCCCATCCTGTGTTCCGTCATGTGCAGATCCCTGTCGAACGTGCGCATGAGCGACCCTCTCTTGTTATCATTTTTTCACGCGCTCCATTGAATGCAGTCGCTTTTGTTGTGCTCCTTTAATTCACCCTGTTTAGGTTCGTTTCGGCTTATCTGGCCTTCTTTTTTGTTAGACAGATGTTACGTGATCTAGGGCACACGTAAATGGGCTCCTCAGTGTGTTTAATGGAGACGCGTGTGGAAATAGCTACCGAAGGTACGGGGGCGCCTGGCGTTCCTCGTGTGTTTTTCATTCCTTTCTCTTTTCATATTCTTTTTTCCTGTTAGTCTGGGCATAGTTTAGCTTTTAGCTTATTTTAGCCTAGCTTGTTTCTCATTCAGGAATTGCTATGCCCCTATGAGTTTTCATATTTTCATAGCCTAGGTGTACAGTTGGTTCACGATCTGAGATTTCGTGGTGGCGGTGCTGTTTGTAGGGTTTGTGTCGGCCGCATTATTAGCGTTATTCCCGAGTCCCCCCTTTCGAGCCTTCACTGTGTCTCAAGGGCCTGGGCGCTTGGTGGTTCGTGATATCCTGGGGTACCCCACAGGGGCCCCTCCCTCACACCACAGGGTTTTTCGCCCCTGACACATTCTCTCCTCACGGCTAGGCCACCCTTTTTCTCGCCAGTTTCATTTACTGGTTTTTGTGTTCCCTTACTGTTTTCACCTCCATCCTTTCATACCCTTTTGCCCAATCCTGGGGTACCCTACGGGGGCCCCTGTTTGTGCCAAACCACCCTTCCTGCCACTTCTCCTCATGGGCTTTGCTCTATCTCTGTGGGTTGGGTGGTTCCTAGGGGATGTGCCTCCTCTCCCCTGGTGTGTCTTCCTTGCCTCTCCCTTGACCGGTTGAGTCAGGATATTATCAAGGAAGACACTGCTCGGCTAGATGGCCATCGTCGCTTGGAGTTCATAAGGAGATGACGCTTTTTTCTGGGCCTCTTTGGTATTTCCTAGACGCTCCTCTCGCTTTTTCGGCGCCGGACCATCTCGGCCGGTCCCGCAAATTTGCGGGGTGCTCGATTCGGTCCTCTGGGCCATTTCGGTTCCCCGCAAATTTGCGGAGATCGTTGGGGGGTCCCGCGAAATTGCAGGAGGGTGGTGTCGGTACGGTTATGCCTCCATTGGCCCGCAAATTTGCGGTAATAGTTGGCTTTCACTATTGACTTTTGTTATGTCATCTTGTTGCCTGATACTATATTGGTGTATGCACTTTACTGGTGTTATAGGCCCTGCATGTAAGATGTTGAGTGGTGGTTAACACTTTCTCCATCTTTGCAGGTTCTGCTAGTGCTCTTCCGCCTCGGCCGCCCTCCTCACCTACCTCTGTGCTCCCAGTTTAGGGTGAGTACGGATACCTGTTTGCATGTGTGTTCCTGTTTCCCCATGCTCCTTCCCTGGTTCTTCTTGGACATTCTCTCCACTTACTCCTTCGACGTGCTGATTATGGTGTGTGTTCTTCTAGTGCAGGTAGGCTGCCTTGCTTTCGCCTTGGTTGTCGCTCCCCGTGCTTGGAGAGCCACAAGTCCTGCTTGCGCCACTCGCTCTGTGTGTCCTCTACGGCCTACCTCCCTGCTCTGTGTGGCACGTGTCTGGCCCTGGTGGTTGTGCTGCTCCATGGCCCTGGTTCCTCGGCGGCGGCTGTGGCCTCCTGCTTCCCTTCCGTCGGTGTGGACGATGGTCTCCCGCCACATTAGGACTGTGGGCCACCGTACCCCGGCCTTTGTTGGCGACCGGATCCGCGTCGCCCTGGGTATCCCTGACCCGACTGACGGCCATTTACCTGGCCCTCTCCCTGCTCGGGCCCTCTCCCCTGGGTTCCGCAGCCGGTCGTCCCATCGTCGGGGGGTTCCCCGGCTCCGTCCACGCTCTCGCTCGCCTTGTCGTCCTCCTGATCGCCTTGACGACGCCCATCGCCCTCGTCATGGTTCTCGCCCTGAGGCCGGAGTTAGCGGCTCTGCCCCTGTGCGCCCTCCCCTGGCCTCTACGGATAGGGGCTCTACTCCCTTCCGCCCGCTTCCCCAGCCCAGACAACTTCCTCTTACGTTGTCCTCTCCGCGCGCGGTTGTTCATGCTGTAGCTGGCCCTCTGCTCCCTCCTCCTACACTGTCCAGGAGGGTCCGCCTGGATGTCGTTGCTTCTCCTACTTCACCTGCTTCAGTGCCTATTCTTATTTCACGGTCTCGTCCCACGGTGGTGGTCCCTCCCTCCTCCGCCTCGGTGTCGGGCCGCCCTGTTATCTCAGCCCCGGGGATCCTTGCTCTGTTTCCCCCCGCGGTTCCTGGCCTCCTTTCACCCGGCCAGCCTTCCCACTCCCGTCGTCCTGCTCCTCCTCATTCTTCTCTTCCTGACCTTCCCTTACCGTCTCGCCAGGGGGGTACCCCTCCTCTTGCCTCGGTGGGGTTTCGCGAGGTTTCGGGGTCCCCTTTCTCAGGAGCTGATGTGTCGCTGGAAGAGGGGAATGGTGCTGTTTCCCCCTCGGCCGTTCGTGATCGGGGACGAGTCCCTCAACGGCGACACAACCGTCGTCGCTCGCCTTCCTTGGGCCGCGACGCTGCTGGTTCGTGTCGTGGGTCTCGCTCCCGCTCACGCTCGCCCCTGCGGGCCGACCAATCTGGGGGGGGGGGGGGGGTAGCCTCTCTCGGATCAATTGTCGGCTATGCAGGGCTGGGTTGTGTCACGCTTCGACGGGCGCTTGGAGGCGATGGAAGACTCCCTCTTCTCGCCCTTCTTGGCGGTGCCTCACCCTCAGCACCTCACCCTACCTACCCCTGCTATGGTCGCCGTCCCTTCTGCAGGCCTACGCTCTGGTCAGGCTTCAGCCGCACTGACATCCTTCCGGCTGTTCAGTCCCTGGCTGTGTTGACGGGTCTGTCCTCCTATGGGACAGGTTTGTGCGACGCCGGTACGCCTGGCTTAGCCGTCATGCTCGGTCACCCTCTCCCATTGGAGGCCTGGTTTGCTGAGGCCTTCGACTTCACACACCGATCCGTCGACGGCTCTCCTTCCGTCCCTCCCCCGGAGTCGTCCCTGATTTTGCCTCCTCTTGTGTCTGTCGGCGGGTTGGACGGCGCGTTCTGGTCCTGGATGAGCGCGCCCGTTCTTGAACTTTGTTCTCTTGCTACCCCGTTCTTCTCTCACCCGGATCAGCCCTCTGTCGCCAAGGTTTTTCCCTTGCGACGGAGGGTGACGGACTTATTGTCTTGTCTTTAGGTTCCCTCCAGACGTCTGTTCACCACCTGCGGCTTTTCGAGGCGTCTGCGCCAGGCGACCTTCGCGAGGGTTTGGACCGCGTTGAGCGGGTCCACCTTCGGCTCGCGGTGTCTTTGGTTCCCGAGCTGAAGGCGGTTTTGTGCGCGGCAACTCGGCACCGCACGACGGTACGGTCTTCGTTCTGCCGGCCGGCCCCCTTGGTTATTCGTCAGGGTTTGTTGTACTCTGCGCTATATACGTCGGGGTTTTTTACGCAGGATGCTTGGGAATGCTCCGCTTCTCTGTCGGCGGCCCCTGCTTCCGCCACACGACGCCGTGCTGTGTCGTTACGGACCCTGCTTACGTCACGCACCGACGCGCTGTGCCGCGCGCGGGGTTTTCTCAGTCCCGTCCTTCTGCCGGTCCTCTTCGGGGTGCTTCTGCAAGTGCTGCCGCCTTGCCCGGGCGCAAGACTGGGACGTTGCTGGCCAGTGCTTCGGTTCCGCCTCGCACTTCTGTTCTTGCCCCTTTCATCCCCTCTGTGTCGGGGCTGGCCGGCCTTCCACTTCCGGCCGCCTTTCGTAGGGGTCAGCCCCGCGCCGGCCTTGGGTTGGGGTGGCCCGCCCTTTTCGACGAGGTTGGGGGGGGGGCGGGGGTAGAGGAGGTCAACGTGGCGCTCATGCCCGCACGGCCCGTACCGGGGGTACCTCCACGTCAACACAATGTGTAGTTCTCTGGGTCGGCCTCCTTGTTCTCCTTCTCGCCTGGGCGTACCGGGTCGCTCCCCTCCTCTCGGGTGCTCCCTCGGGTTGTTTTCGCCCTTGCGCCCCTCGGTAGCCGCGAGGGACGTTGGGGGCGGCGGGTTGCGCGGAGGGTTCTCACCTGGAGGTGGACGTCCGGACCCCCACTCCGCTCTTGTCACCGACAACGGCCCATCTCTTCAGAGGTGGCCCACGTGTTCACTTCCATGCCCGAGCTGGGTAGCGTCGAGGGAGTTGACCGCCGGTCACCCGGTTTTCCTCTCCCGTGTCTTTCTGGTTCCGTCGCCGACCTGCGACGCGATGCGACCGGTGGTGGATCTGTTGGCCCTCAACGGGCACATCGTGCACACACGGTTTCGGATGCTGCCGGTACCCCTGGTACGCCTGGCCCTGTGCCCTCTGTCGTGGGTAGTGTCGCTGGCCCTCCAGGATGTGTCTTGGCTCGTTCCTCTCCATCCTCGCTTCCAGCGATTCTTGGCCGTTCGGACTTCCGATCGTGTGTTCCTGTTCGACGGCCTTCCCTTCGGTCTCCACATCGCGCCGCAGATCTTCTCCGCACTGGTGGGGCAGGCTCTGGGTCCTCTCCTCAGGAGCGGGCTCCCGCTCCTGTTTTCCTTGGCCGTTTGGTTGGTAGTTTCCGACGCCCTAGGCCTGTGCATTGGCGACGCCCTCACAATCGTTCGCGACATCGCACGGTTAGGGTTCCCCTTCGATGTTCCCAAGTCACACTTGACCCCGTCGCGTGTCGTGCCATGGGTCGGTCTCGCATGGGTTTTGTCCGGCGCTACGGTGACCCGGGGTCTGCCGGCCGCGGTGCACCTTCGGTGGACGGTCCTCGCCGTGTTGCACTCGGTCTCCCTCCCGGGGTGGCTCTGGGACTCGTTCGTGGGTTCGCTGCATTGGGCCGCTCTGCCCCTTCCATTAGGGAGCCTCTGGCTACGCCGCCTCCTCCTCATGGGCACCGCGGTGTTTCCGTTGCCCCTATGGATCGGCTCCTGCCGCTCCCGCGTACCGTTCGCCGGCGCTTCGGTCGCTGGGTTGCTCGGGGCTCGCTCTTTGCGGCTGTGCCCTGGACCGACCCCCCCGCCGACGGTCTGGGTAACCACAGATACGTCGAGCGAGGTTGGGTGAGGTTCCCAATCGAACCTGGGACGTCCACTTCCCGGCAGATGGGTGGGTCTCCCTCCTCTTACCTGTCTATGCCCTCGGATTGTTGGTTCCTTTGTTCTTCCTGCGGGTCCCCGCGCTGGCCCTTCGGGGTGAGTCGGTGGCCTTCGGGTTGGACACTCAGACAAGCTGTCCCCTGTTTCCTTATGCGGGGGTCCTCCAGGTCGTTGACTCTATTAGGGGTCTCGGTGGAGTTGTTCTTCCTCGCGGACCGACACCCCTTCTCCTTGCATGCCTCCTCCCTGCCCGGGCCTGCCACCCTTTGGGCGGCCGCCCTGTCGAGAGGGCAGGGCGTTCTTGTAGAATGGGCGATGAAACGGACTGTGTTCGCCGACCTCGCGGCTTCCTGAGGTGTTCCGGAGGTCGCCTTGTTCGCATCGGGGGTGCCGCGCCAGTTGCCTCTGGACCTCTCCCTCCGGCCTCGCGCTCCGGGGGGGGTCCGGACGCTTTCATGGTCGCCTGGTACTGGTGGCGGTCGATATCCATTTTTCCGCCACCAGACGCGCTGTTGATGTGCCCGGTCTTCGCGAAGCTGCGGCTGTACCACGGCTGCGTCTGGCTCCTCGCGCCTCTGTGGCCGGCACGGACTTGGTCCGCCCGGTTGCCGCGGTGGTGCCCGGGTCCGGTCCCTCTACCTGTCTCCGGCTTCCACTTGGGCTAGGTTGGGGTCCTGCGGACCTCTTTGGGCTTCGCATCATGCTTGTTCATGAGGCACGGTGGCTCCCGGTCCCCGGCCGGGCCCTGACTGACTTCCTGCAGCGTTCCTGGCCGTCTTCTCCTTGGGGGCCTTACGGGTCCCGCTGGAGGTTTTTTACTAGGTGGCTACAGGCCACTCGCCTGCCAGTTGGCTCTCCTTCCCTCGTCCTACGCTCCTTGTTTCACCTCTTCCGTACACGTCGCTTTCCAGTCGACGCTATACGTACCCACTTGTCTGCCGTCCAGGGGGTTCTTTGGGTCCGTCGCTGGGCTGGTCGTTCCGCCACAGGTGCTGGATTCCTTCCTGACGGCTGCCTTCCGGGATTGACCGCCTCCGCGCCAGGTCTCTCCGCTGTGGGATCTGGAGCGGGCTCTGGTCCTTCTGGCTTCCCCCACGTATACAAGGGCCGCTACGCCGGTTCCGTTGCTCGGGCGTCCACTCTTCCTTGTCGCTCTGGCCACTGGGGATCGGGTGTCTGCACTAGCGGCATTGTCACGGCCCCGGGACTGCGTCCGATTCTCCCCGTCCTTGCATGGCGTCTCGTTCGCCTCCTCCCCACGTTTTGTTACCACGCATGGGAGGGAGGCCCCCGTTTTCCAGGCTTTACGGCGTGGGCATCCTCGCCATGTGTTGTGCCCGGTGTCAGCCTTGCACTCCTCTGTTGCGTCTGTGGTGCCGCCTTCGGGTACTGCTGTGTGGGTGTCTCCTCGGACAGGTGGGAGGCTCTAGCAGGTGCAGCTGGGCCGCCACGTTTGTCGGACCGTTCGTGCCCGTCACCCTGTTTGTAGGGGTTCTGCGCGCGATGTCAGATCCTTTGCTGCCTCCTTCCGGTTCCTGCCACGTCGATCCTTCCCTGCCTTCGCCTCCGCGGTTTTGTGGTCTTCTATCAATTCCTTCATCTCCTCCTACCTCTCCGTGTCCAGTGTTCGACCCCCTCGGCCGGTGATTGCTCTCGGGGGTCGTGTTTCCTGGTGCTCTGGCGAAGATCCCTGGTCTTCCCCCCTTGTCCCTCGTTCTTTTCCTTTGTTTTATTTGACAAAGGGGGGGGGGGGGGGTGTATGGGTTTGCAACACTGGATTGCAAGTTTGGGATTATGTATTGTTCCAGTACATAAGTGTTTTTGCCACATTGAAAATTGTGTTTTGTTCTTGTGTTCAGTGTTTTTGTTGGTTTTTGAAGAAAAGGGATTTTGGGTACAGTACCTATTTGGTTTCAGACAAGTCTATGTTTTTGCATTACTATGAATGACGGGCATGTGTTAAAACTGTTCTTTTTAGCTACTCCTCAGTTTTTCACTCTTTTATTAAACTCTCTTGTTTACATTGTGTCTTTGTCATTCGTAATTTTGTTTTATGCATTGGTTTTTTTGGTAGGTTGGGCTTGGATGTCCTCCTCCTATTTGTTATGCAGCCTTGACGTTGGATTTGCCAAGACTACTAACAAATTGGGAGGTTTGACATACCTCCCAACCTACCAAATAGGAAAACCTACTATTTGGTAGTAGTCTTGGAAAATCCAACGTACATAATACCCTCCCTCACGCCGGACCCCTGCCCATCCGCGTTCTTCTGCTGACGTGAGATGTGATAACAAGAGAGGGTCGCTCATGCGCACGTTCGACAGGGATCTGCACATGACGGAACACAGGATGGGCCTTAAGCGGTAACTAAGGTAAACCCCTTTTTCTTCTCTTCTATGCTTTTTTCACCTTCGGTGGTAGTTTTGGTTAATGTACAACGTCTCCTAGAGCAAGATAAGGAGTAGACTCTAGACGTTTTCTTTTTAACCGCGGTTGGAATGACGACATAGCAGTCAAAATAGACAAGTCGTCATTGCAATTAGGTTAATAGCCTTGACGTTGGATTTTCCAAGACTACTACCAAATAGTAGGTTTTCCTATTTGGTAGGTTGGGAGGTACGTCAAACCTCCCAATATCATTTTATATATATAGGAATATTACAAAAATTACAGATGCTTACAATGACATCATCCTCTTCCCTCCGAGTCGTGGCAGGGGGTCACCGGCAGGGGTCATGTCCTTGTCCGAGTGATCAAGGAGTTCGACGTCCAGGTCGCTGTCGCCACCCCTCTGCCTTGAGCAATTGAGAAACTGCATAAAAAAAAAAAAAAAAAAAAAAAAAAATGCACATGAATACAAACATTGTACGTGTTGACGGAGAGGTATTGATGGCCAGGTTTCTAACCTACTGGCCCCACGTATATTGTTACGGAAAGCTGGGCACCTTCACCACTTGCCACAGTTATGAAAGTGGCCAGTTTTCCCAAATATACCTGTCGTCAGTGTGTTGAACACTTCTTCATGGTATGGTATTTCGGTGAGGAAGTGGTGGAAGGTGAACTTTGCAATGGATCGATGATGACTGTTTCATATTTGAATATAGATGACATTTAATGTATAGCTTGTTTGATACCTATTTTATGTGAAAACATTATGAAAATGTTTAAGAAATAATCATATAATAATATATTAGTAAATATTCCCTGAGCCCAACAAAATTAAATTAATAGTTTCAATAATACATGCAAAATTATGTACACAATTTGTTTTTTCTTGATAACCACAGATTTATTACTTTGTAAGAACAAATATTTTTTCAACATTTAATGACGAATCTATTAAGTATCTTAAAAGGTTTAGATATATTAAAGACATTCGAATAATTACCTCCTCGTTCTTGCGTCCCTTGACCCTGGCTATGTGACGAAACAGGAAGCTGAAGTTGGCCAGAATCAATTTTTCCCTCTCTGTGTGGTACTTGGTCTTCTGGCCCGACTTAACATTGCTCAACTTCCTGTAGCGAGTCTTCATCCCCTTCACCCATAGCCGAAGTTGAGGGACTGTTGAAGAAGACGAAAACCAGAGTTAGTAAACGTATAGCCAACAATGAAATGTATTGGAATTCTATGACACCGAAAAAATGTGCTGCCGATCAACAACAGCAATTATTCTATGTCACTCTAAACTGGTCATGTATACGTTAAATAATTAAATATTTCACCAAAAATCACAAATAACAGGGTATGAGATAGTACCCTTGTAAAAACACAAAATATCACAAATAAACAATGTTTACACAATTCCCGCGTGTTTGCATGACCTGTGCAATAAAGAAAATAATTAAATAACAAAGTTCTTGACACCATGGCACCCAATTAATCACGTTATCATAAACCAACATTGCTTCGCACACAATGTAAATTTTATTTGATATGGAAAACACTTTCTTTTCTCAAACATTATTGCACAGTTTCACACAAACACTCACTTTGACCTTTTAAACTTACCAGTTACGTCGAGAGATTTGGCCTTGTCGTCGTAGGTGGCCGACTTTTTCTCTTTATTTCTGAAGGCCTTAAGGCCCTTATCATAGAGGAATGTTTTTTCCTTAAACCATTCCACCAGGTCTAGCTCCTGTTCGTCACTGAAGGCAACGTAGTTCCTCTTGCCTGGAGGAGGCGTAGAATCGGAGGTGTAATGCTCTGGTTCCTCCTCCTCACCAGTCGTTCCTCGTTCCACTTGGGTTTCTTCCTCCACTCCTCTCCCTGGTGATTTGGGTGAGCCAGAGTGCGATGACATGGGCGAAGAAGTGGATGAAGTACGAATTATTACTTCCCTGCTGGTGCTTGCTATTGGCTCTTGGGGTGTGTTGTCTTGGGGTGGGTCAGTTTTCCTCCCCTTGGTTGTAGGCTTTTTGGGGACCTTCTTCACTGTCTTCTTTGTTCCTTTTGTATTTTTTGCCATGACGAATGCTTGGAAAACGGGTGCGCGGACGAGTGTACAAAAATATGTGCGATCGCGTTCGTGAATAGTGTGGTAATGACCTCAGGAGCGGACTGGTGTTTATATATGGTTGTGAAACTGGAGTGACCATAGATGGTGTTATCGGACGGGTCGTGGCATCAACAACATGATTTCTGAACCCTACATTCGGCCTACATTCGCCCTCATTCGACCCATTTCGCCCTTTTTTCGCATTGCATTAACTGATATTCGCCGAAAGACTCACTGCATTCGCACATTCACCGCAGAGTACTCGCCATAATCGACCGAATTCGCCCACAAACAGCGTTGTCAATAATGGAAAATCACCATATTCGCTCCAAAGGTCGCAGGTCATTCACCCACAATCGCCCATGTTCGCCCAATATTCGCTCTTAATTCTCACAACATTCGCCCTTTTCACCCAACATTCGCAACATTTGCACACATTCGCCGGTACTGGCGAATAAGGAGACAAGGGTGCGAATTGTGAGAATGTAGTGCGACCAAGGGCGAAGGATGTCAGACAAAGGGCGAATGTCGCACAACATTCGCCAACATTTTGAATTTGCAACCGTTTTTTTGGGTATGCTCAAAATCTACGGCGAATCTAAGGGGGTATCCCACTGTGCGATTTTTCGATGGCGATCGCCCAGCGACAGAGGGCGACAGGATTTTTTTGTCTATGTTCCAAAAATCGCCATATTCGCTCGAACATTCTCCCATTGTCGCCAAAATCGCTGAATGGTCGCCCTCGAGTCGCCCATGTAAGCCCAAGAGGACTATCCCTTACACTTCAACAATACAAAAAACAATCTTTCATCTTCTCTCAATATTCTTGGTGTATTTTTTTGTTCTGTTATCACATGGAAGGATCGTCTTACTAGTCTTGCTAAGGCAGCCTCCCAGAAGCTGGGTGTGCTCAACCTCCTCAAGGGGTTCTATACCCTTGCACAGCTTCTTGCTCTGTACAGGGGCACAGTGCGTCCATGTTTTGAGTATTGTTCACATGTGTGGGGAGGATCCTCTAACACCGCACTCCTAGACAAAGTAGAAAGGAAGGCATTTTATATCATTAACTCCCATCCACTCACCAACTCTCTGCAATCTCTCTCTCTTCACTGCAATATTGTATCTCTCTCCCTATTATATCGTTACCAAAATAATCAGTGTTCCTTAGAGCTTTCCCAGTGTATACCACCTCCTCTACGTAGGGTACATAGTACCCGACTTGCAACACAATCCCACCCCTACTCTGCGCAATTCTCCAACCCAATAGTGAAACGTTATTCTCAGACTTTCTTCTATTCAACTGCTGAGCTCTGGAACTCTCTCCCAGAATCAGTTTTTCCCTCTTCCTATGACTTGCGTTGCTTCAAACTCGGTGTGTCCAGGCATTTTGGCTCGAACGTCCCTTGATTTTGGCCCCGTCACTCTTTCAAGTATGGGGGAAGCACTCGCTACAGGCAGTTGCAGTTCTGCCTGTTGTGTCCCTCACTCACATAGAAAAAAAAAAAAATATATATATATATATATATATACCAGTATAATATATACTGTATATACGGCATATACTGTGTATATATATATATATATATATATATATATATATATATATATATATATATATATATATATATATATACAGTATATATGACATATATATACATATATATATATGTATATATATATATACAGTATATACACAGTATATATATATATATATATAATGTATAATGTAATATATATTTATATACAGTATATATGCATCATAGACCCCTTTACATAAGGACTGGAAACGAGCACTCTCGGAGTTTGAAACTTGGGTCCATTGCTTAAAAGCAGTATCATGAAAGCAGTGGTCTCTCCGACTTTCTTAAACACAAAAATATGTACACAAACACAACTTTACATATAAATGCATGTAATTTCACACGCAATCGTCCATATCCCCGCCATATTGGCGACATAATGTCTCGCCAGAAAACGAACAGCCCAGGACGATGCCAGACGCCAGTCACCCACGAAACACGTTAGAGGCAATACATTTTTGTTCTGTTGTTCGTTATCTCTCAGCTTATTGTAAGTAATTTTCTTATAAATACTTACCAGTCACAAAAGGATCTATGTTAACAACTTATTTAGCTGATAAATATTAGAATTGAGCTGATGTCAACGGGTTGCTTTGATATGTACTGATAACCATTTTACAACTATTCTTGTTTTTTTGCTTTACAGGAACAATGCCGAAAAGATGTGCTGCATTCAATTGTTGTGGAAACTACAGGGGAGAGCCATACAGTCCTATGGTGTGTTTCCCGAATGAAGAACAAGAACGACATGCATGGATTAGTGCTATGCCAAATAGCCCAGAAAGTTTGAGAGACAGGTCGAAACTATGGATTTGTGCATCACACTTCGACTGCGATTGGGTCACAGTTCGGGAGGAAAACGACCAGCTGGGCCTCCTACAGTTTTTAAAGGTGTACCCAAGTCTTGCCTCAAACAACTTACGTCAGCTCCTAGGTGAACTAAAACAGTGACAAGTGAAGCAAGACTTAAAAAACAAACTGAATTTGAAAATTAACAAGACAAAATGCATAGTTATGACAAATTTGCAGGAGAGATTGGAAAACACTTCCCTGAGTTTTATATAATGCAAAATGGTAGAGAACTGACAATGTTTAAGACAGATGGTAATGGTAGAGCATTTGATAAGTTTCTTCATTTTAAAGAGGTACAGTCTCCTTTTGGTTTTCTGCAGCTGGTAGTAGCAGAGAAAAGTGGCTTGGAGATACCAAAAAGTAAACTGAATCTTCAAAAAAATAGCTTGGTAAGTAAGTGGTCTCAAATTGAAGAAATAGTGAAAATTATGAACACTCATGAAGCGACTAATACTGACCGCTTAAAAAGAATAATTTCAGAACTTGACTCTATCACAGAATTTCATGATATTGAAGGTTTTCAGTTCATTCAAGCACAGTTACAACTCCTTCTTATTCCTCCTAAAAATCGCCGATATACAAAGCATATGTTAATTCTTGCAGCAGAACTGTTTTGTATATCACCCGCAGCATATAGAATGCTTAGAAACTCCAAAGCAATTAGTCTTCCTTGTGAGAAACAGATTCGACAATTGTTATCTCGCACTTATGCTGACAAGTGTCTCCCAATCCTTTTTGATCAGTTGAAGCCATAACAGCGGTTAGTTAACATTTTGTTTGATGAAGTCGAGCTTAAGCAGGCCCTTAGATTTACAGGAGAGCATATAGTAGGCTATGCAACAAACGGACCAGAAAATCTAGCAACATCTGCTCTTGCTATTGAAGTTGTTTGTCACTATGGAGGACCACGGTACATCATACGAATTCATCCTGTATCAAAACTGAATGCTATTCAACTGAAGGAAATATTACTTGAGGCTGTATATGTTGTTAAAGCTAGTGGTGGCCATCCAGTATCGTTCGTCTGTGACAACTGTCCACTGAATCAAGCTGTTTACAGAATGCTTGGGGGTCCTGGAAAAGTAACACTAGCATCAGATGGCATAAATGTTTTCCTTGTCTATTATTATGTTCACATCCTCAAGAATATGAGAAACAACTGGATCACAGAGAAATGTCAAGAATTACATTTTAGCAAGGACGGTACAGAATATTTGGCGTGTTGGAGTGATGTTAAAGCTCTTTACAATGAAGATCAGAAGACACGACTTCGTCTGACAAAACTCACACGCTCATCAGTATTTCCTAAACCATTACAACGTCAGAGTGTGCCCTTAGTTTGCCAAGTGTTCAATGAGAAAACGATTGCTGCATTTGAAGGTCTTAAAGGAACTGTTACATTTCAGGATGGAACAGTGATATACATAACACTGGTAACTAATTGGTTTAAAATTATGAATGTTAAAAGCAAGTACAGCGCAGTTCATTTACGAGACCAATATCGTGAACCTTGGACATTAAACTGTACAAACTTCAAAGCTCTGCAGGAAATGTGTACAGTTGTATCCAGCTGTCGGTGGACTGGTGGGCATGGCAGAGAGAAGAAACTAACACAGTCAACAGCAGATGCCTTTGTCATCACAACAAGGTATAACATAGAAGCAGCACAATATATTTTTGAAACCCATGATTTTGCTTACATCCTACCTGCTATTTTTTCACAAGATCCCCTAGAAAAGTGTTTTGGTCAAGCAAGACAACGTAGTGGAGGAAATGTTTACATTGACATTGGGGATGTTCAAGCAGCATCCAAAGTACAGCAGTTGCATCAGCTGTTAAAACGTGACATCGTTCCTGACCGAGCCAAAGAAGTAAGCTGTGAATTTTGTACAGCAGCAATAGATGATGGTGATTTACAACTTCTGGAAGAGCTGACATTACAAGACACTCAACTACTTCTAGATTCAGATGATATATATACCTGGTATATACTGTATATATATATATATATATATATATATATGTTTCTAATCTCTCAGTGGGGTTCGAACCGCCGACCGTCAGGACGATAGCCGACGCTTTAATCAACTACACCACGGCAGTCTAAAAGACACTCAACCCTCTATCTTATTTATGTTAAGGAGAAGGGAAACCCACTGGGCGAATATATTTCAATTCATACCAAGTCGTAGGATCCATATTCCAGAATACCATACAAGGATTTCTGAGTGTCCTTGTATGGTATTTTGGAATATGGATCCTACGGCTTGGTATGAATTGAAATATATTCGCCTAGTGGGTTTCCCTTCTCCTTAACATAAATAGGATAGAGGGTTGAGTGTCTTTTAGACTGCTGTGGTGTAGTTGATTAAATCGTCGGCTATCGTCCTGATGGTCAGCGGTTCGAACCCCACTGAGATATTGGAAACATTTAGTGGCTCACGTGTATTTGTGATATATACTCAATATTTGTAACTCTCATGATTGGTGGGTTAGAATTAAATTAAATCATTTTCGGCCCGAGTTGCGTCGGGACACTCAGAAATCCTTGTATGGTATTCTGGAATATGGATCCTACGACTTAATATGAATTGAAATATATTCGCCTAGCGGGTTTCCCTTCTCCTTAACATAAATAGGATAGAGGGTTGAGTGTCTTTTAGACTGCCGTGGTGTAGTTGATTAAAGCGTCGGCTATCGTTCTGACGTCGGCGGTTCGAACCCCACTGAGAGATTAGAAACATTTAGTGGCTCACGTGTATTTGTGATATATACTCAATATATATATAATATTATGACCGTATTTTAGCTGATAATTCTGCAAAACGTTTATTGCCACAGCCCCAACTACCTTATAGACTAAAACTCGCAAGTGGCCAGTTCCAGATAATATTAATCAATTTGACTTAATCCAAAGCAAAGTAAGTTAAGGTTAGCCTGTTTGTTTCTCTACTGGACTTGATTGCCCCGTCATAATAAAGTATGGGGTCCACAACAAACCTTCCCTCCCGTTAAAGTTGCACGTTCCTTGGTATTGATAAATACGCTCAAAGGTCGACCTATTGTGCCGTCCTGGATGGTGATAATAGAGCCGCCAGTTGGACAGCTCACTACTCACCATGCAGCAGCCGGCGATGACACAACAACTTTACCTCCTGGTGTTCCTGGTCCAGAGGGCGGTGGCTGCCTTCACCACGCAGACCATTGGCAGAACTGGTGAGCAGCTGGTTTTTCACTGAATTTTTTGGCAATTATACTGTTGTTAGATTGTTTTAATTGACAGATATCTTGTACCACTTAAATGTAGAGGAGTTTAGACCCGAGTTTTAAACAAAATCGCTGGAAAAACGCTCGAGTGGTTCAGCTCTTAACGGGAGTGACCTGCGTTTTTATCTTATTTGGTTGTATCCATTCAGCCCCATTCAGCCTGCTGTCTTAAGACATTTATCCCCATTCAGGTGCCGATTTTTTCCTGGCGAGCGATAGCGAGTCAGCATTTTATGAAAAAATCCGACTTCGCCGGAGTCATTTTTCTATCGAGAAATGGACTAATTTAGCCAGGTGTCTAACTCATTATCCAAAATATGGTGGCTCTCTATCGCTCGCCAGGTATTAATCAACACCTGGATGGGGATAAACATCTTAAAACAGTAGGCTGAATGGGGCCGAATTGGTACAACCCAAATACAAAAATCATCCCCCCCCCATTAAGATCTGAACCACTCGGGATTTTTTCCGGCGATTTTGTTTTAAAACTCGGGTCTACATTTAAGTGGTAGAATATCTCTGCCAACTAAAACAATCCAACAACAGTATAATTGCCAAAATATACGATGAAAAAGGGTTTTGAAAAACTACCAACAAGAAGGAATACGATCGAAATGCACCGACAATAGTGTTCGTGTATGTATGCTGTCTTTCCGGTATGTGTTGTTTGCTTCACTTCTTAACCCACTGAGCCCCAGCTAGTTATAAATAAATGTACCACCAGGGACCGGCAGGTTTTGAAAAAAAAAAAAATCCATAAACAATAGCGAATGGGTTAGGAGTGAAGGAAAAAAAAAAAAAAAAAACTATCAAAAAGGTCAAAAATTGGTCCTACGGAGCCCCCGAAAACGGATTTTACAAGAGTACAAAATTGAAGGCAAAAAAACCCAAAAACCATGTTTTTGCGCGCTCACGCGCACGCGGTTGGACTTTGAGAGTTTTCAACCATCGGCAAGGTTACGTGGGATACTTACACAGTTCCCATACAAATCTGAGCCCTCTAGGTGCCATAGGACCGGAGTAATTAACATTAACGACACGTTGTCGTCGCTGGGGTTTAGCGTTACATACATTGCCGACGACACGTTGTCGTCGCTGGGGTTCAGTGGGTTAAGGGGGGTCACCGGATTTTTTTTATCTTTCTCTCCTTTTCTGTAACCCTTCAAATGCAGGAACTTAATCACGCTGCGAGCCTCAATCTTCTCCATCTTGCAGGTTACTGACATCTAGTGCCACCTGTAAAGAAAGTAAACAAACTTAGGAGAACATTTTTGCACCATCATGCGCATAAGGACCAGTCATTACACTGACAAACTTTCATCGACATAGCTCAATAACTTCTGAGTGATAATTAACACTTTACGATATCCCCTCGTAAATATATATATATATATATATGTTTATTTATGTTATAGGTTCTTCGCTAGAGGTCCACCAGACTTATAAAACCAAAAAATAGACCTCCTTTCAAGATAAATTCTTTGAAATTTTTTCGGTACAAAAATATCTAAGCCGTAGGCCGGTTCCTCCTAAAATTACAGGTTCGCTATCGTTTGCATGGAAAAAAACGACACCTAAATTGTACGAAAGGTCTTAAAATTGCCCAGACTTGGAGCGAAAGTTCTTAAATCACCAAACTAATGGAGATTCCGTAATAAGCTATCAAAACTAATGGGGATAAACATGAGGGAGAAGGGGGTCAAGAAAAAAACATTTAAGTGAAAATTTCCCCTTAACTTCTAGACTAGGACTCTCAAACTGCTGCATCCAGGACAGCGTGGCATGTATGACTTATATGGGGAATTAGGGTTAGGGGAAGGATGGACAATAGGACTTGGAATGTAATGGTTGGCGACGGTTCAATTCAGAGTTCTTGTGTGCAAAAATTACACCTAATTTTGTCCATGAATGCCTTTCATATCTAATAGTTGTCACTGGCTTCATTGGATTGTATATAGGATTGTTGAGTAATAGTATAGAAAGGACAAAGCTTGTGTCTAATTGACTGTAACTGATATTGAATCACATTTGTTGTGTATTGTATGTGTCACTTTTCCATGGAACACGGGACAGATAGATGACACAGAGAGGGAGAGAGGCGTCCCGGCCAGGATTCGAACCTACTCACTCAAGATATTTTTGGGAGAGTTGAGTACCGTCTCCACTCGGCCATGACCGGATACGGTGCCCAACTCTCCCAAAGATATCTGGTGTCAGTGGGCTCGAATCCTGGTCAGGATACCTATCTCCCAGCTTGTCCGACATTGTTTATAATTTTCTTGATTATTGAATGGTGGCAGGATACTCTTAGTAAATGTATTACCAAAGAGGTAAAACAAGTGGACCCTCCAAACCATTTAAAACAAAAATACACTATATTGCCTTGAAATACCGCCCACAAGTAGTAAGTCTGTTTACGTCTAGACAGATGAACAAGGTACCTCATTACTTAGCCCATTGGGAGCGGAGTCAGCGGACTCCAGCGGGAAGTCTGGACCCGTTTTGAGAGGATTGGAACAGATCAAGGTCCATCTATCTGTTTCCACCTCCAGACTCATCACTGATGTACCGCATAGTCAACAAACTACGGGACTATCTGGGGATGGTTTCTCTAACAACTCCAGTCTGGTCAGCTCAGACATAGTATCCGTTGCTGAAATCATGGTGCATCAACCCGGTGTCACTCTCGGGTTCGAGTTATAACTTCGAGATAATGGGGAACCTCAAGACCTCGCTAACTTGCGCCTTGTGGACATTCATGATGCCAAGTGGCTATGATTCTATGGAGGAAGTGTCATGGCTAAATTAATGAATGGTTATGCAGAATCCACTAAAAGGCAATGCAAGTCGCACTGGAAATCTTCTATAAATTGTTTCACAAAATCTGACCAACGGGTGCCCTCAGTTGCCCTTATTTTCAAGTGTTTCAATTATATTTTGAAGAGGAAAAACTGTCTGTAGTCACTCGTTAAAAACATTTTTTTTGCAATGCGTGTGCCCTTCTATGATGTCTACCATGCCGATAGCCGAGGACGAAAGGTTTTATGAGGGCATTCGTCCGACTCCGCCAGCCACTCGTCAGCTAATGGTTCTTTAACCCTTTATTAGCGGCTCACCACTTAAGTCGTATTTAATAAAGCTGGACTATGTGGCGGCGCTCGACATAACTCGAGTGGCAATTTCAGCACGTAATGTGGCTGAGAGAGAGAGACAAGTGGTGGCAGGAGACTAGCGAGCGTATGACTGCTCCAGACCACCGCGGCGAACCTACTGACACGACACAAATCTCAGCTCCCTCCTCCCTCTCTCACTCGCTACATACTCAATTATGTACCGAAAGTACCGAATTACCTGCTTTTTGCACTCGCGTTGCACGGTTATTGCAAGAAAACTATCCATCATACAAGGATCGTTATGGTGTCATTCGAAAGCTCTGTTTATGCCCTTTCAGGGATAGATACTTGTTTTACGTTCTGGGTCTTATTTAGGCATGAAAATGATCACGTAAACAGCCCTATTTTGGCTAAAAACACCCTGCTGGGCGGTACACATAAATAAACCGCATAGGCCGCTCGTAAGGTGTTAACAAGGTCCTGTTATTACTCAAATCCCTTGGTACATATGTGATGCTTGTACCACTCAATATTTATTATAAAAGGCTCTATTTTTTATGACGCTAGCGACGCGTGATCGGGATTCGGAGTTGGCACATTTATCCTTTATTCCAAGATTGAACTCAATCGCGATTTCACCCAATCCTGAATTCATAGCCAAAAGTTTTCAGTGCCTGTTCTCAAACGCGGTGCTACACACACAATTACATTGTGTATTGTTGAAAGGAAATGTTCCAGACAAACACCATTAACAAGAAAAATAATGAAGGTACCCGAACATTTAATATGACTACGAGTAAAGGAATCTTAAGAAACGGCAAAGTAGTAAATCAAGGAGTAGAAGGCTTGGTCTACGAAAGTCAGATGGTGAAGTAACTAACGATGATGAAATAGTGATGGTAGCTTACCAATAATATACATAAAATTGTACTGGTAACAGTAGGACATATGAAGCAGCATGCGAGTGATGCATGTTACATACAGAAAATACTGAGAGTGATGCAAGGCCTACTAAAACATGTAGAATAACCATGGTTTTCCGGCAGGCCTCTGCCACATCTAGAGGCATTATGCAACGTATCAAGAGATAAGGTAAGCTATGCTGCACAGTTTGAGTCACCTTGGAAATGCGGCTTAAGAAAGCATCAAGAGACGCAAATGAATGTAGAACAAATGGTGATCTTAATATATATCAAATCAAGGATAAAAGTGATATTATACCTAATATGCTAGCAAACATATACCTAAAATGCTTAGCTACGAAATACTCCTAAAACCTGGACGAATTCCAAAGACTGGTACTTTTTTCGTGCAATTACTGTAGATTTATGTGTATACTCTCTATTGTGTCTGCTTCAGACTAGTTGTAATTATTGAGATGTAATTTCTTACATAAGCTCTGCTCGTACACATGATCTTCTCTATCGAAGTAAAATTATAGTATTATTTTGATATAAAGTATGTCATTCGTCTGCGAAATGTATATATTTGTAATAATCTAAAACTTTATTTCGATCATACTTGCTTACTTGCATACATAGAACATGTGGAAGAGCAGAGATGATGCAGGAGACTGTACATTTATCTAAACATTCCAAATAATATGCTCTAAGCCCATCCAACCTTCTTAAACCTATGCAAGATTCCTGCATTTCTAGGCACATTCGACTCGAAGACAATCAATGATGGCACTATATGAGGTTGGTTAGAACAATTGTTGCATTACGTTTTTCCTGCCTCACCTCCAAAATACGTACGTTCTTTATAATGAAACTTGATGTTCTATTGTATTGCTTAATTGTCCATGATACCTATTAATAGCTAATAATAGAATACATGGATTGCCGTTTACACATCAATAGGCCAGATATGTTTCTATTTTCTGCTTTGCCTATGTAGACTACTCATGAACACTATTCTGCCCGCTTACTGCATTTACGGTATTGTTATATATATATATATATATATATATATACATTAGTAAGGTTTCAGGGTTAGTAATGTTTGAATCTACACATTATATAGACTTCACTAAAAGCGACCCCCGCTCTTGTACCTTTGCTGAACACCCATCCACAGGTATTGAGTTAAGGGGAGATGGGCTGATTTTCTGGTCCCCTTTCTTCATCATGTCTAGCCCCATTAGTTTTGACATTTTAAGACGTCCGCTCCATTATTTTGTCGATTTTAAGGCTTTTCGCCACATGTCGTTGTCAATGTTAAGACCTTTCGTGCTATTTAGGTGACAATTTGTTCCTCGCGAGCGATAGTGAGCCTGTGATTTTAAGAGGACCGGCCTTTGGCTGGGACATTTTTCTACCGACAAATGTGCAAATTTATCTTAGGGGTTGTTCTTTAAAGCTTGATCGAGGTCTAGCGAGGAAACTAAGAAATATAGGAATAAATAAATTAATAGACCCAAAGAAAGACCCATCTCCCCTTAAAATAAAATAAAGTCATACCTGACAATGGTAACTGTCTAGTTTAGGAAAGTTATCCACCTGCTTCCCAATAATGTAAGGTGATGATACACTGTACTGTACCGGGTGTTGTTGTGTGCATTGTGGCCATGCTAGGCTTTGTTACGGTATAAGTGTTTACCATCGTTCACAAGGAGGGATGGGCTTATAATTTGGCTTGTTTATGGATCTATTTGTTATTTTTTAGTTTCCTCCCTAGACCTCCATCATGCTTTAAAAACACCACCTACTGTAGATCCCTCTTTTAAATTTGTACATTTTTTGGTAAAAAAATGTCCAGGCCGAAGACCGATTCCTCTTAGAATTAAAGGCTCGCTATCGCTCGCCAGGTAAAAATCGACAGCTAAATGGCACGAAAAGTCTTAAAATTGACAACGAAATGGGGCGAAAGGGGTTATAATCGCCAAGCTCATTAGCCGAACGTCATAAATTCTGAAAACTAACGGGGCTCAACACGAGGGAGAAGAGGGCCCAGGATTCGAACCCAGGATACCACCTACAAAACCTACACGCACTAACCATTACACCATCAAGACAGTAACCTGTATGTTCTAAGGCCATTATTATATAAACGGTCATAGCTTAAAGGTGGGGGCGCATGGGTTGAGGTAAACATGGAAAATTGATCGCCAACCTGCATATAATTATCTTGTTAAATGCAATGTCACTGACATAATTATTAACAATGGTATAAAGGATTTTGCGGATCGTCTATACTGGGCCTGTGACGTCATAGTGACGTTACACCAGTCTCCTTATCCGAGATTGGATGGTGGACTTACGCTCTTGTGACGTCACTGGCCCGGTATAGACGGTTCACAAAATTCTTTATACCATTGTTAATAATTATTTCAGTGCCATTGCATTTTACAAGATAATTATGTACAGCTTGGCGATTATCATTCCATGTTTATCTCAACCCATGAGCCCCCACCTTAAATATGGTTAAATGGTCGTTTTTCTGGCGAGCGGTAGCGAGCCTGTATATACAAGAGGAACCGGCCTTCGGCCGGGACATATTTCTACCGAAAATGTACACATTTATCTTGAGGGGTGGTGTAGAGGGTGTTTTTCTAAGTTTGAGGGAGGTCTAGGGAGGAAACTAGAACAAAATATATATAGAAAACAAAATCGACGACCAAGTGAACCATCCCCCCTTGGTTTGGTGTCTGTTTCTCTACTTATCGCCGTACCTCCATCAACCGCGTGTCTGTACCGATGACGTCTTTTCATTTTATTCTATCTATATTTAGACGATGATGTGCGTCCTAAAGAAAGATCTGTGGTAGTAAAAAGGGTTGATTGAGATAGTTCGCAGCCTTATAATTGCTGGAGATCCTTCCTAAATTGAATTAAATCGATTAGTAGTAGCCAGAATATAATATAAAGGATGTCGCCGATACTGTAATGGTTTAATTTTATTCTAGCTATATATAGACGAGGATGTGCAGCTTAAAGAAGGATATGTGGTAGTAAACAGGGTTAAGTGAGATAGGTCAAAGGCTGTTATACTGGTAGTTCTTTTTAAGCTGTTTGAAATCGTTTAATAGTAGCCAGAATAAAGTTAAAAGAACGTGCTTTGGTTATGAAATGGTTAGTTTTGTTCAAACAGGGTTTTTGTCCTGAAAATTGTGAGTACAATTGCGTACACCCACCAACAATAATAATAATACAAACATTTAGTTTTACAAATTACATATTCCAAAGTTAAAAGATGTGTTTGACTTCTTTCTTATCAATATGCAGATGTATACCCATAATAGCATTATTGAAATTGAGTTTGTAAAATTATATATGTTTGCAACTATGCATACAGGTATATTGACTTCAACTATGCATACAGGTATATTGACTTCAACTATGCATACAGGTATATTGACTTCAACTATGCATACAGGTATATTGACTTCAACTATGCATACAGGTATATTGACTTCAACTATGCATACAGGTATATTGACTTCAACTATGCATACAGGTATATTGACTTCAACTATGCATACAGGTATATTGACTTCAACTATGCATACAGGTATATTGACTATGCATACAGGTATATTGACTTCAACGTTCCTTGAATATGTATTTGTATTTGGCTTTGTATCACTTCACATCTGAAGAAACACAACCGACTAGCAGTTTTGCCTTTCGTCTCCTTTTACATGAAAAACCCGTCCTTGGGAGATGGACTTCTTGAAATAAACATGGAATTTCTATAGGATTGTGGTTATTCAATAGTTCCCATTCAGTACCAGTAACGTCCTTTTTACTTTATGCTGGCTACTATTAGACGATTTTACTCAATTCAGAAAAGGCCTCCAACAATAAACGGGCTTCGTACTATCTCACTTAACCCTTATTACTACCACAGATCTTTCTTGAATTGCACATAATCGTCTATATACTGTATAGCTAGAATACAATTAATTAGACGTCGCCGGTACAGAAGAGGTTAATCGTCTTCTGACAAGAGTACAGTCGATAATTCACCTTGACGTTTTCTCTCAATGTACAGCCACTAACAAATATTCGTGAGCTTTTGAGATTTTCTTTATGCAAATATATCCCTTTAGATTGATGTCAGAGTATAGGTCAGATGTACAGCTACTGACAAATGTTCGTGAGCGCTAGCGATTTTGTATGCAAATATATCAACTTAAGGGGAGGCAGACCGTTTTTGTGGACCCCCTTCTCCCTAATATTTAGCCCCATAGTTTTGAGATTATAAGACGTTCGGCCCATTAGTTCGGCGATTTTAACACCTTTCGCCCCATTTTGTTGTCAATTTTAAGTCCTTTCGTGCCATTTAGGTGTCGATTATTTCCTGGCGAGCGATAGCGAGCCTGCAATTTTAAGAGGAACCGGCCTTCGGCGGGTACAAATTTAGCGTGAAGGGGGTGTTTTTCTAAGCTTGATGGAGATCTAGTGAGGAAACTAAGAAATATAGGAATACATTAATAAAATTATTATACCAAAAAAACGGCCCATCTCCCCTTAAATGGTAAATATAGTGGAGAAAATGAAAACGATATTAAAACTGGGACCCTCCTGGAGACGTTGGGTAGTTAAAAGTGTTAATTGTGGTAATAACAAACCAAGATCAGAACAAGAGTCAGATGTACAGCTACTGACATATATCCGTGAGCGCTTGCGATGTTTTGTATGCAAGTATATCCATTTAGATTGATGTTCAAATCAAATCAGGTATAATTATAGCAATCAATACATATTACGTATTTATTAATATATACATTATTTGATATGAACATCAATTTTAAGGGGAGACTGGCCGTTTGTTTGGTTTATTAATTAATTTATTCATATATTTGTTTAGTTTCCTCCCTAGACCTCCATCAAGCTTAGAAAAACACACCCTAGACCCTCTTTCAATTAGTTTATTCAAGTGCATTGGGGTTCATAATTGATGATTAATGTTAAGAACGGGGTGTTACTTATTTCCAATGTCTAGTGCTGGATATGAGTATAATAATTCATCAATGAACCCTTGTGAAAACAGTAATGAGGTCCCTAATTGACGCTTTCACTAATGTTAAGTTTGTGTTCGAGTGAAGAGTGCCTTAACCCACTGAGCCCCAGGCAATATAATATAAATATACACTACAGGCCCAGCAGGTTGTCAATTTTGTTTTGTTATAGAAAACACCTGGAATGGGTTAGAAATGAAGGAAAAACAACAAAAAACCGATCCCCTAGGTCATTAAGGGGTCCTAAGGGGCGCCCGAAAGTCGGAATTAACATGGGGAAATGGGTAGGCAAAAACATGCAAAAACACGTTTTTGCATGCTTACGCGTACGCGGTTGAACTTTGAGAGTTTTCAACCATCGGCATTGTTGCGTGGGATACTTACGCAGTTCCCATACAAATCTGAGCCCTCTAGGTGCCATAGGACCAGAGTAATTAACCACGACGCACCCTATGCGTCGCTTGGGTTTAGCGTTACATACATTGCCGACGCATACGCTGCGGCGCTGGGGTTCTGTGGGTTAAGGGAGCTCAGATGGTATTGTGCACCATAATTTACTGGTTCGGTTCAATGGTTTAAGGAGGGGGTTTAGTTTGCTCTCTAAACCTTCAGCTAACTTAAAAAAAAACACCCACAAGATAAATTTGTACATATTTCAATAGAAAAATTTCCCGGCCGAAGGCTGGTTCCTCTTAAAATTACAGGCTCGCTCTCGCTCGCCAGGGAAAAATAGACACCTAAATGGCACAAAAGGTCTTGAAATTGACAACGAAATAGGGCGAAAGGTATTAAAATCGACAAACTAATGAAAGGAAAGTCTTAAAATCTCAAAACATATATGCTAAACCCGAGGGAGGAGGTCCATCAAAAAAACGAGTAGTACCCCCTTAAAATGCAGCACAGATGTTTGATGAGCTGTTTCGAAAGCTTACATTTTGCTCAATGGCGCCATTTTAGATCATCAGGTAGGAACAGTAAGGATTGCATTATGACATTGATGGGCCATGGCAAATGTTTTGGATTGTGTATTCTGTGAACGCAGACAGACCTAGACCTACAGTAGATGTGTGTGAATTTGTTTTTTTGTGTTTTTGTGTTCATTGTTTTCTGTTGTGTTGTCCCTATTCTGGCTCTGTCTTGAGTCCACACCCCCACACTCTCACCAAAAAAAAAAAAAAAAAAAAAAAAAAAGGAAAAGTGGGAATTGGGCCTGGGTATATAGATAGATAGATAGATAGATTCATTGATGTTGTTCATATGCTTGTCAACAAGTACATAACTCATCTATGAACGTATCATTGATTAGTATTCAAGGAAACATACAAGAAAACTGTTGGGAGAGAGGTATCCTGACCACGATTCGAACCCACTCACTCCAGACAGCGAACAAGACGGACCAAAGATATCGGTCGCTCACAAACAGCAGTGACCGGTAAACTTTGGTCTCTTGTGCCATTACAGTATAAACAATGATGGATATTAACCCTTTGAGTACTAGCGAATTGTGTTATATCTTGTTCTACCTCTATTTACACAATGTTATGCAGCTTTGGAAGGATCTGTGGTAGGTAAAAGGGTTGGTTAAGATAGTTTGAAGTCTTAATATTGCTAGAGGTCCTTCCTAAACTGAAAAAAAGCGTCTAACAGTTGCCAGAATATGATGAACAGGACGTCCCTGGTACGGAACGGGTTAAACAATAAGCGGTTACTATGGTCTCTTGTGCCGTTACAGTATAAACAGTGATAGATATTAACCTATAAACGGCGAGCGTCCTCATATGAGTCTGAACCCTAGGAGGGCGAGCATTCTCATATGATCCATGGCCTAAAAAAACACTTTCTAGACATCCCACTGTCACTCAAAACAAAGGAATGTGCAAATATGTGAGATAATTCCTCTCCATACATTCTATCACTACACCACATGTGTCCAAATTCCCCCCCCCCCCCATCAATTATCACCTATTTTTCTCTTATTCCTGTGATCATCGGTTTATTTATGGCTCCAAAACTCCCTACCCGGTTTAAAGGTCAAAAGGGAGGAGTGTGGAGGGAGGAGAGAGAGAGAGAGACTAGCCCGCACTACCTCCAGTTTCGCTCGAGAGCTCGTGAAGGGATGGTTCAGTTTTGCTCTCTCTCAACTCCATGAATGAACCGCTCGGCAATATTTCGTGTTTGTCACCCCCCCAATACTATTCCCACTTGTTTATTGTTGTAACATGTAACTATCTTCATATTAAACATAAAATAGGCGCATTTTTTTTTGTTTTTTCTATGTGATTGAGGGAGGCAAAAGGCAGAACTGCCTATAGCAAGTGCCTCCCCCATAGTTGAAAGAGTGACAGGGCCAAAATCAAGGGACGTTCGAGCCAAAATGCCTGGACACACGTAGTTTGAAGCAATTTAAGTCATAGAAAGAGGGAAAGACTGATTCTGGGAGAGAGTTCCAGAGCTCAGCTGTTGAGTAGAAGAAAGTTTGAGAGTAACATTTCACTCTTGGGCTGGAGAGTTGCACAGAGTAGGGATGGGATTGAGTTGCAAGACGGGTACCATGTGCCCTACGTAAAGGAGATGGTATACACTGGGAAAGCTCTGAGGAACACTGATCATTATAGTAGCGATAGAATAGCGAGAGAGATGCAACATTGCGGCGGAGAGAGAGAGATTGCAGAGAGTTGGTGAGTGGACGGGAGTTACTGATACGAAAGGCCTTCCTTTCAACTTTGTCTAGGAGAGCGGTGCGAGAGGAACCTCCCTACACATGTGAACAATACTCAATACAAGGACGCACCTTGCCCCTGTACAGAGCAAGAAGCTGTGCAGGGGAAAAAAAAAACCCAAGGCGGTTGAGCACTCCCAGCTTTTGGGAGGCTGCCTTAGCAAAGACTGGTAATATGGTCCTTCCAACTGAGAGCAGAAGAAAAAGAGATACCAAGAATATTGAGAGAAGATGAAGGATTGATTTTTGTATTGTTGAAGAATAAGGGATTGTCCGCTGGGAGTTCCTTACGGGTAGATAGATGGAGAAATTGGGTTTTGGAAGCATGAAAGGTAACAAGGTTTTCTCTGCCCCAATTGGAGATAGTATTTAGATCAGAATTTAAGAGTTCTATGGCTTCAATACATTTGTCATTGAGGGATTGCTGGCTGGGGCGTTCTGAAAAACTAATGGAGTAGTGTAAGGTTGAGTCATCTGCGTATGAATGGATGGGAATTGAGGTACAGTTGAGGAGATTATTTATAAAAATTAGAAAGGGAATAGGAGATAGGACAGAGCCCTGAGGAACACCGGAGTTTATAGGGTGAGGAAGTGAACAATGGCCATCCACAACCGCGGCTATGGAACGGCCGGAAAGGAAATTAGAGACAAAGATACAGATGGAGGGATAGAAACCGAAGGAGGGTAGTTTAGAAATTAAAGATTTGTGCCAGACTCTATCGAAGGCTTTCGATATGTCTAGTGCAATAGAAAAAGTCTCACTGAATTCCCGAAAGGAGGATGACCAAAAGTTAGTAAGATATGAAAAAAGATCACCAGTAGAGCGACCCTTAACACCTAACGAGCGGCGTAGGCGGTAATTTATATGTACCGCCCAGCGGGGTGTTTTTACCCTAAATAGGGTTGTTTATGTGATCATTTTCATGCCTAAATAAGACCCAGAGCGTAAAACAAGTATCTATCCCTGAAAGGGCATGAACAGAGCTTTCCAATGACACCCCAACCATCCTTGTACGACCGATAGTTTTCTTGCAACGATCGCGCAACACGAGTGCAAAAACCATGTAATTAGGTACTTTCCCTACATAATTCCCTGTGTAGCGAGTGTGAGCGGGGAAGGAAAGGTGGTTTTCACTTCAGTTGGCCCACCGCGGTGGTGTGGGACGGTCATAGCCTTACTACGCTCCTCACACCGCTCAGCTCTCTCTCTCTGCAACATTACGTGCTGAAAATGGCACACGACATAAGTTGTGAACCGCCACTTAGTCCAAATTTCTTTCACACAACATAAGTTGCGTGCCGCCAATAAAGGGTTAAGGAAGCCATACTGGCGATCTGAGAGCTGATTATGAGAAGAGAAATGCTTAAGAAATTTGGAAGCAAGAATAGTTTCAAAAACTTTAGAAAGACAAGAGATGAGAGCAATTGGACGATAATTGGAGGGTTGAGAGCGGTCACCCTTCTTTGGGACAGGTTGAATGAGAGCAAACTTCCAGCATGAATAATTAACAACGATATTTATCGGATAATGACGTTTTTCGTTAGAAATTAATGCAATAGCTTCGCCCCTCACGACGTTTAACGAATCGGATAGGTTAAGGGAGCCCATCTCGATTGTTTTCTCTTTCTCTCCCTCTCTCTTTGGCTTGTATCCATTCGGCCCCATTCAGCCTACTGTTTTAAGACGTTTATCCCATCCAGGTGTCAATATTTTCCTGGCGAGCGGTAGCGAGCCAGCATATATATATTTTTGGTTTGACACCAAGATACATTTTTACATTTTTCGATAGAAAAATGTCTCCGGTGAAGCAGGATTTCTCCATACAAAGCTGGCGAGCGATAACCTGAATGGGAATAAACGTCTTAAAACAGTTGGCTGAATGGATACAAGCAAGGGAAAGAGAGAAAAGGAGAGAAAGATAAAAACAAAACGGTGACCCCCCTTAAACAATACGTGTACCGCTTGTCAGAATACAATGCCACTTTTAACCCCTTCTGTACCAGTGATGTTTTTTATAGTATACTCTGGCTATATTTAGACGAATTTGTGCAGTTTCTTAAGGATCTGCGTTAGTATAAAGGGTTAAGAGAGATAGTTCGAAACCTGTTAGTTGCTGGAGGCCCTTTTTAAGCGTAATATAACCGTCTAATAGTAGCCAGAATAAAGTTAAAAAGACGGCACCGGTACTGAACGCGTTAATGATTGCTATGTGGCTAGTGTACACCTATTAAAACCACTGTCGTTCCAGGAAAGATTCTGGGGTTATAGAGAGGCCGGTCACCGAATGATCCTGGGGTTATAGAGAGGCCGGTCACCGAATGATCCTGGCGTTATAGAGAGGCCGGTCACCGAATGATTCTGGGGTTATAGAGAGGCCGGTCACCGAATGATCCTGGCGTTATAGAGAGGCCGGTCACCGAATGATTCTGGGGTTATAGAGAGGCCGGTCACCGAATGATTCTGGGGTTATAGAGAGGCCGGTCACCGAATGATCCTGGCGTTATAGAGAGGCCGGTCACCGAATTATCCTGGCGTTATAGAGAGGCCGGTCACCGAATGATCCTGGCGTTATAGAGAGGCTGGTCACCAAATGATCCTGGCGTTAAAGAGAGGCCGGTCACAGAATGATCCTGGGGTTATAGAGAGGCCGGTCACTGAATGATCCTGGCGTTATAGAGAGGCTGGTCACCGAATGATCCTGGGGTTATAGAGAGGCTGGTCACCGAATGATCCTGGCGTTATAGAGAGGCTGGTCACCGAATGATCCTGGCGTTATAGAGAGGCCGGTCACCGAATGATCCTGGGGTTATAGAGAGGCTGGTCACCGAATGATCCTGGCGTTATAGAGAGGCTGGTCACCGAATGATCCTGGCGTTATAGAGAGGCCGGTCACCAAATGATCCTGGAGTTATAGAGAGGCCGGTCACCAAATGATCCTGGAGTTATAGAGAGACCGGTCACCAAATGATCCTGGTGTTATAGAGAGGCCGGTCACCAAATGATCCTGGAGTTATAGAGAGACCGGTCACCAAATGATCCTGGTGTTATAGAGAGGCCGGTCACCGAATGATCCTGGAGTTATAGAGAGACCGGTCACCAAATGATCCTGGAGTTATAGAGAGGCCGGTCACCGAATGATCCTGGGGTTATAGAGACACCGGTCGCCGAATGATCCTGGGTTTATAGAGAGTCCGGTCACCAAATGATCCTGGGGTTATAGAGAGACCGGTCACCGAATGATCCTGCGGTTATAGAGAGGCCGATCACCGAATGATCCTGGGGTTATAGAGAGGCCGGTCACCAAATGATCCTGTGGTTATAGAGAGACCGGTCACCGAATGATCCTGGGGATATAGAGAGACCGGTCACCGAATGATCCTGGGGATATAGAGAGACCGGTCACCAAATGATCCTGGGGTTATAGAGACACCGGTCACCAAATGATCCTGGGGTTATAGAGACACCGGTCACCGAATGATCCTGGGGTTATAGAGAGACCGGTCACCAAATGATCCTGGGGTTATAGAGAGACCGGTCACCAAATGATCCTGGGGTTATAGAGACACCGGTCACCGAATGATTCTGGGGTTATAGAGAGACCGGTCACCGAATGATCCTGGGGTTATAGAGAGTCCGGTCACTGAACGGAATGATCCTGGGGTTATAGAGAGTCCGGTCATCGAATGATCCTGGGGTTATAGAGAGTCCGGTCACTGAACGGAATGATCCTGGGGTTATAGAGAGACCGGTCACTGAACGGAATAATCCTGGGGTTATAGAGAGACCGGTCACCGAATGAAAACTGTGGCTCTTTGTTCACTGTCTACAATCGCACCCCAGATGTTCTCATGAGACTTGGGCACCGTATGCACTCGCTCATGGTCGGCTAGATAAAGGCGATATCACACGAGTGATTTTTCCGGCAATTTCTACGAGCAATTGTAGTCTGACAGCTTCAAAGTTTAAGTTCCGTAAAAATTTAACTATCAAACATAATCTACCTTCGATCTAGTGTCCGATGCCAATGCGAAAGAGCCTCAAACTAGTACGAGAAAAAACTTGCTCTTCGAAAATTGCCGAAAAATGCGCTCGTGTGACACCGCCTTAAAGTGCCCAACTCTAACACAATCATCTGGAGGAGTGAATGGGTTCCATTAGTGATCAGGCTATATTTATCTCAACCTGTTTGACATTATGGCAAGAAAACTGTTGTTCTTGAAACCACACTCTTTAATGTATAGTGTAGATTCAACTTTTTAAAAGAACGTATCCGACTCATGAATATTGAAATAATGGTGAATATAATACCATATGTCAATCCTCTATTATCAGTTTAAAGTTGCTATAGAAGGCACCATCTTACATTTCTAATGTCAATCCTAAAGTGGGTGCAGTGGCGCATTGTTTAGCGTATTAACTTCTTCATATTCTAGAAACCAATAAATCAAAAGATTATCCTTTGATAGTTCTAGATAAATCTTACTACTGTATGATGGCTATGTATTCATAAGATGACATGATGTATCTGAAAGTTAACAAAAAGGATGTAATTATTACTAGATGAAGGTAGGAGCGTGAACACATACAGATTATATGTGTTCTTAAAAAATAAAGGGTATGAGACTGATAACTCCTAAATATCTTAGTCTTTAATAGTATTTCAATGATTGATTGATTATTAGTAAGCCATTTACTATTGGTTTCTTCATACAGATTTCACCAATAATGTGGATGGAGCTGTAACTTCACTGGTGTCAGGACTGCTGCGAGGGAAAGATCTTCTGCTGGTCACTGAAGACATGCCGGCACAATTGAACCTGGACCAGGCCATGGTTGCTGCTGGAGCTTCCTTTACCCCCTTCATCCTTGCCACCCAACACTCCCTCCTTCACAACCAACAACCCCCACAACACACCAAGGGCAGTCTCCTCACAGCAATCATAATCTTCTACAATGATCCCACTTCCTTTTTCTTACTGGTGGAAAAAAAAAAACACTGGAACCCAAGATTTCTCATTCTCCTCTGCTACAATCCTAACATAAATACAACACTCATCTTGGCTTTTCCTGCCGTTCAGGGTTCAGAGTTTCTCTTAATGGTTGAACCAGCAATTCATGGTGGGCGTCAAAGTTTGCAGGCCTTTACTGCTGTTCCTTCACAAACTTTTTTTTTTATAAAAAGACCTCCGTCTACGTATTGTGAAAAACCTGTTATCCTCCGGCAAATTGTGGGGTTGAGTGAGTGAAGAGGGGGGGACAGTGAATGAAGGAGGATGCATGTTTTTCATAATACGTGTTGCTAGCCCCAAACGCGTGAGCAACTGTGGCTTTCAACCATCTGACACATCCCCTTTTATTAATGTGCATCACACATGTTACATACAAATAAGGTTTATGTTTTGGTTTACCCTACTGTGGAAAGACTACGGATACACCACTCCTGCCGGGGCCTCACGCAGTGGCATGACCTAGTCCTGTCGAACTGAGCTCATGACGCTGGTGGCATTGCCCCGGAGGATAGCCATCCCTAGTCTTTGCTTGAGCCAGAGGGTTTCCCGGGGTTCTCCTGAAACTTCTCTGATTTTACGGCCTATTTCATTCACCATCTTAAGGGTGGTGGGGCCGAAGACTCCTGAAGTTTCGAATGCCAGGGGCTCGAACTGATGAATTCTGGCGATGGCTTGATATTTTTCTCGCTTTTTATTTTCTGCTATCCGGGCGGCTTCACCTGCTTCGTCGGCGTTTCTGGCGGCGTTGGTTGTGGAGAAAGTGTCAACACATGTGGCATCCCACACGAGGCACCGGCCATTCTTGTAAGAGAAAGTGGTCATCCCATCTGGCTGTTTGCCGTCTTCTCTGTGAAGTCCATGTGGTTCGAGGATTGATGCACAGTTAGCACTCTGCAGGGCCCGTTTTATGACATCATTTAGTGCAGAGTGTCTTGGCAGGCGGCCTGTGTTGTAATTACATGACAAGGCATGGTGACCTTTAGCATCCATCCTCCCATCACACTTGCAAGTGTGTGGGTGACAAACTGCCGCACCCACTCTGAGCGCGATGGCGACCCGGAGCGCTTCAGCATCCAAGTGAGTTCCAAGAGGTGGGTTGGGGATGGCGTGTAACCACAAGCCACTCTCCGAACGGGCGGCTGCCTGGAGGCGTGCTTTTGCAACCTGGTCTGCATTGGTTAGGAGATTTTCTTGAGTTTTCTTCGCCGAGATGGTATCCCACGCTTTCTGCTTGCTCCTGGAGGTACCCTGAGGCTCCTCCTCTACTCCTGTACTTCCCTTCCAGGTGTTAATCGCTGCTGTTACGTCCCCATTAAGTGTCATTCCGGGTTTAGAATAAAGGATGGACAATACGAGGTCGTTGGTCGCGATGAGGGAAGAGATAAAGGCTGGGGAGGCAATATCCGAGGCTCTCCGTATGCCCAAGCCCCCGAGGCGGACAGGAAGGGTGGCTTGTGTCCAGGCCCGTTCTTTAAATTCCACGTTGGTGATGCTGGTCACTGCTTCTCGGATTATGCTGTCTAATTCTTGGAGGCCGCCATTGTTCGTGTAAGTCATCGATGTGCGCAGGAGGTATTGGAGTTTTGGGATGGAGAAACAGTTCTTGAGCAGGGCCAGAGCTGAGTGGGCATCGATGTGTATCAGGCGACTCACGAGACGTTGAAGCTCCTCCTTTTTAACTTGAAGTGCTGGTGGGATTGCTGCCAGAGTTAGTGGGGAACCTAATAGGGTTTTCTGGTGCTCCTGAAGGATCTTTACATCTGGCAATATGTTTCGGAACAGGGCCTGAGTCTCTTCTCCTTGTTCACGTGTGTGGTTGAGGAGAACAAGTTCACATTTGGTGTCATTTATCACTAGCCCGGCCTGGCCGAGGTCAGTTATGATGTTATTTAGGTCGGTTAGAACGTTCTCTACTGACCCACCCAAGGTTGCATCGTCCAGGTACCATACATTCAGCTCTGACCTTACTTTGTTAGCTGCTGCATCCACCCCTATTGAGAAAAGAGCAGGACCACCTGGATCTCCCTGCTGTAACCCGGTCTCTGATGGGATTACCGTCTCGGCAAAAATCAGGATTGAAGGTTTGGAATATGCCTGCCAAAGTAGGGGGTACAGAGTGGGGATGTGTTCTTGAGCTGCACGGAGGAAGATATCCCTGCGAATGCTGTTGAATGCGTTCCGCATGTCAATCTTTAGAAGCACTCGTTTTTCTTGGGCTTGGCTGAGGTAGGTGCGGGTTGCGTGTACAGCAGCTTCACACCCCCCTGGAGTTCCGAAACCTAGTTGAACTGGTCTTAAGTGTTGACCTAGGCCATTCGAGAGTGGTTTCAAACCCACCTTTGTGGCAAGGCGGCGGAAGGTGTTCCCTACTGCTATTGGGCGCACACCGCCATCTTTTTTTGCCAGTGCACAGAGTGATGCCCCAAAAAATAGGGGTGTGGCACAGTCGGGTACTTCCCCTCTTAAAACCATGTTGATGAATTTGGTGAGGGTTTCCAAGAGTGCCTCCCCAGCAGCTCCTGATCCCTGACCCAAGAGGCCTTTGAGGTGGGCGGGTCGGATACCATCTGGGCCCGCGGCTGAGCCTGCTGGGAATGAAGTCACTGCGGCGACCACCTGCTCCTTCGTGACAACTAAAGGTTGGCGCATCTGGTCATTTGGGGCAGGGGGGAGGTTTAGGTCCCTAGGTGTAGGTGGGTGCTTTTCTTGTAGGGCTTCAACAACTTCGGTGCCTTGACCAGCAAAACCTTCTGAAGAGGACAACAGTATGACGGCCCCTTTGATGTCACTATCCGCCAGCTTCGCAGCGACCCTCTTACGTAGCTGTTCAGCCTCTTCCTCTTCCTTCTCCTGGTGCTTCTGGGCCCTGTTTGGTTGCTGTTCGGGGGGTTCCACCAGTTTGTTTCCATCCATATACTGTGCTACTTGACGTTTCACTCTGGTGGCTAGTGAAACCTGAAGATGGTCTTGTATGTTGGTTCTGGGTGGTTTTCGGAGGGCCCTATAGGAGAAACCCAGGAGCCGTGCCCATGCGAGGGGTGTCTTGAGCTGTAGGGCCTGCTTTATGATGGTTGTAAGGGCCTCCGCCACTTGGATTCTGGCTCCTTTAGGTACCCGGGCAAGGACCTGGATCCGCGCTTTCCATTTGGTCACCAGTTGGGTCAAGTCGGCGACCGGTGTTGCCGGTGTTGCCCCGGTTGGCTCTGCAGTGGGCCCTGGGCATGCGAGACATTTCCAGTTTGGTTGTTCTCCTGATGTTTTCTTTGTCAGCTTAGCACAAGATAAATGAATAGATCTAAGACAGCCGGAACATTTTCGCGAATTCTTTCTTGCATTGGTTGTTCCGCACTTAAGACACTTAGTATCTGCTAGGCCATAGTCTTCCAAGATTATCCGTTCCTCTGCCTCTACCAAGCCGTCCTCCTGATCTTCCCGTGGTGCTTCCATCTCTACCATGTCTCCCTTGTTTCAGAAACCCCGGGAAATCTCTCCTGGCACATATCTAGATTATTGCTGTTGTTATTAATGTATAATTGGCTGGAGGCATAACAATTCACTTATCATAGTCGACCTTTCTGATGGGATATGTAAAAAAAAAAAAAAAAAAAAAAAAAAAAAAACCATCACATATCATAGTCAACCTTTCTGATGGGCAATTGGCCTGCTTCTCCTAAAGCTAAGTGGTTAAATGTATAAATCCTCGGCATTGGGCACCGGTACAACTAAAAGATCTAACTGATTGAAAGGAAGCACGCCAATTATATCCTATGATTACTTACACTGGCGACGCCACCCTGATGTTGAGTATTAATGAATGCTTAGGATATTAATAATGCTCTCAACATCAAGATAGGGAGAGAGCCAGAGAGTGAGCGAGAGCCAGGATCTGAGTGGGTAACCGGATCTAGGGCAGCAGTTATGGAAAAATTATTAAATTGTACAAAATGTTAAGAGAGAGAGAGAGAGAGAGAGAGAGCAGGGGCGGGGGCGAGGGAGAAAGAAAGCGAGCTGGAGAGGGGGCTGGCCTGCTTGGGTATGAAAGATGTTAGAGGAAAACAAATAACTAAAATGATAAAAAGCGATCTGAAGTTATAGATAACCTAATGGCAATGAGGCGGTTAAGTGCGGTGATTGAAAGTGGATGGAAAGATGTTAAGGATAAAAAGGAGAGAGAGAGAGAGAGAGAGAGAGAGAGAGAGAGAGAGAGAATGAGAGAGATAAATGAAAATGGACCTTGTAGCAAGTATTTCCTAAATGGTTAGAGAGAGGGAAATGAAAATGGACCTTATAGCGAATACTTCATAAAGGTTAGAATTGTTTGAGAAGTTGAAGGACCGAGGGTCAGGTCCTTGGGGTAGATGGAAGATGAGGCCTATGGTGGGGAACCATAAGGGTGAAACTGCCTGCCCTATAAACGGTCACCTCACTCACCTTGTGGTCACTGCTGGAGGTTTATGGTGCCTGGGCAGGGCTGGACTAGTGCCTGACGGTTCCTTGTCCCCTCACTGATACTGGTAATAACACTCTCAAGATTAAACTAAATATGCTTTGTGGGCGATGTTTAAACAAGAAACCAGTTCTGTTTACTATGTGCCGAAACACCGTATCATCGCCGATCTTCTGATACGTATATGGGTCACTCAGTCCCACGATACCCCTCCGAAAATCCCCTCTTTTGAGGAGCTCAACTGACCCGTGTGCTCTCACTGTGCTCTCACTCACTCCAATTCCAATTCCAACTTGTATTGGAATTCACTCCCTTGCAAAATCTTCACTGGGAATGTTTAATCCCAACAAGTTTATAAGTCGACAGTCTCTCTTCCCCCCAAGATTTACGAACTTTCATGGAGTAATCTTAAAAGTGCCCATGTTTTCTCAATGTTACAATTACCCATTTGTATACCAAAATGAAGGTGGAAAGTGCATTGGAGTAAGTTTAGATGCTTTTGAGGTAATGGCAGATAAACTAAACGTTGGTTTTCAATATGACTTGCTTTCTTTTGATGACATTGGATGGACAGTCAAAGAAAATGGAACATGGAAAGGTATATTAGGTTAAATGAAAGACAAAACCAAGCTGTGGTAACTACAGCAATACAAATAATTAGTGATACTTGGGCTGACTTTGACACAGTGTATCCATTTTGGGAGGGAGGGTTCTCATTTATACTCAGAGTACCTCAGCCATCGGCCAAGTGGCGGAACATACTGTACCCCTTCTCTATGGTGGTGTGGGGAGGCGTTCTGGCTACCATGTTGTTCGTGTCTTGCTTCGTGGCCATACTGGCTCACCGCATCTACCACATTAATGATCCTTTCGGCATTGGACTAAAGGTAAGAACCTTTTATTCACAGCACAATGAGTAATCAAAATTACGAGTTTTATCAGAGTAAACAACATAAAATGATTATACATCATGCATATATTGCATAAGCCAGGGAAATTACCTGTTTATAATATTTATCATGGTAATAGGTTGAAATAATTCAAAAGAAGGGCCTGAAATAGGTGTATGTGGCTTATTATTATCTATTAAAATGCAATAGTATACCAGCATCAGGCTGTAGATATAATATCCCATTTCTTTTAATTCATCTTTGCTCATTGTAGAAAGAATCTAGGTTTTATTTTGAACTAGGTTTAATCTTGAACAGATTGTCCCCTCCAAATTGGTTATCGTGTTGCGTTTTCGGTCACTGCAATGGAGGCTTTTTTGTGCAGTTCGATCAGAGGAAGTGCTCAAATAAATCTACTTCGAGATAAGAAAATATGATATTTACATGTTCTTTTATCAAAGAAGCAATCCACTGTGGTGAAACAGCAATATTATATTTTTCTTTCTTCCCAACCAGTCTCCCTCTTATGTATTAATCTTCTTTATCCTTCCTCCCCTTTCCCTATCTCCCTTCCTCCCACACATTTATTCTATATCCATATTGTTTTCACCAACATCCTTCCTTCCTCCCAACTTACAATAGACACCAACAAACCGCCGCAACCACACCGTGACCCACCTGCCTGGCAATATTCCCATGGTCGGCGTTGCAGTGTTGCCTCGTTAACTTGTAGACTAAATGTATGGTCTAAGCACGCTGGCTATAGCCTCTATACATGCATCGGCAACATCCATTACACTATGCCCGTAGCCCAAATTTTCCGCCGAACTGAATTCATTTGCGCACGAAGCTAGGTGTGTAAATTCAAAAACACCTGACGCTCAATGCTCAAAACGTGAGGTACATAAAATGTATGCATTTGATGCTGTACAGGTTAAGGTACTTACATAGGTATAGTTTTTGCTCAATAATTAATTCTCTATCCAGGAACTGCATATTACACAAAGACATGCAAAAACCTGATATTCAATACCCTTATTCTACGCATCCCTTTGGCAATGCACATTGTGTAATAATTAATGGATATTGCATTACAGTGGATAATTGGGAATGAGTTGAAGTAAGCAAATAATGTAATCAATCTACTTACATCATTAGGTGGCCTGTGGTCTGTTTAATCAGCCAATGGACGATCACAAATTGAAGATGAGTTGGTCACGAGTGGTGTTGGTGATCTGGTGGTTCACGGTGGACCTTTTGGCTGCTGGCTACACCAGTAACCTTGTGGCTGTCCTCACCATGCCAGTTATTCCCAGCCGCTTCCACACTGTCAAGGAACTGGCAGACTCATGACAAAGGTGAATACTGTAATATACTAAACTAATATACGAGTGACAGTGACTTCTCTTCTGGCCCCAGCATACCAATGGGTAACTTTAAAACATTTGAGCAATATTGTAGAAGTAACCCATAATAAATTCATACTAACAGGTACAGCCGGGATATATAATATCTGTATCATTGGTAATACACAATTACATTTGTTATAGCATTGAACTACAGTAGTTAGCTTTTGTTAGGAACGATCTTTCCCCTGCGTCAACCTCATCCCCTGAGACCTGTAGTGATTGTCCTCCAGCATACCTAAACACCATAATACATTTTAATTTAGACTTGTAGACTCTTACATTCTGTTAGCAGGATCTATAAAGAGATAGAGACAAATGTGGCTGTTTCTAAGTTCCCGTTAACTCCATTTGGCTTTGTTGGCTTGGGCACTTTTCATACAATAGTTCCTTTTACCAGATCAATGATAATACTTAGTTGTGGCCAGTGGTTGAGGGAAGGCATAGTGATGCAGTATATCTCTTACGGTCGGCACAGTTCCGTAATAATGTAGTAACTGTACGTGTACTAGTGAATTTCAGTTTAAATTTGTATGTCAAAACCATGGGACCTTTTTAATATAAACACCCTCAGCGTCAATAAATAATAAATATTCTATTATGTCTAAATATTGCGAAGATACTGAATGCAAAGAAGCAAAACTATAAGCACCACATAAGTGTTTACAAGGTCCTTACAAGAACTTACAAGGACATGTAAGGTATAGGTAGCGCCAACGAACTTGATAATAATCTCGATCCCTGACCTCTCTGTAACTCAAAAGGGCCTAGATCTAACTGGCTGTAAATATCCACACTCATTTCCTGGTGGTCTCTTCCCAGATTATAGAAACGAGTTATGAGAAGTTAAGGGGTCAAGATTATTGTCAAGTTCGTTGGCGCTACCTTTAATGATCAATTGTCCCCACGGAACTCATGAATGGCCTGTAGGTGGCAAGTCTTGTTCAACGTTATGTTGTGCTCACGTCACCCAAGTAATTGTGAGGAACAACTGTTTATATAATTTTCCAATGATACCAGATGCTTATTTTCTTATTTCCATGGACAGTTCTAGATATTTGATATATAGACACCCTTTCCAAAAAGTCAAGATACGTTTTACCTTGCCATTCACAAGTATGGGAAGCAGTGGTGTAGCGAAAGGGGGTGAAGGGGAGATTCAGCAAAAATACTATATTTTTTGTTTTTTGTATTTGTTTTCTATATTCTAACTTACTTCCTCTCGGGCATAGGCTGAGAGCCTTAACATTCACCGCTTTACAATGAACAGTGAAGTCCGTGAGGACTTGTTCCAGTCTAGGGAGTGAGACATGTGAAGCACGTAGAGTACAACGAGCACCTGCCATCTTGCCTTCACATGAGGCACGGTGCTCACTCATGGCCCGAAACGACCCCCTCTCTGAAGCCACCTCGTTCCTATGCTTCACTGTCTCACCCCTTACACTCGGACTCTCACACTTACACACACACAACGCCACCTGTTGAGCAGATAACTCACCAGGCATTGTACCCCTATAGCATATTTTGAATATGGGAATACTCATACAGTGCTATTTAATCAGGGAACAATGAGGGTATTTTATTGACGTTTCGGTGGGCTTGTGGTAATGCACTGATACTAGGTACAGCACAAATTCCATCCCAATAATATCTTCCCATTGATACATCGGGATTTGAACCCGGGACCTTTGGATTACCAGGCCAGTGGCAAGACCACTCCACCACACCTCCCCTAATTATAATTATAATTATGTATAATTATGTATGATAAGTGAAAATGATAATAGTGAGTATTAAGAGAATCACCAGAGTCGTAATAAAAATCATCTTTATTTTCATAATTTGTCCTTCATAGTAAACGTTTAAAAATTGTATTATGTCATCATTAGTATTGTATGTGAAAACAAAATTACAATATTACATTGCATAAAGCTAAACATTGGAATAACTTACAAATAATTAAAGCTATTACGTAATCTTAAACACAAAATATCTAGATCAGACAGAACTATACAATAAAATAAAATAATGCAAAATGTTATAATACTATTAATTATAGCTTAGTGGGATATAAGCGTTCGGGAACAAGGTACAGTCACTCAATTAACGATCCATATAGCTTCGATGATATATAAGAACTATTAAACTGGGTAATTTTTTAATTATGATAGGAAGTAACATAATTATATACTCTATGAAACTATTTAATTTGTAGGAGACCCAACGTAGCCATTTAAATGAGACAAAATTAAAAATATAGTAGTGAAATCAAATCAAAGTATAGTACACAGTCAAAGTTCCTGCCCAGAATATGAGATGTCTACGTTTCCTTGAAACATAGCAATCTACTTACATAATAGCCTATAACTAAATATTTATTACAAAGGATCTAGACACAACCAAACTCTGTAATGATCTTACTTTCCCAATTGCCCATTGTATCCTTTGCATATAGTTCATGGAACGTAATAAGAAACCCTTCTTGTAACATATATGCATCAAAGATGTTCCTGTTTTTTAACCCCTAACTAGCGGCCCACAACATAAGTCGAGTATAATAAATTTGGACTATCTGGCGGCGCGCGACATAGGTCGTGTGGCAATTTCAGCACGTAATGTTGCTGAGAGAGCGAGACAAGTGGTGGCAGGAGAGTAGCGAGCGTATGACTGCTCCAGACCACCGCGGCGAACCTACTGACACGAATCCCACCTCCTCCCTCCCTCTCTCACTCGCTACATACTGAATTGTATGGGGAAAGTACCGAATTACATGCTTTTTGCACTCGTGTTGCGCGGTTGTTGCAAGAAAACTAGCCGTCATAAAAGGATCGTTGTGGTGTCATTGGAAAGCTCTGTTTATGCCCTTTCAGGGATAGATACTTGTTTTACGTTCTGGGTCTTATTTAGGTATGAAAACGATCACGTAAACAGCCCTATTTTGGCTAAAAATACTCCGCTGGTGGCTACATATTATTTACCGCCTAGCCCGCCAATAAGGTGTTGAACCCTATACTAAGGAAAATATAGATTCTCCCTCCTCGGGCATTTTCAGGATTTATGCCTTTTTGTAACTTGTTCTCCTCCCTATAGAATAGGTTAGTGAAGAAAACAAAACGTGTGAGAAACTACCTGATTTTTCCTGTGTGTAAACACCTAGACCTTATCCCCAGCTAGTCTCTGACCTCGACAGTGACAAGAGAAATTGAGCCATTTTGGCATTAGACTTGCCGAGCTGAGACCAGTGGTGTTCAGACAGCTTAAGTGCGTGGTCAACTTCGCCCTCGTTCTGAAGAAACTTTCAATTAGATTTTAATATTTCCTTATTACATACTGTATGTTTACATTTCTCATACCAGAAACATGAGCAGGCTATGGCGGGGACTTGACTGGGATCAACAAATCCACTGGATGCTCCAGGAAATGGGCCGAGTAATCAGACGAGGTCAATTGGCGTGCGACGATACCAGTGTTTCAATTGAGACTTTGTGCGGGATGATTGCTAGTAGTCAGTGCATCTTCTAGGTACCACCACATGTCTCGCAAGATCCTAGCTTTCAGCAGAAAAAAAATAAATGTTTGAGGACGTTCCCCATGGTGCCTTAAAAAAAATGTCAGAGGACGTTTCCTGAGGAGTAGGAGTTTAACACGGCAGCTGCGACATGCCTTCCCTAAGGTTTTCTTGAGAAACGGCGACATGCCATCCAGAAGCGAGATTTTCAGTCATGTACAAAAAACATGGCAAAAGTCTTTGGCAACTGCAAATTGGATTGGGAATAGGCCTACATGGCAATTGTTGATACCAAACATCATACTACACTTACACTTTAAACACATAGACACTCAAACTCACACACATTTATATCATGGAGTTGATAACCGGGCTCTGAGACCGTTCCTCAACCCCAGGTATATTCCATATATTATATGTCTATGATACCTGTAAGAGGAAACAAGTGGAGGTGCCCTAGAATGCGCATTACTCTTGCAAGCACCAATCAATAGCAGTAGGAGGAAAGGAGGAAGAATTCCACCGTCAGTCCCACCAGTTAATTCCGACTCGTTTATACCTTACATTATGGCTGTATGTGCTTTATTCTTACTTTATTCTTACCTAATTTCAGGGACTTAATTTTTCACATATGCCTTGTGGTGGAATAATATTGCTTGATAAAGAAGATGTGAAATTTAATACGTAATCACTCCCCTCCCTCCATCTTCCTCCTCCTGCGCATAAGCCAGTTGACAGGGATGCGTGGGGGTGCCTATTCTTTCAAAACGTGTAACTCCCGACCATGACCCCAACACACCCACATCATTTGTGTGCAAAAAACCATCACATTGGGATGTATGAGTGTGATACCAACACGCTGATGTACTGTATATTACATTATGTTTTGCAAGGGTCGGCTACTCGCTCAATCTTTTGCACCACGGCGGGCTATTCGAATCAAGATCGCCTATACTTCCCGGGATAATAGAAGTGCATGCATGTGTGTGAGTGTGGATTTAATCTTTATATTATATTATATTTAAATGATTACCGACAATTAATTTATCTTTCATAAAATATCTCTATTTCTTCATCAGACCTTGTTATGGTGACCTTGGGGACTTTTTGCCTGGGGCATTCATGACCAGCAATAATCCAACCCGGGTCAAAATTGGGAAGTCTCTTCACCTGGAGCCCCTGACCCCAGCATGGGACCCTTACAGAGCCATGATGCCTATGATGCATGACGGAACCTGCGCAAAAATAAATATAAAGCACTATCTCCAAGCTTTTCAAAACATGAAGATTTTGAAGAGTAACACCTACATTCTGAATGATCCTGTAAGTATTGCTATTAATTTTGTAATAGATGTATTAGATATTATACCACAATTCATTACTTGTTCAGAGTATTATATTATGGAACCCAGAGAGATTTTTTTTTTCTATACGTATGTAGGAGACAAAAGGCATGATGCCTGTAACGAGAGTCTCCCCCAAAGCCAAAGGATTGACAGAGCCAAATTCAAGGGAAGTTGGAGTCAAAATGGCTGGACGTATGAAGCTTAAGGCAGTCTAAGTCATAGGATGAAGGAAAGATTGCATGAGGGAGAGAGTTCCAGAGTTCAAATGTTGAGTAGAAGAAAGGCTGAGAAAATTTGCTAATTCTTGGATTGGAGAGCTGGACAGAATAGGAGTAATAATAATAATAATAATAATCGTCTGGTTACTTATATAGCGCCCGTTCTCCTCCTTCGAGGATTCACAAACGCTTGGCTTTCTTTAGTCTACCAGATACCATTACCCATCCCCATTTCTCATGGGGAGATGGTAACTGCCGGCTATATCCCAGAAAAACATTTCAATCTGAGCGGGGATTGAACGCTAGACCTTCAAGATGGGATTCAGGCACGCTATCAACTGAGCAAGCCGGACGGCTGTGTTAACGGCTGTGAGTAGGACTGTGTTAAAAGGCGTGCACCTCGCACTCGCCACAAGGGAGGGGGTATACACTGAAAGAGCTTTGAAGAACGTTGATTGTTGTAATAGCGATACAAGAGTGAAAGAGATGCAACATTGCAGCGTGTACAAAGGAGTACAAAGGAAATTAAGCAACAGCAGGTCTAGTGACCCCTCTAGGCTGCTTGTCCTCCAAAACACAGGATCAAGTGTCCAAACAGTGTTTTAGAGTATGTAAGGAAAAATTGGAAAGTGAACTACTGCCCTGGAACTAATGTCCATGGCAGGATTAGGAAGTTAGTAGGGGACAGATGGTTAGTAACATAACAGTTAGAAAGAGATTGTAGAGAATAAGTAATAGGAAGTGAGTTGATGAGGCGGAATACTTTTGATTCTACTTTTTCGAGAAGTGCGGTATGGGTGGAGTCTCCCCACACATGCAAACAACACTCAATACAGGGGCGCACTGTACCCCGATACAGAGCAAGAAGCTGTGTGGGGGTGAAGAAACCACTAAGACGGTTGAGCACACCTATATTCTAGGAAACTGTTTTAGGAAGAATGGTAATATGATCTTTTCAAGAAAGGTCAGATGAAAAAGAAAAATCTGGAATATTGAGAGAAGATGAAGGGTTGAGCTGTGTATTGTTGAAGAAGAGTTGATAGTCTCATGGAAGATTGTGATGGAAAGATGAGGGAGAAACTGGGCTTTGAAGGTGTTGAAAGTAACAAGATTTGTTCTGCCCCAATCAGAAATAATAGATAGATCAGAAGATGGGCGTTCTATAGACCTGTCACGTTTGTTTTGGAGTGCTTGCATGATGGGTTGTCATGAAAAACTGGTTGAATAGTGTAATGTAGAGTTGTCAGCATATAAGTGGATAGGACTAGAGGTACAGTTGAGTAGATCATTAATGAATATTAGAAAGAGAATTCGAGACAGGACAGAACCCTGACGAACTCCGGAGTTGATAGGTTGAGGAAGTGAGCGATGACCACCCACAACTGCAACTATGGAGCGGTCTGAAATTAAATTAGAGGCACAGGCACAGATAGAGCGCTAGAAACCGAAGGAGGGTAGTTTGGAAATTAGACATCTTTTCCAGACCCTATCGAAGGCTTCCAATGTGTCTAGCGCAATAGAAAAAGTCTCACCAAAGTCTGGAAAGGAGGATGACCAAGAGTTGGTAAGATATGCAAGAAGATCACCAGTAGAGCGGTTCACCGTATTGGCGTAAACCGTACTGGCGGTCTGAAAGTAGATCAATGCTTGAGAACATTTTGAGATAAGAATTGTTTCAAAATGTTTAGAGATGCAAGATATGAGAGCAATTGACGATAGGTGGAGGGCATGTCAAGTTGAAGCATGCCATGTTATTGTATTATATATACGTTATACGTTAAAATATCAGTTAATTAAAAAGATTCGGCAACTTTTTCTTTTTTCAGTAATGGTCTATTTCCCCGTTTTTGTTGAAAGTGTCATGAATCCATATAACGGGAGGTATTTGAATGTGATTTAATGATTTTATAGTCGGCAATTACTTTATTTCTTGTGCTGCCAGGTTTTTCTCTTAAAATGTAATTAATCTATCTATCTATCTATTGCTTGACGCCGTGATCCCCGAAGGGGTGGCCACGAACGAACCGCCCCCATGCACCTTTGTCCCCAGTCAGTCGACTCCCCTGCCCCCAACCAGCACCGCCTTCGTTCATGTACTTCCTCACTCCATCCTTCCACCTCTCATTCGGTCTACCTCTCCCTCTCTGTCCCTCCACCTCGCTTATAATAAATTCATTGCATAATACAGGGTATGTTCATAAGATAACTGAAGCAAAGTTTTATGTATGTGGAGTAAGCCAAACCCACCTTCTTGGTTAGGTAATATATCACAGTGGTCTCGATCACATGATCTATACCCTGTTCCAAGTAAGTAGGCCAAAAATCTTGAACATTAACCTCTATAACTCAAAAAGGACTCCAATAATAAAGCTAATATTTCGACCATTTGGGAAGGGTCAACCAGGGAATAAGTGTAGAAATTTACAGCCCATTTTTTCTATTTAATTTTGAGTTACAGAGGTTTAGAACTCACGATCTCCGGACTACCTATTTGGAACAGGGTAGTGATGTCAGGAATGGAAATACGCACCCTTTTGAGGACTAGCCCCACAGGAATGCAACCTTATACACCTGACTGAAGATACGTTGAGTGCTCAAGGATATTCTGATGCTTAAGGGGAGATGGATCGTGTTTTTAGGTCCCCTTTCTCCCTCTTGTTTAGCCCTATTAGTTTTTAAATTTTAAGACGTTTACCCCATAGTTTGTCGATTATAAGACCCATCGCCTCATTTCTTTGTCAATATTAAGACCTTTCGTGCTAGTTAGGTGTCGATTTTATTCCTAGTGAACGATAGTGAGCCTGTAACTTTGAAAGAACAGGGTACATTTTTACCTGAAAAATATACAAATTAGTCCAGAAGGTCGTCTACTGAATGTTTTTTTTAAAGTTTGATGGAGGTCTAGGGAGGAAACTAAAACAATATACATACCGGTATATACAGTTATATATATATATATATATATATATATACCAGTATTATAATATACTGTATATATATGCATATATATAATATTATATATATATATATATATATATAATATATATATATATATATATATATATATATATATATATATATATATATATTGTTACGTATCTTGATCCTCAAGTGGTTAACTTGATGAATCTAGATAGCACAGAGATATATATTAAGGTATCAGTCAGGTGAAGGCAAAACAAAAGTAAAATCTAATAAAATAATTTCCTGTTGTTGCTTCCTTTCCTTTTGGATCTTAGGACTTAGTATCCTTTATTGACTGATACTCTTTAATTATGAAAAATACTGAAACTAATTAAAGTCATGTAGTATTTATAAAGAATTATTATTTAACCGAAGCTTAGTAGGCTATGGTTATGAACCGAAGAAGTTATATCTAAAGAAGGACTATTAATTCTATAAAAAGTCTTGAAAGATAAATATTAAAGTAAGAATATTTCTGTCTCTTACCCTTTTTTACAATGAATAGATAGTTTTCTTCTATGTCCTTTTATTTATATTTAATGTAATTATTCTTGGTTCTTGTCTTACGTTAATAGGATTATATTATTATTATCATCAGGAGTAATATCAAAGTCACATAAAAAGTTAGATATATATTTAATAATTAGTTAAATGTATTTCTTAACCACGTAACATTGAGGTTTGATTATGAGTACATTAAGTTACAGGATCGCTTCATAGATTCGATTCAGGTCTCACTCAAATAATATGAAAAGCAAAATATAATATTTTGAAGCAAAACAATTTTCTTCAGCTTAGGAAATCACTAGAAGTAATATTAACACAGCCATGTTAGTCTAAGGCGATATTACTAATACGAGACAATAGCATCACCGTACTAAGCACCGTTAAGCAATGTAAGTTTAATTAAAAGAAAATGAAAGAACTCGTAAGTATTAATATAAAACAATGGTATTAGTTTCATCATAACCCAATTACTTAAAGAGTTGCTTTAGTCCACAAGTTAGTCAACTAAAATAGTTAAGTACATAATAATAGCGTTAACGTTAAATCCCAATCAAATAGTTACGTACATAATAGTAGCGTTAACGTTAATTCGCAATCAAATAGTTAAACACATAATAGTAGCGTTCACGTTAATTCCCAATCACATATCTCACTAACCAACATAACGTAAGTGTTTACACCGAACACACTTAACACACATTTATATAATCTGACTGACAGTCACAATCCCATTATAATACTTCACCCCGTCTTCCTCCAGCTGCAAGTTCACCTTCCCCAACTCCAAATGAGACTGATTTGAATGCCCACAACTCGGGTCTTATATACCAAACAATGATGGTGTAGGAACGAATCAGGAGGCGGGGGTGATTCCTGCACCAATCATAGCTCCTCGAGTCGCATAACAGGTGCCTGGTCCACTCACAGCTCCTGGCGTCGATCATACGTCATAGCATCGGTCATCGAGGTAGTTTGCAAGGGTCCCCTATGACGCACGCAGGTGTGAAGGCTAGTTTGCTGGTATGGGGCGAGCTGGTTTGCCCACTCGCTCGTTCGCTCGCTAGTCTGCTTCACCGTTTGGGTAGTTTGGCTCCTTCAACTCTAATTCTAACTCTTAAATTAACATACAGGGCTCCGTATGTCAGACCTCCCCCCTAGAAAAGAGTTTAAGGAGTATAGTACATAATATTAAACATAATACATAAATAGATTCACCACCAGATTGGCAACAGCAAGATTATAATGAAGATATAATAAGGATATCACCCAAAGTAGGCAACGTCTCCAGGTACCACATCAGAACATAGCCGGAACGTAGCTGGAGCGTTATTCGAACTGCAAGGCATCTCACAGCTGAAGGCTTGACAGCGCACTACTAAAGCATAATATTTACCTCGCTACAAGGGAGAGCTAATTGCCAAAATCCTCTCATTAAATTAAACTTACTGCTGTATGAGGCCAAACTGGTAAATGCAATCTTTGATCCGTGGCAGTGGGTAGGTATCGTTCTTTGTGACAGCATTGACTTGCCTATAGTCCATACATAACCTATGGCTCCCGTCTGGCTTTGGCACAAGTATGACTGGACTACTCCACTGGCTTAAGGCCCTAGTGATCAGTTCATTAGACAACATAAAGTCAAGCTCGACCTGCAGTATACTCCTGCGTTGTGGCGAGACACGGTAGGGGGATAGTTTAATGGGAGTTGCATCCCCTACGTCGACGTCGTGCACGGCCAAAGAAGTGAGCCCTGGAGTATCACGGAACACACTGGGAGACTGAGATAAAACAGAGATTAGTTGGTTCGCTTGATCAGAGGGAAGATGACATAGTTTAGATGGTAATTCCCTCAAAGCCACTGAATTATACTGAAAGTTGGATAGGCTACATGACAAGTCAAAGTCTGCATGGATACCTTCAGGCTCTGGAACAGTCTGTTGCGGGTCAGTAAGAGAACTGAAGACTTCGTCCGCACCAGGCTGTTCACAGGTCCTGACATTCACTGCCACAGTGGGAGAATCTGGAGGAGAGGAATCAGGGGACCTATGGTAGGGCTTCAACATATTTATATGGAATACTTGCGTGGGCTTTCTCCTGTCTGGGGTAGTTACTAGATAATCGGTAATGCTCACCCTCCGAATGATCTTATATGGGCCCCTGAACTTGGCAGATAATGGTTGGCCAAAAAGGGGGAGCAGGACCAAAACCTCATCACCGGGCTTAAACTCCCTCTCACAGGCTTTTCTGTCATACCATTTCTTCATGGAGCTTTTAGCCACTGTCAAGTTTTGAGCGGCAAACTCACATGAGGATCTCAGCCGGGTTTTGAAATCTGAAACATACTTGAGGTTTTGGTTCCCCTCCTGGCCAACTAGGCTATCCTGCAATAGTTGCAAAGGACCTCTTACCTGGTGACCGAAAACTAGCTCATTAGGGGAAAAACCCAGGGATTCAGTTGGAACCTCACGAGTAGCAAATAAAAGAAAAGGTACCCCCTTATCCCACTCAACTCCGGTCTCTGTACAATACTTACGTAACATTCCCTTTAATGTCTGATGATATCGTTCGAGAACCCCTGGACTCTCTGGGTGGTAGGTGCTAGACTTAACATGCTCGATACCCAACTCCTTCAGGGACTGCTGGAAAATGTTAGAGGTAAAATTAGTTCCTTGATCACTTTGCACCTCATGGGGGAAACCCATTCTGGTGAAGAATTTGAGCAGTTCCTTGATGACAGTTGGAGCAGAGGTAGTCCTTAAGGGTATAGCCTCTGGGTAGCGAGTTGCCATGTCCATGATAGTTAATAAATACATGTTACCTTGGGAAGTCTTAGGCAATGGGCCTACAATGTCCACTACCACCCGAGTAAAAGGATTCTCGAAAACGGGCAAGGGCACCAGAGGATGTACAGGCACCTTCTGATTGGGTTTTCCTGTCATCTGGCAAGTGTGACACACTCTACAAAACTCCACTACATCTGCACGCATTCCTGGCCAGTAAAAGTGGGCTTTGATTCTGTCTAGAGTTTTTCTCACACCTAGGTGTCCTGCCAATGGTGTACAATGTGCCATTTCCATGATATCTCTACGACAAGGTTTGGGGACTACTACTTGATGGACGTCCCAAGCCCCGTCATCGATTGGTCTGTGTGGCGGTCTCCATCTACGCCACAATACTCCTCCTTTGAGGTAGAAACATTCACCACCCTCCTTCTCACATTCCTCTTCACTCACGGACCTGGCAGCTAACTCCTTGCATTCACTATCATCTCTCTGTAGCTCTACCAGGCCACTAGGACAATTTGGAGGGGTTTCATGGTCATCGTTAGGGTCAAGATGAGCCATAAAGGTGTCAGATAAATCCACCTCCTTCACATCATCAGGCACAGTTGGAGCGTCATTCACACTCTCATCATCCCTTTCATCAACTCTTACATTCGGTACATTTCTGTCTGAGGGAACTGCTACTTGAGACATTGAACGTGTGACAGCACACACAGGGAAAACAGTTGGCAACTCCTTGTCGAGCTCACCGGTTAGTGGCTCGTTAACAGGGGAAAGTGACAAAATGGGGTCTGGTCGGATCTTCTCACCTGCTACATCATTCCCCAAAAGGAGTGTTACCCCAGGCACAGGGATATCTTGGGACCTACACAAAGCTATGGTGGCCTCACCCTGTAGTAACTCGCATTCAATTTCGCCTTTTACCAAGTATGCATAAAACTGGCCTCCAGCACCTCTCATTACAACTGGTTCGCCAGGTGGGCACTCAGTGTAAGGATTCACCATGAGGGTGCTAGTAGAACCTGTGTCTCTCAGAATTTTTACCTCATGCATACAACCATTTAATCTCACGTTGCCAGATGAAATAAAGGGACGGTAACTGTCCTGCACTGATGGTGAAATTATTATTGGCTTAACCCTAGTGGGTTGCACCACACATGCTACTACACCCCTGTCTAGATGATTTACGTTAGCTGCTAGGTACTCCTTCTGTCGGGAGTCCTGCATTAAAGGAACTTTTGGTGCTAGGTACTCCTTCTGTCGGGAGTCCTGCATTAAAGGAACTTCTGGTGCTAGGTACTCCTTCTGTCGGGAGCCCTGCATTAAAGGCACACATGGAATTTGAGATACGGCGGCAACTGTCTGCCCCGATCTCTCGGTTTTTTCCTTGGCCCAGCACTGATAAGCTAGGTGGCCTCTCATGCCACAAAAAGTACATACTTTAGGGGATACGGGAACGTTCCCTCTTTGAGCATTACTATTAGTTTGGGGCCCACCTCTGTTACCATTGCCCTGAGTCGCATTTTTAGTTGGGGGAACAATTCTATCTTGGCTAGCTGGGGAAGACGTTATAGGCTTGTGACTGGGTCTGTCAGATTTGTGATTGGGATACTTAAAATTAGAACTAGAATTATCGTAGGGCTTCTTTCCACGAAATTTGTTGTTGAGCACGTATGTGTCAGCCATGTCAGCGGCGTCGGCAAGACAATCTACCTTTTTCCCCTTTAAATGATAGGATACAGAAGAATCAATTTTCCATAGGAAATTTTCTAACAGGACCAACTCCTTCAGATCGTTGTAGCTTGTGACTTTCTTACTCTTGACCCAATGATTGAAAGTTTTAGTCATGGTCCTGGCAAATACCTTATGGGTTTCTTCTTTCTTCTGGTTTTTACGGAAAGATTGCCTGTAAGCCTCAGGCTGCAATTGATAGGTTTTTAGGATAGCTTCTTTGAGATTGTCATAATCCTGCCTAACTTCTGCTACTTCTGACAAATACGTGGCTCGAGCCTGCCCTGTCAAAACAGTTTGTAACATAAAAGGCCATTGATCTCTTGTCCACTTCATACCTCCAGCAACTTCCCCAAACAAAACAAAGAAATCCTCCACATTATCCTCAGTGAAAGGTGGAATGACACTAGTCATAGTCAATCCAAGAGGGGGAGCAATTACGGGAGCATTTGTATTGACATTTAGTTGAGCCGTACGATATTGATATTCACATTGTTCGGTCGTTGCTCTGGCTTTTATGCTGGCTTCTTCGGTATTTATTCTGGCTAGTTCTATCTTTAGTCTGGCTTGTTCTAGTTCGAATAATTGATCAACGGTAAAACCAGGTGGCAATTGTTCATCAAGTTGGCTAGGTTTACTAGGGATCCCACCAACTGCTCCGTCTCCCTCCCCGCCTTCTACAGGGAACAGGTGGGTTTTTATGGTCTGAGCCACCTCTACTTTAGACATGTTTGTGACAGTTAATTGGAGATATGAGGCAAGCACTTTCAGTTCCGATTTTGACAGACAGTCAATATCAGGGGATGTGGGTTCTGATTCTATGAAAACTCGAGCATCTTCTTCATTAATTAGTTGAGGCATGATTAATATTTGATTTTTAAGTAGTGAAACTTTAATGAAACTGAGTGAAACTGTATGAAACAAATCCTTGGCAAGGTCGCCACTCTTCTGTTACGTATCTTGATCCTCAAGTGGTTAACTTGATGAATCTAGATAGCACAGAGATATATATTAAGGTATCAGTCAGCTGAAGGCAAAACAAAAGTAAAATCTAATAAAATAATGTCCTGTTGTTGCTTCCTTTCCTTTTGGATCTTAGGACTTAGTATCCTTTATTGACTGATACTCTTTAATTATGAAAAATACTGAAACTAATTAAAGTCATGTAGTATTTATAAAGAATTATTATTTAACCGAAGCTTAGTAGGCTATGGTTATGAACCGAAGAAGTTATATCTAAAGAAGGACTATTAATTCTATAAAAAGTCTTGAAAGATAAATATTAAAGTAAGAATATTTCTGTCTCTTACCCTTTTTTACAATGAATAGATAGTTTTCTTCTATGTCCTTTTATTTATATTTAATGAAATTATTCTTGGTTCTTGTCTTACGTTAATAGGATTATATTATTATTATCATCAGGAGTAATATCAAAGTCACATAAAAAGTTAGATATATATTTAATAATTAGTTAAATGTATTTCTTAACCACGTAACATTGAGGTTTGATTATGAGTAAATAAAGTTACAGGATCGCTTCATAGATTCGATTCAGGTCTCACTCAAATAATATGAAAAGCAAAATATAATATTTTGAAGCAAAAGAATTTTCTTCAGCTTAGGAAATCACTAGAAGTAATATTAACACAGCCATGTTAGTCTAAGGCGAAATTACTAATACGAGACAATAGCATCACCGTACTAAGCACCGTTAAGCAATGTAAGTTTAATTAAAAGAAAATAAAAGAACTCGTAAGTATTAATATAAAACAATGGTATTACTTTCTTCATAACCCAATTACTTAAAGAGTTGCTTTAGTCCACAAGTTAGTCAACTAAAATAGTTAAGTACATAATAATAGCGTTAACGTTAAATCCCAATCAAATAGTTACGTACATAATAGTAGCGTTAACGTTAATTCGCAATCAAATAGTTAAACACATAATAGTAGCGTTCACGTTAATTCCCAATCACATATCTCACTAACCAACATAATGTAAGTGTTTACACCGAACACACTTAACACACATTTATATAATCTGACTGACAGTCACAATCCCATTATAATACTTCACCCCGTCTTCCTCCAGCTGCAAGTTCACCTTCCCCAACTCCAAATGAGACTGATTTGAATGCCCACAACTCGGGTCTTATATACCAAACAATGATGGTGTAGGAACGAATCAGGAGGCGGGGGTGATGCCTGCTCCAATCATAGCTCCTCGAGTCGCATAACAGGTGCCTGGTCCACTCACAGCTCCTGGCGTCGATCATACGTCATTGCATCGGTCATCGAGGTAGTTTGCAAGGGTCCCCTATGACGCACGCAGGTGTGAAGGCTAGTTTGCTGGTATGGGGCGAGCTGGTTTGCCCACTCGCTCGTTCGCTCGCTAGTCTGCTTCACCGTTTGGGTAGTTTGGCTCCTTCAACTCTAATTCTAACTCTTAAATTAACATACAGGACTCCGTATGTCAGAATATATATTTATACCAGTATATATATGTGAAATAATTTAGTAAAATCCCGTTTTCAGTTTTAGCTTGGCAGACAATACAGGTTGATGGTGGGTATAATGCTGTTCAGTTATTGGACCTGGTCGAGAGATGTAGAGAACATAAAGCTAATTGTGAAGTGAATCCTTACAGACAGTTGTAAATCCTTACAGACAGTTGTAACTCATCTACATGGGCTGCAAATATATGCAGTATTGCTATTATTCCTTGTCAAGCAAATTATCTATCTACTCCTATAAGGTGTTAAATTGTGAGTACACTTATTGTGCAACTAGTTAGTGTAAATGTTAGTTTTGTGACACATAAGTAATATTTTCATGGCATAATATGTCCAAACTGGAAAACTAATCATAGATAATTCTACGAGATGTTTACCTATCTTACCACCAGAGTCTCGAGGGAGTCGAGGTTTGCAAGATAAGTACCTTTTGTGACTGATGAGCATGATACGTCGTTGGTTGAGTGTTTACAGTTCAAAATGGCTTAGTTAAGAATTGGAAAGGGGTGGGACCTTCTATTTTTTTGTTTTTAATTAAAAAAAAAATACAATTCAACAAGTCTGAACACATGGAGGATAAGGGAAAAGACAGATTGATGGAGAGAGTTCCAAAGTTTACGCGTTTACGTAGAAGAAAGACTGGGAAATTTGGTTCACTTTTGGGTTTAAGTGTTGGACAGAATAGGGGTGGGAGTATGTTGAAAGGTGGGTGCTCACACTCTCCATAAGGGAGGGGGTATATACTGAGAAAGCACTGAAGGACATTGGTAATTATAATAGAGGTAGAAGCGTGAGAGATTTGCAATATTCTGGCATGTAGAGAGAGATTGTAGAGATTTAGTAAGGAAAAGTGAGTTAATGAGACAAAATGCTTTCGGCTGAACTCTTTCGAGAAGTGTGGTATGGGTGGAACCATCACACTCATGTGAACAACACTCGACACATGGGTGCACTGTGCCCCTGTACCTAGCAAAAATCTGTATGGGGGTGAAGAACCCACGGAGATGGTTGAGCTCACGATACCCCTTATCCCTCAGACACTTATTAAACATGTAGTCAAGCTCTGCTTTTAAGACAGGCTGTCGAGCAAGATTTATACGGTAAGGAGCCAACTTGAGCTTTGCACTGTTTCCAGCCTCTATGTCGGGTGTCACCCCGGACATCAGGCCTGGAGAATCACCAAACATGCGGAAGTACTGCCACAGCCTTGTAAACAACTCCTCTTGGCACTTAGGAACAAGAGGTTGTAACTTATCTCGAAGAACAACATACTCATTGCCCTTCCACAACCCAGCTGGGACCGCAGCCTCTAAACTATAGTCTCCCTCCTTCTCCACCTCCGTCCCTAATACAGCCAGGTCATGAGAGGGACAATCTGTACCACCTGTGCAGTCACTCCCACAGTTCTTAAGGGCTAAGGCTTCCCCGCCGATACCATACATGCGCACCCCTGCATTCCTTGCGGCTACACCTGCCTGCGCAGAATCACCTCCATCAGCGCCACGGCCAGATGCAGTCGGTCTATGGTAGGGCTGTTGCATTTTAATAGGGCAGCATTGGGAGGCTATACGACGGTCGGGCGGATCTATTACATAGTCAACCTCACCAATCTGCTTAATGACCTGGTACTGACCACAAAACTTAGCAGCCATGGGTCGACCCCGAACTTACAACCGTGCCAAAGCCTCGTCGCCCACCTTGAACACCCTAGATTTAGCCTGTTTGTCACAATGGCCTTTCATCTTCGTGTTCATGTTGCTAACCGGGATAGCCTCCGGGTATCTAGTGGTAGTATCAATTAAAGTGTGCAAGTATTTATATCCCGAACTGGTGGGTGATAAGGGACCAACCATGTCGACTATGACACGAGTCAATGGCGGTTCAACTGCAGGTGGAGGGATCAAAGGTGCCACGGGTATTCCTTGATGGGTTTCTCCAACTACCTTACCAATATGACACATCAAAAAAGAAGACACCGATGCATGCATATTAGGCCACCAAAAATAAGAATGTAGCCTATCAGACTATCAGTAGTCTCACATACCCCTAAATGAGCCGCTAGTGGTGCCTCATGCGTTAGCCTAACCAGCTCATCCCTGAATTGGGCAGGCACCACTAACTGCTCCTCCCCCAAGCCTGAGTTCGTATCCGGCTTCCACTGCCGATACAACAATGCCCCTTTTATAATAAATTTCTCCGCTTGACCGTTCTTCCCACCTGTCGTACCAACCTTCTCAAACAGGAGGCCCAGACTCAGGTCCTCTTGCTGCAACTTGCTCAGTTTGTTTCTAGGTAACTCCATCAAGGCAGTTACCTCTGGCCTCTCAAAAATATCAGAAGGTTGAGTCGGTGTCACTATGTCAGACTCCTCGTCTGGCACTGACGAGACTAGTGCAGTGGTCACCACGAGAGCTGTAGGGGGAGTGAATCATGAGGTTGCAGGGTACACAAGCCCTCGCGGGAAAGGGAGGAGGGAGCGCCAAATGTTGCTAGACTATAATAACTAAACTAATCACTTGTGCTCTCATTAACAGTACAAACGTAATCAATAATATAAGGCATCATTGTGTAAACTTATGATAAACTAACATAACCCCACAAGGGCTAAATAACTAAATAATAATACTTATTCAATCACTCGTATCAACAGCTCACAACTCGTGGCGGCAGAGAAAAGACGTATAGCAACTAGCCTCACCCCAGGGCTCCCTCACTGTAGGCTTCGTAATTGTAACTCACTCACAACTAACATAGGTTACAAAACTCAGTTGGGAGTGACACTATATATATACAGTATAAATATACAGTATATATATATATATATATATATATATATATATATATATATATATATATATATATATATATATATATATATATATATATATATATATATATATATATATATATATATATATATAGTTGCAATAGATTCGTTTGAAGGGAAGCGTAGGCGAATAATGAAAGTAAACACCAGAACTGCTACCACAAACATCCTTTATTCTTTTGGTGACGTTTCGACATACCCTTATGTCATCATCAGACCTATAAAATACAGTAATAAAATATTACTTAATACCTATTTATATTTTATCCATGAAAGACCGTTAAATATACCACTGAGAATGAAACCAAATAAATAATCTAAGACTATCGATACATCAAATTAAGTGTTATTATGAGACTACTAAAATAAACCTGGTAAGCAATACTTTTAATACAAATTATAATGAATGGCTAACATAATCATTAAACAATCTTAAATAGAAAATTGGGTTAGCATGATGAAAACTAAACTAAGTGAGAACTATAGTCAGCAGTGAATATATTTCTAAAAACACAATAGATTAGTAGAAAACTCATGAGTACCTAGAGTGGGTCTCAAGTGGCGAGTGAGGAGCGACTCTGCTGTTAATCGAGCCGTATCTCCCGTGCAACTGGCTAAAATATCAAAGTCCCCTGAATTAACTCAATGTCCTCTCGCCTCTCAATGATCTCGAATAGGCGAAAATGCTAATTTTGACACTGGGAAACCTGTTCTAAAAGACAATCCCTGGTGCTCCGAAATCCTCGTATGGATGAGACATTTTGATTGACCACATAAGTCGCGTTACAGCGACTACATTTATAAAAATAAACCATTGAGGAATGCAGAGCAACAGGAATACGGTCCTTGAATCTAAAATGCTGGGAAATCGTGCTACTGGGTTTGAATATGATCCTCAATGAGACCTGTGGATAGTGTTCTCGAATCAGTCTTGACATTTTGTTATGAATGGAATAGCTAGTGCGACCTAAAAATGGCAATGAAAGATAAACACGAGCTCTGTTTACCGTACATACAAGAGGGGGTGGATTTATGAGTCTATTTATTTGCTTGCCGAAATATGATTCGATAAACGATACTGGGAAACCATTAAGGTGCAAGATATTTTTCAAATTTTGGAGTTCATTGTGAAAAGAGGTATATGAGGAACAAATTGTAAATACTTGTGTAACAAGAGTTAGGATAAGATTTATCTTATATTGTAAAGGGACAGCTGAATCAAATTTCGAAGTTAGTTCTGTATAAACCGGCTTACGGTAGATAGACGTAGCGAAAGATGTTTCTCCATTTTCAATTTGAATAACTAGAAAGGGAAGTATATTAATTTTCTCGAGCTCACAAGTTAAATTTATGTTTGGGTGTTGTGAATTTAGATAATCGAGGAATTTAGAAACATAATCTGGTGACTGAAAAGCAAGGAAAGTGGAGTTGATGTAACATTTATATAGGAGGGGTTTGAAATTATCTGGACATTGCTCAAGCCATTTTCGTTCATGATATGAAAGAAATATATTAGCAAGACTAGGACCCAACGCATTTCCAATTGAGACGCCATCTATTTGTTTGTAGCATTAGTTATTGAAGACAAAACAAACAAAAAATTATATGTGAATGAGGGAGACAAAAGGCATAACTTCCTGCAGCGAGTTTCTCCCCCAGATTTCAAAGAGTGACAGGGCCGAAATCAAGGGACGTTTGAGCTAAAATGCTTGGACACACAGAGTTTGAAACAATTTAAGTCATAGGAAGAGGGAAAGACTGATTCTGGGAGAGAGTTCCAGACCTCAGCAGTTGAATAGAAGAAAGTCTGAGAATAGCGTTTCACTCTTGGGTTGGAGAGTTGCATAGAGTAGGGGTGGGATTGTGTTGCAAGGTGGGTACTACGTACCCTACGTAGAGGAGGTGGTATACACTGGAAAAGCTCCGAGGAACACTTGATTATTGTAGTAGCAATAGAATAGTGAGAGAGATGCAACATTGTGGCAAAGAGAGAGAGATTGCAGAGAGTTGGTGAGTGAACGGGAGTTAATGTTTCGAAAGGCTTTCCTTTCTACTTTATCTAGGAGTGCGGTGTAAGAGGATCATTCCCACACATGTGAACAATACTCAATACAAGGACGCACTGTGCCCCTGTACAGAGCAAGTAACTGCGCAAGGGTAAAGAACCCCTTGAGGCAGTTGAGCACACCCAGCTTCTGGGAGGCTGCCTTAGCGAGACTGGTAATATGGTCTTTCCAAGTGACAGCAGAAGAAAAAGACACCGAGAACATTGAGGGAAGATGAAGGGTTGATTTTTGTATTGTTGAAGAATAAGGGATAGTCCTCTGGAGGTTCCTGACGGGTAGTAAGATGGATAAATTGAGTTTTGGAAGCATTAAATGTAACAATGTTTTCTCTACCCCAATTGGAAATAATAGCTAGATCAGAAGATAAGCATTTTATGGCTTCATTACGTTTACTTTTGAGGGACTGCTGGCTGGGGCGTTCTGGAAAACTAATTGAGTGGTATAAAGTAGAGTTGTCTGCATATGAATGGATGGGACTAGATGTACAGTTGAGAAGATCATTTATGAAAATTATAAAGAGAATAGGAGATAGGACAGAACCCTGAGGAACACCGGACTTGATAGGATGAGGAATTGAGCGATGGCCGTCCACAACCACAGCTATGGAATGGCCGGAAAGGAAATTAGAGACAAAGGCACAGATGGAGGGACAGAAACTGAAGGAGGGCAATTTGGAAATTATAGATTTGTGCCAGACTCTATCGAAGGCCTCTGATATGTCTAGTGCAACAGAAAAAGTCTCACCGAAGTCCCGGAAGTTGGATGACCAAGAGTTAGTAAGATATGAAAGAAGATCACCAGTAGAGCGACCCTTAACACCTTACGAGCGGCCTAGGCGGTAATTTCTATGTACCGCCCAGAGTTTTTTTTTTAACCCTAAATAGGGTTGTTTCCGTGCTCTTTTTCATGCAAAAACAAGACCCAGAGCGTAAAACAAGTATCTATCCCTGAAATGGCATTAACAGAGCTTTCCAATGACACCCGAACCATCCTTCTACGACCACTGGTTCTCTTGCAACGATCGTGCAACAAGAGTGCAAAAACCCTAAAATAAGGTAATTTCCTTACATAATTCCCTGTGTAGCGAGTGAGAGAGGGTGGAGGAGGGTGGAATTCATCTCAATAGACCCACGGCAGTGGTGGGGAGCGGTCATGAGGTAACTATGCTCGTCCCACTGCTCTGTTCTCTCTCAGAGCACATTACGTGGCTTACAATTGCACTCGACAATAGCCGTGACCCGCCACATAGGCCACATTTATTTCACTCGACTATAGCCGGGTGCCGCCAGTTATGGGTTAAGGAAGCCATACTGGCGATCTGAGAGCAGATTATGAGAAGAGAAATGCTTAAGAAATTTGGAAGCAAGAATAGTTTCAATAACTTTAGAGATACAAGAGATGAGAGCAATTGGACGATAGTTGGAGGGTTGAGAGCGGTCACCCTTCCTTGGGACAGGTTGAATGGGAGCAAACTTCCAGCAAGAAGGAAATACGTTAGAGGAGAGACAGAGACGAAAGAGTTTGCCTAGGCAGGGGGTCACCACGGAAGCACAGTTTTTAAGTACAACAGGAGGAACACCGTCCGGACCGTATGCCTTCTTGTATTAAGCCCAGAGAGGGTAGAAGGTACATCTTTAGAAGAGATTAGGATATTAGGCATAAGTAGAAGAGAGGGGGGTGGAGAGGGAGGAATAGTACCGGAATCATCCAAGGTAGAGTTTCTCGCAAAAGTTTGAGCAAAGAGTTCAGCTTTGTCAGAGGAAGAAGTGATGGTTGTGCCATCAGAGTGGAAAAGGAGAGGGAAAGACGAGGAGGAAAAGTTGTTGGAGAGGTTTTTGGCTAGATGCCAGAACGCTTGGGAAGAGCTAGAGTTGAATAGTTCAGTGCATTTATTATTGATGAAAGAGTGCTTGGCAAGTCGAAGAACAGATTTGGCTTGATTCTGGGCAGAAACATAGGAAGAATGAGATTCTTGAGTTTTAAGGCGTTGGTACCGTTTGAATGCTTCCTCCTTGTTGTGGACAGCAGTAAAACAAGCGTGAGTAAACCAAGATTTGTTTGCATTAGACTGAGAGAAAGAAAATTTAATGTACGCTTCCATGCCCGAGAGGATTACCTCGGTAATGCGTTCAGCACTCTCCGAGGGTCCTCGGCCATGGAAGCAGAAGTCATTCCATGGAAAACCAAAGAAGTACTGCCGGAGAGCCTCCCAGTCGGCAGCGCCAAAGTGCCACAAGCGCCGCCGGCTGGGAGGATCGGATGGCCGTACTGAAGAGATAGGACAGGTGACGGAGATAAGTTTATGGTTGGAGGAGCCCAAAAGAGAGAAAAGATTGACAGTATAAGAAGAAGGGTTAGAAGTCAGAAATAAGTCAAGAATGTTGGGCCGATCTCCGAAGCGATCCGGGATACGGGTGGGTTGCTGGACCAGCTTCTCTAGGTAATTTATGATAGAAAAGACGTAGGCTTGTTCACCAGGTTTGTCAGTAGGGTGAGAGGAGAGCCATTGGCGGTAGTGAACGTTGAAATCTCCTAAGATGAAGATTTCAGAGAAGGGAGAAATAGATAGAATGTGTTCCACTTTAGAGTTTAGATAGTCGAAGAATTTGGGAAAGTCGGTAGAGTTAGGGGAAAGATAGACAGCACAGAAATATTTAGTATGAGTATGACAGGATAGTTTGAGCCATACATTTGAGAATTCAGAGGAGTCGAAATCGGGAACACGAGAGCAAGTGAGTTTGTTGTGCACGTATGCACAACATCTGCCTCTGGCTTTGAAACTAGGATAGAGAAAGTAGGAGGATACAGAGAAGGGGCTGCTGGCAGTTGCTTCAGACACCTGAGTTTCGGTGAGAAAAAGAAGATCAGGTTTGGAGGAGGAGAGATGTTGTTCGATAGAGTGAAAATTAGAGGATAGGCCGCGAATACGTGAATACGCAAAATACGTTATCATTAACTGCAAGGGAAAGACGTTTCTTAAATTTTGATTTATTAAGGCCGTTAATATTATTGTTATCCTTGAATAACTCAATACAACACATATCTATTGTCTCATTAAGGGATATATTGGTAAAGAGGGAGGCTACATCAAACGAAGCCATAGTACAACCCGAGTGAGTATATCTACAAATATCCTTAGCAAAGGTTAATGAATCTTTAACTGTGTGCTCCTTGGTCGTGATGGGGGCGAGAATGGGAACTAGAAGCTTTGATAACTTATAGCTGGTAGTACCAATGGTTGAAACAATTGGGCGAACTGGACAATTATCTTTGTGCGTTTGGGGGGAACCATAGATAATACCTGGTCTTGCTCCGGAGACAAAAAACTTCAAGTAGGTATCATTTATCTATAACCTTATCTGATTTAAATTTACGGAAACAAATATTTATACGATCTTCACCTCAAATTATTTCAGACAACATATCTCTGTTGACCTTAGCAAATTTTGACTGGTCATTTAGAATGTCCATCATCTTCGAAACATAATTGCATTTTTCTAATATTACTACGCCATTACCTTTATCTGGGTTAGGAATCACAATACTGCTATACGCCTTTAGTCTATCCAGAGCATTACGTTCATCAGGATCTAAATTATTACTGAAATGATCGCGTGCATAATAACTAGAGAATGCTAAATGTTTAACTGAATGCAAACATTCTGTCAGTACGTTGATAAAACTCATGAGCTATTATGGATTTAAAAAACAGTTCGAACGATAGAAAATGAGGAAGAAATCGTGGTTTGCTAGAATGAATAGCATAATCGAGACCTTTCGATAATAGTGACTTAGTAATAGTGAACTAGTAAGCAGACGTGATGGAAAATTGAATATGACTTGATCAGCAGGCAAGTTGTCAGATTTTACGTATCCTAGTCTATACAGTTTCTATTGGTGGGTATATATATATATATATATATATATATATATATATATATATATATACTGTATGCTGCTTGAGGAGTATGTGTGGAGTTACTCGTATGGACAGATTAAGGAATGAAGAGATACGTAGGAGAGTGGGGCAGCAGGAACATTTGTCAGCCAGAGTGGACAGAAGGGTGCTGATCTGGTATGGTCATGTTGAACGAATAGAAGATGAAAGGCTTAGAAAGAAAATATGTGAGTCAGATACAAGGGGAGATAAAAGGGCAGGAAGACCCCCATTGAGCTGGAGATACTGTGTAAGACACGCTTTAGATGATAGAGGAATGACTATAGATCAGGCAAGGGAAGTGGTAATAAACAGGAATGAATGGAGAATGCTTGTGAATATATGAGTGAACACGTGGTCATTTGGGGGAAGGGGGCGGGCGCAAGTTGGACTAGATAATAGTCCATCAGGCGCCTGACCCGGGGAGATATGGTTTAATTATGAAGGGTGCGCCTGGAAGTGTGGTGGGCAGGCTTGTGGTTTCGCTCTGTTGCATGTCTGCCTGCCGAGATTGGAACCTGTCAGAGTGGTTGGGGGCTGGGGAAGTGCGGGAGGGACCTTGGTGACCCTGGTCTCTGGGTCTTCTCCTGGATGACTTAGATGTGTGTGAATTTGTATTTTGTTTTTGTGTGTTCATTGATTTCTGTAATGATGTCCCTATTCGGGCTCTGTCTTCAGTCCCCCCCCAAAAACAAAAATAAAAAAAACAAACAAAAAACAGATGAAGAAGAAAACAAATAGTGGGGATTGGGCCTAAGGATATACATACATACATACATATATGTTTGGGAATGTCCGTCGTGGGGAGCTGTGGCATTAATCATTGTGTATCAAAGTGATTGGGATCAATTCGGGTACACAATGGTGGTACTAACTAAATCTAGTAACAATCCATGTGTGCATTCTTGAAGTGTTTTGATAAAACAGACAGACGCACACCCACTCAAAGAGACTCTTACAAAACACTCTCAAGATTAAGGACATTATACCTACACACGATTGCGCCGGTAATCTGTAAATATTTTGGTATTTTGAAGCGTTTTGTTATAAAACAATTATTTAAAACATCTATTTTTTTTTGGTTTTATTCAAGTACATACTACCTAAAGTATGAAAGATCTTGAGTAAACTATCTGGTTTTGCGAAATGCCATTGTTTTTTTGGTGTTTTTTTTTTTGTCTTCTATATTCCAACTACTCCCTCTCGGGCATAGGCTGATAGCCTTTACACTCTACCGCTGAACACGGTGAGGCCCGTGAGGTCTTGCTCCAGTCTAGGGAGTGAGACATGCGAAGCTTCACGGCTCGAAGCAATTCCATCTCTGAAGCCTGCCTCGCCTCTGCGCTTCACAGTCTCATCCCCCACACTCGGACCCTCACTCTCAGAACGCCACCTATTGAACAATTAACTCACTAGGCATTGCCCCCCTGTAGCATATTTTTTAATATGGGAATATTCATACAATGCTATTTAATCAGGGAACAATGAGGGTATTTTTTTGGCATTTCGGTATGCTGTGGTAATGCACTGATACTTGGTACAGCACAAATTCCATCCCAATAATATCTTCCCATTGACATATTGGGATTCGAACCCGGGTCCATTGGATTGATTACCAGTCCAGTAGCAAGACCACTCCGCCACACCTCTTAAAGTGATCATCACGGACATCAGCACCAAAAAAACATGACAGGTAGGTATTTCATTGGTATTTTATATAAGGAGGACTTCGGCAAATTAGCAATATTCCAATTACACCTAGCTCCATTGAGATCTCGTGGCGGTATTATGTTGAAAAGTACAAACAAAGACATTGTGGAGACGATGGTTTAGAGGCTATTTTATCATTGCTTGGCAATTCACGTTGCAGGGTAATTTAATTGGGAATAGGATAATTTATCAATCTGTAGTAAATCATTCTATGATAGTTCTCACAATCAATACATACAATATTTATACAGTATATATATTGTCACAGGAGCGTGTAATTACTCCTGTGAGGTTATGACAAAACTATTGTTTTCCAGACGTACAGGTACATTCATATACATTGTGTCTGTAACCAACCTATGTATATATACCTGATGTATATCTGGATATTTCTAGTCAGATTAGGAGGGACGTCTTTCCTACCTCCGTTATCTTTCATCGGATCTCCTTGACATTTTAACACTAACCTAATTAATTTATTTGCGGCACTTATTGGTCTATGACCCTATTTGCTAGTACTACTAGAAATAGAGTAGATGGTATCTTAGAGACACTCCAATACCCTTGTCAATCGAAGTGCAAGGGAGCCAATACCGACGGCTAAGTAGTTCGGTAGTTTGACTGGTTATAAGGCATATCCTTATAATTCATCGATATTACGGAGTAATATCTTGCTTTCTGATATCATTGGGGACAGATTAAGGGCCGTATATGGGTATAGTGCTTGTGGGTAGTGAATAAGGTGATGTATAAAGTGGATTCATTTGGTGTAGAGGAACTCCCCTACCTGATAATGGATTAGCCCATTTTCTTGCTGTAAGGCCTGGCTTGAACAGTGCTACACTGTATTCTTGGCTGTGATAGTGATAATAGCTCCCGTCTTGTGTCCCTGGATTTACACCATATACCATCATACCAGGATATTTTACTGCCACGGATATATAGGAGAGCTGTCACCGGCCTGGGAGTATAGTCCCACGATAGCTAAGTGTTTTTTTCGTACCCCCTTTATTAATTATCCCCTTCAGGTGCAGCCATATGTTTTCTTCCCTTGCGTACTTGCTTTCATTACTTGCGTAATCACTTTAATAATTAATACTATCAATGGTTAGTAACCTTATGCATATTATGTGCTCAGTTTCATAATTCACTGCTTAATCTAAAGTTTAACTTAGTGAGTCAGTTATTAAGTAATTAACACCTGGTCACCCAGATAGTATTTTGTGCCGTATTTTTCGTGTGCCCGCTATCATTTCGGTATCCGTTTATGAATCTCCGGGTACGTGCCGACACTTTCATTGTTCACCATCTTTGTTGATGCCGTAGCCTAACTAGACGATTGTTGCAAGGGTCCGCCCGTATTAGACCAACTATTGCGAACCAGTGAAGGGGGTTGTGATTGTGAGAATTCAATTAGGAAATACTTTTATTTTCGTATCGGGATATACATGTAGACTCTGCCTGGTTGCGGTGTTCTACTTGTATATGCCTTTACCATCATTTTCTTCTTGTGATCGTTTTGTTGGTCCAGTGGCCGAGGGAGCCCTCGACCAGTGTGATCCAACCCTAGTTTTTGTGTCCACATTTCAATTACCCGGAACGGTGTTGCAACAATTCTCTATTTTGGGCTGGTGCTTTTGATCACGGCAGGGTGACATACTGTAATAGAGGAGGGGTGGTGGCCTCATATAGAGGTAACCATTACAGGGTGGGTTTCCCTATTACAGTCACAGCACCCTTCTTGATCATAGCACGGCACTGTTAATAATATAGAAGGTAGGAGTCTGTGACCAGAGTGATTGTTCTGTGGGGTTTTGATCTGAATTTATCCTCGTTGGGACGGAGTAGTATCTCTGTCCATTTGGCCGGACGAGTAAAAGACAACGGCCTAAAGTATATCGGGAATCCTACCCCACTTGTTGTGGTTCCAGAGAGCCTGGACCCAGTAGTGCTACGTGTAGTAGTGTCTGTTCACGATCGGGGATACTGAGGGTTATAGAGAGGGTATTGCGTTACTGTTAGGCAGGCCCGGGTCCTTCTCTTACAGTACCCTCGTTTTGTGACAATATATATATATATATATATATATATAGTTTACATGAATATATATATATATATATAGTTTACATGAATATATATATATATATAGTTTACATGAATATATATATATATATATATATATATATATATATATATTTATATATATACTGTGTATATATATAATCCATATTACTTAACGTAAACATCGAGTTCTTTGTTTTCTAATCAATCTGATTTATATTGATCATGTAATGGGCTTGCATACATAATAATATGCCACCAACTGGAACAGATGACAGAATCATTGTTAATTGACCTTAGTCAGATTTGAAAGAAATGTGGATCTATTTTAATTTGAAATGTGAATGGTTCTTCATAAAGTTTATCTTAATGGATAATCTATCTATTAATTTCGGCTTACTTAGTTGTAGCTGAATTGCCCCCCAAAAAGGTATTCGGACATCTCAACCAGTAGATCTCGACTAGTGACATCTCAGCTAATACTATTAGGTTAGGTTAAGTTATGTAAAGTCAGATTTGGGCTGAAATTTGAACACGAGTAGAGATTGCCTTGGTTGAAATGGCCTACTTCCCGAGTTGTCCTGAAACATTCAGATAGTACTCTATCATGCCATAGTCTCAAATCCACTTGTAAGAATTCGTGGACTCTTATATTTTTCTTAAAGCAATTAGACTATCTACATTGACATTTGGACATAATTTGATTTTTAATGAATAGTATATATAGATGTGCAGTTGATGCATAGCACAGTATATACATATATTCGTGTCCAGGCATATACATCTATAATTATAAATAGGTGAAGTCTACGAATACTTATGGGTGGGCTAGAGACTACGGTATCCGTATCCGAGTGTACCTAAATGATTCTAACCGGTAAGGCTGGTGTACTTTGTGGAGTTGATGCAGACAGTGTTCCGTTCCCGCGGGGTCACCATTATTGAACTTTGCAGCTGCTTGGGAGAAATGTGTGTTCCCTTCATCACAGACATTCTTGAAAGGGAATGGTGTATGCCAGGTATAATATTAGCACCTTGACGCTTATGACGCATTGTGACGGTTTATTCGGACTATTATTAGACCATTGTATACGATTAGTACGGATCTGTCCGAATTAAAAGGGTAAAAACTATATCAATTAACCCTCTGAGTTCCATATACCCCTTCTAATGTTAACGTCTTTTTCTAGCTCCTCTATCAACATATTTGATATTATTGTGAGACACTTTCGTGTTCAGGAATGTCTGGACAATTTATGGAAGCGCAATTATAATATATGGGTGAAGTACTAGTATTATTTTTTTCTATGTGGATTAGGAAGACAAATGGCAGAACTGTCTGTGACGAGTGCCTCCCCCAGAGTTGAAAGAGTGACAGGGTCAAAATCAAGGAATGATCGAGCCAAAATGCCGGGACACACGGAGTTTGGAGCAATTTAAGCCATAAGATGAGGGGAAGATGGATTCATAGAGAAAGTTCCAGAGCTCAGCTGTTGAATAGAAACAAGTTTGGTAGCCTAATATCGTTTCAATCTTGGATTGGAGATTTGAATAGTATAAGGATGGGATTGCAAGACGGGTGCTACGTACTCTACATAGAGTAGGTGGTATACACTGAGAGAGCTCTGAGGAACATTGAGTATTGTAATACCGGTAGAATAGCGAGAGAGATGCAACATTGCGGCGAAGAGAGAGATAATGCAAAAAGTCAGTGAGTGGACGTGAGTTAATGAGACAAAAGGTTTTCTTTTCTACTTTGTCAAGAAGTGTTGTGTGAGAGGATCCTCCACATACATACGAACAATGCTCAATTCATGTTTTGTTCTATGTATATGGAGGAGACAAAAAGCAGGATGCCTGTAACAACTGTCTTTCCCAAAGTTAAAAAGTGACCGAGCCAAATTCAAGGGACGTTGGAGTCAAAATGCCTGGACACACTAAATTTAAAACAGTCTAAGTCATAGATTGTTAATTGATTGAGGGAGAGAGTTCCAGAGTTCACTTGTTGAGTAAAAGAAAGGCTGAGAAAATTTGCTAATTTTTGGGATGGAGAGCTGGACAGAATACGATTGGGACTGTCTTGAAAGACGAGTGCCTCTCACTCGCCGCAAGGGAGGGGATATACACTGAGAGAGCTCTGAAGAACACTGATTGTTGTAATAGCGAAAGGAGAGTGAAAGAGATGCAACATTGCGGCATGTAGAAAGAGATTGCAGTGAACTAGTAAGTGGATACGAGAAGTGCAGTATGGGTGGAGCCTCCCCACACATGCGAACAATACTCAATACAGGGGCGCACTGTGACCCGATACAGAGCAAGAAGCTGTGCGGGGGTAAAGAACCCATGGACACGGTTGAGCACACCTAACTTTTGGGAAGCTGTTGTAGCAAGAATGGTAAAATGATCTTTCCAAGAAAGGTCAGATGAAAAAGATACACCTAGAATGTTGAGAGAAGATGAAGGGTTGAGTTGTGTATTGTTGAAGAATAGTTGATAGTCTTGTAGAAGATTGTGATGGAGAGATAGAGGGAGAAACTGAGTCTTGGAGGAGTTGAAAGTAACAAGATTTTCTCTACCCCAATCAGAAATAATTGAAAGATCAGAAGATAGGCAATCTATGGACTCGCCATGTTTGATTTGGAGTGCTTGCATGTTAATTTGATGTGAAAAAACTAGTTGAACAGTGTAGGGTAGAGTCATCAGCATATGAGTGGATAGGACTAGAGGTACTGTTGAGGAGATCATAGATAAATAAAATAAAAATAATTGGAGAAAGGACAGAGCCCTGAGGAATACCGGAGTTGGTAGGTTGAGGAAGTGAACGATGGACGTCCACAACTACAGCTATGGAGCAATCTGAAAGGAAATTAGAGACAACGGCACAGATAGAGGGATAGAAACCAAAGGTGGGTAGTTTGAAATTTTAAGACTTGTGCCAGACTCTATCGAAGGCATTCGATATGTCTAGATCAATAGAAAAAGTCTCACCGAAGTCCCGAAAGGAGTATGACCGAGAGTTAGTAAGATAAGCAAGAAGATCACCAGTAGAGCGGCCCTTAAGAAAACCGTCTTGGCGATCTGAGAGTAGAATATGGGAAGATAAATGCTGAATACATTTTGAGTTAGGAATAGTTTCAAAAACTTTAGAGATGCAAGAAATTAGAGCAATTGGATGATAGTTGGATGGTTGAGAGCGGTCACCCTTCTTTGGTACAGGTTGAATAAGAGCAAACTTCCAGCATAAGGGAAAGACATTAGAGGATAGATAGAACCATAATGGTTTGCCTAGGCAGGGAGTCAGCACAGACGAACAGTTTTTGAGTACAAGAGAAACGCCATCTGATCCGAACGCCTTCTTAGCATTAAGCCCCGAGAGGGTCGAGAGTACATCCTTAAACGATATTATGACGTTAGGCATAGGTAAGTGAGAGGAGGGTGGAGAGGGAGGCATAGCACCTGAATCATCCAAGGTGGAGTATTTAGCTAAAGTTTGAACGAAGAGTTCAGCTTTGTCAGAGGAAGAGGTGACAATGATACTTTCAGAGTGGAAAAGAGGAGGAAGTGAAATTGTAAAGCTTGGGAAGAGCTAGAGTTGGAAAGTTCAGAGCATAATATGTTATTGATGAAAGAATATTTGGCGAGTCGAAGAACAGATTTGGCTTGATTCTGGGCAGAAACATATAAAGTATGTGATTCTTGAGTTAAAAAGCAATGGTACCGTTTGAATGTTTCCTCCTTATTGTGAACAGCAGTATAACAAGCGTGAGTAAACCAGTATTTTTGTGAGTTAGTCTGAGATAAAGACAATGGGATGTATGATTCCATGGCCGAAAGGATTACCTAAGTAATGGGCTCGGCACTCTCTGAGGGCCCCCGGTCACGGAAGCAAAACAAATTCCATGGGCAATCAAAGAAGTACTGCCGTAGAGCCTCCCAGTCGGCAGCACCAAAGTGCCACAAGCGCCGCCGGCTGGGGCGGTCAGAAGGCCATGCTGGTGAGACAGGACAGGTGACAGAGATAAGGATATGATCGGAGGAACCCAACGGAGACAGAAGATTTACAGTATAATCAGAATGATTAGAGGTTAGAAATAAGTCAAGGATGTTGGGCCGATTTCCAGGGCGGTCTGGGATATGGGTGGCTTGCTGAACTAACTGCTCTACTATGGGTTTCAGAGGCCGTGTTACATCGTTTTTCGGGAATAACTTGTTAACAAACAGTTGGATCAGTATGATATTTTGACTCAGCTTTTTTCACACCGTGCCCTAATTCTCGTCAATATAGTGGATTACCAAAAGTGTAGAAATAATCCACTTGTCCCTGTGTCATGAGGTTAAAGTCACACATTAATGACGAAGAAACTTATCTGTCAATATCAAGTATAAATATAAAACAGGTATGTATTTTTGTATATTTATACTTGATATTGACAGATAACTTGAATTTAAAGGCGATAATAGGGTTGGGTGGTGGCTGATAACAACCGTGTTTGAGGGAGGAGCAATAATGGTTTTGTGGTTCTCACAGGTAAGCCACGGCAGCCTTGTTCGTTTCTTCGTCATTAATGTGTGACTTTAACCTCATGACACAGGGACAAGTGGCTTATTTCTACACGTTTGGTAATGCACTATATTGACGAAAATTAGGGCATGGTGTGAAAAAACTGTGGCAAAATATCATACTGATCCAACTGTTTGTTAACAAGTTATTCCCGAAAAACGATGTAACACGGCCTCTGAAACCCATAGTAGGTCATTTAGGATAGAAAAGATGTAGGCTTGCTCACCAGGATGGTCAGTGAAATTAGAGGAGATTCATTGGTGGTGGTGGTGAACATTGAAATCTAATAAGATGGAGATTTCAGAGAAGGGAGAGATGGATAGAATGTGTTCCACTGTAGAAGTAAGATAGTCAAGGAATTTTGGATAGTCCGTAGAATTGGGGAAAGATAAATAGCACAGATATATTTAGTAAGAGTGACAAGATAGCTCAAGCCAGATAGTTGAGAATTCAGAAGAGTCAACGTTGGGAGCACGAGAGCAAGTTAGTAAGATTGTTGTGTATGGAAAGTAGCATGTGTATGCATGTATGTATATACTCAGGCACATACCCCATTGCTGGGGGTAGCCGCCTCGAGACAGAGCACAAAGTGAAACCTGTAAAGTTCCAATTCTTAGGGTCCTGGACCACTTTCGCGTTCCCTCTCCCCTTTATCTTTCTCGTGGAGAAGGAGAATACCACGTCTTATTAAAGCAAGCCTCCATCTCCTGCTTCATATACTATATATATCTTTGTTCTAATACATATAAATAAACTCATTATTCATTCGCATAAGGAGACACATTACCTGAATAATTCATGTGAATTAGAAGCTTGTACGGTCGCGCTAATAAGTCATGCCCAGCGGTCATTACGTTTGGCTCGATCTGTGCTGTATTAATGTCTGTCAGATATTGAATAGGATAGGTAAGTGTAGGAACATGTTTGTATATTTCACTCGATATGAAGAAATTAAGTTTAGATATTGCTGCTACCAATTACTGATCAAAATATACTTGGTGCGAGACATCACTTATTAGCGCGATTGTACTTATATGTTCCACATGTCGCACAACTGAGGTTAAAGCAAATTGCAGTAGGTTACCTAATTCACATATGAGCGATAATAGGCAAGTAATAGGTAAACAAAGATGCATGTTTTTTCTTTCTGATGTGTGTTTGTGTTTGGGGAGGGGGGAGATTGTACTGATGTAATAAAGATGCCCAGTACTGTCATGACTGGCAGGAAACTAGATTAATTACACCCAAACCACATCTCGTAAGCTTGATTGTCACATTTAAAGTGAAAATATTAATGTCAGCAGATCTATTGTACATATCTAAATGTATTATACAATTAATTGCCACTTTATTTGTTGTTCTTTCACTCAACAAGGACAGGAAAAGAAACCAATAATATATATATATATATATACTGTATAATATATATATATATATATATATATATATATATATATATATATATATCGCCGACCTAGACATACAAACCACCATACTCGACAAAGAATCAGACCCCAGAAGACTAGCTATTTTAGAAGCTCTATACATCCAAACACTCAACCCCAGCATCAACAACCAAACACAAGACCTTCAAATTCTTCCTTCAGGCAAACGCTGCAGGCATGCAGCCCCCCTCCTCTCGCCCCGCGCCCCCTTCCTTACGCTTCCACGCTCAGCACACAACTGACAACACCAACCAATCACAGCCACCCACAGCCAACAACCAACCACCGATAAGATTTAGTGCCCGTCTCGCGAATAGACTACCTTCCACCAATGAACAGCCACCACACACCCAGTAGCTCCGCCCACCTCCCTCTACTTGATCCTCGAATTTTGTATAAATAAGATGCATTGTCCCTATTCTAACATGCAATTTGGTTTTAGACAACACAGATCGACACAAGAAGCACTAAACATTATCACAAACTACCTTCACATAAACAAACAGTCCAGACGAAAAAACAAGACAGCCTTAATTACAAAAGACATAAAACGAGCTTTTGACACAGTGTGGCACGAAGGCTTGAAGTACAAAATCTGCGAAAATTTCAACTTCCCATTAATTACTCAGAAACTTCTCTGCAACTTTTTGGATAATAGAACAGCCAAAATTAAGTTTTCTAATCTTTATTCAGATTCATTTCCACTAAACGCAGGCGTACCTCAAGGCTCAGTGCTCGCTCCTACCCTCTACATCCTATACACAAATGACTTTCCCAACCCCACTCACAATGACTCTCTCACAGTAATGTACGCAGACGATGTGACGCAAATAATAAGAGCAGACACAATAGACGCATTGACAAACAAAGCTCAAAGAGAACTTGACAAAGTAGCACAATGGGAGCAAAAATGGCGGATTCAGGCTCATCCTCAAAAATCACACGTCACATACTTTGCCAAGGGACATCTCCGCCCAAGACCCTTATTCCAGAACTCCCGAGCACCTGTCCGTAACCGCACACAAATAAATGTCTCTCCCACAAACAAAGTACTCGGCCTCACATTCGACAAAAACATCCGATTCCACAAACAAGCACAAACTTCCATTGCCATTGCATCAAAATCACTACAAACCATCTATCGTTTCAGAAATGCCTTAATAAAAACCAAGCTTCACTTATACAAAGCACTTATAAGACCTCTTTTGTGCTACGTCCCACTCAGCATTTCACTTTCGGCCCATACCAACCAACTAAAATATCAAAGATTACAAAATAAAGCACTGAGGTGGATGTTCGGGACTCAGTGGTATGAGTTCCAGACGGCACAACATCTTCACCATCTAGCCCACATCCCCCCTCTAAATACTTATTGGCAGCAATTAGCAGAAAAACAAATTATAAAACTTGAGACCTTTCATGATAACTTCATCCAAATTTTCAACATAATTTTACACCGCCCCATGTCAAACCTCCTTCACCCCAACAACAGAGAGGCACCCATTCCAATATTCACTTAAAATCAGGATTGGTAGAGGAGGTGGGTCATGCCGGCTCGTCCACAGTCCAGCCTCCCTACCACTCCTGACCTAGATTCCTAGCTTCACTTCCCATTAAAATGTATAATTTCACAGACAAAGTACAAGACAACAACCTTTTAACGTAACTCCTATAATAATAACAGTACAGCCTTCTTACAGGTTCTGCCACTGACAGACTTCCCCAGCAGTACCCCTTTTGACTCAATGCCACCCAAAATTAACTCCCCCTATACCATTTTCGAATACTACCACCCAAAAATACAACCCCAAAACATGCAAGCACTTTCGATCTTATACCATCCAAAATTAACTTGCTCCCCATCCCTTGCCCCCTTCTTGGCAAGCCATCCTGAATCACTAAAGTAACTTCTCCAACTAAACCAACTCAACCCCAGCTCAATTATTCAACTCACGCACGTTGGGTCAAGCCCCGACACCCTATTTCTCCCACTATTATCACTGTCTCTCCTACTTAACCAATAAAAACTTCCCTTCTTTCACCCTCACCCACCTTTTCTATATTCATTCATTCATTCATTCTATTCTAACATTCATTCCAGAGATTCGGAAGGAGACCACCACTACACACTACACGATGGCTAGCCAAAACAAGACCATTGGCACTGTCAAGTGGTATAACGTCAAGCATGGATATGGTTTCATCACAAGATCAGATAACCATAAAGATATATTCGTCCATCACAAGTCTATCTTCAAGAACAACCCTCAGTTCCAGCCATCACTAGGGGACGGAGAACAGGTGGAGTTCAATGTCAAGACTGGACGGAAAGGGCCCGAAACAGATCAAGTTACGGGTCCTGGAGGCTTGGCAGTGAAAGGATCTCACCATGCTCGTCCAAAACAACGGAGGAGCCATGGTACCATCCCTGGAGTGAAGACAGGTGCCAAGACAGACACCACCACCATCACCATCGTTGTTCACACAGCCATCGCTCTTGCCGGGGACGATAAAAGCCTACTTTCCACACTTCTTCCAGCTCTCCTCAAGGCAAACGGTCTCCCGACCATTGTCATCCCTCCGGATCTTCTGGATGATACACAACCACCTAAGAAGAAATCACCAAAGCCAAAGAACACCATGAGGCCACAACTCCTGCTCCCACGACCCCTGAGCATACAACGGAAGGAGCCAGAACAACCAACGGAGGACCGGGCACAAGCACAAGCTTCGACACCTCCAGAAGACCTCGAAACTCACCAAGAAGAATCGGATGAAGAAGACTCCGAGGAACAAGAGGTGGATGTTGAGTTACTGGATGCTGAAGATCAAGAAGAAGACAAAACCTCTTCTACTCCAATCCAGTCTACCAGCTCATCACCAGAACATATCATCATGACAACTCCTCCCCCTCCTGTTCTAACACCACAAACTCTGAGGGACAAGAAGCCAAATTTTCAAACCAATGACACAGCTACCAAGATCTCAAGCATTCACCCACGGACAGATGAAGAATGGCTAAGATTTGCAACAGATCTTGAATATACCACTCCAGCTACAATGAAACAAAAATACTCTGAAGAAATAGTAACTGATTGGGTACTCTCGACGGAGGGGAGAGGTTACTACCAGATGATAAAGAAGAACTTAGAAGAAAAAAAAATGGAATATAAATAACTAAACGGGAGAAAACAGACCAAGTCCACCAAGAATCTCCAGCTTCACCATCCGCTTCATAAACAACACCATCACCCACCTTCACCAACATCAACGGCCTTTCCACACCACCAACACCACCTGGCATTGCTGCTCTGAGATGCTCCTGCGACACACCGTTGAGACAACACAAAAACTAATAATAGCATGGAGGACCGCCCTCCATCTCTTACTCTTCGACTTTGCTCTTCATTTCCATCTTTACTTCTCTCTAATCCTTAGAGACCTCTTACCTCCCCAACCTGTCTATCCCCCTTCAAGTTCAAGTTCAAGTTCTAACCATTACCTCTCCATTCCCTGAAGATGCAAGATGTTTACTTGTGAAACGTTGGATCCACCATGAATTTTGCTAACCTTTTGTACCTCACCTCTGAACCCCAGAGGAAAATTCTTAGAACTATTGAAAGCTGTAACAATAAAATCCTGAATGCTGAAACCGCTATTGCTTTTAACCTCGTCTGTTTAAAAGAGAATCTATTACCTGGCTATACTAACACATATATATATATATATATATATATATATATAACTGTTGGGAAATTGTCAATTAAACTTTTGCTATTATATATATTGTAATGGTTTTCTATAACCCCCGCCCCCTGGGGGTAAGGGCCTTCACATTTCGTGAACACAAAAATATACCCCACGTACTGTGTTATATTGCCTGTGTGTCGTACCAGACGGCTAAAGGGGAGAATGGCATGAGTACAATCGGTCACACACTAAAGTCTTGTTGTGACATTGTCTTTTTGTAAGGTTGTTGAGGGTGGTGGGTTGCTGACTAGGTGCTGGCATGGGGTTTTGTTGAATTTTATTGAAATACTGATAGGACAATGCCAGTATCAGCCATGGCCTTGTAAGGGAATGTTATGGATGGAATTCATTGTACTACATTCGAACTGCCGAAATTTAATCATCTTGAGCCATTACAATATAGTGGAGAAGGGTGTACCAACATTATTTGCATGTATGCATATAAGCATATTGTATAATGCATTGGTGCAGCCAGATGTTAAAAGAACCTAAAACAAGAATTTGAGGCTATCATGACAGAATGATTTAAATTTTCAAAGAATTTGCATTCATATATTCAGTATAGACTATGTATTCATACACTGTACATTCATACCATAAGGGCCTTTGAGGAATGAAAATTGAAAAGTGAGATGAATATGTGGGGTTAACCTCAGGGATTGGGTATCGAGTGAGGAATTAAGAAGGCGAGGAATTAATTAGGAGTTTCAGTGAAGTCATGGGCATGAGCCGACTTGGTTGGTTTGGAAAGGTGGAGAGAATGGATGATCAGTGCTGGGTGAAGAAATGCCGGACTTAAAACGTGGGGGGACCTGCGCGCAAAGCCTGGTTCACACATAGACGAGTCGGTGCCCGAGTCCAACACGAGTGATGAAATTTTACTATTCGGCAATGACTCGTCAATACTCTGCAACACTTGTGTAGACTCGTGTTACACTCGTGTATACTCTCTGTGTATCGGGGTGTGTCCTGGGTACTCGCTATATGGCCCAAAAATGTCATACATGCATGAAATTTCTTGTCCTCGTCACGAGTCCGAAGGACATACGTGTAGACTCGTGTTGACTCTTCGTGACTCTTGTTGAACTCTGTATAACTCTTTGTGACTCGTGTTGATTCTTGTTACACTCTTGGGTGAATCAGGCACCTGCACAATGAGAGCCACTCTTGGAAGCACGCATTGTGACTCTTGTTTCACTCTTGTTACACTCTTATTGACTCTTGTTGCACTCTTGTAGACTCGTGTTGACTCGTACCGACTCTTTGTTTTCGTAACCTGGACTTTGACCGTTATTTTTCAAATTTATGACACTCGTGTTGGGTTCGTGTTACACTCGTGTTGGGTTCGTGTTACACTCGTGTTGGGTTCGTGTTACACTCGTGTTGACTCTCCGTTACTCGTAGAGACTCTTGTCTGAACACGTGTTGACTCGTGTAACACTCGTGTTGACTCGGGATCAGTTACTACTCGTGTAGTAATTGGCCTCCAGCAACGCCGATAATCGACGAGTGTCACTCGTGTTGGACTCGGGCACCGACTCTCGTCTATGTGTGAACCAGGCTTAAGGGTAGACCTATAAAGACATGGGATCAGATATTCCAGTTCGATCTCAAAACAAAGAACTTGACAACAGAGGCAGCCCTTGACAGGGTCGCCTGGACAATTGCCATTTAGCACGTGAGACTGTAACCACACTTTCTGTAGTCAAAACGGTATGTATGTATGTACTGTAGAGTATACCTAGGCCTATATCAATCAGTCCACTGATCTATGAAACAATACTAGCAATATAACATGTTAATGGAAATTGTGGTTGAAAATCCTGCTTGTGCCAAATCACGCTTATGAGATGGTGGTTTGTGTGCTTGTATTTCTCTGGTTTTCTACCTGTCATGCTTACTAAGCATCCTCTCGTGGCTTTGCCAGGTTAATCAGTACATGACAAGCCTCCACCTCAACAAGGAAAACAAAAAATAAAAAAACGGATCCACCCTGGAACCATATTTTGCTATTATAAGGGAATTACCGATAATGCTCTGCTGCAGAGTAGTTAACAGAAAGATATTTGCCTACCACAATAATTGTATGTCCATCACGATGGAAGTAATATTATTCATTAGGTGGCAAATTGCTGCTTAGGATCTTTACATCTAGGGAAATATTGAAATATAAGTGTTTGTTTGAAACCTGTTTAAATAATATCTTTGTCAGGCCCTTAAGGTGTGGTGGTCTGTAGACGTGACCCTGACAGTGGCTGGTATGGCCGCGGCCCTTGTCACCGTCATAAACCGAATAAGATAGCACATAATAATAATAATAATAATAAGGCACATAATTCTGACTGGGTGTAGGAGACGTTGTCACTTATTCTATATTTATACTCACTGTGTACGTTATCATTATCTATATAATCACTCACTAATATCCCACACCCCGCTCTGCCATTGTCTCTGAGTGAATCATCGCAATATACTAGTGCTACACTAATATTTGTTAATTCACTTATTATCTTCCTCAATCATTAGTTCCAGTTCCTCAGTTTCGTACATGCTGTTCTTTTACTTAAGCTTGATAATGTTATATAAACGCCCTTTTCCTAACCACTTGGATTTTGTTGTACTCTCTCGTCAGTCAGAAAGTAGTTTATTAGGTTGAATGTTTCTACTATGCCTATCAGTTCCTTCAATTTATTTCTGCTCCCTGATCTTATGTGCCTCACTGCCGATATTATTTACTTATCTGTTTTGTGATGCAATGTTGTTTCGCAATGTTGTCGAGGGAGAAGAGAGGAGGTGTAAGGGCTGGAGGTATGAGAGGGAGGGAAGGGAGAGGGGGTAAACGGACGGTGGTGGGAGAAGGGAGGATAAAGGTAGGTGAGGGGAGAAGGGAGGATAAAGGTAGGTGAGGGGAGAAGGGAGGATAGAGGTTGATGAGGGGAGAAGGGAGGATACAGGTAGGTGGAGGGAGGTGGGAGAAGGGAGGATAAAGGTAGGTGAAGGGAGAAGGGAGGATAGAGGTTGATGAGGGTAGGAGATAAGTGGGAGAAGGGAGGATAGAGGTTGATGAGGGGAGGAGGGAGGTAAGAGAAGGGAGGATAGAGGTAGGTGTGGAAAAGTGGGATGTTTCGAAGAGGGGAGGAGGGTGGTGGGTGATGAGAGGAGGGAGGATTCAAAGGAGTACAATGGAAAACAAGCAACAAAATATCGACCCTTACGAGATGCTTGTACTAAACCACTGATTTTATGTGAAACAAGAAAGGATAGCACAGTATATAGTGGTAGGAGGCTGTAAGCACCAGCCAAACAGGGCGGTACCCCCGGGGAGTGCTAGGTGGTTGATAAGAACAGCTGGAACTCTCTTTTCACCACCTGGCATCCCCAGCTGATCCTTTCTGCGCTTCAAAAATATTGAGGGCAACCACAGCCAGCCCTCCAAAAAACCTTTTCCTCCTATCAATACATTATACTACAAACACCTTACACACTATATTACCTTCGCAAAAAAAGAAAAACAATTATGTCGTCCCTACACCAAGCCTCGGAATCCCCAAGGGGGGGGGGGGGGGGGGGAGCAATCTTACTAGCTCTGGGTCATCCTCCTTTCAGGACTTCGATGAGACTTTTTTGTTGCTCTAGACATATCGAATGCCTTCGATAGAGTCTGGCACAAATCTTTAATTTCCAAACTACCCTTCTTCGGTTTGTATCCCTCTATCTGTGCCTTTGTCTCAAATTTCCTTTAAGACCACTCCATAGCTGTAGTTGTTAAGGGCCATCGTTCACTTCTCCAACATATCAACACTGGTGTTTCTCAGGGTACTGTCCTGTCTCCTATTCTCTCTCTAATATTTATCAACGATCTTCTCAACTGTACCTCCAGTCCTGTCCACTCATATGCTGATTCAACTAGTTTTACTCATCAACCCAGCATGCAAGAGCTCCTAATCAAACGTGGTGAGGCCATAGAATGCCTGTCTTCTGATCTTTCAATTATTTCTGATTGGGGCAGAGAAAATCTTGTTACTTACAGCGCCTCCAAGACCAAGTTTCTCCCTCTATCTCTCCATCACAATCTACCACAAGACTATATCAATTATTCTTCAACAATACACAACTCAAACCTTCATCTTCTATCAACATTCCAGGTGTATTATTTTTATCTGACTTTTCTTGGAGGGATCATATTATCACTCTTGCTAAAACAGCTTCCCAAAAGTTAGGTGTGCTTAACCATCTCCGTGGGTTCTTCACTACCGTACAGCTTCTTGTTCTGTATCTGGGCACAATGCGCCCCTGTATTGAGTATTGTTCGCATGTGTGGGGATTACAAAGGAGTACAAAATAAATCTAGCAACAACAGGTCTAGTGACCCCTCTAGGCTGCTTGTCCTCCCAAACCCTGAGGATCAAGTGTCCAAACAATGGTTTAGAGTGGTGTTACGAACTGGCACTCGGGTACACAAGGGCTCTCAATCAGGACTTGAATACGGCTCGCTGCCACAACGGAAACACACGATCCCAACCCCTGAGTACTGCCAGCCGAACAAAAACACCAATACCCTCCAGAGTTCAATCTGCTATAACGGGGTATACAAGAACTCGGTACTAGTGTTCAACAACAGACTAATAAAGAGACAGGAATTCTCTAGTCTGGTCAACAATCAAACAAAGAAGTAAGAAACAACAACACCAAAGAATAGTGTTGGCCGAAGCCGAAGTAATCCACCCTTGACTAAGAACTTAAGAAGTCCTCCACCCTCTACTTCGGATCGGCACTATTACGTTACGTTAATTAATAGTCCTTAAGCGTCGAGCAAGGAATCTTCTGAAAAAAGTTAGATGCTTCTCGGATGCTCGTAAGAAGTACGTATCGGATTTTGAACAGTAATTCAATAAGGAGGAAAACACTGGCAATTAAATACTATTAAAGGTTTAAATTGGCATAAGAATAATTAAAAGAATATGCAATAGTAAATGGCAAACATTAAAAAGAAGTACTCCGCAAATGCAACGGAAATAGCCTACTCGGATTGTGCTCGTGGGCCACTAATCACTAAAGTAGCCAAGCGTGCAACACATGAAATCAATAGTGCATAAACAATATCATACATAAGGAAAGCTTCAATACTATTCTGTATCTACTAATCGAGTAAAGTCTAGCTGGGGTACTGTGGGCAAAAGGTAGCAGTGACTGAGCAAAAACGGCTCGTAGCCTAGCGAAGTCCTCACAACTGTTTAAAGTATTACGTTAAAACTAACAAGTGCACTTTGAGAAATCCAGATCCCTTGTATCTGGTTTTCTCCCGGCTCCTTGACAAAGTAAAAACAAACTGTTAATAAAATACAGGGTGGTTAGGCTCTTGCCCTCACGCACTGTAAATTATTAACTCAACACAGTCAGCCGCGAAGACAACCTAGGCTTCACTGAACCGAAACGAGTATGCAGGTTTATCGCTTAACCACTGCATCAAACAACAACTCGTAACACAGAAAAGCCTTACCCCAGTCTAGCATTACCTAGACTAGCAGAAAACAGGAATAATAATAATAACACACAGGGAAATACATATACAAGTGCAACAAACATAAATCAATCCTATTCTAAGTTAACCCTTCCAAAATAGGCTATCTAATAGGCAAGTATCTCGTGAGAACTCAAGCGATAATACGTTGGCTGACTAGCTCTGCACCAACGGGACCATGGAAGTTAAACAGGCAGGGAAAAGAGGAGATAAGAATGTAAGGTAGTAGAGAAAGTTCACATCAGTCAGAAGAATATATATAGTTAGCAAGGGAAATGAGAAGTCGCTCTGCCTAATGAGTTCTGATGAAAACATGGCTAGACTTCCCTTTTTATACCCGGCCCTCTAGTGAGCCCAACGTGAACTACTAAGGACCGGCCACTGACAATCATTACGTAATTTCTCTCTCTCCTCTGGGATAGACAAAGGCTCCCCTAGCACTGAGGGGAGGGGAGAGGGGGGAGTGCTAGTGAGTTAGGCCCACCTCCCGCCTGGCGCACCCACTGACCCCCAACTGTGGCTGTTTCTCTTCCCATCATTACAAATAAGTTTTACACACAATACTTATAACTAATGTTATAAAATAGAACTCGTTGACTCAGATGAAAACAAAATACATATTCATAATACTTATAATACAACGGCTCACATGAACTAAGTTAGGAAACTCTACATAGACTACAGCCAAAGTTCCTGCCCTGACGATCCTAGCGAGAGTGGGGCATGACTAGGCGTTCTGTACAGCATGCTCACACTGGACATGCGTCACAGTGGGTAAGGGAAAATTGGAAAGGGAACAACTGCCCTGGAACTAATGTCCGTGGCAGGATTAGGAAGTTAGTAAGGGACAGATGGGTTAGTAACATAACACTGTTATAAGTGATCTTTCGTATATCTGGGAAAAAGAGAGTAACGTCTTAGTAATATATATACGCAATAATCCTTTATGAATCTGAGGGGTGAATAAAATAAAGTTATTCATTTACAAACGCAGTCAGTCGGGGGTTTGATCCAAGATATTTGTCTAGGCGAAGTTTAAAAGAATCAACGGTGCTGCAGTCTATAACGTCTCGTCTCGGGGAAGCATATTCCACAAGTTGACAACTCGATTGAAGAAGAAATTCTTAGACTCATGTGAGTTAAAAGATTTACCAAAAAATGTACAACCGTTGCCAAGCGTGCAATTAGATTGGCCGATAGTGAAGTCCTTACTACAGTTCATATTGTCAATGCCTTTGATGTTTTTGAACACTTGAATTAAGTCGCCTCTTAATCTGCGCTGGGTTAAAGGAAATAGATTCTAATTTTCTCATATGGTTTGTTCTTTAGGCTAGGTATCATTTTGGTAACTCTATGTTGAACTCGTTCTAGCTTGTCTATATCTTTTTAGTAATAAGGGCAAAAGGATTGAACGCAGTATTCCAGAGGAGGGCAGACTAAGGGATTGTAAAGAGTTAGGATAACTTCTTTGGTTTTATGCTCAAATGACCTGCCTATAAAGCCAATTATTTTGTTAGCCTTCTTAACAACTTCTGAATATTGTTGACTCAGTTTTAGGTTACTCAATATTGTTACTCCCAGATCGGTTTCTCTGTCTACACTCTTACCCCCTGTCAAACGGGGATGTTTGTAACTTCTCCTACCTGCCTGGCGGGCATATTTACCCTAAACGAGCTTCATTCCATGTTCTTTTTCATGCATAAACAAGAGCCAAAGTGTAATGCAATTATATTAATTCAAATGTTACAAACATTTTATGAATGGAGGATGCCTTTAGGCACATGGACCTTTTTGTTTCATCTGTGTTTTTCTTTCCTCTGTTCATTGTCTCTTAAAAAAAAAAAAAAATCTGTGAAAGGCCGATAATAGAGTTTTCCAATGACACCTGAATCATCCTTGTACGACCACGGGTTCTCTTGCAACAATTGCGCAACACGAGGGCAAAAACCCTAAAATGCGGTAAATTCCCGAGTGTTTTCCTTGTCTCGCGAGGCCAGGGGTGTGGAATAGGGCAGATATTACGTCAGTTGCCTCCCTCGGTCCCTGCCGAGCGGTCAGAGCCCGCCTATTGTCCTCCAAACGCGTGGACTCTCTCTCAGAGCAGATAATGTGCTCAACATCCCGCCCGGATATTGTCGGGCCCCGTAGGGGTGGCCATGGTTCTCTCACCCGACATATGTGGGGCCCCGCGGCCTGAGTGTTAAGCTGAGTGCCATTCATCGAATAGTTTGCCTTCTCATTTCGGTATCCAATATGTAGTCTTTACATTTATCCGCATTGAAACTCATTTGCCAAATTAGGGCCAAACATGACAACTTATCTAGATTGTGTTGCATATCGTCAACTTGTTCTTTTGAGAGTACACTATTTGCAATTTTTCTATCGTCAGGAAACTTTGAGATTGTACAGGTGAGACCCTCATCTACAGTATGTCATTGATGTAAATTAGAAAGATAATTGGTCCTAATACCGATCCCTGGGGTACCCCGCTACTTACATTGGTCCATTTAGATGCTTTACCGTTTATGGATACTCTTTGCTTTCTGTCGCTGAGCCAATTTTCTATCCATTTCAATACACCGTCTTGTATTCCATGCAGTTTTAGTTTTAGCAGTACATGTTTGTGAGGAACTTTGTCAAAGGCCTTTTGAAGATCAAGGTATATAATATCTACAGCTTTACTCTCATCATAGAGGTTGAGGATATTGTGGAAGAAGTCTAAGAGGTTTGTTAAGCAGGAATGTTTGTTACAAAAGCCGTGTTGAGTATCTTTATGTATGTTACTTTCCTTTAAGTGATTTACGAGTCTCTCTCTTATGAGTGTTTCTAGCATTTTACATACAACTGAGGTTAAGCTAATTGGACGATGGTTACGGGGTAGGGATTTGCTGCCTTTTTTTAATACCGGTGTTACGTTGGCTAGCTTCCACTGACTAGGCATAGCTCCAGACTGCAAGGATTTATTGAGTAGTAATGTCAGTGGTTTGGAGAGCTCATCCTTAGCTTCCATTTAGAACTCTAGGTGGGATTGTAGCAGGTCCAGGTGATTTATTTCCCTTGAGTTTATCTAAACATTTCTTTAATTCTCTCACTGTAATGGTGATATTGCATAGAACATCAGAATTATCAATCTGAATCGGTGATGCTGTAGGGATATCAATGAGGTCTTGTTGTAAAAACTGGTGAGAAGAAGGTATTGATGGCATTCCTCATTTGTACTTCGTCTTTGGTGTATTCTCCATTTTCATCGACTAACGGTGGCTCCACCCATACCACACTACTCAAACGGGTAGAATCAAAATCATTTCGGTTCATCAACTCATTTCCTCTTACTAGTTCCCTACAATCTCTTTCTACACACTGCAATATTGCTTGTATTTTACTATTATTTCGCTATTACAACAATCAGTGTTCTTCAGAGCTCTCTCAGTGCATAATACCCCCTCCCTTGCGGACAGTGCGAGGCACCCATCTTTCAGCACAGACCCACTCCTATTCTGTCCACCTATCCAGTCCTAGAATTGGCAAATTTTCTCAGTCTTTCTTCTAGTAAGCGAGTGAACTCTGGAAATCTCTCCCTTAATCAATGTTTCCTTCATCCTATGACTTAAGACTCCTTTAAACATCGTATGTCCAGACATTTTGACTCCAACGTCCCTTGAATTTGGCTTTGTTAATCTTTTAACTTTTGGGGAGACTTTCGTTACAGGCAACCTGTCTTTTGTTTCTTCCATACATATAGAAAACATAGAAATCATGAGCCATAATACTTGCTTGAATTTGTATCGAACCCAAACAAGACAATCCAATGTTCTGTTATTATCCCAGAGGCTTCACAACTTGGTTTTAAGGGTTACAAAATGTTAATGGGTGAGCAGGTATTAAAAGTAATGTAATGGTCTTAAGTTTCGGAAGCTATCTTGAACTGAATCGAGTCTTCCTGTTAAGGGGGTAGTGGTTATTTTGGTGTCTATTTATTTATTAATTCAATGATTGTTTTAATGTCCTAGCTAGACCTCCATCAAGCTTAACAAAAAAACCTAGACCCTCCTTCAAGATAAAATTGTACAAATTTCAGTAGAAAAATGTCCCGGCCTACAGCAGGGATGGGGCGATTACATAAGCAGTGCAATTGATTACGATTACGATTACAGCCGAATTTTAAGATTACGATTACGATTATGATTACAGAAGACCTGAATGTAATTGATTACGATTATGATTACAATCGTGATTACTTGAAATGTAATGATATGTAAAAATTAAAATAATGAAGTGGTATCTGGCATCATTCTTCCTCTGAGGTGGCCTGACACATGACGGTTGAATCATTTCAGTGTAAAACTTTAATACAAATTCATATTTTAATGAAGTTAAACATAGGACCTGAACAAATATATTAGCTAATGCACTTCACTGAATGTAGAAAGCATCATCGAACATTTCAAATCATAATGTGTATGTCTGTATGTACTATATATACTCAGGCACATACCCCATAGCTGGGGGTGGCCGACTTGAGACAACAACACAACACAACAAAAAAACAAAACACAAACTTAGACACATCTAGGTCGCCCAGGAGAAGACTCAGAGAACAAGGATCACTAAGGGCCTCCAGCACTCCCACGACCCCAGACGTCCCGGAGAGGTTCCGGTCTCAGCAGGCAGACACGCAGCGGAGCACAAAAACAATGCCGGCCCACCTCACATCTAGGCATGACCCTTCATATATACGGGCTCCCTGGGCCAGGCACCTGACAGACTATTATCTAGTCCAACTGGCGCCCGACCCCCTCTCCCAACGACCGCGTTATCATTCATCTATTCACAAGCATTCTCCATTCATTCCTAATTATTATCACTTATCTTGCTTATTCTACAGTCATCTCTCTATCTTCCAACACTTGTACTACACAAACTTTCCATCTAAACGTAGGTCTTCCTACCAGTCCTTGTGTCAGACTCATATACTCTCTTTGTAAGCCTTTCATCTCCCATTTGCTCAATACATCCATTAAAGCACAGCACCCTTCTGTCCACTCTGGCCGAAAATTCCTGCTGTCCCACTCTCCTACGTACCGGTACCTCTTAATTCCTAGATCTGTCTCTATGAGTCACTCCACATATACTCCTCGCGCAGTTAATCTCCATCACATCAAGCTTTCTTCTCTCTTGTGCCTTCAAAGTCCATGCCTTAGCACCATACATCACTGTTGGTACAACTATCCCTTGATACATTGCACTTTTAACTTAAATTATGATATTTCTCACCTTCCACATACTTCTCATTGCTACAGAGACTTTTCTTCCTTCACATACTCTCTGTCTCTCTGTTTTACCTCTATTTCCACACCTGCGTTCTTGCTTATCACTCCTCCTAGATATTTAAAACACTCCACTTGTTTCAGAATTTCCCCATCCAGCCGCACATCTAGATTCACCCTACGAGCACCTATATTACACACCATCACTTTACTTTTCTTAATGTTCTCCCTCAGCTTCCTCTTCCCACATACCGCACCAAAGTCTTTGACTACTCGCTGCAGTTTCTCCTCAGAATCCGACACCAACGCTGTGTCATCAACAAACAGCAACTGGTTCAACTCGCCAATCTCTACCGTTCTTTCCTACTAAACCCAATCCTCTACCCATAGTTATTATTCTTGCTTCCCAAACCTCACTATTTATATTACATTAAACAACTACGGTGACATTACTCAACCCTGTCGCAGACCTACGTTTATCTCAAACGACTCACTCAACTCAATTCCTACTCTAACGCACGCTCTGCTCTCTTCATAAAAACTTGACTACTCTTAACAAATTTCCTCCAATTTCATAAATCCTTAACACCTTCCACATTGCTTCTCGATCCACGCGATCATATGATTTTTCCAAATCCATAAGAGCCCAAAATATATCCTTATGCTTCTCTAAATACTTCTCGCAAAAATCTGATCCACACACCCTCTTCCCCTCCTAAAACCGAACTGCTTTTCTCCTATTGCACCTTCTGTACCCTTTATTTTCCTCGCTATCAACACCCTGCCATACAGCTTTCCAACAATTGATAATACACAAATACCTCCATAACTTGAACACTCCTGCCGGTCTCCGTTCCTTTTGTACAATGGCACAATACATGTACTCCTCCAGTCTAGTGGTACTATTGACACAACTAAGCACACATTAAATAGCCTCATCATTCACCTGCCAATCTATTATTAATCTATTATTCCTCAGAGCTCTCAGTGTATACCACTCCCTCTTCGTAGAGCACATAGCACCAGTCTTGCAACACAATCCCACCCCTACTCTCCAAACCAAGAGTGAAACGTTATTCTCAGTCTTTCTTCTATTTAACAGATGAACTCTGGAACTCTCTCCCAGAATCAGTCTTTCCCTCTTCCTATAACTTAAATTGCTTCAAACTCTGTGTGTCTACTGTCCAGGCATTTTGGTTCAAACGTCCCTTGATTTTGGCCCGGTCTCTCTTTCAACTCTGGGGTAGGGACTCGCTACTTTGTCTCCTTCACTCACATAGACAAAAATCATCTCTACCCTTCATAATACATACTAAGTACCGGTACTGTGTAGGCTACTGCTGTAATCGTAAGAGTAATCATGATTATGATTACTTTTTGAGAATAATCGATTGCGATTATGATTACATCCCCAAATATAAGAAAGGAATCGATTACGATTACGATTACTTAAGAAACTGTAATCGATTACGATTACAGATTACGATTACCCCATGCCTGGCCTACCGGCACGCTATCTCTCGCTAGGAAGGAAATCGACACCTAAATGGCACGAAAGGTGTTAACATTGACAATAAAAGGGTCGAAAGGTGTTAAAACCTCGATATTTAGAAGATATACACAAAAGATGAGAGTTTGGGGAGGATAGAAAAGTAACTCAATTATATTTAACCCTTTGTAGATTATGATGCTGTATGACATTTTGTTCTGTTTATCATTAGACGATTTTATACAGCTTTGGAAGGGTCTGTGGGAATTATGAGAGTAACACGTATATCAACTATCCCTCTAACTATCCCTTAAACTTCAACAATACCAAAATCAACCCTTCATCTTCTTTCAGTATTCTCGGTGTCTTTTTGTTTTCTTCTGGTCTCACTTGGAAACACCTTATTACCACTCTTGCTAAAACGGCAGTCCAGAATCTGGGTGTGCTCAACCACCTCAGATGGTTCTTTACCCCTGCAGAGCTTCTTGCTCTGTACAGGGGCACAGTGCATCCATGTATTGAGTATTGTTCACATGTCTGGGGAGGATCCTCTCACACAGAACTTCTAGACAAAATAGAAAAGAAAGACTTTCGTCTCATTAACTCGCGTCCACTCACCGATTAACCCTTTCACGCACATATGACGCAGAGGTTGCCAGATTAGCAATAAGAAATAGAGTTCTCTCACTCTCCAGAATTAGTTTTCTGCCCACAGCTAACTCAAAGACAACTGCAAAGGTTGATGTAACTAAACTAAAGGTTTCTAAATACCCCTGATGGTAATAAAGGTTTTAAAGTATCCCTAATAGGCTCAAAATCGCGTCATATATCGGAGAGGGTTAACTGCAATCTCTCATTCTTCTCCGCAATGTTGCATCTTTCTCGCTATTCTACCGCTATTGCAATAATCAGTGTTCCTCAGAATTCTTACAGTGTAAACCACCTTCTCCACGTAGAGCATGTAGCACCTATCTTGCAACACAATCCAACCCCTATTCTGTGCAACTCTCCAACCCAAAAGTGAAACGATATTCCCATTCCCAATCTTTCTTCTATTTAACAACTGAGCTCGGGAACGCTCCCTGAATCCATCTTTCCTTCACCCTATGACTTAATTTGCTTCAAATTCCGTGTGTTCAAGCCTTTTGGCTCGAACATTCCTTGATTTTGGCCCTGTCACTCTTTCAACTGTGGGGGAGGCACTCGTCACAGGCAGGTTTTCCTTTTGTCTCCCTCATCCACATAGAAACAAATATATATATACAGTATATACCCTTCCTAATCTAAATACATTCGTCTAATAATAACCAGAAAAGGGGCTTATGTTAACAGTCGGGAAACCACCACCATCTGATATTAATTATATGTTGGTGATGCTTGATTTGATTTCCAATACTTAAATGTGTGGGTTGTGAGAAATATATCCTGACCAGGATTCGAACCCACTCCTTCCAGGTATATTTGGGAGAGTCGGGCACCGTAACCATAATCCTCCACGAGACTATAACCTGGTTCTTCAAATAAGAACTAAGGTTGTTTTCCTTATAATTATCCGCTCATGGCCGAATGGTTATGGTGCACGACTCTCCCAAATATACCTGGAGTGAGTGGATTCGAATTCTGGTTAGGATACCTCACTCCCAACCTGTCTTACATTATCTTTAGATACTTAAATATGTCTTAAGGGGAGGTTTACGTTTTCTTCTGGACCAACTTCTCCCTCATTTAAAACATTCTACCCAATAGTTTGGCGATCTTAAGACCTTTCGCCCAATTGTATGTCAATATTATGACCTTTCGTACCATTTAGGTGTCGATTTGTTCCTGCCCAGCGATAGTAAACCGGTAATTTAGGGGATATCGACCTTTGGCTGGGTCATTCATCTACCGAAAACGGTACAAGTTCATCTTGAAGGGGGTCTTGGGAGTGTTTTTATACGTTTTATAGAGGTCTAGGGACCAAACTATAAATCTCCCGTTAAGGGGTGGGGGGGGGGGGGTATTTATTTGTATATTAATATATATTTTATTATTTTTTAGTTTCCTCCCTAGACCTCCATCAAGCTTACACAAGAAACAAAAATACTCAAGACCACCCTTCGAGATAAATGTGTACGTCCTGTCAGAAGCCCGATACCTGGCCTAACACCTTTTATCGATCAACAGTGTGGCGCAGAATTCAGTTATCCAGTTGATTTAGGGGAGATTTGTATATAATTATTTGAGATACCAGCCCTGTTTATAGACAAGGAAGAGTTTAGGGCTGCTTAAACTACACTGTATGTACGTGGGCTCCGTTATGCCGAGGGAGAAGTGTTGGAAGGTACAATAGTGAGGATGCAAGCTTGTGAGATTTAATACAGTTTGATTAAGTAAGACAGTAGTATTTACATGGACATTACTGACATAAAAATAAAGTAGGTGTGCAGTTTTTGCATTACAAAAAAAAAATGCATACGCATCTCTGCGACCTAGAATTCTGCAAGTAGTATTGAATATCTTAGGTAAAATCGGTTTATACAGTATATATATATTGCAAATACACATAAGCTAATAAATGTTTTTATACTTACAGCCGGACTTGAAGCACCGACAGTCAGAACAAATGCCCATACTTTAATCCACTATACCACGGCATGATAGAAGGTACTTGTGTGCAGTGGATTAACCCTTAACTGGCGGCGCCCGGCTATTGTCGAATGAAATAAATGGGGCCTATGGGCGGGGCCGGGCTATTGTCGAATGCAATTTTGAGCACGTAATGTGCTCTGAGAGAGAGCGGAGCGGTGGGAGGAGCGTAGATTACCTCCTAACCGCTCGCCACGGTGGCCGTGGAGCTACTGAGATGTACTCCTTTTTACTCCACCCTCTCTCACTCGTTTCACACGTAATAATGTAAGAAAATTACCGTATTTTAGCGATTTTGCCCTTCGGTTGCACGATCGTTGCAAGACAACCAGTGATCGTAGAAGGATGGTTCCGGTGTCATTGGAAAGCTCATTTTACGCCCTTTAAGGGATACATACTTGTAGTACGGTCTGGGTCTTGTTTATGCATGATAAAGAGCACGGAACAACCCCATTTATGGTAAAAAAAAAACGCTGGGCGGTACATAGAAATTACCGCCTTGGCCGCGCTTAAGGTGTTAAAGCATGGACACTCGTCCTGACTGTTGGTGGTTCATCTCCACCTGGGAGTATATAATTATATATAATTACATTCATGATCACATTGAATCTTAACTATTAACATATATTTTATCTATAATAAGGTCAGCGTAACACTATTATGTAGCATTTTGAATATGGTGAATTTCAAATTTAAATATATATAAGAAAGACATAGTGACCATAGTCTGCGACCTTCACCATTCACCTTGACCTTTGAATAACAAAAGTAAAAAAAATTGACAATCGTTGCATTGACCAACCGAATTTGCCAGCAAAATTTGGTGACGATACGTAACCCGTTCAGTAGTTCTGTTGGTTTCATTTCATACTGGATATTAAGACGATTTTATTTAGTTTATGAAGGGCCTCAATAAAATTAGCAGGCTTTCAACCATCTTAATTAACTCTTCTTACCACAGATCCATCATAAGCTCTACAATATCGTCTAGTTATAGCTAGAATACAATCAAAAAGACGTTACCGGTACACAAAGGGTTAAACAGTTTAGGATGAGTAATAACAAAATTATTAACATTCTTCTTTTGTTCTATGACCTTGACATTTAACCTTAAGTATTATAATATTTATATGTATGATTGAAATTTATGTTATTTAAGTAAAATGCAAATAACAGTCATCAGCATATCGAAAATTGAGTATTTTTTTATGATGAAGGTTAACTTATGACCTTGGCTTGTGACCTTGACCTTTATGTAGGATTATATTTGTGCGTGCTTTGATGTAACCCTAAAAAATCAAATAAGTGTGTCAAATTTAATTAAAGATCATCAGTTAGTTTCGGAGGTATTAACCCTTATTTAGCGGCGAGCAACATAAGTCGAGTTAAATAAAGCTGGACTATGTGGCGGCGCTCGACATAACTCGAGTGGCAATTTCAGCACGTAATGTGGCTGAGAGAGAGAGACAAGTGGTGGCAGGAGACTAGCGAGCGTATGACTGCTCCAGACCACCGCGGCGAACCTACTGACACAAATCTCAGCTCCCTCCTCCCTCTCTCACTCGCTACATACTCAATTATGTACTGAAAGTACCGAATTACCTGCTTTTTGCACTCGCGTTGCACGGTTATTGCAAGAAAACTATCCATCATACAAGGATCGTTATGGTGTCATTCGAAAGCTCTGTTTATGCCCTTTCAGGGATAGGTACTTGTTTTACGTTCTGGGTCTTATTTAGGCATGAAAATGATCACGTAAACAGCCCTATTTTGGCTAAAAACACCCCGCTGTGCGGTACACAAAAATAAACCGCATAGGCCGCTCGTAAGGTGTTAAAGGAATAGTTTACCTTGACCTTTAACTGTCATCTTGACCATCTTGATGTCTGAAAATTTAACATTTTAATTTTCCCTTAAAACACAACTGTCTCAACAAATTTTGTGAAGTTTACATGAATAGTAAAGAAATTAGCATATTGACCTTATATTTGACGTTGACCTGTGACCTCGTATGACCTTGGTCTAAGCATTCCGAAAATGCATATGTCTAATGTGAATCCTACATTAAATAGGAAATACCAGTAAAAATCATATTTCGACCTTTAACTTGACCTTCGACCTTAGAATTTCTTATCAAAGATTTAGTAAGCTTAACAGCAATATTCGTAATAGCTAGCATTATGAATATGGTGTAATTTGGATTAAAACTTATTGATTACAAATAGTGACCATATACTGTGACCTTGACCTTTGACCTTTGACTAATAATAAGATACATATATTTGGATGGTCATTGCATTGCCCAACTGAACTTGCCTGTATACTTTGATGACAATAAATTAAACAGTCAAGGGGGAGTTTAGGGAAAATGACAAATACTCTTGTTTTGACCTTGATCTCTGACCTTAACTATTATAATATTTATGTGGAATTTGATATATATGATATTTATGTAATAAGCCATAATGTAGCCAGTTTTCAAAAATTTGAGTAATCTTTTTTTCATAAATAATAAAAGTTGACCTTTGACCTTGAACTATGACCTTGACCTTTATGTAAGAGTACATTTTTGTTTGCATTGATATTGCCCATGAAAATCAAATAAGCATGCCTAATTTCATTAAAACCCATCAGCTAGTTTCATATATATTAATAGAATAGTTGACCTTGACCTTTGACCTTTATATGTCTCAACATGTATTATTTTCCTTTTCACTTAAAGTGGAACTATCTCACCAAATGTTGTGAAGTTTGCATGAAAAGTAAAGAAAATAGCATATTGACCTTTTATTTGACATTGACCTGTGACATTGACCTGTGACCTTGACCTTTCATATGGAATTGAATAGTTTATTATATGACCTTGGCCTAGGTATTCCGAATATACATGGCAAGCCTAGTGGGAATCTAAGAGTTGGTATAAGAAAACCTAGTAAAAAAACTATTTTTACTTTTGACCTTGAACTTTGACCTTACTCTTTAATATAGTTTTCTAAAATTTGGGCAATACGATATCAAGGTTACCAGTACTAGTATAGTGAAAATGAAGACATTTGACAAAAAAAACAAAAAAAATATAAAATAAGTTGACCTTTGACCTTGACCTGTGACCTTGACCTTTATGCAAGAATTATTTTGTGTTGTCCATTGACAATGCCTAGGAAAATAAAATAAGCATGACTAATGTCATTAAAACCCATCAGTTAATGTTATATATATTTATAGAATAGTTGACCTTGATATTCAGGATATGTGTCTCAAAATGTTCTTATTTTCCTTTTCATTTAAAGGGCAGTTATCTCAACAAATTCTGTGAAGTTTGCATGAAAAGTAAAGAAATTAGCATAGTGACCTTATATTTGACCTTGAATTGTGACCTTGACCTTTCATATGGAATTGAATCGTTTTTTGTATGACCTTCGCCTAGGTATTCCGAATATTCATGGTAAGCCTAGTGAGAATCTAACAGTTAGAATAAAAAATAGTAGTACAAAACTTATTTTGACCTTTGACCTTACCCTTTAGAATATTTATCTAATATTTGGTCTATAAAATATCGAGGTTACCAGTAACTTGTATAGTGAAAATGAAGAAATTTGAGTAAAAACTAAAACACATGAAATATTGACCTTATCTTTAACCTTGACCTTTGACCTTAACATTTTGTTTAAATTTACAATTTATTTTTGATTGACCTTTGCATTGACCAAATGTATATACCTGTCAAATTTGGTGAAAATCCATTGAACGGTCTAGGATGAGTTATCGGGCGGACGACGACAGACAAGCTGATTGGTGGTGCATAGTATACGAGCGGGATCTGTGTGCGCGATACCACCCTGCTTCGCAGCGTTGATAAAAATATACAAGGTATAGACATACATAATTTTGGGACATATACTGCGAGACGTAATATGAATTATTTCTGAAAACCCCTAGGTGATTAGATAAATATGTAATAGTCTAGCTAGTTGGAGTTTAATGTATTGTGTTTGTAAGACAGGGTAATTCGTGCATTGGGATGCAGAGGTTGAGTGGCTGAGTGGCCACATCAATGTATAACAATGTCACTATGCTCGAATAATATTAATTAGGTAGCATGTGAGGGTATCGATAAAACGCATACTGAATTTAATTAAATACTACGTTTACCCACTGGACCCCAGCGACGCACGTGATGCGTCGGCAATATACAGTATGTAATGCTAAATCCCAGCGACGCATAGGGTGCGTTTCGGCTAATTACTCCGGTTCTATGGCACCTAGAGAGCTCAGATTTGTACGAGAACTATAAGTATCCCAAGCAACAATGCCGATGATTGAAAACCCTCAAAGTCTAGCACACAAAAACGTGGTTTTGCATGTTTTCCCTACCCACTTCCCCATGTTAATTCCGACTTTCGGGTGCCCCGTAGGACCCCTTAATGACTTAGGGGATTGTTTTTTTTTGTGTTCTTTCCTTCATTTCTAACCTATTCCAGGTGTTTTCTGGATTTTTGTTTTTATTTTGAAAACCTGCTGGTCCTGGGGAGTACATTTATATTATATTGCCTTGGGCTCAGTGGGTTAAAAGGGGTCTGAAAGAGAGACCACAACTTATTATGCAATTTCTACACCATGAGTCCTGATATAGAGAAGGAGAGGCCAGGTAGTGCTCTGAGATTACTAGATGCCAGGGAGCTTTCTAATTGGATACCTATACGGGATTTGCCGTTGTAGGTAAGGTCGGTAGGGCCAGTAAGCACCTAATACGTAGCCAGTAAGCATTCAGATCTCGGAGGGGAAGTGAGAGACCTTCCCCTTTTTGCCTGAATATCTATCTGGTTTCTAGCTGGAGCTGGCTTTAGGTATAATGCATGGAAAAAGGGTGTGAAGAGGCTGCAAGGAAAGGGTTGCTGTAGGTCCTTCTCATGTCGGTGATGAGGGTAGGGGGGAGAGCAGTGGAAGCACCCTCCTAATTGGCCTACAGATTCCCAGGACCAATCAGTGGGGCTGTAGGTCGGTGACGTCAGGGTCGTAGGATTGGCTGGCGGGTACGTCGTCTGGACCTATCTGGGGTTGGCTTGGGAGGGTGACGTTACTTCCGGTGTGTTGGTGCGTCGCATCTTGTGCACAGAGAAAGTCCGCGGGGGCATTGTGTGGAGGCGGATGGAGGCTGCTACTTTTTCTGGGGGTTGCTGCTGCTTTTTCGGACCGTTCTTTATGAGGGGTGAATGGTCCATGTTGCCCCGGTTGAGGTATGTGGGCTCGCTCGTCACCATGGGTAACTGGCCCAAGTTGCTCCGGTTGTGGTATAACAATATTGGTGGTAGTGGTGGTAATCTGGGGGCTGGTGTCACTGAAAGCAGAGGTCAGTGATCTCTTGGCACGTGCATCGCCCCTTGCACGCGTATTGCATGCTTGTTTTCATACTGGAGCTTCGTCCTCTGAACTACTCTCGTAGAAATAGAGGTAAGAGGGCTTTCTGGCAGCCACTCTGTCTCCCACATCCGCTGTCACCGCCAGAAGGAGGGCTAGTCGTGTCATCGGGCCATGCGGAAGAAGGACATGAAGGCTCCATGATGATTGTGTGTGTACTGAGTGTGTGGGAGCGAGCGGAGTGTGTGTTGAGATGGTATGGAGAATTGCCATGTAAGCCTATTTCCAAGCCAATTTGCAGCTGCCTGTCTCTATGTGCGCAGCTTTGGTACAAATGTGAAATTTTATCTTCCGTAAGAAGCGTCGCAGACCACCAGTAAAACCTTCCAGAAGGAACGTCGCCGCCCCCTTGTTAATTACTTCTTGAAAACAAAAAATAGAATAAGATACTGTACCAATTTGTGAAAGAAGAAAATAACCTGTATGTCTCGTATTATGAAATGTTAAAAATGGAAAAGAGAAGAAATTATGCCAAAAAATGAATAATTAATCCAGAGTTATTTACAATGCTAAAAATCGCATTAAGGACCTGGTCCTCGAACAAGTGTGTAACACTGACAATCCCAATGGGATCTTCAACCTAGCTAGGCGAGTTAAAAATTACAGTAGGGATATTATAGGTGAACTGTGTGTTAGAAACGATAATGGGAAGATTGTGTATGCAGAAAATGAAATCAGAGAAGCATGGAAGGCACACTATGAACGATTGCTAAATTGCTAAAATAAACGAGTTTGAATGGGATAAGGAACAGCTTAGTATCGAAAAACCAATATCTGGGCCCCCTCCTATGATAGCACCAGCTGTAGTGAGCGACGCAATCAATAAAATGAAGGACGGTAAAGCTCCAGGTTGCTCTGACATTGTCGCTGAGATGATAAAAGTCTCAGGGGAGACTGGTGTAAACTTAGTCACTGAGTTGATAAACACCATTATTAAAGATGAGAAAATCCCAGAAGATTGGCTCAACAGTGTAATAGTAATTATATACAAAGGAAAAGGGGATGCGCTAGAGAGAGGAAATTATAGGGGCCTGAAAATGCTTGACCAAATCATGAAGGTCTGTGTGACGCTTCTGTATAGTAGCCACGTGCGGGCATGCGCGCGTGTCGGCTGCCCAGCCGTTTAGAAACCGGCTGATGGCAGCCGGCCGGCAGGCATTTCCTTGGTATGTATCCTACGACAACGTAACTAATGTCTGGGATATTCTTATGTTGTTTCACAGCGTTTAGCTGCCCTTATTCTTAACCAACGCATCTTAGTATATTTTATTCTCGATAGTTGATTGTTTCATTATAATATATAAGATGTAAGTCTAGTGAGGGCGGGAGGAGACGAGCGGGAGAGAGAAACCGGCTTGGGACGTTGCTTCGCTTGCCAGGTTGGGACGAGCCTGAAGCGTTGCCACACGCATTTGATTGCAACGTTAGGCTTAGTTTCGACTCGCGCACGGGGTACAGGATTTTGACCCGGCAACTGTGTTGAGTGTTGCCAAGCATGGGATGTATTCTGCATGCCTTGGGTGGGGTCCAGACAGATTCAAGACTCAGAGCTCACCTCACTGTCGTACCCTTCGGACCCCCTTGATATCTATCCCTCTCAACCCCACTTAGAAACTTTCTCTCTTACTTTGTATACCTTCCTTCCACTACTTCACCAATCTATTTAATTATCCCATCCCCTTGATAGACCTTATATCTATTATTGTATTAACGACGAGCTCTCAGATAACTAGATAGGATTTTGGGCCTTATGCAGAGACGTAATTGTTAATGAGACCTAGGAAGCTTTTTTGTTTTCTCATATTTGGTGGTTTCATGCGTGCTAGTGTGTTCTTGTGTCAGGTTAGCAGGGGCTAGACCGGAGGGGAGGCTTTTTGCGATCCTTTAAGTAAAGTCTGCTGGTGCGAGTCCTGTGGACCCACACGACTTTACTAGGATACCCGTGGGAGTCTGGCGGCATTTTCTTGTCTGTGTCCCTCTGTGTCTAGTGTTGTGTTGTGTGAGGGCCCTTGCCTAGTCCACTCAGCACTGCGCTAGCACGTCTTGCTTTTGTTTTAGGGTCGCCAGGAGAGAGTCAGATACTTGCGATCTGAGTCTCTCAAGAGAGCACCCTTTCAATTAGAGTAATTTGGCGCACAGACTTGGGAACGTCCCTAGGCTAGAGCAGGTGGCTCAGCCCGGGTATCCGAAGCCTATATCCTTCCAGCTAGACCTCTGCCACCTGGCAGATTAACAGCTAGGGGTTTATGATCTCTGTATGCTTGTTATTGTGCCACAGTTTACCGTTTTTGTGAGCATTGTGAGTCAGGGTGTGGCTTAGAGATTCTGTCCGAGCAGGCTTGCTTGACTAAGAGTGAGATGCACACCTCTATGTGGTTATGTTGCGAGTTGCTACCTTTATTTAATTATACCTATGCCATTATACACTGTATGGCCTATCACTAGTATTTATTCCTGCTTATGAGTTAAGAGTTCTCTAAATCCGTAACGTACTTTCTTTGCTAAGCATCAGATACTACAGTAGCCGCATGCAGTTTAGAAACCTGCATCTTGTCTACCTGTACGATGTTTTGAGGACTGTTTGCTTTCACCTTCTTTCACGCAGGGGTGATTAGTTGTATTAATTAACGTAACGTTAAATGTACTTTCTTCTAGTTTGTTATTAAATTGTTTCTGCAATTTAATTCCGTCATCTATCTTTTCCTTGAAGCTTTAAGTCAACTTAATTGTGTGATCTTTTATATAGCCTGCTTGACTATCAGCAGTCTATAGTGCGTGCACCCTGTAACCGAGTCATAGGATACCTCGTTGTCCAGGCAGGACTCTTGACGGTTTAGGGTGGTTTGTTGCCTGTGTTTATAGAAAAGGGTTGGATCTAGCGTTTTCCGTTGTTGCTTGTTGCCGCATACCTAGTCCAATAGAAAGAGCCCAGTGTTTATATATCCCAGGACGTAACATCTGTGAGAGAGTCCTTGAGGGTTGATCAGGCAAAGGATCTCTATTGATGATATGCAGTTTGATTTTATGCCAGGAAGGAGTACAACCGATGTTATCTTCATAGTCAGGCAGATCCAGGAAAGATACTTCCTAAAAGGCAAGGATCTTTACTTTGTGTTTGTAGACCTGGAGAAGGCCTTTGATAGGGTGCTTAGAGATGTTGTGCAGTGGGCTATGAGGAAACTTGGTGTGGAAGAGTGGCTGGTGCGTGTGATAATGAAGATGTATGAGTATTCGCGAAGTGCGGTGAGGGTGAAGGGTGTACTAAGTGATGAGTTCGCAGTCCGTGTTGGAGTCCATCAGGGTTCAGTGTTAAGCCCCCTCCTCTTTATTATGGTCTTGGAGGCACTGTCTAGAGTTTTTAGAGGCGGACTCCCGTTGGAACTGTTTTATGCAGACGATTTAGTCCTAATAGCTGACAGTGTGCAAGATGCTGAGGCCAAATTCAGAGAGTGGAGAGAGGGCATGGCGAGCAAGGGTTTGAGAGTCAATATTAACAAAACCAAGGTTATGCATTGTAGATTGAGATGAGGCAATGTGGAAAAGAGCGGTGCATACCCATGTGCAGTGTGTGGAAAGAGAGTGGGCGCTAACTCAATTCAATGTAGCATCTGTCGATGTTGGGTATACCATGGGAGTAAGAACTGTAGTAGGATAAAGGGACCTCTGCCGAAGGATAAGTCAGAAATAGAGAAATTTGAGTGCGTATTGTGCAAAGGCGAGCTTGTGTTAGGTGATGATCCTGTGGCTGTGAATTTTGGAAATGAGTCTTTGGAGCTGGTGAACAAGTTTTGTTACCTAGGAGATACCATCTCTGCCGGTGGTGGGACCGAGGCTGCCACTGTTGCTAGAATTAGGTGTGGCTGGGGGAAGTTCAGAGAACTGATGCCAATCCTGACCATGAAAAGAATACCTCTCCCCCTGAAGGGAAAGGTGTATGCCTCATGTGTTAGAAGTGCAATGACGTATGCCTCAGAAACAAGGGCCATTAAAGTAAAGGATGTCAACAGAATGGAGCGTAATGAGATGAGAATGGTGAGATGGATGTGTGGGGCCAGGCTACAGGATAGAATAACAAATGTTGAGCTGAGGAGACGTTTAGGTATAAAGAGTATTTGCGAGGTGATGCGTACAAGTAGACTGGGACGGTATGGACATGTGGAGAGAATGGATGAACAAAATTGGGTGAAAAAATGCAGGTCTGTGATTATGGAGGGAGCTGCACCAAGGGGTGGACCGAGGAAGACCTGGGATCGGACTATACGTGCCGATCTTAAATCCAAGAGCTTGACAAGTGAAGTAGCCCTTAACAGGGTTGCCTGGAATGCCGCCATTAGGACAAGAGACTGAAACTGCACTTACTGTGTGTGTGGAACACTCAGTCTTAAAATTGTATGTATGTATGTACAGTATGTAGTACACATCATCTCTTGTATACACAAACTTTATTTCTTGTTTTCATTTTTCCCGATAAATTGAGTGGTGGCAGCAATCTTCATGTTCATTGAATTATTATTGTGTGGTACTGTGCATGTTCATGTTGCCCAGTAAAGAGTCGAGATTCGCATTCCCGAAGTTTACATTTACAAAGTGATACAAGAAGCAAACACCTGCTGAGCAACACATAAGTGCATGTGTTCCCTAGTGACTCTTATAAGTTTACAACTCATTACCCCACCTCGCACCTATACAAAATAGAGGTAATCTAGCATGAAATAGAGGGTGTACTAGACAAACCCTTGATCCGGAGGCTACCGACGCAAATCCATCCTGGCCAGAGTTGTCCTGCCACCATTGCCAGAGATACACTACAGTTCCAACAAATCCCCTTCTAGTCACAAGAGACTACAGAGTCCTGTGGGAGCCATATTCAAGGACATGTATTGGGATTCCTCACCTCATGCCTGTGCTGACCTACTTTGCCCTTCATACTCAATACCAATCTATATAGTTTGAACCCATGCATGAAGCTTATTTCATTGACGTAAGTTACATATGAGATTGGCTGGCATATCTTGCCCTCACTTTATACCAACGGCGAAGGAGCTGCCCCCGGCCTGGAACAAACAAAGTAACTGCCCTTTCCTCTAAAGGAGCTTCACCCCTCTAGTGTTCTAGTCATCAGGAAGAATGGGACCTCAGCGAATATCTTCTATGCCTGGTTAGCTGAATGCATTTCCAGAGAAGAAGTGCAAGCAGAATCGTCACGACGATGCAGGCTCTCCTCTATTGCTTAGGTCTGCACTCCTGTATCTGGGGGATACAAGGTCCTCCCCGTTAAAGAGGACATAATGTGAAAGACCTAGACTGTGGTGGAGGGCAGTAGTGGTGAACAGCTTGGTTTAGCATAGAGAGATAGAATAAGATAGTGGAAAACTTGACTATGTAGGACAATTTTTGTAAATTTCATATGAATACAGTTTAACAATGCGAGATGTGTGTGTGTTTCTCTGAATCCATGGCCGCATGTTCAATATTTTGTATTTATCAATCATGATACGCAATTGTATCTTAATACTTTTTTATATCACATTAACTTTCTCAATGACTGCATAAATTTACTCTCTCGCGCACGTATGAACGCCATGGCGTCCTGAGCTATTTTTGCTCTGGTGCACAAATGAACGCCATGGCGTCCTTAAGCCCTGCACGAAATTCGGTAAAAGCACACGAAAAACGCAATGGCGTCCATTTTGGACTAGATATTATCTGGTCTACTAGTCCATATGTGGAGGTATCTGGCAAAAATTAATTGCTGGGTGAGGCTTTAGCAGTCCTAGACCGTGTGTCGCCTGTGTATGGAAACTAAAAAAACTTACTCAGAACTGAGAGGGTTAATGAACTGTGTTGCTGCAAAAGGTAAAAGTAGAAAAAGTCACTGTAGAAACACAAAAAGTGTATTGAATATACCACATCAAACGTACTAATGGTATTCGGTACTGCCAGTGCTTATGAAATTAAATAATGTGTTGTTTATAATGGGAACTCTTCTACTGCAATTTAAGGGCGTTGCCCGATTAATCTCCTTGACTCTTTCCATGACAAATGTGACATTTACAATCAACTTCAATTAGTTGACATTGTTTACGATTTTCAAAACCAATCCTCACAAACGACTACAATCTTATGGCATAGACGGTCATATACTCCAAATTGATCGAGGACTTACTTACAGAGCGAATACAACATGTAGTAATAAATGGTAGTGCTTCAAGTTGGATTAATGTTACAAGTGGTGTACAACAAGGTTCAGTCTTCGGACCTATTAACAACATTAATTATGGGCTCTCATACACGATCCCAAAATGTGCTGACGACAATCAAAATTCAAGTAAAGTCATTTTTGTATTGGAAACACTTCACAATGAAAGGGATTTATATAAATTATCAAACAGGGCCCAGATCAGGCAAATACATTTATATATAGGTAAAATGAAAGGTGCTTCAAATAGGGAGCACAAATGAAAAGACAAACTACTTGATAAATAACAGTTAATTATATTTGTCAACAAGATCACTAATTTAGGATAAACTATATCAAGTAGGCTAATTCAAAACATGCTTAAAAATGCTCCAAAGTAATTACAATAATAATAACAATAGGTATCCTTGGGAGATCTTTTGATAATACAATATATCCGAAAACATTATTCCCACTTTATACAATTCGTTGGTCCATGCCCGTTTCTTATATTGTGTTCAGTATTGGTCTTCATATTATAAAACCGATATAGAAATACTGGAGATAGTATAACTACTCCCAACTTGATACAAGTGTTTAAAATTATCAGGGGTTTGGACAATATAGATGGTAGTAAGAGTAAGGAAATCATAACAAAATATTCAAATTACTGTATATCCATTCACATGAAGAAAAATATGTTTTATTCAACAGAGTGATTAACTTGTGGACCAAACTGCCAAACGCTGTCATAGACTTTGACACAGTCCAAACGTTCAAGGGTCACATAGATAAATATCTGGACTTGAATTCGCAACTGACAGCGTTTGTAACCGAGTAATGCAGTAGTTATTTATCATTTCCACTGGTACCCATTCCTTACCCTTCACTAAGTGGCCTAGTGCTGCTGGTTTTCCCTTTCTTTTTTTTTTTTTTTTACAGATGCTGTAATTCCCGAGGAGGGTTGGCCATGAACATTAGGCGTTTGTCACGAATCGAATCGCTAGGTCAAGTTGCCCAGGCTTGGCATCTACCAATATAAATTTGACAGTATGGGCTCGATCGACCGACACTTTTTTTTTTTTTTTTTTTATCTGAGAGCGCACATGACTTTTATATATTACGGCCAACTGCTCGTCAGTGAAGAATTCTCGAACTCTGTACAGGAGTCCATAATGTGTCCAGCTCAAGTTAGTAGTTAATGTTACACCGAGAATGTCAATACTAGGGGAAGTGGGAATATTTACATCATTAAAAAATATATGGGAGTCAGTGAGATTCTGTCGGTTAGAAAATTGAATGTACTTGGTTTTCTGTGCATTAAAGGAAACTAGATTCTCTTGTCCCCATTCATTAATTCTAGAAAGGTCCTGGTTCAGAGAAATTGCAGTGTTTATTTTTGAATTTATAAGATCGGGTTGGGTGAAAGAATTGGTAAATGTGAAGGAACTGTGGAGTGTTGAGTCATCTGCGTAGGAATGTATTGGATTATGAGTGGTAGATATGAGATCATTGATATGAATGAGGAACAGAGTTGGGGCCAAAACTGATCCCTGGGGAACACCAGCATTTATTGAGTGAAATTGAGAATAAAGGCCATCTACCATTACACGTATTTTTCTGTTATGAAGATAAGAAGAAATTAGTGGAACTAATGATGCAAGGCCGTAGTGTGACATCTTCGACAATAAGGATTGATGCCAGACTCTATCAAATGCCTTTGATATATCCAGTGCTATTGTATGTGTTTCACCATGTTGGTCTGTAGCTTGGTTGATTTGATGCGTAAGAAGGCAAAGAATGTCTGCAGTTGATCGACATCGTCTAAAACCATATTGCCTATCACTGATTAATTTATTATTCTCCAGATGCTTAATTATGTGATTATTTAATATAATTTCAAAAACTTTGCCAAGAGTGGAAGTTATTTACTTTGATCAACATGCAACGCTCTATTGACTATGCCACGGCTGGCTCCTTAGTAATCATAATTATATAATACTTTAATCCCATGTCAACAGTTAATGTTGTTCAGTCATGTTCATAATTCGTGTCATGCTCTCATAATTTCAAGTTTATTGTCTTCGTTTTGATATAGCAAATAGTGTCCATCCACTAAAATGAGCAGAAATTGATTATGAAGACATTTGTCATGACGTGGTAAGCTAAACCCACACATAGAAAACATTTGTTGCAATACGCTGGTCTATTATTCAGGGCAATACATTTGTTCACACATTTTGTTCATGCATATTAAGAACCGCGTATTATTCACTAGAGACAAGAGTTATGGAGGCATACCAAGTTATATGAGGGTGACTGCACATATGGAAATCTCTGTATTTACTCTTGCGTTCCCATCATCATACTTTTGAATTTACAAGTCTGTGGCTTAAAAACCTAACCTTTAAGCCTCAATGTATTTGTGTTTGACATCTCCTTTAATTTTATTTATACTTCAACATTAGTCACCATTTTACCTCCAAAGTTGAATACATTAAGTTCGTTTGTCTTTTCTGGAGATTATCCATCTTGGGAGCATTAACCAAAGCTGCCTTCTTTTCACCAATGCCTCCTTATTATTTATAAATGTTTTCTACATTGTCCCGCTTATCTTAACATCGAAATTCATGCTACTCTGCCATAGTGCACATAATATTTGTATTGTATCGTGTTGTGATTCACTGTGAGTGTATTCTTTTACAATGTGCGAGGATACAGTCACATATACTCAATCTTACGTCGATGTCACTGGGTTGCTTGGATGAGATGAGAGACAAATGTTGTGAATAATCCCGTCATCGTCCAGAACTTGTTGCTGGCTATATCCCTTCACATATCCCTTGACAATTAAATGTTGTTGATCTTGTTTACATGTATTTTATTGGTTTTCTATTATCAGTGGAAGGGGAGACTGGTTAGCAAATATTGCAAATCATAGAACATAATTATTACAGCTTCCTGTTGTAAATTAATAAATACTAACATAATTACCAGGAGTCTTGTATGGATCTCTGGCGTTCATAAGTGCTGAATATAAGTGCTTAAATTCAGTGATATGTGGCTGAACAAGCTGTTTTCCTCACCAGGGGGAGTCTAATGTTGGAGAACACTAAGAGCATTACAGTAGGTTAGCTTGGTTAAATTGTACTGTACATACTATTATTTCGTAAAATAAAATGTATCCTCAATCAAGGACTTTAATTTGGGCTTGCTCATTCATACCTAGTTAATGAAAAATTTGCATTATCATTACAGTTAATGCAATTTGCCAGTTGGTCTCCATTCATCACTAGTACAGCCACAGGACTAAATTCAATTTAATCAATAGTTGGTTATAGTTATTATAGTATATTATTGTTATTTTAGGTAAACATGATTATGTTTCTGTCTTTCTCTCTGTTAATAGGTTGATAATATTTGTCCTGATTACATGCTCTGCCTATAGTGCTGGATAATGGTGTAGCAAGAGCTTATTGCCTGCAGATTGGTAGTTTGTTGAAAATGGTGGACTCGTGGAACATTTATAGAAATAAACCACATCATCCGTTGTTGATTAATTAATCGTCGAAACCTTCATTACTGACACCCCTGAGCTTTTGACTTATATTATTGTTATGTCGCTTCTTGACAATAGTGTTGAAGGCCCTCCAGTTGCCCCAGCACAGTGCTTGTCTGTCCTCTATGTCTGTGATGGTGTCCGGCAGAGGGAGGTTCCTGGTCTCTGGCAGCAGAAGAGTGACAAGGGCTGCGGCCACACCAGCCACTATCAGGGTCACGTCTACAGACCACCACACCTTAAGGGCCTGACAAAGATATTATTTAAACAGATTTCAAACAAACACTTACATTTTGATTATAATACTTCCCTAGATGCAAAGACCCTAAGGAGCAATTTTCCACCTAATGAATATTATTACTTCTATCCCGATGGACATACAATTATTGTGGTAGTCAAATACCATTCTGTGAACTACTCTGCAGCAGAGCATCATCGGTAATTCCCTTTTAAAAGCATAATATGGTTCCAGGGTGGATCCGCTTTTTGTTTTCGCTTATTTTCTGGTTGAGGGGGAGTAAGGTTGTCATGCATTGATTTACCTGGCAAAGCCACCACAGAAAAACGGTATTACAAGCATACAAACCACAAATCATAAGCGTGATTTGGCACAAGCAGGATTTTCAACCACAATTTCCATTTACATGTTCTATTGATTATATTGTTTCACAGATCAGTGGACTGATTGATATAGGCCTAATTGTACTCTAAATACATGCATACAAGTTTAAAGACCGTTTTGTCTACAGCAAATGTGGTTACAGCCTCACGTCCAAAATGGCGATTTTCCAGGCAACCCTGTCAAGGGATGCCTATGTTTTCAAGTTCTTTGTTTAGAGATCAAACCGGAGTACCTGATATTTCTAGGTCAACCCCTACGCGCAGGTCCCCCCACGTTTATAGTCCGGCATTTCTTCACCCAGCACTGATCATCCATTCTCTCCACGTGTCCAAACCAACCAAGTCGGCGCATGCATATCACTTCACTGAAACTCCTAATTAATTCCTCACTCATACCCCATCCCTGAGGTCAACCCCACATATTCACCTTACCTGTCAATTATCATTACTCAAAGGCCCTTATGGTATGAATGTACAGTGTATGAATACATAGTATATACTGAATATATGAATGCAAATTCTTTGAGAATTTAAATCATTCTGTCATGATAGCCTCATATTTTTGTTTTAGGTTCTCTTAACACCTGGCTACACCATTGCATTAAAAATGTGCTTATATGCATACATGCAAATAATGTTGGTACATCTTTCTCCACTATATTGTAATGGCTCAAGATGATTAACTTTTGGCAGTTGGAATGTAGTACAATGAATCCCATCCATAACATTCCCTTACGAGGCCATGGCTGATACTGGCATTGTCCTATCAGTATTTCAATAAGACTCAACAAAACCCCATTCCAGCACCTAGTCACTAACCCACCACCCTCTACAACCTTACAAAAAGACACCACAAGACTTTACTATGTAGAGTGACCAATTGTACTTGCGCCATTCTCCCCTTTAGTCGTCTTGTATCACACGCAATACGATACAGTACGTGGGACATATTTTTGGTTTTCACGAAATGTGAAGGCCCTTACCCCCAGGGAGTAGGGGCGGGGTTATAGAAAACCACTACAATATATATAATAGCAAAGTGTAATTGCCATTTTCCCAACAGTTACACATGCTATTAAGATAGAGATAACACATTTATGTCACCATGATTATATATATATACAGAATATATATATATACAGTATTTTTATTTTGTTTTCTATGTGTTTGAGGGAGGCAAAAGGCAGAACTGCCTATAGCGAGTGCCTCCCCCATAGTTGACAGGGCAAAATTCAAGGGACGTTCGAGCTAAAATGCCTGGACAACGGAGTTTGAAGCAATTTAAGTCAGAGGAAGAGGGAAAGACTGATTTTGGGAGAGAGTTCCAGAGCTTAGCAGTTGAATAGAAGAAAGTCTGAGGATAGAGTTCACTTTTGGGTTGGAGAGTTGCACAGAGTAAGGGTGGGATTGTGTTGCAAGATGGGTACTACATACCCTACATAGAGGAGGAAAGCTCCGAGGAACACTGATTATTGTAGTAGCGATAGATTTGTTTTTGTTCTATGTGATTGAGGGAGGCAAAAGGCAGAACTGCCTATAGCGAGTGCCTCCCCCATAGTTGAAAGAGTGACAGGGCCAAAATCAAGGGACTTTCGAGCCAAAATGCCTGGACACACAGAGTTTGAAGCAATTTATGTCATAGGAAGAGGGAAAGACTGATTCTGGGAGAGAGTTCCAGAGCTCAGCTGTTGAGTAGAACAAAGTTTGAGAGTAACGTTTCACTCTCGGGTTGGAGAGTTTCACAGAGTAGGGGTGGGATTGAGTTGCAAGACGGGTACCACGTGCCCTAAGTAAAGGAGGTGGTATACACTGGGAAAGCTCTGAGGAACACTGATTATTATAGTAGCGATAGAATAGCGAGAGAGATGCAACATTGCGACAAAGAGAGAGAGATTGCAGAGAGTTGGTGAGTGGATGGGAGCTAATGATACGAAAGGCCTTCCTTTCAACTTTGTCTAGGAGAGCGGTGTGAGAGGAACCTCCCCACACATGTGAACAATACTCAATACAAGGACGCACTATGCCCCTGTACAGAGCAAGAAGCTGTGCAGGGGAAAAGAACCCCCTAAGGCGGTTGAGCACACCCAGCTTCTGGGAGGCTGCCTTAGCAAGACTGGTAATATGGTCCTTCCAACTGAGAGCAGAAGAAAAAGAGACACCAAGAATATTGAGAGAAGATGAAGGATTGCTTTTTGTATTGTTGAAGAATAAGGGATAGTCCGCTGGGAGTTCCTTACGGGTAGATAGATGGAGAAATTGGGGTTTGGAAGCATTAAAGGTAACAAGGTTTTCTCTGCCTCAATTGGAGATAGTATTTAGATCAGAATTTAAGAGTTCTATGGCTTCATTACGTTTGTCGTTGAGGGATTGCTGGCTGGGGCGTTCTGAAAAACTAACGGAGTAGTGTAAGGTTGAGTCGTCTGCGTATGAATGGATGGGAATTGAGGTACAGTTGAGGAGATCATTTATAAAAATTAGAAAGAGAATAGGAGATAGGACGGAGCCCTGAGGAACACCGGAGTTTATAGGGTGAGGAAGTGAATGATGGCCGTCCACAACCGCGGCTATGGAACTGCCGGAAAGGAAATTAGAGACAAAGGCACAGATGGAGGGATGGAAACCGAAGGAGGGTAGTTTAGAAATTTAAGATTTGTGCCAGACTCTATCGAAGGGTTTCGATATGTCTAGTGCAATAGAAAAAATCTCACCGAAGTCCCGAAAGGAGGATGACCAAGAGTTAGTAAGATATGAAAGAAGAATAGCGAGAGAGATGAAACATTGCGGCGAAGAGAGAGATATTGCAGAGAGTTGGTGAGTGCACGGGAGTTAATGATACAAAAGGTTTTCCTTTCTACTTTGTCTAGGAGTGTGGTGTGAGAGAATCCTCCCCACACATGTATATCCTAGCTTATCTCGTCAACATTTTGGACATTTTAGTGATCTGCTTATATAAAGCTTTATCACACAGGAGATAAGTATACCAAGTCTGTTATCACGGAGAGGCTTTGTAACTCCAAAATGTGCCTGTAGGTAATACCGATCCTACTATGAAAAAAACCCACAGTTCTTGTCCTCCTTTGTTCTGGGTGAAATATATAGAAGAGCTATTAGAACTTCGAATTCCTGAACAACTGCAACTCTCCTGCCCTGCCTACTATACTATAGTTCAGCCAGTCAAGCATTAAGTGGTTCTGGTGTTGAATACATGCAGATTAAAAGGGAGAAGAAACGTTTGACTGGGATTGCATTACGTGCAATCGTTTCCGCAAGTCGGATGGTACTTCCTGGAGATTAGTAGAAGCATACCAATGAAATCTGAGTTGAGGCTTCATGTACAATCATGGCCACTTCCTAATGATATATAGAAGAACAGCGAGCGTTAACTACTGAATCCCAGTGTAACAGCGCATTTTGAGCGACTGTACACTCTAGGATAGACCGTATTTATGACATATATATCTCACACCACTATAACAGTTATTCACTTGCTTAAGTATGCAACTGTACATTTCTAGTTGTGTATTACTTCCCTATAGAAAATCATAACCCCCACCTATAAAAGCCTTGGTACGATTCCTGCAAGTAATCGCGGTTCTCACGCTGCCCTTCAGAGAATTGCAGCAACATCAAGATGATTGCTAGCAACTAAGTAGGAGTGTCACACCATACTGGTTGAAATCCGGCGCCCAAGAGTGAGGCCAGGCATCAGTAGCAGTTTGAACAGCCATTAGGACGCATCATCCCTAATTGGCTAAGGTAGACGATAGTGTTATACAAGTGACGTATACAGTGACAGTACGATACTGTGCATTAATTAGTGTGCATATTAATACTTATTCACAATTCTTAATATGTCCAATTCTCTTTACAGGAATACCATTTTACAGGAATTAGCTCAGTTCTAGTTGCTTTATCTTTATAGAGTGTTTATAATTAAGGTACTTCTCAGTCGGGCAGATACAGTACCTCTACAGACCTTACAAATATTAAAGCCACGTTACATAGTTATATTTTATTGGTATAGAAAAGTCAACAGTGTTTTGCTTCTTATTCACTTTTCTTATAAACATGTTTCCAGTGAACCAGCTGAATCTACAAACATAACGAAGGAAATATCTCTGAGGTAAGAAAGAGCAAACAAACATTTAAACCATAAAATCACCGATACACCAGTAATACGATCTGTGTTGCTCAAATGGTGCACATAATAGTTCGTCCACATATTATAATTGCTCTTTCAGAAATTGCCCTGAAATTCCTGAACACGAAAGTGCCTCACAATAATAGCAAATATGTTGATAGAGGAGCTAGAAAAAGGCGTAAATATTAGGAGGGGTATATGGAACTCAAAGGGTTGAGTTTTTATCCTTTTAATTCACAAAGATCCGTACTAAGTTGTATATATTTGTCTAATAATAGTCCGAATATACCGTCACAATGCATCAAGGGGCTAAAACTATACATGGCATACACCATTCCCTTACCAGATTGTCTGTGATGAAGGGGACACACATTTCTCCCAGACAGCCGCAGAGCTCAATAATGGTGACCCCCTTGGAACGGAACACTGTCGGCATCAACTCCACAAAATACACCATCGTTACCTGTAAGAATCAATTAGGTACACTCGGATGCCGTAGCATGTAGCCCACTCATAAGTATTCGTAGACTTCACCTATTTATAATTATGGAAGTATATGCCTGGACATGAAATTATGTATATAATGTTCTATACATCAACTACAAATCTATATATACTATTCATTAAAAAAAAAAAGTATGTCAAAATATCAATGTAGATAGTCTAATTGCTTTAAGAAAAACATAGGGGGTCCACGAATTCTTACGAGTGGGTTAGAGACTATGTCATCCAAGTGTACTATCTGAATGTTTCAGGACAACTCAGGCAGTAGGCCATTTCATCAATAGCAACCTCTACCCATGTTCACATTTCAGCCCAAATCTGACTTTACATAACCTAACCTAAGAGAATTGGCTGAGATGACGCTAGTCGAGATCTACTAGTTGAGATGTCCGGTTACCTTTTTGGGGGGGAATTCAGCTACCACTAATTAAGCCGAAATTAATAGATAGATAGATTATCCATTAACCCTTAATTGGCGGTGCGCGACATCTGTCGAGTTACTAATTCCCGCCCTAATTTAAGTGGAAAGCAAAACCTAGCGGTCAAACGGTGTACTACAAGGTCCCACACACACATCCCCACTGTGTGTGCTTGGCTCAGTACCGCTCTAGCCGCCGTGATGGAGAGACAAGATTTGCCTGTGTTCGATTCGGTGGCCGCCCCTAGTACGTCGCGCCAGCCAAACAGTAAGGCCCCGCTCTCCACCGAGGAGTTAGATCTGCTGATGAACTCTTCAGCGGTGTCTAAAACGTTGTTGGATGAAACAATGGAAGGGCTTGGTGATAGTGGGGGAAGTGAGGAGGAAGAAGAAATTGAGGATAAGCCTTTCATCGGTTTTCACAAACGCCATAACTTGCGCCCCGCAAATGGTGTAGGTGGGAACGAAGAGAGCGATGAAACTGTTCTAGACGTTGAAGAAAAGTATGCAGATGCTGACGAGGAGCTTGGCGAACATACTGGTGTGGGTGTTGGTAAGTACGATGTACATTTATATTGTTTGAGAGACTGATTTAGCCTACAATCATTTTATTATTGGCGTAATGTCAGGGTGGACGGTACATTTCTTACGGGAATACAAGCAACGAAGATTGTGGTGTTGGTCTAACTATACATATGGGATATACAGTATATCTGCATGTGACTTTGAAATTGCTTGCAAGTTTGATTGCAAGCGATTGCAATCATTTTATTATTGGCGTATAGTCCTATGTCAGCGTATACGGTACATTTGTTACGGGAATACAAGCAACGAAGATTGTGGTGTTGGTCTTCCTATATTACATATATATATATGTGCATGTAACTTTGAAATTGCTTGCGAGTTTCCATTAATTTTATAGGCATCTATATCATGGTGTACGGTAGATTTCATAGTATGAAATCTACTGTACACCGTGATATATACACCTATAAAATTATTGCAATCAATATACAGCAATATACAGTATATATATATATATATATATATATATATATATATATATATATACTGTATATTGCTGTATATTGATTGCAATAATATATACATATATATATATATATATATATATATACTGTATATTGATTGCAATAATTTTATAGGCGAATATATCACGGTGTAGAGTAGAAATAATATATTCAGTAATAATACTAGCAACGAAAGATTGAATATATTGTATATGATTGTGGGGACCATATATATATATTATTGTTCCATATATGATATTTTTGCGAAATTGACTTTCTCTCTCTCTCTCTGTTTCTCTTTCTCTTTCGTTCTTCCCATCTTTCTTTGTGTGACTCACTGTTTACCAGGCCAATCCCCAGAATACCCTTTTATCACTTACCCCCGTGCAGTACCACCAAGTAGGATTTTGTCTCTCTCTCTTTCTCTTTCTCTTTCGTTCTTCCCATCTTTCATGTGTGACTCACTGTTTACTAGGCCACTCCTCAGACAACCCTTTTATCACACCCCCGGGCAGTACCACCAAGTAGGATTTTCTCTCTCTTTCTTTATCCCTTCCTATTCCCTTATTTTCTGTATTCATTTCTTCGCTTGACTCCCTGATTGCAATCATTTGATAGGCGTATATATCATGGTGGGTGTACGGTAGATTTCATTCCTTACGCAGGTGACCATGAAATTCTTAGCACTCTTCTCTCTTCCTATATATATACAGTATATATATATATATATATATATATATATATATATATATATATATATATATATGCTGTATATATACTGTTTATATATAGAAAGAGAGAAGAGTCATAGCAATTGAAAGGTCACCTTCGTAAGGAAAGAAATGTACCGTACACCGAACATGAGAAAACACAACGTTCTGGATTATTGGCTGATGCATGGTATTAGATCAACGCCAGTCTTCAATACCTACATGCCCAGGGACCAATATAGTCAAATTCTCAAGTGCTTGCACTTTGTAGATAACACTGCGGCACACAGAGCTGACAAGCTTTGGAAAATCCGGCCATTCCTGAACTCCCTCCTGAACAGGTATCGTCGGTTTTTCAAACCTTTTCAGAATGTCGTGATCGATGAGTCCTTGATCCTCTTCCGTGGAAGTCTCTCTTTCCGCCAGTACATTACGTCGAAGCGTCACCGCTTCGGGATCAAGTTCTTTATACTGTGTGACTGCGAGACAGGATACGTGCTGGACCTCATCATCTACACCGCTACTGATGTGGACATTCCAAACGACCCTCTGGGTCTTTCAGGGGCGGTTGTGAAGACACTGATGGAGCCGTATCTGGATGCCAACCGTATCTTGTACACCGACAATTTCTACACCTCTCCTCTCCTTGCCAGGTATCTCCTTACAAGGAGCACGGAAAGCTGTGGAACTGTCATGTCAAACAGGAAACACTGGCCCAAGTTTCCTAATACACGGAAAGGAGACATCATCCGGAAGAAGAGCAGCAGTGACAGTATACTGGCTATTTGTTGGCATGACACAAAGCCAGTCAATGTCCTCTCCACCTTCCACAAGTCCACAATGCGAGATAGCGGGAAGAAGAGATACCAGATGGATCCTGTCACCCGCGACAAGACTCTAGTAGCTATCTCCAAACCTGACATTGTTATGGACTACAATATAAGCATGCGGTTGGTGGATAAGAGTGACATGCAAATCACTGCTGTTGACTGTCTCAGGAAGACCTGTAAGTGGTACAAGAAGGTCGTACTCCATCTTCTTGATGTCACTATCCTGAACGCATACAACCTGTGGATGACGCAGACAGGAAGGAGGAGCTCTGTAAGGCTGTTCGCCAAGGACATCATCGACTCCATCCACAGGAAGCACGGAACCACACATGTGCTACCACCTCCGAGGGCGATCGTGAATCTGCCTTACCGCCTTGAGAGCCGGGACTACCTCGCGACCCACAAGATTGTGTATTGCCCCCGCTCAGCATCACAAATCGCATCCAACCGGATGCATGGACTGAAGCAGTGCCACGTCTGCAAACACTCAACAAGGAGGGCCCAAGTCAGGAAGGAAATCTCGGTCATGTGTAGTCAGTGTAATGTGGGACTGCATTTCTCCTTGCTACACCGAGTACCACACACTGGAACACTTCTAGACCTCCTACCTTCTTGCCAATCATTCATAACTTCATTCAATCATTCATTCATCTATTTCAAACTACCTCATGAATTCATGTCATTCAATCATTCATATGGTGGAATAGCAAACTACCTAAACACAAGTGCATTCATCATCCTCAGCAACATCACCCATTACATCCATAAGTTTCGAATCTCATTCATCCATCTAGTTCTTGGTCCACCTCATACATCCATGCCATTCATTCATACATACATTCATACACTCGCTATAGCCAGTTATGCCTTTTGTCTACCTCAATCACATTCATACACTCGCTATAGGCAGTTCTGCCTTTTGTCTACCTCAATCACATTCATACACTCGCTATAGGCAGTTCTGCCTTTTCCCTACCTCAATCATATAACTGCCTTTTGCCTACCTCAATCAAATGTGGATTACACCTCCTGGGAACACCATAAAAAAAATGAGTCGTCAACACTACTCCATAGGGTGATTTGGAAATATGTTGACATAATATTATATATAAAAAAAAAAAAAAAAATCCTGCAAAGCAAGCGAAACAGAGAGAGAGAGAGAGAGAGAGATAATGCAGAAACTGAACTGAAGAAATAGTGAAACAGATATAATAATACAGAAATATTACAAGCAGATAAAAGAAATAGAGTGATTAGTTAGAGAAAATAATAATGAGAATTATATATATTTTTTCATATTTTCCAGTGCGACAGCTCTTGGGTGTGATCATGACTGTGGGTGATTTTCAAGGAGCTTTCGTGTTTACACTGTTAAAGCCCATTTGTGTCTACGCTGTAAAGCATGCAAACCAGAAGTTTTGGGGAGTTAGTATTAATACTTTGTAAATTACATTTTGCGTCATATATTTCATTATAAGTTGGTGGCACTATTATGTATGAAAGCCCATTACATGAGAAATATATAACAGATTGATTAAAAAACAAAGAACTAATGGTGTTTGTTGAGTAATATGGAGTACATAATATATATATATATATATATATATATATATATATATATCGGATACCAAATTTTAGAGCAACGCGGAGGCGGAGGCGGATGTCTATTTCCCTTAAAATGCGGTTGCGAATAAAATTGCAGAGGTTAAGATATTTATTTTTGCGGACGTGGACACAACTGCAATTCATTTTTACCTCATGTCCGCGGTAGCAAATGCGGACGTAGATTTTTGTATACACATGATTACAGTACGTTTACTGCGGGCTATTGTTTTAAATGTATATATTTTAATCATACTTATACTGAAAGTACCTAATAAAAAAATCTTGCGGTGTTATTACCATGGATAATTGAGGATCTTTTGTATCAAATTTGGCTATTTAGAATAGATTATATAAATGTCATTGAATAAAAACAAACGCACACTTGGCACTATCTAAATAGGCCCATGTTGTGGCAACATTACCACTAGCTGAGCGTCCAAAACAAGGAGAGAGAAAAGGGATTATGATGAAAAGAGAAAGGATAAATATTGGATGGGTGGATTTCTGCAACCTCTGCGGTACTTTTACGCTGAGGCGGAAAATTATGAGGAGCTTTTATTATCTGAAAACGCGGTGGCAGATAATGATGCGAAGCTTTTGTTGTCTGAAAATGATGACACGGATAGTGATGCGGATATTATTTTACTGTGGAGGCGGAGGGGGATGCGGATATCCGATACATTACTAATATATATTTATATATATATATATATATATATATATATATATATATATATATATACGATGCATATGCAGTATGCATATATATATATGGAATGCATGTTGAAAATATATTTCAAGAGTCAGGAAACAAAACTTATATTTCAGACAAAGGGTGACTCACAAGGGGTTAACAGCATGCTCACGCACAGAAGTGTAAGATTGGGTGGTGGGCGTTTATTAGCGTACGTAGGGGTGCTGCTATACACTGGTGAAGACAGAATTAATCTGTCTATAATAATAGCATCATGGAGACTTTATAAAGTCGGGGCTGTTCATAATGGGTGACGTCACTGCCCACGAATAAAGGCGACGCCATTAACAAACGACGGCAGCATTCCGCGAGTTAAAAGAGGAGTGAATAGAACAGTATTTGCTTCTGTTATGTTTTCTGGTTATCTGAATACCAGATAAACAGTGTTATACTGTATGCCAACGGCAAACGATTGGGACACAATAGTCAGGACAGTGCCTCAACTTTAATGATGGTGCCACAACGGTGCCGCAACTGTTTAAAGATATTTAAATGGGCCAGAAAAATATACCAAAGTTATGGACATGCTTAAAACTTTTCCACGCCAAACCAACACATAGGGAGGCTATGGGGATGCTGGGAGGATGGCTCAGACCGCGGGCTGCATGTACAAAACTACGCTGCAGATTGCACCACATTTGCCAAGTTGGGGGTCGTCATGACCAAAATCGCCTATATGTGAAGGACCCTTAACCTTTAAAGCGCGAGCTATATATAGAGAACACCCTACTGCTTGGTGACTATATTAGGCTTCATTCCCATCTAAAATCGTAATTTTACGATAAATATCGTTATTACTTATTCATATGCGCCTATTATACGTTTAGTATGAAGATATTAACATGTAACAGCAATAAAACAAGAGGGAATAGTATTTGGGGAGATGAAAATCGCGAATTATTGCCGACCATCTAGTCATGAAATGTGAGGCGAACTCGATGTATACTTTCTCTCTCCAAAGCCTAGAGGCAGACTGAAGCCTGACTCTCACTCTTTCTCTCACTACACACTCGATAGGTGCAGGACCAGACCTTGGAACTGGGTTGGAGATATTGGCGTGGTAAATAAACCGATAAACAAGGGAATAAGAGAAAAAATAGGTGATAATTGAAGGGGGGGGGGGGGGGGGAGGAGGGGGTTTTGACACATATGGAGGAGTGATAAAAGGTATGGAGAGGAATTATCTCACTTAATCACACATTCCTTTGCTTTAAGTGCTACTGGGGCCTTTTAAAAGGATTTTCATAGGCCTTGGATCTTAAGAGGTTCGTCACCTTTCACCACTAAAACCTCTTAAGAGTCTCCTCGTCGTTCCCGGGTTAACTGAGTTCACTGTTCAATAGTTGGCGTTCTGAGAGTGAGGGTCTGAGTCTGGAGGGTGAGGCGGTGAAGCACTTGAGCGAAGCAACCAGCCGCTTCAGAGATGGAGCTGCTTCGAGCCATGATGGATGCTTCACATGTCTCACTCCCCAGACTGGAACAAGACCTCACGGGCTTCACCGTGTTGAGGGGTGGAATGTACAGGCTCTTAGCCTATGCCCGAGAGGGAGTAGTTGGAATATAGAAGAAAAAAAAAAAAATAAAAAAAAAATAAGGTGGTGTTTGCTGCTACGGCAGTGGCAACCACAGCGAGGAAATGGTGGGTGAATGTTGTGGCAGGATTATATTGTACTACAGTCCAAATTGCCTAATGGCAGCTCACTGGCTCTGAATGTTTTTCCAAAGACCAAGATCAAAAGGCAGTAAGGGTGATTCATTCTTGACTAAAAAGGGGACCAGTGTCCATGCCACGTCACACAGCTGGACCCAGAGCTAGCCACATGTAATGATAGCCGAGACATGACTTATTAGCGCCACCGCATACACAGACTCAAACACCCTTATCCACCCTTACCTATACATACATATAATACAAAAATAACCCCTCATTGACAAATACCCACCTACATACCTGTCTATACACAGGTATAGACAGACCATATTTAACCGTCCCTTGACCTAGAGCAGACAAATAACTACACTATGTTAGAGGATGGCCTCTTGTTATTTTAATGGAAGGTAGATACGAAGATATATAGATAGGTAGCTAGGTTGGTTGATTGGTAGCTAGGTCGACATAATAGGTAGCCAGGTAGATTAATAGGTAGGATGGTTGATTGGAAGGTAGGTAGGCTGATAGATAATTAGGCAGACAGACAAGCAGGTAGGTAAAAATTATAATCTGTTGTGTTCAGCAGCTAGGTGGGTAGGCAGGTAAAAAGAAAGAGATACATAGGTAGGTAGGCAAGCAATCAGACAGCAGGTGTCCATACTCAGTATACTCTATTTAGTATGTACAGTATCGATGCTATGTAATCTTGGTTAATGCAGCGTTACGTATCTTTCCGTAGTCTTAAGTTGAACGCTGCCGTAACCTTATGTTGAACGTTCCCTAATTTTGGGAAGAATATGTTATTCTGTAGTTGAATATGGGCAAGTATTGTAGGATTATAATTCCCATATAATAATGTATTACTTATTATGATTGTTCCTATGTATCTCAATGTATAAGGATGGGATACATTTTCCGGACGCTATGCGCGTGCGCGGACAGTCACGAGAGACTCAAAGAAGACTCTCTTGGCCTCACTCTCCATCCAACCTCCATCCCCGACACACGCTAAGCCTATTCTTCATTTTGTCTCATCTTTAGGTGTTTTCGCTTCACTTCTATCTCATTTTCATAGTCACATCATCATAATTAGCTATCATGAAACTTTAACATAAATACAATCTATCTTAGTTTATTCTAGTCACTTTCCTAGCCTATTCCTTGCACCACTAACCAACTTCACCTAGCCTATCTTCCGCCATCTACTGTCACCATCTGAGTTTCATCATATAAGGTAAAATTATTCTATGTGCGTTATACTAAATTATTAATTAACCAATACAGTCCACTTAATCTAAATTTACCACATAATTGGTCCTTCGACCTTTCGGTAGTTTTCCACCAATTTTGTGTATTTTTTCGGCGGTTGGTGGTAGCCTAGTGGCTTAGTGGGGGCTTCCCGGTGGCAAGACATTGCCGTGCCTCATGGCCCAGGGCTTTTAGCCTCATGGAGCTGCAGGCGGCGGGGTTGGCGAGGATTTTCCTGCGGTAGTGGATAGGCCTATATACCCGGGGGCTATTAAGAAGGTGGCGATTTTGGGCCACTCGTACGTGCGCGATATATACGTTGACCGCCCCGTGTACAGGCCTTTCTTCTCCGTCACTCCTCTGGCCGCCCCAGGTGCCCGCGTCAGCACCTTGAGGAACTCGAGCGCCTGGAGTCAATTTCTGGCTCTAAAACCCGACTTGACCTTCTTGGTGATAGGAGGTAATGATATTTCGAGCGGGGTGAGTCGAAGGGAGGTAGCAGAAGGGATTGAGGTGCTGGCTGAGGAGTTGGTGCGTCGCACGGGTGGCGAAGTGCGGGTGATCGGGGTGGAAAAGAGGCAAGCTCCACGAGGGGTCTCGGCAGCAGAGTTCAACCGCATAAGAAACGCGGTCAACCGCTGGTTGAAACGCCACATCCCTTTCACCCGAGAGCGCTAGTCGTCCATGAACACCTCCGAGGCCGACTTCAGTCCCGACGGAGTTCACCTAACACCTGAAGCATCGGACCGTTTGTTCACCAAAATCTTGGCCACATGTCGCCAGTTCTTTGGCCAGGACGAGGCTGCGCTCTTAGACAGGGCGTACGACGAGATGTTTGCCCATCTGGAAAATAGAGTAAATTATCAAAATCAATACAGTATAGAGTAATAAACTTCTTCAAAGCCAGTACAGTATTCAATAAATTGTTTAAATGTTTAATCTAACCAGTATACACTTTTTCGGGCTTAACTATTTTTGATTAATACTCATTTAGGCCTAAAATATATAATCACAATTAATTGGCAGTAATTAGATTAAATTATACATACTGTACTGTAAAATAACTATTTTTCAAAATTTAAGGTTATTTAATCTAGATCAAATTATACTGTAAAATAACTTCTTCAAATTTTAAGGTTATTCGATCGCATATCTTTTCGAAAAATTACTCTCGTCGTATGCCCTGAAGGCAAGGTTAATATGATAGTTGATAGGTTGAGTGTGAGTTGAACCAACTCAAATTTTCTTTGTGACTATTTTTTTTTCTTGTGTATAATTTCCACAATAATAATTAAAATTTCGGTACCCATTGAGGTTTAGCCTACTTAATTTACCCTCCTGGCTCTCTCTCTTAAAATCATAGAATCTTAAATTGATTATAAATTAATATTGGTACCTTTTTTGACATCTAAAGACTTTTGGCCTATTGAACTATAAATTCCCTCCCGGCTCTTCTTAAATTGTTTTGAGTTGATCCTAAAATTTCTTAATCTAAAATCGAAACTATTACTTAAGGAGTTAAATTGAAAGGCTCCAGACTGCTAATCTACATTTTTGGTCAAATTTTTATTCCACATTTCGTGAGGGTGTTTTATTTTCAGCTCGCGATTTAATTTAACGGAATGTTATTGTCTGCAATTTATTCGGACTAGCATTTATAGTTTAATTTGATATCGCTAAATTTCTTTCTCATAACATCATGGCTGCAAGTTTACAACGGCGTCCTCGGCTTAAGGGTTCCTTGACGGTCTTGACCTCGGAGATCGACGAATTCCTTGACTCGGCGTCTAGAGTAGAAGTGGAGGCCAGGTTGCTCAGCATTCAAAAACATATTTTCATTTTCATGAACTGACAACCAAATATGGAACAGCTCCTAGACGGCTCCACAGCCTTCAGCTGCCAATGCTCAACAGAAAAAGAGCCACAACGCAACTCCAGGCTCTCTGAGAATCCAAGGTGCAATCAATCGTCCCATATTCCGTTCCACAACCGACTGGAACCCCTAGTACACAGTGAAAATACAACAAACTGCTACTCCAGAAAAAAATCCAGTGCCGAATGGCAACACTGAGGTGGATCCTTCCCAAACTAAATAAAATAAGCAATTAGATTACATTAAGTACATTACGTCAATGAATAGGCTGGTCACTAAATCCAAACGCCTACCAATACGGTGGGCAGTCCTAAACTGCCATGCACCCATCGGGATTTTCATACCAGGGAACTGATCCCTTGATATGCAAATGCCAAATCGTCCTGACAACCGGAGTGTCCACCCCGAAATTATAACCGTCCAAAACAGGAAGACTCCTAGGAGTCCGCCACCCACTACTTCGAAATGAACACTCAAGTTAACTGGACTACAATTAATTGAATGTGAAAACAATATAAGTAAGTATGTTAAACCAAAGACATGCAAAACAATATAAGTAAGTATGTTAAACCAAAGAAATGCAAAACAATTCAAGTAAGTTAACCCCTTCTGTACCGGCGACGTCTTTTTACCTTTGATTCTGGCTATTAATTATAGAATATTTTGTGCAGTTTCAGTAAGATCTGTAGTAGTAAAATGGGTTAATGGAGATAGTTTGAAGTCTGTTAATTACTGGAGGCCCTATTTATATTGAATACAATTGTCTAATAGGAGCCAGAGTAAAGTTAAAAAGACATCACCGGTACAGAAGGGGTTAAAGCAGAGTACCACATAGTCCAGGTAGGTACTGTGGTGCAACACTAGCACGACTGGCATGCATTATTGTGGGCAAAAGGTAGGCATGCGAGGGTTTAAATATCGGCCGGTAACTCCGACACAGCCGCACCCTACAACATTCACCGCACAACACCACACCCAAGACTAAAGCAGGGATCCCACTGTGCGACTCGGCGACTTGCAATGCGATGAGACAGCTTGCGTCAGTTTTTTTTTCTCTATGTCCAGTATTCGCATTAATCGACCATAAAGTCTCAATTAATCTCAGTAATCTCACAATAGTCTCACAAACCCCCCCACGAGACCCCCAGAAGTCGCTAGGGTCGCCGTTAGATTTTGAAAAGTTTAAAATCCGGCTGCGAATGGACGACTGCTGCGAGAAATGCGACATAATTGGGCATTGTCTCACTTCTTTCTCACCTTAACTCAGTAGAATCTCAGTACTCGCACCAAGGTCTCGTTTGTCGCAACTCATGGAAAAGGTGTGCGAAATGGTCGACCTTCAAACGATAATTGCGAAAATAGTGCGACAATTGTGCAACATAATTGCGACAATATCGATTAATTACGATGTCATTACGTCCTTCATTGAGATTTCAGCGATCCGTCATTATTGGCAACGCTGTTATTGGTATGACCGAGCGATTAAAGTGCGACGGTAGCGCAATAAACGCGATAGTCTACCCGATAACTTCTATCGCGACGAGATTGTCACTAGACAAGTTCCGAAGGAGTGAGATAATGTGCGAACAAAGAAGAAAATACGAATACAACAAAAACATTACAACAGAAAATACGAATACAACAAAAACATTACAACAGAAAATACGAATACAACAAAAACATTACAACAGAAAATACGAATACAACAAAAACATTACAACAGAAAATCAGAAACTAGGAGTTCGAAAGGGTTTAGGATTAGGAACGAAGAAGAAGAAGAAGAAGAAGAAGAAGAAGACAGTGAATAGAATGTAGAGGAGGACGAAAGGGAGGAAGAAGGCAAGTAAAAGGGGGATAAAATGTTAAAATAAAGGAATATGAACGATAATAATTAATAGATAAAAAGACGAAGAGAAAGATAAATATAAGAAAAGTAAAAGAGAAGAAGAAGACGAAGAAGATGAGAGAAGAAGAAGAAGAAGAAGAAGAAGAAGACGAAGAAGATGAGAGAAGAAGAAGAAGACGAAGAAGATGAGAGAAGAAGAAGAAGAAGAAGAAGAAGAAGATACTTCTTAAGCTGTATGAAATCGTGGAGATAGTCTTAACCCTTTACAATTCCCAGAGTTCCTTCCTAAGCTGTTTAAAATCTTCTAAGGATGTACCGGTAGCCTTATTTGAGATAGTCTGTACCCTTCGAAATTCCCAGGGATCCTCCCTAAGCTGTTTAAAATTGTCTAAGGATGTAGCCTTCTTTGAGATAGTCTTTACCGTTTGAAATTCCCAGAGTTCCTTCCTAAGCTGTTTAAAATCGTCTAAGGATGTACCGATAGCCTTATTTGAGATAGTCTGTACCCTTCGAAATTCCCAGAGATCCTTCCTAAGCTGTCTAAAATCTTCTAAGGATGTAGCCTTATTTGAAATAGTCTTTACCCTTTGAAATTCCCAGAGTTCCTTCCTAAGCTGTATAAACTAATTTGAGATAGTCTTTACCCTTTGAAATTCCCAGAGGTCCTTTATTAAGCTGTATAAAATCGTCTAAGGATGTAGCCTAATTTAGGATTTGTTTTTTTACACCATGCCCTTACATAAGGAGGGTTGAGCCGGTATCACACGAGAGCTTTAATAGTCAACATTCGATGATCAAAAGTTTTCTGGCAACATTTCTGGAGTATTTGGCACTGGTATCGGAAACTAGACTGATGGTAGATGAATTTAGGTAACCGAACATCTAAATGTTTACCTCATAAGCTGCCAGACCAGTGTTAAGGATAAATGTTGAGTGAAAAAGCGCTCGTGTGATACCGGCATTATGGAGCACCGATCTTACTTCCAACTATTTTGACAATTTTACCAAAACACATTATTATTATGATGTGTTGTTTAATGTTGATAAGGGTTGTGAGTGCTTCTACCTACAGTATATATAACTTTCTCTCTCTCTCTCGCTCTCTCTCTCTCTCTCTCTCTCTCTCTCTCTCTCTCTCTCTCTCTCTCTCTCTCTCTCTCTCTCTCTCTCTCTCTCTCTCTCAACTTATTTTTTTTGTCGAGTAGACTGAAAAAACGCCTCCCCAGACTTCCTTCAAAATAAATGTTTAAACCTGATCGAAGGACCGAGACATTGCAGGTGTGCGATCGATCACCGCCAAAAACCGATCCCTGAATGGGGTGAAGCGTCTTATGATCGCCAAAAGGATGATGTGAAATGTCCTAAATTCTCCAAACTAATGGAGTGAAACAAGGAGGGTCCAAACCCCCGCCACACACACACACACACACACACACATACACACACATACACACACACACACACACACACACACACACATTTGAAAAGAGTTGAAATTAATATAGGTATATGAATAATATAGAGATACAGTTAAACACCCACCCCAAGGCAAAATAGATAGGCGGATGGACTTCATCAGACCACAGCCATCCGCCGTAATCGGTTTTCTGTTATAACTGTGGCAAACCGGCTATCTCTATAATACCTGGTGTAGAGTGTTTGCCCTAAAAGAAAAAGTAGTATAGTACTAATGAAATAGTCAAAATCAGGGGGTTGATAAATTCGGGAAGTAGTTAGAAGTAGAGTAGACAAAATGAGTTTAAATTGGGGAAGTCACATTTTGTTGTCCGATATCGAAGAAGAAATCCCTTAACTATACGTTAAAAAGTACTGAAACATATTTAGCATGAGATAAAGTGAGGTTGAGCTCTGGGAGGCAGGTAAACTGGTCGAGAACCTTCCGCCACCACCCTATTTATACCATACCATATCTGCCTCATCCAATTATAAAATCGGTGACATCGCAGGTGGGATTACAGGGGAACGTATGTGCTGTGCGACAACCGTCCATCATTCGACATGTTTGCATAACATTCTCAGTCTAATTGCACCAGTAGTCTTGCATGCGCACCATTATTGCAGCGGTATCGCAATTGTCAATAATACCTTTCGCATAATTCGTTCTTATCGCTGTCAAATTGTCTTCAGACTTTCGCTAATGTCTCCTCATATTCGATGTTGTCGCACGATACTCGCATACTCTCTCACGGCTACCGCGTTCTTCGCTTACAAAATCACATTGATTCGGCGCCGAAAACGGCGATTTTTGGACATAGGCAACAAAAAGCTGTCGCATCGCACTAGAAGTCGCCGAGTCGCACAGTGGGATCCCTGCTTTAAGGGAACTATCACCATGTACTAACGGATAATAATGTCAAAGAGGGTGCGTGAAAACAAGCCAAGGCCAGGCTGGACCCTCAATGGCAAGTTACCTCGTTAGCACAACCGGTACCCCAGTACCTTTCTGACGTTCACGAATGTACACTGGGCTGACACAGTACTCCCAAAACCACCGTAGTGAAGCCACTGTGACTAGGTCCCATAACAAGTAAATAACAAGTGCATACAGATAATTAAAGCAAGTGATAACACCCAAGCAAGTTAATTGGCTATGTACAATGGCGGGCTAAACTCCCAAGCTGCCACGAACCATATGTGCAATTATTCACAGTGCCAAACGAAAACCTGAATTATATATCTTCAACTGTCAAGTATTGAAGGATAATTTGATTCAAGGCAAAGTAGTCATAGTCCCACGGAGCCCGGGGGTGATAGTTACGCTAAATTAAATCAGAATGCAAAATGTATGAGACAATAATTATGTTGCTCTCAAAGCTGCTCAACCCAGACTGAGCTCCAAGCTCCAGCAGCAAGCGATATTCACTCAATGGAGATCGGCTCATAGAGTAAAGATAGATAGACTCGAAGGCGTGACGTAACAAATCTAAAACTAGTGATTCGCGCGTTCGGGAGATGGCAGCACGAATGCAAAGGAAAACGGGAGGGTCCCTATTAATTCCTAATAATCCCTACCTTGTACTAATAACGCAATGAATAATACATTTTCATCATTATGAGGAGGTTCACAGGCAAGTCTCCTCTAACACCCCAACAATACCCCCCCCCCCCCCTCGCCATTGTTGTTGTGAGACTCGGGAGTTGCCAACGTCAAACAGGCTGGGACAAAATATCCTTAAATGTCATTAGCATAACCTAAGTATGTATTTTGTGTAAATGTCCAGTTTTAGTGCAACTTTACAAATTAACATCTACATAACATGTAACTAATAATATAATATTCAAAATTACAATTTCATTCTTGTCGTGTTGCTTGGAGTTATACAGCTTGCATCATATTTAATTATTTTTTATATTGTATGTGTTTACTTAATTCTTTCCTCTTGCTTTTATATATCTATTTTATTATCAATAATTTAAAAGTGTTTTTACCCACATTAAATCACTCTTAAAGACGTTCCCTCCTTAATCTAACGCCCCCTCATTATGCGGACTTACCCTAACTGTGGTAGCACTGCAGACAAGCCAGGCATGCAGATATCAAGGAGTATTAAATAAGGAATAACCACTTGGGCCTTTTGCTTATGTTATGCCCCACGATAGTGCTGCTACCCCTAGTTCGCGCGAGGAAATAACCAGTTTCTCATCTTTCCTGCAATTCTCTTTGGATCGACTGGAGCCAGCCCCAGGTATCAATACAGGTATTTCAACGAAACCGTGGCTCAACAACCCATTAGTAAGCTGTAACGTATTCTGTATCACATCAGCAATAGGTATTATACTCCTCCAATGCATAACATATCCGCGGAATCGTTTATTATTAGGAAAATATATATTAGGAAAGCACTTTTATGCAACTCTTGAACTCACCCCTTAGAAAATTATTTAAGTTAGAAAATGGGTCAAGGAATATTACCATAAACTTTTCTAAACTCCAACCATGCAATATTTAACTAAAGATTCCGAGCAATGCGCTCATTGTAACAATACACAGTGAAAATCAGCAAGCGAAACATGCATTTGGGAAGGTAGATGCAAGAAGTGTCCTTGCAAACCTAATTGCCAATCAGAACACAGCATTACCAACCCGCCTACTCGTGCACTGATTGGTCAACTGCACCTCATCTAAATATCTCTTATGCCTTCAACAACTAGCTTATTCCTTTTGTGCAGGCCTCTTTATCCCTATTAGCCATGAAAGAATAAGGGAAAACCGTTGCTGGATTCTACTATGATGAGAGAAAGCAAGACGAATGTAAAGAAATTGAGCAAACAGCTGCCCGGGAGAAGGTATCACAGGCCACCCGGCTCAGCCAATCAGCGTACTCGCTGGTAGGTATAATATGAGGGGGCAAAGCGTGACATTATTATTACCACCCTATATTATTAAAACCAAATTCTCCAGTAGACTTCCTCCTGTCCATAAGCGAGCACTTTCGATTTTATACCATCCAAATTTATTTTGCTCTCACCATCCCCAGCCCCCTTCTTGGCAAGCCATACTGAATCTCAGTAAAGTAACTGCTCTAACGAAAACAATTCAAACCCAACCCAATTACTCAACTCACGCACGTTGGGTTAAGCCCCGACACCCTATTTCTCTCACTATTACCACTGTCTCTCCTACTTAACCAATAAAAACTTCCCTTCTTTCACCTACACCCACCTTTTCTATATTCATTCATTCATTCATTCGTGACACCAGCAGAACACCAGACACACCATTTCTTAGAGCATTCTCGCTCGTCCTACCCTATCCCTACAGCCACAACAGGGATCAGAGGAAATATAAGCGGATACGAGAGGGAAGACGAGCAACAGTACAAGATTCCTAGAACCGAATTGATCAGTCTCTGTATACCCAGATCTATCTACAATATCTAAAAGCCTGCTCTCACATAGCCCGCATACATCAAGTCTCACGGAAGCTACATGGAGTGAGAGGAACATTGAAGGAGGAGCATGAACTGGACTGGTGAGAGCTTGGTGGCCAGCCTAGATCAAGAGTGAAGAAGCAGAATATCATATTTTATTAGTAGGACCCATCGGCCCCGCAATTGACTATAGAAAGAGAGACATGCATTGACCCAGGAGGGCTTAAATAAAATTGATGTTGCCTATATTAGGTAATCCCATTTCAAAGTCACAGATAGACAAACGATTATATATACGGATTATAAGTATTGGTTCATTTTTTATTGTTAGTAAAGTGAATTACTATTAGCTATATAAGTTATAGGCTCTGTTAGTCTCTGTCAGATTAACAGACAAACTCACTTGCTCTAGTGTTCCCAATTTCGAGTCCTCTGAATTCTCAACTTTATGGCTCAAACTATCTTGTTTAAATATTTCTGTGTTGTCTATCTGTCCCTTAACTCTACCGATTTTCCAAAATTCTTTGACAATCTTAACTCTAAAGTGGAACACATTCTATCCATTTCTCCTTTCTCAGAAATCTCCGTCTTAGAAGATTTCAACGTTCACCACCGCCAATGGCTCTCCTCTCATACTACTGACCAACCTGGTGAAAAAGCCTAAGTTTTCCTAAATGACCTAGAGCAGTTGGTTCAGCAACCCACCGTATCCCAAATCACCTCAGAGATCGGCCCAACATTCTTGACTTGTTTCTAACTTCTAACCCTTTTTCTTCTACTGTTGATCTTTTCTCTTCTTTGGGCTCTTCCGTCCATAAACTTATCTCTGTCACCTGTCCTATCTCACCAGTACGGCCACCCGATCCTCCAAGCCGGCGGCTTTGTGGCACTTTGGCGCTGCCGACTGAGATGCTCTTCGGCAGTTCTTCTTTGATTTCCCATGGAATTATTTTTGCTTCCGTGGCCGGGGACCCTCGGAGAGTGCTGAACGCATCACCGAGGTAATCCTATCGGCCATGGAGGCATGCATTCCATTTGTTTTCTCTCAGAGTAATGCAAACAAATCTTTGTTTACTCACGCTTGTTCTACTGTTGTTCGCAATAAGGAGGAAGCATTCAAATGGTACTAACGTCTTCAAAGTCAAATATTTCTTTCTTCCTATGTTTCTGCCTAGAATCAAGTCAAATTTGTCCTTCAACTCGCCAATCACTCTTTCATCAATAATATATGCACTGAACTATCCAACTCTAGTTCTTCCCAAGCTTTCTGGCATCTAGCCAAAAACCTCTCCAATAATTGGTCTTCCTAATCTTTCCCTCCCCTTTTCCACTCTGATGGCACAACCATTACTTCTTCCTCTGACAAAGCTGAACTCTTCACTCAAACTTTCGCTAGAAACTCCTCTTTGGATGATTCCGGTACTATTCCTTCCTCTCAACCCCCCTCTCTCCTACGTATGCTTAATATCCTAATATATTTTAAAGATGTACTTTTTACCCTCTCTGGACTTAATACTAAGAAGGCATACAGTCCGGATTGTGTTCCTCCTGTTATACTAAAAAACTGTGCTTCCTTGCTGACTCCCTGCCTAGGCGAACTATTCCGTCTCTGTCTCTCCTCAAGAGTCTTCCCTTCTTGCTGTAAATTTGCTCTCATTCAACCTGCCCAAAGAAGGGTGCCTCTCTCAAACCTCCAACTATCGTCCAATTGCTCTCATCTCTTGTATCTTTAAAGTTTTTGAAACTATTTTTACTTCCATATTTCTTAACCCGGCAAGCGCTATAGGCCTCACGGAAGGCTTCCTATAGGGAACGCGATAGGCCTCACGGAAGCAAGACCATAAAAAAAGCCTTCCATAAAAAAAAAGGGCCTATCAAAACAAAGGAATTTGTCTCTAGGTGAGATAATTCCCCTCCAGTACTCATCCATGTAAATCTCACCCACCCCCCTCCCCTCCTTCCCCACCTTATTCCCCCCTCCCTCCCCTCCTCAATTATCACCTATTTTTCCTCTTATTATCATCATTTATCGGTTATTTTTCTCTCCCGCGATAATGTAGCACAAGTGGGTTGCAGAAAAGATCGTTATGCAACACCCAGACACCGGCCCACACCGCCCCGCTCGTCTCAGTTACCTCACAGACAGCGAGAGAGGAGGGTTGCCTGTGGCTCTCTCTCGCCTGAGATTATGACCGGGTGGCCAATATCTTTGTTTTTCACCACCCAAATGTTTTTCCCATTTATTTTAGCACTCTTGAAGGTTCATATATACATCATATATGTAAAATAAAAGCATACCGAAAACAAATAATGCTCTATATTGTAAATATAACGAATTCTGTCAGAATCCAAGGCTAGAAATGCACAAATAACTACCCTAGCCCCTAGGTCTATTTAGCGCTTGTCAGGTTAAGCATTTCTCTTCTCATAATCTACTCTCAGATCGCCAGTATGGGTTCCATAAGTGTCACTCTACTTGTGATCTTTCATATCTTACTAACTCTTGGTCATCCTCCTTTCCGGACTTTGGTCAGACCTTTTCTATTGCGCTAGACCTATCGAAGCCCTTCGATAGAGTCTGGCACAAACCTCTAATTTCTAAACAAACCTCCTTCGGTTTCTATCCCTCCATCTGTGCCTTTGTCTCTAATTTCCTTTCCGGCCGTTCCATTGCTATAGTTGTGGACGGCCATCGTTCACTTCCTCATCCTATCAACTCCGGTGTTCCTCAGGATCCAATTCTCTTTCTAATTTTCATAAATTATCTTCTCAACTGTACCTTCAGTCCAATCCATTCATATACAGACTACTCTACCTTACACTACTCAACTAGTTTTCCAGAATGCCCCAGCAAGCAATCCCTCAAAAACAAACAAAATGAAGCCATACAACACATATAATATCTTCTGATCTAACTACCATTTTCAATTTGGGCAGAGAAAACCTAGTTACTTGTAATGCTTCTAAAACCCAATGTCTCCATTTAAGTACCCGTGGTTAACTCCCAGAATACTATCCCTTATACTTCAACAATACAAAAAAAAAAAAAAAACTTCTGGTCTCTCTTGCAAGGACCATAATTATCACCACTCTTGCTAAGCCGGGCTCCCAGAAGCTGAGTGTACTCAATCGCCTCAAGGGGTTCTTTACCCCTGCACAGTTTCTTGCTCTGTACAGGGACACAATGCGTCCTTCTATTGAATATTGTTTACATGTTTAGGGAAGTTCCTGTCACACAGCACTTCTAGAAAAAGTAGAAAGGAAAGCCTTTCGGATCATTAGCCCGCGAACAGCACTGAGACTTTTAAGAGGTTTTGGTGGTGAAAGGCGGCGAGCCTCTTAACCTCTGAAGTGCGCATGGGGGTAATTGGAAACGTCCCCCTGTGCTGACGTATTTGAGGTGTTTCCGTCACTAAAATATTCATTGTGCCATTAATAGCATTAATATTTATCCATATGCGCCTATTATGGGTTGATTATAAAGGTATTAACCTGAAACAACAATAAAACGAGTGAAAACAGCGTTTGGATGGTCAAAATCGGAGATATAGCCCGCGAGTTGTATAATGTATGGGTGAGGCAATCTGCTTTCCCGCCAATTTCCCCCAAGGCCACTGAGACACAGTCGATCGATACTCTCTCTCTCTCTCTTGCACTCGCTTGCTATCAGTGATGACCACACCCTCCAATCGGATTTCTAATGTTAGCACGAAAATATACCTCAGAATAAGGGAATAACAGGGAAAATAGGTGATAACTGAAGGAGAGGAGGAAAGTGGGGAAGGAGGGGAGGTAGAGGACTGAGATTTTGCATGGCCCAGGGGCCAAAAAAAAAAAAAAAAATAAAAAAAAAAAAAATATAAAAAAATTTTTTTTTTTCGATGTCAAAAGTTGATTTTTATTTTCTCTGACTCTTAAGAGTCTTCCCGCAGTGCGCCGGGGGAACTCTTAAGAGTCTCCCCGCAGCTCCCGGGTTAAGATCCAAGACCTACAAAAAGCCTTTTAAAAGATCCCAGTAGCACTCAAAACAAAGTAATATGTGATTAAGCGAGATAATTACCCTCTATATCTCCTATCACTCCTCCACATGTGTCAACCCCCCCCCCCCTTTAATTATCACATATTTTTCCTCTTATTCCCTTGTTTATCGTTTTTTTATCGCGCCATTATCTCCAACCCGGTTCCAAGGTCGTCTACTGCGCATATCGAGAGTGTGGGAAGAGAGAGAAAGAAAGCAAGACTGAAGGCTCAGTCTGCCTTCAGGCTTCTCAGAGGGAGGATATATGTCGCGTTCGCCTGTCACCTCATGACTGGAGGATCGGCAATAATATTTCTTTTTCACCCCCCAAATACTATTCCCACTTGTTTTATTGCTGTTACATGTTAATATCTTCATATTAAATGTAAAATAGGCACAAATGAATAAGCAATAACCATATTTATGATAAAATTACAATTTTAGGCGGGAATGAAGCCAAATATCCTCGCTTGGCAGGAGGGTTTGAACTACCAATAGCGCGCGCTTCCCGGGTTAACTCTCGTCCACTTACCGACTCTCTGAAATCTCTCTCTCTTCGCCGCAATGTTGCATCTCTCGCTATTCTATCACTACTACAATGATCAGTGTTCCTCAGAGCTATACTAAGGTGTATACCACCTCCTCTACGTAGGGTACGTTGTACCCTTCTTGCAACACAACCCCACCCCTACTTGACTGTACAACTCTCCAACTCAAGAGTAAAATTATACTCTCAATCTTTCTTCTATTCAACAGCTGAGCTCTGGAATTTTCTCCCTGAATCCATCTTTCCGTCATCCTATGTCTTAAATTGTTTCAAAATCTGTGTGTCCAGACATTTTGGGTCGAATATTCCTTGATTTTGGCCCTGTCACTCTTTCAACTCGCGGGGAGGCGCTCGTCACAGGCAGTTATGCCTTTTGTCCCCCTCATCTACATAGAACAAAACAAAACAAAATATATATGACCTTGCCCTGTGAGCTTGACCTATTAAATTGAATTATATATATTCTTGTGTGACCTTGGCCTAGGTATTCTAAATATACATGAAAGCCATGTGAGACTCTAACAATTAGTATGAAATACTAGTACAAAACTCATTTGACCTTTAACATTTTAATTTGGAATGCTTATCCAAAATTTGATCAGCTTAGCACCCATGTTACCAATAACTAGAGATATAAATATGGCGCAATTCGAATAAATACTTACAATGAGAAGAAATGTGACCTTGAACTTTCACCTTTCAGTAAACAAAAAACAATAATAATTTTCATCGTTCCATTGACCAATAAAGTATGGAAAGGAGGACAAAAGAGGGAAGAGTCAGTGAAAGATGAAAATGGAGAATTACTAGTGGAACCAGTTGAAGTGAGGAAAAGATATGCCGAGTATTTTGAATCTTTGTTAAATACAAGAGATGGAAGAGAAGCAGTGATTGAAGCAGAGGTGGATGGAGATAGGTTACCCAGGCCACCCAGGTGGCAGGGAATGAATGAAAGGATTGAGGAAAATGAGGTGAAAGAAGCAGTGAAACAAATGAGAGCGGGAAAAGCAGAAGGTTTGGATGGTATTGGTGTGGAGTGTATAAAGAAGGGTGGAGATGTGATAATAGATTGGTTGGTGAGACTTTTCAATGTGTGCTTTGCTGTGTCAATGGTACCAATAGACTGGAAGAGTGCATGTATTGTGCCGTTGTACAAGGGGAAGGGATATCGGCAGGAGTGTTCAAGTTATAGAGGTATTAGTTTATTGTCAGTGGTTGGAAAGCTGTATGGCAGGGTGTTGATAGAGAGGATAATAAAGTGTACGGAAGTTGCAATAGGAGAAGAACAGTGCAGTTTTAGGAGGGGAAGAGGGTGCATGGATCAGATGTTTGCAGTAAGACAGTTATGCGAGAAGTATTTAGAGAAGCATAAGGAGATATTTTGGGCTTTTATGGACTTGGAAAAAGCGTATGATCATGTGGACCGTGAAGCAATGTGGAAGGTGTTAAGGATTTATGAAATAGGAGGAAATTTGTTAGAATCAGTTAAGAGTTTTTATGAAGGGAGCAGGGCATGTGTGAGGGTAGGAAATGGTGAGTTGAGTGAGTGGTTTGAGGTAAAGGTAGGTTTGCGACAGGGTTGTGTAATGTCACCATGGTTGTTTAATATGTTTATGGATGGTGTGGTGAGGGAGGTGAAAAGGAGAACTATGGGAAGAGGATTGGGTTTAGTAGGAAAGAATGGTAGAGATTGGGAGTTGAATCAGTTGCTGTTCGCTGATGACACAGCATTGGTGGCGGATTCTGATGAGAAACTGCAGCGGGTAGTCAAAGAGTTTGGTGTGGTTTGTGGAAGGAGGAAACTGAAGGTGAACGTCAATAAAAGTAAAGTAATGGTGTGTAATAGGGGAGAGCATAGGGTGAATCTAGATGTGAGGCTGGATGGGGAAATATTGGAACAAGTAGAGTGTTTTAAATATCTAGGAGGAACGATAAGCAGGAGTGGAGGTATGGAAGTGGAGGTAAAACAGAGAGTGTGTGAAGGAAGGAAGGTTTTCGGAGCAATGGGAAGTATGTGGAAGACGAGAAATCTCAGTGAAAGTAAAAAGTGCACTGTATCAAGGAATTGTTGTGCCAACAGTGATGTATGGGGCTGAGACATGGGCTCTGAAGAAAAAGGAGAAAAGAGGGCTGGATGTGATGGAGATGAGCTGCTTGAGGAGTATGTGTGGAGTTACTCGTAGAGACAGATTGAGGAATGAAGAGATACGTAGGAGAGTGGGGCAGTAGGAACATTTGTCAGCCAGAGTGGACAGAAGGGTGCTGAGCTGGTATGGTCATGTTGAACGAAAGGGAGATGAAAGGCTTACAAAGAGAATATGTGAGTCAGGTACAAGGGGAGATAGAAGGGCAGGAAGACCCCCATTGAGATGGAGAGACTGTGTAAGAAAGGCTTTGGATGATAGAGGAATGACTATAGATCAGGCAGGGGAAGTGGTGGTGGACAGGAGTGAATGGAGAATGCTTGTGAATAGTTGAGTGAACACGTGGTCATTTGGAGTAAGGGGTCGGGCGCAAGTTGGACTAGATAATAGTCCATCAGGCGCCTGGCCCGGGGAGACGATTAATATGAAGGGTGCGCCTGGAAGTGTGGTGGGAGGGCTTGTGGCTTTGGCTCCGCTGCATGTCAGCCTGCCGAGATCGGAACCTCTCCAGGTGGTCGGGGGCCGGGGGAGTGTTGGAGTGACCTTGGTGACCCTGGTCTCTGGGTCTTCTCCTGGGTGACCTGGATGTGTGTGAGTTTGTGTTTTTTATCTGTGTTTATTTGTTGTTTTATGTTGTTTTTGTGTTTTCCCTGTTCTTGCTCTGTCTTGAGTCGGCTACCCCAAAATGGGGATTGGGCCTGAGCAATTAGATAGATAAATAGATAGATTGACCAAACAAATTTGTCTGCACATTTTGGTGACACTGTTAAGAAGTCTAGGAGGAATTTAGGGAAAATGACGAACACATGTTTTGCCCTCTGACATTTGACCTTAGCTATTGAAATATGTATATGAAATTTGATAAATACAGTATGTTATATAAGTAATGATCAACTAACACAGTCAGTTTTTCTAAATTAGAATATTTTGTTTAATTAATAATATATATTGACCTTTGACCTTGACCTGTGACCTTGACCTTTATGTAAGAGTATATATCTTTGTACTTTGACGTTGCCTTGGAAAATCAAATACGGGTATATAATTTGATTAAATTCATCAATTAGTTTACTGTTTTAGAAACAGTATATTATAAGAATAATTGACTTTGACCTTTGACCTTTATCTTGACATTCATAATATGTCTCAAAATTAAACAATTTCAATTTAATTAAAAGTGCAACTATCTCAGCAATATTGTTTTTTATTTGGATGAATAGTAATGAAATTAGCATATTGACCTTATATTCGACCTTGACATATCAAATGGATTTTTTTTCTTCTGGTATGACGTTCACCTAGTAGTTAGTATAAGATATATTAATAAAATCATTATTATGACCTTTGACCTTGACGTTAAACCTTACCCTTTGACATATTTATTTAAAATGTGCTTAATATAATATCAATGATACCACTAACTTGTGTAGTGAAAATGAAGCAGTTTGAGTAAAAACTAAAAAATATTAAATATTAAACTGATTTTTAATTAAACTTGACCTTTAGCCTTGACCTTTAAGTAAAATGTTTTGACTGACATTCACATTGATCAAATGTAGATTCATGTGAAATTTGGTGAAAATCCATTGAACAGTCAGGAGGAGTTTCCGGACGGACGACGACGACGACAGCCAAAGTGGCTGTTGGTGCACAATATACGGGTGGGATCTGTGTGCGCGATACCACTCTGCTTATGCAGAGTTGATAAAGTAATTTGAAAAACAAAAAACAAAAACAATCCGTTGCTTGGATGCATCATGAGGTATTAGATTATGTGTTTTGCCAGAATTTAACTAAACAGTCCACATTAGCGACCGTCATGAAAGCTTACAGAAAGAGGTCTTCAATTGGTGTGCTTTAGCTTATCAACACATGACTTTTACAATATCAATAATTGATGTTTGACAGTCATGTAGTGTGCAGTAACAATAATCTATTATTATTCCTTGCAGTGCAGGTGATTTCCTTTTAATGTTTACTCAGGCTACTAAGAGACGATTTTGTTCAGTTTACAAAGGACCTCTAGCGATTAAAAGGCTGCAAACTATCTAAATTAACCTTCATAGCTACCACAGACCATTCCCAAGCGTCATATAATTGTCTACATATAGCTAGAATATATAAAAAAGACATCGCTGGTACAGAAAGGGTAACTATATATCCAAGATAGGTATGATGCCTTGACTGCTCTTGACTTACCTCATACGCAAGTGCCACCAGACAGCTTGCTGCCATCACTAGCACCCATCGAGCCCACTCGTATTCTGACGATGAGAGAACCAGATATTGTCTGAAGCTCGACTAATGCATTATACAGTATAATGTAAAACTACTATAATGATTTTCATTATGATTTAATCAAGTGTACTAGTTATTCAAATTAGACCATAAAATAAAATAAAATAATGAACACATAAATGCCACCATCATTGACTAATTAAACAAAGGGGTGTATAATGTATTGCCTATGATCTTTATTATGATATCAAACAATAGTCCTACTGTTACAGATTGTCGCAATATATTTACTATGACAAAATATTGGAAATTACATATAAAAACTTATTCAAAAGTTGCACTTGATGAATACCGAAGATTATACAACAGTTATATGTATAAACCTAATATCAAATGAAATTAGTATAAGAAGTTTAAACAAAAGAGGGGAGGGGGAATATTGTCTATTTCAACAATAAGTGTAACATGTATCATTCGTGGTGGTTGTTACTCAACTGAAACATGTGTCAAGAAACACTATGAATAGGGCAAGATGAACTATTATTAATCATGTGCGAATGAAAACCTTAATCAATTTGTATTTATAATTTGCATGCTGAACACCCATCATTTGACATTTCATGTGATAAGCCAAATTGCAAATGGTAGTTAGAGGAGAACAGCATTGAGACTAGCATATATTCTGAAACTAGATATATTATTGTGTAGCAACAATACTGTATATATTACTGCAGTGAGGTACAAGGTAAATTATATTATCTAAACATAATCTGGGCAAGGATATCATGTATCACCAATTTAGGTTCCTTGATAATTAGGTCAAATATGCAATTGTTATGACCCATAAATCATTCTAATATAAATAGTATGTCATTATCACTGGAAATTAAAGTATTCTTCATTAGACTGTGGGTTAAATAAGAGTAGAAGCAAAAAAGTGCGACTATGTTGAATCAGTGTTGATCTATTAAAAAAACAATAGATTATCAGTAAGTTCACGGATATTTCGTAGCGAGGCCGTTCTATATGATCTGTGCCCCATGAATATTCTTTCCTCTCACTTAAACATTAGGCTACCATAGTGCAGTGGGAATATGAACATGATTAGATTAATATGCAGTATTCGAGAATGGATAATAAGTCGTAGGCGTGTGCATAAACCTTCAACCGTCTTGGTAGTGTAATGGTTAAGGTGTCTAAAAATCTGTGTGTGATAACCCAGGTTCGAATCCCGGTGGCTCACATATATGCTTTCATTAGAGGTGTTTGGGGGTGTGGTGAAATCAATAAAAAATAGATTATTATTACTATTATTTTGTTTTTTGTTTGTTTAGTATATTGCCATCCTATATATCAATGTTAAGACCAGAAGGGGTCTGGGAGTGGCAGCCTCCAGGTTTGGTAAGGTTGTTAGGTTTGGTTAATGACATAATATGTTTTCGTGGAGCATTTCCTAACATTGTTGGATAAAGGGTATTTCATAATTTCCAGTGATAATTACATTTATAGGAATTATGTATGTGGCATAAAGATTGTTATTATGACATCATTATCGAGGTAGCAGAATTGGTGACCCATGATAACCTTGACTATACATCTTGCACTGGAGGTTGGAAGTGATACTGTAAACTGGTTTGGCCTACGGACAGTAACTGTGAAGAGAATGATCGAAGACAGAACTTACGAGAGACAGACGGATATTTTAAATTGTATTGCAAAACAAAATAACAAAATAAAATATATATATAAATGAAAAATTAAACTGTCTACGTAGAGGACGGGACGGACCATTATGACACCAGGCATGTGTTGACGAAATAAACTGCTGGTATTTTTTGTCATTTCCATCCTTTAGCGAGGGTTTCTCATGAGGAAACAAAGCATTGACAATTACGAGGATAATGAGGAGGAATATATGATGACAGTATAGTATAATGCATGGATAATATATCTATAAAACAAATACAACAATGAAAGCTGTGAAAAAGAGGTTGTTTATAATTATTATAACAAACATATGTTGTACTAACCGGGCGGAACGAAGATGTTGACCATGATGAATATGGCAATGATAGCATGTGTGGCAACCAGCAGGACGCGGCGGGGTAGAGCCTCACTCAAGAAGAAGGCTACACCCACAGATATCACATCAGATGCACCAAAGGCCACCATGTACAGCTTGGGCTCACTACTGCATAAGGGAAAAAAGTATGTTCATGGTAGTCACTGCAAACATGTTTGAATCCTAACTATATTGCAAGCCAAAGCATGTATAAATCTTCAATATCGCGAAATCTCGAAATACTGTATTAAACAAATTGTAATGCAACACTGAACATGTATTTGGATATACATTGATAGCAACCTAATCGAATAATAATAGGCAATGTTAATGATAATATTGATTGTACTCAATAGATTCTTGGCCGAAGGAAATTGGAGGCTTAAGTTGTTACTCAAAATGAAATCAAATCTATTTTTTGCAAATTATATTTTCTTAACTACTAAACTTCAGTAGTTGAAAGCCTACACATCATAGAATCGTCTTAACGTATGAGCTGCGACACTCCTTCGGGAAGGTTTTACTGGGCGAATGTGACACTCCTTCCGGTAGATAGCTCATTAAAGATCCCACAAAAAACGGCCCAGACCCGGTGAAATGGAAGCAGTATGTGATTAGGTGGCATATTATTTGATGATAAATATAATAGCTAGGGCTAAGATTCGAACCTATTCAAGCAGGATGTCTGTCACCTATACCACTGCGGAAGTTAAAAGGAGAAATCTGGTACTTCTACCTGTGTTCCTCCCCAACCTCAAGTCGAGTGGGGGACCGACAGTCTTTTAATCGAAATCCGGCTCCCTTAACCCGTTGAGCCCCGGCTAGTTATAATATTTTGTTCACCCCAGTCCCAAGCCATTTTCACTTATTTTTTTTGTTTGCTAAAATGGAAGACAAGGATGAGAAATGAAAAAAAAACAAAACAAAAATCACCTCTGACATTTTTGTTTGGGGGGGGGGGGCGGGTGGGGGGTTGGGGGAGGGTGCTTCAAAAAAATTTGTTGAGCCAAAATGGAAGAGAATGGTGAGAAATGAACACACAAATAAAAAAAAACTCATTTCGGTCATTTGGGGGGCGGGGGGGGGGGGGGGGTTTCAATAGTTCGTCTCCCCCGCATGACCACCCGCCCGGGAGCACTAGGGTAAAAACTGAGTATGGCATTGTACGGCATACATCCTAAGGAGTATCTCACATAAATCTCAAGCCTCTAGCTCCCATACGACCGGAGTAATGAAGGTTCAAAGTGGCGGTAAACTAGGGGTGTAAACTATCCCCACTAAGCCCACCACCACCAGCCGCGCGGCTGTCTTGGCCCGCTCACACCTACTGGCCCGGCTCCCCCACACACTAAGGTACCGCCCCCTCCTATTCTCCCGCCATTTCCTACCTTACGAGCCACGTAAGTGTTTTTTATATGTCGGACGCACGTGATGCGTCGCTGGGAGTTGGTGATCAAAGACTGCCGACGCAACACGTGCGACGCTGGGTCTCAACGGGTTAAGTATGACAGGGGAGGAACAAAGGTAGAAATACCCGATTCCTCCTTTTAACCTTCGCAGTGGTATCGGTGACAGACCTCCTGCCTGAATAGGTTTGAATGTTAGCCCTAGCTATTATATTAGGCAGCATGTTTCCCATCAAACGCCTTCTTCTCCCGTTTCCCCCCTGCTCATGTATTGATTATTGTCCCTCCTCCACACCCTACACATCCTCTCTCCCGCCTAGATAAAATCTTTTCACCCTCCCCTACCCTATCCCGGCCTCCCTCGTCCGTAGTACAGAGCTGAGAGCTCAGAGTGCCTCAGGCAAGCAATGAAGGCACACCTATGCTGCACTCTCTTTTATGCCTCTACCGACACCTCCCGTCACAATAATCCAGTTTTTCACTGGTTTTTCCTCTTTACATCTATTTTCTGGTACTTCAACATTCACATATTCATTACACAAGTATAATATGTGCATATGGACCAGAAATATTGCTATATAGTAAATTTAACACATTTTGTACAAATTTAAATTTAAAGGGGTCACACTGGTGGCACTCTCAAAAACATAGCTCTAGCACTACCCGGGTTAAGTTCATTTCCCACCTACAAGAATAACGTGGCGTCTTGTCGCGAACCTCAAAGCGCGATGAATCATAAAAAAATTTGCCCCAATTTCACTGTCATACGGAAGTGCTACGGTGTAGTTATGGAATGACCCATTACACCACGAACTTAACCTCGGTGTACCTTTGGACCCATGGGAACGTTCGCGGATTTTGACGATTGGCAGCTTCAGCGAACAGCAGCAACCTAAGCATCAATGTAGACTGTGACGTCTACCAGCGTTCGCAGAATCGCCTCTCGTTGGCCACTAGCGCTCGCCAGGGACATCGAAATGGGCTACAGTTATCAGATAATGTTGTTCTTTCTTTCCTAGTAATCGCATTGTCACAGACAGTCCAGTGGTGTTTTTTTTTTCGTCTGTGACAACGGGTTATATTTTATATCAACAGTAGTGATAATAGTACCAGCGTGTGAATGAGAAAGACTTTCAGAGCGAGGAGGTAGTAAGTGTCTGTATGTACGGGTGCATTCCTGCCTCTCGCTCGCCATTGGACGGCGTGTCTGGCTGTGTCCTATGACGCCTGCTGTCTTGTGACGTCTCGGCCCGTGATTGGCCGACCATCGTGCCTTTGCGGTCTCTTGTGTAACTTACCTCCTCCATGAGGGTCCCCAGGAGCTGTCCTAGTCAAGACAGGCTTGGCGCGCGTGCTTCTAACATCCCTTTGCATAGTCTCTCCCGATCACCACCTTTATCACTGTTTCTCTCACTCGATTTTCTCTTTCCATACTCTAACCTTTATTAACTGCACAACACTCCCCTTGGGTTCTGCATACGGTTTTCATAGCCGGCCCATTGTATTGCATGCGCCATCCTCAGAGATATTTACATGTACTTAGAATAGGTTTGAGGATTCTTAGTTAGTATAGGTTAAGAACTTTGTGTGTCTCCATTATTGATTTAGTGTTTCTGCTCTTTTATTTAATGCTAGACTGGGATAAGGTAACTGTAGTCGTTGTCTCCAATGTGTGTACGGTTTGCTTATACCTACACGACTTCGACCGGTCCTGTGGTAGCCTGGGTTGTCTTTTCGGTTGCGTCCTTTGCGAGTGCAGCATTGTGTTGACTGAGGGTTTTGGCCTGTACCAGTTCCACACTTTGCTGCCTCTTTGCTTGTCTTTAGAGGGTCGCCAGGATAGAACCAGATACTTGTGATCTGGATCTATTGAGAGAGCCCCCTAGTCAATTAACGTAACTTAAAGGATGCAGTCTTAAGGACATCGCTAGGCTACGAGCCTGTCTTGCTCAACCCCAGTTCCTTACCTAAAGTATCCCAGCTAGACATTATTAATCGAGTAGACACTTATTAGTATTTAATATAAGGTCTTTGATATGTGCGCATTATTATTCACAGCATTTATGTCTAAGTTGTTGCTGAGGCGCACAACCATAGCAGACTGTTTCGTTGATAAGGAAGTACTTCTTTTAGTGTCGAGCATTGCTACCGTTGCGCATTTATAGTATTCTCGTGTCAGTTAACATTATATGTCCTATCTTTTAGTGTATTCGATTTACACGTGTGGTGTCCTGCCTCCTGCCTTTATATAGTTCTAAATCAGTACGAGCATCTTATGAGCATCAGACTTTCTTCAGAAGTTTCCAGGTCTACGCTGTAGGACTATACTTCACTTTCTTTCAGATAGGAGTGAAGAGTTTATTGTTGTTTAGAGTAACTGTATTGAAGCATCTTTTTATTGTATTAAATCTTGCAGTGATTTAATGATCTTTCCATAGATTCTTTTTTATGCATTTTAACGTAACATGCATCTTGTTTGTTATCAGGCCATACCAGTGCAGGTTAGCCTGAAGTAGAGTACATTTATGCCCAGTTAAGGATACCCCGCTATCGCAGATTAACCCTGGAGGGTATAGGTGTTTTGTTCGCCGGCATATAAGTTCGAGGGTTTGGATCTAACGTACCGTTGTTGCATAGTGCCCTATTACTAGTCCAATCATTGAGTGCCCTTGTTTTATTCGTAGTCCCGGTCGTAACGAATGGCGACCTTGCCTAGTATCTTATCTTAGTCGTCATAACAAATGGCGCCCTTAGTCTAGGATTTAGTGAACTAAGAAATAGGAGAGTAAGAAACTGTTCTGGAAAGAAGTCAAGAAAGTTAGGGAAGGTAGCAAGGGAAACAGTAAGGGTGTGAAAGATAAGAATGGGAGAATGCTAGCCGAGAAGCAAGAGAGAGTCGAAAGATGGAGGGAGTACTTCAGTGAGTTGCTAAATGAAAGGAATGAAGAGCCAGCAAACATAGCTGGATATGGTATGGGAGGGAGAAGAAGAGAAGTAGTGGAGGAGGAGGTGGGGATCAGGAGGTCAGAAGTGTGGGAAGCCATGAAAAGAGTGAAGTTGGGGAAAGCACCAGGAACAGATGGAGTGTGTGGGGAAATGTTGAGGTATGGTGGTGAGATAGTGATAGAATGGGTATGGAAAATGTGCAAACTAGCATGGAGAAGGGGAGTGCACCCGATGACTGGAAGACTGGCATAATAGTCCCCTATATAAGGGCAAAGGGGAAAGAGGAGTGTGTGGTAACCACCGAATATGTCTTCTAAGTAGTAGGGAAGGTATACAGTAGGGTAGTGATTGAGAGAGTGAGAGTGAGAACGGAGAAATGGATAGGCGACGAGCAGGGAGGTTTTAGGAAGGGAAGAGGATGTGTAGATCAGATTTTTACCTGAATTGTGTTGTGGAGAAGTATCTGGAGAAGAAACAAAAGGTGTATGTTGCCTTTATGGACTTGGAGAAGGCCTATGACAGAGTGGATAGAGAAGGTTTGTGGAAAGTACTTAGAATATACGGAGTAGAGGGCAAGTTGCTGAAAGCAGTGAAGAGCATGTATGAGGGTGCAAAGGCGGCAGTACGTGTGGAGAGTGAGCAGAGCGAGTTCTTTGACCTGAATGTTGGTTTGAAACAGGGGTGTGTGATGTCCCCGTGGTTGTTTACTGTATATATGGATGGAGTTATGAAAGAAATACTATCAAGAGCAGTGGATGTTGGTGTATCGCTGAAAAGGGAGGGAATTGAGTGGAAGCTACCTATACTGCTGTTTGCGGATGATACAGTTCTGATGAGTGATAATGAATGGGAGTTGCAGGGTCTGGTAAATGAGTTTGGAACAGTGTGCGAAAAACGGAATTTGAAGGTAAATACGGGGAAGAGCAAGGTTATGGTCTTCGAAAGGGGTGAAGTCACAGAGTGTGAGGTGAAGCTGAACGGTCAGGCTATGGAGATCGTCAACTCTTTTAAGTATCTGGGCAGTGTGTTGAGTAAAGATGGGACTATGGATGAAGAGGTGCGGAGAGGGTACAACAGGGGAAGAGGGTTGTAGGAACGCTAAAAGCAGTAAAAAATAGGGTGGTCAGTATGGAAGTGAAGAAGTCCTTGCATGACAGTGTGGTAATCCCGACACTGACTTACGGAAGCGAAGCATGGACGTTGGTTGAGAGACTCAGACCAAGAGTGAGAGCAGTGGAAATGAATTACTTAAGGAGTGCGTGCGGAGTTACATGGAGGGATAGACAGACTAATGAGGAAGTAAGAAGGAGGTGGGGTGGAGGTAGATGTGCTGGAAAGTGTGAAAAGGAACAACTTGAGATGGTTCGGCCATATGGAACGTATGGAAAGCGAGAGAATGACTAAGAGGGTGTATGAGAGCGAGGTGGAGGGACAGAGGGGGAGAGGTAGACCGAATATGAGGTGGAAGGATGGAGTGAGGAAGTACATGAATGAAGGTGGTGCTGGTTGGGGGGAGGGGCGTCGACTGACTGGGGACAGAGGTGCATGGGGGTGGTTCGTTCGTGGCCACCCCTTCGGGGATCACGGCGTCAGGCAATAGATAGATAGATAGATAGAAATAATTGCAGGATTTTTTTTGTGGGTTTTTTTATTTTTTAATCACCGTTTGGGGGTCGATTGTTATTTCTCACAGTTTGGCAGTGGACATATTTTGTTTTTGAGGAATAATTTGGACACGTTGGATTTTTTTTTTTGGCAACGTAGTATAGCACTTGAGTTGTCTTCAAACATTTTTTGAGTGAATAGTGCTACATGAGAGTTTAGGTACTTCTTTTTTTTTATAAACGTTGAGGATTTCCGGTGGACACTATGTCGAACGATGGATCAGTGCACAGTGAGGACACAGTACGGGAAACAGGCGAGGAGGTGGAGAAGGTGGAGTTGTCTAACGGCGTTCTGGTGGTGAACAATGAGGAGGATGCTTGGATTTTTTTGGAGGAGCCTGTGTCGGTGGATCGGGTGTCAGGGCTGGACCGGTACGGACTGCAGTGTGTAGCCACGGTCTTAGGGTTGTCCGGTACTAGCGGTTTGTCGAGAGGTGAGCTGGTTGCCTGGGTGCTCGGTGGGGTGCATGGGGCTTCGGGTGGAGCGGGAGCTGGGGAACCTTCTGCCCAGCCCCCATTCCACTCGACTCCTATCATGGCGCCCCCTTGGGCTCCGGAACCGGGTACGTTCCCGCAGGCCGATGCCCGCTGGCGGTTGGGTATGCCTCTAGGTGATTCACGGGGTGGGTCTCCGATAGTAGCACCCCCTCCTCAGGGTTTGTCTTCCGAGATGTTGTTTCAGCTCGAACTCGCCAAACTCGAGCAGCGAAAGCATGAGGCTGAGCTCGAGCAATGAAAGTATGAGGCTGAGCTCAGGCAGCAGCAGTAGCAGCGGGAATCTGAGCTTAGGATTCAGGCTGAGGAGAGAAAGGCCATACGTGAGGCTGAGGCTTCAGGTTGAGGCTACGAAGTACTGTGCAGACATAGAGCTTGAGAAGTCTCGGGTGGAGTCGACAGGGCAGCGTCTCGGTTCTGGGAATCGAGGTCTTGATCAGTCTTTATCGCACCTTCTTAAGTTAGTCCCTGCATTTCACGAGTCGGGTGTCACAGAGTTTTTCCTGCGTTTTGAGAAGAAGTGCCGGGAGCACCAATGGCCCGAGGTTAAGTGGGCAGTCCTTGTTTCCTCTAGGTTGGTTGGCAAAGGACTCAAGGCATATGATGCGTTGCCCTTGGAGTCTTGCATCGATTATGAGGTATTGAAGGAAGCTGTTCTGCGGGCGTACGAGTTACAACCAGAGACATATAAGTTGAAGTTTCGGGGTGTTACGAAGGGTCATGAGTGCACTTTTCTAGAACATGCCCAGGAACTGTCTGATGCTTTGAGAAATTGGCTGCGGTCAGAGAAGGTGCCGACGTTCGAAGAGCTTGAGCAGTTATTCCTTCTAGAGCAATTTTTTAAATGCACAGGCGGCGACCTGACTTTGAACCTTAAAGAGAAACATCCTAAAACTCTACAAGAGGCAGCTGAGTTGGCTGACCTGAGATTATCGCTGATTCGTGGGTGCGGGTCTGCATAACGGAACGATGCAGTTAACAAGGGGCACAACACTCCACCCCCCCGAGTCAGTGATGCAACATTTAATAACATAAGTAAGAGCAATGATACTAATTTTGATCACAAACCAAAAACCGTCCCGTTTAAGAAAGGTCAGGGCCCTTCCCCCCTCAGGGGAATTCCAAGGGTGAAGTAGAGTGTTTTAAGTGTCATAAAAAGGGGCATTTTGCACGTTCCTGCCCTAGTAACCAACCTGCAGCAGTCGTGTCTTTGGCTAGCAACATTGGGGTGTCTCTGAGGTCTTCTGCGTTTACCCGGGGTGATATGTCAGATGCGGGGGCACAGCCAGTGAAGGAGTGTCCAGAAGGCTCGAAACCTGTCCGCGATGCTTTTTGCGACCATAGAGTGCGTGGCTGCGTGAGTTGGGCTGGTTGCAAGCATGGGTTGGAGTTGTTGCGTGATACAGGTGCATCCCAGACTCTGATGAAAAACTTTACAGGCCAACCTATAAAGGTGGCACGGGTAGTTGTGGTGCAGGGTATTAATGCTACACGGTCATACATGTTGGTTCGAATGGAGCTGGAGATTGATGGTGTGACATGAGAGATAGATGTTGGAATCGTAGAGAAACTGCCAGTAGAGGACGTCGAACCTTCTTCTCGGCAACGACTTTGCGGTGCCTACTTCTGAGGTTCTACCCTTAGTCGTTGCCGAGAGGGCGGCCGACGTGAGTAGGGAGGGCAGGAGTTGGTCGAGAGGTGTCAAGTACAGCAGATGGCGTGTGTTGTCACCCGATCTCGTGCATCTACGGTGTCACAGCCTATTCCTCAGTCTCTAGACCAGCGGAGGAACGGTCGGAAGGAGAAAGCTAAAGTTGGGAGAAGTTTTGTGAGTTTTGATCCAGCAGCTCTTCTTGGCGACTCAGTATTAGCACCAATGTTTAGGTCCGGAGTGGCCCCAGAACCTGTCACACTTGGTGAGGAGGTAGGGCATGAGAAAACTCCGAGACAGCAATGTTATACACTTAAGCAAGATAGGATCGAACAGTCCAGTATCGGGGGAGGCCATAAGTTGTTCCGGGAGCACTTAGATAGATTGGCTCCTTCGGATATCTGTCGGCTGCAGATAGATGATCCTGAGTTTCAGAAGTGTAGTAACGGTGCGATTGAACTTGATGAGGACGGGGATGCAAAGCCGGGGGACTTCTTTCGTGTGGAGGGCATATTGTACAGGCGTTTTCTAGATCCCAGACGGAGTTGGGAGGGTGGGTCGAGAGTGGTTGACCAGTTGGTAGTGCCTAATGTGTGCCGGGATAGCCTACTGAGGTTGGCGCATGATGTACCGTTGGCAGGGCATTTGGGTGTACGTAAGACGGTAGCAGCATTGGCGAAATTGGTTTGGTGGCCAGGTATGAAGGCACATGTGGCGTCATGGGTGGCAATGTGCAGTACCTGCCACACAGTAGGTAAACCAAACCAGTGTATTCCCAAGGCTCCGTTACACCCTATTCCTGTAATCGGGCCACCATTTAGTAAGGTTATAATCGACATGGTTGGCCCTCTACCCCCTACTAGTGCAGGCAACAAGTTCCTCCTCACAATCATGGATGTTGCCACTCGTTATCCGGATGCATACCCCATGCGAAATGGTACTGCTAAGACTGTTGTTCGTAACTTGCTATTGTACTGTTCTAGGTACGGGTACCCGCAGGAATTGCAGTCAGACCAAGGGTCCAACTTTACTTCTAACCTTTTCAAACAGACCATGCAGCAGCACGGTATCAGTACAGTTGTCTCTTCAGCCTATCACCCAGAGAGTCAAGGGGTGTTGGAGAGGTGGCACTCGACTCTGAAAAGCATGCTGCGTTGTTACTGTGTTGAGAATGGCAAGGATTGGGATCTTGGGTTGCCCTATGTATTATTCGCTGCTTGGGAGGTACCTGGTGAAAGCCTAGGGTTCAATCCCAATGAGTTAGTTTTCGGACATCAGGTCAGAGGCCCCCTCAACATGGTTAGAGATATCTGGGAGGGCACAGCAAAACCATGTTCCATGTTAAAGTATGTCCTCGAGAGTAGAGAGAGAATGCTGAGAAGCCTAGAGTTGGCAGGTAGGAATTTGGTAGGGTCGCAAGCATTTATGAAGGACAGGTACGATGAGATGACAAAACTCCTGGAGTTTAAGGTGGGGCAGGAGGTGTTGATTCTGTTACCTCTGCCAGGTCATCCGTTGTCTGCCAAGTACGCTGGTCCTTATAAGGTGGTAAAAAAGATCTCTGACCTAGACTATCTTGTGGCTACTCCAGATAGGCGTAAAAAGAATCAGCTGTGCCATGTGAATCTGGTGAAAGAGTTTGTGAGGCGCCCCCTGAGCCTCTCGCTGTCCCTGTGTTGACCTGCAGCGGTCATGGAGGAGAAGGAGTGAGGGACAGTGAAGCCCAGGTGGAGGATAACTGGGAGTGTCATGTCTCTGCTGACCAGTGGGCGGGGAACTCCAGACAGGTGGCTGACGATGCTCTAGTGCACCTGCCTGAGCATCAGCGTGCAGCCGTGCAGCGCCTGTTTGCTTCATACCCCACTGTGTTTGCAGAGCATCCAGGCCTCACAACTCGATTGGTGCATGACGTGGATGTGGAAGATCACCCCCCCTTTAAATCAGTACACTACAGAATTCCACCCATTAAACTCCCAGCCCTCAGAGCGGAGTTAGAGTATATGTTGGAACGGGGGCTGATTGAGAAGGGGGCAGTTAGGTGGACATCTCCTGTCACTCTGCAGCCCAAGCCTGACGGGAAGGTTCGCTTCTGCATTGACTTTCGGAGATTGAACGGGTTGACTCCCACTAATGCTTATCCCCGTCCCCGTGTTGACGATAGTGTAGACAAGATTGGTAAGGCACAGTTTCTAACTAAGGTAGACCTAGTGAAAGGCTACTGGCAGGTGCCCTTGTCTGAGCGGGCGAAGGGGGTATGCGGGTTTGTGGTTGATGGGAACACCTACCGTTGCAATGTGATGCCGTATGGCCTTAAAAATGCCCCAGCCACCTTCCAGAGTCTTATGAATGAGTTAGTAGCTGACATCCCTAACTGCACTGTCTACCTAGATGACGTTATAATCTACGATGACAACTTCGAGAGTCACTGTGGGCACATAGAAGCCTTGTTTCGGAAGCTCAGTGAGGCCATCTTGGTGGTCAATCTGGGCAAGTGCGACTTTGTCCGGGCAACTGTGCAGTATCTTGGGTTTGTGGTCGGGTTAGGCCAGGTGTGCCCCCAAAAAACAAGATACAGGCTATTAACCAGTTCCCCAGGCCGTCCACCAAGCGGCAGATCATGAGATTTTTGGGCATGATCGGTTACTATCGCCGCTTCATTCGGGGTTATTCTACTGTGTTAGCTCCCCTGACAGATTTGCTAGCAAAAGAGAAAAAGTTCAAGTGGGCACCTGAGTGTGAAATGTCTTTTTCGCTGGTCAAGCACCTACTATGCACTCACCCAATCCTCAAGGCCCCTGACTTTGAAAGACCGTTCCAGCTGGCAACAGATGCCAGCGGTGTAGGGGCTGGTGCCGTCTTAATGCAAACAGACGAGGAAGGTTTGGAGCATCCAGTCAGTTTCTTTTCCAAGAAGTTTAATTCCGCTCAGAAACACTACTCTGTGGTGGAGAAAGAACTGCTGGCAATAGTGTTGGCACTCGGGCACTTTGAAGTATATGTTCCTGCCTACGGGGCAGTCGTGGTGATTTACACCGACCACCACCCTCTTTAATTTCTGAACCAATTCCACAACCGAAATATGAGGCTGACACGTTGGTCACTCATGTTGCAAGAATACAATCTAGACATTCGCCATATTGCCGGTTGTGAGAATGTGATTGCAGACTGTTTGTCGAGGGTGTAGGATCCGGCGTAGATCACCACAGGTGTGTGGGTTTGAGTGGAGAAAAACCAGGCTTGCCCCTGTAGAGCAGCCGTCAAAAACAACATTAAAATTAAATCAAAAATCACATAAAAACTCTTTCTTTTTTATAGTTAATTGTAAGTTGCCAATGTTATAGCTAAAGTCCTAAGTTAAACCTGTCTTTCACTTAGTAGGCTGGGCTCTGTGAAGCTCGCTCAGGGAGCATAGCAGGCTAAATTATACTATTGTGTTTGGGAGGGGTTGTAAGCTTTTCTTTATGCTAATATGTTGTTTTATTTAAGATTGAGCTTTGCATTTCATTTCTGCTGGAGTGGCTAGGTGTGGCGGGTCTTGTCGGCATTCTGCCTTGTCAGATATGGTGCTCGCCTAATGTTGAGCATCCCATATCTTGGGCGGGGTGTGACGTCTACCAGCGTTGGCAGAATCGCCTCTCGTTGGCCACTAGCGCTCACCAGGGACATCGAAATGGGCTACAGTTATCAGAGAATGTTGTTCTTTGTTTCCTAGTAATCGCATTGTCACAGACAGTCCCGTGGTGTTTTTTTTTTCGTCTGTGACAACGGGTTATATTTTATATCAACAGTAGTGATAATAGTACCAGCGTGTGAATGAGAAAGACTTTCAGAGCGAGGAGGTAGTAAGTGTCTGGATGTACGGGTGCATTCCTGCCTCTCGCTCGCCATTGGACGGCGTGTCTGGCTGTGTCCTATGACGCCTGCTGTCTTGTGACGTCTCGGCCCGTTATTGGCCGACCATCATTCCTTTGCGGTCTCCTGTGTAACTTACCTCCTCCATGAGGGTCCCCAGGAGCTGTCCTCGTCAGGATAGGCTTGGCACGCGTGCTTCTAACATCCCTTTGCATACTCTCTCCCGATCACCACCTTTTTCACTGTTTCTCACACTCGATTCTCTCTTTCCATACTCTAACCTTTATTAACTGCACAACACTCCCCTTGGATTCTGCATACAGTTTTCATAGCCGGCTCATTGTATTGCATGCGCAGTCCTCAGAGATATTTACATGTACTTAGAATAGGTTTGAGGGTTCTTAGTTAGTATAGGTTAAGAACTTTGTGTGTCTCCATTATTGATTTAGTGTTTCTGCTCTTTTATTTAATGCTAGACTGGGATAAGGTAACTGTAGTCGTTGTCTCCGATGTGTGTACGGTTTGCTTATACCTACAAGACTTCGACCAGTCCTGTGGTAGCCTGGGTTGTCTTTTCGGTTGCGTCCTTTGCGAGTGCAGCATTGTGTTGACTGAGGGTTTTGACCTGTACCAGTTCCACACTTTGCTGCCTCTTTGCTTGTCTTTAGAGGGTCGCCAGGATAGAACCAGATACTTGTGATCTGGATCTATCGAGAGAGCCCCCTAGTCAATTAACGTAACTTAAAGGATGCAGTCTTAAGGACATCGCTAGGCTACGAGCCTGTCTTGCTCAACCCCAGTTCCTTACCTAGAGTATCCCAGCTAGACATTATTAATTGAGTAGACACTTGTTAGTATTTAATATAAGCTCTTTGATATGTGCGCATTATTATTCACAGCATTTATTAGTCTAGGTTGTTACTGAGCCGCACAACCATAGCAGACTGTTTCGTTGATGAGGAAGTACTTCTTTTAGTGTCGAGCATTGCTACCGTTGCGCATTTATAGTATTCTCGTGTCAGTTAACATTATATGTCCTATCTTTTAGTGTATTCGATTTACACGTGTGGTGTCCTGCCTCCTGCCTTTATATAGTTCTAAATCAGTACGAGAATCTTATGAGCATCAGACTTCCTTCAGAAGTGTCCAGGTCTATGCTGTAGGACTATACTTCACTTTCTTTCAGATAGGAGTGAAGAGTTTATTGTTGTTTAGAGTAACTGTATTGAAGCATCTTTTTATTGTATTAAATCTTGCAGTTATTTAATTGATCTTTCCATAGATTCCTTTTTATGCATTTTAACGTAACTTGCATCTTGTTTGTTATCAGGCTATACCAGTGCAGGTTAGCCTGAAGTAGAGTACATTTATGCCCAGTTAAGGATACCCCGCTATCGCAGATTAACCCTGGAGGGTATAGGTGTTTTGTTCGCCGGCATATAAGTTCGAGGGTTTGGATCTAGCATACCATTGTTGCATAGTGCCCTATTACTAGTCCAATCATTGAGTGCCCTTGTTTTATTCGTAGTCCCGGTCGTAACAAGACGAGCTTGGAAGTGACACGAACCAACCCATGGCATCCCACAATTTGCCTAGAAGACCCACGAATTTAGCTTCTGATCACTATAAATAGACGGCCAAGTTAATCAACTTACGCAGTTCTAGCTTTGCTAGCGACCAGACAATATCTACCTGCGATCGTCTATAGTGAAAGTGAATACCGTAACCTAAGCCAAAAATGCGGTAAGCTGTCCATACGATATTAACAAACAAATAATATGAGAGAGAGAGAGAGAGAGAGAGAGAGATAATTATAATAACATGAGCGAGGATGAGAACGATAGGAAGATTGAGATTGGGAGGAGATAATTATGGTAGCTGACCAAAGTTGTAACGAAGTCAGCCACCTGGACAGGTGATCACTTATCAGATCACCTGGGCTTCAACCAATTAAGCCTTTGCTGATCATGACGTATTTTGACTGTATATGCTGGTGATCATTAGACATGTATATTCAGATTAGGAAGGAAATGGAAGTCAGAGGGTTAATCGAGTTATTATTTATCCTTCTGATGCCTACAGATCCTTCCTAAGTTGTATAAGTTCGTCTAATGATGGCCTTAAGAAACTCAATATGCGTCAAAACCCTCAAGGGGTTTTAACCCTTTCAGTCCAAGAGGCTTCCTTATCATTTTTTGGCAATCATTAGACGATTGTATTCAGATTAGGAAGGACATCTACCCATTATAAGGCTACAAACTATCTCCATAAATACTTTTAGCTACCTTACCCTATGTCTGTTCTAAGCTTTATTAACCCTTATTTAGCGGCGAGCAACATAAGTCGAGTTAAATAAAGCTGGACTATGTGGCGGCGCTCGACATAACTCGAGTGGCAATTTCAGCACGTAATGTGGCTGAGAGAGAGAGACAAGTGGTGGCAGGAGACTAGCGAGCGTATGACTGCTCCAGACCACCGCGGCGAACCTACTGACACAAATCTCAGCTCCCTCCTCCCTCTCTCACTCGCTACATACTCAATTATGTACTGAAAGTACCGAATTACCTGCTTTTTGCACTCGCGTTGCACGGTTATTGCAAGAAAACTATCCATCATACAAGGATCGTTATGGTGTCATTCGAAAGCTCTGTTTATGCCCTTTCAGGGATAGGTACTTGTTTTACGTTCTGGGTCTTATTTAGGCATGAAAATGATCACGTAAACAGCCCTATTTTGGCTAAAAACACCCCGCTGTGCGGTACACATAAATAAACCGCATAGGCCGCTCGTAAGGTGTTAAATCGTCTAAATGTAGCGGAAATCATATTATAAAGACGTCACCGGAACTAAAAGGGCTAAACTCCCCAGGCTGCAGGCACTGATTGAATTCCTTTTTTTTTTTTTTTTTTTTAGCTATGTGATTGAGGGAGGCAAAAGGCATAACTGCCTATAGCGAGTGCCTCCCCCATAGTTGAAAGAGTGACAGGGCCAAAATCAAGGGACGTTCGAGCCAAAATGCCTGGACACACGGAGTTTGAAGCAATTTAAGTCATAGGAAGAGGGAAAGACTGATTCTGGGAGAGAGTTCCAGAGCTCAGATGTTGAGTAGAAGAAAGTTTGAGAGTAACGTTTCACTCTTGGGTTGGAGAGTTTCACAGAGTAGGGGTGGGATTGAGTTGCAAGACGGGTACCACGTGCCCTACGTAAAGAAGGTGGTATGCACTGGGATAGCTCTGAGGAACACTGATTATTATAGTAGCGATAGCATAGCGAGAGAGATGCAACATTGCGGCGGAGAGAGAGAGATTGCAGAGAGTTGGTGAGTGGACGGGAGTTAATGATACGAAAGGCCTTCCTTTCAACTTTGTCTAGGAGAGCGGTGTGAGAGGAACCTCCCCACACATGTGAACAATACTCAATACAAGTATATTGCATTTGCTTTGGTGCACAGGGTTTTGCAGAGGGCAGTTCTTGGGTTACATGATGTATAATAGAATCAAGATAATTATCCTTCGAAAGATCCGCTTATGAATTTCTTTTCGGTTTATTGGCTATTATTAGACGACGTTATTCAGATCAGGAATGTTATATTGAAGTCAGAGGGTTGATTATGATAGTCATTATCCTCATAAGTTGCACAGAGCCTTCTGAATCTGTATAAAATCGTCCAATGATAGCCAGAATACTTGTCGAAATGTGTCATAATCTTCTAAAGGTTAAAAGTTTGTACGGCATAGCATTGTCAATAGTTAACCAAGCCGTCTCTTTCCATACTGTGGGCAGTCCCAATGTTTTTTGGGGGCCGCAAAGGAACAGGACACGTACCTAGCCAATAAAAAGTACTTGGATGAGCCTCGAATCACTACGGTATGCATACCAACGAAGTGTCCCATGGTAAGGTTACGGAGTGTCCAAAATTCGGCGCACATCACAAAAATGTCAAACATGTTTGAATTTTCCCTGGCATTTGGTTACTCGCCATGGTACATTATGATACTTAGAGACCAATGAATTAGTATCAAGAACACGTCAAAATATGAATGGCGTAATGCCACAAATACCGTTTTGTGGCAATTCGGCGTGTGATTCTTGTAGGTGGAAAGTTGGGCTTTAACCCCTTCTGTACGATGCCCGTCATATGACGGACGCCAGTTTGAGGCTATTATCAGGCCTGAGAGAGAGGCCAGCTGTTGCAAGGAGCGCACAGGGGCTCCAACCGCCGCCTGCAGGCCGCGGGCACACACTGAGCACTGAGAGATGGCTCGCTCACTCATGTGCAGCGTCACACATTGCAAAAGCAGCAAAAAATGCGATTTTTTTTACTGATTTTGGCCTTCGTTTACATGATCGTTGCAAGAGAACCAGATGTCGTACAGGGATGATTCAAGTGTCATTGGAAATCTCTATAATTTTACTTTCACGGATGTATATTTGTATTACGCTCTGGCTCTTTATTATGCATGAAAAAGAACATGGAATGAAGGTAACTTTGGGCAATTATGCCCTCACTGAAGGAGTTAAACAGCACCTTTTTTTTCTATGTGAATGAGGGAGACAAAAGGCATAACTGCCTGCAGCGAGTGCCTTCCCCAGATTTCAAAGAGTGACAGGGCCGAAATCAAGGGACGTTCGAGATAAAATGCCTGGACACACAGAGTTTGAAGCAATTTAAGTCATAGGAAGAGGGAAACACTGATTCTGGGAGAGAGTTCCAGAGCTCAGCAGATGAATAGAAGAAAGTCTGAGAATAGTGTTTCACTCTTGGGTTGGAGAGTTGCACAGAGTAAGGGTGGGATTGTGTTGCAAGGCGGGTACTACGTACCCTACGTAGAGGAGGTAGTATATACTGGGAAAGCTCCGAGGAACACTGATTATTGTAGTAGCGATAGAATAGTGAGAGAGATGCAACATTGCGGCAAAGAGAGAGAGATTGCAGAGAGTTGGTGAGTGGACGGGAGTTAATGATACGAAAGGTTATCCTTTCTACTTTATCTAGGAGTGCGGTTCCCACACATGGGAACAATACTCAATACAAGGACGCACTGTGCCCCTGTACAGAGCAAGAAGCTGCGCAGGGGTAAAGAACCCCTTGAGGCGTTTGAGCACACCCAGCTTCTGGGAGGCTGCCTTAGCGAGACTGGTAATACCTATTATCCAGCTTTTTTTACTATTCCTGCCCATGCTAAACTAGCTACTTGCTTATACAAAGGGTTAACATCTAGCTTCTTGATGGTCTGTTTACGTTGTTAAATTATCCACATTTATCGAATACCCACTCACAGGTTAAGAGATAATGAGCTGATACTAACTACTGCATTGAGGAAACCCCCTTTATTTCATCCATTGGTCGCTGGAGATAATTTGTAGGAGTAGTGAACAAACCGCTAGTTGGACAATTATTTTGCTAACTCATGATCTCCGCGTCTTCATCCCGTCCTACGTGATGCTCATGTTGAACTTGAAACTGGGCCGCGCAAAAATCTCCTACGACCTCGGAGAAGAGCGAGAGGAGGATCGAGAAACTGGTAGAGTTGACCAAAAACCTTCCCATTTCACACGTAAAAAAAGTCTAGTGATGAAGGCGTCGACTTACTACAGCAACTCATGCCTTTGACAACTTCCTCTTAACCTTCATTCTCAACATTATTCTTTCCATGTTAAACTGTTGATTGTCCAGTACTCCCAAGGGAACTTTTAACACTCTACTGTCCAGGTGATCTGTATTATACTAGAACAATTATTAGCATCGTACCATATCCACCAAAAGGCAAAGATACACAAAAGAGCTCCTTGCAAAACGAAACAGCATACACTGTAGTATATATTTCAGAAATATTTATACTAATATGGTTGTAATAATTCGACAGTTGTTCGGAAGTTTGTACATTATTTTAAAAGCTTAAAGGCAACCAATAGTCCTCATACCTAATGATTCTCGATCCGGGACGAAATACTTTCAAACTTGAAGAGTTTGAATACTTACGATGATACAGTATAAATTGTCCTTCGGAGTTATAAATTCCAATTATTACCTATCTGTTCAATCGCTATTCAGAGTTTGACTTACTTTGACTGCGGTCTCTAGGCACAATAACTATCAATTAAATCTAAAGAAACTATGCGAATAAGATATATCCTTATTTCGTATGATAGTTATTAAGCGCGATCGTTAGCATGCTTTCGACGATGTTATATCTATATTGATAAAATAGTTTCCTTACAACATAAATGTTTCCAATTATGGAGGCCTGATTGCCTGTCCTATCTATTTCTCCAACTAAAGCTCTTCTACAACAATTCTCATCCTTCTAGCCTGCATAAGTTGTAGGTATTATTACATTATTGCCTACTTTTCAGACTAAGTTAAATTCTAAGTAGTCCACCCATCTGATCATCTTAGACTTACAGGATAGCTGGGCTCAGATGTCCCAAGGCTATTGTTTATATAATCCTAGCTTTTCAATAGCTGGGTGCGTACGTCACGTCTGAAAGTTGGTCACACACTCTCAAATACATAACCTGGCTTCTTCTATAGTAGGGCACGTATGTCTCAAATTTTTGATTGATCAAGATAAGAACAACTACAGAAAACTCTTAGGTATTATAAACCAATATTTAACCATATCTTTATCTTCCTATAAATGCATGTCACTATTACTAACTGAATCGCTTTTGCTATTCTAACCAAGAACAGCTATACACCAACTCTTTATAGTTTAGTTCATCAAATGTCTAAACATTTTCTGAATGGGTTGTCCAAGGCGACACATCAATTGTTAAAGGGGCTTAGGACAGTCTGCCAAACATTTTCTCTATCAATAAGTCTTCTCGGGCATGTGAGGGTCCATTATAAAAATTCTTGTTCTTCTTTTACTCTTCTTTCTTTGCCATCACCACCTCAAAGCCAGCCAGTATATTCGGTGGAAGTTCCCCGTACCATCCACCACGTGGTTTCTAATCTGGAGTCTGACTGCTCTGGATATGGTGTGTATGCGTGCTATGTGGTGGCACGTGTCCGGATACTGCAGGAGGAACCGGGCAGCAGTGGAGCTATTTACCTTCTCCTTGCTTTGTTGAGAAGCTGCCTCCAATATATCTTGCTGGCCCATTTTGATCTCCTCCTTTAATCACCCATGATGGTTTGGAATGATAAGTGGGTAGGAATTACCTTCAGAGAGAAGTTGCTAATCAGGCTGCACCGTGCCATCGTCTGACTCCACAAGAATGAATGAATGAATGAATATAGAAAAGGTGGGTGAGAGTGAAAGAAGGGATGTTTTTATTGGTGTAGTAAGAGAGAAAGTGTTAAAGTAGGAGTATAAATAGTGTCGGGGCTTAACTCAACGTGCGTGAGTTGTACAATTTTGGTTGGTGGGGGAAAGGAAGGTTGTAACTGTCGATATTATTGAGAGTAAATTTTGGGAGAGCTTCAGTATGGCATGCCAAGAAGGGGTGGAGACTAAATTTTGGGTGGTAAAGGCATAACAAGTATTAATTTAGGGTGGTCAATTTTGCAAACAATAGGTGGCAATTTTGGATGGAAATGCTCTCAAAAGTGGCCTGGCAATTTTGGATGGTAAGGGTCTAAAGGCATAGCTGTCAACTGCCGAGTTTGGAGGTGGTTGCACTGTTTTATGAAGAGCTTACTTTACATTGTGTAATTTGTAATTTTTCAGAACTTTTAGCTGGTGGGTGAGTAAAAGAATGGTGAAAATTTAGTGTGAATTTGTGGTGTGTCAAAGATATTTAAGTGAATAAGGGATTGGGAGCCTCTCTGTTAATGGGATGTAAAAGGTTTGATCCGGGACGGATGGGTGATCGCGTACTTTGTTCGTGGGCGAGAGGGAGAGGATGAAAGGGAGCAGCCTCCTCCAAATGTTAGCGATTTGGAGCTATAGTTAGCATTCTTCCTTGGTGTTATTTTTTTGCGAAATTTTGACCGAGAACGGTTTGAGTCAGGGGAGGGTAAATCAGCTGGGCTGCTCGGTTTTCTTTTTAGAGGAGATTGGGGAGGAATGAGATTGGTGAGTGATTTTGGTGTAGGAGGGGGTGGGGGTGGCATGAAGGATGTTGGGGTATTGAGGTCAGGAAGATCTTTGTGGATAGGGGTAGAGGTAGAGGGAGGCATGGATGGTGGTGGGATAGGAGAGGGGTCAGGAGTGTGGATGGGCATGTCATCATTGGGGAAGGAGGGGTTCTGGGCAGGAGTCTCTTGGGTTGTGATTTCTTGAGAGTTAGGAGGAGTAGGAGTCTTGGAGTTGGGGGTGGATGTGGAGAGTGTGGAGGTGCTGGTAGAAGGGGTGACTAAGGTGGGGGAGGTAGAGGATGAGGAGGTATTGGGGGAGGAGATGGCTGTAGGGGTGGGATTTTTTGAGGATTTTGCTTTGCTGAATTGATACCAGGATTCAGGAATAGAGATGGCAGGGAGATTGTAAGCAGTGAGGCCGTCATTCAAAAGTTTATTGAATGTTGGGGTAACTTGGTGGTCTGTTAAGTAAAGAGCTACATTTACCAGCACTGATGTTTGGCCAAAAATGTCACGATTCAAGAAAGGGCTTGGGGGGGTTGGAGCTGGTGGAGGAGGAGGAAGGCATGGGTGGGGATTGATGGGGAAGTGATGGGGTAGCAGCTGAGGCATATGATATGTTGGTGACTGGATGGGATGAGAAGAGAGGGCGAGGGTTGCTGGAGGATGTTGGGGAGGTCTTTGAATTTTTACGAGTTTGTTTGAGAACATTGAGGCGGAAGGGGCATTCAGAACTTATGGCAATGCGGAGACCGTTACAATTATTACATTTGAAGGAGCAAGTTGTGAAAAAGTGGTCAGTGTCACCACAGCGTGAGCATACTTGCTCGTTCTTGCAGGAAGATGTTATGTGCCCATACTGATTTCACTTAAAACATTGTTGGAGGTTTACCCATTTCTCAGGAGAGAGGAACTCAGGTGGCATGATAACATGGAATTTGAATTTATTGATAGAAATCGTGGCACCGCAACAACAAGGTCATATGGCGCCGAACAAGCAGAAAACTAAAATCGTAAAACAACATGTGTAAAATTAGATATCAGAGTAAAATCAATGCAATCATAAAAACTGAAAGAGGCCAGCCTTTTTCTAAAACAAAAACACATAGTCTCCAGGGGAACCAGCCTCCCCTCCAAGCACCGAAGAGAGACAGTAAGTACCATCTGCCTTCCGGTGCCGCAAAAGCAACCTCCTACGTAATTCGACCAAACTGGGACACTCAACCAGCAAGTGCCTGACAGTAAGGGTAACTAGACAGTCATCGCAGAATGGCGTTACAGCTCAACACATAAGGAACCCGTGTGTGAGCCTGGTATGTCCAATGCGGAGACGAGCCGAAGCAGTTTCCAATTTGCGAGGAATGGTAGGGCAAGCTTTTGGCGAGATTAATTAGTTAACTTCCCTGAGCTTATTAACAGTAACACAATCCCACAGTGCCTGCCAACAAGCACGAACAGCAAACATGGGAGGACTACGCAGATCTGAAGCAGGCAGAGGGTAATTTACATTTGAAGGTCTCAAAGCTGCAGCTTTCGCCAAAGCATCCACCTTTTCATTACCTTTGACACCAACATGTGCAGGGACCAAACAAAAATCCACTCTTTTCCTTCGACGATGAATGAGAAACAGCCACTCTAAAATCGCTGAAACTATAGGATGGGAAGAATTAAAAGATTCAAGAGCCATGAGAGCCCCTTGAGAATCACTAAAAATAGTAAAATTATTGTTTCGGTGAGCAAACAACAATTTCAGAGCTAAAATGATAGCAGACAATTCTGCAGTAAAAACTGAGGCAGCTAAAGGAAGACTACCTCCACGGCTGAAGTCGGGGAACACAACACCAAAACCAACACCGGAGGCAGATTTAGAGCCATCAGTATACACAGGCACAGAGCTATTATGACTAGAAGAATGTTCCAAAACATATGAAGAAGAGACTGAGGAGTGACTGAATCTTTCGGTCCTGTAAAAAACCTGCAGAATGACAGTTCAGGCAAGACCCAGGGTGCAATCCTTGGAATTTGCACGGGACTCACAGGAACCGTCGACAGATTAAGCTCCTTCATAACTTCACGAACTCTATAACCAAAAGGACGAGGCTTTCGAGGATGCTGACCATAATATGAAAACAAAGATTGACCCGAGACACGGGTACAAACAAGAGAGTCTGGAAGGCGCCGGATCCGAAACCAACAGCGGACAACCACAGATTGACGCAGTAAATCTAAGGGAAGTACACCAGCCTCCACCAGCAAGCTGGGAATCTGAGGCGACCGAAAAGCTCCAGTTGCAAGACGGAAACCAGCATGATGAACAGCATCTAGAGTCTTAAGTCTGGAGTCTGTGGCAGAGGAGTAAACCTCACAACCATATGACAGTTTGGATGCAACAAATGTCTGAAACAAATGCAGTAGTGTTCTGCGATCATCACCCCAAGAGGTGTGTGACAGAACCCTTAACAGATTCAAAGCCTTCATACACGATGCCTTCAGATTTGTCAAGTGCGGAACCCAAGTCAAACTGCAATCAAACGTGAGGCCCAAGTACTTTGTCTCTGCCACATAACCGAGTCTCCTGCCACAGAGCATTAGATCATGGTCTGGGTGAACCCCTCTTATTCTGCAAAAGTGCATAGCCACAGTCTTTGATGGGGAAAACCGAAAGCCCTTGGAATCAGGCCACGCAGAAATCCTGTCCAACGCAAGTTGCATACGTCTTTCAATAGCAGTCATGCGGGAACCATAAAACCAGGTAGCCAAATCATCCACATATAGGGACGAGGATACCCCAGTAGGCACAGCGTCGAGAATACTATTGACGGCCGCCTCAAACAAAAATGCGCTTAGGACACAACCATGAGCGACACCTTCCTCCTGGCACAGTGGTGCAGAGAGGGAACAACCAACACGGACCCGAAACACATGATCAGTCAAGAAGTCTCTAAGCAACACCGGCAGGCGACCACGTAATCCAAAAGCATGAAGTTGTCATAGAATTCCATGTCGCCAAGCTGTGTCATAAGCCTTCTTGAGGTAAAAAAACACAGCCACAAGATGTTGCTTAGAGGCAAAAGCTTCACAGATTGAGGATTCAAATCGAATAAGGTTGTCAGAAGTACACCATTGTTTGCGGAAGCCACTCTGAGAAGGGGAGATATGGTCACCTTTCTCCAGACACCACTCAAGTCTGACATTGATAACTTTTTCAAACAATTTGCACTCACACGACGTTAAACAAATTAGGTGGTAATTAGAAACATTGCAATGATCATTTCCAGGCTTAGGAATAGGAAGGACAATGCCCAACTTCCAGCTTGCAGGCAGAGTACCCTCAACCCAAATCCTATTAACCCATGAAGCGCAATAGGCCTCACGGAAGGCTCACCATAGGGAACGCGATAGGCCTCACGGAAGCAAGACCATAAAAAAAGCCTTCCAAAACATCCCAGGGGCTATCAAAACAAAGGAATTTGTCTCTAGGTGAGATAATTCCCCTCTAGTACTCATCCATGTGTTTCTCACCCCCCCCCCCCCTTCCCCACCTTATTCCCCCCTCCTCAATTATCACCTATTTTTCCTCTTATTTTCATCATTTATCGGTTATTTTTCTCTCCCGCGATAATGTAGCACAAGTGGGTTGCATAAAAGATCGTAATATAACACCCAGACACCGCCTGCTCGCCTCAGTTACCTCACAGACAGCGAGAGGGGAGGGTTGCCTGTTGCTGACTCTCGTCTGAGATTATGACCGGGTGGCCAATATATAAGTTTTTCACCACCCAAATGCTTTTCCAACTTATTTTAGCACTCTTGAAGGTTCATATGTACATCATAATTATACTGTATATAAAATAAAAGCATATTGAAAACAAATAATGCTCTATATCATAAATATAACAAATTCTGTCAGAATCCAAGGCTAGAAATTCAAAAATAAGTACCCTTGCCCCTAGCGTATTTTTGTGTTTAATAGGTTAAACAAGTCTAAAAAAAACACCAAAGAGGCATTTGGGAGATGACGAAGCATGGCATATGAGATGTCGTCAGGACCAGGAGCAGTGTCACCACATTCCGAGAGGGCAGCACGCAGTTTACGAAGACTGATATCAACATTATAAGCCTCCCCGCCATGAGACCGGAAATTAAGACCCTGTCTCTCTTGGCTATGTCGGGCACTTGCACAAGGCTTGGCATTATCTCTCTGGGAGACCTTGCAAAAATGAGTAGCTAAGGCAGAGGCTACTTCACCAGGTGCAGACACCAGATTACCTTGATTCCTCAACACTGGCGGAGAGGAGGGTGAAAACTTTTCAGAAATCCTGCGTATTCTCTTCCACACCATAGGCAAAGAAGTGGAAGAAGTAATCGTAGAAACGTAGGACCTCCATGAGCTGCGGCGAGCATCCTTCATAACCCATCGATAGCGAGCACGCATTTTGCGAAATTGAACTTTAAGAAAGAGAACCTCTCGGTTTGCATGGTATCGACGAGATGCGGCTTTATAAACTCCACGAGCAAAAGAGCAGGCTGCAGTCCACCACGGTACAGGTCTCCGGGAATATACACCCGAAGACCGTGGAATGGAACGCAGCCCCACTTGAAACAGAGTCATAGTAAAATAGTGGCATGCATCATCAATAGCTGAGTTGTCCAAAGAGAGGCCAGTCAGCCCTACCCAGACACCAGAGAGGCAAACGGGTAGTTGGAACAAAGCGAGAGGACTGGACCAACACTGGATAATGGTCACTACCATGCAGATCATCCAAAACGTCCCAGGAAAAATCAAGAGCACAATCAGGAGAAGTAATGGTGAGGTCAAGAACAGAAAAAGTGCCAGTCTGAACGTGGAAATGGGTTGGTCTCCCATCGTTCAGGACAATCAAATCCAGATCACCAACCAAGGAGGCCAGAAGCTCACCCTGAGGATTGGAAAGCGAATCCTCCATATTGGATGGCGACCATTAACCCTTATTTAGCGGGTGGTAAGGTATTTTTTATCGTGCGGCCCAGCGGGCATAATCCCGAAATATTCGCTCACTTTCACTCGCCCTAGCGCCGTTAATATGGCTCCAATGCGAACGAAACGATCATTTTTGGAAAGAGCAACTCTTCGTATCCCCATATAAGTCTATTATGGATGTTATGAGCGAGTGTGGAGGGTGGGAAGAGGTGAGGAAGAGGAGGTACTTTTTGGTCTATTTCCCGGGCGTGTTTGGATGCGTTCGCTTTGCCCTGACTTCGGCCTCCCGCGCTCTCTCTCTGGCTCGCTCGCTTTCCCTCTCTCGCGCGCTCTGTCTCTCTCTCTCTCCCTCATCCGTATATGTAATTCTCATTATTATTTTCTCTAATCTCTCTCACTCCTCCCGTCTGTCTGTCTCTCTCTCTCTCTGGCTCGCTCGCTTTCCCTCTCTCGCGCGCTGTCTCTTTCTCTCTCCCTTTCTCTCTTCCTCATCCGTATATGTAATTCTCATTATTATTTTCTCTAACTAATCCCTCTATTTCATTTATTTGCTTGTAATATTTCTGTATTATTATATCTTTTTCACTCTTTCTTCAGTTCAGTTTCTGTATTCTCTCTTTCTCTCACTCTCTCTCTTCCTCATCCGTATATGTAATTCTCATTATTATTTTCTCTAATCCCTCTTTCTTTATTTGCTTGTAATATTTATGTATTATTATATCTTTTTCACTCTTTCTTCAGTTCAGTTTCTGCATTCTCTCTCTCTCTCTCTCTCTCTCTGTTTCGCTTGCTTTGCAGGATTTTTTTTTTGTTTTTTATATATAATATTATTTCAACACATTTCCAAATCACCCCATGGAGTAGTGTTGACGACTCATTTTTGTTGTGGTGTTCCCAGGAGGTGTAATCCACATGTGATTGAGGTAGGCAAAAGGCAGTTATGTGATTGAGGTAGGGAAAAGGCAGAACTGCCTATAGCGAGTGTATGAATGTGATTGAGGTAGACAAAAGGCAGAACTGCCTATAGCGAGTGTATGAATGTGATTGAGGTAGACAAAAGGCAGAACTGCCTATAGCGAGTGTATGAATGTATGTATGAATGAATGACATGGTTGTATGAGGTGGACCAAGAACCAGATGGATAGATGAGATTCGAAACTTATGGATGTAATGGGTGATGTTGCTGATGATGATGAATGCACTTGTGTTTGGGTAGTGTGCTATTCCACCATATGAATGATTGAATGACATGAATTCATGAGGTACTTTGAAATAGATGAATGAATGATTGAATGAAGTTATGAATGATTGGCAAGAAGGGAGGAGGTTAGAAGTGTTCCAGTGTGTGGTACTTGGTGTAGCAAGGAATAGGACAGAGTCCCACATCACACCGACTACACTTGGACGCGACTTCCCTCCTATGTCGGGGCCTCCTTGTCGTTTGACTGCAGACGTGGCACACCTTCTTTCCGGCCACCCGGCCAGCAGCAAGTTGGTTAGGGTTGGGAGGTACAGTCACAAGCCTGCGGGTCAAGAGGTAGTCCCAGCACTCAAGGCGGCTGGGCAAATCCACGATCGCCCTTGGAACTGGTGCCGCACGTGTGGTTCCGTGCTTATGGAGGATGGCCTCTATGATGCCCTTGGAGAACAGCCTTACAGAGGTCTTCTTTCCTGTGTGCGTCATCCACAGGTTGGATGCGTTGAGGACAGTGACATCAAGAAGATGGAGTACGACCTTCTTGTACCATTTACAGGTCTTCCTCAGGCAGTCAACAGCAGTGATTTGCATATCACTTTTGTCCACCAACCGCATGTTCACATTATACTCCAGGACAGCGTCAGGTTTGGAGATAACAACTACAGTCCTGTTGCCTGTGACACGGTCCTGCAGGTATCTCCTCTTCCCGCTATCTAGCAAAAAAAAAAAAAAAAAAAAAAAAAAGTGACCGAAATCGCCGATATATAATAATTTACTTATCATTACTTACTATATCTTATAAACAATAGTAGGTAGCCAACTTACCATAATACCGATACACCAAACCGATCCGCATGCGGTTTTGTTTATCACCTGTTTACTAAAGTGCCACCATTATCGATTTTCTTGGAGCAGACTCGAGCGGGAGGGTTACCAATTGAAGTTAAATCCGCTAGCATATATTGTTAGATGTAAGACATGATAAATACCACTAGAAATATGAATTGGCAAAATCCATATAATATCACTTCGAAATTGTTCTGAAATTTCAAAACAAAACCGCTAGTGTAAGTCATTGCTGCTAGATCGAAGTAAAGGTCTCTAGATCTAGCGGAAGTCGCTATACGTATTGGCAGTACTGCACACTGCCGACGGCGATACGTTGTTGACATTGTTGTTGATGTTCCAGTGGAGGGATGAACAAAATATTTTCCTTGTCCAATAATAGCTATTTCATAGTCTCACAGGACTTATTTTGATATATTAATGACCCCTGGTATGAAGGTATGTTGCCAATATAATAATAGAGACAAATAAATAGTTAAAAGGACTAATAACCTAATAATAATGACAAATACATAATTTACTCTGTGTATCCAAATACTCGCTGTGACCGAACTGGCCATGGCCCATATAGTTCGATTATGGGAGTGATCACTTGTAATGCCAAGCACAAATATTCAATCTTTCGTTGTTTGTATTACCGTAAGAAATTTACTGAACGCCTGAAAATAATGCGCTATAAAATGCTTGCAATCAAACTTTCAAGCAATTACAAGGTCACATACAATTATAAAAAGGTATATTGTAGACCACAATCTTCGCCAAGCTTCGTTGTTGCTTGTATTATCGTGAGAAATGTACCGTACACCCTGGTTATCGTGAGAAATTTATCGAACGCCTGCAAATAATATGCTATAAAATGCTTGCAATCAAACTTTCAAGCAATTACAAGGTCATATGCAATTATAAAAAGGTATATTGTAGACCACAATCTTCGTCAAGCTTCGTTGTTGCTTGTATTATCCTGAGAAATTTACCGAACGCCTGCAAATAATACGCAATATAATGCTTGCAATCAAACTCTCAAGCAATTTCAAGGTCACATGCAATTATAAATGTATAGGTAGACCCAGAGAGGAAGAGACAGAGAGAGAGAGAGAGAGTGTCGTGATAATATATATAAATTTTACATAGACTATGACCGCTCGCCACGGCCGCCGTGGACCTACTGAGCTTTACTCCACTTATATTCACCCTCCCTCCCTCGCCACACAGGGAATTATATAAGGAAATTACCGTATTTTAGGGTTTTTGCACTCGTGTTGCACGATCATTGCAAGACAACCAGTGATCGTAGAAGGATGGTTCGGGTGTCATTGGAAAGCTCAATTTACGATCTTTCAGGGATACATACTTGTATTACGCTCTAGGTCTTGTTTATGCATGAAAAAGAGCACGGAAACAACCCCATTTAGGGTAAAAAAAAAAAAACGCTGGGCGGCACAGTGAAATGTACTCCACCCGCTCGTAAGGTGATAAAATGCTTGCAATCAAACATTCAAGCAATTATAAAATGTAAATTGTACTTACCAACTCCCACACCAGTATGTTCTTTGTCAGGAACGTCTCCATTTTGCTCAACGGTCTGTGCAACATCAACCACAACATTTGCGACACGCAAATTATGCTTGGGGTGAAAGCCTATGATCGGCATATTTTCGTCTTCCGAGTCATCCACACTATCAAAACTCTCACCCAGACCTTCCATGGTTTCATTCAACAGCCTATTAGAAAGTTCTGAAGAGTTCAGCATGATATCTAGTTCCTGGGCGGTGAGCCGGGCGTGATGAGTGGGCCGTGATGAGTGATGAGCCGGGCGTGATGAGTAGGGTGGCGCGACGCACTAGGAGCCACCGAATCGGACACGGGCAAATCTTGACCTTCCATTACGGCTGTTTGAGGGTTACTGAGTTATGGTCACGCAGTGGGGATGTGTGGGTGGGACCTTGTAGTACACCGCCTGACCACCAAGTTTTGCTTTCCACCTAAATTAGGGCGGGAATACGCCCACGGACTTAAGTCCGATCCCGCCATTTAGTCCAATTTTCTCGTTTCGGACTTAAGTCCGACCCCGATCTTTAAGGGTTAAGATCGCCAAGGAGAACAAAAGGATTTGGAATTTGACGGATAATGGTCTCTAAATCAGCTCACAATACTGGGACTGAAGGTGGAAGATACAAGCAACAGATGGTAAAACACCTTTCAAGGTGCATCTGTACTGCTACAACCTGAAGGGGAGACTGCACAGTAAAGGGAGTGAATGGAACATCGGAACGACAGAAAATGGCACACCCACCGCTATGACCACCAGCAAGGGAAGGAGCGGAATGGAAGACCGAATAACCCTTAGGTGAAGGCAAAGGTCGAAGCCCCACCATTGTCTCCTGAAGACAGACACACAATGAATTCAGATCAGAGAGAAGATAATTGTAATTCCTCCCAGTTTGCCAATACACCACGACAATTCCATTGAAGATAAATTATTGTAGCCATAAGGTGTTACTAATAAATAATATAAAAAATTAAAAGCATAAATATTTATGTAAGACTTTCCCTGGGAAGAGTTTTAAAGCCCTTCTTCCCAGGGGGGTGTCCCGGTCTAACCAATCGAGAGGAGGAGGATGATAATCTAGAGTCACGTCATTTGGAAGGATCTTTATCCACAGCCACATCCGCCCTGGCAGCAGTACACGACCAAGGCACATAGACCCTCCGTTTAGACACACTTGTCTTGTCCGCAGCCACGACAGGGTCACCCGGACCCCGACCGTCCCCAACCAAATCAACCGAAGGCTGTTTGCAGGAGGCTGGGTCGGAGGGAGCTGGTGAGCAAGCCGTGCGTGCTACCGAAGACGCATCCCCTGTCACACCTGAGCTAGGTGCAGGAACTGGAACCCCAGAAAGGCTGTCATTATCAGCCACCAACGTTGATGGCAAATCATCTTGAGATCCCGAGTGAGGGACACTCCCAGAGCTTCCTGGAGGCACGCTTGTTTGAACCTTAGGAGGGGTCTCCTCCAAAGATTCCTCACTCCTCAGCCACTTGAGGTTGGCAATCTCAACCTCCATCTCCACGCCTGTACTTGCTGAATCGGAATTACGACCTGCCACAGAGCTTGTCACATAAGGAGGTTGCACAATGACAGAGGGACCATCAGCCTCAGGTACAGGTAGCGAGGGAGGGTCCACAGGCAGGTGGACAACAGGAGTCTCAGACTCCCCACGAGGAGGACCAGGAAGATGCTTGGCAACGGAGGAGACTCGCAGAGGAAGGCCCGTTCGTGAAGCAGAAGACTCATGACATCTCACAGAAGGAACATTATGCATAGGTGCAGCAGGCTTGGATTTTGAGAGCAGACACTCGAACGAAACACCAGGGCGAACAAACAGATGACACACGATCTTTATCTTCTGCAAAACTCAGTTTCTCTTTCGCACGTAGAGACAATACCTCCTGTTCAAATCTATATCGATCACACGATTTGGAAGAAGCAGTGTGTCCACCACCACAATTCACGCAGGATACCGGACCCGGACAGTCTATACCCTCGTGTACCGAACCCCCACAGGAGACGCACACAGATGGTAGTCCCTGGGCAAGTCGTCGGCAGGAACGCCCAGTATAGCCAAAACGCTGGCAATGGAAACAACGTCGTGGTTGCGGAACATAAGGCTTAATCCTGTAACGGTACCAGGCAGCCACCAGAAGGTCAGGAAGGTCTAAGAGGTCAAAGGTGAGGATTAGGGTCAGTGTGGGGACAAGCTCACCATCAACCCTCTTCTTAATCCGTTCGACTTTGAGTACATATTACGAAGCAAATTCGTCCTGGAGACGCACCTCGTCATACATCACAAGATCTTTCGCATACAAATTTCCGCGAGAGTGATTGAGTGTACCATGCGGAGAACACCCAACCGACTGGCCCGCAAGTGATGTCATGGACAGAAGGCGAGCACTTTGCTCCTCATCTGCTACCTCAACTAGGAGGCTACCATCAGCTGGAACAAGACCTCACAGGCTTCACTGTTCATTGTAAAGCGGTGAATGTTAAGGCTCTCAGCCTATGCTCGAGAGGAAGTAAGTTGGAATATAAAAAAAAAAAAAAAAAAGCTTGCGGAACCAGCTTCGGGGAAGAACCACAGGCACGAACTAAATCTGTTAGTTTTGAAAATGTAATTTTTTCGCATATCTAGTCCCTTGGGGGCACGAACCACCACAAACTTGGTAAAGGGAACTCTTAAACTTGGCTCATGAAAGGACCCAACAGCTCTCTGAGGACGACGGGACCTACTCGACGGGGTCTTTGTGTCCTGCCTGCCTGGCAAGCCTGCATAGTCACCACAAGAGAAGGGGGAGGATCAGGAGGGGAAACCGAAAGATCGTCAGAGTCATCAACAGTTAAAGGGAGGTTAGAAGCCATAATACGAAAATTAATAATTCACTGCAGCCGGTCCCATACCCACCACGGAGCCACATTTAGGGGACAAGACAAAATTACCTCAGGGATCCAGCCACAGCATATGCCAGGGAAGAAAGGTGTCATGAAGGTGCCTCCGTCCGTCGAGTTCGGCACAACACCTAGCTCCCTGGCTTGGTGTAAAGGGGCCACAGATGCGACCTCAGTTCAACGGGAATGAGCAGGAGCCACCCACAAACTCCCTCCAACAAAACCAATGAACAGCCAAAACAGAAATCCAAGGTATGCCAAGTCATCAACAGTAAGACAGGGCTGAGGAGTATGACACCACTGGAAGGCCCCACTCTTACTAGTGATGAAGGGGGAGCACTTGGTCCACAAGGCCGATGAAACTCAAACCCTAGAAGAATAGGTTCGTTACCCAAATAGGTGAGACCATCGGCCACGCTTCAAGCCCCGCCACCGCTCGCAAGGTGGCTCCCTATTGGCGGGGATGATAACATGGAAGGCCTTGAGACCTGACTTGAGGAGTCTGCCGGCTTCCTGAGGGGAGGCACATCAAATTTTGAGGGTTTTTTGGTGGGTCTTTGAGACATCACAAACTTTGATGTTGTTCCTTTGTGAAATTTAATTGGCAATTTCTTCCTCATCCCTGTTGAAGATGCTTTTATCAGGGTGAGTAATTTTAACTGTGCAAGCAGCTTTTAATTCGGGAGAGACTACTAGTTCATACCCTGCATTTTTAAGTTTGTTTACGTTATCAGGGCTTAACACCCTAAGAGCGGGTGGTGGTGTTTATTAGACCTAGCTGCCGAGCGGGCAGATTCCACAAATATTCGCTCAATTTCACTCGCGGTAGCGCCATAACTATAGCTCAAATGTGAACGAAACGGTGATTTTTGGAACGAGCAACTCTTCGTCTCCCTATAGAACTCTAGTCAGGATATTGGAGCGAGTGTGGAGGGAGGGGGGAGGTGAGGAAGAGGAGGTACTTTTATGGCCAGTTTCCCGAACGCGTTCGGATGTATGCACCGCACTCTGACTTAGGCCTCACCCGCGTCGACTTTGATTGTATATTTCTGTGTTATATCTCTTTCTCTTTATTTCTCTTTATTCACTTAATTTTCTGTATTCTCTCTCTCTCTCTCTCTCTCACCCCTCCTGTGTGTCTCTCTCTCTCTCTCTCTCTCTCGCTTGCTCTCTCTCTCTCTCATCCTTCTGTCTCTCTCTCTTTATTCACTTCATTTTCTCTATTTTCTCTCTCTCACCCCTCCTCTCTCTCGCTCTCTCTCTCTCGCTTGCTCTCTCTCTCACCCGTCCTGTGTCTCTCTCTCTCTCTCGCTTGCTCTCTCTCTCTCTCACCTTCCTGTCTCTCTCTCGCTCTCTCTTTATTTCTCTTTATTCACTTCATTTTCTCTATTCTCTCTCTCTCTCACCCCTCCTGTCGCTCTCTCTCTCTCTCATATCATCATCTCCTGTCCTCTCTCTCTCTCTTTCTTTCTCTTTCAAATAGATATCATGTTTTAGCAAAGTGTGAGTCTACAGAACGCCGATTGGCCCACACAAGGCAGATCCCTCACATCCAACCCCTCAGCACTTGTTTTTTACAGAGTTGTTTTGCTACTCCAATTACAAACCTGCATCACCTTATTGCAGGAAATATTTTGGTTTGTTAGGTGATATATATTATTTCAACACGTTTCCAAATCACCCAAGGGGTAGTGTTATTGACTCATTTCGTTTGTTGTGGTGTTCCCAGGAGGTGTAATCCACAGTATGAATGTATGTATGAATGAATGACATGGATGTATGAGGTGGACCAAGAACCAGATGGATGGATGAGATTCGAAACTTATGGATGTAATGGGTGATGTTGCTGATGATGATGAATGCACTTGTGTTTGGGTAGTGTGCTTATTCCACCATATGAATGATTGAATGACATGAATTCATGAGGTACTTTGAAATAGATGAATGAATGATTGAATGAAGTTATGAATGATTGGCAAGAAGGGAGGTCTAGAAGCATTCCAGTGTGTGGTAGTCGGTGTTGCAAGGAATAGCGCAGAGTCCCACATTACACCGACTACCACATGGACGCGACTTCCCTCCTATGTCGGGGCCTCCTTGTCGTTTGACTGCAGACGTGGCACTGCTTCTTTCCGGCCTTCCAGCCAGCTTCGATTTGTGCTTCTGTGTGGGGGAACTGCACAAGCCTGTGGGTCGCGAGGTAGTCCCGGCACTCAAGGCGGTTAGGCATATTCACGATCGGCCTCGGAGCTGGTACCGCATGTGTGGTTCCGTGCTTACTGAGGATGGCATCGATGATTTCCTTGGCGAACAGCCTTAGAGAGCTCCTCTTTCATGTCCGCATCATCCACAGGTTGTATGCATTCAGGATAGTGATATCAAGAAAATGGAGTACGACCTTCTTGTACCATTTACAGGTCTTTCTAAGGCAGTCAACAGCAGTGTTTTGCATATCACTCTTGTCCACCAACCTCATGTTCACATTATACTCCAGAACAGCGTCAGGTTTGGAGACAACAACTAGAACCCTGTGACAGGGTCCTGCTGGTATCTCCTCTTCCCACTATCTCGCAATGCGGACTTGTGGTAGGTGGAGAGGACATTGACTGGCTTTGTGTCGTGCCAACAAATAGCCAGTATGTTCTCACTGCTGCTCTTCTTCCGGATGATGTCTCCTTTTTGTGTCTTTTCAAACCGGGGCCAGTGTTTCCTGTTTGCCCTAACAGTTCCACTGCTTTCCGTTCTCCTTGCAAGGAGATACCTGGCAAGGAGAGGAGAGGTGTAGAAGTTGTCCGTGAACAGGATACGGTTGGCATCCATATACAGCTCCATCAATGTCTTCACAACCGACCCTGAAAGACCCAGAGGGTCGTTCGGAATGTCCACATCAGTAGCGGTGTATATGATAAGGTCCAGCACATATCCCGTCTTGCAGTCACATAGGACAAAGAATTTGACCCCAAAGCGGTGACGCTTCGATGGAATGTACTGCCGGAAAGAGAGACGTCCCCGAAAGAGGATCAAGGACTCATCGATCACGACATTCTGGAAAGGTTTGAAAAACGGCGAAACCTGCCCAGGAGGCTGGTCATGAATGGCCGTATTTTCCAGATCTTGTCAGCTACGTGTGCCGCAGTATTATCCACAAAATGTAAGCACTTCAGAATTTGCCTATACCGGTCCCTTGGCATGTAATTATTGAACCATGGCGTTGATAGGATGTCATGCATGATCCAATAATCCAACATGTTGTGCTTCTTGATGTGGGGCATGAGCATGGTGAGGGCAAAAAACACGAGGAGATCACTGATGTCAATGGCTGTCCATCTCCGCATGTGGGGCGAGTTCATTTCTTCGGCGTGCTGCTGTCCATAACGGTTTGTCTCTGCGACAATGTCCCCGAGCAATTGGTCGTCGAAGAATGCCTGGAAGTAATCATAAGGAGAATCATTTTCCGAGCAGGGATAGGCAGACTGGATGCCATTCGTTGTCCTGTCAAACAGGGGTAGAATGCCAGGCATATCCCGAGGCTGGCAGTCCTCCCACTGAAAGACAGGTGGCTCGTCACCCGGCCTCCTGCCCCTCCCGGCCCCTCTCGCCCTTGCTTGGCCGCGGAGCTCTCGTGCCCTCCCTCGTGTACCTCGCTGTGGCCGTCCCCTCCCACCTCCTCTTGGTAATGGCTGTGCCTGCGCCTGCTGTGCCTGCCCGCCATCCGAGTCGCTTCCCGCCGCCGGGAATATCCTAGCTTCAGGCGGATTGGGAGAGCTTGGGCCAGCATCGCTTTCGGCCAACTCCAGCCGACGCCTGGTCCTCCTCGTCTGCGGCATCTCGGGTGGCATTGACAACACGGGGGGAGGAGCATCTGCAGCTGTGTAGAGGTCGATGGACCAGGTTGTGCATGGGCGGGGGTAGTCGGTACCTGGTCTATCCCAGAGATGTTCGAGCGCGGCATCACTGAAGGCTCTGACGCGGCTCGCTGCCTGGATGGGGCTGGCTGTGGGGACAATGACCTGGTGCATTTGGCCGGTCTGGTGTTGCCTATGAAAATTGTGGGGATGGTATTTCGTGTGAGGTTTATTTGTAATGATTTTAGAGTAAGCATTCCGCACGCTAAGATCCCACCTACCTCTTCCCACCCCTTTAACGCACAGGCTTGCCTTCCCCCTCCCCCCCTTCTGCCTTTCTTTCCCCCTAATTTTAGGTCAACCACCCCCCTCGTTCGTGAAAGTTAGGTAACCCCACCAAAGGTGATTTAGTTAGAGACAAGGGATGTGCTGTAAAATAAATCCAATTTCATAAATAAATTATAAAATCAACCCATCACGACACACTTGTTGCGTATATTTGAGGGTAGTAGATAATTAGGCTTCGGTGTGAAAGGGATCTGCCTTGTGTGGGACAATCGGCTTTCTGCAGACTCCTACTTTATAACTAAGACATGATTTATTTGAAAGAGAGACAGAGAGGATAATAGGGTTTTCACAATACATAGACGGAGGTCTTTTGAAAAAATAAAAAATGACTTCACCCTATGCGTAATAATCTCTCTCTCTCTCTTCCCTCTGTCTCCCTCCTCCCTCCTCTTCTCTCTTCCGCGCGCTAAGATCCCTGCTACCCCTACCCACCCCTTCCCCCTCCCCCCATTCTGCCTTTCTTCCCATAACCCATCACGAAACACACTTGTTGCTTATATTTGAGGGTGTAAATAAGAGAAGTGCGTACCTACCGGTAGATTTGATGTGAGAATACAAGCAACGAAAAATTTAAGATATGTGTTTGCCATTATATGATTGTGGGGGCCATATGTATATATTCTTTGATCATATATATTTGTGGAATTGTAATATTATCACGACACACTTGCTGCGTATATTAGAGGGTAGTGGGTAATTATGGTTGGGTTTGAAAGGGCGTGGGTGTGAAGTCTTCACACCCACACCCAACCATAATTACCCACTACCCTCAAATATACGCAGCAAGTGTGTCGTGGTAATATTACATATCCACAAATATATATGATCAAAGAATATATACATATGGCCCCCACAATCATATAATGGCAAACACATATCTTACATTTTTCGTTGCTTGTATTCTCACATCAAATCTACCGGTACGCACTTCCCTTATTTACACCCTCAAATATACGCAGCACGTGTGTCGTGACAATTACAATTTAACAAATACATTATCATCATTATTTTTAGCCTCGAAAATGAAGATATAAGGTAAAATTTGCTTCAAAGTATTTCCTAAAAGCAATTATGCTTGTAGTCAAACTCAGAGGCAATTATAAATGTATATTGTACTCACCAACACCCACACCAGTAGCTTCACCAAACTCCTCGTCAGCATCTTCATACATTTCTTCATCGTTTTCTTCAACTTATTGATCGTCCTCTCCCTCCTTAACGTTACCATGGGGCCGCAAATTATGTCTGGGGTGAAAATCTACTATCGGCATTGCTTCCTCATCCTCCTCACTCTCACCACTATCACCAAGACCTTCCATGGTATTATCCAACACCTGAGAGAGTGCTGAAGAGTTCATAAGCACTGCTAAATCCTGGGCGGTGAGCGGGGCCTCACGACTAGGCTGGCACGACCCTTTTTTTTTTTTTTTTTCTATGTGATTGAGGGAGGCAAAAGGCAGAACTGCCTATAGCGAGTGCCTCCCCCATAGTTGAAAGAGTAACAGGGCCAAAATCAAGGGACGTTCGAGCCAAAATGCCTGGACACACGGACATTCGGACACACTAGACACACTAGGGCGGGCGGCCGTGGAATCGGACACTGGCAAATTTGGTTTATCCATCACGGCTGCTAGAGCGGTACTGACTCGTACTCCCGCGGTGAGGAGTGGGAGCCTGTACTACACCGCCTGACCACCAGATTTAGTTTCCCACTTAAATTATGGCGGGAATTAGCCATTGGACTTAAGTCGGGACCCGATACAGGTCACTTTTCTCTCATACGACTTAAGGCGGGACCCGCCAATTAACCTGAGAAGCGCGATATAGACGTAGGTGCTAGGGTAGTTATTTGTGCATTTCTAGCCCTGGATTCTGACAGAATTCGTTATATTTACAATATAAACCATTATTTGTTTTCGGTATGCTTTTATTTTACATATATGATGTATATATGAACCTTCAAGAGTGCTAAAATAAGTGGGAAAAGCATTTGGGTGGTGAAAAACGAAGATATTGGCCACCCGGTCATAATCTCAGGCGAGAGAGAGAGACAGGCAGCCCTCCCCTCTCGCTGTCTGGGAGTCAACTGAGAAGAGCGGGGCGGTGTGCCGGTGTCTGGGTGTTGCATAACGATCTTTTATGCAACCCACTTGTGCTACATTATCGCGGGAGAGAAAAATAACCGATAAATGGTGATAATAAGAGGAAAAATAGGTGATAATTGAGGTTGGGAGGGAGGGGGGAATAAGGTGGGGAAGGAGGGGAGGGGGGTGGGTGAGATTTACATGGATGAGTACTGGAGGGGAATTATCTCACCTAGAGACAAATTCCTTTGTTTTGATAGGCCCTTTTTTTTTATGGAAGGCTTTTTTTATGGTCCTGCTTCCGTGAGGCCTATCGCGTTCCCTATAGGAAGCCTTCCGTGAGGCCTATCGCGCTTGCCGGGTTAAGGGTTTAAGTAAGCATCAAAGTCTTTTTGAGAGGCAAGGCGAATTTTGAGGGTATTGTTGGGATTTTTGAAGACTACCTATTTGAGTTTGGGTAATGCTGAAGATGTGTGAACCGGGATAATCAGGAGGAGGAGATTTACACTTAAATGTTACATACAGTGCCATACTGAAGAATTAGAGAGCTAATTATATAAGAGGAACATTTTTAAAAACTGAGGAGATGGGGGAGGGAGATTGTTTTTTTGTTTTTTTTTAAAGCTGTAGGTCCTACCCAGGGGGCGTGTCCCCAGAAAGAAAAAAAAATTCTACCTATGCCCTTGTACTGTAATGTCACAGGGACCCTAACCTACTTGAAGACTAAACCCTACCCACTTGCCTCCTATAACCAGGGGATAACCCCCCCACCCTCATGGCAATGCCTTCAGGGTTCGGCGTCGTACTACAAGTGAGCTTCTACTGGGCGGGAACGGGTACACACATATAATACATTTGGACAAAAGGGTAAGGAATGAAGTTTGCGGAAAAATAGGAATATAGGAAAGTAATGAAAATGGAGAAGGATGATGATGAGTTATGAGGTGAGATGCAGGGAACTGACAGGCCGGGAGAGTGCAGATCGAGGTGCTGATTGGTGGAGAGAGATATCTGATGGAGGAGGCTAGAAGGCTAGGTCTGGCTGGTCTTCAAGACGTCCATCTTCTATCTTCTGTCTTCTTTCTTCTGCAGGTTGAAGGTCTTGAGGATGGGGACTACAGGCCTTGTAATAGAGACCAGAGCGTCACCAAGTACGTCCTGATAGTGACTCCACAAGCCAGGCCCACCTTCTTATATAATTACCTCACCCGCAATGCCGGCCTGTCATTGGCTGAGACGCGCATTGTGTGTCACTACATCCCACGCGACACCTTTGAACTTGATGCGTATACTACTTCATCATTCACTTCATCATAATACCTTCTCGGTAAAGTGTTTTCCACATTTTTAAGTGAGTGGCGGGAGTAAGGGGATGGCATCGTGGTGCTTGAAAACTGTTTAGATGCGAGAGTGAAATTAGGGCAAGTTATAAGCCGGCTGTTTTAAAGGTGGTAAGATATGAGAGTGGGTGTTAGGGGACGCTCGTGATTGGCTGAAATCCTCGGCCTACCAGATTAGCAAGACTGCTGAATCTTTCCCAGGCACACCTGAGAAAATCCCACCTTTTAATTGGCTCGTGGATTTTTTTCTTCATACTCATTTACTGCACTTTTTACTCAGTTCAATGTCAGTTGGTAAAGTTATCAACAACCATAATGCTATTATAGCACTGCTTTACGTACCTGGTGAAATTTTTGGCATTAAGTGGTATTCCAAGCCATAGGATTCTGTTGGCAACTGAGAGTATTGAGGCCACCAAGATGACGTAACACATGGCCGGGGACCTCACACAATCCTTCACCTCCTGCAGTAGTCCTGACAGAAGCTCTGATGCTGGCACCTGTTTATTTCCTGAACACTCCTCCTGTTGAAAACCTCTAGCAATATACAAGATATAACATGTGGGAAATAATGGTTCAAAGCAGTTATAACACCGTTAGATGCATGGGATTAGTTTTCTTTAAAAGTTTTGCTTTCTATATTTATTTGATATACAACAAAGACGAGCATCATAAACAAAAGGATGCATCAGTATCAAGCATGTCTTGCAATTTGGCAAGATGATATCAATAGTTGCAATAATGCTTCTATTTTTGTTAGTGTAACTCGTGTTTAAATTAACTTGCTTAATTATTCATTAGACAATAAACACAGAAGTGTCAGCAGTAGCTCAACATAATCATGAACAGTTACAACCTGTGCCTTGTGAACATACATCAACATTATATCTTTAGTTTGAATCAGGGATGACTGGAACTATGATCAATATAAATTGTTAATTTGCTAAGAAACAAATAGGGACACGAAGTAAACAATAATGTGTGTGCGTTTACGATAGCTTGGATGTATATTTTGTCTATGTAAATGAAAGAGACAAAAGGCAAAGCTGCCTGTAACAGACGTCTCCCCCAAAGTTGAAAGAGAGACAGAGAGCCAAGTTCAAGGTACGTTAGAGTCAAAATGTCTGGACACACGGAGCTTGAAGAAGTTTAAGTCATAGGATGAGGGAAAGACAGATTGAGGGAGAGAGTCAAAGCTTACTTGTTGAACAGAAAAAAGACTGGGAAAATAAGTTCAACATTGCGGCGTGTAGAGAGAGATTGCTGGGAAATAGTAAAAGGAGACGAGTTGAGGAGACAAAATGTTTTTGACACTATCCTTTCGAGAAGTGCAGTATTGGTTGATCCTCCCCACACATGCAAACAATGCTCAATACGTGGATGCACCCTGCCCTTATACAGAGCAAGAAGCTGAGCGGGGAATAAGAACCCATGGAGAAAGTTGAGCACACCAAAATTCTGGGAAGATGATATACAAAGAGTCGTAATATGATCTTTCTAATAAAGGCCAGAAGAAAATGAAACACCAAGAATACAGAGAGAAGATAAAGGGTTGACTTGTGTATTGTTGAAGCATAAGGGATAGACGTGTGAAAGTTCTTGACAGGTAAATAAATTAAGAAATTAAGTTTTGGAAGCAATACAAATATCGCAATTCTCTCTGCCTCAATCAAGAATAGTTGATAAATCTGAAGATAGACATGCTATGGCCTCATTCCGTCAGTTTTGGAGTTATTGCATACTGGGTCATGGAAAACTAGTTGAATAGTGTAAGGCAGAGTTATCCGCATATCTGTGGAATGGACTAGAGGTGCAGTTGAGATCATTAATGAATAATAGAAAGAGACAAGGAAACAGGACAGAACCCTGTGGAACACCGGAGTTGATAGATTGAAGAAGTGAGCGATGGCCGTCCACAACCATAGTTATTAAACGGCCAGAAAGGAAATTAGAGATAAAGGCACAGATGGAGGGATAGGAAACGGAGGAGGATAGCTTAGAAATTAGAGATTTGGTGCCAGACTCTATCGAAGGCTTTCAGTATGTCTAGCGCAATAGAGAAGGTCTAACTGAAGTACCAAAATGAGGATGACTAAGAGTTAGTAAGATAAGAAAGATCACCAGTAAAACAGCCCTTAAGGAAACCAGACTGGCGATCTAAGATAAGATTATGGGAAGATAAATGCTTAAGACATTTTGAATTAAACATAGTTTAAAACAAACATTTGAGATACAAGGAATGAGAGCAATTGGACGATTGTTGGAGGGTTAACAGTGTTCACCCTTCTTTGGGACAGGTTGTACATGAGCAAACTACGAGCAAGAAGGAAAGACGTTGGAGGAAAGAGACAAAATAGGCAGGGATTCAGCACGGAAGAACAGTTGTTGAGTGCAATAGGAGTAACACCATCCGGTCTGTACGCCTTCTTATTATTAAGCCCAGAGAGGGCAGAAAGTACATCCTTAGAAGAGATTATAGTATTAGGCGTAAGTAAGAGAGAGGAAGGTATATGTGTGTATATATATACAGTATGTGTGTGGTGTATGTGAGCGTCTAGCTCGTCAAAGTAAGTGGTGAGGGCGGAAATCTGTAAGGGTGTGTGTGAATGGCTATATCTCACCATGCCTAGATCATCAATGTAGCTAGAGAGGGCAGGCGTTTCGTGGGCGTGGTTGAGACGTGCTGCCTTCCTCAGCAAGTGGGCGGCCTGCTTTCCCCCCCTTCTCAGGACCAACCACCGGGGGGATTCACTCATTACACTGAGAGACAGATAGTCATGAAGTACTGTACATAGCATAATTTAATTTAAAGACAAGTCATTTAACACCTTAAGAGCGGCCTAGGCGGTAATTTCTATGTACCGCTCAGCGTTTTTTTTTTTACCCTAACTAGGGTTGTTTCCGTGCTCATTTTCATGCATAAACAAGACCCAGAGCGTAAAACAAGTATCTATCCCAGAAAGGGCGTAAACAGAGCTTTCCAATGACACCCGAACCATCCTTGTACGACCACTGGTTCTCTTGCAACGATCGTGCAACACAAGTGCAAAAACCCTAAAATAAGGTCATTTCCATACATAATTCCCTGTGTAGCGAGTGAGAAGAGGGGGAGGAAGTTAGAATACAGTTCAGTACACCCGCGGTGGTCGTGGGGAGCGGTCATAAGGTTACTACGCTCGTCCCACCGCTCAGCTCTCTCTCTCAGCAACATTACGTGCTGAAAATGGCACTCGACAGCTGTCGTGCACCGCCACATAGTCCAAATTTATTTCACTCGACATATGTTGCGCACCGCCAGTTATGGGTTAAACAATAGGATATATACATAATTTGTTTGAGGTGGATTTCGGAAAAAAGTCTTCTATTTGTAAAGAAACCAAACTATAAGCATTAATATAATTATGTTTACCTTTGGCACACAGTAAGCTTCGGTAAGTTATTTTTACCACTACCCCCTGTATTTTGGGTCAAAAGATGGATTTTTAGTGTGCGGTGATAATTGTAGATAACTGTAGTGTACAATCATACAAATACAATGTCCTGTTAGGAGTTGATCATCCCTCAGGGACCATTAGTGATGTCAATTGCTGCTTGGCAGAAGTGGAAGTTCGCTTCAGGGATGGGAGGTAAGACAGCGTGGGCGGTAAGGAGGAGCACGCAAGGGGTTTAATGGGACAGGTAACTTTGGGGCAGACGCGGCCTTTTTGAGAGAGTTGGCGTGGCTGGTCAATGAAGGTAAGGACGGATTGGGGTGATCCACATGGAGCTTTCGGCTACAGTGGCTGTACATACATACATACATATATAGTACATACATACAAGGTTAATGACCTCTTCGTCCCCAAAGAGTGTGGTTACAGTCTAACGTCCTAAATGGCGGCATTCCAGGCGACCCTGTCAAGGGCCACCGGAGTACCTGATCCCACTTATTTCTACGTCTACCCGTACGCACAGCTCCCCCCACGTTCACAGTCCGGCATTTCTTCACCCAGCTCTGATCATCTATTCTCTCCAATTGTCCAAACCAACCAAGTTGGCTCATGCGCATCACTACACTAATACACTCAATGCCCAAACACCTTCTTAATTCCTCACTCGATACCCCATCCCTGAGGTTAACCCCACATATCCATCTCCCCATTCTCTTTTCATTCCATTCAATTGATATCCCCCATTTTAATTGGCCACGTCTCTGAGGCATAGGTCATCGCACTCCTAACACACGTAGCATACACCTTCACTTTAAGGCGAAGTGGGAGTCCTCTCATGGTCAAGAGTGGCAACAGCATTATAAACTTCCCCCAGCCACTTCTGACTCTAGCAATGGAGCAAGTTTTAGCGCCACCTGCAGAGGGAACCATATCGCCCAATTAGCAGAATTTATTCACACACTCCAGCTGAACAAAGGGAAATGGGGGGTGAAGTCAATATATTGACTAGGATGCGGCTACCATTGTCTGTAGGACAATGGAGGGTAATAAGGGGAAGGGTTTTGGTCAGCACCGTAGTGGTGTCCAACGTGTGCAACATGTGCCCTTCAGGTATAACAAGGGAATGAGGCAGCTAGAGGTGTTGGTGAGCACCGGTTTGATGTCCGGCGTCTGAGACAGGTATCCTTCAGGTACAACAATAGGAGAGTGCTGTTAACCTCTCTGCTGCGTAGGTGGGGTATTGGCCACCCCTCCCTGTGCGGAGGTATTTAGACTGTTTCCTAAACTCAAATCGTCATCGTACCATAAATATCATTAATTCTTGTCCATATGTGCCTATTTTACGTTGATTATAAAGGTACTAACCTGTTACAACCATACAAAAAAGTGGAAACAGCATTTGGATGGTCAAAATCGGCGATAGAGGCCGGGAGTTACATAACTTATGGCTGAGGCAGCCTGCCAGCTAGCCAGCCGTCACGACGGCTGGAGAGACACTGTTGCGTGGTAGTCTCTCTCTCGCTCTTTCCCACGCTTGGTAACACAGATGACCACGCCCTGCTAGCAACTCGCTAATGTTAGCACGAAAATATACCTAAGAATAAGGGAATAACAGGGAGAATAGGTGATAATTGAACGAGGGGGTGGGGGGGGGGAAAGGTGGAAGGAGGGGATGTGGAAGAGTGATATTTGGCATGGCCAAGGGGCAATAACAAAAAAAAAACACAAAAACAAAAATGATACTGGGCTGATTTAAATGTTTTTTTTTTAGGCCTTGGATTATATGAGGAGTTCCACAGCGCAGCGGTAACACTCTTATGATGAGATGTGCACTTGCTGGGTTAAGGGCGTTGGTGAGTACTGTGACTGTGTCCGATGTCTGCTACAGGTGCCCTTCAGGTACAACAAAGGATAAGGGCTGCTAGTGTCATTGGTCATTACCATGACAGTGTCTGTTGTCTGTTTCAGGTACATCTTAGAACACCAGGTGAGCAAGGCTGCTAGGCGCGAAAAGTTCTTCAGAAGTAGTTACACTCCGCAGTCAAGAACTCCCATAGGACTATCCCTTATACTTCAACAATACAAAAATCAACCCTTCATCTTCTCGGTGTCCCTTTTTTCTGATATCTCTTGGAAAGACCATATAACATTACCAATTTTGATAAAAATGGCTTCCCAGAAACTGTGTGTGCTCAACTGCCTGAAGGGGTTCTTTACCCCTGCACAGCTTCTTGCTCTGTACAGGGCCACAGTACGTCCATGTATTGAGTTCGCATGTGTGGGGAGGATCCTCTCACCCAGCACTCCTAGACAAAATAGAAAAGAAAGCTTTTCGTATTATTAACTCATGTCCACTTACCGATTCTCTGCAATATCTCTCTCTTCGTCGCAATGTTGCATCTTTCTCGCTATTCTATCGCTATATAATAAGTGTTCCTCGGAGCTCCCTCATTGTATACCACCTCCTCTACGTAGGGTACATAGTACCCGTCTTGCAACACAATCCATCCCCTTCTCTTTGTAACTCTCCAACCCAAGAATGAAACGATATTTCCAATCTTTCTTCTATTCAACAGCCGAGTTCTTGAACTCTCTCCCTGAATCCATCTTTCCTTCATCCTATTACTAAAATTGCTTCAAACTCTGGGTGTCCAGACATTTTGGCTCGAACATTCCTTGAATTTAGCCCTGTCACTCTTTAAACTTTGGCAGTTTTGCCTTCTGTCTCCCTCATCCACATAGAAACAAAAGATGTCAAAGCACTTGATTTCTTTCTTCAGCACGGTTGTTGACCCTTAGTCTGTCTTTTTTCTCTTTCAAGATATCATGTATGTCATCTGTGCCATTTGTCCCCAAGAGTTTTGTCTGTTGCAAGAGTGGTAGATGTGAGGAGGAGCAGGGTCTGTACGTGTGGCTCGTCTGCATATCTATATGTCGAGGGTGGGGATATAGTCGGGTCAATTTATGACAAACAACCACCCAATCCACAACAAAAGGTTTCTCAGTGGTTTTCATTCCTACTGGATATAATGATCAACAGAAAAAAAGTCTACCAAAATCTGACATCCGAAAATGGGTTAAAGCAGTAATTTTCAAGATGGGAGCCACCGGGCTTTGAAATAACTAAAACAGCTATAACTTCTTCAATAATTGTGATAAAACATAATTGTTGGTTCTGTCCCATGGTTTTAATGGATCAGCAATCCACTGGTGTCAATAAACTTCATATCTGAACAGTATTTAACCTGAAATCCAAGATGGCGGCAAAAAATGAAGGGCATAAAACCAATAAATTGTCTATATAATCAAACCTCTATTAGGCAATCACCCAACATTTATAAAATTCTAAGAAACGGGTTTTCAGTCTTCTCTTACCAGTAATTATATGTGATGTATTCCATGTCAGGGGAATGTCCCTGGCTCTGATTGAGTAGCCTATCCCTTTTTTCGAATGCTCTTTCTCTGGATGTTTTGTTTTCTGTCTTTCAAGTTTGAAGAATGAGTGCTCCTGAGATGTACGAAGATAGGTGTCCAATTTGCAAGGAGAGGCTTGAGGATGGAAGTGACGTTGTGCAAATTCGTCAGAAAGGCGCTGATGGCATCAATGCAGCCAGTGTTCAGAGAGGTGACGATGTTTATGTGGCGGCTGGATGCAAGGTACACACAGACTGTCGTAAACGGTATATAAATCAACATGACATCCTGAATCAAAAGAAGAAACAAGGACCATCCAAACCGTCCAGGAAGCGAAGTTCACGTGTGTTGACCAGGCCTTTCAACAGTCCGCTTATCTCTACGTACAAGAAATGAGTGAACTGGAGAGCAAACACCCAGATGTGTATGAGAAGTTTCAAAATGGCTTCCATGTGATCCGGCGAACAAACCAGTTTTGGACAGGCCTCAGCTGTGATCTAGTCATCGAACAAACACTCATGAGATCAATAAAAAGTACCGATGGCTTGACTCATGGCAGTAAGATGACAGAGGAACACCTAGCATTGTGGACAATGTCAGACCCCATAACATCTGAGGTCAACGTCGCCATGCAGGACTTCAATGATCTCACATACGCAACAAGCGAACAGCATAAAGAAGCAACTGGTGCCAGAATTGAAAGAGATGCATCCGACCTCTCGAAGATAAGCACAAAGCTGAATGCATTTTCACCTTTCTCCTCTGATCCTACATTAAGAAATATCATAAATGGTATCGTGGCAGGCGAAGACATCAACGTGCATGAATATGAAGCTGTTGGGAACAAAATCATCGAGAGACTGATTGGACAAATTGTGTTTTCCTTTTCCATCAAGAGGACAGAGAAAGCAAAGACCTTGGAAAATTCTGCTGCTCTCCAGGTTGCTCCTCACAGACCCATCGACTCCAGTGTGCTGTTCCAGCAATTCCTGGTGGTATCCCAGACAGGTATTTTGTCACTTGAGGACGTGATGAGATTTGAGATCAGTCCATACCTACCATCCCTCTTTGAGGACAACAAGATCTTGAGGAAGGCCGATAAACCTCAACACGCTCAAGCCGTCAATGACCACTATACCAAGGCACTGGCATGTGAAGGAGCACCTGGCACCACACCTTCAGCACACCTTAAGACTGAAAGGTATGTGCTTGATGGTGGATCCTTGCTGCACAAGCTCAAGTGGAAGAAGGGAGATACATATGGCAAAATAGCCAGAGCATATGCAGACTTCACAACAAAACACTATGGGACAGCAACTGTTGTCTTTGATGGCTATGCTGCAGGCCCTTCGATAAAGGATAACACTCAGCAGAGACGGGGACAAGCCAACAGCTATCCGACTGTGAACTTCACCAGAGAAACTGAATTTGACGGAAAGAGAGATGAATTCCTATCTGTCGGCAGTAACAAGCATCAGCTGATCACCTTAACTCTTTCAGACTCATGACAGGGTGAACCAAAAACTCATATGACGCTACCGCGTCATATGGACTTATCTTCATAATTCTAAAATAAGTTATATGACGCCCTAGCGTCATATGGAGCTTAGTAAGTCCGGTAAGTTAGATGAAAATCTGTCGGTTGGTGGCATCCCCAGGTTTCTCCGACAATTCTAACGGTCAGCAGTGTGGTTTTGACAGTTGTGTGGTGCAGTGGCAATGATACCAGGCTCCCGCCTCCATGGACTTACTGGAACATAATGTGTCTGAAGGAGTTAATAGATGATCAGATGAAGAAAGTGGGCTGCACAGTTATTCAGGCAGAAGGGGACGCTGATGTGGACATTGCCAAGACATCCATAAACAGCACAATTCTGCATTCCACCACACTAATCGGAGAGGACACAGATTTGTTGATGCTTTTGATCCATTACTGTATACCAGATGGAAAACCACTATATTTCAGAGCAGACAACCAATCAAGAAGCAATCTGAAGGTATATGACATCAATCAGATGAAGCATCTTCTTGGGAATAAGTTGTGCACTCAACTATTATTCCTGCACGCCTTCACAGGCTGTGATTCAACATCTCGTGTGTATGGCATTGGGGAAAAATCAGTCTTTCAGAAACTCGTGGAATATGATCAAGGCCTCCAGTTGTGTGCAGATACATTCACTTCGAGAGGTATGAGCCCCGCAGAAATAAAGAAACTTGGCAGCCAAGCGATGGCCGTTATATTTGGTAGGGAGAGCACAAGTTCTCTGGCAGCCATGTGTTGCAAGATATTCACAAAGAAGGTCGCTACTGCTAAGTCTTTCGTTACACCTGAACGTCTTCCCCCAACGGAATCTGCCACCAAGTTTCATTGTCTCCGAGTGTACTACCAGGTCATGGTTTGGATGGGGATGGAGGGTGACCTCGATCCTCTGGACTGGGGCTGGGGACTTGCAGACAATCGATTTGTACCTATCATGACTGCCATGAATGCTGCACCAGACACTCTTCTGAAGATGATACACTGCAACACCACCACAGCTTGTGACACACCCCGTTGCAGCTGCAGAAAGAATGAGCTTCCGTGTACGTCAGCATGTGGATCATGCCAAATGACGTTTTGTGACAATCCACTATATCAAGCCTCTGAGGAACTAGAGGACAGTGATGAGGACTGAAATTGTAACCTAAACTGTCATTATGTAATGTTCACAAGTAACTGTTTCAGTGGCACCAGGTGTTCAATGATTTTGGTTCAGATGGAAAATTTATTGATTTTACGCCCTTAATTTTTTGCCGCCATCTTGGATTTCAGGTTAAATACTGATCAGATCTGAATTTTATTGACACCAGTGGATTGCTAATCCATTAAAATCATGGACCAGAACCAACAATTATGTTTCTATCACAATTATTGAAGAAGTTATAGCTGTTTTAGTTATTTCAAAGATCGGTGGCGGCCATCTTGAAAATTACTCAGTTTTAACCCATTTCTGGATGTCAGATTTTGGTAGACTTTTTTTCTGTTGATCAGTATATCCAGTAGGAATGAAAACCACTGAAAAACCTTTTGTTGCAATTTGTTGTGGGTCAGATGGTATATTGACCCGACTAATAAGGCCCCGTCCATGATTGAGAGGCCTCTCTGCTTATTTGGTGTGGACCAATCACGTTCCGAGGCCTATCTTGTGATCGTTATCTTGATCCAGAAACAGGTGATGGTCAGGTGTGATGATGTGTCTGGGATCAGGGAATTCCAGCCAAACCTGGGGTAGGTTGGAAAAGCAATGCGGTTCCGGTTGACCAATCAGCTTCTGTGGCTGTCTGCTCTTTCCTTCTCACGCCTAGGTCTGGTGTGGGCACCGAAGACAACGTAGGGGCTTTCACCTTTAGGATCATGATGGGCACAGGCTCTGATCTGGTCAGGTGGTAGCACTTTTGAAGGTATTGAGATGTCCATTCTAGTATCGTCAAGCCTAGAGGGACGTGAATTTGACTTCTTATTTAGGGTTGTGGTGTGTCCGGGGTTGGAGCTAGCTGGGGCATTGTCGCCTGCTGTGTCATCTGTGGTGTCGGTGAATCTTCGAGGACTTAATAACTAAAAACCATTCTAATCTAAAGAGAAAGTGTGTGCACGGGATGAGGTACATTCTTCTCGGTTAGGGATTTGCATGTTAACTAGTTCATGAGATAGGATGCTAGTAGGGTTTCATGCTTTTGATCCAATATTAGCGATCCAAGTTAGAGGAAAAATAACATCTATCAATTGCTATGCCTGAAAAAGTATATTTTGGAAAATAAAGGGAGGGGAAGATACTTTAAGAAATTATCATGCAAATCTAAGTAGGAGAATTAACCCTTTTTTCCTTTGCCCCTCAACTTTCTCTTCATAATTGCTGAGGGGCACAGGGCCCTGGGTGGGGCTTTGGTTTCCCGGGCGTTTTCGCACCCTCCTCAGCTCCCCGCCATGGAGTGGCTTCGGTCACCCAGGCTTTATTGTGGTCGGCAGGGAGGGTTCTGTGGGGGCGCTCGGTTATGGCCTTGGCCTTGCTCGGGGACTTGGGGCTGTTCGGCCAGGCAGCTTGGGGAACAACAACAACAATCATGTTTTTGAAAGTGCCGCCAGTGCAAAGGATTCGACTTCAATTCTCACAAAATTAGCTGTATTTACCATACAAAAAAGCAACATTAATGATCCATATCCACATATTTTACTTGGATGATGAATATGTGAACGTTGAATAACCAGAAAATAGGTGTAAAGAGGAAATATCTAGTGAAAAACCATATATTAGTGACGGGAGTGGTGGTAGGGAGGTGGAAAAGAGCGCAACATAAGTCAATCTTCTCGGACATCTCCATGATACTGGCGAGATAGAGCCCTCGCTCGTGCATGTAGGAGGGTGGAGAGAGGTAGGGGTAGTTTAAAGAAGGGTGACTAAACGTATTTGAGGCGGGAGGAAGGATTTATAGGGAGTGAGGGAGGGAAACTATAGGATAAATGATGAAGGGGGAAAGGGTGGGAGGAGAAACAGTAAGGGCAGGACAGGGGGTGTTGGTAAAGAGACATGCCACCTAATCACATATTGCCTCCATTTCACCGGATCTGTTTTTTTGTATATTTTTAATGGGCTATCTTCCAGAGGGAGCGTATCATTTGAACAGTAGAACATTCTGGAAGGTGTGTCGCACCTGTTAGGTTGACGATAATATCAAATAGTTTCTGGACAACTGCCCCAGATAAAACATCACAGAATCTAGATTAAGATTTGTTTAACTCGTAAACTGCGTTTATAGGTATAGAAAGGGATATGCCCTATGCGTCAGATTAACGACTTTGATAGGGTTTACTGAATTGAGTGAAATAACCATCAACGTCCTTTAAAATATATTCTTCATCTGCCCTGTAAATTTAACCATCCTAGACAATCTGGATTTCCCGTGGTAGTGGACAGAAGTTGTGTGGTTGGCCTACATAAGCACATCCCTGAAGATCTGCTTATATGCATTATATGCTTTATAGCACCTCATTACAATCTTTACCATGTTTTTCAGAGGTGGTGCCTATGAAGTATCATATTGTAGGGGAGGAAGTGTTGAAGGTATAGGAATATGATTGCAGCCTGATATAAAAAAGAAATATGTGAAAGAGAAAAGGTTAAAGGTACTAAAGGTTTGTAGGTAGTAGGGGTAGGCAGCACCGCCCAGGGAAGTACTACCGCCAAGGTTTCGGGAGACTCAGGGAATAGCCTGAATTCCATTTTCTCTCCCAGGCCTTGGTAGCTGGATACATATCTTTCTGCCTCACACATCAGGGGTATCAGGAAAACCCTCTTTATATAACATACACACCCAACTTCACGAAATTGCCCTACATCGCTATCCTCTATCCATAAAACACTACTCTTCCCACTACATATCATACATGTAACACCATACACTTACCTAATAAATATGGCAGTACAATTGTTAAGAGCAAACCTGGTGGTCCCTCGGATATCCACCCCCGGCAGGGTTGGGTCATTGACACAGGGCCCTCCTGGTCGTCATCATGCGACTTTGTCAAGAGCATTGCAACGTCCCAAAGCTGCTCGTCGGTGCAGCTTTTTCTTTAGTAATATAATAGGGGTTTTCTCCGAATGTTTTAATACTAGAGAATACGTAAATACAAAGAGATTACTACTACTCTATTTTGATGTATCTAGGAATTATATAAAGAGTAAGAGCCAGGGGTTATTTCTTGAATCCATAAGCGTATACATCAGGAGGCAAGGTCGCAGTGCAGGGTCAGTGGCCATAGTGGCGCAAACATGATTTTCTTTAAAAAGTTTATTTGATTTGCCATTGCTTGGTTCTACATAATTATATACTGTATACCAAGTTCCAATTGTTTGCTTTGGAAGCTTGATTTTGCATCTCATTTCAATACTAAGTGGAAAAAATGTATGTATGTGTGTATGTATATACTCTGGCACCTTCCCCAGTTTTTCTATTTTTTTTGTTGGGGGGGGGGGGGGGCGACTCGAGACAGAGCCCGAACAGGGACATCACAACACATCAACAAAACAAAACAAAACATAAAATCTCACACACATCTAGGTCGCCCAGGAGAAATACCCAGAGACCCAGGCCCATTTTGGGTCCCCAGCAAAAGATTGCCAGGTCCCAGATCCCACGGAGAGGCGCCGATTTCCGCAGGCAGCCCGTAGTGAAGCTTCACCAACTGGCGCATTACCCTCTCCCAAACGACCGTGTTTACATTCATCTATTCACAAGCATTCTCCATTCATTCCTGTTTATTACTACTCCCTTTGCCTGATCTATAGTCATTCCTCTCTCATCCCAAGCTTGTCTTACACAGTCTTTCCATCTCAATGGGGGTCTTCCTGCCCTTCTATCTCCCCTTGTATCTGACTCCCATATTCTCTTTGTAAGCCTTTCATCTCCCATTCGTTCAACATGACCATACCAGCTCAGCACCCTTCTGTCCACTCTGGCCGACAAATGTTCCTGCTGCCCCACTCTCCTACGTATCTCTTCATTCCTCAATCTGTCTCTGAGTAACTCCACACATACTTCTCAAACAGCTCATCTCCATCACATCCAGCTTTCTTCTCTCCTTTTCCTTCAGAGACCATGTCTCAGCCCCAAACATCACTGTAGACACAACAATTCCTTGATACATTGCACTTTTTTACTTTCATTCCGAGATTTCTCGTCTTCCACATACTTTCCATTGCTCCGAAAACCTTCCTTCCTTCACACACTCTCTGTTTTACCTCCATTTCCATACCTCCACTCCTGCTTATCGTTCCTCCTATACATTTAAAACACTCTACTTGGATAAAATAGCTGGAATAAACATTTAATTTTTAAACAAGGAAATACATTTAAAAAAATTGAAAGGTTTTATGATTCCAAAAATACGTTAACTGTGGGTCCTATCGTATAAATACGATAGAATATGACTCTTTTGTGATCTTGTATGTCTCTGTGACGTCACGATCTCTCCTACAGCACGACGTAGGACGAGTAGATCGTATATTATAAGATTGTAAATAAGTTAAGTTATAAAAGGCCTAATATGCTATTAAGCAATATTGCCATGGTCTTATGTAGTATATATGAATTTATCGTATATATTAATATAATTTATCGTATAGAGCAACCTAAATGCGGTACGATAATTTGGGCTCCTGGCTGTTTGCCAAGGCAACAAGGTGTGCTTTTGAGGTACGCCAGAGCCTTCACGAACACCAACCAGTTAACATCTAATTTTCCGCCCTCAGTTGATCGTGCTTTTGTGCCTCTAATCACAATACACATACAGCAATACACACAGCTACACTATCACGACGCTCTCATCGACATCATGACTGACTGATAGATAAGCATAAATTATAATAATCATGTCCCTTCCCATGTAATCATTTATTCTTTCTTTAACTTGACTCGTGTCTTGGGACCGAAGTCTCGTTCCCCATTGTCCACCGCCATATTGGGTAAAACGTTCTCCCTTGCCTCATTGCCACGTGGAACTATTGGTGAGTTAATTCCTGGCTAATATTAACCCTTATAACCTTACCCTATATATACATTTATTATGTGAGACCTTTGGATATAAATTAGCTTGTTTCAGATTGAATTCAATTTAGATATAGAGTAGTTTTTATTTAGATTGATTTTATTTTATTCATTATAGCTTAGTAATATTTAACTTCCATTGATAGTTTACCACATTGGTGCCCAGACCCGGGAATTAGCTACCAGTAAGGGATTTTAAGGCAATGAACAAGGGGACATATAACAGGATGCAGGAACAACTCTATGATAAACTGGCAAGGCTAGCCAAGCGATGGTTAGAGCCGGAATGCAGGGTCACATCGTTGTGCCTGCCTAAGTCCTGCATCCCACCCATCATCTTTCCCCAATAATTTTCTTTTCCGTTTCAGACTTCCTGTGACATATGACCTGACCTAACATTTTTTCTTGTTCAATATGATCCATTAGTAGGTATTGCTATTTACTATTTTTTCTCCGTAACATAGAAGTCCGCCGGTTGGCGTCTCTTAATTAGACTACTATTTGGCCATTGTCTTTGTAACGTAACATTTAGATACATAGCCTATAGGCTCACATGCAAAATGGATAAAGACCATACAGAGACACCGTCTAGTGGGGTGCTAAGCAAAGCCCCTAAATATCAAAGGGCGGGACTTCGGGGAGCATTAAATAGGCTAATTGTGGACTTAAACACTTTCATCACTACTGCTGAACTAGAGGAATTGGAGTCTAGATTAGATAACGTCCAGGCTACCCACGGTCGTATTACGGCTCTGAGTGAGGTGATTGTGGCTGACATGATAGAGGAGGAAGATATAGTTACAGAGTGTGATAATCGCGCCCTCTATGACGAACCTGTCTTTAGAGCGAAGCGCCTATTACAGCGTGCTGTCGCAAGTAAGAAGGGAGGCGATAATGAGGCCCCTAGAAGGGCTGACCCAAAATATACTGTACACCTCCCAAAGCTCAATCTTCCTACATTTGGGGGCAAGTTAACCGAGTGGTTAGCTTTCTGGGACGTATTTCGATCTACGGTTCATGAATCCTCTTTGGATAGTGTCCGCAAGTTTCACTATCTGAAGGGACAAATGGAAGGAGAGGCCTTACATTTAATAGAGGGATTTGCAGTAGTGGGTGATAGTTATCTTGAAGCGGTACACTTATTAGAGTCCACATACGGGGATAGAGAGCAGTTGAAGATGGCCCATGTCGTTGCCTTGTTGGGGCTCGCAGAACCACAGTATAAGGTTGATGAGTTGACAAACTTCAGGGCAAATATGGAGTGCCACACTCGATCGCTAGACACCCTAGGGCTTACCACGCAGGAAATGATAGTCATTATCTTGCGTCAGAAGCTTCCTATGGCAATACTTGATAAGGTAAGATCATTTGAGCTGGGGGAGTTCAAAACTCAGTTCAGCAAGGAGATCAATAATCTACAGTTGAACAAAGGGAGAATGTATGTGTCGGGAGGGAGTGAGAATGTGGAGAAGAGGGGAACAATAAGCATGACAGTGGGGACTAAAGTAAAGAAAGAGGGTGTGTATAAGAAACCTGCTCAGATTCTATGTAAGCTATGTAACAACAAACATAAATGGAGTTTCTGCATAAAATACCCAACAAATGAGACAAAACTAGCACAGGCGAAAAGATTGAAGCTATGTGTAGGTTGTCTAAGTGGGGAACATGGTAAGCAGGGACAATGTACTGCTACATATTTAAGGCCCTGTCGCCACTGCAAAGGACATCACTTTGATAAGTTGTGTCCTACAGCAGATAAAGTCAAAGACGTCAAAAATGAGGGTACTACAACTGTGGCACTAGGTAGCACGCAAGACACCACTATATTGCCCACAATACAGATTCCCATGGAAGGTAATGACGGTAACAAAGTTTATCGGGTACTTCTAGATCAAGGGTCTCAACGTTCCTTTATAAAGAGGTCCGTACTAGTGGGACTGAAGCACCGAATCGTAGGGGCTGAGACTCTTCGATTACAGGGCTTCACAGGGGTTACTGATAAACAAGACTACGAGATAGCGGAGATTTCATATTTCTATCGTAAAAACCGGTACTTTATGACTTGTATCACAGTAGACACCCTACCAGAATATGTATCTGTGGGTGTGAAGAAGGTGGAACACGTATTACGTAGCAAGGGGGTTAACTTGTCAGATCCCATGGGAAATCAGAGTGAGGTGCATGTTCTACTTGGTGTGGATCATTATTATGAAGTAGTATACCCTGGATTTAAAAAGATGTGTGGTGTAATTTTAATCCCCACTAAATTTGGATACTGCATGAGCGGAAAGGTGCATACTACACAGTCAAAGGTCCTGGTCGACACGGTCTCGATATATAGAGTCAATGTAACCGCGGCAGAGGAGTTGGGAAGGGAGGATTCCCAACCTAGTGACCCTAAGATGGCTGCCGAGTTGTATCACATAGGCATTAATCCTATGGAGACTGATTATGACTCGGAAGTTGCGCTACAAAGGTTTGACGAGTCTGTGTGCTACTGTGCCTCAGACAAGCAATATAAAGTTAGTTTACCCTGGAAGAACAGTGAGATAAGCCTGCCTACCAACTATGGTTTGGCATTAGGTCGCTTGCGCGCATTGCAGCGGAAATTGTCTAACGAACCGAGCACGCGCCAGGCGTATGACGATGTATTTCGGAGTTATGAGGATAGGGGCTTTATAGAGAGAGTCGATGTCAAGGAACCGTGTAAGAAGGGTAGGGTTCACTATCTGGCCCATCATGGGGTAAGGAAAGACAGCGTCACCACACCAATACGGGTGGTGTATGACTGTTCTGCCCACCAAGGACAACAACCCAGTCTAAATGACTGCCTGTTGACAGGTCCGTCCATGGTGTCGGACCTGTCCCAACATCTATTGCGGTTTAGGCTGGGGAAGTACGCCTATACCAGTGACATCGAGAAGGCATTCTTGATGGTCAAGCTAAAGGAGGAAGATAGAGATGTTACCCACTTTCTTTGGTTCGGCGACATTAGCGACTCTGAAAGTCCCATCATAATATACCGTTTTCGGGTTGTACTCTTTGGGGCCACTTGCTCGCAGTTTTTGTTAAATGCCACAATCAGAAAACATCTAGCTGACACTCATGAGGACACAAGTAAACTATCTCGCGGATTATACATTGACAATTTGCAGGGTACTAGCGATAGTCAAATGATTTGTTATATGCATACTGGCAAGCACGCAGATTGTTTGCGGATGCACATCTATTTCTCCGCGAGTGGGTTACTAATAGTGAAGATCTTCAGAGTTTAATACAGGTGGATGGTACGGCATCTCTTAACCAGGAAAAGTCCAGAAATTTGGGGATGATCTGGCAACCTAAACATGACATACTAACTTTTCAAACAAGGTCTTTTGCTCAGCAGACAGGAGCGCACACAAAAAGAAGTCTGTTGAGCAAAGTTGCGCAATTTTTTGATCCTTTGGGTCTAGCATTACCTGTTACCATAAGAGCTAGGATTCTAATGCAGGAAGTTTGGAGACGTAAGATAGGATGGGATGACAGTTTGCCCGAGGACCTGAATGACCAAGGGATATTGCTGTTGAATGAATATGCCATCCTATGTACTAAACCTATACCTCGTAAAGTGGCGGCGTTCGGTGACGTTACGTTACACACGTTTTGCGATGCTAGCGCCACGGCATACGGGGTAGCCATATATGTTGTTACTTCATTTGGGGCACATTTAGTTACAGCCCGGGCCAAGGTAGCCCCGGTTAAAAAGGTAACTATCCCTAAAATGGAATTGACTGCCATGCTGCTATTAGCACGTCTGGTGCAACATGTACGCGCAGCATACGAGAGCGAATTAAATATTGAAATCATTCATGTATGGTGCGATAGTCAGGTCGCACTCAACTGGATACATAGCAAGAAGTCTCTGCCAGTTTATGTGCGGAATAGGGTAGATGAGATTAGAGCCCTTTTGCCAGACGTTGCTTATCATTATGTAAATACAAAGGAAAACCCTAGTGATCTGATAACTAGGGGTATAACGGCTAGCCAGTTATTGAAGTCCGATTTGTGGTGGCATGGTCCAAAGTGGCTGCTCCATGAAAGTGAATGGACTATATGGCATGCTGTTGGTGAGGGACTTCTGCCACTGGAAACAGTGGCAGTTACAGCCCAACCAAATGAGCCACCGGGTCCTATCATAAAGTGGGCAAGATTCGGTGACTATAATAAATTAGTCAGAGTTGTAGCTTGGGTGTTGCGATATGTATCCAATCTCAAGCTTAAAGTAACGGGCCAACTCTGCAACAGGGGTCACAACATTGATGCTCGTGAATTTACAGCAGCTGAAGTAACTTTGATCAAATGGGTTCAAGTAGAAACCTTTTCCAATGAATTAGAATCCTTGAAAGGCTCGAATAAGACATTAATGCCTAATATAGTGCGTCAACTGAGGTTGCACCTAGACAATGGCCTCATCAGGTGTGAGGGTCGCCTGAAGTGGTCGGGTGTACCAGACGGCACAATCCGACCTATACTTATGCCAACAAGACATCACGTTACTGATCTATTGATCATACGTGCACATAGGGAAGTAAAACACTACGGGGTATGTCATATTATATCCAATTTACGTCTCACATGGTGGATACCCAGAGTTCGACAAGTAGCTCGACGCGTAGTGAGAAAGTGTGTAATATGCCAGAGACTAAAGGGTAAACCATATGCAACTGGACCAGCTCCACCTCTACCTGAATGCCGTGTAAAGCACGTAGAACCTTTCCAAGCGGTAGGATTAGATTACACAGGGGCATTGAAGACGAGGGAGCATGAGAAGGTTTATATATTATTGTTTACCTGTGCGACGTCTCGAGCGGTACACCTAGAACTATGTGATAATATGTCTAGCGAAGAATTTATGCTGGCGTTTAGACGGTTTTGTGCCCGTCGTTCATTCCCTCAACTCATTCTTAGCGACAATGCTCCCACTTATGTCCAAGCATCAAAATATCTAAAGGATATGAGTAGTGATCCTACTATCATCACTTTTTTGGGAGAGAAGAAGTGCGAATGGAGGTTCATTCCAGTTAAGGCACCTTGGTTTGGTGGCATGTGGGAACGATGTGTCGGCATAGTAAAGTCAGGACTAAGAGCGGTTGTAGGACGTGCTCTATTAAAGAAGAGTGAGTTGACGACAGTCCTCACAGAGATAGAGGCAGTCGTGAATGATCGCCCGCTTACATACGTGTACACCGACCTGCAAGAACCACTACCATTAACGCCAGCTCACTTGCTATATGGGAAACCATTGACTGCGTTTCCATCTGATTTCCAATCCATAGTAGAGTTAGAGGATCCCTCGTTGTACTCTGAGGTAGCGGTGTCTAAGAGATACCAGTATATATCCAGGATAATCGAGGATTTTAGGAAACGGTGGATTAGTGAATATCTGCTAGCATTGAGGGAAAGGAGTGTTACTCCATCTGGTCGACCAACGGCACCTACAGTTGGCGAAGTTGTTTTAATTAAAGAAGATAGTCCTCGTTTATACTGGAAATTAGGCCACGTATTGGAGGTATACAAGGGGGCAGACTCTGTAGAGCGGGTGGCGCTATTGAAGACAGCCACTGGAACTACTGTTCGTCCTATCGCACGTTTGTACGCTTTGGAGCTCGATTCCGCATTGCAATCTGAGGCTCCACCTGTTATTGCTGGGTCCGAGGATTCTCAAAGGAACGACTCGCCTCTTACTGATGGTGATCATTCTCGGACCGGGACGCGTCCCAGACGCGCTGCTGCTGGCGCCGTCGACTTGTGGCGTCAGAAGATAGCCTCTGGGCAACTTTAGGTTTAAGGTGGGGTTCAGGTCTTTTTTGTGGGGGGAGTGTATCGTATAAATACGATAGAATATGACTCTTTTGTGATCTTGTATGTCTCTGTGACGTCACGATCTCTCCTACAGCACGACGTAGGACGAGTAGATCGTATATTATAAGATTGTAAATAAGTTAAGTTATAAAAGGCCTAATATGCTATTAAGCAATATTGCCATGGTCTTATGTAGTATATATGAATTTATCGTATATATTAATATAATTTATCGTATAGAGCAACCTAAATGCGGTACGATAATTTGGGCTCCTGGCGGTTTGCCAAGGCAGCAAGGTGTGCTTTTGAGGTACGCCAGAGCCTTCACGAACACCAACCAGTTAACATCTAATTTTCCGCCCTCAGTTGATCGTGCTTTTGTGCCTCTAATCACAATACACATACAGCAATACACACAGCTACACCATCACGACGCTCTCATCGACATCATGACTGACTGATAGATAAGCATAAATTATAATAATCATGTCCCTTCCCATGTAATCATTTATTCTTTCTTTAACTTGACTCGTGTCTTGGGACCGAAGTCTCGTTCCCCATTGTCCACCGCCATATTGGGTAAAACGTTCTCCCTTGCCTCATTGCCACGTGGTACTATTGGTGAGTTAATTCCTGGCTAATATTAACCCTTATAACCTTACCCTATATATACATTTATTATGTGAGACCTTTGGATATAAATTAGCTTGTTTCAGATTGAATTCAATTTAGATATAGAGTAGTTTTTATTTAGATTGATTTTATTTTATTCATTATAGCTTAGTAATATTTAACTTCCATTGATAGTTTACCACAGGTCCCTTGATTTACAATCTAGATTAGTTGTTTTTACTATCAATGGATATGCAATTCACCTGGCTACATTTGTATATCTTCGGAAGTGCAATACTTTGCATGGTGTTTACATGGGCCCGCAGAATGACTGTGGTTGCCGCGCAGGATTTCATCCAGCAGGTTATAAATACAGTATTGTGAATTTCTTAACTCGCACACAATTTTACATGGGCTATTATGCCATTTCATGTTATTGAAACATAATTATGAACATATCTAGGTATGATAGATATTGTAGTATTGCCATGCACCCTTGACCTCACTTTCGCTCACAATTGTGAAGCACTACACGTTTCAATGCTGAAGCAGGTCGATTACTCATGCAGAGAACTACAGTCTTTGAGATGGGAAGAATTGCGACCTGTAGCCGCGCCCAGAGAGACCACAGGCATTGGAAAGGTGAATGCAAGTTTGCAGCTTAAGGTTCAAGGACATGTTAGTTTGTCCCCAGTTAATTACCCCTTGAGGATTATGTCGCGTTTTGCCAGTTTATTCTGGCTACTAGTTGACGATGTTATTCAGATTAGGAAGGGTGTATGGAAGTCAAAAGAATAATTGTGGTATGATTTACCATTTCAATTCTCACAGATCCTTCCCAAGCTGTAAAAAATCGTCTACTAACAGCCAGAATATACTTTCAAAATGCGCCATGATCCTCAAAGGGTTAAGATGAGCAGTTGCGTACGTCCACTTACAAGGCCATAAGAACAAGGAAAGGTGAGGGTAAAGCACTGGCGAGCAGAAGGTGGCGCCAGTCCCTCAGTAGATAGCTGACACCACCCATCATCATGATGGAGAGACCGGAAGCCAGAGATGTGCTCACCGTCACCAACACACGACTGGAGGAGGGACACGACTCCATCACTGTAACAAACAATACATACCGAAATAATATTAAAATAAAGGTGTATACTCTTATTTTGGAAAGAAAGCTACATACCAGATATGCATACTGTGCATTCATTTGAGATATATTGTATTATTTCTATGTGGATGAGGGAGACAGAAAGGAAAACTGCCTGTGATAAGAGCCTGCCCCAGTATTGAACGAGTGACAAGGCCAAAATCATGGAATGTCTGGACACACAGTTTGAAGCAATTAAATCATAGGATGAGGGAAAGATGGGTTCAGGGAGAGTTTCAGAGCTCAGCTGTTGAATAGAAGAAAGATTGGGAGCATCGTTTCACTCTTGGGTTGGAGACTTGCACAGAGAAGTGGTGGGATTGTGTTGCAAGATGGGTACTACGTCCCTATGTAGAGGAGGTGTTATACAATGAGAGAGCTCTGAGGAACGCTGATGATTGTAATAGCGATAGAGATGCAATATTGCAGCGAAGAGAGAGAAATTGTAGAGAACCGGTAAGTGGACGCGAGTTAATGATATGAAAGGCTTTCTTTTCTACTTTGTCTAGAAGTGCTGTGTGAGAGGATCCTTTAACACCTTATTAGCGGCCTAGGCGGTTTATTTATATGTACCGCCCAGCGGGGTGTTTTTAGCCAAAATAGGGCTGTTTACGTGATCATTTTCATGCCTAAATAAGACCCAGAACGTAAAACAAGTATCTATCCCTGAAAGGGCATAAACAGAGCTTTCGAATGACACCATAACGATCCTTTTATGAAGGCTTGTTTTCTTGCAATAACCGTGCAACGCGAGTGCAAAAAGCATGTAATTAGGCACTTTCCCCATACAATTCCATATATAGCGAGTGAGAGAGGGAGGGAGGAGGTGGGATTCGTGTCAGTAGGTTCGCCGCGGTGGTCTGGAGCAGTCATACGCTCGCTACTCTCCTGCCACCACTTGTCTCTCTCTCTCAGCAACATTACGTGCTGAAATTGCCACACGACCTATGTCGAGCGCCGCCACATAGTCCAGCTTTATTTAACTCGACTTATGTTGCTCGCCGACAGTTAAGGGTTAAACACATGTGAACAACACTCAAAACATGGATGCAATGTGCCCCTGTACAGAGCAAGACACTGTGCAGGGATAAAGAACCTCTTGAGGCGGTTGAGCTCACCCAGCTTCTGGGAAGCCGTTTGAGCAAGAGTGGTAATATGGTCTTTCCAAGAGAGATAAGAAGAAAAAGAGACACCGAGGATACTTAGAGAAGATGGGTTGATTTTTGTGTTGTTGAAGCATAAGGGATAATCCACCGGGAGTTCTTGACGGGTAGATACATGGATAAATTGGTTTTTGGAAGCATTGAGAGCAACAAGATTTTCTCTGCGTCAATTGAAAATGGTTGGCAGATCAGAAGATAAGTGTTCTATGGTTTCATCACATGAGTTTTTGAGGGATTGCATGCTGGGGCAATCTGTAAGTCTAGTTGAATAGTGTAAGGTAGAGTCGTCAGCATATGAATGGATAGGACTGGAGATACAGTTGAGAAGATAATTTATGAATATTAGAAAGATAATTGAAGACAGAACCCTCAGGAACACCGGAATTGATAGGATGAGGAAGTGAATGATGGCCGTCCACAACTGCAGCTATGGAACAGCCAGAAAGGAAATTAGTGATAAAGGCACAGATGGAGGAATAGAAACCGAAGGAGGGTAGTTTAGAGATTCGTGATTTCTGCCAGACTATCAAAGGCCTTCGATATGTCTAGCGCAATAGAAAAGGTCTCCTCGAAGTCCCGAAACGAGAACGACCAAGAATTAGTAATATATGAAAGAAAATGGCCCATTAAAGATGCCATACTAGCGATCTGAGAGTAGATTATGAGAAGAGAAATGCTTAAGAAATTTTGAAGTAAGAATAGTTTCAAAAACTTTAGATGTGGAAGAAATGAGAGCAATTGCACGATAGTTGGAGGGCTGAGAGCGGTCACCTTTCTTTGGGACAGGTTGAATGAGAGCAAACTTCAAGCAAGAAGGGAAGGCGTTAGAGGAGAGACAGGTGGAAGAGTTTGCCTATGCAGGGAGTCAGCACGGAAGCACAGTTTTGAGTATAATAGGAGGAACACCATCGGGACCATACGCCTTCTTAGTATAAAGCCCAAAGAGGGTAGAAAGTACATCTTTGGAAGAGATTAGAATATTATGCATAAGTAGGAGATAGGAGGGTGGAGAGGGAGGAATAGCACCAAAATAACTCAAAGTGGAGTTTCTAACACAAGTTTGAGCAAAGAGTTCAGCTTTGTCAGAGGAAGAAGTGATGGTTGTGCCATCAGAGTGGGAAAGGGGAGGGTAAGATGAGGAAGACATTTTTTTGGAGTGGTTTTTGGCTTGATCCCTGCTTGGGAAGTGCTGGAGTTTGATAGTTCAGTGCATTTATTTTTGATGAAAGAGTGTTTGGCGAGTCTAAGGGCAGATTTAGCTTGATTCCGGACAGAAAAATAGAAAGAATGAGATTCTTGAGTTTGAAGGTGTCTGTGCCGTTTGAATGCTTCCTCCTTATAGCGGACAACAGTAGATCAAAGGTGAGTGAACCAAGATTTGTTGGCACTAGTCTGAGAGAAAGAAAAGGGAATGGATGCATCCATGACTGAGAGGATTAGCTTGGTAATGCGTTCAGCACTCTCTTTGGGTCCCCGACCACGGAAGCAAAAAACATTCCATGGGAAGTCAAACAAGTACTGCCAAATAGCCTCCCAGTTGGCAGCGCCACAGTGCCACTATCGCATCCGGCTGGGAGGATCGGGTGGTCGTAATAATAATAATAATAATATATAATAAAGTAGACATGCCGTTTTGCTCAAAATCAAAACGGCATACCCAACTCTGCGATGGGTTACCATCATCACTACTAATACCATCATCAATCACAATCATCACTACTACTTCCTTCATAACTACAACCGCCACAATCATCACGACTACTGTCATCATCACCATTACTATGATCATCATCACTACTACAATTACAATCATCACTACTAGTCTCACCATCATCACTACTACTGTCACCATTGTCACAACCATCTTAATCACTACTAGCATTGATACTACAACTATCAACCAGCATTACTACTATCATCACCACCATCTTACACTCATCATTACTACTGTTAACATCATCACTACTACTATAACCATCATCATTACTACTGTCACAAGTATTACCATCATGTATCCTACTGTCACCATCATCACTACTACTGCCATCATCACCATTACTATGATCTTCATCATCACAACTATTGTCATCATCACTACAACTTTCACCATCATCAATACTACTCACCATAATCACTAATACTCACACCATCGTCACTTCCATCATCACTACTGTCATTATTATCACTACAACTCTCATTACTTGTCACCATCATCACTACTATTATGACCATCATCACTATTACTAGTACTGTCACCGTCATATCTACTACTGTCACCATCATATCTACTACTGTCATCATCATCACTACTGTCAACATCATCAATACAACTACAACCATCATCACTACTATTATCACCATCATCACTACTATCACCATCAATCCCACTATTACTACCATCACTTCTAATGCCAACTAAACTAACTTAACCTAGCAAATACTTAGCGAGATGTTTTCGCCCCCCAGAACGAATGCGTTCTTAGTGTGTGAGTTTCGGGGCTCACTTAATTACGCAGAGTTGATTAAAGTTGCAAGCAACCTTTTCCGGTGTTCGAGCGGTTTTGCAAACAGGGTATTGTGTTGGATACAAGAGCTGTGTCACAGTTATCAAAAGATAATTTAACTTATCGGGCATGGAGCAATTACAGAAGGAACAGATTGTAGCCATTTTGGCTCGGACATTTATGAGTGTAGGCTCTTTTGGTTGTGGCCGTTGATGAGTGTGGCTGTTTTCTGGTTGTGGCCATGAATGTTGTGATTATTATATAATTCTGACTTGTTTTAGCCTTTGTGGCATTGTCCTTATATAATTAGGTTATTACTTCAGCATTACTAAATACAATAATGTACTGTACTTTATTATATGTTTTGAGCACTTTTTACCTAAAGTAACCTAGACATTGTTTTATTATCCAGGAGAAGTCTTAGAAATAAGCTGACATGGAGGTGATTTACTCATGTAGATATAGTATTCTGCTAGGAATAGCTATAATATGGCCTAGATGTAAAAATATGATCATGTGTATAAAAACAGTTTTATAATTTGATCATTACTACATATTAAAAAGCACTTAAATTTAAGTAAAGTATATAACGTAATAAACAGGAATGAATGGAGAATGCTCGTGAATAGTTGAGTGAACACGTGGTCATTTGGGGGAAGGGGTCGGGCGCAAGTTGGACTAGTCCATCAGACGCCTGGCCCGGGGAGACGATGAATATGAAGGGTGCGCCTGGAAGTGTGGTGGGCGGGCTTGTGGCTTTGGCTCCGCTGCATGTCTGCCTGCCGAGATAGGAGCCTCTCCGGGTGGTCGGGGGCCGGGGGAGTGCTGGAGCAACCTTGGTGACCCTGGTCTCTGGGTATTCTCCTGGGTGACCTAGATGTGTGTGAATTTTGTGTTTTGTCTGTGTTTGTTCGCTGTTTTGTCTTGTGCTTTTGTGTTTTCCTGTTCTTGCTCTGTCTTGAGTCGGCCACCCCCAAGAAAATACAAAAAAAAAAATATATATAAAATAGAGGAAAATCAAAATATAAAATAGGAAAAGTGGGGATTGGGCCTGAGCATATAGATAGATAGATAGAAATAACTTAAATAATGTATAATTACATGGAGATGACACATTTGTGTATATATTTTATAGCGTAGGTGTAGATAGTTAGGGCAAGTTAACGATTAAGAGTGAATATGATATATGTGGCAGTTTTAATTGTGGTTGTTTATGAGTATGGCCGTTTTGGTCACTCCACTGAACCCCAGCGACGACACGTCGTCGGCAATGTATGTAACGCTAAACCCCAACTGCATCCAGCTACCGTATGCAGCCATTGTGATACCAAGTCTTGGTTACGCTACCCTGCCAGTTAGCAATGACATTTTCATTCTCACTCCTTAGATTTTTTTCTTTTATATCTATCGATAACTTTAAAGGTGTAATATCTCCATCATATCAAAGACTCACCCTAAGGGTCATCGAGTAAATTAGTCTTATTTTTGTCTCCCGAATTTGCCATTAAATATATGAAAAGGGTTACTGAATCACCCTGTATATAACCTGCGATTTTTGCGCGCGCATAAATTATATGTCAGCTTTCCGAAGACAATTTAATACTTCCGATTAATATCTATCCTAGTATATAAATCATGAATCCTGTTAAATATCATTACTTAGTAGAGACACGTGGAAGGTTTACAATTATACACAAGATAATATAAGCAAATACAAACTTCAGACCATAATTATTCTGCGAGGTGAGGGAGGGACGTGGGTGACAGTCTGGGGAGGGGAAGGAGGTGGGTCACTTTGCATTGCTGCCAGTTTAATGCTACATTACTGCTAGATGTAGAGGTATTTACTTCAATCTAGCAGCATTTTTTTTATATCTAGACATTTATTACATTATAATACTTGCAAAACAAATAAACCAGAATTTTTTTGAGATTGCGGCATTATTCTATCATTTTTTGACTGTAGGCAACATACTAGCGACTTTTGAGAACGGATCTAGCGGTATGTTGTGGTAACACTTGACTTAGGTTGAGGGAGGTGGGTTGTAATACGATTCACACAGAAAATTGTCAAACCTTTGGAGGTCCAGATCATTGTTATTAAAGTAAGCATTTGGCAAAGTAAGGAATTGTTAAAAACCTTAGCAAATACTCTGCTATTCATCAAAAATAAATTTGAATTATCATTATTATTTGGTAGGATAGGTATGTATAGGTAGGTTGGCTAAATAATTGGTGGAATTCGTAGGGACTCTAACCTTATTGAGAGAGTAAAATTAAAAAATGCGTGGATCTGAATGATGAAATGTAATATTATTAAACAAAACTAGGGGATGCGGGGAAGCATAGACTGAAGACTGAAAACGTTGTGTGGGTACCGAGTACAGTTTTAAAGTAATTTAAGAATAGACAGTTTTCAATGCTGCGGCCAAACTATTCCACCAATTTCTATTCTGTTGGTACCAAAACGTTTGGAATTACTAGCCTCACCCAACTATGCAAAAATGGCTTTCATTATCTGCATAGTTTTCAATATATGGATTTTCAAGTGTATTTCAAGGTTTTTTCAAGATTGATCCAAAAAAAAAACATGTGCAAATCAAAACCTTTTTCTTAACATTTGCGGAGCATTAGTAGTGGAGTCCATATACTAAAGCCCAATACTTTCCTATGAATGGGAGAGACGGTATATATGTATTACATTTTTCGGGAAACCGGCTGCCTCGGACCTGTTTGGCTGCCATTTTGGATGTTTATCATTTCAAATGTTGCCCAATACAAACACGCACCTTGTGTGAAAGGTTGGTCCCGATCCGACAAGCGGTTCCAAAGTTATTGCGTAAAAACCGGCGTGAACAAATTATTTGGAAAAATGAGAAGAGTTAATGATTACAATAGGGGTTCCCCGCTCGGGCTCGAACCCCTAATAATATTTATTTAGCTAGCATTTTACAATGTTGGTACAACATAATTTGTTTAAAATATTACATGCACCAGCTTTGCTTAATTCCAACTGGATAGCCCAATAAGGCCATTAGGCGTATTTCCACTGGGGTCCTTGTGGGATTAAGTTTGCTTTGGGAGGAAAAAACAAAAATGAAAATTAATATGAGTAGTAAACAATTTAGAGAAAGTATTTCTAAGAGGATACACTACGATACCTTGCATTCTATAGTTGGTCCTGTTAAAATATTTAATTTAGTTTGTTTTTTGCCTATCTCTTATGTCGTATTTAGTAGTAGACATAAGCTTGGTGCTCCCTTCATGCAGTTGTTCGGTTCAGGTGCTCCTTCAAGCTACGTCTGAAGGAGTACTTTGTTCTCTTTTCACGGACTGTCTGTGGTAGGTTGTTCCAATCTTTCATGGCAGTGAAGAAGAGTGTTAGCTTACCCTGTACTTGGGTTCTCGGAACTGTAAAAGTATACATCCTATTCCGTGTATTTTGTCTATTCCTTCCATTTGGCTTAACAAAATTACTCTTTAAATACTCAGGAGCCCTATCATAAAATATCTTGAAGGCATTAATGAGTCTGATGTGTTTGGCCCTGTCAGAAACATTGAGCATATTAAGTGATTGAAGTTGTTCCTGACCAACATGAGATCTGGGTCCTAGGTTCAGCATGAATCATACCATTTTATTTTGAGTCACCTGAAGTTTGCACTTTGCTGCTTGAGATAATGCAGAGTACCAGGATGACCCAGAATTGTCAAAATGTCATTGAACATAGGGTCTTCTTGGTCGCCGCTGGCAAGCATCCCACCTGTCTATACAGGTATTTTATATGTGCTCTACATTTACTCATGATTGATTCCAAAATTGCTTCAACTGACAGAGTCAAGTCTAGTTTTAGTCCAAGATATCTCACTTGAGACACTATTGTTATAGGAACATCATTACAGTTAACCGAGAAGCCTTCAATGTCTTTTAATTTGCATTGTGTTCCGCATAATATAGCTCCTGTCTTGCCCAGGTGAAGAGATAGTCAATTGTCCACTAGCCAATCACTACACGATTCTAGTTCTTTGGAGATTGTAGAGGCAATACTTTTTGGGTCTTTTCCTGAAACCAGAAGCACACTGTCGTCAGCATACACTAATAATATACACGAGACGCTCAGTTCCATGTCGATCACATAACAGAGAAAGAGTAATGCCCCTTTCCCACTGGTGAGACAAGTCACGATTTTCGTCGCCAACACCAATAAATTGGCACATTCGTGACATGTCTCAACACCTCATGAAAAATCGTTTGACTCTCAAGGCCTCTCAAGGCATCGCAAGGGCCCTCGCGGGTCGTCGCAAATGTTCGGACAGTTCAAAATTTTGGACGAGGACTCACGAGGGTTCGTTGCCCTCGCAAGCATCGTCTAGCATCGCCGAGGGATCTGCGAGGGCTTCTGCGATCATCTGCGACATCGGCGAGACATCGCGGAGGGTTTCGCACAAAAAAAACTTTGCAACGCTGCATGGATGCTCACCGATGCTCTCAGATGTGCCGAGAACATCGACGATGCCAAAGAGCACCTTCTGCGAGGTGGGTAAAAAATAAATATTAGGCCTATATACGTAGTGAACCCTGTCAACCCTTTTTTCTATGCACCTCTCTTGGGGGGTTCACCTGTTTTTTTTTTCTTTCTCTCCTTTCTCTCTTTCTCTGGTTTGTATCCATTCAGCCAACTGTTTTAAGACGTTTATCCCCATCCAAGTATCGATATCTTCCTGGCAAGCGATAGCGAACCAGCATTATATGGAGAAATCTGGCTTTGCCAGTGAAATTTTCTATCGAAAAATGTACAAATTTAGCTTGCTCTCAATTTTTTTTTTTTATATACGTTGGCTCGCTACCGCTCACCAGGAAAATATTGAAACCTGGATGGAGGTAAACGTCTTAAAACAGTAGGCTGAACGGGGCCGAACGGATACAAGGCAAAGAGAGAGGGAGAGAAATAGAAAAAAAAAAAAAAAAAAAAAAAAGAGGAGAGAGGGAGAGAAAGAGAAAACAAAAAACAGCGAGGTGGGCTCAATGTTTGCGTTAAGAGTTAAAAATTGAGCCCACCTTGCCATTTTTAGTTTTCTCTTTCTCTCCCTCTTGTTACGGCTGGATCGGCAATACATATTCGGGATTCTTGATCGTAGGACAGAAATGGCTTAAGTGACAACGACACGCTCGATTCCAGTCCCAAATACTATATGCTCCAGACAACAAAAGCACCAACGCCCTACAGAGTTATCGTCTACGGTAACGAGGTACCTTAACTCGGCGAAAGTGTACAACAGGGGTAGGCTATGAGGCTAAACTCCCTCAGACATTTATAGGTTACGTTATTACTAAAGAAATGCAATACTCAAGAAACTACGTTAATATTAAGCCTCTAATAATGTAGAATAGAAGCAGGCTAAAGGTATGACAGTGAAATGCTAAATGACAAATGTACACGCCTACTTGAAAGCGCGTGCACTACACTAACTGTCCCCTACTAACATGCACTAGCATGTAGCATACAAGATGTTCATGATCCAGTAGATACCTAATAATACACATGGGAGGAACATAAACAGTAGTCACTTATTATAATAATGAATCTATACTTGGAATAACTAAAAGGTTGCAGGCAACAGTACTGCGCCGGTAGCCTACTACCGCATAGGCTACTTCGCTTCTCTCACTCTGTCTCCCCTCCGAGTCCGTATGCGCCCTACGCAACAGAACTCCGGACACAGCAGCAAAACGACAGTGCAGTTAATTGATACATGAAAGTATTAATAGTGTTGTCTTGTGTGTGAGTAATGTGTATTGTAAAGTGTTATAGATATATACTTAAAGAGAGCTGCAATGCATAGTAAAATAAAGATATATCCCACTCATCATCCCCATGTGTTCTAGCTAGCAGGCCAAGTCACAGGAACAACGAGTCCCAGCACCGAAAGCGAGAACCCAGGAGAAGACTGTAGAGAACACAAGGACAGATAAATTACGTTACTCTACTATACCGGCACTACGAGCGAGCTGTAGTCTCGGGTGCTACACTCGCTCCTGGCTCGGTATGCAAATCAAGGCTAAGTCCTCGTCCCTCTACAGACAACTCCTGGGCATGGTCGGGCTCTTACACATGGCACCAGTCTAGTCACAAATGGGATGATGAGCAGGGCATATAACTCGTGAACATGTAGAACGTTCACCAACTATCCTCATCAAGAAGATCGCTGTTCACATTAACCCCTTAAATCTAATACATGTAAATATATGCTTGTCCTAAGAGTAATACGAGAGGTGAGTGCTGAAACTCCTTTAGGACCTCAAGGGAAGGTTATGCATTTAAATAGAGAGAAGAATGAAATGAGAGTAATGTCGTCAGAGAGAAAGAGTGCAACCGTGAGAAGTGGGGAGAGAGAGCAAGGGATGTTAGAATCTCAAAGGTTCTAGGCAACCTAGTCCAGGAACACACAGCCAACCTCCAGGCAGTGTGCTGTACGACAACATGGGCCCAGCCCAGGCAGGCAACAATGGACTACCAACCCTATCGCGCCTAGCTATAAGGGCAAGGCTGCCAACCAGTCATACGTCTGGCAACCACCCGGCCGGCAGCGCGGCGTGTTGCTACCCTCTTGCTCTGAAGCCCAACTCACTCTCTCTCTCTGAATTCCCATTATCCTATCTATCAACTTCTCTATTGATACTACATATTAAATGGAAGGTCTCGACATGGCTTAAAACAAAACCCACCACTGGTTAGCACATGACGAGACCTTTGCAGAGATACAAAGAACATAGTTATAAGTTGTCACACTCAATATACATAGCGGCTGACGGTAGCCAGATCACGGGCGGTACAGTGGAGTACCAAGGAGTACAATCAGGTTGCGTTGCCCAGCACTGGGGTGCGTCACAGCCCCCCCAAGATTTTAGATAATCGACCTTAGAAGCATTATCAAAATCTGACAGGCAACCAACCGACCTGCTACCCTTAGCTGCCACTAATTGCAAAAGGTGCACAACAACTGAAGTGTGAATTATACATAAAACACAATATTGCATGCATCATGCTACAACAATAAAGAGTTACAAAACTAAAAAAAAGAAAGAGTTTTCTCGTTTATTTTATTGTTTTATAATCTTTTTGGACGGCGTTATGATAGCCTAATTTTACTCCTGCTCAACCCACACACCGTGCACGACTATCTTGGATCATCAACCCTTGATAGACAATCTGCTATCACGTTCTCACTCCCGGCAATATGCTGAATGTTGAGATTATACTCTTGGAGCATTAGGGACCACCTGGTCAACCGCATATTCCGATTGTGAAACTGATTTAGGAATTTCAAGGGATGATGGTCCGTATAAATCGTCACTACCGGGCCGTAGGCTGGAACATAAACTTCGAAATGTTTGAGCGACAAAACGATAGCCAGAAGCTCCTTCTCTATAGTCGAGTAATTCCTTTGTGCCGAATTAAACTTGCGAGAAAAGAAGCTCACTGGGTGTTCCAAGCCCTCGGAATCAGTCTGCAGTAACACTGCCCCGGCACCCACACCGCTGGCATCAGTCGCCAGCTGAAAACTCCTGGAGAAGTCTGGGGCCCTCAAAATCGGATGTGTACACAGCAGGTGCTTGACTAGGTCGAAAGCCCTCTGACACTCCGCAGCCCAACAGAACTTCACTGACTTCGACAGTAGATCAGTTAACGGTGCTAAGACAGTAGAGTATCCCCGGATGAAGCGCCTATAATAGCCTATCATACCTAGGAACCGCATGACCTGGCGCTTAGTGGTGGGCCTGGGAAACATATTGATAGCCTGTATCTTGCTCAGGGGGGGGCACACCCGGCCTAACCCGACCACAAAGCCAAGATACTGCACAGTAGCCTTTACAAACTCGCACTTCCTCAGGTTCACCACCAGCCCAGCATCGTGCAACTTCCTAAACAGGGTCTCTAAGTGCCTTAGGTGATTTTCAAAATCGTCATCATATACTATCACGTCATCAAGGTAGACCGTGCAGTTAGGGATTTCGTCACAAATATCGTTCATCAGGTTTTGAAACGTGGCAGGTGCGTTCTTAAGCCCATAAGGCATTACGTTACATTGGTAGGTCTTGCCATCTACCACAAAACCACAAACTTGCTTAGCTCGGTCCGACAGGGGTACTTGCCAGTAGCCTTTTACAAGATCAATTTTAGTAAGGTACTTTGCATTCCCTATCTTGTCCACGCTGTCGTCAACTCGAGGCAAAGGGTAAGGGTTGGTGGTGGTCAAGCCATTTAGCCTACGAAAATCTATGCAGAACCGCACCTTCCCGTCAGGTTTTGGCTGCAACGTGACGGGTGATGTCCACTTCACATAACCTTCAGTGATCATCCCTCTCTCAACCATGTACTTTAACTCCTCCCGTAAAGCTGGCAACTTTACCGGGGGCACACGGTAGGGCACTGACTTGAAGGGCACATTATCACCGACGTCCACGTCGTGCGTTACCTGAGTAGTGAGACCTGGGTGTTCGGCGAAAACAGAGGGGTATGACCTGAACAGGCCTAGGACAGCAGCACCCTGGTGCTCAGGCAGGTGACTTACAGCTTGCCTAGCCTCTTGTTCAGTATTCCCCGCCCACTGTTCCGCGGAAATGACACAGTCCCAGCTATCCTCCTCAGCAGCATGACTGTCCCCACCTCCTTCTCCACCCTGGCCGCTGCAGGCCAGCACAGGGACAGTGAGAGGCTCTGAGGGGCGTCTCACATACTCTTTCATGAGGTTAACATGACATAACTGATGTTTTTTCCTACGGTCAGGTGTTGCAACGAGATAATCAAGGTCGGACAGTTTCTTAGCCACCACATACGGCCCAATGAACTTGGCAGAAAGGGGGTGTCCAGGCAAAGGTAAAAGCAACATTACCTCCTGACCCACCGAAAACTCCCGAAGCTTCACCTTGGCGTCATACTGGTGCTTCATGACCGCCTGTGCACTAACCAAGTTATTACCTGCCGCTGCCATGCAACCTATAAGTCTCTCCCGGCTCTCAAGGACATATTTAAGTACAGACCCCGGCTTCTCTTCGCCCTCCCAGATCTCTTTCACCATACTTAAAGGTCCTCTCACATTATGGCCAAAGACTAGCTGATTTGGACTGAACCCCAGGCTCTCTCCTGGGACTTCACGTGCAGCGAACAGAACATACGGCAGACCCAAATCCCAATCAGTGTCATGTTCTGCACAGTAACAGCGTAGCATACTCTTCAGGGTCGAGTGCCACCGCTCCAAGACTCCCTGACTCTCGGGATGGTAGGCTGACGACACTACAGAACATATACCGTGCAACTGAAGGGTTTGCTTGAACAATTTGGATGTAAAATTGCTCCCCTGGTCTGACTGCACCTCACGTGGAAATCCATAACGGGAACAGAACAATAATAAGTTTTTAACAACTGCCTTTGCCGAGCCGTTTCTCATGGGGTATGCGTCCGGGTATCTCGTAGCCACATCCATGATTGTCAACAGGAATTTATTGCCACTACTAGTAGGCGGGAAAGGGCCAACCAAATCTACTACAACTTTGCTGAACGGAGGCCCGGTGACAGGTATGGGAAACAAAGGTGCCTTCGGGATTGTCTGGTTAGGCTTCCCCGTTGTCTGGCAGGTCGCACACCCAGCCACCCATGCACAGACATCAGCCTTGACCCCAGGCCACCAGAAAAACCTGCCCAATGCCGCCAATGTTTTTGTTACCCCCAAATGACCCGCCACCGGCACATCATGCGCCAGACACAATAAGGACTCTCTATACTTATTTGGAACAACCACCTGGTCTACTACCCTCGCACCGCCCTCCCACTTCGATTTGGGGTCTAAAAATCTGCGGTACAATATCCTGTTGAGCCTAAAGAAATCTCCCGGCTTCGCATCCCCATCTTCCTCCAACTCTATGGCACCATTGCTATAACGAGCTAGGCTAGCGTCTTGCAGCTGCTGCTCACTTATGTCCCCGGGCGTCAATGCATCAAGATGGTTTTGTAATAAGACATTACCCCGGCTAGTAGGCTCTACTGCCTTAGTGGCTCTCGCTACAGCTCTTGCCTCACGCGAAGTCTTACCCAACTCTGCCTTGTTACACACCATCTCTGGGCCAGAGTCAACTCCCGTGTTTATTATAGGTCCAAGTACCGAATCACCGAGAAGTGCAGCAGAATCAATGTCCCTTTTCCTGCCCTTAGCAACCTTCTCCTGATCCTTCCTCCACTGTCCCCGAGGTTGAGTGCTAGGCTGTGCAGGAGCCGCAGAGCGAGATCGGGTTACCACACAGGCCATCTCATCCTGTTGGCACCTCCCAACCCATTCCCGATTCTCACCATCCACGTCGGCCGCCCTCTCGGCAACGACTAAGGGTGGAGTCCCGGAAGTGGGCACCGCAAAGTCGTTGCCGAGAAGAAGGTCGACGCCCTCAACTGGCAAACACTCAACGATCCCTACATCCAGCTCCCTGCACACCTCTCCCACTCTCAACTCCAACCTCACAAGTGGGTATGACCTCGTAGCATTTATACCCTGCACCACAACAACTCTGGCCGCATTTATCGGTTTCCCTGTGAAGTTCCTCAACAAAGTTTGCGAAGCCCCCGTATCCCTCAACAAGTCAACCCTCCGTAGTTCACTCCCCCAGCTCACAAACCCGTGTCCCCGATGGCTACAGAAAGTGTCCCGGACAGGTGTCGAGCCTTCCGTACGCTTCTTTACCGCGTGTGCCTCAGCTGCTGACAACCTACCCCGGGCAGTTGCTGCAGCCTTCAGAGACACACCGATACTGTGAACCAATGACACCGGCTTAGCGGGAGTGTTACTAGGGCACTCACGTGAATAATGGCCTAGCTTCTGACATTTGTAACATTTCACATCCCCAATGGGCTTCTTCCCTTGTGCGGGCGAAGAAGGGGCCTGACCTTTAGTAAACGGGAGAGGCTTGTCTTTGTAGGTGTTATTAGGTGCAATGCTTTTAGTGTGGTTATGTGTGTCATAGGATTTGTTATTATCGAAAACTCTGGTGGGTGGGGTATAGCGCCCCTTCTGCCCTGACTCAGCCCTCTGAGCGGCACCGCAACCACGAATCAATGATAATCTGAGGTCTGCCATCTTGGCAGCCTCCTCTACTGTCTTGGGACATTTTTCCTTAATGTTCAGCGTTAGATCGGTTCCAGTACATTTGTAAAACTGTTCCAGATAGAAAAGTTGCTTAATTTCCTCAGCCGACTCTGCGTGCTCGGACCGAAACCAGTTATTACATGCATCTGTTAAGTCCTGTGCGTGCTCCATAAAACTGACGTCGCTCTTCTTATTCACGCCACGGAACTTCAATCTATAAGTTTCGGGTTGCAGTTCGTAGGCCCGGAGCACAGCCTCCTTCACCAGTCCATACACGACACTCTCGTCCAGTGACAGTGCATCGTAGGCTTTCAACCCCTTACCCACTAGACGTGATGAAACTAATGCTGCCCATTTAACCTCCGGCCAGTCATACTCACGACACTTCTTTTCGAAACGAGCAAAAAACTCAGTCACTGCTGTCTCATCAAATGCGGGTACTAACTTAATTAAATGCGAAAGTGAGTCTGTAACCCGGTGCCCACCACCGAGATGACGCCCCGTGGTCTCTACTCTAGACTTCTCGACATCCATTTCAGCCTGGTACCTGGTTGCATCCTGATTGGCTTGGATTCTAGCAACCTCTATGCGTTCTATACTAGCCTGTTGTATCTGAGTCTCCTGCAGCTTAAACTTAGCTAGTTCTAGCTGAAATAACATCTCAGGAGACAGGCCTGGGGGGGGAGAGCACAAAATGGGGGATCCACACCGAGACGTGTTTACGGGTAAGCCAGCTTGCCATTGAGAACCCTCCTGCTGCATCGTGCTAAGACTCGCTGGCTGAGGGCCCAGCTCAGGGGTAGAGTGGAATGGAGGCTTGGAGGGAACCCCCCAAGACCCCACTCCACCCACCGCCCCATCGCCATCACCCAACAAACATGCCACCAAATTCTTCTTGGGCCAACTGTCAGGACAGTCCCGCCCCAAAACCGTGGCTAAACAGCGAAGACCGTAACAATCAATAGCCTGCAGGCGCTGTTCGGTCAAAGGTGTCTGCAAAAATGCCCGGGCATCCCTCTCTCCACTTATAACACTCCCCTCCCTAAATATCTGCTGTACTTGCTGGTCACTAGGCTGTACCGTGTTATCCTCCCCCGTAAATGATGAGTCATTAGACATAGTGCTGGTTATACAATTGCTGTTCATAAACAAAAAAAAGTGCTTATTACTAATTGCAGTCTCGACTCACAAAATGTTAAAGATGCTTGAATGACTCTACTCTAGACACCTAACGAAACAATCTGCAAGTCCACCAATACAATGACACAATAAAAATTCCTCCAATATGCAAGAAAATTCTAGCCAGCTCTACTAGGTAGCATAGAATAGTTCTCCAAAAAACATGTGATAGGATACTACTGAATCTTGTGCAAGGTCGCCATTTTGTTACGGCTGGATCGGCAATACATATTCGGGATTCTTGATCGTAGGACAGAAATGGCTTAAGTGACAACGACACGCTCGATTCCAGTCCCAAATACTATATGCTCCAGACAACAAAAGCACCAACGCCCTACAGAGTTATCGTCTACGGTAACGAGGTACCTTAACTCGGCGAAAGTGTACAACAGGGGTAGGCTATGAGGCTAAACTCCCTCAGACATTTATAGGTTACGTTATTACTAAAGAAATGCAATACTCAAGAAACTACGTTAATATTAAGCCTCTAATAATGTAGAATAGAAGCAGGCTAAAGGTATGACAGTGAAATGCTAAATGACAAATGTACACGCCTACTTGAAAGCGCGTGCACTACACTAACTGTCCCCTACTAACATGCACTAGCATGTAGCATACAAGATGTTCATGATCCAGTAGATACCTAATAATACACATGGGAGGAACATAAACAGTAGTCACTTATTATAATAATGAATCTATACTTGGAATAACTAAAAGGTTGCAGGCAACAGTACTGCGCCGGTAGCCTACTACCGCATAGGCTACTTCGCTTCTCTCACTCCGTCTCCCCTCCGAGTCCGTATGCGCCCTACGCAACAGAACTCCGGACACAGCAGCAAAACGACAGTGCAGTTAATTGATACATGAAAGTATTAATAGTGTTGTCTTGTGTGTGAGTAATGTGTATTGTAAAGTGTTATAGATATATACTTAAAGAGAGCTGCAATGCATAGTAAAATAAAGATATATCCCACTCATCATCCCCATGTGTTCTAGCTAGCAGGCCAAGTCACAGGAACAACGAGTCCCAGCACCGAAAGCGAGAACCCAGGAGAAGACTGTAGAGAACACAAGGACAGATAAATTACGTTACTCTACTATACCGGCACTACGAGCGAGCTGTAGTCTCGGGTGCTACACTCGCTCCTGGCTCGGTATGCAAATCAAGGCTAAGTCCTCGTCCCTCTACAGACAACTCCTGGGCATGGTCGGGCTCTTACACATGGCACCAGTCTAGTCACAAATGGGATGATGAGCAGGGCATATAACTCGTGAACATGTAGAACGTTCACCAACTATCCTCATCAAGAAGATCGCTGTTCACATTAACCCCTTAAATCTAATACATGTAAATATATGCTTGTCCTAAGAGTAATACGAGAGGTGAGTGCTGAAACTCCTTTAGGACCTCAAGGGAAGGTTATGCATTTAAATAGAGAGAAGAATGAAATGAGAGTAATGTCGTCAGAGAGAAAGAGTGCAACCGTGAGAAGTGGGGAGAGAGAGCAAGGGATGTTAGAATCTCAAAGGTTCTAGGCAACCTAGTCCAGGAACACACAGCCAACCTCCAGGCAGTGTGCTGTACGACAACATGGGCCCAGCCCAGGCAGGCAACAATGGACTACCAACCCTATCGCGCCTAGCTATAAGGGCAAGGCTGCCAACCAGTCCATACGTCTGGCAACCACCCGGCCGGCAGCGCGGCGTGTTGCTACCCTCTTGCTCTGAAGCCCAACTCACTCTCTCTCTCTGAATTCCCATTATCTTATCTATCAACTTCTCTATTGATACTACATATTAAATGGAAGGTCTCGACATGGCTTAAAACAAAACCCACCACTGGTTAGCACATGACGAGACCTTTGCAGAGATACAAAGAACATAGTTATAAGTTGTCACACTCAATATACATAGCGGCTGACGGTAGCCAGATCACGGGCGGTACAGTGGAGTACCAAGGAGTACAATCAGGTTGCGTTGCCCAGCACTGGGGTGCGTCACACTCTCTCCTCTTTTTTTGTTTGTTTTCTATTTCTCTCTCTCTCTCTCTTTGCCTTGTATCCGTTCGGCCCCGTTCAGCCTACTGTTTTAAGACGTTTACCCCCATCCAGGTTTCAATATTTTCCTGGTGAGCGGTAGCGAGCCAACATTTATATATTTTTGTTTTGAGAGCAAGTTAAATTTGTACATTTTACGATAGAAAAATTTCTCCGGCAAAGTCAGATTTCTCCATATAATGCTGGTTCGCTATTGCTTGCCAGGAAGATATCGATACTTGGATGGGGATGAACGTCTTAAAACAGTAGGCTGAACGGGGCCGAACGGATACAAGGCAAAGAGAGAGGGAGAGAAATAGAAAAAAAAAAAAACGAGGAGAGAGCGAGAGAAAGATAAAACAAAAACAGCGAGATGGGCTCAATGTTTGCGTTTCGGCTTAACTGAGCCCACCTCATCTTTTTTTGTTCTTTCTCTCCCTCTCTCCTCGTTTTATGTTATTTTGTATCTTTCTCTCCCTCTCTCTTTGCCTTTTATCCGTTCGGCCCCATTCAGCCTACTGTTTTAAGACGTTTACCCCCATCCAGGTTTCAATATTTTCCTGGTGAGCGGTAGCGAGCCAACATATATATTTTTTGTTTTGAGAGCAAGCTAAATTTGTACATTATTTGATAGAAAAATTACTCCGGCGAAGCCGGACATTGCCAATCTTCGAATTAAGGGGAGATGGGTCGTTTTTCTGGTCCCCTTTCTTCCTCATGGTTAACCCCATTAGTTTTCATATTTTATGACGTTCGGCACATTAGTTTGGCGATTTTAAGACATTTCACCCCATTTCGTTGTCAATATTAAGACTTTCGTGTCATTTAGGCGTCGAGTTTTTCCTGGCTAGCGATAGCGAGCCTGTACTTTTTGAGGAACCGGCCTTCGGCCAGGATATTTTTCTATCAAAAAATTTACAAATTGACCTTGAAGGAGGGTGCTTATATGCTTGATGGAGGTCTAGGGATGAAACTAAATAATCACACCGAGGTATTCGCCGAACCATCGTTCAATTTGCCCTTCGCATAATATCGCCGATTACTTCTTACCCATCGGCAACATCGTCGCCGAGTGTAGACTTGTCAACAGTTTTAACGGTCAAAATCATGAACGTCGAACGCATTCTTGCGAATTTGCCAAAACTACGTCCTCGGCGACGAAAATCGTGACTTGTCTCACCAGTGGGAAAGGGGCATAAGGGACCAAGGATGCTTCCCTACGGGACCCCACAGTTAGTTGGCATTGGATCTGATAAATTATCATAAATATTGACTCTTTGTGTTCCACCACTAAGATAAGATTTAAACCAGTTCACTGACCCAATGACCATTGTTTGTAGTTTCTTACAGAGGATATCATGTTCTACCATATCAAAAGCTTTCTGTAAATCAAGAAGAACCATGCTGGTGTAGTTACCTTTAGACATTTCTTTACGAATGTGATCAGGTAAGTGAATGAGACAGGAATCTGTTGAGAACATGCCTCTGAAACCTGATTGAAACATATAGAAAATATAATTTTCTTTGAGGTAATGTTCAATTTGGGTGCATACAACTCTTTGCTAATCGGTCTGTAGTTGCTAACATTAAATTTGTTTCCCTTCTTGAATAGAGGGGTTACAATTGCTTCCTTAAGTTCACCAGGTACAGTGTTTGTGTATATTAACAGGTTGATGATGTGGGTTAGGGGACCTGCGATACCAAAATAGAGGGGTTACAATTGCTTCCTTAAGTTCACCAGGTACAGTGTTTGTGTATATTAACAGGTTGATGATGTGGGTTAGGGGACCTGCGATACCAAAATAGAGGGGTTACAATTGCTTCCTTAAGTTCACCAGGTACAGTGTTTGTGTATATTAACAGGTTGATGATGTGGGTTAGGGGACCTGCGATACCAAAAGCTCCATCCCGTAGAAATTTGGCAGGAACTTTGTCTGGTCCTTAAGTTTTGTGTACATATAAATTATAGAGGTCCTCAAATGTGTATTTTGGTGTAACATTTTGCAATCCAAATGTGTTCAGGTGTATGCCCTTATCCCTGTAGAAATTTTGAAAAGTGACAGTGGTAGTGGTGTATTAATTGAGTGGTTGTAGTAGGCTCTGTGCAAGTGTGTTTGCTATAGAGGTGAAGAAGGATTTGAAGTAGATTGAGATTTGACGTTTATCATGGCAAACCTGATCATTAATTTTGAGAGCAATATTAGTGTTAGATGAATCCCTTGTCTTGTTATTGTAGCCCGTTGATGTTAAGTGCATCCATAGTTGTTTTGGGGTTATTTTGATATTCCTCTGCCTTCCTGTGGAAATCATTCGGTTTCGCTGATTAATTTCCCTACTTAGTTTATTCCTAACCCTGTTGAACTCCTGTTTCAGAACTTCATCTTGTCTATGTTTCACTAGCCTCTTTAGCAGTTTGTCTCTGTGTTCTAGAAGGTGTAGTATGTCATTGTTGATCCATGAGTCTGACCTTGCTTTAATTCGTATATTTTTTAAAGAAAGTATTTCGTCTAGGATGCTTATGATGATGGTTCTAAAGCCAACCCATGCGTCATTAACGTTTGTGCTTCCAAACGCTGGAGACCACAAAATGTCCACAAATGTTTCTTTGCTGTAGTTTCTGAGTGACCTTGTTCTAATGACCTTGTGATTTTCTAGGGTATTTTTTGTCGTACGTGTTCAATACGTGACGATGTGATCACTTATCCTCGTCTGTATAACCCCTGATTGTAATACGTTATCCACTCTGTCTGGTCTAGTATTGTAGAAGTGTCATTATGATGAGCTGTTTGTGATTGTGCATTGTCAGTGTGTGTCTATATTCTTGTAAAAGCCTATGATTTCGATGTTTGTAACACAAGTTAAAATCCCCTAGTATACTAGATTAATTCCGGGGGTCTAATAATGGCAGAATTCGTTCAAATTTGTTTAAGAACTGTGTGTCGTCTCGTAGCCTATAGCACACTCCGATTGTGATTTTTTTTTTTTCCTAGGCAGGTGTAAGTCAATCCAAAGAGCTTCGTGGTTTTCTATATGAAGGTCGTTCCTAATTATGTGTGTGAGGTTGTTTTTTACATACCAACATACTCCTCCCCCTTGTCTATTATGATCATTACGAACCACATTGAAACCTTGAATGGTTATTTCACAATCGTTTATACTCGAGTCCAGCCAGGTTTCTGTAATTGCAATTATTGCAGCTGTTGTCTTATTAGCTAACAAATTTATTTCTGACAGTTTATGATACATTGATCTGGCATTGTTGTGGATAACATGGAGCCCTTTGTTGGTGAAAACTCTATATTCATCTTTGAATGTGTCCTGGCTGGATTTTGTGGTGTCATGTGGTTCATTTACATTAACATTCGGTAATAATTGCAAGGCACACTTATTGCATAAAAAGTCATGTTCTTTACTGTCGGGCTTCTTAGAAACGCACTTCATGTGAGCTACAGTTTTACACTAAACACAGTTTTGGATCCTCTGACGTCGTGTTATGAGTGATTCACATATATCACAAATATTTGTTGGATTGTGTACCACTGATGTCCCACATTCAACGCATTCCACTTCGTTTCTTCTATTAACGTAAGTACATTGATTATGTACAATTTCATTACAACTATTGCATTGTGAAAGTGTACTCCTATTGTTGAATCCAATAGCACAGACTATACATGATTTCCTCTTACTGTTTATCGTACATTTGGAGGTGTGGTTTGGCTGAGCGGCGGTGTCGAGTGGGAGGCGGACAGGGTGCACGGAGGCCTATTTGTTGACCCCTATCCTCCCCAAGTCGCAGGCGCGGAAATGGTTATCTACTGATGTTGTCGTTCTAGTTTGTTACTGTTACTTCACTGTTGATATGGTTGCGAGTGCTACCTGCATTGTTAGGTGTTCTGGTTGCATGTTGAGATACTTGGGTCACCGAATTATGTGGTAGTGATGGTACAGTTGAGGGCAGTGTGGTGTTGGCAGGGTGAGGGCATGTCGGCGGGAGGTGCCTGGCGGCCTTGGTTGTGTAGGTGTGGGTCGGTTTTAGTGCCTGATTGTTGTATTGAACTTTGGTGCTAGGGATTGTTGAAATGTCTGTGTCTGCCTTACTTGTTTCGTGGTGAGGTTTCTTCAACGTTGAACTGGGGCCTGGGTTGGTCTTTATATCTCCGCAGCTTATTAGAGTGTGGCACAACAAGTGTTGTAGCGAGGTTGTGCCAGAATGCTTGCTAAGACGCGGCGGCTTCCCGATGTATGTAGCTGCCCAGGCAGGAATGGTAACAGAAATTTTATTTGTGTGTGATTTCTGTATGCCGAGGTCCCTCAATACTTGCTTAGTGTTGAGCTGGTACACTACCGGTCCCCTCTGCACCTGTGTAACGGCACAGCCCCTCTGGATGATGAGAAGGATGAAAATAGGGAGAGAGCTATGCTAGCTCCCTTCAACCTTCCCACCATCTTGGGGGTATATTTAAGGGGAGATAGGACAGGTGACAGAGATGAGTTTATGGTCGGAGAAGCGCAAAGGAGAGATAAGATCGAGAGTATAAGCAGAAGGTTAGAAGTTAGAAACAAGTCGAGAATGTTGGGCCGATCTCCGAAGCTATCTGGGATATGAGTGGGATGCTGAACCAACTGCTCTTAGGATAGAAAAGATATAGGCTTGTTCACTAGGTTGTTCAGTGGAATGAGAGGAGAGCCATTGGCGGTGGTGAAAGGTGAAGTGGTTTAACTCCCTATGAGTGCGGGGAGGGTTTCGCCGGAGCACTGGGCGGCTGTATTTACCAAAAATGACCTTATTTCTATGCTCTTTTTCATGCATAAGCAAGGCCAGAGTATTATACAATTATATATCCGTGAAAGTGAATAGATAGAGCTTTCCAATGAGACCTGAATCATCCCTCTACGATATCTGGTTATCTTGCAACGATTGTGTAACCGAAGGGGAAAATCGGTAAAAATATAGGTTTGATTCCCAAAGGGAAGTAGAGAAAACCTAATATTTAGTAGGGCCCCGTAATCATTGACGACTTCGCCTATTAATAGTAATAGTCTCCATTCAAAATCCTGCGCCAGCATTTTGAATAGCCCGCGCGGAAGCATCATGAAGTACTCATCATAAGTGCACGCCTAATTCCCTTATGGAATCGTCATTTTGATTGGGTACCCTACAGAAAAAAAATCTGTAAAAAATAAAAAATAAAATTTAATTTAATATCTGTCAATATATGACTTGCCATATACGTGGATTTCTTATGCTTTGCTTCCCCGACACCAGGCCCCTTAGCGGCCATCTTCGTCCTTCACTGATATATCAAGAATAAACTATAGAAATCAACGAATGGGAAGTTGGATGGTTGGGAGGGCCCGAGTCGTCAATGATTACGGGGCCCTACTAAATATTAGGTTTTCTCTACTTCCCTTTGGGAATCAAACCTATAATTTAATAGAGCCCCTCCATCATTGACGACTTCGCCTGAATATCAAGACTGGAGGCGGGACATTCGTAAAATATCCTCACCTTAGGGAAGAAAATATCAGGATAACATTTTCTTCAGATTTATTGTATGTAATACAAACATATAATAGGTATAAAAGATTTGCTAGCAGTGCATGCGTGGCATTAAGAAACTGCTTGCTCATGGTCAGAGCATTGCACTTGATCGTATGCATGAAAAAAGTGACACACCTGTGTCCTATAGAACGATAACTCTGCCGTAGGTATACGTTCTGTTCTTAACTTAATTGTACATTCATATCTTTGTACACTTTGGTAAAACAGACATAGTTGCATCTATACGATAAATTCTTAGGATTTAAAGATAAGTCAACTAATCCTGGACTGTAGAACCCATCCTATCACAGGTCGTGATTTATCACAATTCTCCAATGGTGCAGGAGTATATGGACTATTCCGCACCCCCCCCCTTTTTAAAACTAACAATATCTAATATCATAAGACCTACTGTACCCGTTGCCGTAAAGCTACACAGGTACGCTTTTGTTTATCTTGGGCAACTGACAGGTAGCGTGTTAGGAACGTATGATTGGAAACCCAAAGTTGGGTTTTAGCAATATCATCAATCAAAACATTTTGTAAAAATCTGAGGGACACTGCCCATTTCCTAATGTCGTGAGCCCTGCCTATCACGCCGGGATTGCTTTCCCTGATCACGTCGACAAGCAAGGAAGCTAACTTCCGTTTTGTAATGCGCTTACCTAGTCGGTTAACCCATAAAGCACCTAGTTGGCGAGGTTGCGCAATCCTCATAAACTTTGTGAGGGCTTGCCCAGGACATAAAATGTGATGAATGAGGCCTCTTTTTAAGGCCGGGACGGAAAATTCAGAAAAAACATGGTCCGAATGTTCGTTCTTAGCAATAAAGGAGGGAGACGGCACGATTTGAACATTGTCGTGTAGTCTCCAAAACCTGAGACAGTTTGGTTCGTTGCGCATCGCCGCCAGCTCAGAGACCCGGTTTCCGGTGGCAAGTGCCATGAGAAAAACGTCTTTCTTTAAAATTGAATCAAAGTCCGGCGCATTATTATATTTGCGTGATTGCAGCAACTCTAGAGCTTTATCAAGGGACCAGGTTGGCATGAGCTGGCAAGGAGGTGGACGAAGCTTAAAACACGCCCTCATAAACCCTTTCTCCTCCGCCTGCGGAACAGACAGGCCGGTGAGGTCAAGGAAGGGGGTCCTAATGGCAGACAGATGATTTTTTAACGTTATGACCGAAAAATGTTTCTGCTCAAATAGATAGTCTAAATACTTGAAGATTAAGGCTGCCGAGGCAGTCTTTTGCTCTGACTCAACAATCCAGGTTGTAAAGGTTTTCCAATGTGATTGATATTGTCGCCTGGTCGACGGTGTGTATTAATTCATAAGCTTTTGAGTGACACTTGGTCCAAATTGATTTAGCCATTTGGCATAGTAAATATCCACAAGGCAAAACTGAGCGAGGTCCGAAGGTTGCCAATCGTTTCCAAGTGGAATACGGAGACCGGGAGGGACGTCGGGTTCTTGCACCACTGTTGCAATTGGTGGTACCATACCTGAGCCGGCCAAAGAGGTGCAATCAACGCTACCTGGCCCCGGTAATCCCTCAGTTTGTGAATGACTTTGCACATTAACACAGAGTCTGGTGGCAGAAACAGATAGATTGAGGTCCACTTGTTCCAGTCCACCAGCAATGCATCGGGTCCCACCGCCGGGGTTACCCCGTGCTGGGTAAAAAAGAGTGGCAGTCTATGGTTCTCTGCTGACGCAAACAAGTCTATCTGTTGACTGTGGCTTTGCAATCATCTTGTTGAAGATAGCCTGTTTGATTGTCCATTCTACTAGAGTGCTCCGCCGGCGAGATAGAGCGTCTGCCCAGACGTTCGCTACGCCGGGGAGGTAGGTAGCATGTAGGGAAATCCCTAGCGAGTCGGTTAGGGTAAACATTTGTTCTGAAACTCTCAACAACTCTCGTGAGCTCACTGAGCCTTGTTTCTGAATGCAAAAAACTGCGGTTGGATTGTCCATTCAGAATGCTATTGATTTGTTCTTCAATGTTGTGCCGTGAGTCTGGAGAAAAAACAGGGGAACTAAAAGCTCTTGCTTGTTGATATGTGACTGTTTGTCTGTCCCCCAAATGCCTTGCCCTTGGTGGCCTAGACTTGACTGATACCCCCAACCCAGGGTCCCCGAGGCGTCCGTGTCTACCCATACCGTAGGCGGTGGAGAAACCCATGACGTGACTGAGTAGAGGACGTCTTGCTTGGTCCAGGCCGATAGTAAGGTATGGATTAATGGAGGAATTGGCCATAATTTCTCCTCCGGCAAGAGAGGGAACGCTTTGTTGCCTTCCATGATTAATCGCTTGGCTTTCAATCGGCCCAACTTGACAGTTATTTGTACCCAGTTGATAGAACCGTTCAGGGAATCCCACGTTTTCCTGGTCGTATCCAGACTGTGGAGGAACCGGAACAGTTTCCTTCGAAATCTGTTGCGGTTGTCCGCACTCTGAGTCAGAGTCAGAGCGGCGGTATCCCAGATCAGCCCTAACCACTGAATCGTCCTTGAGGGGACAAGGTGCGACTTTGCCAAGTTCACCTTGAACCCTAGGGCTTGTACATGATTTAACACCTGGTTGACATGGTCTAGACATAATTCTACAGAGTTCGCCACTACTAGCCAATCGTCCAGATACCACCTGTATTCCTTGAACTAAAAGGGGGAAAAGAGCTTGCCGGACGAGTTTGGCAAATACTCTTGGTGCTAGGTTTAACCCGAACGGCATCCTTTGAAAGACATAAGTCTCGTGCCGGACTCTCAGAGCGAGAAATTTTGGAACCTCTTGTTGATAGGGACATGCCAATAGGCATCTTTGAGATCTATCGAACACATCCAACCTTGCGGCGGAAGTGCGAGTCTGAGCTGCTGAACCGTCAGCATCCTGAAGGGTGAATTCTCTATAAAGGTGTTCAGATGCGAGAGATCTAGAATTGGTCGCATCTGCCCACTGTCCCTTTTTGGCACTAAAAAGTCTTGACGTGAACACTGGCTGAAGGGGATCTACTTGGATAAGGACCCGTTTGGCAATCATTTCTCGTAACATGACCTCCGCCTCCTGAGGCACAGGGGAGTATTCTTGCGGCTGACGCAGTCGAGGCCGCCGGAGCCACCGCCATGTGATTCCTTTGCTCACTGTCTTCCTGGGCCAGGTACGTTTGGGCCAAGCTGAGCGGAACGCACGGAACGAACCCAGGTGGAGCCGGGGTTCGTCCTGCAAGGCAACTCCCCAATCCTGGGCCTTTGAGCTTGGCCTTGGGATGCGGGGAGTGTGAGTGGCTAGTTTTTTGGAGGTGGAGGGGGGTTGGAATCGGACGCTTGAATAGTTTTGGCTGTTGCAGTGCCCTGATGACTTTTATATGGGGCTTTCCCTTTATACCCGTGCTTACCTTGTTTGGGTTTGTACTGATTACCTCCGTGCTGATGAGGTGGTCTGGGGTCTCTAGGTGACTGTTTAGGGTGAGGTTTGGTACGGTTTGCTACCGCCTTTTGGTTTATGAAAGGGTTTCTTAGGTGGATCCTTCCTAGCTTGGGAGGTAACCGGTTTCCACCCACTTACCATATTAAAAACTAAACTCCACATTTCAGTGTCAAGCAAGGTGGGTGTCAGAACCGGGGAGAGGGTTACCCGGCGACCTATGTCCGCCGGCAACTTCCTCACCAGATGTACTCTCAGATCTTGGCGAGCTCGAACCGCCTCCAAAATTGCAATTCTAATGTCCCCTAGGGACTGAATGGCGTTTTGTAGTGAAAGTCTACGAGAAAGCTCAATGGCTTTTCTTTTGGGGTTTATTGATGGCCGAGATCGTGCGTGCAAGAGAGGCGGCTATTTAATAACTCACCAAGTACTGCGAGAACATCCGGTAGGCTTTATTGCGTAACTTAAAATCTTGGTCCAAGTGAGTAGCCAGGGGAGGGAGAGAAAGGCTCATCAAGGGCATGCAATGACACTTTGGGGGCCGCCAGAAATGTTAGTAAGGCTGGATACTGGTAGGGAAAAATAATTATGATTCTCTGGTGGGATTTGATGTGAAGCTTTGGTGGTGATAGTTTTGGCGAATACTTGTGCTTCTATCTCCCAGTCAACCCAAGGGCCAACTCCCAGCTGCCGCATCTGCAGTACCGGAGTCTGAGCTTGGTCCAGAGCCGGAGTTGTAGCCAACTCCGGCGTAAGAGAATTTAAGGCTTTGACATCATTAATGCCATCAGCCTTCGACCAGTCAGCAAAAAGTTGCGCAGAAGTGGCAGAATGAACGGCCGGTGCTGCAAAATACACAAAATATGCCGGGTTAAGTGAACTTGGGACACCCTTAATTAGGACATCTAATACTCTCCCTGTCTTGTCTATGGCCCGAAATTTACGGTTCTTATTAATTTCGATGGACCACTCGCCTGGAACTGGAGGGTCCCCTGATACCGAAGGTTGAGCTATAAGGGGGTTCTCTGGCACTACAGGTACCCAAGAGGAATCTGTGCCATAAAGGAGGGGCATGGGGCCCTTCCTCATAGGCTCTTTATCTAAGGGAGGGGGTTGAACATCAGTAACCACCCTAAAGTTGGACATAGCGAGTGCCGCCGGCCCTGTGGGGCCTGGGGCAGCTGCCACCAACTGGGTTGGACAAGTAGGGGGAACAGTCGGCGACTGTAAAGGTCTAAAAACAGACGTGTTAGGGGGCTGAGCTGAGAGGGTAACTTTGGGATGACACGAGGCAGGGGTTTGATAATGTATCACATTGTGTAATAACTCTTTTACCTGATCAGAAGTCATCCATTTCCTAGAGGTATCTTTGGATGAGAGTGAACTAGCCTCAGAATAATTACTAGGGAGAGACTGAGGAGCCTGGGAGAACAAACCATCCGCCGGCTCCTCACTCTGCTCCAAGATCTCTTGTGATTCTAGCCCGTGTGAGTCTATCTCATTATCTGCCAGGGGCCATGATAAATCGGGCACTGACGACGGCAACACGTTGATGTCGCCGTCCTTAGTCCGTTCTGGAATGATATTTAGAGATGGGTCTGAATGGCGCCAGTAACCCCTGCCGCCATGGGCAGGGAGTCCTGCGTCATCTGTGAACTTAATTGGGCCCCCGGCGGATATCGCCTGAATTGGTCGGCTAGCACCCTACTAGGGCCTGCCGCCTTCACACCCCGGGGAACTACCGTTAATTTTTGGTATTGCAAAAGTCACATTAGGAGGTTCACGTATAGCCTGTTCCTGCCTAGATGTAGATGGTAATGATTCAGATCCTATTTCCGACTCCCCAGAATCACGTGTAAATGTATCCGAGGGAGGTGTAGGAGGGAGCGGCTGCGGAGTCTCACGCCGGCTGCTCGAGGTGTCGTACTCTTCTCTGCGGCGCTTGTGAGACCGGGAAGAATCTGAGGTAGAGTGGCGAGCGTGTGTCCTGGGAGACTTCGACCTGGACCTCGACTTCCGCCGCGTAGCACGGTCGGAGGAGGGGACCTCAGTGACGTCGCTCTCACTACTGCTATTGACAATCTCTTTACTGATAGCTTTAGCTTTGACCTTGGGTCTGACCGCTTTGGAGGATCCTGGTTTAACTAAGGGAGACTTGATAATTAGCTTGTCCCACAGGACTTCATCGTCACACTGGAGTGCCTTGTGGGCTATGTCCTTAGCATATGAGTTCAACGCAGCCTTCACCTCGTGCAAGGCCGCTAAACAAGACAGGTCTTTCTTAGCCAGCAAAGCGGTTTTTAATTCAGCACAGATGGCGCACTTTTTGGACAACCACACGCCCCTAGAGCAGTCCAGCCATTTCACGCATTTGATGCAAAGGGAATGAGCAAAAACTGGTAAAAGGGAACAAGAGGGCGTAGCGCAAAGTACAAACCTAGGTATGGTGCCGTAAATGAGGTTCCCCCCCTCCGCCGGGATCAGAAGTCCAACTCTGCCGGAGAAGCAGCCGGGACCTGGAAAAATTTCCAGGAATCAATGCTCATAAGGATATCCTGCGAGGTATTAAACATCCTAACTCAAATCCGCCGGAAACTTAGCTATAATGCACCACTACGCTAACCTTCCGCCAGACCTGTCTAGCTGATTTTCACAAACTTACCTGTGATATTTCACAGGTCCCCTGACCTTGTTAAGGTGTGATCCTACTGAAAAAGTTTGCAAAACTCATCTTATCACTTCGTGTACACTTGACTGGGGGTGCCGCAGGCGGTACGTCTGACGTGTCACTAGGTCAGGCCGGGAGAGTTAACTCGGCGAGCCGAGTTTATATCCTTGCTCGGAATGCAATTCCGTCGGAAGAATGGTTCAGCCAAACCACACCGGGATCTTTTGAATGTTTCGACCCGTGGGAGACGAATAATCTGGGCCCCTCTCACGGGGCCGCCGGAACAAACAAAAACTGCCGGAAAAAAGGGTTGGCACAGCCCCTTTTACCGTAGTCCCACACACATAAAATAAATGCAATAATAATGATAAGGGACGTCTCCCCTACCCCGAAGGAACAAGACCGCATGCAAGAACCAGAATCAGGGGCATACATAGGTAACAATAACAACAGAAAATTTAGACCCCTAAATTACCTGAAACCTACGTTGGAGACCCCTAACTAGGCCGATCACAAGGACTGAAGAACATCCCAACAGACGACGCCCCAGCAACCAGCAGCCGCACCAGAGGGAGGCCACCCAAGGGGCCTAAGCAAAACACGAACCCTGGAAGGTGGAGCACCACGTGCAGACACCCTTAACCAGAGCTTTTGCTGATAATAGAAGAAAATGGCATGTACTATCCTCAATATTGACAGTATGTATCATGCCTCGTAGAGTGGTCGCCTTCTAGCTAAGTAAACACAACAGCTAAGGCGTATCACAAAACAAAACAACACACGCGGTACACCCATCCGGGACTCCTAGACACCTGTTACAATGGTACCCTATTTTAACACTTCTTCCTGCGGACCGACCAATCTGGCAGCCGTGCTAGCTAATCTAAACCTTGTTACTGCAACACAGATGTATACAAATGAGTAAGGACTCACTAGAAGCTCTGCGAACGACGAATGAACCGGACACGGCGCGAGCCCTGTTGTCGGGAGGGACGCGGAAGAAGGAAGGACGAAGATGGCCACTAGGGGGCTTGGTGTCAGGGAAGCAAAGCATAAGAAATCCACGTATATGGCAAGTCATATAATAACAGATATTAATTTAAATTTTATTTTTTTATTTTTACGGAGTTTTTTTCTGGAGGGTACCCAATCAAAATGACGATTCCATAAGGGAATTAAGGGTGCACTTATGATGAGTACTCCATGATGCTTCCGCGCGGGCTATTCAAAATGCTGGCGCAGAATGTTGAATGGAGACTATTACTATTAATAGGCGAAGTCATCAATGATGGAAGGGCCCTATTAAATTAGGGGATTTTGGCGGTTTTTCGTGTGCGAGAGCGAGATCTGTGTGCAGTCTCAGTGTAGGCTGCAGCGCCGTTTCGAGTGGTTCAAGGACTCCTATCGTCTCTCCAACACTCGGTCTCTCTCTCATTGCTCATAATGACAGGAGTGGCCAATATTCTCTCTCCCGTCATATGATGGTCGACGCGAATTGAGGGTTAATATACCCATGTGATTTCATAATTTATTTATAGTTGAAAACTATCCCCCCCCCCAAAAAAAATACAAAAAATAATATATACTGTATCTATCTATCTATCTCTATATATATATATATTAGGGTGCCCCTTATGGTATAGGCAAAATTTCAAAATTGCTCTTTTTACCGCTCTCAGGGTTCTCATCGAGTCAGTTTGGTCGAAAAATTATTCAGTAAAATTTTTGCGAAGATTGTTTAATATTTACTGGTAGTCCACGGCGTTTGAAGGCCACTCTTTGGGTGGCCTCTACGTATGGAAGTATACTTTGGCTCTGGTCATCCAGTTCCCCCCCACTCTAAAACAGTAAACTTAGTGGGTATTAGCTGCTCAAGGACAGGGGTATCACGGGCACCACTCCGTTCATTGTTGCCTGGTTTGTGCCAGGGTTTTCTTCCGGGTGTCCGGGTATAGCTTCTGGTGCTCGCTCACAACTTGGAGGAGAAACTGCAGCTGTTCTTCATCCTTCGTGAGGAGCCGGTTGTATGTTTTGACGAGAGAGACCCCTCGTTCAGCATGATCATTCACAACCTCCAAACCATTAACGAGACGGCAGGCCTCCTTATAATCATAGTGGAGAAAATCCGTTGGAAGTCGCACCTTCTCGAAGAAACCCCGACTTCTTGGTGACACAAAGTCTTCGAGGTTGGCATCTTTCAAGAATCCGAGATCGTGCTGAGCTCGCTTGGGAGGCTCTTCCTCATCGTCCATTTCTCCCGACATTGCCTTGACCATATCCTTCTCCGTTCGAACGGATACGGCATCATCAAAAAGGGCCAGGACTGTAGTTTCTTCTCCAAGGTACCAGAGGTGACTTTTAATCTTCTCTGATGTAGCCTTGCTGATCTCTTGGTTAGGGAAGTCGACGAGAGCCTTGATGAGGTGCAAGTCCCTCCTAGGAGCTTGGACTGAAGAAGGAGAGGTGATCCATGCCTCGACGTAGAGAAGAGCTCCGAAGATGCAGAGATCCCTCAAAGCCTTCTCCTCACGGTTTGTCAGTCAGAATTGGTTCTTGAACATCCAAACCTTGAAAGCGTAAATGATCTTGCTCATCCATTGTGCATGGTGCATGGGACCAGGAGCTCGGAATCGAACTCCACGAGGAGGTATATGCCCGAGGAACAAGATCAGGAGCTCCAACAGCTCCCTGTAGTCGTCTCGAGGGTGGTGGATTGTCAGTTGCTCCATCGCAAAGGCGACTGCTTCATCTCGATGAGTTGGAGTTATCGCCGCGTTCACCGCATCATCCGTAGTCCCAGGTTGAAATGCTTCCTTGTCGATTAAATCCCACTGGCTTTGAAACCTCTTGAATAGGAGCGCTTTGGGCTCAAAAGTCCCTCCTCCCATCACAGCTCCGAAAGCAGCAGCCAAGATGACTTCCATGATATGGTGGCGGCAGGCCAAGTAAAGAAGATCCCTTCCGATCTTCTGTTCCAGAAGGACGCATGCGCCGGCTCGATGTCCCGTGTTTGCAGCGGCCGTGTTAAAAGACATGGCGACCACTCTCTCGGTCACTCCCCACTCCTCCAAAGCATGGAAAACAGCTTGAGCTTGCGCTTCACCGGTCCCCGAAGGGAGTTTAGAGACGCCGAGGAGCTGGCTGACTCCTACTCCGGATATCAAGATAGGCAGATGATCCACATGCTCCTTGGTTGTCAGGGCTTGAAGGAGTTTTCCATCCCAATGGACAGCCAAGGGGACATCCGCTTTTTTGAGGTTTTCCGCGAAACGTCTCCTGGCTTTACGTCGAGACCGGGCAATGGTTGTGCGGTTGATGGCCAGGTCCGTAGTGTCATGGCCGAGGCTTTTTGCAGCTTCTGTCAGCACGATGGTGGCTTTTCGGTCGGAAAGCTGAGTACAATCCAGTGCAGCTGCGAGATATGGTGAAACTATGTTTTTTGTAGCTCTTCGTGGCCGCTTGGGTGGAGAGCAGGATTTTGCCTCCTGAGCACTGCTGCTGTCCTCTCCTTCAGCACTGCTGCTTGAAGAAGCAAAGACGGCCGCTGAGGTGGATGCCTTCATTTCTTCACGGGCCTTCTCCCGACGCCTTTCCTCAGCCTCTTTCTTCTCCGCAGCGCTCCGTTCTTTGGAGGCCAGGGAATTGTCCGCGGACCACATGAAGGCTCTACGGCCCTTCTCTCGCTGAGCAAGGAAAAAATCCTTGTCCTCTTGAAGGACAATGAGAGACAGGGCGTCCGCGTGAGCGATATTAAAGAGGTCGTCCATTGAGTCACGGAAAGCTTCCTCCTTCTTCACCTGCCCTGGTGTCCTTCGGTCCCTCAAGCGTTTTAGGTCTTTCCAGGTTTGGAATAAACCTTCCAGCTTTTTGATGATGTGTTGCTCCCCCCTAATGGGGATCCTGGCCTTTCCGACCTATATGGGGGTCATGGCCACGGTCGGGCTTTCCCACAGAGCTCTCAAAGAGTGTAAATTGTGTTGTTGGCGTAAGTGGTTGTGTGAAATGCAGTCTTCTATGATGTGTTTAATGGTATGGGGTGCTGTGTTACAGCCTGGGCAGGTGTTGACGACGGATTCATCCAGTCTCTTCTCATAGCTAAGAAGAGCTGGATGGTGTCCGCATCTCAGCCTGGCCAGGTGGACTCTGTCCTCGCGAGGAAGGGAGGATTCAGAAGGATGGATTTCGGGAGGTTGTGCTTGCAGCTGCGTGTTGTCTATAAGTGAGTGGATGGAACGGCGAGTGATATGAGTATGGATGTGCTTCCGGAAGTTGGTTTGGGGTGGGCAGGGAGGGAGAGAAGACAGTATTTGTGTGTGATAGCGTGTGCTGGGTGTTGTTTGGATATTTCTTGGTGTCTGTGGGTGTGTTGCCATGTAGTGTAGTGGGTGGTGTTGATTCGTGGAGGCTGCTGCCAGGAATTGAGTGCCTCTCATGTCTAGATGATCTTTGACTTTGAGGCCTTTGGTTTCTTGATATAGGTGTTCTGTGGGTGTAGTAGCTGTGCATCCTGTGATGATTTTCAGGGCTTTATTTTGAATAGTCTGTAAGGTCTTATGATGTGGTTCAGCTAGGTTAGAAGCCCAGGCCGGGCTTGCATATTCCATAACTGATCTTATGTATTGTTTGTAGACTGTGGTGGTGGTTTCTTTGTTGTGTCCAAATTTCTTGTGGGCAAGTGATCTGAGGGCATTAAGTCTGGGTGTCAGTTTCTTTTTTGTGTTTGTGGTGTGCTGTTTGAATGTCATTTGGGTGTCGTATGTTACTCCTATGATTTTGTGTGTGTGTGTGTGTGTAGGGGTGTGTATGTTGAGTCCCGGGACGTAATTGTGATCTGTCCAGCTTGTGAGGAGGGTTGCAGTGGATTTAGCTGGGGCTAAATTGAGTCTGTAGTGCACCATTCATGTAATGTGTCGAGATAGTCTTGAAGGAGTATTGTTGCTGTGTCTGGGTTTTGGTGCGTGCCAGGTAAGTTCCGCCAACCAGCACAAAAACAGCCAAGCAGACTTTGCTGGACTACCAATAAATATGCTCCAATCGTCACGAAATTTGATCACAATATGTCTCATTAGGAATGGAACAAAGCCAGGGGGTGAGAGGTTAGGATTTCTTACTTTCGAAAATAAGGGCCACCCTAATATATATATATATATACCGGTATATATATATATATATTTATATATTACGCCTATCCTATCCAAGCTCTATGAGAGGCTTTTGTCCAGACGCCTTTCCTCTTATTGTAATAGTCATAATTTGATACCAAACTCACAATTTGGTTTTCGTAAGGGACTGGGTACATGTGATGCACTTCTAACACTCACCCATGACTTGCAATCTTCATTGGACCAGGGACATGAGTCTCGTGTCGTGGCTATTGACTTTAGTTCTGCTTTTGACTTAGTCAACCATAAAGCACTTCTGTATAAGTTACACCTCATCGGTATTGGTGGAAATTTTTTAAGGATCTTTGAAGATTTTTTGACGAAAAGATCTCAGTCTGTGGTCATTGATGGGTGTCATTCTCCTTCTGTTACTGTTGTTTCTGGCGTTCCACAAGGCAGTGTCCTTGGGCCTTTGCTTTTTATTATTTTTACTGCTGACCTGTGTTCCGAGCTTGAAAATAAACTAATCTCCTATTCCGATGATACAACCTTATATGCATCAATTCCATCACCAATTGATTGACACGAAATTGCTACTGCTCTGAATAGGGACTTAGCCAAAATTACATCATGGTGTAAACTTTGGGGTATGAAACTTAATGCTAGTAAAACACACTCCATTATCATCAGCAGATCTCGTACCTTGGATCCTCCCTATCCTTATCTTCAAGTTTCTGGCGAGCAAATTGAGAATGTGGATACTCTTCATTTGTTAGGAGTTACTCTGGATCCCAAACTTACTTTTGAAAAGCATATTCTTCTTTCTCCTCTTCCATTTCCCAAAAAATTGGTCTGCTTCGCAAGTGTTATAAAACGTTTGCTTGTGACGCCACAGTTATCAAGTTTTGTTTATGCTTTTATTTTGCCACAATTCGAGTACTGCTCACCTGTCTGGTTGTCAGCAGCTGACTGCCATCTCACGTTGCTTGGCAGGTCACTAAATTCTATCAGTTTTATTCTACATCATTTGTCTATTGATCTGTGTCATCGACGTAAAGTTGGTGCCCTTAGTCTTTTATTTAATGTTTTTAACAACCCTCAGCATCCCTTACATAGGGTTCTGCCAGGGCCCTATGTCCGGGCTCGTGCAACTAGATTCACAAGCAACCTTAATGATCTTGCCATGAGCCGTGTTCATTTTTCTACTACACAGTTTTCATGGTGTTTTTTGCCGGCCATGGTTGACTTGTGGAATAACTTGCCAAATGAGCTAGTCAATTCAGCTCATATCTCCATCTTTAAGTCTAGAGTTAATGCTTTTTTGCAGCATTAATTCTAATTTTTAAACTTATTTTATTCTGTTTTATTGTTTTATATTTATATTTGATATCCTCCACTGCATAATATTTTATTATTCATTTTATCTGTGTTTAATATATGTAGCCTATATGTACAGTACAGTATATATATACTGTATATATATATTTTATTTTATTTTTATTTTTTTAAAGATGCCGTGGTCTCTCTCCAGTGCCTCCGGGTGTTTTGTGTGGATTCATCTTGCTGGTGTTTCTGCACTCTGGTTGGAGACTTCGGCATCTCATATAATAATAATAATAATAATAATAATAATATGTACACATAATCCCCCCCCCGGGGGTAAGGGAATAGAATGTGCCCCACGTGCCTCCTGCGTGTCGTAAGAGGCGACTAAAGAGGTTGGATCGGTGGGCATTCCACCCCCCCACCCGTGAAAAGTACTTACGCAATGAAGAACGAATGAACTGCCTCGGATGTGGACTGACCTTATGTTGATGAACCCCGACCGACTATGGGCTATCTTAGAATGGCAACATGGAATGTGAGAGGCGTGAATAAGGACACAAAAGAGAGAGAGATCCTGCAAGTGTTAGTGAATGCCAGGCTGGATGTATGTGGATTGACTGAGACCAAATGGAGGTGTACAGATGTGAGACAGTGGGAGTTTGGAATGGGTGTGTGTGCTGGAGTGCGTGAGAGAGCAGCGAGAGAAGGTGTGTGTTTGTTTGTAAGTAACAAATGGAAGGAGTGTGTAAGAGACTATGGGTCTGTGGGTTCAAGGATTGTGAGGGTGATAATGAAAGTAGGAATACAAACGTGGGTGATTGTGTGTGTCTATGCTCCGACAGAGGATAAACATGTAAGAGAGAAAGATGAGTTCTGGGTGAATGTAGAGGCGTGCCTGGATAAGTTTGCCAAGAACGAAAAGATATTTCTGATTGGGGATATGAATGGGAAGGTGGGTGATGAGAAAGTTGATGGAGTGGTGGGAGGGTGGGGGTACCATCAGAGGTGAATGGGAATGGTAGTGCACTTGTGGACGTATGTGTGGGGAGGAGGCTGTAGATAGCCAACACCTTCTTCCGACACAGAATGATACACATGTACACATTGAAAGTGGTGTGGAGGAAGAAGGATAAAGATAAGACAGTGGTGGAACGAAAGGCACTGATTAATTATTTATGTGTGGATGAATGAATGAAGAACTATGTGCTGGATGCTAGGATGTATAGGGGTATTGGAGGTGGTCTGTCTGACCATTATGTAGTAGTAGCTTAAATTAGGATACAAAAGAAGTAGGTGAGGAGAGCTGGAGTGAGGCGAGAGGAAGGTGGAATTGGGAGGAGGGTGGAGAGGCTACAGGAGGAGGAAATCAGGGAAGAGTACAGGAGAACAGTAGAAAGACGACTAAGTAGGTTTGACCTGGAAGGTATGGAGGAAGTGGAGGAGATGAGCAAAGTATTTAACACCTTACGAGCGGCCTATGCGGTTTATTTATGTGTACCGCACAGCGGGGTGTTTTTAGCCAAAATAGGGCTGTTTACGTGATCATTTTCATGCCTAAATAAGACCCAGAACGTAAAACAAGTACCTATCCCTGAAAGGGCATAAACAGAGCTTTCGAATGACACCATAACGATCCTTGTATGATGGATAGTTTTCTTGCAATAACCGTGCAACGCGAGTGCAAAAAGCAGGTAATTCGGTACTTTCAGTACATAATTGAGTATGTAGCGAGTGAGAGAGGGAGGAGGGAGCTGAGATTTGTGTCGCGCCGCCACATAGTCCAGCTTTATTTAACTCGACTTATGTTGCTCGCCGCTAAATAAGGGTTAAAGAATAGATCTGTGCAGCATGTGAGGAGGTGTATGGAGTAAGAAGAAGAGGGAGGGGAGTGAAGGATACTGCATGGTGGACAAAAGAGGTAAAAATAGCTGTGGAAGACAAGAAGAAAGCATATTGAGAGTGGTTGGGTAGTAGAGCGAATGAAGATTTGAAGAAACAGAAAAGAGCGAGGTACATGGAGAAGAAGAGAGTGGTGAAGAGAGTAGTGAACGTAAGTAAGAGAAGAGTAGATGAGGAGTTTGGAAGGAATCTGAGTGTAAAATGGATGGAGTGTAAGAAACTGTTCTGGAAAGAAGTCAAGAAAGTTAGGGAAGGAAGCAAGGGAAACAGTAAGGGTGTGAAAGATAAGAATGGGCGAGTGCTAGCCTAGAAGCAAGGGAGAGTCGAAAGATGGAGGGAGTACTTCAACAAATTGCTAAATGTAAGGAATGAAGCGCCAGCAAACATAGTTGGATATGGTACGGGAGGGAGGGGAAGAGAAGTAGTGGAGGAGGAGGTGGGAATCAGGAGGTCAGAAGTGTGTGAAGCCATGAAAAGAGTGAAGTTGGGGAAAGCACCAAGAATAGATGGAGTGTGTGGGGAAATGCTGAATTATGGTGGTGAGATAGTGATCGAATGGGTATGGGAAAATGTGCTTACTAGCATGGGAGAAGGGGAGTGCACCTGATGACTGGAAGACAGGCATAATAGTCCCCCTATATAAGGGTAAAAGGGAAAGAGGAGTGTGTAGTAACCACTGAGGAATATGTCTTCTAAGCGTAGTAGGGAAGGTGTACAGTAGGGTATTGATTGAGAGAGTGAGAGCGAGAACGGAGAAATGGTTAGGTGACAAGCAGGGCAGTTTTAGGAAGGGAAGAGAAGATGTGTAGATCAGAATTTTTATCCTGAATTGTGGAAAAATTTCTGGAGAAGCAACAGAAGCTGTATGTTGCCTTTATGGACTTGGAGAAGGCCTATGACAGAGTCGATAGAGAAGGTATGTGGAAAGTACTTAGAATATATGGAGTAGATGGCAAGTTGCTGAAATCAGTGAAGAGCATGTATTAAGGTGCAAAGGCGGCAGTACGTGTGGAGAATGAGCAGAGCGAGTTCTTTGATCTGAATGTTGGGTGTCCCCGTGGTTGTTTACTGTATATATGGATGGAGTCATGAAAGAAATACAAGGAAGGGCAGTGGATGTTGGTGTATCGCTGAACAAGGAGGGACATGAGTGGAAGCTACCTGTACTGCTGTTTGCTGATGATACATTTCTGATGAGCGATAATGAATGCAGGGTCTGGTAAATATTTTTGGAACAGTTAGCGAAAAACGGAATCTGTGGAGAAGAGCAAGGTTATGGTCTTCAAAAGGGGTGAAGCCACAGAGTGTGCGATGAAGTTGAACGGTCAGGCTATGGAGATTGTCGGCTCATTTAAGTGTCTAGGCAGTGTGTTGAGTAAAGATGGGACTATGGATGAAGAAGTGCGGGAGAGGGTGCAACAGGCGAAGAGGGTTGTAGGAACGCTGAAATCAGAAACAAGAAATAAGGTGGTCAGTATGGAAGTGAAGAAGTCCTTCCATGACAGTGTGGTAATCCCGACACTGACTTACGGAAGCGAAGCATGGACGTTGGTGAAGAAACTCAGACCAAGAGTGAGAGGGATGGAAATGAGTTACTTAAGAAGTGCATGCAAAGTTACATGGAGGGATAGCCAGACGAATGAGGAAGTAAGAAGGAGGTGTGGTGTGGAGGTAGATGTGCTGGAAAGTGTGAAAAGGAACACCTTGAGATGGTTCGGCCATATGGAACATATGGGAAGCGAGAGAATGACTAAGAGGGTGTACGAGAGCGAGGTGGAAGGACAGAGAGGGAGATGTAAACCGAAAGAGAGGTAAAAGGATAGAGTGAGGAAGTATATGGATGAAGGCGGTGCTGGTTGGGAGGAGGGGCATTGACTGACTGGGGACATAGGTGCATGGGGGCAGTTCGTTCGCGGCCACTTGTTCGGGGATCACGGCATCAGGCAATTGATTGATATATATATATATATATATATATACAGTATATATATATATATACCGATATATATATATATATATATATATATATATATATATTGTCACAATGACCAGGGTCTTTTAGGGTCTTTTAGGAGTAGCTAGACTCGAGTGGCGCCAGACTTTCTGAAAGCAGCTGTGCCAAGTCTATTAGAAAGTCCTGGTATTGTGAGTTTCACTCCGATACCCTTCCAATTGCACATGACTAGTTTTGCCGTGCCTCTAAGCATTTTTGTCTCAATAAACATTTGTGTAGAATGAGCCAATAGTGTTATTGGTTTCGTATATGAAGTTGTTTTTTAGTGACAACGTTGTAATTTGCAAGCTAGAGATAATTGGGGGAGGGAGGAATGTTGCCCTTGTCTCGGGAGGGGGGGCGATCGTGCCAGCACCACGAGTTTCATTTAATTATGTGACCATTGCAAGTTTAGTTGTGTTGCAATATCAAGATATACTTTACTTTATCTGCCACGCTGTTTTAGCCAATATGTTAACACAGGAATATGTTAGTATAAGTTATTCTTGTAAAGTGTCTTAGTGTTATCATATCGTGTGGTGATATATTGCAACCCCTTAGTTTGGGGCTGGCTCCCGCTAGCCACGCCAGGCCAGGCCTCATCATTCTCTGGTAGGCGGTCAGACAGTACAGGTGGTGCTATCTCTCTCTTATTGCACACCAGTCTGCCCCTTTTATTTATTCTTGCTTGCACAAAGATTAACGTAACGTAACGTAATAAACAGAGAATCCTAGACATTCATTTCTTCTTTTAATTATCCTTTTCCTCTGATCAGCATTTTATTATATTTCCCTTTGTTTTATATATTCTGTACCTCCGGTGGCTAACTTCGGGATCCGTGATGGGGAAGAGCTGGGAGGCTTGCCGGGATCCTTACTAATAAGCACTGTTAATCCCATAGACAGTCCACACACACACACACATCCATACCCCTACATATTGTTCCCCGTGTTTGTGCTTAGGACCCGGTAACAACCTTGACGGTTCTGCCCCAGCAATTGTTTATTCCCTATATCGGGTTTCGAACTGAGGCAACGGAGTGTTTAATAGTAGTTAGGAATCCAGCTTCAGTCTGGACCCCCTCCCCCCTCCCCCCCATAGTTAAGTGAGTGTGGGAGGTGGACTCTCTAAGAGTTCATTGTTTCGGGCGGTATCTCACTGGGGGGCCCAGGTTGAAGCAGGATATATTGGTGTGATAATAGAGGTGGTCAGGGCACCCTGCCTCCACTAATATCACCCCGAGGTTAGTAGTCATCTTAGGACACTGCCTTGTATTGTTAGATCATTATAATATGTATAAAATATTATGTGCAACTCTCTTGGGTTGAGAGTGGATTACCGTTGGCTGGTTTGCGCACGGTTTAGTACTGTCGAGGGCGCGCATAGCCTGCTATGCTCGAAGTACACACCTGCACTTTTTTTCTTTGAAGTCTGCTGGTAGCCTATGTATGTAACTGTTTTGATTATCCAGCCCAGCATTGCTAATACCGGTGTTGGTTTCGAGTTCTCGTAGCTAGTAAGTTACATGAGTATTTCTGTTCTACTTATTATTCAGAATAGGAACAGGGCAGTGTGCACCTTAAGCCCTGAGAAGAGCCTGGAAGCGTTCATAGTGCTCTTACCTGTTGTGTCGTGGTGTTGTTTGGTAGAGAGACAAGGTGCATTTGCATTAGTAATTATTTTCGTATACCGTCTCTAAGCAACTGAGGTCCAGATTCGTAACAGTGGCGACCTTGCCCAGGATAATCAGAATAGTACCAGCAATATTAATAAGATTTATTTTGATCATAGGATTTTTTTTTTAGAATAGGTGTCTAGCATTTTATTTTACTATGTCTGAACAACAAGCAAGAGAGGAGGGGGAGAGTGTCGTGCCATTGCATATCACCAGTGAGGAGGGTGCGAGAAAGTTCCTTCGGAGTTCTCCAGAATGGGCACAGATGCAGTTGAGAAGGGTGGAGGAATTGAGGTTGATTGCATCAGTGTTGGGAGTAGAGGGGTCTCTTCTTACCACGAGGGAAGCATGTCAGCAGTATGTATGGCAGAATTATTATGATGTTCTAGAGGAGGCTGAGTCAATAACTGTGCCGGCAGGAGGCTATATCACACCTGCACGCTCTCCGCCGCGCACATCCAGTCGTTTTAATGATAGCATAACATCTTCCCAGTTGACATGTCCTACTGTTGTTCCCCTGTTGTTGCCTGACGTGCCCCCTGGTGTGCCCCAACTTACTCAACCCCATTTTTATCCTTTACACTCTACTCCTGCTGCTGGCTGGGCGGCACAGAACCAGGTTACACCTCCCCCCCCCCATTTATCCCAGCTGGACTTTCTACGATTCAGCCATGTTACCGTCCCGCTTATGTTCCTACACCACCCCCTACTTTTGCCCCGGTAGGGCTATCGAGTGATGCTCTAGTACAATTAGAGTTGAAGAAATTGGAAATGCAAGAGAGAGAGAGAGAAAGGCAGGAGAAAAGAGAAGAGAGAGAGATGCAGTAGAAAAGTGAAGAGAGAGAGAGATGCAGGAGAGGTTAGAAACACAGAGAATGACAATAGAGTTACAAAGAACCAAAGTTGAGGTAGACGGGGGTAGGTACACAAGGGGACAAGTGCGCACGGTACATAGGGAGGAATCTAGCGAGTTAAAGTTGTCTCGTAGCCTGAAGCTCGTTCCCGCTTTTGACGAGGAAAAAGTCACTGAATGGTTCCAGCGATTTGAAAAGAAAGCACGGGCGTTCGAGTGGCCACGGGAACACTGGGCGGAATTGGTGGCAAATGTTCTCAAGGGAAAAGCGTTCGAGGCATATGATAGGATGTCAGTGGAGGACTTAGCAGTGTATGATAATTTAAAGCAGGCTATTCTTAAGGCTTATGAACTCAAGACCAGAAACCTATCGCCTTAAATTTCGTAATGCAAGGAAGAAGCCTAATCATACTCATGTTGAGTTTGCTAAGTACCTCCGTCATTGTTTGTCTCGTTGGCTTTTGAGTGAAAATGTAACCAATTTAAATGAGGCAGCTGAGCTTTTCCTGCTAGAACACTTTACCAACAATGTCGACAAAGAGATTTGCCAAAAGATCTGTGAGAAGCGCCCCGGCAAGCTGACTGATGCTGCCGTGTGGGCTGACGATCGAGTGTTGGCAACCAAGGGTTTTACTAGAGAGTAAGTGAGTGAGAGAGTGAGTGAGAGCACACGGGTTGGTTGAGCTCCTCAAAAGAGGGGATTTTCGGAGGGGTATCGTGGGGCTAAGTGACCGATATATGTATCAGAAGATCGGCGATGATACTGTGTTTCGGCACATAGTAAACAGAACGTGGTTTCTTGTTTAAATATCGCCCACAAAGCATCTTTAGTTTAATCTTGAGAGTGTTATTACCAGTATCCGAGGGGACAAGGAGCCGTTAGGCACCAGCCCAGTCCTGCCCAGGCACCATAAACCTCCAGCAGTAACCGCAAGGTGAGTGAAGTAACCGTTTATAGGGCAGGCAGTTTCACCCTTATGGTTCCCCACCATAGGCCTTATCTTCCACCTACCCCAAGAACCTGACCCTCGGTCTTTCAACTTCTCAAACAATTCCAACCATTATGAAGTACTTGCTATAAGGTCCATTTTTATTTCCCTCTCTCTAACCATTTAGGAAGTACTTGCTACAAAGTCCATTTTTATCTCTCTCTCTCTCTCTCTCTCTCTCTCTCTCTCTCTCTCTCTCCTTTTTATCCTGAACATCTTTCCATCCACTTTCAATCACCGCACTTAACCGTCACAAGTCGCTCTCATTGTTATTATTTTTTGTTTTTCTATAACTTCATTCAACCATCTCAGATCGCTCTTTATCATTTTAGTTATTTGTTTTTCCCTAACATCATTCAATACCCTACCAGGCCAGCCCCCTCTCCAGCTCGCTTTCTTTCTCCCCCCCCCCCCCCCCCCACCCCCCCCCCCCCCCCCCCCCCCCCCCCCCCCCCCACCCCCCCCCCCCCCCCCCCCCCCCCCCCCCACCCCCCCCCCCCTCCCCCCCCCCCCCCCCCCCCCCCCCCCCCCCCCCACCCCCCCCCCCCCCCCCCCCCCCCCCCCCCCCCCCCCCCCCCCCCCCCCCCCCCCAACCCCCCCCCCCCCCCCCCTCTCTCTCTCTCTCTCTTAACATTTTGTACAATTTAAGCATTTTTCCATAAATGCTGTCCTAGATTCGGTTACTCACTCAGATCCTGGCTCTCGCTCACTCTCTGGCTCTCTCCCTATCTTGATGTTGACAGCATTATTAATATCCTAAGCATTTATTAATACTCAACATCAGGGTGGAGTCGCCAGTTTAATCATAGGATAATCATAGGATATAATTGGCGTGCTTCCCTTCAATCAGTTAGATCTTTTAGTTGTAACGGTGCCCAATGCCGAGGATTTATACATTTAACCACATAGCTTTAGGAGAAGCAGGCCAATTGCCCATCACAAAGGTTGACTATAATAATTATGTTATTTTTTTTTTTTTTTTTTTTTTTTTTACATAGCCCATCAGAAAGGTTAACTATGATATGTGAATTTTTATGCATCCAGCCAATTATACATTAATAACAACAGCAATAATCTAGATATGTGCCAGGAGAGATTTCCCGGCGTTTCTGAAACAAGGGAGACATGGCAGAGACGGAAGCACCACGGGAAGATCAGGAGGTCGGCTTGGTAGAGGCAGAGGAACGGATAATCTTGGAAGACTATGGCCTAGCAGGTACTAAGTGTTTTAAGTGCGGAAAAACCAATGCAAGAAAGAATTCGCGAAAATGTTCCGGCTGTCTTAGATCTGTTCACTTATCTTGTGTTAGGCTGACAAAGAAAACATCAGGAGAACAACCAAACTGGAAATGTCTCGCATGCCCAGGGCCCACTGCAGACAACCGGGGCAACACCGGCAACACCGGTCACCGACTTGACCCAACTTGTGACCAAATGGAAAGCGCGGATCCAGGTCCTTGCCCGGGTACCTAAAGGAGCCAGAATCCAAGTGGCGGAGGCCCTTACAACCATCATAAAGCAGGCCCTACAGCTCAAGACACCCCTCGCATGGGAACGGCTCCTGGGTTTCTCATATGGGGCCCTCCGAAAACCATCCAGAACCAACATACAAGACCATCTTCAGGTTTCACTAGCCACCAGAGTGAAACGTTAAGTAGCACGGTATATGGATGGAAACAAACTGGTGGAACCCCCCGAACAGCAACCAAACAGGGCCCAGAAGCAACAGGACAAGGAAGAAGAAGAGGCTGAACAGCTACGTAAGAGGGTCGCGGCGAAGCTGGCGGATAGTGACATCAAAGGGGCCGTCAGACTGTTGTCCTCTTCAGAAGGTTTTGCTGGTCAAGGCACCGAAATTGTTGAAGCCCTACAAGAAAAGCACCCACCTACACCTAGGGACCTAAACCTCCCCCCTGCCCCAAATGACCAGATGCCCCAACCTTTAGTTGTCACAAAGGAGCAGGTGGTTGCCGCAGTGACTTCATTTCCAGCAGGCTCAGCCGCGGGCCCAGATGGTATCTGACCCGCCCACCTCAAAGGCCTCTTGGGTCAGGGATCAGCAGCTGCTGGGGAGGCACTCTTGGAAACCCTCACCAAATTCATCAACATGGTTTTAAGAAGGGAAGTACCCGACTGTGCCACACCCCTATTTTTGGGGGCATCACTCTGTGCACTGGCAAAAAAAGATGGCGGTGTGCGCCCAATAGCAGTAGGGAACACCTTCCGCCGCCTTGCCACAAAGGTGGGTTTGAAACCACTCTCGAATGGCCTAGGTCAACACTTAAGACCAGTTCAACTAGGTTTCGGAACTCCAGGGGGGTGTGAAGCTGCTGTACACGCAACCCGCACCTACCTCAGCCAAGCCCAAGAACAACGAGTGCTTCTAAAGATTGACATGCGGAACACATTCAACAACATTCGCAGGGATGTCTTCCTCCGTGCAGCTCAAGAACACATCCCCACTCTGTACCCCCTACTTTGGCAGGCTTATTCCAAACCTTCAATCTTGATTTTCGGCGAGACGGTAATCCCATCAGCGACCGGGTTACAGCAGGGAGATCCAGGTGGTCCTGCTCTTTTCTCAATAGGGGTGGACGCAGCAGCTAACAAAGTAAGGTCAGAACTGAATGTATGGTACCTGGACGATGCAACCTTGGGTGGGTCTGTAGAGAACTTTCTAACCGACCTAAATAACATCATAACTGACCTCGGCCAGGCTGGGCTAGTGATAAATGACACCAAATGTGAACTTGTCCTCCTCAACCACACACATGAAGAAGGAGAAGAGACTCAGGCCCTGTTTCAAGGCATATTGCCAGATGTAAAGATCCTTCAGAAGCACCAGCAAACCCTATTAGGTTCCCCACTAACTCTGGCAGCAATCCCACCAGCACTTCAATTTAAAAAGGAGGAGCTTCAACGTCTCGTGAGTCGCCTGATACACATCGACGCCCAGTCAGCTCTGGCCCTTCTCAAGAATTGTTTCTCCATCCCAAAACTCCAATACCTCTTGCGCACATCGATGACTTACACGAACAATGGTGGCCTCCAAGAATTAGACAGCATAATCCGAGAAGCAGTGACCAGCATCACCAACGTGGAATTTAAAGAACGGACCTGGACACAAGCCACCCTTCCTGTCCGCCTCAGGGGCTTGGGCATATGGAGAGCCTCGGATATTGCCTCCCCAGCCTTTATCTCTTCCTTCATCGCGACCAACGACCTTGTAGTGTCCATCCTTTCTTCTCAACCCAGAATGACACTTAATGGGGACGTGGCAGTAGCGATTAACACCTGGAAGGAAAGTACAGGAGCAGAGGAGGAGCCTCAGGGTACCTCCAGGAGCAAGCAGAAAGCGTGGGACACCATCTCGGCGAAGAAAACTCAAGAAAATCTCCTAACCAATGCAGACCAGGTTGCAAAAGCACGCCTCCAGGCAGCCGCCCGTTTGGAGAGTGGCTTGTGGTTACACGCCATCCCCATCCCACCTCTTGGAACTCACTTGGATGCTGAAGCGCTGCGGGTTGCCATCGCGCTCAGAGTGGGTGCGGCAGTTTGTCACCCACACACTTGCAAGTGTGGTGGGGGGATGGATGCTCAAAGTCACCATGCCTTGTCATGTAATTACAACGCAGGCCGCCTGCCAAGACACTCTGCACTAAATGATGTCATAAAACGGGCCCTGCAGAGTGCTAACCGTGCATCAATCCTCAAACCACATGGACTTTACAGAGAAGACGGCAAACGGCCAGATGGGATGACCACTTTCACTTACAAGAATGGCCGGTGTCTCGTGTGGGATGCCACATGTGTTGACACTTTCTCCACAACCAACATCGCCAGAAACGCCGACGAAGCAGGTGAAGCCGCCCGGATAGCAGAAAATAAAAAGCGAGAAAAATATCAAGCCATCGCCAGAAATCATCAGTTCGAGCCCCTGGCATTCGAAACTTCAGGAGTCTTCGGCCCTACCACCCTTAAGATGGTGAATGAAATAGGCCGTAAAATCAGAGAAGTTTCAGGTGAATCCTGGGAAACCCTCTGGCTCAAGCAAAGACTAGGGATGGCTATCCTCCGGGGCAATGCCACCAGCGTCATGAGCTCAGTTCGATTGGACTGGGTCATGCCACTGTGTGAGGCCCGGGCAGGAGTGGTGTATCCGTAGTCTTTCCACAGTAGGGTAAAACAAAAAAATAACTTTATTTGTATTTAACATGTGTGATGCACATAAATAAAAGGGGATGTGTTGGATGGTTGAAAGCCACAGTTGCTCGCGCGTTTGGGGCTAGCAACACGTATTATGAAAAACATGTATCCTCCTTCATTCACTGTCCCCCCCTTCACTCACTCAACCCCATAATTTGCCGGAGGATAACAGGTTTTTCACAATACGTAGACGGAGGTCTTTTCAAAATGAAAAAAAATAAAAATAAAAAAGGGTTTTACTGATCGTGCATGTTGGCAACCAAGGGTTTTACTGATCGTGCCAGATATGCCCCCCCCCCCCCCCCCACGACTGCACGTGACGAGAAGTACCGAGCAGGTAGAAGTGGAGGGCACAGTAATAGTGGCCCTGGTCCCACATGTAATAATAACGGTGGAGACAAACAGAAATAAAAAAATTCAGCCCGACCTGATTCCAGTGTTGTTAGGTGTTATGGGTGTAAACAGACCGGACATATTAAACAAAACTGTTCCCAGGCAAAGTCTTCTGCAGCGCTTGCTAAGCCTGTGTCGTTAGTGGTTGGTATCCAGGGAGGAGGGGATGAATCTTTGTTACCGAGGTTGGAGGCAGACCGAAGGGTGAAGCATGGGGTGCCAACGGCCGTGGCACAGCCTGCCCCCGACAAAGTGTCTCAACTAGGTACCAATGCAGGTCCAAAAGCCTCGCTCGCTTGGTGCCGGGCTTTCGTTCATGAGAGTGAAGTAGAGCTGTGTGGGAAGGTGTATCCAGTCTAGTTTCCTAGGGATTCGGGAGCTAAGCAGTCATGTGTTTGAACTTGACGGGGAAGCCGATAAAATCTGACGAGTTTGTGTTATGTCGAGGTGTAAACACTGAGGCCTGTTATAGCCTCGTTCCTGTTCATCTTAGGTGTCCTGTAGTCACGGCGACGGCGAAGGTAGCGGTCGTGGACACATTACCTGTGGAGGAGATTGATTTTCTGCTTGGAGCAGATATGGCAGGGAGTAGAGTCTTTCCACCTCCGGTAGTGGTGTCGGAGCAGGTACAGCCGGATGAGAGGAACAAGGAGGCTAAGAAGCTGCCTCCCGATTTGTTTCCGGTGTGTGAGGTCACGAGATCTATGGCCCAGGTTGCACAGCCAGAGGAATTGTTTGGGGAGGAGATAGATCTGATCGAGGGGATGTACAGTAATGAATCTGCATCACCCATAGATTCGACTGATCTGCAGGGTGCCGAGGGTGTGCAGGACGAGGAGGAAGGCTCAGCGAAAAGCTCCTCACTCGTTTCGCCCGATGCCAGAGGTGATACTGAAGGGAGCGATCGGGTCCCCACGGGAGGACCGGTTGATCCTGTATCATCGAATCAGACCGACTTGGAGGCTATACCTAATCTTACCACCGTGGCACCGGGGGAGATTGGTGAGGTGCCGCAGAGTGATGCTTCATTGACACACTTTTTTTCTAAGGTCGGGGAGAGTACTCCAGACAAACGTAAATCCCATCAGCTCTGCCATATTAACATGTTGAAAAGGTACTATCGTAGCAGGCACACAGGCTATGTTACCTAAAGGGGCTAGCCGAGAGAGTTGCCTGGGCGCTGATCAGTCACCTGCTGGTGTTAACGGGGAGTTGTCTGAGGCAGTTTGTGCTACTGTATCCGCTCAGTACGGGTCAGTAGATAAAGTTGAGTCAGATACGGTCAATTTCTTGCCTATGTTATTGACTGGAGATTTGGAGTCGGAGGTGCAGGGTGAGCCCGGGCCTGGTGGATGGTGGTTGGATAACCCGGGTCCCGGGGCTGCAGTTCATGTACTATGGGAACGCCAGGCAAGGCTCCTGCAGTGCCTCTCAACCCCCCTCTGCACTCTTCCCAATTCTCCGGTCCCAGGGACTAGGATGCCGTGTCTCGTTGCCCTGTACTGGTTGTAGAAGGCATGAAGGAGGAGCAGGAGGAGGAGAGGGAGCTTTTCCCAGGTGAGGCTGTGCTGGCTGGGACATGGGCCGAGAACGGGTGCCTGGCCCTGCGGGAGAAATTGACCCATTTACCTCCGAAAAGGGTTGAGGAGATGTTTACTACCTTGTGGGCTTATCCACATGTGTTCGGGGATGCACCAGGTTTGACATCTTGGGCGGTGCATGACATCGATGTGGAAGAGAATAAGCCTATAAAATTACCACCTTATAGAGTTAATCCACAGAAGCAGCTCGCTCTTGACGCTGAGCTGAGGTATATGGTTGACAAGGGCCTCATCAAGAAGGGCTGGAGTGAGTGGTCAAGCCCAGTAACTTTGCAGCCTAAGCCTGATGGTAAGATCCACTTCTGTGTCGATTTTCGCAAAGTAAATTTACTCTCCAAGACAGATACCTACCCTTTACCGAGAGTTGACTCAGTAGACAAGATTGGGGCAGCCATGTTCATCACAAAAGTGGACTTAGTTAAAGGCTATTGGCAAGTCCCACTAACTGAACGTGCCAAGAAAATCGCTAGTTTTGTGGTGGGTGGAGGAGTGTATCAGTGCCAGGTAATGCCGTACGGCCTGAAGAATGCTCCCGCCACATTTCAGCGGTTAATGGACAGGGTTGTGCATGATGTCCCCAATTGTTTAGTCTACATAGGTGATGTTGTTGTTTATGACACAATTGGACCGACTATTTGGCCAATGTGGGGGAGCTTTTCCGGAAGTTGTCTGAGGCTGGTTTAGTGGTCAACCTGGCAAAGTGCGAGTTCGTGCAGGCTCGGGTGCAATATCTAGGTTATGTCGTTGGCCACGGCCAGGTCTGTCCCCCTCGGGCGAAGGTGGAGGCTATCCAGAGTTTCCGAGCACCTCATAATAAGAAAGCCATGCAACGTTTCCTTGGCATGATAGTCTATTATCGCCGGTTCATCAAAGGATATTCCACCGTGCTTGCCCCATTGACAAATTTGCTACAAAAGAACAAACCATTTAAATGTACAACAGAGTGTGAGCAGGCTTTCAAAGATGTCAAAAGCCTCCTCTGTTGCCATCCTATATTACGTGCCACAGATATCAACAGGCCTTTCGTCTTGGCAGTAGACGCGAGCGATGTGGGTGCCGGCTCTGTGTTGATGCAAGAGTTCGGGGATGATGTTGAGCACCCCATTTCCTACTTTTCGAAAAAGTTTAACCGAGCACAAAAGAATTATTCTGTGATCGAAAGGGAGTTGCTAGCTATTATTTTGAGTTACACCATTTCGCTGTTTATTTGCCACCATTCTGTGCTCAGAATCTACTCTGACCATCATCCTTTGCAGTTTCTTAATAAACTCAAGGACAAAAACCAGAGACTTACTCGCTGGAGTTTGATGTTGCAAGAATATCATCTCGATGTTAGGCACATCCGTGGTGTTGATAATGTCCTGGCATACTATTTGCCCCGTGAGTCCTCTGAGGGATGATAGGAGAGCACGAGGCTATTTAGTAAGTAAGTCATATTTACTCATGTTAAAAAATCTATAATATGTAAAAATACAAAAGACTGTCAATGTAAATATTTTGTAAACTAACGAAAGTTTTATTTCAAAGCTCCAAAACTCCCCCCCCCCCCCCCCCCCCCCCTCCCGTGTGAGGGTGTCACAATGACCAGGGTCTTTTAGGAGTAGCTAGACTCGAGTGGCGCCGGACTTTCTGAAAGCAGCTGTGCCAAGTCAATTAGAAAGACCTGGTATTGTGAGTTTCACTCCGATACCCTTCCATGACTAGTTTTGCCGTGCCTCTAAGCATTTTTGTCTCAATAAACATTTGTGTAGAATGAGCCAATAGAGTGTTATTAGTTTCATATATGAAGTTGTTTTTTAGTGGCAACGATGTAATTTGCAAGCTAGAGGTAAGTGGGGGAGGGAGGAATGTTGCCCTTGTCTTGGGAGGGGGGGGGGGGGGGGGGGCGATTGTGCCAGCACCACGTTTCATTTAATTATGTGACCATTGCAAGTTTAGTTGTGTTGCAATATCAAGATATACTTTACTTTATCTGCCACGTTGTTTTAGCCAATATGTTAACACAGGAATACGTTAGTATAAGTTATTCTTGTAAAGTGTCTTAGTGTTATCATATCGTGTGGTGATATATTGCAACCCCTTAGTTTGGGGCTTGGTCCCGCTAGCCACGCCAGGCCAGGCCTATCATTCTCTGGTAGGCGGGCGGTCAGACAGTACAGGTGTTGCTATCTCTCTCTTATTGCACACCAGTCTGCCCCTTTTGTTTATTCTTGCTTGCACAAAGATTAACGTAACGTAATTAACAGAGAATCCTAGACATTCATTTCTTCTTTTAATCATCTTTTCCTCTGATCAGCATTTTATTATATTTCCCTTTGTTTTATATATTCTGTACCTCCGGTGGCTAACTTCGGGATCCGTGATGGGGAAGAGCTGGGAGGCTTGCCGGGATCCTTACTAATAAGCACTGTTAATCCCATAGACAGTCCACACACACACACACATCCATACCCCTACATATTGTTCCCCGTGTTTGTGCTTAGGACCCGGTAACAACCTTGACGGTTCTGCCCCAGCAATTGTTTGTTCCCTATCTCGGGTTTCGAACTGAGGCAACGGAGTGTTTAATAGTAATTAGGAATCCAGCTTCAGTCTGGACCCCCCCCCCCCATAGTTAAGTGAGTGTGGTAGCTGGACTCTCTGAGAGTTCATTGTTTCGGCCGATATTTCACTGGGTTGAAGCAGGATATATTGGTGTGATATTAGAGGTGGTCAGGGCACCCTGCCTCCACCGAGGTTAGTAGTCATCTTAGGACACTGCCTTGTATTGTTAGATCATTATAATATGTATACAATATTATGTGCAACTCTCTTGGGTTGAGAGTGGATTACCGTTGGCTGGTTTGCGCACGGTTTAGTACTGTCGAGGGCGCGCATAGCCTGCTATGCTCGAAGTACACCTGCACTCTTTTTTCTTTGAAGTCTTCTGGTAGCCTATGTATGTAACTGTTTTGATTATCCAACCCAGCATTGCTAATCCCGGTGTTTGTTTCGAGTTCTCGTAGCTAGTAAGTTACATGATTATTTCTGTTCTACTTATTATTCAGAATAGGAGCAGGGCAGTGTGCACCTTAAGCCCTGAGAAGAGCCTGGAAGCGTTCATAGTGCTCTTACCTGTTGTGTCGTGGTGTTGTTTGGTAGAGAGACAAGGTGCATTTGCGTTAGTAATTATTTTCGTATACCGTCTCTAAGCAACTGAGGTCCAGATTCGTAACAATATATATATATATATATATATATATATATATATATATATATATATATATATATATATATATATATATATATATATACATATATACGTACAAAATCACCAGGGGTCACGAATGTTTGGCAGTAGCGGTACAATTATTAAAGATAATTGTAATCAATTTTCCTTGTTGTTACCGAGTGTGTAGATGGGCAGCAAGATGAGGAGGTCAGTGACCCCCAACACAGCCCTCATGGCCAGCACCAGGGGGTACCACGGAGACAGAGCCTGGATCACACATGCTGGGAAGCCCACTATCGCCCCAACTATTATTGTGGTGCGTCGGCCGAGGCTGTGGAAAAGATACAGATTCATGTGTAGTTACATGGGCACAATGAGCATAGAATCATTCTAATCCTGTGTTCCTGTCATCAAATGCATTATATACGAAGTGTAGACAAGTACTGTATGTTCACTTGACCTACTTTTCGGCAATCAGGGCGATGCGAGTAATTTAGCGTAACTAAACCTAGCTTCACCTAACCACACCTTGTCACATATTAACTTACTTAACGCAAGGTTGTTAGGTTAGGTTATCTTAAGCTAAGATTACCTTGATCGTCCTAGTAAAATATATACAGCATGTCTAAACATGAGGAGTAAACGGCGCAAATGCTGTTTAATTTTGTTTCAGCCTCGAAGAGGTAGTATGACGTGTTGTGGTCCGGAAGTGGAAACTTCATGTCTTCAGATACACACACGGCTGCTTACGCTAGTATACATGGCACAAGTTATTTGGGGTAGAATTTATTTGTCTACTTTACTAGAGACGTCACCTCTGTTACACATACTGTACGGTATGTCATCTTCGGTGGTCTAACAGTTACAATCTAAAATACAATACAATATCATCCTTATAAAATGTATGTTTACATAAACACCGTTAATTAAAATTAAAGTTAGAGAACATGAGACACGTTAACGCATTCAGTAGCGGTAACTTCTTATTTATATGATTTCAGCTAAATTTAGGCAATTTTTGGCCGCCTATGAAATATAGGCTATATGGCAGCTAAAAGGATTAATTGAGATAGTATCCAGCATTTTAATTGGTAGACGCCCTTCCTAAGTTGAATATAATCGTGTAATGATAGGCAGCAAATAATGAAAAAGACGTCGCCGGTACAGAAGGGGTTAAATTAATAACGTACGGGATAATACACAATGAGAATTATGTGAAATTACATTGTATGAATAACTACGCGAAAATTAGAGGATGCGATGACAGGAGGGCTTTAATTTCGAACTGTAAAGAGATTCTAGAATTTATATATTACGTTGGCATATGTATCCAAAATATTTAAATCATCTTTTCTAAGGCTACAATTAATGTTACCTTATTGAGCGGGTTCTTCAAAATTGGACATAATTAATCAATATTTTAAATTAGTTTTCTTGGATGAGATACCTATGTGGTCGAGTTCCCAAAGCGGCCCATGTCCTTTATTTCCTGGTGGGGTTCACTGTCCTGTTGGTAATTATCCACCGGACTGGTTGCAACTTTAAGAACGGTAACAACTTCCACATTGGTCGTGGATTCTTGTGTATGGAACGAACCATTTAGTGCATAGCCATAAATTGCGGGCAGTAGAACTAGGTTATCTACAGTATATGTTTATTCCCTTGATATACAAACCTATAATAGTTCTCCGCTCCTATCGACATGTCTAGCCTACTGTCTGAGTGAAAGTCTTTGTCAGCTAACCATATTTTCTGTTTGTGAAATTTGTCAGTGATGTGACTCGGTCCTTTATGGGCACAGTAACTAGAGAGTATGTCAACAACAATAGCCTTCATTTGGCACCAATGCCCTTTGTGTTGATAACTAACCACTAACTAACTAACTAATCATAGGAAGCGTCTCCCAATGAACCTGTGAACCCTTTGAGTTGAAGTGTCTCTCTACCTATGGTACTATACTGTATTGAAACGAGAGATGACTTTAAGATAAGGACTTCTGTGAACACTGATAGAGTAATGCACAAACTGTTGTAACACCATCTACCTTACCTTTTACTGGTAACTGCATGGTAGGAAGAAGTGCCAATTCCTTGGTCGACGTAACTGACATTGTAACTGACTGGTCCGGTTCTACCTTGGGCGATTCCTCCCATTTATGTGAGCAAAGATTATTAGTCCAATCATAGTGTGGCCTAACCCAGACACAATTTACAAAAGGAATTATTTCACTTACATTGTGTTAAGATACACCCCAACAATAACAGAACAAAGTTACACCTTTATTGTACTTGAAGGAAATGCCTCAAAATTGCATTTATAATTCAGTTAGGTTCTGCTTTTGAAGGAAAACAAATTTTTAGTTGTAGCTTTCTTATTACCCACCCAAATCAGTTCATAAAAGTTCTTAACCCTATGTTTTGAAGGTCAAAAACCATTATTAGTCCATTAGAATTTATTACAGACCACTTCTATATGCAAATTAGGACTAGCAATAATGAAAGCAATAGCATTCGTATTACTACCCTAAATATATTACTTCTGCTAGCATCTCGCCACATGTACAGGATTTGAGTTTGACAGAGGTTTGTCGTACAAGTAAGACGATCATACAAAGTTAGATTCACCCTACCATGAAGACTACACAGTCATATTCTGCGGAATCCCCTTCTGATTGATCATCCTGATCCAGGTCTGGTTTTTGGGAATTAATGTAGCTTTCACCTTTATACTGTTCACATGCTATTGTGCACTCCAGTCCATAATTATGACCGACAAGTGCATCTTCTGGTACTACATCCAGCCTTGCAGCTGCAATGCACAATCTCCAGGAGTTCTTTGGGGGCTGAGTCCAGGTCTATCGTAATTGGAAGAAGAAGATCTCTGTTTTTTTTTCCATCCATAGTTAACTGGTTCCAGAGCTCTAGAATTGTCCTTCAATTCTTGGTTCTGAAAGTACATTATCAGACTGTGTACTGTAATGAAGCTGATTTCGGTGGCAAACTCTGAGGCTGAAATTACTTCTAGCTTTTGGCAACCTTTCACAAAATTGCCTGTATCGTAAGCTGTCCAGTCCTTCATCCTCAGAGCCCTTGTATAAGACAAGTGCCTTCTCTCCCAGTTGTCTGATGTCCTCTTCGGATAGATTTTGCTTGCAAAATCCATCTGCGAGTTGTGCAATGTATAAACTTTTGATGCCAAATGGCTGAGATGTGGCGTCGTATCCAATTATTGCATGTATGAACAAGATTATTGAGCAGATATCGTGGCCTAACACTGATCTAGAACTCTTGAAGTCCCACGCACATCATTTGGTAGAGGTCTTCTTTGGCTCTGTAATGAAGTACAATTCATGTGCTTCCGTATGAGAATGAAAACAGAGGAGCACAAGAAGGTCAGTGCCATCACCCACCACCACAGTACCGTTTGTCTTCGCTGACTCAACCGCAGTTTGTGCTATCAGAACATCGGCATCACAATTTGCATGATCTGTTTTGCATCCAGCTTTCACAAGGGATTCACTAAAGAGGTTAATGAACCTTTGTTTGTTTGTCTTGTTGGCAAGGAATTCATCTTTCTTGAGGTTATTTACTGTCCTGGCCGTGCAGTTGACCGTTGGCCCAATTTTGGATCCAGTTCTCCTCTGGTGAGTAGCATCCTGTATAGATGGTCAATCTTCATAGCCATCAAAGACAACTGTTGCACCCTTGTATCTCTTGGTGAAATAATCAACATATAGCTGACAAAGACTTTGGAAATCTAAGCCACGTTCCCAAGGTACAAGCTGCAGTAGTACACCACAATCCAGTATGTATGCTTTACTGTACTTCATGGACTGCCCTCTCTGTTGAGGATCAATTGTATGCTCTGTTGATTGACCATCTGTGTGAGGACAATCCTTCTGGCATATAGTTCCCACATGGTATCTGTCTTGGCATAGCTGACGAATCAAATAGAGCTGGAGGATAACTGCATAGTTCATACTCAAACACAGACTTCGGATTTTCATGTTTGTCAATGGTAAACACTGTAAGTCTCTGGAAGAGCAGCTGTGGGTCAACTTGCCCTGTTTCACCATGAACAGATACATACATTTTTTAAGACCGAGTGTTCCACACATAAGTGCAGTTTCAGTCTCTTGTCCTAATGGCGGCGTTCCTGGCAACCCTGTTAAGGGCTGCTTCACTTGTCAAGTTCTTGGATTTGAGGTCGGCACGTATAGTTCGATCCCAGGTCTTCCTCGGTCCACCCCTTGGTGCAGCTCCCTCCACAATCACAGACCTGCATTTTTTCACCCAATTTTGTTCATCCATTCTCTCCACACGTCCAATGTCCATACCATCCCAGTCTACTTGTACGCATCATCTCGCTAATACTCTTTATAACTAAACGTCTCCTCAGCTCAACATATTGAATGTAGTCATGCCAGGGTTATAGCCCTATCCTTCCAACAACATATGTAGTCTTGCACAGGTTGGACCTTCATTGCATTCAGTATTCCCATTCCAACTTGTTTTACTTTGTCAACATTCACATGTACAAAGGAGTACAAAGGAAATCAAGCAACAACAGTTCTAGTGACCCTTCTAGGCTGCTTGTCCTCCAAAACACTGAGGATCAAGTGTCCAAACAGTGGTTTAGAGTGGGTAAGGGAACTTTGGAAAGGGAACTAATGTCCGTGGCAGGATTAGGAAGTTAGTAGGGGTCCTAGGGGACAGATGGGTTAGTAACTGAGGGGGGATTAAAATAAAGTTATTCATTTACAAATGCAGTCAGTCGTTTGCAGGTTTTGATGCGAGTTATTTGTCTAGGCGGAGTTTAAATGAATCAACGGTGCTGCAGTCTATAACGTCTCGGGGAAGCCCATTCCACAAGTTGACAACTCGATTGAAGAAGAAATTCTTAGATTTGTGTGAGTTAAAAGATTTACCAATAATTTTGCAACCGTTTCCCCGCGTGTAATTAGATTGGTCGATAGTGAAGTACTTACTACAGTTCATATTGTCGATGCCTTTGATGATTTTGAACACTTGAATTAAGTCACCTCTTAATCTGCGCTTGGTTAAAGGAAATAGATTTAATTCTCTAAGACGCTCTTCGTATGGTTTGTTCTTTAGGCTAGGTATCATTTTGGTAACTCTATGTTGAACTCGTTCTAGCTTGTTTATATCTTTTTGGTAATAAGGGCACCAGGATTGAATGCAGTATTCCAGAAGAGGGCGGACTAAGGAATTGTAAAGGGTTAGGATAACTTCTTTGGATTTATGCTCCAATGACCTGCCTATAAAGCCAATTATTTTGTTTGCCTTCTTAACAACTTCTGAACATTGTTGACTCGGTTTTAGGTTACTCGATATTGTTACTCCCAGATCGGTTTCTCTGTTTACATTCTTAAGCTGAGTGCCATTCATCGAATAGTTTGCTTTCTCATTTAGGTATCCGATATGTAGTACTTTACATTTATCCGCATTGAAACTCATTTGCCAAATTTGGGCCCAACATGACAATTTATCTAGATTGTGTTGCATATCGTCAACTTGTTCTTTTGAGAGTACGCTATTTGCAATTTTTGTATCGTCAGCAAATTTTGAGATTGTACAGGTGAGACCCTCATCTATGTCGTTGATGTAAATTAGAAAGAGAATTGGTCCTAGTACCGATCCCTGGGGTACCCCGCTACTTACATTGGTCCATTTAGATGCCTTACCGTTTATGACTACTCTTTGCTTTCTGTCGCTGAGCCCATTTTCCATCCATTTCTTGTATTCCATGCGCTTTTAGTTTAAGCAGTAAACGTTTGTGGGGAACTTTGTCAAAGGCCATTTGAAAATCAAGGTATATAATATCTACAGCTTTACTCTCATCGTAGAGGTTAAGGATATCGTGGAAGAAGTCTAAGAGGTTTGTTAAACAGGAACGTTTTTTACGAAAGCCGTGTTGAGTATCTTTAAGTATGTTATTTTCCTCCAAGTGATTTACGAGTCTGTCTCTTATGACCGTGTCTAGCATTTTACATACAACTGAGGTTAAGCTAATTGGACGATAGTTACTGGGTAGGGATTTGCTGCCTTTTTTAATATCGGTGTTACGTTGGCTAGCTTCCACTGATCAGGCATAGTTCAAGACTGCAAGGATTTATTGAATAGTAATGTCAGTGGTTTGGAGAGCTCATCCTTAGCTTCCTTTAGAACTCTAGGCGAGATTGTATCAGGTCCAGGTGTTTTATTTACCTTGAGTTTATCTAACAATTCAATACTTCTCTCTCTGTAACGGTGATATTGTTTAGAATATCTGAATTATCAATCTGAATCGGCGATGGTGTAGGGATATCACCGAGGTCTTCTGTTGTAAAAACTGATGCAAAGAAGGTATTGAGGGCATTACTCATTTGTACTTCGTCTTTGGTGTATTCTCCATTTTCATAGACTACCAGTCCAACAGTTGAAGTAACTACTTTTTTCTTTCTGATATAACTATATCAAAGTTATCGTACGATGGTCGCTGTTACTGAATTCATCACCAACATTCAAATTCTCTATTAATTCTTCTTTTGTTGCAAGTACAATGTCACGAACTTTATTACCACGGGTCGGCGTTCGAACAAATTGATAAAGCAAACTCTCTTGCAAGTTCGTATACAAGTCATGTCCGGAGTGTAAAGTAAGAGTATCGCCCCACTTGGTCACAGGTAAATTAAAGTCGCCAAAAATTACGGTATCTTGTGAGTTACTTACATCTGCAATTTGTTCGTAAATGTCTTGGTCAGTTTGCACTGATTGAGCTGGAGGTCTGTATATTAATGCAAGTATTACTTTTGTACCTTTATTATTCTTTATTAGCACAAAAGATGTGTCGACGTTCACAATTTGAGGTTTTGACAAGAGGGTAGGGTTAAGACTTTCTTTGATATAAAGTAAAACGCCACCTCCATTTCTATTTTTTCGGCTTTTCTCAAACATTTCATGACTAGGAAGTGAATACTATGCTAAAAAGTTTCTATCTTCTGTATTGAGCCAAGATTCTGTTATGCCAATCACATCATAATTTTCTGTAAACAACTAGCTCCTCTAAATCTGAAAATTTATTGCGTATGCTACGAGCGTTTGCATAGAAAACCTTTAAATTTGTTATTTTAGAACTCACGGACCGCTCTTTAATAATATTTTTGGTTCTTGTCGGATCTATATTTATGTTCATGGCTGTCCTCGGTCCTCGCTGTCTTCGGTCCTTATCGCTGGTGGTCCTCGGTTGCCTCTGTTTTTGGCTTGGCGTTAGATGATTTATGTCACTGCTGCTTCTTCTCGGATGGCGTTTTTTTATCCATGCCTGCGGACTGCTTCGTGTAGGAGACGACCCATGCGTGCTGAACCCACAGGGTTTTAGATGAGTGCCATCCTTGCGGAACAGAGTAGGCTGGTTATAGAAATTATCCCAAAGGTTGATGAATTCAACTTCTTCCTTCAGACACAAATATTTTAGTCGGCTATTTGTGCTGAAGGCCTTGTCGTAGAATTTGTCAGGTGCGTTGATCTTGGGGAGAACGCCTGAGATGATGATATTCCTTCACTTGTTTTTGTAGTGCTGGATCATCTTGCGATATTTCTCCATCAACTCTTCGGATCTGGTGCGCATGACGTCATTTGAACCAGCATGGATGACAAAAAGGGTATTTTCGTTTGCATCCTTTGTAGTATCTTCGAAGGCTTCCACAATGTCGTCCAATCCAGCTCCTGGGATGCAAAATCTGTTTTGTCAATTTGGGACTCTGTCGCAGAACTCTTCGACCTTTCCTCGTAGGATGGAATCCCCAACAAGCCAGGTCTCTTCTGGTTCGTCTTCCATCTCTACCAAGATCTCAAATCTGTTTGACATTGTGACTGGTAGATGAGACCTTTTCTGCGTTGGCCGTGCACCGTTCCTCACTGGTGTAAATCCGGAAACCTGTGATGGCGAGACTCTGCGTACAGGTCGGGGAGAGGAGTGGTTAGAACGGGGGCGAGGGATTGGTACTGTTCGTGCTAGCAGGCTTCTTGCACGAGGAGTGGGGGAGAGACTAGGGTGAAGAGGGCGGCTGTTCTGGTTTGATGTCGGCTCAGGTTCATCAGAAGCATCTGCTGCAGTGGCTACTGCAGGTGTTGGATTGTTGGCAGATGACATTGGGGCGGTGGTGGATGCTGGAGTTGAAACAATTGGAGTTAGTGATACTCCAACGTTGAGTGTTACAAACTCTTGGAGTGAGTCCAGCTTCCTGGTGAGGGCGTTGATCTTGTAGTGGGCTTCATCCAATATCGCTGTCAAATCCTCTCGTTGCTGGCAGAGTCGGCAGACTTGTGTTGTTGCAAGGACTCCATTAGCAATGCTGTGTAGAGAGGGATCAGGTGCAAAGGGATTCCATTCCTGAGTGTCTCAAGAAGCACGAATGTGTCTTTAACATTCCTTAATTGTCTAGCACTGCCCATGTCTTTAGGTCCTAATTTGCATATTTCCCATATAAAAAAGTGCTCTGTAATATAATCTAGTGGGCTAATAATTTTCCTTGACCTTCAAAACATAGGGTTAGGAACTTGAATGAACTGATTTGGGTGAGTAGTAAGGAAGAGACAGCTAAAAATGTGTTTTCCTTCAATAGCAAAACCTAATTGAATTTTATGCAATTTTGAGGCTTTTTCTCTACGTAAAATGAGGTGCAATTTTATTCTGGTATTGTTGGGGTATATCTTAACATCGTGCAAGTGAAACAATTTGTTGTGCAATTTTTCCGGGTTCGGTGACTATAAGGCATAATTTGACTGGACTACATGGTAATGTTCACGTTAGCAGTTTTTACAGGGTTCAACCTTGGCATTGTTCACCAATTTGTACCATGGTACTTTTTTTGTTTTCTATGTGAGTGAGGGAGGCAAAAGGCAGAACTGCCTGTAGCAAGTGCCTCCCCCAGAGTTGAAAGAGTGGCAGGGCTAAAATCAAGGGACGATCGAGCCAAAATGGCTGGACACACAGAGTTTGAAGCAACTTAATTCATAGAAAGAGGGAAAGACTGATTCTGAGAGAGAGTTCCAGAGCTCAGCTGTTGAATAGAAGAAACTCTGAGAATAACGTTTCACTCTTGAGTTGGAAAGCTGCACAGAATAGGGTTGGGATTGTGTTGCAAGACGGGTGCTACGTGCTCTACGAAGAGGGGTGGTATACACTGAGAGAGCTCTGAGGAACACTGATTATTGTAATAGCGATAGAATAGTGAGAGAGATGCAACATGAAGCCTTTAATTACTTTAGAAACATCAGAAATCATGCCAAAACTGTATTAAACCTAACTAAATCAAACTTTCTCCATAAGCAGGCAAATAAACTTCTAAATAATCCAAATGATAACAAAATATTTTGGTCTACTCTTAACTCATTCAAATCCAACTTCACTACTGCTTCATCCATTCCACCATTAAAATCTCTTGTAAGTCACCCACGAGGTAAAGCTAACCTTCTTGCGGATATTTTCTCCACCAACTCAACCTTAGATGAAATAAATCAAGATGTCCCTGTACTTAATTTTAATTCGCCTGAAATTCCCTCACTTAAGATCCACACCAGACATGTCAAAACTATTTTGCAGAATCTCTCAGTAGTTAAGGCTCCTGGTCCAGATGAAATTCCTCCAATAGTACTTAAGAATTGCTCCTTGGTGCTCGCTCCTGTATTGGCAAAAAATTTCCGTCTGTGTACTCATACCTCATGTTTCCCAGTACCTTGGAAAGAAGCAAACATCCATCCAGTTCCTAAAAAAGGTGCCTCTTCAGATCCATCAAACTACAGACCAATAACTATAACTTCCACTCTTGGCAAAGTCTTTGAAATTATAGTAAATAATCACCTAATTAAGCATCTGGAGAATAATAAATTAATCAGTGATAGGCAATATGGTTTTAGAGATGTCGATCAACTGCAGACATTCTTTGCCTTCTTACGCATCAAATCAACCAAGCTACAGACCAACATGGTGAAACACATACAATAGCACTGGATATATCAAAGGCATTTGATAGAGTCTGGCATCAATCCTTATTGTCGAAGATGTCACACTACAGCCTTGCATCATTAGTTCCACTAATTTCTTCTTATCTTCATAACAAAAAAATATGTGTAAGGTAGATGGCCTTTATTCTCAATTTCACTCAATAAATGCTGGTGTTCCCCAGGGATCAGTTTTGGCCCCAACTCTGTTCCTCATTCATATCAATGATCTCATATCTACCACTCAAAATCCAATACATTCCTACGCAGATAACTCAACACTCCACAGTTCCTTCACATTTACCAATTCTTTCACCCAACCCGATCTTATCAATTCAAAAATAAACACTGCAATTTCTCTGAACCAGGACCTTTCTAGAATTAATGAATGGGGACAAGAGAATCTAGTTTCCTTTAATGCACAGAAAACCAAGTACATTCAATTTTCTAACCGACAGAATCTCACTGACTCCCATATATTTTTAATGATGTAAATATTCCCACTTCCCCTAGTATTGACATTCTCGGTGTAACATTAACTACTAACTTGAGCTGGACACATTATGTTAGAAGCATTGCTAAGAATGCCTCTAAAAAACTGGGACTCCTGTACAGAGTTCGAGAATTCTTCACTGACGAGCAGTTGGCCGTAATATAAAAGTCATGTGCGTTCTCAGATGGATTACTGTTCACCTCTGTGGGGTGGAAGTGGAGTGGTTGCATTGAGGCAGTTGGACAAAATTCAAAATAAAGCTATTAGATTAATCAATAACCCTGCAATCACACAGGATCTTCCTACATTATCCATACGAAGAAACGTTGCATCCCTTGCATTATTCTACAGATATTTTCACAGCAATTGTTCCGAGGAACTTGCTTCAATTGTGCCGCCTCTCCACATCTTTTCCCATACAACTAGGGCAGCTGAGAGCGCCCATGAATTTACACTTTCTCCTCCACAATGCAGAACTTCTGCTTATCAGAATTCATTTATCCCCAGAGCTACTACTCTTTGGAATTCACTTCCCTTGAATTGCTTTCCACAAACTTACAATCTACAAATGTTTAAATCCAGTTGTTACAAACATTTTATGAATGAAGGATGCCTTTAGGCACATGGACCTTTTTGTTGTATCTGTGTTTTTCCTTCCTCCGTTCATTGTCTCTTAAAAAAAAGAAAAAAAAAACATTGCAGCGAACAGAGAGAGATACTGCAGAGAATTGGTGAGTGGATGTAAGTTCATGAGACGGAAGGCTTTCTTTTCTACTTTGTCTAGAAGTGCTGTGTGAGAGGATCCTTCCCACACGTGTGAACAATACTCAATACATGGACGCACTGTACCCATGTACAGAGCAAGAATCTGCGCAGGGTAAAGAACCCCTGGAGGCGGTTGAGCACACCCAGCTTCTGAGAAGCTGTTTTAGCTAGAGTGGTAATATAATCTTTCCAAGAGAGTGCATAAGAATAAGAGACACCAAAGGGCGCCAGTTGAACTAGATAATAGTCCGTCAGGCGCTTGGCCCGGGGAGGTGGTATATATGAAGGGTTTTCTCTGCCCCAATTATAGATAGTAGAGAGATCAGAAGATAGGTGTTTTATGGCCTCCTTACGTGAGTTTTGGAGTTCCTGCTGTGAATAATTATGTGGAAGGCTAGTTGAATAGTGAAATGTAGAGTCATCAGCATATGAGTGAATGGGGCAGGACGTGCAGTTGAGAATGTCGGTGGTGAATAACAGGAACAGAATTGGAGATAGACAGAACCCTGAGGAACACAGGAGTTGATAGGTTGAGGAAGTGAACGGTGGCCGTCCACAACCACAGCTATGGAACGGCCGCAAAGGAAATTAGAAACAAAGGTACAGATGGAGGGATAGAAACTGTAGGAGGGTAGTTTAGAAATTAAAGGTTTGTGTCAGACTATCGAAGGCCTTCGATATGTCTAGCGCAACATAAAAAGTCTCACCAAAGTCCCGAATGGAGGATGACCAAGAGTCAATAAGATATGAAAGAAGATCACCAGTAGAGCGGCCCTTAAGGAAGCCATACTGGCGGTTTGAGAGTAGGTTATGGGAAGATGCTTAAGAAGTTTAGAGACAAGAATAGTTTTAAAAACTTTAGAGATGCAAGAAATGAGAGCAATTGGACGATAGTTAAAGGGTTGAGAGTGGTCACCCTTCTTTGGGACAAGTTGAATGAGAGCAAACTTCCAGCAAGAAGGAAAGACGTTAGAGGAGAGACAGACGGAAGAGTTTGCCTAGGTAGTGAGTCAGCATGGAAACACTGTTTTTTAGTACAATAGGAGGAACACCGTCTGGTCCATCTATCTATCTATCTATTGCCTGACGCCGTGATCCCCGAAGGGGTGACCACGAACGAACGACCCCCATGCACCTCTGTCCCCAGTCAGTCGATGCCCCTCCCCCCAACCAGCACCGCCTTCGTTCATATACTTCCTCACTCCATCCTTCCACCTCTCCTTCGGTCTACCTCTCCCTCTCTGTCCTTCCACCTCGCTCTCGTACACCCTCTTAGTCATTCTCTCGCTTTCCATTCGTTCCATATGGCCAAACCATCTCAAGTTGTTCCTTTTCACACTTTCCAGCACATCTACCTCCACACCACACATCCTTCTTACTTCTTCATTAGTCTGTCTATCCCTCCATGTAACTCTGCACGCACTTTTTAAGTAATTCATTTCCACTGCTCTCACTCTTGGTCTGAGTCTCTCAACCAACGTCCATGCTTCGCTTCCGTAAGTCAGTGTCGGGATTACCACACTGTCATGCAAGGACTTCTTCACTTCCATACTGACCACCCTATTTCTTGTTACTTTTTTCAGTGTTCCTACAACCCTCTTCCCCTGTTGTACCCTCTCCCGCACTTCTTCATCCATAGTCCCATCTTTACTCAACACACTGCCCAGATACTTAAAAGAGTTGACGATCTCCATAGCCTGACCGTTCAACTTCACCTCACACTCTGTGACTTCACCCCTTTCGAAGACCATAACCTTGCTCTTCCCCGCATTTACCTTCAAATTCCGTTTTTCGCACACTGTTCCAAACTCATTTACCAAACCCTGCAGCTCCCATTCATTATCGCTCATCAGAACTCTATCATCCGCAAACAGCAGTATAGGCAGCTTCCACTCATTTCCCTCCCTTTTCAGCGATACACCAACATCCACTGCTCTTGATAGTATTTCTTTCATGACTCCATCCATATATACAGTAAACAACCACAGGGACATCACACACCCCTGTTTCAAACCAACATTCAGGTCAAAGAACTCGCTCTGCTCACTCTCCACACATACTGCCGCCTTTGCACCCTCTTCACTGCTTTCAGCAACATGCCAGCTACTCCATATATTCTAAGTACTTTCCACAAACTTTCTCTATCCACTCTGTAATAGGCCTTCTCCAAGTCCATAAAGGCAACATACACCTTTTGTTTCTTCTCCAGATAATTCTCCACAACACAATTCAGGGTAAAAATCTGATCTATACATCCTCTTCCCTTCCTAAAACCTCCCTGCTCGTCGCCTATCCATTTCTCCGTTCTCACTCTCAGTCTCTCAATCACAACCCTTCTGTATACCTTCCCTACTACGCATAGAAGACATATTCCTCGGTGGTTACCAGACACTCCTCTTTCCCCTTTGCCCTTACACCTTCTTAATATTGGTTCAGTGCATTTATTATTGATGAAAGAATGTTTGGCGAGGCGAAGAACAAATTTGGCTTGATTCCGGGCAGAAACATAGGAAGTACGAAACTCTTGAGTTTGAAGGCGACGGTACCGTTTGAGTGCTTCCTCCTTATTGCGGACAGCAATAGAAAAAGTGTGGGTAAACCAAGATATTTTTGCATTAGACTGAGAGAAAGAAAATGGAATGTATGCTTCCATGCCCAAGAGGATTACCTCAGTAATGTGTTCAGCACTCGCCTAGGGTCCCCGGCCACGGAAGCAAAAGTCATTCCATGGGAAATGAAAGAAGTAATACCGAAGAGACCCCCAGTCGGCACCGCTAAAGTGCCACAAGCGCCGCCGGCTGGGAGGACCGGGTGGCCGTACCGGAGAGATAGGACAGGTGACAGAGATAAGTTTATGATGAGAGGAGCCAAAAGGAGAGAAAATATTTACAGTATAAGCAGAAGAGTTAGAGGTTAGAAATAAGTCAAGAATGTTGGGCCGATCTCCGAAGCGATCCGGGATATGGGTGGTTTGCTGGACTAACTGCTCTAGGTCTAGGTTAATGTACCTGTCACTAAGTTAACCACTATGATGTTTCTGTACCTGTCACTTGTGACGCTTCTGCATAGTAGCCACGTGCGGGCATGCGCGCGCGTCGGCTGCCCAGCCGTTTAGAAACCGGCTGGTGGCAGCCGACCGGTAGGCTTTTCCTTAGTATATATCCTACGACAACGTAACTAATGTCTGGGATATTCTTATGTTGTTTCACAGCTTGTAGCTGCCCTTATTCTTAACCAACGCATCTTAGTATATTTTATTCTCGATAGTTGATTGTTTCATTATAATAAATAAGATGTAAGTCTAGTGAGGGTGGGAGGAGTGAGCAGGAGAGAGAGACCGGCTTGGGACATTGCTTCGCTTGCCAGCTTGGGTCGAGCCTGAAGCGTTGCCACCTGCATTTGATTGCAACATTAGGCTTAGTTTCGACTCACGCACGGGGTAGACCCGGCAACTGTGTTGAGTGTTGCCAAGCATGGGATGTATTCTGCATGCCTAGGGCGGGGTCCAGACAGATTCAAGACTCAGAGCTCACCTCATTGTCGTACCCTTCGGACCCCCTTGATATCTATCCCTCTCAACCCCACTTAGAAATGTTCTCTCTTACTTTGTATACCTTCTTTCCACTACTTCACCAATCTATTTAATTATCCCATCCCCTTGATAGACCATATATCTATCATTGTATTAACGACGAGCTCTCAGATAACTAGATAGGATTTTGGCCTTATGCAGGGATGTAATTGTTAATGAGACCTAGGAAGCTTTTTTGTTGTCTCATATTTGGTGGTTTCATGCTTGCTAGTGTGTTCGTGTGTCAGGTTAGCAGGGGCTAGACCGGAGGGGAGGCTTTTTGCGATCCTTTAAGTAAAGTCTGCTGGTGCGAGTCCCGTGGACCCGCCCGACTTTACTAGGATACCCGTGGGAGTCTGGGGGCATTTTCTTGTCTGTGTCCCTGTGTGTCTAGCGTTGTGTTGTGTGAGGGCCCTTGCCTAGTCCACTCAGCACTGCGCTAGCACGTCTTGATTTTGTTTTAGGGTCGCCAGGAGAGAGTCAGATACTTGGGATCTGAGTCTCTCAAGAGAGCACCCTTTCAATTAGAGTAATTTGGCGCACAGACTTGTGAACGTCCCTAGGTTAGAGCAGGTGGCTCAGCCCTGGTATCCGAAGCCTATATCCTTCCGGCTAGACCTCTGCCACCTGGCAGATTAACAGCTAGGGGTTTATTATCTCTGTATGCTTGTTATTGTGCCACAGTTTACCGTTTTTGTGAGCATTGTGAGTCAGGGTGTGGCTTAGAGACTCTGTCCGAGCAGGCTTGCCTGACTAAGGGTGAGAAGCACACCTGTATGTGGTTATGTTGCGAGTTGCTACCTTTATTTAATTATACCTATGCCATTATACACTGTATGGCCTATCACTAGTATTTATTCCTGCTTATGAGTTAAGAGTTCTCTAAATCCGTAACGTACTTTCTTTGCTAAGCATCAGATCCTACAGTAGCCGCATGCAGTTTAGAAACCCGCATCTTGTCTACCTGTACGATGTTTTGAGGACTGTTTGCTTTCACCCTCTTTCACGCAGGGGTGATTAGTTGTATTAATTAACGTAACGTTAAATGTACTTTCTTCTAGTTTGTTATTAAATTGTTTCTGCAATTTAATTCCGTTATCTATGTTTTCCTTGAAGCTTTAACACCTTACGAGCGGCCTATGCGGTTTATTTATATGTACCGCCCAGCGGGGTGTTTTTAGCCAAAATAGGGCTGTTTACGAGATCATTTTCATGCCTAAATAAGACCCAGAACGTAAAACAAGTACCTATCCCTGAAAGGGCATAAACAGAGCTTTCGAATGACACCATAACGATCCTTTTATGATGGCTAGTTTTCTTGCAATAACCGTGCAACGCGAGTGCAAAAAGCATGTAATTAGCCACTTTCCCGATACAATTCCTTATATAGCGAGTGAGAGAGGGAGGAGGGAGCTGGGATTCGTGTCAGTATGTTCGCCGCGGTGGTCTGGAGCAGTCATACGCTCGCTACTCTCCTGCCACCACTTGTCTCTCTCTCTCAGCAACATTACGTGCTGAAATTGCCACTCGACCTATGTCGAGCGCCGCCACATAGTCCAGCTTTATTAAATACGACTTATGTGGTGAGCCGCTAATAAAGGGTTAAGTCAACTTAATTGTGTGATCTTTTATATAGCCTGCTTGACTATCAGCAGTCTATAGTGCGTGCACCCTGTAACCGAGTCATAGGATACCTCGTTGTCCAGGCATGACTCTTGACGGTTTAGGGTGGTTTGTTGCCTGGGTTTATAGATAAGGGTTGGATCTAGCGTTTTCCGTTGTTGCTTGTTGCCGCATACCTAGTCCAATAGAAAGAGCCCAGTGTTTATATATCCCAGGACGTAACACACTAAGTTGTCCACTATGATGTTACTGTATATGTCACTAAGTTGTCCACTATGATGTTACCGTACCTGTCACTAAGTTGTCCACTATGATGTTACCGTATATGTCACTAAGTTGTCCACTATGATGTTACTGTACCTGTCACTAAGTTGTCCACTATGATGTTACCGTACCTGTCACTAAGTTGTCCACTATGATGTTACCGTATATGTCACTAAGTTGTCCACTATGATGTTACTGTACCTGTCACTAAGTTGTCCACTATGATGTTACCGTATATGTCACTAAGTTGTCCACTATGATGTTACTGTATCTGTCACTAAGTTGTCCGCTATGATGTTACTGTACCTGTCACTAAGTTGTCCACTATGATGTTACTGTACCTGTCACTAAGTTGTCCACTATGATGTTACTGTATCTATCACTAAGTTGTCCACTATGATGTTACCGTATATGTCACTAAGTTGTCCACTATGATGTTACTGTATCTATCACTAAGTTGTCCACTATGATGTTACCGTATATGTCACTAAGTTGTCCACTATGATGTTACTGTACCTGTCACTAAGTTGTCCACTATGATGTTACTGTACCTGTCATTAAGTTGTCCACTATGATGTTACCGTACCTGTCACTAAGTTGTCCACTATGATGTTACCGTACCTGTCACTAAGTTGTCCACTATGATGTTACTGTATCTGTCACTAAGTTGTCCACTATGATGTTACTGTACCTGTCACTAAGTTGTCCACTATGATGTTACCGTACCTGTCACTAAGTTGTCCACTATGATGTTACCGTACCTGTCACTAAGTTGTCCACTATGATGTTACTGTATCTGTCACTAAGTTGTCCGCTATGATGTTACTGTACTTGTCACTAAGTTGTCCACTATGATGTTACCGTACCTGTCACTAAGTTGTCCACTATGATGTTACTGTATCTGTCACTAAGTTGCCCACTATGATGTTACTGTACCTGTCACTAAGTTGTCCACTATGATGTTACTGTATCTGTCACTAAGTTGTCCACTATGATGTTACTGTACCTGTCACTAAGTTGTCCACTATGATGTTACTGTACCTGTCACTAAGTTGTCCACTATGATGTTACCGTACCTGTCACTAAGTTGTCCACTATGATGTTACTGTACCTGTCACTAAGTTGTCCACTATGATGTTACTGTACCTGTCACTAAGTGGTCCACTATGATTTGACTGTATCTGTCATTAAGTTGTCCACTATGATGTCACTGTATCTGTAACTAAGTTGTCCACTATGATGTCATATTACGAACAAGAGGGTCCTCCATATTTAGTGGAGGAAAAGAATATGCCCCTTGTATCCTACTGTGTGTCGTACAAGGCGACTAAAAGGGTGAATAACGCACCGATGCGACCCGCCGACAATGGTGGCGCTGATGGGAGAGCTGCAGATGGAGGAAACTGATCTCCTACCCTGCTGCCTTCTCACAATTGTAACTCATCATACCCTAACTTGCCTCATGGAGTTTGGGACTACCTGGATGCCGCGGGATTCCCATAAAGGGAATCTCGGGACTACTACAACAACAACAACGTACCTGTCACTTAGTTGTCCGCTCACCAGAGTGCCGATAACGTTACCGATGGTGAAGGCTGTTTGGAACATGGGCCTCATTGGCTGCCACTCACACACCAAGTTCCACTGAGCAAGACGAAATAAATAGCTGGTGTTAAAGTAACATTGTGAATTGCCAAGTACAACTGTGTCTTATGAATATAAAGTAGGCTACTAATTGTTATATAGTTTTAAATAGTATTTTCCTCTTGGTTACTTGGATTAGAATATTTGATCTTCCTGATTCCAGATTAGAAACTCTAACGTGGCCCGATCACTTGTGGGTCATGATATTTTATTATATTATTATAGAGAATGTTCGTGCTCTGTCTAGAGTCGCCCCCCCCCCCCAAAAAAAAAAGGAAAGAAAAAATAGGAAATGTGGGGATTGGGCATGAGTAAAACAAAATATATATACCGGTATATATATATATATATAATTATACCTGTATATATATATATACTCAAAAGAGGGTCACAGTTGCATAATAGCCAAAATAGCATTCAACTTTGCAACATCTTTACATTGTGGCAATGATGATTTGATGTGATGTGTCCTCATTTATTTATTAATTACATTATGTTTTGTATAAGTCAACAAAAACAAGAGAGTGTGTGCATCCAAAAAGATTCTTAAAAAATAAATTTTATTTTACAAAGAACCCTAATATTATTAGCAACATTTCAATACTATTAAAAACTATGGATATACCCAAGTCAATAAACTTTTCAAATTAATTTATTAATTTAAACCCCTGAGGCGCAGAACGCGATTTGCGTGGAATGTAGCATATATTAACCCCTACTGTACCATAGAGTACTAGCATAAATGTACCTCCCAGTCCCAAGCAATGTGGCCAAAATGGCTTCAGAGGCAAGATAAAACAACATCCCATCTCAAAAGATGGAGGAATACTGTCTCTCTCAGCCTGTGGGGCCTTGGATATAAGCTGAGAAGTGTTGCCAAGGTCTTAGAACAGTGCTCAACCGTTGTGGTACCAGGTACTGCCTGATACTGGCAGTTACAAGGATCATATATTACTGACGGCGGGCAGCCGTTGCTGGGACTGGGGAGTGATTTATCTACTGACGGCTCTCTGCCGCCACTGGTATTGGACGGGTTAAACCTTAAAATGCACCATCTAGTCACCCTTAATCTCTTCAATTTTCTTGCAATGGAGGTTTAAAGAAAACAATTTTTTTAGACGACTAACTAAGGGGAGGCTGAACCTTTGACCCCCAAGTCAGCCTGTATAAGAGATTGTGTTTCTGGCATTATACCATCTTATTACCAATGGAAATACTAAGACTCGCTGCAAAAATCAGCTCTCTATGTATGTGCGCATCAAATTCTGCGCGAGCTCAGAATTTCATTGCACTATTTGAAAAATCATCGAGTCACTGAAAATTGTTTAAATTTCCCGCAATTTTTGTATGGCGTATCCTACAAGCATCCCCTACAACGTAGCATTTTCGTTTATCCATATTGAATAATAGAAGGTGCTGAAAAAAAATATTTAATATATATATATCATTTGGTTAGAGCAATTTTCGACATGAAACAGGTCGAATCTCCGAATTTTTTGGCGAAACGGCCATTATCTAAACGTACAGGCGTTGCTATGTAACCCTATTTATAGTGTGTAGAAGGGGAATGAATTTGAGCAATTCAAAAAAATGTAGATAGACTCGGAAGTGCCAATATATGATCGCTAGCACACGAAAATCTTAGATTATCACACACCGAAATTCATTTTAGGGGAGAATGTATTAGTTTGTCCTCCTTAGACAGCGTTTTCTTTGACAGCGGTCATAGAATAAGGAGTTTGATGGCTAACTAAATTAAAACATCTGGAGATACTAGACCTCCGACAATATTATTTAACAGTTTTTTACCAAATTCCATGATATTGGGGCCCCCCCAGAGGGGTGCTAGGGATGTCATATGGGTGCTTATGCCCTCATATGATAATTTATATTGCTTACAGAAGCCCTTTAGACAAAAGACACAAACATTTTATTTTGGTGGCTGAAGGCAAACATTTTCGTTTTTTTGGGGTCGTGGGCGAACCCCCGCCCCGGGGGTTATGGATGCGATATGTTTTTTTGTTCCCTCCTATGCTATTCTCCTATGTTGAAAGAAGAATTTTAGAACAAGAACAAAACAAATTGAAATTTTGACTTCTGGGCTCAGCCGAGGTTCAGCCTCCCCTTATTACCTTAAGAGCACTTACAACACATCACAAACACCCCAAACACCCCACACATCATCCTGGGTGGTGACTTCAACGCCAAGGCGTCGGCCTGGTTTGTCGACAACCCCGACACAGACAGAGGGCTGGTACTACAAAACCAAACCGATAACCTCATCATCCTTAACGACATCCATCAACATACCCATATTCCTCACCAAGCCCTCTATAACCCATCATCTCCAGACATCACCTTTTGCTCCCCAGAACTCGCCCCCACAACATCCTGGAGGGTGGTCAGAACCTTAGGCTCTGACCACCTCCCGATCATTATCACCACCAAAACCAGACTCACCCCAGCTAGCCACAAACACACATACACCAATTATAAAAGAGCTAACTGGGAAGCATTCACAAATGAGACAGAACAACACTTCACAACTCTAAACAGTACACCCATCACTAACATCAACAATGCTGTACACATACTCAATAAAACTATCCAAAATGCTGACAAGAAACACATTCCAAGAGGTAACAGGAAAAGACACAACCCCAACTTCACACCAGAAATTCAAAACCTCATCAGACAACGCAACATACTGAAACACTCCCCAGCACCCCACACACAAGACATCACACAACAAATTCAAGCACTCAACACCCAAACTAACAACAAAATACAAGAACAACAAAAACTAAATTGGAATAACTTCCTACAAACACTTGATCACAAAACAAACCCCCAAAAACTCTACAAAACACTAAACAGCATCACACTTTCCAACAGCAACACAACATAATCACATGCTGCAATCACAACAACAGACTCTACTCCTTCATGTAAACAACAAGCAAACACTCTCATCAATCACTTTTCACATGTCAGCTACCTAAAACCTCACAAAGACGACCGACGTGTCATCCGACGTAAGAGACAATTCCCCACAGACCCTGACTATACACCCTTCACCAATCACCAGACAAAGCATATCATCAACAATCTCAAGCACTCACCCGCCTGTGGCCTAGACAACATAAGCAACATTAACCTCAGACACCTGGGACCACAAGGCATACAAGCACTCACTAACATATCAAACTACAGCTATTCACACAACACAATACCAGACATTTGGAAGCATGGTATCATCATCACATTCCCCAAACCCAACAAAGACCCCACGCTACCCTCCTCGCACCGCCCCATCACACTTCTTTGCTACCCCTCCAAAGTCATGGAACGCCTAGTATTACACCTAATTACACCTGACCTACCCCTAGCTCCAACACAACATGGCTTTAGGCCACTGCACTCCACAAACACTCTTCTCACAGACCTTACACAAAGAGCTTTCGACGGCATCAACTCAGCTAGACCACCACACAGATCACTATTAGCCACACTCGACATTAGTAAAGCCTTCGATGCCATCCCCCGCTACAACCTAACAAACAAAATCTACAACACAATCATGCACAACAACACAAAAAGGTGGCTGGCCAACTTCCTAGCAGGCAGATGTGCACACGTATCTTTTACGGGTCAGTCATCTAAAATCAGAAACTTTCCAAACGGAGTCCCACAAGGATCCGTCCTATCGCCCGCACTCTTCAATCTGTATATGCACGATATAACTACACCCAATACGCCCCAAATAAACTTAGCCTCCTATGCAGATGACATAACACTCACATGCACACACCATGACCCAAAAAGAGCAACAGATCTTCAATCCTATCTCAACACACTACATGGCTGGTGCACTACAAACAGACTTAATCTAGCCCCAGCCACCGCAACCCTGCTCATAAGTTGGACAGGAGAACACGAATACATCCCTCAACTCACCATAAACAACACACCCATAACACATACACACACACCCAAAATCCTAGGAGTAACATATGATACTCATATGACATTCAAACAGCACACCACAAACATTAAAAAGAAACTGACACCCAGACTTAACGCCCTCAGGTCACTTGCTCACACAAAATTTGGACACAACAAAGAAACTACCACCACAGTATATAAACAATACATAAGATCAGTGATGGAATACGCAAGCCCAGCCTGGGCTTCTAACCTAGCTGAAACACATCATAAGACCTTACAGACTATTCAAAACAAAGCCCTGAAGATCATTACAGGCTGCACAGCTACTTCACCCACAGATCACCTACATCAAGAAACCAAAATCCTCAAAGTCAAAGACCATCTGGACATGAGAGGCACTCAATTCCTGGCAGAAGCCTCCACGAACCAAGACCACCCACTAAACTACATGGCAACACACCCACAGACACCAAGAAATATCAAAACAACACCCAGCACACGGTATCACACACAATTATTGTCCTCTCTCCCTCCCTGCCCACCCCGAACCAACTTCCAGAAGCACATCCATACTCATATCTCTCACCGATCCATCCACTCACTCACAGACAACACGCAGCTGCATGCACGACCTCCCGAAATCCATCCTTCCGAATCCTCCCTTCCTCGCGAGGACAGAGTCCACCTGGCCAGGCTGAGATGCGGACACCATCCAGCTCTCCTGAGCTATCAGAAGAGACTGGATGACTCCGTTGTCGACGCCTGCCCGGGATGTAACACAGCACCCCATACCATTAAACACATCATAGAAGACTGCATTTCACACAACCACTTACGCCAACAACACAATCTACACTCAATGAGAGCTCTGTGGGAAAGCCCGATCGTGGCCATGGCCTTTCTCAGGGACTTGGGGCTGTTCGGCCAGGCAGCTTAGGGAACAACAACAACAACAACCTTAAGAGCACATAAACAAAGATATAATATAACTGGCATCTATGCACCTCAGGGGGTTTCTTTTTATATGAACCAACATTACACAATGTATCTATTTTTTCCATCATGCTGTTCCAGATGTATACGCCTTTGTTTCTAAATGTTCTTTTCATGTTGTAAATACATCTTTTGTGTTAGTTATAGGTTAAGTAAATTATGACTAGTTAGTTACTGATGTACTCTCGAGGAACAATCTTTACACTGACGCTCTAAATATTCTGGAAGTGGGTTGAAATCTTCTGATAATACCTCACAGACGTATGTTTCATCCGATTAATTCCGTTGACACAAGATTATATACAGTACAGCTCACCCGTATAAGGTTTGTTGTTTTCCTCGAGTGTACAGTATTTATATATGCGGGTAACCAAATATTTAGCATAACGATGAGCTTATGGCCAAAATTAATTCTATGTTGCATTTTTGTATTCAATGTGACAATACAGTTATTATGTTAGAAAACAAATATTTTATTTGTTTTGTATTGTGGTGGTCAACTCGAGACAGAACCCGAAACAAATAATAATGTAATAGTGGATACAATAAATATTCCCCAATATCTCATGCCAGTGGGCTTTTACAGTGAAGTGGATGTGGTAGGAAGTGGTTAAGAGGTGCAGTGACAGTTAAGGGGAAAGGGTTGGTTTTTATGGTCCCCCTTCTCCCTCATATTTAGCCCAATTAGTTTTCAGATTTAAAGACGTTCGGCACATTAGTTTGGCGATTTAAAGACCTTTCACCCCATTTCTTTGTCAATATTCAGACTTTTCGTGTCATTTAGGTGTCTATTTTTTCCTGGCAAGCGAAAGCGAGCCTGCAATTATGAATTGACTGGCCTTTGGCCGGGATATTCTTCTACCGCAAAATGTACAAATATATCTAGAAAGGGGATCTTGGGGATGTTTTTTTAACCCTGTTCAGTACCCGGTGACATACTTTTGATTATATTCTGGCAATGATTAGACAACTTTATTCCGCTTCGGAAGAAACTAGCAATAGTAAGGCTAATTCAAACTATTTCAACGAACCCTTTTGTACTACCCCAGATCCCTCTTAAGCTGTATAATTTTGCGTAAATATAGCTAGAATAAAACACAACACACGTTGCTGGTACTCAAAGGGTTAAGTTTGATGAAGGTCTATGGAGGAAACTAAAGACATAAATAAATGACAAAATTGACCGAAAAAAAGCTTTTCCCCAAATATCACTGTAGAGTGTAGACCAACCTGTGATGTGACTGTAGCCTGGAAGACTGTTGTGTCATAGTGAGGGTGAGGGCAGGCGGGCGGCCCCACCCCCACCTGGGTACCGGTACTATTATCATCCACCACAACCTCACTATCACACTCACTACCATACTCGCTGGAACAAAACACACAGGATATATATATATATATACTGTATATATATATATACTGTATATATATATATATATATATATATATATATATATATATACTCCCAGCCGGACTCAAACTACCATCTGTCCGGAAGAGATTTCATAATTTAATCCACTACACAAAGGCCTGATCCTGACTATCGGTGGTTCGAGTCCAGCTGGGAGTATGAAAACATTTAGTAGATCATGTGTATTTGATATATATAATATATATATATCGGGAATTAAGATAAAGAGGTTAATTTACATATCACTGGTACATGAAATATCCCAACAAATAGTTATATTATAATTACCAACGACGACGTAGTCGTTGATGGGTGTAATCCAGTCCCCCACACGCGGCTAGTTCAATTGCATGACATGTAGGAATGTTCACATAATACAATATCGATACAATGAACTTAGCTTAGAGGACTGGTGATGTAGGACTGTTGTTAATATTATTAGTAGTTGTAGCACATGGTGAACTGTGGGTTGAGTCAGGGCCGGGGGAGGAGATGTTGACTGTATGGTGTTGGTTGAGAGACTGAAGGGCCGGCGTCCGATCGCTTCGCGAAATTACATATGGCTGCCGGCTCATAATAATTATAACCCATAACTTGGTTTCATAATACATCTAGAGCTGATGTAGATATTTATACATTACAGTTAATATTTAACCTAACTTAAGAATAAACTACAATACACAAAGAACCAGCCGAAATCGTACAAGCGATACGATACCGGCAAATTCAAATGTCCTATTGGACCAAAACCTGTCGGGATCATTACCCTATTCCCGACATATTGCCCGCCACCAAAAATGATATACAGGAGCTATATACAGAGAACAAAAAAAGGACATCGAAGTCAAAGATCATCTTGTGTGATCTTTGATCTCCAAAGATCCACGGAACTCATAGCCGCCCTCCTTTGGGACGAGCGCCACCTGAAGCCTGAGGAGGATCATCCTTCTCATCATCAGCTGCCCCACCTCGAGGAGCACTGTCACCAGCACTCTCCCGCGGAGGGGTATCAGTAGAGACGCCAGGATCATCTGGCAGTTCTACATCCTGCTCCAAGGGATATAACCTTACGACTGGGCGAGTAGTAACCCCAGTCGAAGTTCGTATTCTAGCAACCCTTATAAGACCATCAATGCCCTGGAACAAATGGATAATCCTCCCAAGCTTCCAAAATAACCTAGGACGCTCATCATGAATCAGGACAATATCCCCGATACGAGGCCATCGTTGATTCGTCTCTTTGATCTTATGAGAGTGACGCTCGCGAAGAGACAGCAAATATTCTTGGGTCCACCGTTTCCATAGATCGTCGGACACCTTGTTTACATACTGGAAGCGACGACGTGTGGCATCAGCATTGCCGAACGTAGGGTCTTGCAGATCTTCGTCATTTACGGACGATCTAGGAAAGGTATTAAGGGTTCGTCCACGTGTCATCATGGAAGGCGAAATGGGTAAGAGGTCATCAACATCTGCCGAGGTATAGGTCAAGGGCCTGTCGTTGACTAACATCTCAATCTCTATTAAGATGGTTTGCAACTCCCGTCTGCTCACCAGTGCCCTTCCTAATACCTTCTTCAAGGCAGATTTGACGATACCGATTGTTCTCTCCCAAATCGCCCCGAACCATGGTGCACGTGCTGGTATAAATCTCCATTGACAACCCTTTCCAGTGAGGGTAGCCACAACCTGCGGGTCATCCATTAAACTCTGGAGATATTTAGAGGCCCCGACAAAACAAGTCGCATTATCGCTCATAATAATTTGAGGGAAACCATTGCGGCCTGCAAAGCGTCTTAGAGTATGCAAAAACCCCTCACTGGATAGGTCGTCAATCAATTCAATATGAATCGCTCTGGTTACCGCACATGTGAATAGGACGGCATATACCTTTATGATATTACCGGGCGATTCTCTAACATGAATCACTCCGGTGTAGTCTACCCCGGTTACCTGAAATGGTTCAGTCCTTTGTACCCTGAACTCAGGCAAGGGAGGTAGATCTACTGGGGAGTAAGGCTTACCCTGTAATCTTTTACAGATCGTACAGCTATTGTGGATCCCTTTAATTGCTTGTCGCATCTTAGGGATCCACCAACGTTGTCGCATATACGCCAGAACATAATTTACGCCAAAATGTAGGCAGGTCCGATGGCATTGGCGAATCAACAGTTTGGTAATCAAATGAGAGGAGCTAAGGAGGACAGGATATTTCGCAGAATCAATAATGTCCGCCTTTTGTATCCTGCCTCTACACTTAATTATGCCTCCTTCCATATATAATCCTAGCTGCCTCATTAAGTTTGAGGGTTTGGCCTTTGACTCCTTGTTCAGGATTTGATGTTCAGTAGGATAAGATTCCTTTTGTACTAAACATATTAGTTTTGCTTCTGCTGATCTCAATTCATGGAGTCTGATATGCTTCGAATCTTCACTAAGGAAAGACCCGTGAGCCCGACTTCTCATGTTGTTAATGAAACGGTATATCCATGCAAATACCCGTATTACTTGATCATAGCTGCCGTAACGTTCCCACTCTACCAACTTGTTATCCTGATGTGTAGTACTCACATTCGAACTACTTAACACATCATCTTGGGGCCGACTGGAAGGATCAGATATGTATTCCCTGAAATCCTGAGGCCATTCAGTTGGAGAAGTAAGCCATGGAGGTCCATGCCACCAAATAGAGGAAGACATAAACTGCTGTGCTGAGATCCCCCGGGAAATTATGTCACTGGGGTTATCCCTGGTGCTCACATAGCGAAATGTAGCTGTAGGAACTAAGTTATGAATCTCATCAGTGCGATTAGAAACATAAACAGGTAACACTTTCTGGCTGTGTACCCATGAAAGCGCTATTTGACTGTCGCTCCAGACATAGACGTTATTAATCTGTAGTATGTCTGTATAAGCATCCAGTGTAAACTTTATTAGACGAGCAGACAGAAGCAATGCAGTAAGTTCTAATTTAGGAACTGTAATCTTCTTTATAGGTGCTACTTTGGCCTTCACTAAAGCCAGCGTCGCTTCACTACCATTACATATGTATATGGCAGTACCGTACACACTATTACTAGCATCAGAAAAGGCATGTAGATCCACCTGGTGACCACCAATAACCTGACGAGGAAGTTGGACCTCGCAACATGCGGAAAGGTCCGACCGAATCAACCGCCAAGTATCCTGCAACTCAATCGGGAGGGGCGTGTCCCAATCTAGTTTTAACCGCCACAGTTGCTGTAAAAACATACGAGCACGGATTGTAACAGGCAGCAAAAAACCTAGGGGATCAAACAACCTCGCTGACAAGCTTAAGCAGTTTCGCTTGGTCATAAGCTCACTGCCGCATGGGGTGTGACAGAAGGATATACAATCTGTGGTAGTGTCCCATTTGTGGCCTAAAAACTTCACCTCACTATTCTCAGTAGCTACACCGTCAGAAGCAAATTGACCTTTCAAAAGATCACTATTAGTGGCCCATTCTTGTAAGTATAAATGAGCCTTGGCAAATATATCACGGATCTCCCAGCATCTCTTGAGCAATAAATCTTCATTGTCTCCGGTGCCTTGAAGATTGTCCACATAGATCCCCTGCTTGATCTCATTCTTGAAGTCAGGATCTAGTCCAGCCTCCTCAAGATGACGCAAGATAGTAGCGTTGAGAAGGAACTGGGAACAGGTCGCCCCGAATAAGACGACTCTGAACCTGTAGACCAGATACTCTGAATCTAGATCCATTGGGTCCCGTGGCCATAAAAATCTTGTCGAGTCCCTGTCTTCACGATGGAGTTGAAGCATCAGGAAGGCCTTCTCAATATCGGCGACCCATGCAAACTTATGACATCTGAAGCGCAACATAATTTGCGCTAGATCAGAGACCAGGGACGGACCCGTGTACAGACAATCATTCAGGCTATAGGAGCGAACACTGGATTTAGCAGAGCAGTCATACACAATACGAACAGGAGTGGTGGAACTGTCCTTTTTAATCCCATGGTGAGCAAGGTAATGGATGTTATCCCCATACTCACTGAGATCTACTCTCTCTACAAATCCACGTTGTACCTGCTCGGCTAAAACTGCCGCATAAGTCTCGCAATAACTTGGATCCTTGACAAACTGCTTCTGAAGGCCACGTAACCTACCAAGTGCTAGATGGAAATTAGTAGGTAATTTACTCTTGTTATCATTCCAAGGGAGCCTTACCACATACTGACCACTGCCAGAGTCATACGTTACAGTCTCTTCATACGAGCTTAACGCTAGCTTGGACTCACGATCAAGTTCATGTGGGTCAATTCCAATATTGTCCAAGTCCCATAGCTTATCTATATCAGTACATGTATTATCAGGCACATTTGGCCTAATATATTTATCTATGGGGCTTACTGCTACCTTGAGGACCGTAACCACCTCCACCTGTGTGTCTTGAGAGGAAGTGGCATAGGATCCAGAAATGGCATAACCTTGGATCGTGGGGAGCATTATTAGCTTATCTACCCGCCGATATCCAGGGTGAACCAGGTCGTAGTAATAATCAGCTCCGACCAGTAGCATAATACCATTGTTAGCAGAGAGTTGATCATCAGCCAGTTTATACCCCTTGCTTCTGAGATATTTCAAATGTGGTTGAATCTCTGATGCTATATAGAAACTGGGTAGTGTGTCGACCACAACAGCCTTGATGGGACATACTTTTTTTCTATAAACATATGAAATCTCCACAATATCATAGTCACTGGAACCTATTTCACCAGTGAAACCATGGAGACGCAAATTCTCTTGACCCTTGCTGGTACACTTGAGCTGGGGTAATGATGACCGCAGAACGAATGACCTCTGTGAGCACTGGTCAAGTTTGGTGCGCGTCATTATAGTATTATTATTACTCCCCACTACTGGCAGCATCATAGTAGGAAGCAATTGACATTCTCGAGAAGCAATGGACATGGCAGATACTTTATCACCCTCGCTCTTACCTTTCTCATGTGACTCTTTGGGGGTTCCCCCCTTTTATTTGCCGTCGTGCCGATCAGACTGGGTGCAAAGGGAAAACCAATGTTTCCCCTTGCAATACTTACAAGGTTTGATGTAGGAATTGGTGCAAGTACTGTTGAAGTGGTCTCTTGCCAGACAGCTGGTACATAACTTAAGCGATTTAGCCTGGCCAATCTTCTGTGTAGCCTTAGGATACTTAGGACACTGATACCACAGATGACCGTGGACACTGCACAACTTGCAACCTAATGGTATTGGCCTTTTCTGTTTAGGAGAAGTCTGTACCGGGAAAGCTGCAGTAGATGGCGACATCTCCACTTGTCGGTAGTGTTCAGTACTCTCCATATTGAAGACTTCAGTCTGGTACACCTGCACCAACGCTTCCAAGTTTAGTGGAGAGTCGCTTAGTTGTCGTCGTAAGATTTCCCTTAAGGGAGAGGGTATCTTATTCAAGATATTCACACTAAATATCTCCTCCTTGGTGACGGCCATTGTCTCCATAGATCAGAGGAGGCTCTCAAAGGAGGCATAGTACTCCTTTAGGTCCGCCACATCATAGGATGGAGGATCTAGTGTGAAGAATTTGGTAATTAAAGCGGTCTTGATGACTTCCACTCTCCCGTAAGTTCTCTTCAGCAACTCCACTGCAGACTCGTAGCTGGTAGCTTCTAGCTTGTACCCATCAACTAACTTCAATGCCTCCCCTTTCAATTGACCACGGAGATATGTGAACCTTTGGATTGATGTGAGTGTTTGATTATGATGGACGGAACACTCAAAAATATCCCAAAATCCAGTCCAGGTAGCCGAATCCCCGGAAAAGGTAGGCAAAGTAAGCTTCGGCAGGTTAAAACCAGTCGCCTTTGGTGTACCGGTATCCTTAACAGAGGTTGATTCTTGGGTGGAAGATAGTCTGGCTAAGGCTGTATTAACATCCTTAAAGTACTCAAGATCTGCCGACATTTCTTCTTCCACATCGTCAGTAACTGTCAGTAAACCATATACCTGCTGAGCATAACTATCATAAGTAGCTAGCGATTTAGTAACAGTAGCAAATTTACCCTTTATTTGATCAGCCGTGGCACTTATTAAAAATTCATCAAGATCTCTTAAACATCTATTTAAACTTCCCTTCATCCCTCCCTTAAGAATCTTAAGTTTCTTTAAATCTGTCATCGTTAAGGTCTAATTTTAAGCAACTTAAACTACAATGAGGTCAGACTACAAACCGTTAATCGCTTAGGAATCAACAGCGGCAAACCCCCATTACTTAATAAATTACTCAAAAAGAATTACATAATACCTACAGTCCCCTTAATATAAACTAACGAAAGGAAATTATCTGACTAGACAAAAGAATTAAATACTAAATCCATTAAAAGAAAGGGTAAGGTGAAGCACTAATTATTGTAAGCCCTTTATAGGTAAGCCTAGTTGGTTAAGCTACAATCATGAGGTCTGACTATTAACCGTCAATCGCTTAGGAATTAACAAAGACCGACACTCATGACCGCCACTGTAAGCAACTAGGCCTAGGCTATTATGAAATTTAAATATAAAAGGTCACATGAGAACCCTCCCCACCAGCATAATTAATAATGAGTCCCACAATGACAAAACACAAGCAACACCACAGGCACACCACCAAAGCGAAATGAAAAGCCACCACAGACACCTGCAGGCCTAGACTGCCTAGCCTAGCCTATGAGCGCGAAATGGCGCCCGACGAAATTACCCCAACCCCAATCTCCAGCCCAGCTAACCCACCAAAAAAACGCCAAGGAACACACGCCCAAAAAAAACCCTGGAAACTAGTCCCAAAAAAGATAGAGACGGCGCCTAGACGGTAAAAAACACGAGGGAAGAAGCTGGACCTAAACTAGGGAAATGGCAGGCGGCCAACAACGCGCGAGGCGGCAGCCATTTGTAAGCCCACAAGCGTCAAGGAAGCAAACAAAACGGTACTACAGCAAGGAAGCTTTAGGGCACGAAGGACCAATATTTATCGGGAATTTAGATAAAGAGGTTAATTTACATATCACTGGTACATGAAATATCCCAACAAATAGTTATATTATAATTACCAACGACGACGTAGTCGTTGATGGGTGTAATCCAGTCCCCCACACGCGCGGCTAGTTCAATTGCATGACATGTAGGAATGTTCACATAATACAATATCGATACAATGAACTTAGCTTAGAGGACTGGTGATGTAGGACTGTTGTTAATATTATTAGTAGTTGTAGCACATGGTGAACTGTGGGTTGAGTCGGGGCCGGGGGAGGAGATGTTGACTGTATGGTGTTGGTTGAGAGACTGAAGGGCCGGCGTCCGATCGCTTCGCGAAATTACATATGGCTGCCGGCTCATAATAATTATAACCCATAACTTGGTTTCATAATACATCTAGAGCTGATGTAGATATTTATACATTACAGTTAATATTTAACCTAACTTAAGAATAAACTACAATACACAAAGAACCAGCCGAAATCGTACAAGCGATACGATACCGGCAAATTCAAATGTCCTATTGGACCAAAACCTGTCGGGATCATTACCCTATTCCCGACAATATATATATATATATATACAGGGTGTATTAAAAAAACGTTTACAGGCTTCAAGTACTAAGTACCAAGTAAAAAAACAAGTTCACTTTATACTATAGCAAAATAATAAATAATTTATACCCAGGAATATTTAATTATAAACATAATTAAATTTCAGGGTGAAACAATGTAAGTAATATTCCCTTTATAAACCATCTACATCTCAAATTATTTTCTGTTAATACCAAACATTAATTTATTGTTTTTTCAACATAGGAAAGACCAAAGGCATCTTGGATGAAGCAAATTACGATCCTCAAGTGGTCTGCAGATATTACTGTCATATGTTAGTAAATAAAAGCAATGTTGAATGATAAAAAATACCCAAACAATGTGGGCATTACAAGGGTATTGCCTAATGTTATCTAACTAATTGTACAGTCGTGAATATTAATTCAAATACAAACTTATTCGAAGCGGTTTCGGGTTGAATTGAATCTCCTTACTAATTCGTTTAATAAGTTCGGGATTTCAAAATCGATCAGAATTAATTACCACTACTGTACATGGTCATTAAAGTTAATAAGAGGTGATTAATTGAACTAATGTTATTTCCCACCAATTGATGTAATACAGAAATCAATCATACCCAATATTTCGAATCTTTGAATATTTCTACCGAGTCGTAAAACATTTCCGGAATTTCATTCAAGATAGGAACGATCAGCTCCCAATGAACCTATGAATCAAGAACTGTGCTTCATAAATGATTGAATTACCTTCAACTACATTTGGCTTAATGGAATTAGTTAAAGTAAAGACAAATTGTGAAGTTCGTATTCTTTATAATAGTAATACAAATAATTAACGCACCTGATATTATTGTAATCCTGGGAGCAGTTGAATGGCATAGGAGCATTTAAAAGAGGTGAACCAAACTCGTGAAGTGGTAGAATGCTCTGTACTGGGGAGATAATTACCGGTTAGTCTCTTCTGTTTATATATTGTTAATAGGCAAATTAATTTCAACAGGTGTGCCTTTTAGGACACCCACTAATAGACGCACACTAACACAAACACTCTAACACAAACACACACTAACTAACACACACCCACTAACACAGAATAACACACACACACACACACAGATAAGTTAACATCATTCACAGAGACTTTATTTAATTCTGGTCTCCACCTGATCCCTCTGAGATTCATCTTCAGACTACACTACCTAATGGGTAGGGTGTTGATCGGGTGACCTACCTCAACACCCACCTAAGGAAATCAATGACTCCGTTAGTGACACACACATTGTAATTTATGTGATTATGGATTGATTAGTATGTAGACACATGTTAATACTGTATATATTGTTATCATACATAGTTATTGCAGGTACATAGAATTATATAAGGACTAAGGTATAAAAAGTGTTTAGAGCATGGTCAGATTTACATTATGAGCAGACGTCTGACCTGTCCATGATATACACACACAATTTATGCTAGAAGGTCTCTGTATAACATTATTCAAACCATGATATTCCTAATCATAATGTCGGACAAGTTGGCAGAGAGCTATTCTGACCTGGATTCAAATCCACGCTCTCGAGATTTGGGCACCAAATCCACTCGCCCATAAGCGGATGGGCAAGTGAAGACGGTGCCCAACTCTTACAAAAGTATCTGGAGAGTGTGATAGTACTGTATTGCAAACTCCCCCCCCCCCCATCTCTCTCACTCTCACTCTCTCTCTCTCAGAGATGGCATGTGTGCATAAACTATTGACTTTAATGAATAGTCTAGAATGGATAATATAATAGTGTTTGTGTGTGTGTAGGATTGCATGGGTGATCCTGAAAGTAAGAATACAGACGTGGGCGATGGTGTGCGTGTATGGTGCGTACCAACTGAGGAGTGAAAGCAAAACTTCTGGGAGAAGGTAGAAGAGTGCTTGGAGAAGTTTGATAGAAACGAAAGAGTTATGCTGATTGGAGATATGATTGGTATGGTCGGGAGTGGAAACGGTGGATGGGCGGGTGGGACAATTGGCTGTGCCATCAGGAAGGAATGGCAATGGGAGTGCATTGCTGGACGTAGGTATGGGAATAAGAATGATTATCACAAATACCTTTTTCCAGCTCACCGTGATCTACAGGTGCACATTGAGGTTGGCAAGAAGGAGGGAAGGGGAAGTAGTTGATAACTAAGCAATGATAGCTTATGTGTGTATGGATGAAAGAATGATGGATGCGAGGGCATTTAGGAGAGTGGGAGCAGGTCTGTCTGACCACTTATTAGTTGAGGCAAGAGTTAGGGTACAGCATAAATGAGTGAATGGGAGGGGAAGAAGGCAGGAAACAGGAAGTACAGTGAAAACAGTGGAAGCATTACAGAAGGAGAAAGTGGAAGATTTCCGGACGAATGTGGTGGAAACATTGGTGAGGCATAACTTGGAACAGCTGAGTGAAGTGGAGGAAGTGTGCAGATTGTTTAAGGATTAAATTTGTGAAGCAAGTTAATTAGTGTATTGGGTAAAGAAGACAAGTAGGGGAGTGAAGGGAACAGTGTGGTGGAGTGAAGAGGTTAGCCAATCGGTGGAAGCTAAAAATATGTATAAGGAATGGCTGGGGAGCAGAGGTAATGAGGAAACAAAAAGGGGTAAGAGGGAGATGTATTTAGCAAGAAGAGAATAGTGAGAATGAGTAAATAAAAAAATGGATGAAGAGTTTTGAAGGAGTCCAAGTGTGAAGTAGAGTGAAAGTGGGAAACTGTTTTGGAAGGTGAAGACAGTGAGAGAAGGTGGAAAGGAAGGTAGTAATGGTGTGAGGGATACAAATAATGTAATGCTCGTGGTAAAGAGAGAGAGAGAGAGAGGGGGGGGGGGGGGGGGTATATCAGCTAGCTACTGAATACAGAAAGTAAGAATAGTATGGGTATAAGCTGGTGGGGAATGGCAGGAAGGAGAGATGAAAAGGGAAAAGCTACAATAAGAAGGGTGAAAGTGGTAGAGGCAATGAAGGAAGTTTAGCTGGGAAAAACATCAGGAATAAGAGTATGTGGAAGACGCTAGTATGTCATTTCGGTGGGTGAGAGGGTTAATAGAGTGAGAGGAGTGACTGAAGGATTTTGGGGCGAGGAACAAGGTGGTTTCAGGAGAGGAAGAAGATGAGTTTACCAGATGTTCTCTTCGAGATACAAAGTAGGCTATAAAATTAACTGGAGAAGAGTAGAAAAGTATATGCAGCTTATTTGGATCTAGAAATAGCTTATGACAGAGTGGAAAAACAAGGAATGTAGAATGTCCTAAAGATATATGGAAGTTGATGAGAACAGTACAGAGCATATATGAGGGTGCGGAGGGTGCGAAGGTGGCAGTAAGTGTGGAGGGCACGTTGAGCGAGTTGTTTGATTTGAAAGTTGGGTTGAAGTTGGGGTTGTGTCACGTTTCCAAAGTTGTTTAATTTATTCGGGGATGGAGTTATTAAAGAGGTTCGGTAGAGCAATGGATACTGGAGTGACTTTGACAAGAGATGGAAATGAGTAGAAGATGCTCTTGTTGTTTTTTGTGTACTATACGGTGCTGTTAAGTGATGATGAGTGGAAGTTGCAAGGCTTAGTAAGTGGTTTTGGCAAGGTGTTTACAAAGCAGAATTTGAAGGTGAATGGGGATAAGAGCAAAATTTGGGGTCTTTGAAAGGAAAGTGATAACCAACTTGAGATACGGGTGAATGATCAGAAGGTGAATGAAAGATCCTTTGTGTGTTCAGTGAGGATGGAAGTTTGGAGAGTGAAATACAGAACAGAGTGTAACAGGGCAGGAAGGTTGTTGGCTCATTGAAGAAGGTGATAAGGAATAGAGAGGTTAGTATGGAAGCAAAGAGAACATTGCATGATCGTGTTATTGTCTCCAACTTGACATAATTATGGAAGTCAAGCGTGGACGTTGTTAGAAGGACACAAGTCGAGAGTGAGAGCAGTCAAAATTAGTTATCAAAGAGGAGCTAGTGAGTCACTGGTAAGTTATGTTACGTTAGCATCAGAGAGAGAGAGAGAGAGAGGAAGTTTTGTATGGAAATAGATGGTTTATGTTTAGCCAATAAACATACAACAATAATACACACAGAACATTGGCAAATAAAATGCCTGAGCCTCTTGAGAAGAAATTCTTAAAGACGGTCATAAATAAATATGATGAAAACATAGCAAACTAATATTATTATTTTTATTAATCTCACCACCAATGAAATTACCCAATGAAATTAATTAAAGTATATATGATCCACCGGGATTCGAACCCGGGTTATCACACACATATTTTTGCCACCTTAACCATTACACCACCAGGACGGTGGTTACATATAATTACTCACGTGACAGCTTTACTATATATATACTGATAAATATGCTCTAAGCAAAGAATATTACACAAATGTTATTACATTAAGACCGTATAATCATAAATATACTACCTAGTGATTTTGACTATATTTGATTAATATGAATGTTTTCAATTATTTGGAAGAAGATTAGGTCGGCTTTTCTCGGATGCACACAGGCAGATGGTTCTGCATCTTCATTACATATAAAATAGATGTTTGACATGGTTTGATAGCGTGTGGAGAATGTCTAATGTTGATTCATATCTACTGGGCGTACGTAGTCGAGATATAATTACGTATATGATAATTTAACGTCAAATTATATTACATTAAGATTACGAACAAAAGTTAGGCGTGTGACAATATTTTGGTTAGAATATTATTACTCTGATTCCATGTATATCAGCTGTTCATTGATACTTTATTGTATGGTTGCCGGCGTTGCCTCACATTGTGTGGCAATGATAAACATGAGGTACTATAATAAGTTGTAAACATGATTTATAGCTTTATTAACCCCTTTCGCACGATGATATAGGTTACATCATATTTTGGTTTGGTTACTATCCAACTCTAGCTCTACCCAAACTTTATGGCATCTAGCCAAAAACCTCTCCAACAATTGTTCTTCCTTGTCTTTCCCTCCCCTTTTCAACTCTGATGACACAACCATCACTTCTTCATCTGACAAACCTGAGCTATTCACTCAAACTTTTGCTAGAAACTCCATCTTGGATGATTCCGGTGCTATTCCTCCCACTCCACCCCCCTCTCTCCTACTTATGCCTAATATCCTAATCTCTTCTAAAGATGTATTTTCTACCCTCTCTGGGCTTAATACTAAGAAGGCGTACTGTCCGTACATTGTGTTCCTCCTGTTGTACTAACAAACTCTGCTTCCGTTCTGATTCCCTGCCTAGGCGAACTCTTTTGTCTCTGTCTCTTCTCTAACGTCTTCCCTTTTAACTGGAAGTTTGCTCTCATTCAACCTGTCCCAAAGAAGGGTGACCGCTCTCAACCCTCTAACTGTCGTCCAATTGCTTTCATCTCTTGTATCTCTAAAGTCTTTGAAACTATTCTTGCTTCCAAATTTCTTTAGCATTTCTCTTCTCATAATTTACTTCCTGATCGCCAGTATGGCTTCCTTAAGGGTTGCTCTACTGGTGATCTTCCTTCATATCTTACTAACTATAGGTCATCCTCCTTTCGGGACTTTGGTGAGACCTTTTCTATTGCACTAGTCATATCGAAGGCCTTCGATAGAGTCTGGCACAAATCTTTAATTTCTAAACTACCCTCCTTCGGTTTCTATCCCTCCAGCTGTGCCTTTGCCTCTAATTTCCTTTCCGGCCATTTCATAGCTGCGGTTGTGGACGGCCATCGCTCACTTCGTCATCCCATCAACTTCGGTGTTCCTCAGGGCTCTGTCCTATCTCCCATTCTCTTTCTAATATTCATAAATGATCTTCTCAACTGTAACTCCAGTCCCATCTATTAATACGCAATGACTCTACTTAACACTACTCAATTTGTTATCCTAAACACCACAGCCAGCAATCTCTAAGAAACAAACATCTAAACTACCCTCCTTCGGTTTCTATCCCTCCGTCTGTGCCTTTGCCTCTAATTTCCTTTCCGGCCTTTCCATAGCTGCGGTTGTGGACGCCCATCGCTCACTTCGTCATCCTATCAACTTCGGTGTTCCTCAGGGCTCTGTCCTATCTCCCATTCTTTTTCTAATTTTCATAAATGATCTTCTCAACTGTACCTCCAGTCCCATCTATTAATACACAGACAACTCTACTTAACATGACTCAATTTGTTTTCCAAAACACCACAGCCAGCAATCTCTAAGAAACAAACCTAATGAAGCTGCAACTCTTATCTTCTGATCTAACTACTATTTCCAATTGGGGTAGAGAAAACCTTGTTGCCTTTAATGATTCCAAAGCCCAATTTCTTCATCTTACTACCCATTCAGAACTCCCAGAGGACTATCCCTTACACTTCAACAATACAAAAATCAATCTTTCATCTTCTCTCAATATTCTCGGTGTCTATTTTTCTTCTGCTCTCTCTTGGAAGGACCATATTACCAGTCTTGCTAAGGCAGCCTCCCAGAAGCTGGGTGTGCTCAACCACCTCAAGGGGTTCTTTACCCCTGCACAGCTTCTTGCTCTGTACAGGGGCACAGTGAGTCCTTGTATTGAGTATTGTTCACATGTGTGGGGAGGATCCTCTCACACCGCACCCCTAGACAAAGTAGAAAGGGAAGCCTTTCGTATCAATAACTTCCGTCCACTCACCAACTCTCTGCAATCTCCCTCTCTCCGCTGCATTGTTGCATCTCTCGCTATTCTATCACTATTGCAATAATCAGTATTCATCAGAGCTTTCCCATGCAGTGTATACCACCTCCTCTATGTAGAGTATGTAGTACCTGTTATGCAACACAATCCCACCCCTACTCTGTGCAACTGTCCAACACAAGAGCAAAACGTTTCTCTCAGTCTTTCTTCTATTCAACTGTTGAGCTCTGAATCTCTCACCCAGAATCAATCTTTCCCTCTTCCTATGACATAAATTGCTTCAAACTCTGTGTGTCCAGGTATTTTGGCTTGAACGTCCCTTGATTTTGCCCATGTCACCCTTTCAACTCTGGGGGAAGCACTCTATACAGGCAGTTCTGCCTTTTGTCTCCCTCACTCATTTCTTTAGAGGAGTTGACAGCTCTACTCCTGGAAATCGAGACAACAATAAATTACCGTTCTCTCTTTTATGCTTCGGGTGACCTAGAGGATCCTACCCCAATCACACCCTCAGTATTGGTGCGGGGACATCGGTTGCGGGATCTTCCTGAGGAAAGTGAAGTGGGGGAAGAGATTAAGGACCCGAACTACATCAACAAAGATGTTATCTCAGCCAGATACCGGTATTCGTAAATTTTCGCAGGATGTCTGGAAGCGCTGGTCTCATGAGTATCTGGTGACGCTCAGGGAGGCACATAGGAATAAACTTTGACCAATTAACGGTCGGTGGCCAAATATCGGTGGTGTCGTCACCATCAATGACGAGGGTCCTCGTGCTTTCTGGAAGTTGGGCTGTATCACAGAATTATTTCCCGGACGTGACGGTGAAGTCAGAGTGGCTAAAATCCGCACTAAGTTGGGCATCTTCACGCGGCCAACTATCCGTTAATACCCTCTTGAAGGGGACATTGAGAGCAAAGGAGATACCTCGGAGACGTTCACGTAGTGGCAACCTCAAACGGCCATCATGTTGACGAACCAAGTGGACGTCCTCGCCGACAGGCGGCTCAAGCATCCTCCCAATTATGGCAGGATAACATAGCCTCTGGGCTGTTGTAAATGTTGTACAAACTCGGTGGCGGGAATATGTCCATACTTTTATTCCATGAGCATCGACAGTCTAAGTTTAAGTGTATTTATAAGTAGTAAGAGTGTAGGAATAAGAATCATTATAATATGATTTGGTATAAATGGGAAGAATATTGAATTATGTTCTGTATTAGATATTAAGTAGTATATCATTCTTATGAACTTATGTAATTATAAAAGGGTCGATATTTACTGACCGATTCGCGCATGCGCGGAATAGCAGGGCTCCCGCGATTTTGACTGGGACCCGACACTCTTGCTCTCCAAACACCACTGCCGACAGTACTATTTCTCTTGTTCTCTCATCCCATCCCATTAACACGCTAGTACTAACCTCAACGTAGCTTCCATCGATTCACCGATCATCCTCATTATGATTTAAGTTTAGAGGCCCCCTCATGTCCTTAACTATCCACAAATTTCCTCTGATCATCACTCGTTAATCACCAACTCTACCGCCACCAACTTGTTGCCTTGTTACAACATATGCTAATAACCAGGCTAATAATCCTTTCCCGTCGTCTACGCTCCACTAGCCAGGTAAATATACTATTATGTGGTTGAGTATAATTCTACAGTCCGTTTACTACAATAATAACCACAAGTATTATGTATCAGGGAGTGAAGACTGTGGTTGATCCTGAAAATAATGTGGCCGTCAGTAAATAGGATGAATTTAGTTTGACTGCTATTTCTTACTTTGATAGTATGATGGTTTAACTGAACGAACTGCCTTCGGTCACTTACTGTAGATATGATATAAACAATGTGTACTGTATATAACATCACTAAATCCGTAATGTTCTTCTTCATGCCATGATGTTCAGTTAATTGAATCAAAGAATTAGCGAGATCTAAGACTATGGATATTGTATGTTTTTCATCAAAGGATGGTACAATATATGTTGCAACATTTAAAAGGTCAGACTGTCTATTTGTTCTTCTAAAACACTCTTGAGTTTGTTCTTGTAATTATTTGGATCACAATGTATGGCCATTATAATGGAATATTTAATCCAACAAATTGCTTATTGTTGGACATATTGATATAGGTCGGAAATTCTATGCATCGTGTTTCTCCTGATTTGGAAATATGATTTACTTTGGCAATTTCGAGATTTTCAAGAATTATTTCACTTAAAAGTGATTATTACACAGATGCAGCAAAGATAGATAGATAGAGAAAGAGAGAGAGAGAGAGAGAGAGAGAGAGAGAGAGAGAGAGAGAGAGAGAGAGAGAGAGAATAGAAACAGTTGTAAAGGACTTACTTAATATGGCAGCGAGGATGAGAGGAACTTGCCAGTGACCTAGTTTTATCAATGCCAGTACCTCCTCAATCTTGGCAATATCTGTGTTGTCTTCGCTTTCTTCTTCCTCTTCTCTTGGGTTGTTTTCAATATCACTTTCTCTTCTTTGCCTTCCCTTTGCAACAACTTCCTCCTCCTCTTCGTCTTCTGCTTGATGTCTTCCTTTTGCTCCTACACCATCTTTCATTCCTCCTATTCGTTCTTTTCCACTGTAGTCTTCTCCTTTGTTAGTTCCTCCTTTACGAGATCGGTTCACTTCTGCATCCTTGTTTTCTTCTATGTTGACATGCACATAACTTTCATTGGTCGATCCATAGTTCTTAGTTTGCACATTTTTCCTTTTGGCTTTAACATCATTATTGTTCAAAGGTGTATTCCTACTCTCTGTATCGCCAGTCATTGTGTTGCAAATGTCTGTAATCTCACTTGTATGTACTGTCCTACTATGTTATTTTTGTTGTTATTCCTGTATTGTCATTGCCGTTCACTTTGATTTTGTATTCATTCCTGGCTGGACGTTCCAATGTCTTGTGTTAGATAAATTTCAAGTCCAACAAAGTTGTCACTCAAATAACTTTTAATCCTTGCTGCTAAAACACTTAATAATTTAACAATGTTTTTATATGGAAAGAAGCATAATTATATTAGTTGTTGTTGTTGTTGTTCCCCAAGCTGCCTGGCCGAACAGGCCCAAGGCCCTGAGCAAGGCCAAGGCCACAACCGAGCGCCCCCACAGAACCCTCCCTGCCGACCACAATAAAGCCTGGGTGACCGAAGCCACTCCATGGCGGGGAGCTGTGGAGGGTGCGGAAACGCCCGGGAAACCAAAGCCCTACCCAGGGCCCTGTGCCCCTAAGCAATTATGAAGAGAAAGTTGAAGGGCAAAGGAAAAATGTGACGCTTTGGCTTCCAATCTTGGTAGATTATCTGGGAGGTCAATCCACGGAAGAGACGCCGTCACTTGAGATCTAGAAAATATATAAGTAAAAGGAACAGTCAGAGTAAGCAATGGGTATGGCAGAGATCGCTCAGTTCTCACTCTGATAGACCAGCCCATCACCAAAGTATATTAGTTGTATACAATACAACATGATGTAAGTATGATCAATTAATATTACGTGCATTATCAGTCTGTTAATGTCCTAAGAACGTTACGCCTATTTCCTCTTGAGGGAAAGTAGGAGGGACACACGCGCACACACAATGTATTTTACAAACTGTGTGTGTGCGTGTCTGAGTGTGTGTGTGTGTGTGTGTACTTAAACTTTATCTTGTCAGTAGTAAGCTGATCATTCTTATTAATGACATATGACCTTTCTGTCTATTTCCTCTTAAGAGAAAGTAGGAGGAACACAAACAGACAATGTATTTTACAAACTGTGTGTGTGAGTGTGCGTGCGCACGCGCGTGTGTCTTGCCCACCTTTATAATAAGGACTTTTCGATCACTCACACACACACACACAATTTGCGTATATATGTGTTGGGAGTGAACCTTCCTTTAGCCTTACGAGTGTCTTTGGTAATGGTAGGTTCAATAGTTCATATTTCAAATTTCCCTCAAAAGACTAGGTTCAAAATGTAAACTGCATAATACTGAATTGTTTACATACCGGTATATTAAATCTTGCCTTTTGCATAGATTGCCCCACTTTTTTTGTATCTCTTTATTTTTAGGAAAACTGTGAAAAGAAATAAGTCCTTTATGCCTGTAGGTTGAAAAACAACCATACACTGAACAATTGTTTGGCATGATTGTACACAATTAAATTATCTAAGCATTCATATTTCCAAATCATAATTTCATCACGCACAAGCAAAATTATAAAACACTCGATATGTTTCACCTCGTATTTTTTTTTCTTCTATATATCAACTACTCCCCCTTGGGCATAGGCTGAGAGCCTGTACATTCCACCGCTCAACACGGTGAAGCCCGTGAGGTCTTGTTCCAGTCTGGGGAGTTAGACATGTGAAGCATCCATTCATGGCTCGAAGCAGCTCCATCTCTGAAGCGGCTGGTTGCTTCGTTCAAGTGATTCACTGTCTCAACCTCCAACTCAGACCCTCACTCTCAGAACGCCACCTATTGAGCAGTGAACTCACTAGGCACTGTCCCCCTGTAACATATTTTGAATATGGGAATATTCATACAGTGTTATTTAATCAGGGAACAATGAGGGTATTTTTTTGGCATTTCGGTGGGCTTTGTGGTAATGCACTGATACTAGGTACAGCACAAATTCAATCCCAATAATATCTTCCCATTGACATGTCGGGATTTGAACCCGGGTCCATTGGATTACCAATCCAGTGGCATGACCACTCCACCGGCATGACCACTCCACCACACCTCCCCTATGTTCGTGATCGAGTACTCAAAGTGAATTAACTGACTGACTTCCCACTCTGTCCCCACTGTAGGGAAAATGACGTCATGCGCAGAAGACGGGGAGTTTTCTCTCATCCGTGGGTAGACCCTATAATTTTATGACTCCCATGGGTGAAAAGGCGCGCATCATATGGGATGGTCTGTTCACAAGTTTGAATGACTGACCCAGCAACACCCACAGATACAAGAATGGGATGTACTGAAACTATTTTTTGGGCTATCATGCTTTTTTCTACTATAAAGAGAAAGAGAGCCAAAAACAGAATACGCATTTTCAAAAAGAAAATACAAAAAATAAGTACTACCGTGCAAGAGAGAGAGACTGAGGCACTATCGTGATAAGATATTTACAGGTAAAGATAACTAGATATATATATTGATAAATATACTATTAAATAGATGAATTGATAGGCAACTAGATAGATAGCTAAATAGGTAGATAGATGGATGGATAAATGTAGATAAACATAGATAAATGTAGATAGAAAGAGAGCGAGAGTGAGATTAGAAAATGCATAAAGGTATAGATCATGAGATAGATACATAGAGTGTATAAACCGTGTTACGTATTTGGATTCAAAAGTGGTTAACTTAATAAAACTAGATCAAACAGAATATAAAATGGTATCAGACAGCTGAAGGCCAATAGAACTTAAAATAAAGATTTCTGTTGTTACTTTCTTTCCTTTTAGGTGTTTGAACTAGTTATCCTTTATACTCTGATACACTACAATTATGATTAATCTTGAAACTATTTCATGTCATAAAATTAATTTCAATGTTTAATATTCAGTAGGCTACTAATTACGAATAGAGTAAAGCTTGGTATGAAATTGAGGACTTTTAAGTACTCATGATTATCATTAAAGTATAACAATGATTAAGATATTATATAAATAATTTAGCTCGTTAAATTAACCCTTTAAAGATTATGTTTCACTCTTTCTCTTATCTCGTTATTCTCTTAATTTATTATTATTATCTTGTTAGCATATTATCTTATTGATTCTTATTACTGCAAGACATTAACTTAATCGATATAATAGATGGGAAGGGAATATAACAGTCACACATAAAATGGAATTGTATTTATAAACAGAAATAACATATTTTACAATTAACAAAATAATAAGAAATTAATGAAAATAATAGTTAATATCTCAGGATCGTGTTGTATTCGTTCTGATTTAACTTTAATTATAAAATAAGGTAGGCTTAACCCTTTACGAGCGGCCTATGCGGTTTATTTATATGTACCGCCCAGCGGGGTGTTTTTAGCCAAAATAGGGCTGTTTACGTGATCATTTTCATGCCTAAATAAGACCCAGAATGTAAAAAAAGTGTCTATCCCTGAAAGGGCATAAACAGAGCTTTCGAATGACACCATAACGATCCTTTTATGATGGCTAGTTTTCTTGCAATAACCGTGCAACGCGAGTGCAAAAAGCATGTAATTAGCCACTTTCCCGATACAATTCCGTATATAGCGAGTGAGAGAGGTAGGAGGGAGGTGAGATTCGTGTCAGTAGGTTCGCCGCGGTGGTCTGGAGCAGTCATACACTCGCTACTCTCCTGCCACCACTTGTCTCTCTCTCTCAGCAACATTACGTGCTGAAATTGCCACTCGAGTTATGTCGAGCGCCGCCACATAGTCCAGCTTTATTTAACTCGACTTAAGTTGCGCGCCGACTTTTAGGGGTTAAGTCACAATATAAATTAGAGGACTTCTTATAACAATGATTAATCACTAATAAAACTATAGTATTATCTCAAATCATTAAAGTAACTTTAGTACCATGTCAGCCATATAAATTAGTTACTATATCTAATATCCAATCACAAAATTATATCTAATCACAAATGATATCTCCAATCACAAAATCCTTAATTAAATCAAAATGAGGCAAGTATTTCCGACATACCTCTGGTTATCTAACCTTCACAAGTTCACTCACGAACTATCGAGTAGTGGTACAAGGCACGCACTAAAACAAAATAACCCTACTAACCAAGCCTCTTAGTCTCTCGTCTCCCATGCTGCTGCTCTCCACCCAAATAGGAATGTAACTGATTTTGAACCCTCAAATATCAGGCTATTTATAACCTTCCCTATCTATGCTAGTCCAATCAGGAGTCCCGTAGGCCAGGATACACCTGCTGCTTTCAATCAGATTACAGGCAGGTTGTGTGGGCCAACCACAGGTGAGGACAGATGTGTAGTCCAATCACAGGTGCTCGCAGGTATTGGGGTCGGGGGGGGGGGGCTGCTCCCTACGTCATCGGCCGCCAGGCATGTACAGGTGCCGGAAGTCACGTACACAGCTTGAGACAGATTGAATTTGGCGCGAACAAGCATCTCTCTCTAGGGCACATCACACAGTCAGGAGTGCAAGCTAGAGTCAGTAGGAGTAGGGCACAATTTGGACTCGCGGGCCTATTTGCGGTGAAAATTGATGACTCTAGCGACTCCTAGCGACTTCTGTTAGACTCCCACTCGCCCGCGGTGAAAATCGATGACTCCTAGTGATTCTAGCGACTCCTAGCGACTCCTGTTAAACTCCTACTAGCTCGCACTCCTGACTGTGTGATGTACCGTTTCCTCTCATCACATACGCAGGTGTTGACAGGTAGAAAGAAAGAGAGAAGGCTCCATGCAGGGCAGTACAGTCACGGACCACATCTTGTTGTCTGTCACGTAACACATCTTGGTAGCTCCAGATATAATACCTCCCCCGCTAGAAAAGAGTTCAAGAGGAGGAAAGTATATGACAATATTTTAGACTCTTGACAAACAATCTGCTAGCACAGCCTGGACGCCCTTAATATGTTTTACATCTAGGGTGTACTCCTGCAGCAACAAGCTCCACCTGGTCAGTCTTTGGTTCTTATTTTGGAACTTGTGCACACATTTTAATGGGTGATGGTCAGTATATACAGTGATGGAACCAAGGGCAGATTAAACATAGACACTAAAGTATTGAAGTGACAACATCAATGCTAACAGCTCCTTTTCTATTACTGTAATTACGTTGAGCAGAATATAAGTTTTTACTGAAATAGCAAACAGGATGCAATACTTTACAGTCATCCTCCTGTAGTAACACGGCTCCTACCCCGGTATTACTCGCATCAACAGCTAGGGAGAAAGATCTGGTGAAATCAGGGGCACGTAGAACAGGATAGTTAGAGAGAATATACTTAGTAGCACTAAAAGCTTCCTCACATTCGGAAGGCCATTCAAACTTCACATCCTAACATAGAAGATCTGTTGAGGGTGCTGTTAACCTTGAGAAATTTAGAATAAACCTATAATATCCAATCATTCCTAAGTATCTTTGGATTTGTTTCTTATTGTTCGGCGTTGGGAAATTTAAAATAGACTCTACTTTAGCTTGAGGAGGTGCAACCTGACCCTGTCCTACTGTATATCCAAGATATTGGACGGTACTCTTGATGAAGGTGCATTTCTTTAAGTTTACTACTAGATTTGCTTCAGCAAGGTTAGAAAAAAGCAATCCGATTTGATGTAGATGTTCTTCCCATGTATGAGAAAAGAGCAGGATATCATTGATGTAGACTACACATCCAGGTACTCCCTCATTCACCCGATTCATTAGGCGCTGAAAGGTAGCTGGAGCGTTTTTCAAGCCATAAGGCATTACTTCACAGCAGGCTTGATTATTCACTACAAAGCATGAAATCTCCCTAGCTCGGGGAGTGAGAGGTACCTGCCAATATCCTTTCTTAACCCGGCAACGGCGAGGGGGGGGGTATTGAACTAGCTGCCCATGGGCGAGCATATTGGCTCGATGCAGGCCTATAATCGTCATTTTACGACAAATATCGTTATTACTTATTCATATGAGCCTATTTTACCTTCACTATGAAGATAGTAACCTGTAACAACAATAAAACAGACTGAGCCTACTCATCCACACACTCGCTAGTGTAACACACCCACTAGGCACATAAGCACATCCTCCACACATTTTGCTAATGTTAGCACACAAATATACCAACGAATTAGGGAATAACAGGGAAAATAGGTGATAATTGAAGGGGGAGGGGAAAAGGGGAAAAATGTTTAGTGCTACTGGGACCATTTAAATGTTTTTTTTAGGCCTCCCTCTTAAGAGCTTTGCCGCCGTCGCCCAGTAAAACCTCTTATGAGCTTTGCCGCCATTTATGGGTTAAGGTCAAATTTACTGATGTAACTGGCTGTGCCAATTTGGTCAATACAATCATCAATCCGTGGCAGTGAATAGGTATCATTCTTTGTTACCGCATTGACTTGTCTGTAGTCCATGCAAAACCTATTACTCCCATCTGGCTTAGGCACAAGTGTGACCGGACTACTCCACTGGCTTAAGGCCCTAGTAATTAAATCATTTGACAACATGAAACCTAGTTCAACTTGCAGAATACTCCTGCGCTGTGGTTAGACACAGTATGGGGATATTTTTATTGGAGCTGCATCCCCGACGTCTGTCATGTACGGCCAAAGAGGTGAGCCCTGGAGTATCTCGGAACACACTGGGAGACTGGGATAAAACATAGATTATTTGGTTAGCTTTCTCGGAGGGAAGATGACATAGTTTGGTTGGTAATTCCCCCCATGCTACAGAATTACATTTAAAGTTTGAGAGCCTACAAGACAAGTAAGTCAAAGTCAGTATCGATACCTTCAGGCTCTGGGACAGTCTGTTGCGAGATCTGTGGGTAAGAACTACGAACATCATCACCTGCACTAGGGTGTCCACAGGTCTTTGCATTTATTGCTGCCACAGAGGGAGAATCTGGAGGAGTGGAGTCAGGGGCCCTATGATAGGGTTTTAACATATTAATGTGAAACACTTACTTAGGCTTTCTCCTGTCTGGGGTAGCCACTAAATAGTCAGTAACACTCACCCTTTTGATTACTTTATATGGGCCTCTGAACTTAGCTGATAATGGTTGGCCTATAAGGGGAATGAGAAACAAGACCTCGTCACCGGGCTGAAACTTTCTCATACGGGCTCTTTTGTCATACCATACTTTCATGGTGTTTTTAGCCACTTTCAGATTCTGGGCTGCATATACTCGCACGAGGATCTCAGCCGGGTTTTGAACTCTGCCCCATACTTGAGGATATTCTGGTTCCCTTCCTGGCTAACTAGGCTATCTTTTAATAACTGCAAAGGGCCACGTACCTGGTGACCGAAAACTAGTTCATTAGGTGAGAAGACCAGAGATTCAGTCGGAACCTCACAGGTCGCAAACAAAAGAAAGGGTACCCCCTTATCGCAATCACCTCCAGTTTCTTCACAATATTTTCTCAACATAGCTTTTAATGTTTGATGGTTTCGTTCGAGGACCCCTTGACTCGCTGGGTAGTAGGAGCTAGACTTCACATGTTTGATACCCAATTCCTTCAGGGACTGCAGAAATATATTGGAAGTGAAATTAGTTTCTTGATCACTTTGCACCTCATGGGGGAAACCCATTCTGGTGAAGAATTTGAGCAGTTCCTTTATGACAGTTTGTGCTGAAGTATTTCGTAAAGGTATTTGGGTAGCGAGTTGCCATGTCCATGATAGTAAATAAATAAATATGATCCCTGGGACGTCTTTGGCAATGGGCCAACGATATCCACTACCACCCGAGTGAAAGGGTTCTCGAACACTGGCAAGGGCACCAGAGGATGTACAGGTACTTTTTTATTCTTTTTCCTGTCATCTGGCAGGTATGACACACTCTACAGAACTCCACTACATCTGCACGCATTCCTGGCCAAGGAAAGTGGGCTCTAATGCGATCTAGGGTTTTCCTCACACCTAAGTGCCCTGCTAAGGATATACTATGGGCCATATCTAATATATCTTTACGACAAGGTTTAGGATCGACTACCTGATGTACGTCCCATGCCCCATCATCAATAGGTCTGTGTGGCGGTCTCCACCTACGCCACTCCTTTCTTCATGTAAAAATATTCACCCCTCTCCTTCTCACACTCTTCTTCACTCACGGCACTGGCAGCTAACTCCTTACACTCCCTGTCATCTCGCTGTAACTCTACCAGGCCACTAGGACAATTAGGAGGGGTTTCATGATTATCATTAGGCTCAAGATTTGCCATAATAGTGTCAGACACATTTACTACAGTCTTTACATCAGGCACAGTTGGAGCATCATTCACTACTCTTTCATCCCTTTCATCTACTTTCACAGTTGGTACATTTCTGTCAGAGGGAACTGCTACTTGTGCCATAGATCGAGTGACAGCACACACAGGGAAAACCTTCAGCATCTTCTCAAGCTCACCAGTCAGCGGCTCGTCAACAGGGGAAAGTGACATAACTGGGTCTGGTCGGACCCTCTCACCAGCCACATCATTCCCCAAAAGGAGTGTTACCCCGGGCACAGGGATATCCTGAGGCCTACACAAGGCTATACAGGCTTCACCCTTCAGCAAATCACACTCAATCTCTCCATTCACTACGTAAGCAGGAAATTGGCCTCCAGCACCTCTCATTATAACTGGTTCGCCAGTTTGGCATTCAGCATAAGGATCCACCATGAGGGTGCTAGTAGAACCAGTATCTCTCAAAATGTTCACTTCATGTACACAACCATTCAGTTTCACATTTCCAGATGAAATAAAGGTACGGTAACTGTCCTGGACTGATGGGAATATTACTACAGGCTTAACCCCTCCAGGTTGCACCACACACGCTACTACACCATTTCCTGTCGGGTTTACGTTAGTAGCTGGGTACTCCTGCAGTCGGGAGTCTTGCATGAAAGACACATTTGGGTGGTTGTTGTTATTTGGAGAGTCAGAAACTGTGGCTACTGTCGGCCCTGGTCTCTTGGCTCTCTCCTTGGCCCAACATTGATAAGCTAAGTGACCTCTCTTGCCACAATAAGTACACACCTTCTGGGATACATTCCCCTTATAAGCATGATTAGTATTAGTTTGGGCCCCACCTCTGTTACCATTACCAGGAGTCACATTCTTAGTTAGGGGAGCATTTTAGTTTGGCTAGCATGGGAAGACGTTACAGGCTTTTGCGAGTGACTGGATTTGTTAGATTTGTGATTGGAGAACTTAGAACTATCATAGGGTTTTTTCCCACGGAATTTGTTGTTTAGTACATAGGTATCAGCCATGTCTGCAGCTACGGCAAGATTATCTACTTTTTCCCCTCTCAAATGATAGGCTACAGATGAATCTATTTTCCATAGGACATTCTCAAGCAAGATTAACTCCTTCAGACCCTTGAAATAAGTGACATCTTTACTCTTGATCCAATTATTTAAGGTTTTGATCATAGTCCTGGCAAACACCATATGGGTGTCTTCAAATTTCTTATGGGTTTTCTGAAAGTTTGCTTATAAGCTTCAAGCTGTAGTTGGTAAGTTTTTTAAGATAGCTGCTTTGAGACTGTCATAGTCTTGCCGAACCTCAGGCATTGAATACAAAAAACAAGTTATATGTTACGTATCTGGATTCAAAAGTGGTTAACTTAATAAAACTAGATCGAACAGAGAATATAAAAAGGTATCAGACAGCTGAAGGCCAATAGAACTTAAAATGTTAAAGTTATATGTTGTTACTTTCTTTCTTTTTAGGTGTTTGGACTATTTATCCTTTATACTCTGATACACTACAATTATGATTAATCTTGAAACTATTTCACGTCATATAAAATTAATTTCATTGTTTAATATTCAGTAGGCTACTAATTACGAATAGAGTAAAGCTTGGTATGAAAGTGAGGACTTTTAAGTACTCATGATTATCATTAAAGAATAAACATTATTAAGATCTTTTATGTATAATTAATTTAGCTCTTTAATTAACCCTTTAAAGATTATGCTTCACTCTTTCTCTTATCTCGTTATTCTCTTAATCTATTATTATTATCTTGTTAGCATATCTTATTTATTCTTATTACTGCAAGACATTTACTTAATCGATATAATAGATGGTGAGGGAATATAACAGTCACATAAAATGGAATTGTATTTATAAACAGAAATAACGTATTTTACAATTAAACAAAATAATAAGAAATTAATGAAAATAATAGTTAACTCTTAAACGCACATATGACGCAGAGGTTGCCAGATTAACAATAAGAAATAGAGTTCTCTCACTCTTATAATTACCTCTCCAAAATTAGTTTTCTGCCCACAGCTAACTCAAAGACAACTGCAGAGGTTGAAGTAACTAAACTAAAGGTTTCTAAATACCCCTGATGGTAACAAAGGCTTTAAAGTATCCCTAATAGGCTCAGAATCGCGTCATAACCGTGAAAGGGTTAATATCTCAGGATCGTTTTGTATTCGTTCTGCTTTCACTTTAATTATAAAATAAAGTTATAGCTCAGTAGGCATAAGTCACAATATAAATTAGACCACTTCTTATAACAATGCTTATACACTAATAAAACTATAGTATTATCTCAAACCATTAAAGTAACTTTAGTACCATGTCAGCCATATAAATTAGTTACTATATCTAATATCCAATCCATATTCCAGAATACCATACAAGGATTTCTGAGTGTCCCGACGCAACTCGGGCCGAAATTGATTTAATTAAATTCGAACCCACCAAGCATGAGTTACAAATATTGAGTAAAATTATATCTAATCACAAATGTTATCTCCAATCACAAAATCCTTAAATCAAAATGAGGCTAAGTATTTCCGACATACCTCTGGTCACGAGTTCACTCACGAACTATCGAGTAGTGGTACAAGGCACGCACTAAAATAAAATAACCCTACTAAACAAGCCTGTTAAGTCTGTCTCGTCTCCCATGCTGCTGCTCTCCAACCAAATAGGAATGTAACTGATTTGAACCCTCAAATATCAGGCTATTTATAACCTTCCCTATCCACGCTAGTCCAATCAGGAGTCCCGTAGGCCAGGATACACCTGCCGCTTCCAATCAGATTACAGGCAGGTTGTGTGGGCCAACCACAGGTGAGGACAGATGTGTAGTCCAATCACAGCTGCTCGCAGGTATTGGGGGGGGGGGGGGGGGGTCTGCTCCCTACGTCATCGCCCGCCCGGTATGTACAGGTGCCGGGAGTCACGTACACAGCTAGAGACAGAGAATTTGGCACGAACCAGCATGGCTGCTCTCTCTCTCTCGTCATGTACGCAGGTGTTGGCAGGTAGAAAGAAAGAGAGAAGGCTCCACGCGGGGAAGTACAGGCACGGACCACATCTTGTTGTCTGTCACGTAACACATCTTGTTAGCTCCAGATGCAATAACCGATATACAATGAATGAATATTAAATGGTGACCGGTCAACTCAACCAGTAGACCATTTCAACCAGTAGCTCTCAACCAGTACCAAATCAACCAATACGGTTAGGTTAGGTTAGGTTAGTACTATATTTTGGCACTGGTTTCGTTGGTCTTGGTTGATTTGGCACTGGTTGAGAGCAATTGGTTGAAATGGTCTACTGGTCGAGATGACATGGAACCATATTAAATCACTACCGGTATGTAAATCTCTACCCCTTTTTTCTCATTTCTCATCCTTCAGCATTACTTTACCCAAAATCGGCAACCGTCCTCAATAGACGTTTTTATGGTGCACTGTGACCGTCCTCAATAGATCCATAGCATAAAAAACCCTTAGGGAAACACCCCAGTGGCACTCAAAACAAAGCAATTTGTGATTAGGTGAGATAATTCGCCTCCTTTACTTGCTACCACTCCTACATATGTGTACCCCCTCCCCTTCCCATCCTTTCCTCAATTATCATATATTTTTCCTCTTATTCCCCCTTTGATCGGGTAATATTTGGCGCGAATTTCCCCCTCCCGGTCTCTTTAACACGGCTGAGTCAGCTAGAGATCCTTGCAACTCAAAGACTTCTACTCAGACCCGTCTGTGCCGCTTTACAGCTCAGAGATGGTGGTTTTACGTCCCCCCAACTCTCGCCTCATGATATGGCCTTGTGGCAATAATACGTCTTTTTCACCCTCCAAATGCTATTCCCACTTCTGCCCGTGTTGTGTATGATAATTTATCATATCAATTCTTCACAGAAACACCAACAAATACTCTTTAGCTTTCTTTATGTTCCCGTGACGATGAGTTGAATATTACAAATAAAACACAGACTCGTATATTCACTGCACTGCCACGGGCAAATGAAAAAAGCAACAAAGGAATGTATTATACCTCTTTAAAGTATTTATATCATACACCATCATAATAGTAAACATGGCAAATCATGTAAAACTGCAATGCAATGACTTGTATGAGTTTTTGTCAGTTTTAACCCATTTTCCATGTAAATAAAATATTTAGCGATAACGCTAAATGCTGTATGATGGTGCATGGGGTTAATACTTCATGAAAACACCAAAAAATCCTCTGTAGCACATACCTTCTTTCCGTGATGATGAGCATAAAAATAAGTTTCGCTGATTTCTTTCAATATTCTACTCAGTGCCTTGGTAATATGAAGAACCATTTAGTGAAGTTTTTGAAGTATGTTTGAAGTATTGATACCATGTTTCATAATACATGTCTTAGTTATTTTTCCTATCATCATCTTATTAAAAAATTAAAACGAGGTTAAACATGTCAAAAAAATGCCAAAAAGCCGGCTGTAAGGGCCCAATACTGCAAAACAGTACCCTAAAATGCCTATGTGTATTTAATAGTTTTACTTAGAATTACTTGATCTTTCATCTCTGGAAGTATCTCACAAAACTCGCGGGAAACCCTGTATTTGTACAATCAGTTTCGGCCTACTACATTAACCCTACAACAGGGGAAGAGGGTTGTAGGAACGCTAAAAGCAGTAACAAGAAATAGGGTGGTCAGTATGGAAGTGAAGAAGTCCTTGCATGACAGTGTGGTAATCCCGACACTGACTTACGGAAGCGAAGCATGGACGTTGGTTGAGAGACTCAGACCAAGAGTGAGAGCAGTGGAAATGAATTACTTAAGGAGTGCGTGCGGAGTTACATGGAGGGATAGACAGACTAATGAGGAAGTAAGAGTGTGGAGGTAGATGTGCTGGAAGACTGGGACAGAGGTGCATGGGGGCGGTTCGTTCGTGGCCACCCCTTCGGGGATCACGGCGTCAGGCAATAGATAGATAGATAGATTAACCCTTGTCTATCGGAGCCGCACTTAAGTCCGTATCTAAAAATCTGGACTATGTGGCGGGGCCTGACTTAAGTCTGTGTGCAATTTTTGAGCAAGAATGGCTCTGAGAGAGAGAGACGAGCGACGGGAGGAGCGTAGGTTACCTCATGACCGCTCGGCACGGACCAAGCTCGCCTACTGACATCTACTCCACACACATCCACCCTCCCTACCTCGCCACACAGGGAACTATGTGAGGAAATTACCGTATTTTAGGGTTTTTTCACTCGTGTTGCACGATCGTTGCAAGAGAACGCATGGTCGTAGAAGGATGGTTCTGGTGTCATTGGAAAGCTCAATTTATGCCCTTTCAGCGATACATAATTGTATTACGCTCTGGCTCTTGTTTATGCATGAAAAAGAGCACGGAAACAAGGCCATTTAGGGTAATAACCCCCCGCTGGGCGGGTAGTAGAAAAAAACTGACGGGCCCACTCGTAAGGTGTTAAGCACCTTTTTATCTAAAAATCATAAGTCTTCTGAAATACTGGATAAGCGATTTTTATGGATAAACGAGAGTTCCTCGACATAGAGCTAAATATGAGCACATACGGTAAAATATACTGTTATCAATGCATTTAAAAACATTTCCAGGTGGTTTTAACTTCAATTTATCATCTAATTCAAGCTTTATACACTTCAAGGGGTTAAAATTGATGCAAAATAGGGATAGCAACAACTTTGGTTAACTGAAGTTTTTGGATAATTGAAATTTGGTTAAATGGGGGGTAACTGTACCATCATGTTCCCAATCTCTTTCTCTCATTATCTTTACCGTAATGTATGTTTTCCTTGCCTCTAGTACCATAATTTATATTCCCAATAGCGTCTTTTTTGCTTCCCCCGTTTCTCTCTGAAGTAGGCCTATGTATACTGATATACGTAATTTTCCATTGGAGGAGCGTGATTTGAGCCATGGTGCATCAATCACTTCATATCGTTCCGACCGTTGAGGGGAAACGTGACACGCATCACAAAATGCTAACATTGTTGGAATGCTGGATGCCCCCATACTTTACATTCAGGGAGCACATATGAAGTGTTGTAGGGACACCACTCCTGATTTGCCGCATCGTGTAAACGGGGATCAACCCAATCAGTGCGGGCAATTTCCCGCTATGATAGGGCTCATTCGGGCACTCTTGATTGCTTAAAAAAGTGCCTGAATGAAATGAAATGATTGCAGCAAAAAACTAGAAGGAAAGAGCTTTCACATCACAGTGCATTACCACAAGCCCACCGAAACGTCAATAAAATACCCTCATTGTTCCATGATTAAATAGCACTGTATGAATATTCCCATATTCAAAATATGCTATAGGGGTGCAATGCCTGGTGAGTTATCTGCTCAACAGGTGGCGTTGTGTGTGTGTGTAAGTGTGAGAGTCCGAGTGTAGGGGATGACACAGTGAAGCACGGGAACGAGGTGGCTTCAGAGATGGGGTCGTTTCGGGCCATGAGTGAGCACCGTGCCTCATGGGAAGGCAAGATGGCAGGTGCTCGTTGTACTCTACGTGCTTCACATGTCTCACTCCCTAGACTGGAACAAGACCTCACGGGCTTCACTGTTCATTGTAAAGCGGTGAATGTTAAGGCGCTCAGCCTATGCCCGAGAGGAAGTAAGTTGGAATATAGAGAAAAAAAAAACATGACACCAGAACAAGCTCTCTAGCTAGCGGGTTTCACCCGCAGCGTTACTACAGACATTGGCAATATTCGCTAATAATTAGCAATGTTCCGCTCCATTTGCCTTTGGCAACACTGAATATATCTCGCGAGAGCACCCAACAGAGCCTCAGTACCTCGGCAGACTTGCTGCAGAGCGGACGTGGGCCTGCCACGCTCCTGGTCACTCATGCTCGTCTCAACAGGCTTTAATGGGCTAATAATTCCAGAATATTTCCAGGACATACTAGTAAGGTCCCTGCAGTGAACGGGTTAAGGAACCTCTGATTCGATGATGAGAATCCTTTTCAGAGAATCGAAGCAGGAGTTACAGTAAGTGATGGAAGATGGAAGAACTAAACAGAGCAAGTCTTAAAGTGGGGTTAAAAAAAACAGAACCACTATATAAAGTTATGATTAATCATTTTGTGCAACCATAAAAATAAAAGGTGAGGTGATAAGGACAGATAGACAATACACATACGTTGATCAGGTTGTAAAGCAATCCAAATCGTGATGAAGTAAAATATACGCATGGGATGGAGTACTCCTGAAAACAGATTTACTCTTTCAAAACCTTTGTTTATAGAGAAAACTGTACATTTAATGTATCCTCCCAGTACTAGTAGATGAACCAGAAACCTGTAGCATAACAAAACCTATAGAATGTTTACTTAGCAGTGCTCGAAGAAGAATGAAGAAGGCAATGTCAGACATAACCAAGTAGGCATGTCTAGTTTTGCACATAATTGTGTTAAAATGACACTATCTTACCTATGTGGTTAATGGTGCACTATTATTTATACTACACATAATATAAATAATTGTAGTAACAAACGTATGGACCGATCAGCGGCGAAGTTTTAAGGCAAATGAAGAGAAGAAATTTGCTGGAATCAGAGGCGATGTTGCAAAGCGAGGGGATATGAGCCCACCAGCCACTCAGCATGCTCCGATTACCATTAGAGGAAACAGGAGAGCTAAGCCAACTCAAGCTGATTTACAAACCACCTACGCGTGCGCTGGTTGGTCAGTCGTGAATCCTTTATCCTATACATAACTCCCAAACGCATAATTATATCCCGATGAAAATTGTTGTATTGCCCACAAGATCTCTGTTACCAAAAACATTAAAACAAAAATAATAAAGTAGGTGTGCAGTTTTCGCATTACCACAAAAAAAAAAAAAAAATGCATACGCAACTCTGCGACCTAGAATTCTGCAAGTAGTATTGAATCTCTTATGTAAAATCGGTTCATATACAGTATAGATATATATACTAAATGTTTTTTTTATACTCACAGCCGGTCTTGAACCACCGACAGTCAGAACAAGTGCCCATACTTTAATCCACTATACCACAGCGTGATAGAGGATACTTGTGTGTAGTGGATTAAACCATGGACACTCGTCCTGACTGTTGGTGGTTCATGTCCGCCTGGGAGTATATATATATATAATTACATTTATGATCACATTGAATCTTAACCATTGGAATATTTTCTATAATGTCAGCATAACAATATTTAGTAGCATTTTGAATATGGTGTAATTCAAATTTAAAATATAAACAAGAAAGAAATAGTTACCATAATCTGTGACCTTCAACATTCACCTTGACCTTTGAATAACAAAAACAAAAAATTTGGACAATCGTTGCATTGACCAACCAAATTTGCCAACAAAATTTGGTGACGATACGTAACCCGTTCAGTACTGTTTTGTCGGTTTCATTTCATACTGGATATTAAGACAATTTTATTTAGTTTATGAAGGGCCTCCATAAAATTAGCAGGATTTCAACTATCTTAATTAACCCTTTTTACCACCACAGATTCTTCATAAGCTCCACAAAATCGTCTAATTATAGCTAATATACAATACAAATGACGTAACCGGTACACAAAGGGTTAAACAGTTTAGGAAGAGTTGAAAGAAAATTATTAACACTCTTTTGTTCTTTGACCTTGACCTTTAACCTTAAGTATTATATATTATATGATTGATATATATGTTATTTAAGTAAAATGCAACTAACAGTCGTCAGCTTATTGAAAATTGAGTATTTGTTTATGATGAAGTTAACTTTTGACCTTGGCCTGTGACCTTGACCTTTATGTAGGATTTTATTTTTGTTGGCTTTGATGTAACCCTAAAAAATCAAAAGAGTGTAAAATGTCATTAAAGATCATCAGTTAGTTTCAGAGGTTTTAAAGGAATAGTTGACCTTGACATTTGACCTTCATCTTGACCTTCATGATGTCTGAAAATTTAACATTTTAATTTTCCCCTAAAGCACAACTGTCTCAACGTATTTTGTGAAGTTTACATGAATAGTAAAGAATTTAGCATATTAACCTTATATTTAATGTTGACCTGTGACCTTGACCTATCAAATGGAATTATGTTTATTCTTGTATGAATTTGGTCTAGGCATTCCGAATATGCATGATATGCCTAATGAGAATTGTACATTAAATAGGAAATACCAGTAAAAATCATATTCCGACCTTTAACCTTGACCTTTGACCTTGACCTTCGACCTTAGCATTTCTTATCAAGGATTTCGTTAGCTTAACAGCAATGTTGTATTAACTAGCATTATGAATATGATGTAATTCATATAAAAACTTATTGATTACAAATAGTGATCATATACTGTGACCTTGACCTTTGACTAAAATAAAAACATATATTTGGATGTTCGTCGCATTGACCAACTAAATTTGCCGGTATAATTTGGTGACAATGCCTTAAACAGTCTAAGAGGAGTTTAGGGAAAATTACAAATACTCTTGTTTTGACATTGACCTCTGACCTTTAGTATTACAATATTTATGTGAAATTTGATATATATGATATTTAGGTAATAAGCCAAAACACATAACAGCTTTCCAAAATTTGAGTAATTTGTTTTTAATAAATAATAAAAGTTGACCTTTGACCTTTATGTAAGAGTACATTTATGTTTGCATTGACATTCCACATGAAAATCAAATAAGCATGCCTAATTTCATTAAAACCCATCAATTAGTTTCATATATATTAATAGAATAGTTGACCTTGACCTTTGCCCTTTATTTTGACCTTTATGTCTTAACATTGATTATTTTTCTCTTCAACTAAAGTGCAAATATATCACCAAAATGTGTGAAGTTTGCATGGAAAGTAAAGAAAATAACATATTGACCTTGTATTTGACCTTGACCTGTGACCTTGACCTTGCATATGGAGTGTATAGTTTTTGTATGACCTTGGCCTAGGTAGTCCAAATATACATGGTAATCCTAGTGAGAATCTAACAGTTAGTATAATAAATACTAGTAGAAACTTATTTAGACCTTTGACCTTACCCTTTAGAATATTTATCTAAGATTTGGGCAATACGATATCAAGGTTACTAGTAACGTGTATAGTGAAAATGAAGACATTTGAGCAAAAACAAAAAATAAATAGTAAAAGTTGACCTTTGACCTTGACCTGTGACCTTAACCTATATGTAAGATTACATTTGTTGTTTTCATTGACATTGCCCAGGGAAATCAAATATGCATGCATAATTTCATTAAAACCCATCAGTTAGTTTCATATAGCCTATATTAATAAAAATAGTTTACCTTGACCTTTGACCTTTATCTTGACCTTGATATGTGTCTCAAAATGCATTATTTTCCTTCTCATTTAAAGTGCAGCCATCTCACCAAATGTTGTGAAGTTTGCGTGAAAAATAAAGAAATTCGCATGTTGACCTTATATTTGACCTTGACCTGTGACCTTGACCTTTCACATGGAATTGTATAGTTTCTTTATGACCTTGGCCTAGGTATTCCGAATATACATGGTAAGCCTAGGGAAAATCTAACAGTTAGTTTAAGAAATACTAGTAAAAATTGTATTTTGACCTTTGACCTTGACTTTTGACCTTATACTTTAGAATATTTATCTGAAATTTGATCAATAAGATCTCATAGTTACCAGTAACTTGAATAGTGAAAATGAAGACATTTGAGTAAAAACTAAAACATTTGAAATATTTACCTTTTTTTAACCTTGACCTTTGACCTTAACCTTTAAGTTAAATTAAAAATTTCTTTTTGACTGACTATCGCATTGACTAAATGTATATAATTGTGACATTTGGTGAAAATCCATTGAACGGTCTAGGAGGAGTTACCGGACAGATAGACGACGACGACGGACGACGACGACGGAGAAGCTGACTTGTGGTGCACAGTATACGGGCGGGATCTGTGTGCGCGATACCACTGTGCTTCGCAGAGTTGATAAACTACTGCCGGGATATAATTTTGACGAGGGGAAAACTGAGACAAGTAGAGATAAAGAACAAAGAAGCCAAGCGGAAGCAGAAAGTACAGGCCGCCTGTATCAGCCAATCAGAATGCTCCCTGACGTGACAACCGGGTATATTAGGAACAAACAACAAAATATACAGTAAAAGTAAGTCTTACTATGTCCCTAATCAGACCCTTATTAACCCTCTCCGACATATGACGCGATTTTGAGCCTATTGGGGATACTTTAAAGCCTTTGTTACCATCAGGGGTATTTAGAAACCTTTAGTTTAGTTACTTCAATCTCTGCAGTTGTCTTTGAGTTAGGTGTGGGCAGAAAACTAATTTTGGAGAGGTAATTATAAGAGTGAGAGAACTCTATTTCTTATTGCTAATCTGGCAACCTCTGCGTCATATGAGCGTGAAAGGGTTAACATATCCACCTATATTAATAAATGCCTTAATGGAAAGAGCCATTTACAACCTACAAATCGTTCAAAATAAATCACTAAGATTCATAAACAATATAAGGTACCCATATATGACTGCCTAGTGAGTTCACTGCTCAATAGGTGGCGTTCTGAGAGTGAGGGTCTGAGTCTGGAGGGTGAGACGGTGAAGCAGTTTAACGAAGCAACCAGCCGCTTCAGAGATGCTTCGAGCCATGATGGATGCTTCACATGTGTCACTCCCCAGACTGGAACAAGACCTCACAGGCTTCACCGTGTTGAGTGGTGGAATGTACAGGCTCTCAGCCTATGCCCGAAAGGGAGTAGTTGGAATATATAAAAAAAAAAAAAAAATGAAACTCTTCATGAACGCTCATATGTTAGTGCATAGATAAAGGGAGAACTGGGTTTGATACGGGCCAGCGTATTGGCCCTGCAGCTGCAGTAACGGACCCAACTCTGTTTAGTTGAAGTGGTGCTCTCTGTTTAGATTTTGTGCAGTATTATATTTTGTAATTATTAAAAATGCAAAATGCTTTGAAAGTGTCCATTTTGTAGGCGTTTTTAGTGCTAGCTGATACGAATATCCATATTACCAAGCTGTTGTGGTGAGCTATGTAGGGCAGGTTTCTCGATTCCCAAAACCACCACAGCTATAATATAGCTGTTGAAGTACATACAGTAAGGTAAACAATGTTGTTACGACTGGGGTTCAAATATATCAGGGCTCTTATTCATTGGACTAGTAATGGCATAAATGCTACAACGGAAAGCGCTAGATCCAACCTCTGATGTATATTCCCAGTGAACAAAGAACACAAATACTCTACAGAGTTCTATATGCAATAATAGGCTATCAAACTCTCAATAAATGTGCGTCTACTCTAGGCTTAATGTTATGTGAAAACAGCCTATTACTACCTATAACCGAAGGTGCTTGGTTATGGTATGCAAAGTAAGGTGGTAAGAGAAGTTACAGCTTACGTTACTTTAATCAATAAATGTCAGGCACTCCTGCATGAAAGAAAGTGCACTAAAGTCCTTCAACACTAACAAGGAATCTTCTTTAAATTTTAGATGCTATAAAGATGCTCGTATCGGAAATAGAACCCAAAAAGGCAGGCAGCGGAACAATGCTCGTGCAGGCTATGCACACAAAAAGGCAGAATATATAATGCCGTCGGAGCCAAGAATATCCTAAACACTACAACAATAATAATCGCCACGACAATGCAGTATTCCTATCAACAAAAAGAGCCTAAGTCGTTTGTGTCTCCATACATCAAACTAGGCTGCGAAATGCTTGTGTAATAATAAATGGGTATGCATAAAAAGAGTAATTAGGTTAATATACTTAATGTCTACGGTGACTGATAAAGTCTAGCTAGAGTCAATGATACGAGATACTGGTGCGCATGGCATGCCGCATAGCCTAGTGCAAATCTCAAGTCTGTGCGTCAAATATTACTATTAAGCGTTCTCCTGGCGTACCTCAAAGACAAACAACGAGCTTAGTACAGTGCAGAATGGTATAGGCAAAAAGCCCTCATTCGTGCATGCTCTACTCTCAATGGCACACAGACTAGAATTTACTCAATCAACTCCAGTTCTCAGGTATGTCGTGCAGCTTTTAACTAAAGCCAGCACTCATAGGAAACAATACCTTATAATATCAGACTCCTAGTCTAGCATTATCTAATCCAGCAGAACACTAATAATTATAGGACGCTAGGACGCGGTACTTAAACAATATAAATGCCAACCAATGCTTCGTGATCCACTTATCTTAACAACTAACATACATGGTTTATATCAGACCTTAACGCACAATACAACTGGCCAGCATTAAGCTGATTTTGCAGAGTTAACCAGAGGGGGTATAATATTAATAAAAAGGTGGTGAAAGATATGAAAAAGAGAGAGGTAGGCAGAGGAAAAGATTCTCAGGTGCGGAGCAGAGGACAGATAGCAAGGAAAAAAGATGGGTGCGTTCTAGAAACCAGATCTGAGGGAGAGAGTGGCGAGGAACTGTATATATACTCGCACCAGCTCGAGCCGCGTGGGAAAAAAGCGGTTACAAGTCGTCTAGCCACTAGCAAGGGAGCTAACAGCATGGGAAGGACCTCTCTCAACCAACCCCCACGAGGCAGCCAGCCGTGACGTCATCGAGCGGGGCAAAAACACTGCGCGCTCCCTCTCACTCTGTTCTACTCTCTCTCTCTCTCCCAGATCCCATCATTACTAGTTAATGATAAAACATATACTTTACAATTAAATATATAAAGCCTTGACATGGGTGAAAACAAAGAGCCTTTCTGGACTGCCCATGACACGAGCTTTCATATGAAATAAAGCACACTCTAATACATAAACTGTAGCCCCATCCACTGCCCTGGCGATCCTAGCGAGTCACTGTAGGACAAGCCATGCGGTTCTAACGGAGTGGTTAACGTCACACCCCCCCCAAGATTTTTCTCAGAGGCCCCAAGGCTCACAAAAATCTGATGGTTAGAACCCATGCTATATCTCCACTTCCCATCACCCAGCGGCACTAAAATATCTGGCACAGTTCTTCAACAAAACATTTTTCAAAATTATAACCCTCCCCAACACAATAGGTTAAATTATATGTAGTTATGCTCCTCAAGAGCGAGCTTCTCTAGCCCAGCATTCTGAGAGGAGTGCAACTCAGAATTACTGCTATAACATACTGAAAAAATTCAACTATCAAAGAAAGTTTTTATTTGATTTTTATGTTTATAATTTGTTTATTTCGGCTGCACTATAGGGGCAAGCCTAGTTTTTTCTTCTATACCAAACGCTCAACTCCTGCTTTACGACCCAATACGCTGGGCTACAACCGCGAGCCAACAAGCACCAAGCGCAAAATACTATTCAAACTAAAGCAGGAGGCTACCCGTGTGTCAATCTACCCAGGATCATATACCCTTGAACGACCATCTGCAACCACGTTGTCACAACCGGCAATATGGCGTATGTCCAGGTTATATACCAATAACCTTAGTGACCACCTGGTCAGCCTCATATTCCGATTGTGAAACTAGTCCAAGAACTTGAGAGGGTGATGATCTGGGTAAACTACAACGACCGGACCATAGGCTGGAACATAGACCTCGAAATGCCCCAGCGCAAGCACAACCGCCAGCAGCTCCTCCTCGACAACAGAGCAGCTCCCCTGGGCCGAATTGTACTTCTCCGAGCAGAAACTAACAGGATGCTCCAGCCCATCATCGTCCTTTTCCACAAGGACGGCACCAGCCCCCACACCACTAGCCTCCGTTGCTAGTTGGAAAGGTAGGCTAAAGTCAGGGGCCCTGAGGATCGGGTGAGTGCACAACAGGTGTTTTACTTCCCTAAACACCTTCTCACACTCAGGCACCCATTTGAACTTCTTATCCTTCCAGTTATCCTCCACCTGAGCTTGACTGTCCCGTTCTCCTTCTCCACCTTGACTGCTAAACGTCATCACAGGCACAGTGAGAGGCTCAGGGGGGTGCCTCCCATACTCCTTCACGGGATTATCAGGACATAACTGATTGCGCTTCCGTCTGTCTGGAGTGGCTACCAAGTAATCCAGGTCTGATAGCTCCTCAACCACCCTATAAGGACCAGCGTACTTCGCGGATAAGGGGTGACCTACAAGGGGCAGTAGAATCAACACCTCCTGACCCACGTGAAACTCCCTGAGTTCAACCTTGAGGTCGTACCTGTCCTTCCTGAGGGCCTGAGAGCTAGTCAAATTACGGCCAGCCAACTCCAGACTGCGCAACATCCGTTCTCGACTGTTGAGGACACACTTGAGCATAGAACAAGGTTTTTCTGAGCCCTCCCATACTTCTTCAACCATATGGAGAGGCCCTCTGACACGGTGTCCAAAGACGAGCTCATTAGGGCTAAATCCCAAACTCTCCCCAGGTACCTCCCGCACAGCATACAAAACACATGGTAGGCCAAGCTCCCAATCCTTCCCACTCTCAAAGCAACAACAACGAAGCACAGATTTCAAGGCTGAGTGCCATCGCTCTAACACACCCTGGCTCTCCGGATGATATGCAGATGACACAACCCCAACAATCTCATGCTGCGGCATTGCTTGGACAAAGAGGCTAGAAGTGAAGTTGGGTCCCTGGAGTGACTGAAGCCCCTGCGGGTAACCATACCGGGAAAAATACACTAGCAAGCTTCGGACCACCGTCTTCGCCGACCCATTTCTCATAGGGTACGCGTCAGGGTACCTTGTTGCTACATCTCCCGACTGTGCATCACTGTCCTCCTTCAACTCTTTCGTCTTTTTAAGCCCATCCTCTGCCCCTTCAGGAACAGTTACTGGGTCTTCTCCAGACTCGATATTTGGTCCCAATACTGAGTCCCCGAGAAGGGCCGTTGATACTAAACTCTCAACCGCATCAACTTCCAACCCCTTCTCGGTACCCTTCCTCCGCTGATCTAAAGATTGTTGACCAGAATGTGACTCCCTGGATGCAGGATCTCCGGTGACAACACACGCCATAGGCTGCCCCGGACACTTCTCAACCCACTCCTGCTCCACCCTACTCACGTCGGCCGGCTTCTCGACAACGACCAAGGGTGGAGCCTCAGAAGTAGGTCCCGCAAAGTCGTTGCCAAGAAGGAGGTCGACGCCCCCAACAGGTAACTTCTCCACAATTCCTACATCCAGGTCACGAGTCACACCATCAACTTCCACCTTCATTCTTACAAGCGGGTATGACCTTGTCGCATTAACTCCCTGAACCACAACCACCCGCGCCGTATTGACAGGTTTACCAGTGAAATTTCTCAACAGTGTTTGCGATGCCCCAGTGTCACGCAAAATTCTCACCTCATGTCTTCTACCCCCCCACTCCACACAATCGAGTCCCCTGTGGTCACTAAAGGCATCACGGACAGGGAATAAGCCTTCCGGATCCTTCTGCACTGGCAGTGTATTTACCTCGGAAGAAATGCCTCTAACAAACTCCGATGTCCTCTTGAACACTCCAATGCCGTGAGCAAAAGACACGGCTGCCGGAGGAGGTCGACTAGGGCACTCATTTGCCTTATGACCCTCCTGGTGGCAACTAAAACACATAAATTTCGGTTTCGGCTTATACTGTGATGTAAAAGGCCCCTGACTTTTCACATACGGTGTGGTGTAAGGTTTGGATTCAGTTTTAGTTTCATGGCTCTTCTGTTTAAATGTGTCATTGTTACGGGGAGGGGGAGGATAACGGTCCTTAGCACTTACATCGTACTTCTGTGAGGACCCGCAACCCCGAATCAACGACAGCCATCGATCAGCCATTTCTGCTGCTTCGACTAGAGTTCTTGGGTTTTTCTCCTTTAAGTTTAAAGTTAGATCACCGCCCGTGCTCTTAAAGAACTGCTCCAACATCATTAACTGCTTAATTTCATCAAATGTTGTGACCTTCTCAGATCGGAGCCAGTTCCCCATAGCATCGGACAAGTCCCGGGCGTGTTCCAAAAAGGTGCTATCTCTTCCCTTAGTTACACCCCGGAACTTCAAACGGTACGTTTCTGGTTGCAGTTCGTAAGCCCTCAGGACAGCCTCCTTGAGATCCTCATACACAATACATGACTCCAAAGGTAACGCATCGTAGGCTTTAAGACCCTTGCCTATTAATCTAGAGGATACAAGTGCTGCCCATTTATTCTCTGGCCACTGGTGTTCCTGGCACTTCTTCTCAAAGCGTGTGAAAAATTCTGTTACACCACTCTCATCAAACACCGGAACCAGTTTCAATAAGTGCGAGAGAGACTGCTCATGAACACGGTTACCAGCCCCAAGTCGCTGTCCCGTTGCCTCTACTCGCGACTTCTCTACGTCCATGTCGGCACAGTACCTAGTCGACTCTAAATCCGCTTGGATTTTTGCTAGCTCTATGTGCTGCTGATGCTGAAGCTGAAGCTCACATACCCTGATAGCCTTTCTCTCTTCGATCTTAGCTAATTTGAGCTGAAGCAATAATTCTGGAGATAACCCTTGAGGAGGTGAAGGTGCTACAATGTTTGAAATTACCGGTGGTCCCCCCAGGGGCAACCAACCCTGCCAGTCACCACCCAACTGCGGAAGCGTACCCGGGGTCGGCAAACTACTGGGATGGCTGGGAGTCGAGTGTAGGGGAAGCATGGCCGAAGGGCTCTGAGCACTCAACCCATCTCGCTCACCAGTCACCCTGCCCAGTACACACGTTATCAAGTTATCCCTGGTCATGCTGCTAGTAACCGCATGACCGATAGCTGTGGCCAGGCATTGAAGACCGTACCGATTCATACCCTCCAACCGCTCGGCAGTAACAGGCCATTGCAAAAATATCCTAGCATCCTCCTCACAGTTCACCTGATTAACCATTTCATCATGCTGCTGTTCCTCCGTTTCGACATGACGTACTGTGTCTCCATTCTCCTCTGATCCGGTATAAGACATGATGCTCACACAAATTTCTCACCACAATATTCAGAAAAGAAGCACCCCAAACTCTTATACCTCAATATACACACAAAAATTATCGGAAATACTCAAGGGCTATACTATGTTGCAAACAAAATTTATTCTTGCTGATCCCTGCAAAATATTCCCCAAAACAACAAATGTTCCCTGCTTAATAAATGTAGGTTCACCAAATCCTAGGTAAGGTCGCCATTTGTTACGACTGGGGTTCAAATATATCAGGGCTCTTATTCATTGGACTAGTAATGGCATAAATGCTACAACGGAAAGCGCTAGATCCAACCTCTGATGTATATTCCCAGTGAACAAAGAACACAAATACTCTACAGAGTTCTATATGCAATAATAGGCTATCAAACTCTCAATAAATGTGCGTCTACTCTAGGCTTAATGTTATGTGAAAACAGCCTATTACTACCTATAACCGAAGGTGCTTGGTTATGGTATGCAAAGTAAGGTGGTAAGAGAAGTTACAGCTTACGTTACTTTAATCAATAAATGTCAGGCACTCCTGCATGAAAGAAAGTGCACTAAAGTCCTTCAACACTAACAAGGAATCTTCTTTAAATGTTAGATGCTATAAAGATGCTCGTATCGGAAATGGAACCCAAAAAGGCAGGCAGCGGAACAATGCTCGTGCAGGCTATGCACACAAAAAGGCAGAATATATAATTCCGTCGGAGCCAAGAATATCCTAAACACTACAACAATAATAATCGCCACGACAATGCAGTATTCCTATCAACAAAAAGAGCCTAAGTCGTTTGTGTCTCCATACATCAAAGTAGGCTGCGAAATGCTTGTGTAATAATAAATGGGTATGCATAAAAAGAGTAATTAGGTTAATATACTTAATGTCTACGGTGACTGATAAAGTCTAGCTAGAGTCAATGATACGAGATACTGGTGCGCATGGCATGCCGCATAGCCTAGTGCAAATCTCAAGTCTGTGCGTCAAATATTACGTTATAGGGAAGGGTAGCTCTCTTGAGAAACCTTAATACCGAAGTATTAAGCGTTCTCCTGGCGTACCTCAAAGACAAACAACGAGCTTAGAACAGTGCAGAATGGTATAGGCTTTTGCCCTCATTCGTGCATGCTCTACTCTCAATGGCACACAGACTAGAATTTACTCAATCAACTCCAGTTCTCAGGTATGTCGTGCAGCTTTTAACTAAAGCCAGCACTCATAGGAAACAATACCTTATAATATCAGACTCCTAGTCTAGCATTATCTAATCCAGCAGAACACTAATAATTATAGGACCTAGCGGTACTTAAACAATATAAATGCCAACCAATGCTTCGTGATCCACTTATCTTAACAACTAACATACATGGGTTATATCAGACCTTAACGCACAATACAACTGGCCAGCATGAAACTGATTTTGCAGAGTTAACCAGAGGGGGTATAATATTAATAAAAAGGTGGTGAAAGATATGAAAAAGAGAGAGGTAGGCAGAGGAAAAGATTCTCAGGTGCGGGGCAGGGGACAGATAGCAAGGCAAAAAGATGGGTGCGTTCTAGAAACCAGATCTGAGGGAGAGAGTGGCGAGGAACTGTATATATACTCGCACCAGCTCGAGCCGCGTGGGAAAAAAGCGGTTACAAGTCCTCTAGCCACTAGCAAGGGAGCTAACAGCATGGGAAGGACCTCTCTCAACCAACCCCCACGAGGCAGCCAGCCGTGACGTCATCGAGCGGGGTAAAAACACTGCGCGCTCCCTCTCACTCTGTTCTACTCTCTCTCTCTCTCGCAGATCCCATCATTACTAGTTAATGATAAAACATATACTTTACAATTAAATATATAAAGCCTTGACATGGGTGAAAACAAAGAGCCTTTCTGGACTGCCCATGACACGAGCTTTCATATGAAATAAAGCACACTCTAATACATAAACTGTAGCCCCATCCACTGCCCTGGCGATCCTAGCGAGTCACTGTAGGACAAGCCATGCGGTTCTAACGGAGTGGTTAACGTCACAATGTATAAAATATTAGAGTATTATTAGACAATAAGGATAAGTCACTGGAATAACTAAAAACGTAAACAAATACGAAATAACTGAGCCACCAAACATCTCGCTTCCCGCACCCTGCATACCTCATTGTTTATGTTTAAAAGATTACACTCCCATCTCCCAGAGTGTGGCCGACTCTGCTGAACTGCGCATTATTTCCAGTGATTTATCGTGTATTAGTGCTTTAATGTTCCTCTGATTTAACACAACAATGGCAGAATGTACAAGTGATGAGAATGTGAGTAACTTGGTAGCCTGTAGTTACTCCAGCTGGCCTTCAATCAGCGGAAAAAGGAAGCGTTTCATCTTTTTATCAGGGCTAGGCTAAAACAAATTATATTCCTCGTTGGATTCCAAGTGTTTCTAGTAGCCTAACTCCAGTGATGGCAGCGATGCTGTCGATCCCACATACTATCCTAAAAGTGGTGAAAGGCATAATGATGACAGTGATGAAGGCACCAATGATAAAGACGATAAATGGAAGTGATGTGGAAGCAGTTAGCCGAAACAGTGGACACCAGAGACAGTTTAATTTGACACCAACAATAATGCTGGATCTTGTAAAATAACTTAGCCTACTTACGAATATTTTATTTATCTTTATAATAGGCTAAGCTATCCATGAAAATCTATGGTATTTTTTTAAATATCTAGGCTAGGGCTAGGCTATGTGAAAATTTAACACCTAAGACAATTCCTTGATAGGCTAGGCTACCCATAACAGTAATAGCAGCAGTAACACTCCACACCTATTAAACGAAACGCTTGCAAAATACAGAAAAAGTAACCCATCCTATTTAAAGAATGGTTTATTTGTAGGTGCATTTCAATGTTTTAATAGTTTTGGGAAGGATGTAGTTTCCAGGTGTACGGTTGTCATGTTGTGCGCTCGCACTTACGTTCCCGTCTATTTCGACGCTATATTTTCTGCTATTTGCCCCTGTCATTACTGCATGAATACTAGGTTAGGTTAGGTTAGGCTGTTTGGTTAGGCTAATGTATTTCTATATCCAAAGGCATCCGCATAGTGAAAACAAGGTGGGCGGTACACCCGGTAACTACATTCTTGCCATAGTTTTTAACGTACCGTCAACTGGGGTGAATTCGGACACGGGGTGAATTTGGACAACATCGCAAAAAAAATTGATGATGCTGATTATGATTTTTGCGATAATGTCCGAATTCACCCCGTGTCCGAATTCACCCCAGTTGACGGTAGCCTAATTATAGGGAAAAGGCTCTCACTCTTTTTTTTCATGTTTTTTTCCTCCAGATTTTGAGAAATGAGTGTTTTCATGGTTTTAGTTACCAGTACCTATATTTCCAATGTGGAATACAGGATGGGTTGAGGGGGGGCGAAGCCCCCCATGACTTATTGAAATCATCATCTGTGTTACCAGCAGGGGGTAAATATCGATCATACTCCATACTGAAGAAGTTTGTAAATAGTGAGGATGTCCGAAGGAGCTCTGAGAGTGATAGGACTTTTTTCGGGATGGATGTAGTTACCGGGTGTACCACTACCGACATACAACATAAATCATCTATAAATACTTATAAAATAAATACTTATAAATCTATAATACTAGGTTAGGTTAGGTTAGGTTGTTTGGTTAGGGTAATGTATTTTTGTATCCAAAGGCAGTCAAACTAGACGGGAACATGATGGTAAGCGTCCGCGTAGTGTAAACAAGATGGGCGGTACAACCGGTAACTACATTCTTGCCCTTTTTTCCACTAATATCGGTTTATATAAATATGATCAAAATTATTCTTCCACAGTGGATTATACATGAGTACAGTATAAGGATTCCATAGACCTGCATTGTCCCTAATAAATTATTTACAATAAGGCAGCGAGCCTTTTCTAAATAATTATAGTTTTTAGCCCTTCCCGCCCGGGCAGCATTTTAAAATGACACCGCGGCAGCTGGGCAGGAGCCCGGGCAGCATTTTAAAATCTGTAAGCTTGAAAGCCTATTAACCTTGTTTTGAAACCGCACGTCCGACGTATGTAAACAAAGCCTGTCGGAGGCGACACGCGCACTTCCAAAAGCAAGCAGACGTCGGAGCTTTGGTGTTTTGTGGTCTGCTAAAACGGATTTAGTCTTGAAAAGTTTGTCATATTGCTAAAATCGCGGCAAAATGCGCTCCATGCCCACGGAAATCGTAATCACAACTGAACCAGTTGACTTAGAGAGCTCTACTCAATGCCAGTCTACAGATTGGAAACAACAGTACGTTTAGAGATGCGTGGGCAGTTTTTAACAGTTAAAATAACATTTTGAAGCTGTTTTCTTCTAGTTTTTGGCTGCATACCGGTATATTTAATTTCATTCAGACACATGCATATTCATTGAGGTGTGCCTACATGAGCCCTAATATGGCGGAAATATGGCCGCAGCCAAAGTGTTAAGGAAACGGACCACAGCAATTTTCATTTATTTCTTAATTTTTTTGGATTTGTTATTTTTTTGGTTTATAATCTTTCTATAATAATGATTATTACTGGAAATTAGTTTTGTTTTAGTCTTATGTTATTTAACCCTTGTCTAGTGGGGGTTTTGGGCTTATTTGGGCATATTCAGGCCCTCCTGAATGATAAATCAATTATCTCCATGAAAAGAAATGTATTCAGCAAAAAAATAGGCGCTAAAAGCTTCAAAATGAGACCAGAACGAGCTACGTAGCACTCGTGGTTCTCATACAGTGGTACCAGTAACATGGGAGTTTAGCATATAGCGGTATATTTTTCCCAGCTACGCTCACTAATGGCTACACTGCCGGCCTCTCGAGAACACAGGGAGGGTGAGTTAGTGGGCGGCGGTAAGCCCTGGGTGTCGGCCGTGTGGCCTGCTGCGTTCCCGGCCATTTGCACTCGATTTTAACCCTTTAAAAGCCTTAATAATGCTCCTAACTTGGTGCTTTTTAGATACGGACTTAAGTCGGGCCCCGCTCTTTAAGTGTTAAAAAGTCCTACTACTGATGTGCGGACAGCAGCAGGGGTATGGTGGCGGCAACTCTCAGGTTAGTTTAGGTTGTCAGGTTAGGTTAATGCTACCATTGATAATGCGACTCGGCTAGATTGCACTTGCGGCGGAACGTAAACAAACCCACCTCCAATTTTGGGAGGCTTTAACTTGAAATAACTAAATATTAGAGGTGTGGGTCTAAACAAGAAGGCTTCTTCATACTCCCCCCACTAATTACGATTAGGTAAGCACCCGCTTCCTCCTCCTCCGACAATAGTGTTACTAACCTTACCTGACAACCATAACTAACTTGGGGGCTGCCGCCCCCAGACCCCCATTGCTCCTAAAGATGATGTAGAAGACGTCAAATAACTAAATATTACTGCGGGAGAGTGACAAACAAACCCAAAATTGCACATCGTAAGAAAATGGGTCAACAGAAAACGGTGAGGTGCGAGGTTAAACTACTTGTCGGCGATAGCGTCGATGGACGTCTTCAAATATTGTTTAAAAATAGTAGATATTGCTAAAAACTCCTAAAAATTTGAAATGCACACATAAATATATCATACTTTAAGTAGGAACACTTTATCTTTCTGCATTATGTAAGCATTTTTTTTTAGTATTCAGGCAGTGTTACTGCTAATATTACTATGGCCAGAACCGGGTGCTCCCACAAAATCCTCAACGTGAGTTTCATCAATTTATGTGGGTTATGAGCCGAGATTTTGAGGATTGAATTTAAAGGTCCATTTTCCAGCTTTTGGTCCCTTACTGCAAAGTGTCCATTTTCGTGTCAAATCCAGTTCTCCTGTTATAGTGCAATCAATGTATAACTTCACAAAAAAGAAAAATATATCTGGATTATGATGGCCCAACTAAGCATCGGTAATCAAGACAATTTTATCTCACAAGACAGGGACCAAGGAAGAATACAATCAATGAGTTTTTAAAGTATTCAGGACTGTACCCAACTGCCAGAGCCAATTCCAATCTACTCTTTAAGTTATTGACTCTGAAGCTCCCAGCAGCGAAGTACAATGCTACTGGCACTGGAAAGGTTTCATACAAATATGCTTATACTGTATATATACACTAATCATCTGAATGTTAAAGTATTGAGTCTGCTGCCATCCCCGGCAGTGTAGTACAATGCTTATCATCCTTGAAATGACTACAAGCTTAGAATAACCTTGTGCTCTTCAAGTATGCTTTGGAGGTAAAGGGCCCCCCAAAGACTATTTGTATCCCAAGACCTCACATGGAAGTCCCGATTACGTGGGGTGTTCTCCGTGCTCTATGTTACGACCGGGGCAACGAATAAAACAAGGGCACTTAATGATTGGACTAGTAATAGGGCACTATGCAACAACGGTACGCTAGATCCAAACCCTCGAACTTATATGCCGGCGAACAAAAACACTTACTGTATACCCTCCAGAGTTAATCTGCGATAACGGGGTATCCTTAACTGGGCATAAATGTACTCTACTTCAGGCTAACCCACACTGGTATAGCCTGATAACAAACAAGATGCAAGTTACGTTAAAATGCAAAAAAAGGAATCTATGGAAAGATCAATTAAATCACTGCAAGATTTAATACAATGAAAAGATGCTTCAATACAGTTACTCTAAATAACAATAAACTCTTCACTCCTATCTGAAAGAAAGTGAAGTATAGTCCTACAGCATAGACCTGGAAACTTCTGAAGAAAGTCTGTTGCTCATAAGATGCTCGTATCTTAAACTATATAAATAGAAATGCTCGACACTAAAAGAAGTACTTCCTCATCAACGAAACAGTCTGCTATGGTTGTGCAACTCAACAACAACCTAGACTAATAAATGCTGTGAATAATAATGCGTACATATCAAAGAGCTTATATTAAATACTAATAAGTGTCTACTCGATTAATAATGTCTAGCTGGAATACTCTAGGTAAGGAACTGTGGTTGAGCAAGACAGGCTCGTAGCCTAGCGATGTCCTTAAGACTGCATACTTTAAGTTACGTTAATTGACTAGGGTGCTCTCTTGATAGATCCAGATCACAAGTATCTGGTTCTACCCTGGCGACCCTCTAAAGACAAGCAAAGAGGCAGCAAAGTGTGGATCTGGAACTGGAACAGGCCAAAACCCTCTGTCAACACAATGCTGCACTCGCAAAGGATCCAAGCGAAAAGACAACACAGGCTACCACAGGACCGGTCGAAGTTGTGTAGGTATAAGCAAACCATACACACATCGGAGACAACGACTACAGTTACCTTATCCCAGTCTAGCATTAAATAAAAGAGCAGAAACACTAAATCAATAATGGAGACACACTAAGTTCCCAACCTCTACTAACTAAGAACCTTCAAAACCTATTCTAAGTACATGTAAATATCTCAGAGGACGGCGCATTCAATACAATGGGCCGGCTATGGAAACCGTATGCAGAACCCAAGGGGACAAGTAATTGAATAAAGGTGAGAAGCAATGGAAAAGAAGAAGGTCAGAGAGAGAGACAGTGGTAAAGGGGGTGATCGGGAGAGAGTATGCAAAGGGATTTTAGAAGCATGCGCGCCAAGCCTGTCCTGAGGAGAACAGCTCCTGGGAAGTCTCATGGAGGAGGTTAGTTACACAGGAGCCCGCAAGGGTGCGATGGTCGGCCAATCACGGGCCGAGACGTCACAAGGCAGCAGGCCCCTAGGACGTGCCAGGATCCGCCAGCCAATCAAGGGCGTGGGAAAACTCCTCCGAGCGAGGGAGGCAGCACATACATACACACGCACATACTACTACCACGCTGCCTCTATCGCTCTTTCTCCTTAACTTTACACAATGCATCTTATATTCTATTAATGATATAAAATACTTCCCGTTGTCACAGACGAAAACAAAGACCACCACTGGACAGTCTGTGACAATGCGAGCACAAGGAAAGAAAGAACAACATTCTCGGATAACTGTAGCCGATTTCGATGTCCCTGGCAAGTGCTAGTGGCTAACGAGAGGCCACGCTGGTAGACGTCACACCCCGCCCAAGATATAGGACGCTCAACATTAGGTGAGCACCAAATCTGACAAGGCAGAATGCCGACAAGACCCATCACACATAGCCACTCCACCAGAAATGAAATGAACAGCTCAATTCGTACATAAAACAACATATTGACATAAAGAAAATCTTATAACCCCTCCCAAACACAATAGTATAATTTTAGCCTGCTATGCTCCCTGAGCGACCTGCACAGAGCCCAGCCTACTAAGTGAAAGACAGGTTCAACTTAGGACTTTAGCTATAACATTGACAACTTATAATTAACTATCAAAAAGAAAGAGTTTTTATGTGATTTTTTTATTTAATTTTAATGTTGTTTTTGACACCTGCTCTACAGGGGCAAGCCTGATTTTTCTCCACTCAAACCCACACACCTGGGGTAATCTACGCCGGATCCTCCACCCTCGACAAACAGTCTGTAATCACATTCTCACAACCGGCAATATGGCGAATGTCTAGATTGTATTCTTGCAACATGTGTGACCAACGTGTCAGCCTCATATTCCGGTTGTGGAATTGGTTCAGAAATTTAAGAGGGTGGTGGTCAGTATAAATCACCACGAGTGGCCCGTAGGCAGGAACATATACTTCAAAGTGCCTGAGCGCCAACACTATTGCCAGCAGTTCTTTCTCCACCACAGAGTAGTTTTTCTGAGCTGAATTAAACTTCTTGGAAAAGAAACTGACTGGATGCTCCAAACCTTCCTCGTCTGTTTGCATTAAGACGGCACCAGCTCCTACACCGCTGGCATCTGTTGCCAGCTGGAATGGTCTTTCAAAGTCAGGGGCACTGAGGATTGGGTGAGTGCATAGTAGGTGCTTGACCAGCAAAAAAGCCCTTTCACACTCAGGTGCCCACTTGAACTTTTTGTCTTTTGCTAGTAAATCTGTCAGAGGAGCTAACACAGTAGAATAACCCTGAATGAAACGGCGATAGTAATCGATCATGTCCAAAAATCTCATGATCTTCCGCTTGGTGGACGGCCTGGGGAACTGATTAATAGCCTGTATCTTTTTTTTTTTGGGGGGGGGGGGGGGGGCACACCGGGCCTAACCCGACCACAAACCCAAGATACTGTACAGTTGCCCGGACAAAGTCGCACTTGCCCAGATTGACCACCAAGCTGGCCTCACTGAGCTTCCGAAACAAGGCTTTTATGTGGTCACAGTGACTCTCAAAGTTGTCATCGTAGATTATAACGTCATCTAGGTAGACAGTGCAGTTAGGGATGTCAGCTACTAACTCGTTCATAAGACTCTGGAAGGTTGCTGGGGCATTTTTAAAGCCAATCGGCATCACATTGCAACGGTAGGTGTTCCCATCAACCACAAACTCACATACCCCCTTCGCCCGCTCAGACAAGGGCACCTGCCAGTAGCCTTTCACGAGGTCTACCTTAGTTAGAAACTGTGCCTTACCAATCTTGTCTACACTATCGTCAACACGGGGAAGGGGATAAGCATTGGTGGGAGTCAACCCGTTCAATCTCCGAAAGTCAATGCAAAAGCGAACCTTCCCGTCAGGCTTGGGCTGCAGAGTGACAGGAGATGTCCACCTCACTGCCCCCTTCTCAATCAACCCCCGTTCTAACATATACTCTAACTCCGCTCTGAGGGCTGGGAGTTTAATGGGTGGAATTCTGTAGGGTACTGATATAAAGGGGGGGTGATCTCCCACGTCCACATCAGGCACCACTCGAGTTGTGAGGCCTGGATGCTCTGCAAACACAGTGGGGTATGAAGCAAACAGGCGCTGCACGGCTACACGCTGTTGCTCATGCAGGTGCACTAGAGCATCGTCAGCCACCTGTCTGGAGTTCCCCGCCCACTGGTCAGCAGAGACATGACACTCCCAGTTATCTTCCACCTGGGCTTCACTGTCCCTGACTCCTTCTCCACCATGACCGCTGCAGGTCAACACAGGGACAGCGAGAGGCTCAGGGGGCCGCCTCACAAACTCTTTCACCAGATTCACATGGCACAGCTGTTTCTTTTTACGCCTATCTGGAGTAGCCACAAGATAGTCTAGGTCAGAGATCTTCTTTACCACCTTATAAGGACCAGCATACTTAGCAGACAACGGATGACCTGGCAGAGGTAACAAAATCAACACCTCCTGCCCCACCTTAAACTCCCGGAGTTTTGTCTTCTCATCGTACCTGTCCTTCATCAGTGCTTGCGACCCTACCAAATTCCTACCTGCCAACTCTAGGCTTCTCAGCATTCTCTCTCTACTCTCGAGGACATACTTTAACATGGAACATGGTTTTGCTGTGCCCTCTCAGATTTCTCTAACCATGTAACCTCTGACCTGATGTCCGAAAACTAACTCATTGGGACTGAACCCGAGGCTTTCACCAGGTACCTCCCGAGCAGCGAATAAAACATAGGGCAACCCAAGATCCCAATCCTTGCCATTTTAAACACAGTAACAACGCAGCATGCTTTTCAGAGTCGAGTGCCACCTCTCCAACACCCCTTGACTCTCTGGGTGATAGGCTGAAGAGACAACTGTACTGATACCGTGCTGCTGCATGGTCTGTTTGAAAAGGTTAGAAGTAAAATTGGACCCTTGGTCTGACTGCAATTCCTGCGGGTATCCGTACCTAGAACAGTACAATAGCAAGTTACGAACAACAGTCTTAGCAGTACCATTTCGCATGGGGTATGCATCCAGATAACGAGTGGCAACATCCATGTTTGTGAGGAGGTACTTGTTGCCTGCACTAGTAGGGGGTAGAGGGCCAACCATGTCGATTATAACCTTACTGAATGGTGGCCCGATTACAGGAATAGGGTGTAACGGAGCCTTGGGAATACATTGGTTTGGTTTACCTACTGTCTGGCAGGTACTGCACATTGCCACCCATGACTCCACATGTGCCTTCATACCTGGCCACCAAAACAATTTCGCCAAGGCTGCTACCGTCTTACGTACACCCAAATGCCCTGCCAACGGTACATCATGCGCCAACCTCAGTAGGCTATCACGGCACACACTAGGCACTACCAACTGGTCAACCACTCTCGACCCACCCTCCCAACTCCGTCTGGGATCTAGAAAACGCCTGTACAAAATACCTTCCACACGAAAGAAGTCCCCCGGCTTTGCATCTCCCTCCTCCTCAAGTTCGATTGCACCGTTACTACACTTCTGAAGCTCAGGATCACCTAGCTGCAATCGACAGATATCCGAAGGAGCAAATTTATCGAGGTGCTCCCGGAGCAACTTATGGCCTCCCCCGGTACTGGACTGTTCGATCCTATCTTGCTTGCGTGAGTAACGGTGCTGTCTCGGAGTTTTCTCACACCCTACCTCCTCACCAAGTGTGACAGGTTCTGGGGCCACTCCGGACCTTTACATTGGTGCTAATACTGAGTCGCCAAGAGGAGCCGCTGGATCAAAACTCTCAAAACTTTTCCCAACTTTAGCTTTCTCCTTCCGACCGTTCCTCCGCTGGTCTAGAGACTGAGGAATAGGCTGTGACACCTTAGATGCACGAGATCGGGTGACAACACACGCCATCTTCTGTAGTTGACACCTCTCGACCAACTCCTGCCCCTCCCTACTCACGTCGGCCGCCCTCTCGGCAACGACTAAGGGTGGAACCTCAGAAATAGGCACCGCAAAGTCGTTGCCGAGAAGAAGGTCGACGCCCTCTACTGGCAGTTTCTCCACGATTCCCACATCTATCTCTCGTGTCACACCATCAACCTCCAGCTCCACTCGAACCAACGGGTATGACCGTGTAGCATTAATACCCTGCATCACAACTACCTGTGCCGCGTTTATAGGTTGGCCTGTAAAGTTTTTCATCAGAGTCTGGGATGCATCTGTATCACGCAACAACTCCAACCCATGCTTGCAACCAGCCCAACTCACGCAGCCACGCCCTCTATGGTCGCAAAAAGCATCGCGGACAAGTTTCGAGCCTTCCGGACACTCCTTCACTGGCTGTGGCCCCGCATCTGACATATCACCCCGGGTAAATGCAGAAGACCTCAGAGACACCCCAATGTTGCTAGCCAAAGACACGACTGCTGTAGATTGGTTACTAGGGCAGGAACGTGCAAAATGCCCCTTTTTATGACACTTAAAACACTCTACTTCACCCTTGGACTTCCCCTGAGATGGGGAAGGGCCCTGACCTTTCTTAAACGGGACGGTTTTCGGTTTGTGATCAAAATTGGTATCATTGCTCTTGCTTTTGTTATTAAATGTTGCATCACTGACTCGGGGGGGGGGGGGGGGGGGAGTGTTGCGCCCCTTGTTAACTGCATCGGTCCGTTGTGCAGACCCGCACCCACAAATCAGTGATAATCTCAGGTCAGCTATCTCAGCTGCATCTTGTAGAGTTTTAGGACGTTTCTCTTTGAGGTTCAAAGTCAGGTCGCCACCTGTGCATTTAAAAAATTGCTCTAGAAGGACTAACTGCTCAAGCTCTTCGAACGTCGTCACCTTCTCTGACCTCAGCCAATTTCTCAAAGCATCAGACAGTTCCCGGGCATGTTCTAGAAAAGTGGACTCACGACCCTTCGTAACACCCCGAAATTTCAACCTATATGTCTCTGGTTGTAACTCGTACGCCCGCAGAACAGCTTCCTTCAATACCTCATAATCGATGCAAGACTCCAAGGGTAACGCATCATATGCCTTGAGTCCTTTGCCAACCAACCTAGAGGAAACAAGGGCTGCCCACTTAACCTCGGGCCATTGGTGCTCCCGGCACTTCTTCTCAAAACACAGGAAAAACGCGGTGACACCTGACTCGTCAAATGCAGGGACTAACTTAAGAAGGTGCGATAAAGACTGTTCAAGACCTCGATTCCCAGAACCGAGACGCTGCCCTGTCGACTCCACCCGAGACTTCTCAAGCTCTATGTCTGCACAGTACTTCGTAGCCTCAACCTGAAGCTCAGCCTCACGTATGGCCTTTCTCTCCTCAGCCTGAATCTTAAGCTTAGCCATTTCGAGCTGGAAGATCATATCTGGAGTTAAACCTTGAGGAGGAGATGCAACAATTGGAGACCCACCCAGGGGCAAACCACGCTGCCAGTGACTATCGGCCTGCGGGAACGTACTCGGATACGGTGTTCTAAAGGGAATGATGGGAGTAGAGTGGAGGGGGGGCTTGGCCGAAGGTGCCAAAGCACCCGCTCCACCCTGTGCACCACGCACCCCGCCCAGCACACATGCCACCAGGTCACTTCTCGTCATGCTGCTAGTGCCAACATGCCCCATGACCGTGGCCAAACACTGGAGACCATACCGATCAATCCCCGACACCCGGTCAACAGTAATAGGCATCTCCAGAAACTTCCTTGCATCCTCCTCACTAGTTACTACTCTAATGTCATCTAACAAACCCAGCTTCTGCACCTCAGAGCCTGCTTCCCGTACTGTGTTCTCACTATGCACTGATCCGTCGTTCGACAGTGTCCACCGAAAATTCTCAACGTTTATAAAAAAAGAAGAAGTACCTAAACTCTCATGTAGCACTATTCACTCAAAAAAATGCTTGAAGACAACTCAAGTGCTATACTACGTTGCCAAAAAAAAATCCAATGTGTCCAAAATATTTCTCCAAAAACAAATGTCCAAAAATCCTGCAATTATTTCTTAGTTCATTTGGTATGACGACTAAGATAAGATACTAGGCAAGGTCGCCATTTGTTACGACCGGGGCTACGAATAAAACAAGGGCACTTAATGATTGGACTAGTAATAGGGCACTATGCAACAACGGTACGCTAGATCCAAACCCTCGAACTTATATGCCGGCGAACAAAAACACCTATACCCTCCAGAGTTAATCTGCGATAACGGGGTATCCTTAACTGGGCATAAATGTACTCTACTTCAGGCTAACCCACACTGGTATAGCCTGATAACAAACAAGATGCAAGTTACATTAAAATGCAAAAAAAGGAATCTATGGAAAGATCAATTAAATCACTGCAAGATTTAATACAATAAAAATATGCTTCAATACAGTTACTCTAAATAACAATAAACTCTTCACTCCTATCTGAAAGAAAGTGAAGTATAGTCCTATAGCATAGACCTGGAAACTTCTGAAGAAAGTCTGATGCTCATAAGATGCTCGTATCTTAAACTATATAAAGGCAGGAGACAGGACACCACACGTGTAAACTGAATACACTAAAAGATACGACATATACCGTAATGTTAACTGACACGAGAATACTATAAATGCGCAACGGTAGCAATGCTCGACACTAAAAGAAGTACTTCCTCATCAACGAAACAGTCTGCTATGGTTGTGCAACTCAACAACAACCTAGACTAATAAATGCTGTGAATAATAATGCGTACATATCAAAGAGCTTATATTAAATACTAATAAGTGTCTACTCGATTAATAATGTCTAGCTGGAATACTCTAGGTAAGGAACTGTGGTTGAGCAAGACAGGCTCGTAGCCTAGCGATGTCCTTAAGACTGCATCCTTTAAGTTACGTTAATTGACTAGGGTGCTCTCTTGATAGATCCAGATCACAAGTATCTGGTTCTACCCTGGCGACCCTCTAAAGACAAGCAAAGAGGCAGCAAAGTGTGGATCTGGAACAGGCCAAAACCCTCAGTCAACACAATGCTGTACTCGCAAAGGACGCAAGCGAAAAGACAACACAGGCTACCACAGGACCGGTCGAAGTCGTGTAGGTATAAGCAAACCATACACACATCGGAGACAATGACTACAGTTACCTTATCCCAGTCTAGCATTAAATAAAAGAGCAGAAACACTAAATCAATAATGGAGACACACTAAGTTCCCAACCTCTACTAACTAAGAACCCTCAAAACCTATTCTAAGTACATGTAAATAGCTCAGAGGACGGCGCATACAATACAATGGGCCGGCTATGGAAACCGTATGCAGAACCCAAGGGGACAAGTAATTGAATAAAGGTGAGAAGCAATGGAAAAGAAGAAGGTCAGAGAGAGAGACAGTGGTAAAGGGGGTGATCGGGAGAGAGTATGCAAAGGGATGTTAGAAGCATGCGCGCCAAGCCTGTCCTGAGGAGAACAGCTCCTGGGAACCCTCATGGAGGAGGTTAGTTACACAGGAGCCCGCAAGGGTGCAATGGTCGGCCAATCACGGGCCGAGACGTCACAAGGCAGCAGGCCCCTAGCGCCAGGATCCGCCAGCCAATCAAGGGCGCGGGAAAGCCCGCGCGCGAGCCGGAAAACTCCTCCGAGCGAGGGAGGCAGCACATACATACACACGCACATACTACTACCACGCTGCCTCTATCGCTCTTTCTCCTTAACTTTACACAATGCATCTTATATTCTATTTATGATATAAAATACTGTGACGCCTACCAGCGTTGGCAGAATCACCTCCCGTTAGCCACTAGCGCTCGCCAGGGCAGTGAAATGGGCTACAGTTATCAGAGAAGGTTGTTCTTTCTTTCATAGTACTTGCATTGTTACAGACAGTCCTGTGGTGGTCTTTATTTTCGTCTGTGACAACGGGAAGCATTTTATATCATGAGTAGAACATAAGATGCATTGTAGTGTAGTTGAGAGAGAGAGAGCGAGCGGGCAGCGAGGGGGTAGTGAGTGTTGCTTCCCTCCTCCCTCCTCCCTCCCGGAGGAGTTTCCCGCCCGCGTGGCCTTTCTCTCAGTTTTGATTGGCTGGTGGTTCCTGGCGCCTTCTGGAGGCCTGCTGCCTGGTGACGTAGCGGCCTGTGATTGGCTGACCACCATGCCTTTGTGGGATCCTGGGGGTCCCGAGGAGCTACTCTCTTCAGAGCAGGCTAGGGATGCACAATTGCACATGACTAACATCCTTTTTACCACTGTCTCCCATATCTCCACCATTCTGATACTGTCTCTCTTCCTCAACTTCTTCTCTTTCATTCCTCTTATCTTTTAACGTCACAACACTCCCTTTGGGTTCTGCACACGATTTCATATCGGCCCATCGTATTATGTGCGTCGCTCTCTGAGATATTTACATGTACTTACAATAGGTTTGAGGGTTCTTAGTTAGTAGAGGTTAACCCGCTGAGTGGCAGGGACGTATATATACGTCCTAGGGTGTTGTCACGCCCAGTGCCAGGGACGTATATATACGTCCTCGCCGAAAATAAATCGTAGCAGCGAAATGACTGCACCTATGGCTTTCATATTTTTACCACATGTACCTTACCCTTTTGGCTACCCACCACAAAAATCCCAAATCCCTCCTCCCACCCACTCGCTGACTGTCGGTCCCGTCAGAAGGAAAAAAAAAGGAAAATCTGTGGCGGCGAAACGACTGCACCAATCGGTTCCATATTTGTGTGACAAGTCCCTTACCCTTCGGCCTTCCCCCCACCACCCACTTCCAGCGTATCCGTACGAAGAAAAGGAAAAAAAGGAAAATCCGTGGTGGCGAAACTACCTCACCAATCGGCTTCATATGTGTAACACAAGTCAATTACCCTTCTACCTTCCCCCCACCAACCCCAAAACCACCCTCCCACCACCCTCCCACCCATACATTCCGATACCATAAAAGTCTCTGTAGTCTATAGTGTCTTTTCAGCTACGTTCGGGACCATCGGACCATCGGGACCCTGATTTCTGGCGAGGGGAGTGTTTTTTTTTAGCATTATCCTTCCTTTCTCTCCCAACTTGATAGATTTAGCCAAAAAAAACACAAAAAAAAACTCTGGCACTGGCAGAAGCACACCTCAAAATTAGCTGGCACTCAGCGGGTTAAGAACTCGGTGTGTGTCTCCATTATTGATTTAGTGCTCTGCTGGGTTATTTAATGCTAGACTGGGATAAGGCTTCTGTTGTCGTTGTCAGCGATGTGTGTACGGTTCGCTTGTACCTACACGACTTCAACGGTTTCTGTGGTAGCCTAGGTTGTCCTTTTGGGTTGTGCCTTTTGCGAGTGCAGCATCGTGTGGTAAGAGGGCATTAGCCTACTACCTTGTCACACAGTGCTGCCTCTTTGCTTGACTTTAGAGGGATCGCCAGGGTAGAACCAGATACTTGAGATCTGGATCTACCAAGAGAGCATCCCCGTCATTTAACTTAACTTTAATCATACCGCCTTAAGGACAACACTAGGCTATGAGCCAGTCTTGCTCAGCCACAGTTTCCTAACCTTGATATCCCAGCTAGACTTTATTCACCTAGCAGACACTAGTTAGGATATGAGCTCTTTATGATATGTGTGCATTATTATTCACAGCATTTATGAGTCTAGGTTGTTGTTGAGTTGCACAACCATAGTAGACTGTTTCGTTGATGTGGAAGCATTTCTTTTAGTGTCGAATATTACTGCCGTTGCGCACTTAAAATATTCTTGTGTCAGTTAACATTATATGTCCTATCTTTTTATGTACTCCATATACATGTTGGGTGTCCTGCCTCCTACCTTTCTATAATTTAAGATATGAGTATCTTACGAGCATCAGACTTTCTTCAGAAGTTTCCAGGTCTATGCTGTAGGACTAGACTTCACTTTCTTTCAGATAGGAGTGAAAGGTTTATTGTTGTTTAGAATAACTATATTGAAGCATCTTTTTATTGTATTAAATCTTGCATTGATTTAATTGATCTTTCCATAGCTTCCCTTTTGTGCATTTTAACGTAACTTGCATCTTGATTGTTATCAGGCTATACCAGTGTGGGTTAACCTGGAGTAGAGTACATTTATGCCCAGTTAAGCATACCCCGTTATCGCAGATTAACTCTGGAGGATATAGGTGTTTTTTGTTAGCCGGCATATAAGTTCAAGGGTTTGGATCTAGCGTACCGTTGTTGCAGAGTGCCCTATTACTAGTCCAACTATTAAGTGCCCTTGTTTTATTCGTAGCCCTGGTCGTAGCAATACTTCCCGTTGTCACAGACAAAAACAAAGACCACCACTGGACAGTCTGTGACAATACGAGCACAAGGAAAGAAAGAACAACATTCTCGGATAACTGTAGCCCATTTTGATGTCCCTGGCGAGCGCTAGTGCCTAACGAGAGGCGATTCTGCCCACGCTGGTAGACGTCACATCTACCATATCACTCCCACAATATTACAATATAGTACCGACCCAGAGAGACCTCCTGCAGCTGGTGCACTGCTGCATCAAGCTGGTTGGAATCCCACCACCAATATTGACCCTTACATCTGTTGTATACTACAAGCCTGAGCAAGATTACTCGAAGGTAATACTATAACAAGTAATGGTATTGCTTTTTTCCCTTTTCTTTGTATGTGTGTGTGTAGCGACAGTACCAAATTAATTGTAAATACTAGCTTACCATAGTACACAATGGATTATTCTGATTGATCACATAATCTTGTATACTACTACTGAACTTCGATTTCTAGCTTCACTCTACTATTTTTACCAACCACAAGATTCCCTCCCAATTTTCCCTCCAATCATCTACCCAGTCCCTGACTCTCTCTAACTATTCATACAACTATTATTTATAATCTATACTCAAGCCACCAAACCGAACCGAAGAGCTTCAGTTGGACAAACGGCGCATGCGGGGTCAGAGCCAAGCCAAAGGCATCTTCAACGTTTTATTTGTTTATGTTGTCGTTGTGACGTCTACCAGCGTTGGCAGAATCGCCTCTCGTTGGCCACTAGCGCTCGCCAGGGACATCGAAATGGGCTACAGTTATCAGAGAATGTTGTTCTTTCTTTCCTAGTAATTGCATTGTCACAGACAGTCCAGTGGTGGTCTTTGTTTTCGTCTGTGACAACGGGTTATATTTTATATCAACAGTAGTGATAATAGTACCAGCGTGTGAATGAGAAAGACTTTCAGAGCGAGGAGGTAGTAAGTGTCTGTATGTATGGTGCATTCCTGCCTCTCGCTCGCCGTTGGACGGTGTGCCTGGCTGTGTCCTATGGCGCCTGCTGTCTTGTGACGTCTCGGCCCGTGATTGGCCGACCATCGCGCCTTTGCGGGCTCCTGTGTAACTTACCTCCTCCATGAGGGTCCCCAGGAGCTGTCCTCGTCAGGACAGGCTTGGCGCGCGTGCTTCTAACATCCCTTTGCATACTCTCTCCCGATCACCACCTTTATCACTGTTTCTCTCACTCGATTCTCTCTTTCCATACTCTAACCTTTATTAACTGCACAACACTCCTCTTGGGTTCTGCATACGGTTTTCGAGCAGGGTTCACTAGTCCGAGGGTTCACTAGTCGGAGGGTTCACTAGTCCGAGGGTCCACTAGTCCGAGGGTTCACTAGTCCGAGGGTCCACTAGTCCGAGGTGTGTATGCATGTAATGTAATATGCATGGGCGGATCTAGGAATTCAGGAAGGGTGGATGTAAGTTGTAAGAAAAAGTTGATGACCCGGGGTGGGGGGGGGAAATGACGGTATCACGCCATATTTTTGCCCAAAAACCCTATGAATTTTAAGGAAATTTCCAGATTTTCAGAATTAAGGGGGGGTGGGTGCAATCCCCTCATCCACAACCCCCCCCCCCCCCCCCTAGATCCGCCACGGATATGCATGTAATTTAATGTAGTATGCATGTAAATGCGTGTAAATCCGTGTAAATGCGTGTAATAGCTTGCAATGTAATGGGATGTGATGGGACAATTAACAGTAAGCCCTATATGTAATAAATCAACACTATATGTGTAATATATGTAAATACCGTATAATAACGCCTCAAACGCACGCATTTGGTCAAACGCAAGTGTAATAAGTTACTAATAACCGTCAACATTACATGTAAATAACCCAATCTGAGCTAACTATGCTGTTCTTCAACAGTTATGATTCATGTGCGATGATCATGCGCGATCACTCTACCATCGTATTCTCTGCTCTAGTGTACTGCTCTAGTGTTCTATACTGTAGTGTACTGTACCCTATCATGATCTGTACGTGTACTATATATACCCTAGTTTATTCTACTATACTATAGTCTATAGTACTATAGTCACGATAGTGTTGTGTACCTCAGCGTAGGCTATTCTCATTGAAACAATAAGCTATATATTTAATTAGCTGTATTATTGATCCCTTGGCTTGAAGTTCATGACAATTAAGTTATAGCAGTAAATTGTGGCTATCATTAGACGATTTTGTACAGCTTATGAAGTGTGGGAATTATACGGGTAGATAATCTATACAGGCTACCGTTCTCTGATCGAAATGAAATCGTCTAATAAGCCAGAAAACAAATGCGTAATCGGATCTTGAAAGGTGCGTTTAACCCCTTCTGTACCGGCGACGTCTTTTATATTTTTAGTCTAGCTTTTAGACAAGTTTGTGCAGCTTAGGAAGGATCTGTGGTACTTAAAATGGTGAATGTAGATTGTATGTAGCCTCTTAAATGCTACAAGTCCGTCCTAAGCTGAATTAAGTCGTATAACAGAAGGGGTTAGGTGGTTGATATCCCAACCCCAACCGTTACAGCCCGATTGCTCAAGCCCTTCCTATTGCATCTCTCACTATTCTACCGCTAGTAATTGTACAATAATCAGTGTTCCTCATAGCTCTCTCAGTGTATACCAACCACCTCCTCTACGTAGGGTACGGTACGTAGTAGGCTACCCGTCTTGCAATATAATCTCACCCCTACTCTGTATACACAACTCTCTCCAACTGAAGAGTGAAACGATACTCGGATACTCCCAATCGTTCTTCTATTCAACATCTGAGCTCTGTAACTCTCTCCCTGAATCCATCTTTCCCTCATCCTACGACTAAACTTGCTTCAAACTCCGTGTGTCCAGGCATTTTGGCTTGACTGTTCCTTGATTTTGGCCGTCACTTTTTTCAACTCTGGGGAGGCACTTATCACAGGCAGTTTCATGTCTCTTGACATTGACCTATAGGCCTATAACTTACAAACGACTAGAGTAATAGAGCTAAATTTCTATCATTTGGGAAGGGTCAGACAGGGAATAGATAGGTGTGGGGTAGGTGCCTGAGTACCGTACTGTATATACAGTACCGGTACACACATATTAGGCCTATAGCCTATTAGACGATTGTATACATTTTTATTCGGCCGCGTTACCGCCTTGCAAAGTTCGTAGTATACGCCAATCAAACTAGTTCAATGAAACTCGCTCATTTTCGCAATTAAAGTACATGCACACATAATTTTAACCAGAGCAACTCGGTAATAGTTACATTTACCCAGACCAAGCACTAATTATGCCTCAAATTATATAAGAATCGTGTTGATATTGATATTCGAAAGTGGTGGAATAACTGACAATCTATAATGTTTTTAATGTATCCTACTGTGTTCTCGCTAACTGGAATATACTAAATTTTATAATAAAGTATAGATATATTTAATAAAGATATATATCGAATTAAGCTACCCTAGGCCCAAGTTTATATTATTGAAGATTAAGCTAAGGTTCTGATTTGACTTATCTAGACTGGCCTTGGCGCCCAAAAATCAAGCCTGACTGGATAAGCAAGCACAAACAATTCCGAAGTACAGAGCGATTTTATAGTGGTTGCCACATCAAAACAGCCTAGGTAAGTAATTTTATCGCGTTTTAAGCCCTATAACATCTTAAAGACGTACGATTGTATGCTGATTAGGCCTATATAGGACATTTCGTCGGTGAAAAGGGCCAACTTACTCAAGGAACAAGGAACCCTGAATGTGTTCTCCATTATACCATTAGCTTCCAGGCTGCTACTTACCTCCTAACGATTTTATTTAGCTAAGCCTGCATGCACTTCAGACTCCTTAGCAGGTGACAGCTCGATAATTTACGATAATAACTACCCTAGTGGACAAGGGGGGAGGGGGAAAGAGAGAATTGTACCGTACACAATATTTCAAGGTCACCACCACGAGCCCGTTTTTCCCTCACGTTAACCGCTTTTGTACCGGCGCCGTCTGTTTACTTTATAGTAGAGCTATATTTAGGCGATTTTGTGCAATTGACCACTTGCGAGTTTCTGGCTATAAGGAAGTTGGCGCCGTAAACATCGATATTAAACAGAAAATGCAATAATATTCTACGTTTCTGATGGATAAATGGTATGTTGAATTGGGTTTTATGTATTTATATATGTTTTATTACCGTATTTTAGTAGATTCTGTTAAATATCTTTGTCTACAGCTCCAACTTCCTTATAGAACGAAACTCGCAAGTCGGCAATTGAAGAAGGATTTGGGGTAGCAAAAAGGGTTAAGAGAAACAGTTTGAAGCCTTATAATTGCTAGAGGTCCTTCCTAAGCTTGGTAAACTTGCATCCCGTTGCTAACAACCAATTATCTTTTTCCCAAGCATAGAAAGAACATCGAAATCAGAATTATCCGCTCCCGATTTATCTTCCCGATTTATCATGGCACGAATTGTGCTTGGAGCCCGTGAAAGGGAAAAGTTCTCACTCATGACGGCTACAAGTACCAAATGAACGTACAAACAGCTACAATTATAACATGGAGGTGCTGGAGAAAGCCATGTGGTGCAAAATTGAAGACCCGTCTATTCGACAGAGATGCACATGATCCACAAATAGTCATAATTAACATAGATGTTCATAATCATGAAGCCGATGAACAGATCATTCAAGACGCTCAGTTCGTCAACGAAGCGAAAGCCGCGATACTGGCGGATCCAACAAAACCCATTAAACGGTTATATAATGAAAAGGTTGCAGCTGCTCATCGGAATGCCGGAGGTCAGGGAGGTGGCGATCGGCCCCCAATTCTCCCGTAATTTTGCTCTGTTCGCTCGCAGATGGCAAGGTCGAAATCAAAGTTACTGCCTGAAATTCCTCACGACATCACAGAAGTCACATTCGAAGGCAGTTGGAGAGAAAGTTGGCGCGGCGATCGGTTTATTCTCCATCAAGATAATGACTGGGGCATTGTGATATTTGCAACCCGAGCCAATATCACAGCCTTATCACAGTGCCAGCAATTATACATGGATGCCACGTTTGGGACGACCCCTGAGCCTTACGAACAAATGTTCAACATACTCGGCGACTATCATAGCCGTGTAATTCCACTGATGTCTGCTCTGATGACGAACCGCACTGTTGGACACTATCGTCAAATTCTGCAACGAATTAAGTGCAAAGTCAGGACAGTAACTGGCAATGACTGGGAGCCGAGAGCAGTGATGATGGACTTCGAACAAGCCATGATTACATCGGTGGAAACGGAACTGCCAAATACTCGTTTAGAGGGATGTTACTTCCATTTTAATCAATCTCTGTGGCGTCATATTCAAGAGCTGGGACTGGCACGTGGGTACAAGCAAGACGAACGGTTACAGCGGTTGCTCCGCAAAGTAATGTCCCTGGGCTTCTTGCCGACCGCTCTTGTCCGAAACAACTTTCGACTGCTACGCCAAGAACGTGAAACACGAAGACTCATGAGAAGGTATGCTATGCTGTATGATTTCGATTATGTCAGCAACACTTACGTCAACGGGAATTTTAGAATACCCCTCTGGAATGTGTATGACAAGAACATGGACTGTAGGACAAACAACAATGCTGAGTCCTTCCATCGTGCCTGGAACAACCGTCTGGGGGTCAGGCATCCAAATATCTGGATCTATATACGCCACCTGAAAGATCTTCAGGCCCTCACTGAAAGTGATATCCTTGCCATGAACCACGGAGGCCACCCAACAAAGCGAGCCCGCCGCTGGAAACAACTAGAGAACCGACTGGTGGCGTTGAAAGCGGAGTATGTGCGAGGAGACCGAGATCTGGACCAGTACTGAACTGCAGTGTCACATCTGGTTCACCGCTATTAACCTCTGAAGTGCGCATGGGGGTAATTGGAAACGTCCCCCTGTGCTGACGTATTTGAGGTATTTCCGTCACTAATATATTCATTGTGCCATTAATAGCATTAATACTTATCCATATGCGCCTATTATGGGTTGATTATAAAGGTATTAACCTGAAACAACAATAAAACGAGTGAAAACAGCGTTTGGATGGTCAAAATCGGAGATATAGCCCGCGAGTTGTATAATGTATGGGTGAGGCAATCTGCTTCCCCGCCAATTTCCCCCAAGGCCACTGAGACACAGTCGATCGATACTCTCTCTCTCTCTCTTGCACTCGCTTGCTATCAGTGATGACCACACCCTCCAATCGGATTTCTAATGTTAGCACGAAAATATACCTCAGAATAAGGGAATAACAGGGAAAATAGGTGATAACTGAAGGAGAGGAGGAAAGTGGGGAAGGAGGGGAGGTAGAGGACTGAGATTTTGCATGGCCCAGGGGCCAAAAAAAAATAAAAAAATAAAAAAATAAAAAATAAAAAAATATTTTTTTTTCGATGTCAAAAGTTGATTTTTTTTTTTTCTCTGACTCTTAAGAGTCTCCCCGCAGTGCGCCGGGGGAACTTTTAAGAGTCTCCCCGCAGCTCCCGGGTTAAGACAATGACTAGTCTGTATCGGTCCCAAGTTGAAGCGGGACGCTTGACATGGAGTGTTCCTGGTGAATTTTAGACAAGGTCGAATTAATCATGTCCTAATAATGTTGTAATTGTGGTGCGAAAAAAAATACAAATTTGTTTCATGTCTTTTAGAGTTCTCATTCATTCGGTTTGCATTAATTTCAGATTTTTTCCTTCCCACCTGCTGTTTGAATATGTTGTAATTATGTTGTATTTTTTGTGCCAGAAATGGAAAATTGGTTACATTCTTTGTAAAGTTCTCATACATTCAGTTTGCATAAATGTGTATGAATATATTGGAATTGTGTTGTAAATTTGGTGTAAAAAAAGACGAATTTTATGTTTTTTAAAGTTCAGTTTGCATTTGAGATCTTGTCCTTCACATCTGGTGCATGCATATGTTGTACTTATGTTGTAATTGTGGCGCAATAAATGCTTAATTTGTTACATGCTTTTTAGCTTACTATTGGTAAAGTTACTGCCTGGTGCATGCATATGTTGTACTTATGTTGTAATTGTGGCACAATAAATGCTTAATTTGTTACATGCTTTTTACCTTACCAGTATTGGTATAATTTGTTGTCATTGTCACTGCGCCGTCTTCTTCGCCATCAATAGCAATCTTCATTCATCTGTCTTCTTCGAAAGGATTCACTTGTACCTTTGCCCATCCGTCCCGTCCCGTGCCCGTGTACATCACATGCATATCACATTACATCACATGAATATCACATTACATCACATGAATATCACATTACATTACATGTATATCATATTACATTACATGTATATCACATTGTAACATTACATACATATTACTTTACATGGATATTAAATTACATGCATATTACATTACATGCATACATACCTCGGACTAGTGGACCCTCGGACTAGTGAACCCTCGGACTAGTGGACCCTCGGACTAGTGAACCCTCGGACTAGAGGGACTTCCCCCGGTTTTCATAGCCGGCCCATTGTAATGCATGCGCCGTCCTCAGAGATATTTACATGTACTTAGAATAGGTTTGAGGGTTCTTAGTTAGTATAGGTTAAGAACTTTGTGTGTCTCCATTATTGATTTAGTGTGTTTCTGCTCTTTTATTTAATGCTAGACTGGGATAAGGTAAATGTAGTCGTTGTCTCCGATGTGTGTACGGTTTGCTTATACCTACACGACTTCGACCGGTCCTGTGGTAGCCTGGGTTGTCTTTTCGGTTGCGTCCTTTGCGAGTGCAGCATTGCGTTGACAGAGGGTTTTGGCCTGTACCAGTTCCACACTTTGCTGCCTCTTTGCTTGTCTTTAGAGGGTCGCCAGGATAGAACCAGATACGTGTGATCTGGATCTATCAAGAGAGCCCCCTAGTCAATTAACGTAACTTAAAGGATGCAGTCTTAAGGACATCGCTAGGCTACGAGCCTGTCTTGCTCAACCCCAGTTCCTTACCTAGAGTATCCCAGCTAGACATTATTAATCGAGTAGACACTTGTTAGTATTTAATATAAGCTCTTTGATATGTGCGCATTATTATTCACAGCATTTATTAGTCTACGTTGTTGCTGAGCCGCACAACCATAGCAGACTGTTTCGTTGATGAGGAAGTACTTCTTTTAGTGTCGAGCATTGCTACCCTTGCGCATTTATAGTATTCTCGTGTCAGTTAACATTATATGTCCTATCTTTTAGTGTATTCGATTTACACGTGTGGTGTCCTGCCTCCTGCCTTTATATAGTTCTAAATTAGTACGAGCATCTTATGAGCATCAGACTTTCTTCAGAAGTTTCCAGGTCTATGCTGTAGGACTATACTTCACTTTCTTTCAGATAGGAGTGAAGAGTTTATTGTTGTTTAGAGTAACTGTATTGAAGCATCTTTTTATTATATTAAATCTTACAGTGATTTAATTGATCTTTCCATAGATTCCTTTTTATGCATTTTAACGTAACTTGCATCTTGTTTGTTATCAGGCTATACCAATGCAGGTTAGCCTGAAGTAGAGTACATTTATGCCCAGTTAAGGATACCCCGCTATCGCAGATTAACCCTGGAGGGTATAGGTGTTTTGTTCGCCGGCATATAAGTTCGAGGGTTTGGATCTAGCGTACCGTTGTTGCATAGTGCCCTATTACTAGTCCAATCATTAAGTGCCCTTGTTTTATTCGTAGTCCCGGTCGTAACATCGTATGTGTTTGAAGGAGACAAAAGGCAAAGTTGCCTGTAACAAATGTCCTCCCAAAACTTGAAATAGTGATAAGATAACCAACATCAATGCAATGTACTGCTCCCCTAAGCACATCCCTTTACACGTAATAAAATGTCAGCCCAAGAATATATAGATACGCAGATATATTCCCAATACTATGAGGATGTCACAGTTATAAGCAGCATACAGTTTTATTAAACTAGCCTAATTTGTAGGAGACATAATGAATTAGTTCAAGACCTAACGCCTTTAACGTACAAAAAGTCCCCCTGTAAAGTTGAAATATTATTATGTACAAATATTGTAGTTTTGATGTGTTATTGTACGTTATTTGTGTATTTGTATTGAAGTATAATATTATGTACTCCTGATACCTCACTTTGGTCGCTCGAGTAAATAAACCGTTCAAACCTTCCAAGACAGTGTGTGTGGTGGCCTGACGTTATACCACTTTATCACAAACAACATATTCTCCATAACCTCTCTCTCTCTCTCTCTCTCTCTTTTCCCCTCTATTATATTACTAACTGCTGTCCCCTACAAATATCTCCTAATCCTGCCACGGACATTTGTCCCAGGGCAGTCTTCCTTTTCCATTTTTCCCTTACCCACTCTAAACTACTGTTTGGAAGCTTGACCATCAATGTTTTGGAAGGTAAGCAGCCTTGAGGGGTGGCTGGACCTGTTTTTGCTTGATTTCCTTTGTACTCATTTGTACTTTGTACTCTCTCTCTCTCTGTCTCTCTCTGTATATATACATATATATATATACTGTATATATATACAGTATATATATACTGTATATATACAGTATATATATATATATATACAGTATATACATACTCTAATAATGTATATATCATTGACTTCATTATCACGTATATTCAAACATTTTAAACATATGGGCATCTGGGGAAAATTATCAAACAACGATGACCAGAACAAAGCATCAGACATCAAATAAATACAATAAACATGATCTAAAGTGGATAGGTCATGAAGCAAGTTGATATGATCAAAACATTCGTAAACTGAGCCACCGCAAGTGTTCAGGAGCAGCTGTTATTGCCCCAAACAGCAGAACCACAATAATTACCGTCTCTTTTCCAGGAGGATATGATCAAATATACGTGGGCACATGCTTTTATCCAATAGCAAACTTTCAGTAGTGAAATGTATAGTGATTTATGGAAGACTATGGAATATACTCTAGTTTCCAGTGTGTTTTATCAAAAAATGGTCTTCCTCATATTATATTTGCATACATTTGTTTAAGACATTGAATTTCACATGAGATATGACTTATACTAACTAAACATCTGAAACTGTAATACTAGGCAATATTTTGGAGGAAATTGTAGGCACCAGTCGAGCAGGGCTGTACCCAGGGCAGGACACATAGGCATAGAATAAGGAATTGTTGGATATCCTGTTTCATTTGCCTGACTTCCCCCACTGTTTTGCTTGTGTCTCACTTACACAAAGAGCAATCCAGCTAGCTCTCACAAACACCTTCTACTCCTACTCATAACTACACTTAACAAGCACACCACACTTCTTTCTATTACACCTAAATTACTAACATTGAAATTGGTGACTCTACGCCAGCCTCGGAGTCCCCAGGGGATGTCTACTGACAGCAACCCCTTCACTGTTTCCTCCTACATTCTCTATCCTAGTTTCAAAGACAAAGACGGATGTTGTGTATATATGCACAACAAACTCACTTGCTCTCATGTCCCCGGCTTTGACTCCTGAATTCTCAGCTCCCTGGCTCAAAGTTTCCTGTCACTCTTAAACTAAATATGTATGTGCTATCTATTTATGCCCTAACTATACTAGCATTCCTAAATTGTTTGACTATCTCAACTCTAAAGTGAAGCACATACCAATCAACTTCTCCTTTCTCTAAAAGCTCCATCTTATGTGATTCGAATGTTCACTACCACTACTGAGTCTCGTTTCACTGACCAACTTGGTGAACAAGTCAACATAATGTATATCCTAAATGACAAAGAGCAGTTAGTCCAACACCCTACTCGTATCCTTGGTCGACTTGGAGATCGATCCAACATCCTTGACTTATTTCTAACCTCTAATCCTTCTGCTCACACTATTTACCTTTTCTCTCCATTTGGCTCCACCGGTCATAACCTTATTTTTGCCACCTGTCCTATCTCTCCAGCATGCCCATCTGATCATCCAAGTCGTAAGCGCATTTGGAACTTTAGCACTGCCGACTGGGAGGCTCTACTGCAGTACTTTTTTTTATTATTTTATACATCCCTTGGAATAATATTTGCTTCCGTGGCCGGGACCCTCGAATTATGCTGAACGCATTAACAAGGTGATCATCTCGGGCATGTAGGCATACATTCCATTTCCTTTCTCTCAGTCTCATGCAAATGCATCTTGCTTTAATCACACATTCTACTGTTGACCATAATAACGAGTAAGCATTCTAATGATACTGTCACATTCAAACTTAAGGCTCTCTTACTTTCTATGTTTCTGCCCGGAATCAACCATAATCTGAACTTTGACTCGCTAAAACCTCTTTCAGCAATACCAAATGCTTTGAACTTTCTAACTCTTGTTCCTCTCAAGCATTCTGGCATCTAGCCAAAAATGCTCTCCAACGATTTTACTTCCTCCTATTTTCCACTCTGATGAACCATTGTCACTTCTTCTTCTGGCAAAGGTAAACTCTTCACTAAAATGTTTGCTGTAAAATGTCTTAAGTATAATGTTTTCTTCCCATTATATACTTTCAGATCCCCAGTTTGGCTTTCTTATGGGCCACTATACTATGATCTCCTTTCTTATTTTGCTAAATCTTGGTTATCCTCCCTTCGGGAATTTAGTGAGACTTTTATATTGTGCTAGATATTTCAAATTGCTTCGATAGAGTCCCTTACGGAGATTGGGGGGCATCCGCCTTTCAACACAATGCCACCCCTATTCCGTCCAACTCTCTAACCAGAGAGAACCGATTATCCAAGTATTTTTCTACTCGACAAATAAATTCTAGAACTCTCTCCCTCAATCTGTCTTTTCCTTATCTTATGACTTAAACTGCTTCAAGCTCCATGTGTGCAGACATTTTGATTATAACATACCTTCAGTTTGGCTCTCTTTCACTCAACTATATATATATATATATATATATATATATATATATATATATATATACAGTATATATAATGTATATATATATATATTTATACATATATATATATATATATATATATATATATATATATATATATATATATAATTGTTATGCCAGGTATTTACTGGGGTTGATTGGATTAATTAGGTAGGTTCTACTTGACTGGACAAGTCGAAATCGTTTCAACACATGCACAGAAGGTAATAGAGGTTAATTACAACGAAACATTCATTCATATTCCTATATTAACCTCTTAACTGTGCAGCTATGGTATTTGAAAGTGCCCGCCATGCGAAGGTATTCTGATTCATTCCTCACTAAAATCGTTAATTTACCATATATATAATTAATACTTATCCATATGCGCCTATTTTACTTTTAATATGAACATATGAACATGGGAAAGCAATAAAACAAGTGGTAACAGCAATTGGCTGGTGAAAACCGTATATTTTAGCCCTGGTGTCGTAATTTGTCTTTGAGCGGTGAGAGACAATTAAAAACCCTCCCTCTCTCTTGTCTCGGACGGTACTGAGAAATACCTTTAGTTTGGCTCTCTTTCACTCTCAATGTTATATATATATATATATATATATATATTTCAGACTGGCTTGGTGGGTCGGAGATACACTCCTCCACCACCCCTCTCTCTCCCACTCGTTCTCGCATGAAGACACTTGATAATTATCGGGAATAATAGAGAAAATACCTGATAATTGAGGAGGGGGGAAAAATGGGGGGTGAGAAGGGAAAAGGAGGGGTTGGGACACATGCGTAGGAGTGGTAGCAAGAATCTAGTTTCCTTTAATGCACAGAAAACCAAGTACATTCAATTTTCTAACCGACAGAATCTCACTGACTCCCATATATTTGTTTAATGATGTAAATATTCCCACTTCCCCTAGTATTGACATTCTCGGTGTATTAACTACTAACCTGAGCTGGACAGATTGCTAAGAATGCCTCTAAAAAACTGGGACTCCTGTACAGAGTTCGAGAATTCTTCACTGACGAGCAGTTGGCCGTAATATATAAAAGTCATGTGCGTTCTCAGGTGGATTACTATTCACCTCTGTAGAGTGGAAGTGGAGTGGTTGCATTGAGGCAGTTGGACAAAATTCAAAATAAAGCTATTAGATTAATAAATAACCCTGCAATCACACAGGACCTTCCTACATTATCCATACGAAGAAACGTTGCATCCCTTGCATTATTCTACAGATATTTTCACAGCAATTGTTCCGAGGAACTTGCTTCAATTGTGCCGCCTCTCCACATCTTTCCCCGTAGAACTAGGCTAGCTGGAAGCGCCCATGAATTTACACTTTCTCCTCCACAATGCAGAACTTCCGCTTATCAAAATTAATTTATCCCCAGAACTACTACTCTTTGGAATTCACTTCCCTCGAGTTGTTTTCCACAAACTTACAATCTACAACAGTTTAAATCCAGTTGTTACAAACATTTTATGAATGGAGGATGCCTTTAGGCACATGGACCTTTTTTGTTTTATCTGTGTTTTTCCTTCCTCTTTCTGTCATTGTCTCTTTAAAAAAATAAAACAAAATAAAATGGAGGGAAATTATCTCACCTAAACACAAATTGCTTTGTTTTGAGTGCCACTGGGGTGTTTTAAAAGTTTTTTTTTAGTTCTTGGATCTTAAGAGTCTTCCCACAGCAGCCCAGTAAAATCTCTTAAGAGTCTTCCCGTAGCTCCCGGGTTAAGCACACATAAATATCGCATTCAAATAATATATAATGGTATGCACATAATTGAGACGCACGAATGAGGCTCCACAATCTTCGTTCACTTCTAAGACTTGGCTCGGATAATATAATTTAGTACTCCCTTCAATCGAGGTATTACACTTGTACTTAATGAAGGCAAATTTATATTAATATTCCCTTCAATCGAGGCATTACACTTGTACTTATTAATTTCACTATAGAATAGTACTCCCTTCAATCGAGGTAAGACGCTTATATTTCTTTTAACGCGTGACACAGGTATATTATTAAGTATTTACTTTTCCACCGGTTAATTATAATACTTATTAATTTAAACTATCTATGAATATATAGAGCTTTAGTTAAAGTACTTCCCTAAATGAGGTGGGCATCACTAGTACTTTTATTGCGCTTCAAATAGCATAAACAGAATATTATAAATTCACTCAAGTACTTCCTTTTACATAAGGCACGTCACTAGTACTTTTAATGTTTTATATATTTGTATATCTCTTGCGTCAAAACTAAGTACTTCTATTATAATTGATTATCATTAGTATGTCTTATGCATGTTTAGTACCATATAAAGGAGAACAAATATTTAACGGAGTACTTCCTTTTATCAATAAGGTATAGCACTAATACTTATGAGGGATTTCACTATAGATTAAACTGTATATGAGCACTCTGTAGTCTTCTGGTGAGAATCTTTGGCCGTGGTGGTTGTCCTGACGTGGCTGGGTGACAGTAGATGGAGACTCGAACTCTTGGGGGTTGGGTCTTGAATAATACATACAATATACCAGTGCATCTTTATAGTATTATCGAGCTAACGTAGGAGAGGACTCGCTAACTGCTCTGACCGTTATAAGGGTTTTGATGCAGACCTTCCAGTACTCTTGGGTGTTGGGCCTTGAAGGCTGCGTGCAATATGACTAACATAAGAGGGTTGTTTGTGATGCAATGTCTCTTAGCTGTTCTGACCGTTATAAGAGTCTTTCAGTGACTGGGGTTTGATTAAGAAATTTTGGCCTTTACCGATATCGTGTCCCAGAGTTAGTACCTGGGCTTCCGTATCGGAGGGAATCTATTGTTGAGTGCCGTTATGCAGGACGGTATCACACAGACCCCTTGTCCTATCAAAGTCCAGCCAGTGCGTGAACTATTAATAGACGGGGGTGGTTTGTTACTAATAGAGCACTTGACAAATCAGCATTCTTTATTAATAACAACGCCGGATCGAGGCAGAGGAACGGATATTAGGTAGCCTCTAGTAAGGTCTAATAACCAATTCCTTTGATGAGCCACAATGTTAAATAAGGTTGGAAGTAATGCTTTATCACCAGTGTGATCAGGGTTTTACTTCAATATTAAAAAGGGGCCAAAATCTTCCAGCTATTAGTTATCCTCCAGTGATAGATAACTAATAGCTTTCCAACTATAATGATCTTTGAATTGTCCACGGTGGTGATACCTTTTGTTGGGTTGTTCCTGCCGGTTCGTCTCAGGTAAATAAGGGCACAGGTGTGGGGGGGAATTCTTGGGATATTTGGGGTAGTCCCTCCTGGCCTCAAGGTCACGGCGGTGATGCGGCCTAGAAGTAGAATGACGCTTGGAGGTATGATGTTTATGGTGTCTTTTCTTGGATTGCCTTTCCTTTTCATCTTTTTTTTTCCGATGTACCTCGGGATTGTCGATGGTGATGGTTAAGTTCTTCCTAAGTGTTGGAGGAAGTGCCACATGTATTGAAACTACTCTGGCACATCTTGGTGGGGTGGTGGTTGCTTCCTTTTGTTTCGGAGGTGTGGTGGGAAGTGCGGGAAAATCGCTTGGTGGTGGTGAAGGCGTGGTGTTGTATTTCTCTGGTATTATAATAATGAATAGTAAAACCAGGGCGTAGAGTGACCGTAGACGAACATCTTTATGTTGGTAATGTTTCGCAACTATGCATGTTGCATCATCAGACCTAAAATAGAAAATTGAAATGTGATATTAACCCTCTGTTCCCGGAAGGGCTCTTGAACGCCCATAAAAAAGCATACACGAGCTACCCGGAAGGGCTCTTAAACACCCATGACGTCAAAGCCTGTGAGCTTGGTGTGCGAGGCGTCGGTCCGACGCATGTAAACAACAGCCGGTGGACCGATGCTCCGCATCTCCGGCCACAAGAAGGAGAGCGTCGCTTGTTCGTGTGCCTGTATGTTGTTGTTAAGTATCGAAAAGTGGTGTAAAGTGGCTGTTTTGGCCATAAAGTTATCTCCAATGAAATCATCATCACAGCTCAACCAGTTGACTTAGAGAGCTCTACTTAATGCCATTCTACAGGTAAATAACACAGCTACGCTTGGGGATGCGCGGGAATGCGGGAAGCAGTCTGATTAACGAATATACGGTAGCCTATCCTAGACGTTTTTCGGCCAAAACACCCGGTTTTCGAGGAATATATATATAATACATAGCCGGGGCTGGAGGGTTAAATATCACATATCTTTTTATATTATTTCGAAAATATTATACTAATATAAAAATCAAAGTGCACTTTGACTTTTATATTAGAATAATATTTTCGAAATAATATACAAAATATGTGAACATTACATATCACATTTTCCTTTTCTATTTAACATCTGATGATGCAACATACATAGGTGCAACACATTACCAAAATAATGATGTTCGTCTATTCCCAGGTTTTACTATTCATCATAAATCTGCGCTGTCCACGCAGCGAGTCTATTGCCAATATATATATATATATATATATATATATATATATATATATATATATATATATATATATATCACTTCTTCCTCTGACAAAGCTGAACTCTTTGCAAAAACTTTTGCCAGAAACTCTACCTTGGATGATTCCGGTGCTATTCCTCCCTCTCCCCCCCCCCCCCCCCCCCCCCCCTCTCTCCTACTTATGCCTAATATCCTAATCTCTTCTAATGATGTACTTTCTACCCTCTCTGGGCTTAATACTAAGAAGGCGTATGGTCCGGACGGTGTTCCTCCTGTTGTACTTAAAAACTGCTTCCGTGCTGACCCCCTGCCTAGGCAAACTCTTTCGTCTTTGTCTCTCCTCTAACGTCTTTCCTTCTTGCTGGAAGTTTGCTCTCATTCATCCTGTCCCAAAGAAGGGTGACCGCTCTCAACCCTCCAACTATCGTGCAATTGCTCTCATCTCTTGTATCTCTAAAGTTTTTGAAACTATTCTTCCTTCCAAATTTCTTAAGCATTTCTCTTCTCATTATCTGCTCTCAGATCGCCAGTATGGCTTCCTTATGGGTCGCTCTACTGGTGATCTTCTTTCATATCTTACTAACTCTTGGTCATCCAACTTTCGTGACTTCGGTGAGACTTTTTCTGTTGCACTAGACATATCGAAGGCCTTCGATAGAGTCTGGCACAAATCTTTAATTTCCAAACTACCCTCCTTCGGTTTCTGTTCCTCCATCTGTGCCTTTGTCTCTAATATCCTTTCCGGCCATTCCATAGCTGCGGTTGTGGATGGCCATTGCTCATTTCCTCATCCTAACAACTCCGGTGTTCCTCAGGGTTCTGTCCTATCTCCTATTCTCTTTCTAATTTTCAAAAATGATCTTCTCAACTGTACAACCAGTCCCACCCATTCAAATGCAGACGACTCTACTTTACACCACTCAATTAGTTTTCCAGAACGCCCCAGCCACCAGTCCCTCAAAAGTAAACGTAATGAAGCCATAAAATGCTTATCTTCTGATCTAGCTAGTATTTCCAATTGGGGTAGAGAAAACCTTGTTGCATTTAATGCTTCCAAAACTCAATTTATCCATCTTACTACCCATCAGGAACTTACAGAGGATTATCCCTTATTCTTCAACAATACAAAAATCAACCCTTCATCTTCCCTCAATGTTCTCGGTGTCTCTTTTTCGTCTGCTCTCACTTGGAAAAACCATATTACCAGTCTCCCTAAGGCAGCCTCCCAAAAGCTGGGTGTGCTCAACCTCCTCAAGGGGTTCTTTACCCCTGTGCAGCGTCTTGCTCTGTACAGGGGCACAGTGCGTCCTTGTATTGAGTATTGTTCACATGTGTGGAGAGGATCCTCTCACATCGCACTCCTAGATAAAGTAGAAAGGAAAGCCTTTCGTATCATTAACTCCCGTCCACTCACCAACTCTCTGCAATCTCTTTCTCTTCGCCGCAATGTTGCATCTCTCTCTCTATTCTATCTCTACTACAATAATCAGTGTTCCTCGGAGCTTTCCCAGTGTATACCACCTCCTCTATGTAGGGTACGTAGTACCCGCCTTGCAACACAATCCCACCCCTACTCTGTGCAACTCTCCAACCCAAGAGTGAAACGCTATTCTCAGACTTTCTTCTATTCAACTGCTGAGCTCTGGAACTCTCTCCCAGAATCAGTATTTCCCTCTTCCTATGACTTAAACTGCTTCAAACTCTGTGTGTCCAGGCAATTTAGGTCAAACGTCCCTCGATTTCGGCCCTGTTACTCTTTGAAATCTGGGGAAGGCACTCGCTGCAGGCAGTTATGCCTTTTGTCTCCCGCATTCACATACAACAAAATATAAATATATATACTGTATATTTCCATTCACATATGCATAACCTACGTGAGTTGCAGTTGGGATGTGTGTACATGCTTAGATTGATAATGCAGGATTCGAAGTTGCATAATAAATCGTAGGCAGTGTCCACCATTCTTTAACTGCCTTCGTGGTGTAATGCAAAAGGTGATGATATTCGGTGTGAGCGTCCTGGGTTCGAATCCACGGACTGCCACATGTGTTTGTAATATTTCATTAATCGATTTTAGGAGTAGAGTTGGTTGTTGGATAGAACATAATAATTGATATTGGTTGAGGAGTAATTTATCGAGAGGCCTTCCCTAGTGGTTAAGGCCCCATTAATTGCTCTTTCCATTCACATATGCATAGCCTACGTGAGTTGCAGTTGGGATGTGTGTACATGCTTAGATTGATATGCAGAATTCGAAGTTGCATAATAAATCGTAGGCAGTGTCCACCATTCTATAACTGCCTTCGTGGTGTAATGCATAAGGTGGTGATATTCGGTGTGAGCGTCCTGGGTTCGAATCCACGGACTGCCACATGTTTTTGTAATATTTCATTAATCGATTTTAGGAGTAGAGTTGGTTGTTAGATAGAACATAATAATATATATATATATATATATATATATATATATATATGTGTGCCTCACACATCAGGGGTATCAGGAAAACCCTCTTTATATAACATACACATCCAACTTCACGACATTGCCCTACATCGCTATCCTCTATCCATAAAATACTACTCTTCCCACTACATATCATACATGTAACACCATACACTTACCTTATAAATATGGCAGTACAATTGTTACGAGCAAACCTGGTGGTCCCTCGGATATCCACCCCCGGCAGGGTTGGGTTATTGACACAGGGCCCTCCCGGTCGTCATCATGCGACTGTGTCAAGAGTATTGCAACGTCCCAAAGCTGCTTGTCAGTACAGCTATTTCTTTAGTAATATAAGGGGACTTCACTCTAACATCAATTCTGTACACCAATTTCTTCAAGCAGAATCCCCTACTCTCCTTTTTTTGACAGAGACTCAAGTAACATCCACATCTGACACATCTAGATTTAATTTTCCAGGTTATCAACTGCTCCAAAATTTCAGACCTAAAGGTGGTGTATGTTGCTTCGCAAAATCTGAAATTGCCCTGGAGGAGGTTACTAGTTTCAATTGTCCCTATTTTGATTATTCTATATACAAATTAATTTCTGCTGGTAAATTTAAATACATATGTTGCATCTACCGTTCCCCAAATACTCCTCCAGAGCAAAGTCTTTTTGATTCTCTGTCCTCACAACTCAGTGTCCTCAACTTAAATGCTTCTTCTGAAATCACTGTGTTGGGTGATTTTAATGTCCATAATGTTGAATGGCTCACTCATTCAGCCAGGACTGATGATGCTGGTCTTGAATGTGAGCTATTTGCAGACTCATTTAATCTCATTCAACTAGTCAACCAACCCACCCGTGTACCAGACAATCCTAATCATAATTCCCACCTACTGGACTTATTTTTAACAACCAATTCAGAAAATTATGATGTTACAGTGAGGTCCCCACTTGGATCTTCTGATCACTGTCTGATACAGGCCACCTGTCTATCACCTACCACACCCTCCCACTCTGAACCTGTTTTGGTGACTAAATGGCATTACGATAGGGCAGACTGGGAGGGTCTTCAAGGTTTCTTTATTGATATTCCCTGGACCTCTTTCTTTTCTAATGATGCACACTCCACCTTGAGCCACATACAAGATTTTGTAAAAATTGGAATGGAAACTTTTATTCCTCATCAAAAGTACAGTAAAAGATCTAATTCACCTAAATGGTTTGACCATAATTGTGCTAGAGTAACTGAACAAAAAGCAATAGCCAAAATGCATACACAAGATCAAAAACACATGAAGCCTTTAATTACTTTAGAAACATCAGAAATCATGCCAAAACTGTATTAAACCTAACTAAATCAAACTTTCTCCATAAGCAGGCAAATAAACTTCTAAATAATCCAAATGATAACAAAATATTTTGGTCTACTCTTAACTCATTCAAATCCAACTTCACTACTGCTTCATCCATTCCACCATTAAAATCTCCGACTGGCAATCTTGTAAGTGACCCACGAGGTAAAGCTAACCTTCTTGCAGATATTTTCTCCACCAACTCAACCTTAGATGAAATAAATCAAGATGTCCCTGTACTTAATTTTAATTCACCTGAAATTCCCTCACTTAAGATCCACACCAGACATGTCAAAACTATTTTGCAGAATCTCTCAGTAGATAAGGCTCCTGGTCCAGATGAAATTCCTCCAATAGTACTTAAGAATTGCTCCTTGGTGCTCGCTCCTGTATTGGCAAAATTTTTCCGTCTGTGTACTCATACCTCATGCTTCCCAGTACCCTGGAAAGAAGCAAACATCCATCCAGTTCCTAAAAAAGGTGCCTCTTCAGATCCATCAAACTACAGACCAATAGCTATAACTTCCACTCTTGGCAAAGTTTTTGAAATTATATTAAATAATCACATAATTAAGCATCTGGAGAATAATAAATTAATCAGTGATAGGCAATATGGTTTTAGACGATGTCGATCAACTGCAGACATTCTTTGCCTTCTTACGCATCAAATCAACCAAGCTACAGACCAACATGGTGAAACACATGCCATAGCACTGGATATATCAAAGGCATTTGATAGAGTCTGGCATCAATCCTTATTGTCGAAGATGTCACACTACGGCCTTGCATCATTAGTTCCACTAATTTCTTCTTATCTTCATAACAGAAAAATACGTGTAATGGTAGATGGCCTTTATTCTCAATTTCACTCAATAAATGCTGGTGTTCCCCAGGGATCAGTTTTGGCCCCAACTCTGTTCCTCATTCATATCAATGATCTCATATCTACCACTCATAATCCAATACATTCCTACGCAGATGACTCAACACTCCACAGTTCCTTCACATTTACCAATTCTTTCACCCAACCCGATCTTATAAATTCAAAAATAAACACTGCAATTTCTCTGAACCGGGACCTTTCTAGAATTAATGAATGGGGACAAGAGAATCTAGTTTCCTTTAATGCACAGAAAACCAAGTACATTCAATTTTCTAACCGACAGAATCTCACTGACTCCCATATATTTTTTAATGATGTAAATATTCCCACTTCCCCTAGTATTGACATTCTCGGTGTAACATTAACTACTAACTTGAGCTGGACACATTATGTTAGAAGCATTGCTAAGAATGCCTCTAAAAAACTGGGACTCCTGTACAGAGTTCGAGAATTCTTCACTGACGAGCAGTTGGCCGTAATATATAAAAGTCATGTGCGCTCTCAGATGGATTACTGTTCACCTCTGTGGGGTGGAAGTGGAGTGGTTGCATTGAGGCAGTTGGACAAAATTCAAAATAAAGCTATTAGATTAATCAATAACCCTGCAATCACACAGGACCTTCCTACATTAGCCATACGAAGAAACGTTGCATCCCTTGCATTATTCTACAGATATTTTCACAGCAATTGTTCCGAGGAACTTGCTTCAATTGTGCCGCCTCTCCACATCTTTCCCCGTAGAACTAGGGCAGCTGAGAGCGCCCATGAATTTACACTTTCTCCTCTACAATGCAGAACTTCTGCTTATCAGAATTCATTTATCCCCAGAGCTACTTCTCTTTGGAATTCACTTCCCTCGAATTGCTTTCCACAAACTTACAATCAACAAATGTTTAAATCCAGTTGTTACAAACATTTTATGAATGGAGGATGCCTTTAGGCACATGGACCTTTTTGTTTTATCTGTGTTTTTCCTTCCTCCGTTCATTGTCTCTTAAAAAAAAAAAAAAAAAAAAAAAATATATTCAAAGTAATAATGAAACTAATGAAATAATGGAACACCAAGCTTTCGTCTATTCTCTCAAAACATCTTCAGGTTAATACAAGAAAACTTTTAATTAGTAAGTCAAAATAGGACTTCAGAGGCTATCAACCCTATTATATTATTAAACCTGCCCACTTAAAGTCAAGAATAACGACAGGACTGGAGCCCCTTTTCGAAAACTCCAGTCCTTTCATGAAAACAGCTGAAGACGGAGGTTTAAATACCCCTCCTATATCATCTGTGAGATGCTAACTAGCACATAATTACATACAGTGTTGCCATCTTACTGCCTTTTCCGATTTTTAACATTACATATACATAATGTCATTAATAAAGCATATATATTTATACAATTAGAGTTACCGTTTACATTTATATTTATCTAAAATAATTATTGGACTGTTATATCCAATCATATACATTAATTAAACAAATCAATTCTTAATCATAACACGTAGTAATAGCCTATTATCAAAACCTAAATTTATGTACTGTACATACACAAGTGAACTAATAACAAAATATATATATAATAGTAAGGATGCTATAAATAATATAAAGACAAATATATATGTATATATATATACATATATACGATAATTATCAGAACCCAACATCCGAGACACGTGTACCTGAATAGTTTGCCCTACTTCGGCAATTGACCTCACCAAATGGTCAGAGGCCAATGTACGGATGTTCTAATTTACAGTCTGACGATCTGGACATATGTGTCTTGATCTTTATAATATATTATTTTCGAGGAGGAGTTTTATTAGGATGTTAACTATTTTTGATCGTCCATCATTCAGATTTATAGTGTTGTTATAATTATGACCTAATCAAGACTTCATCCCAATTGACATTATGGTCATCTCTAGTTTTGTGTATAAATATACCATTGGATTCTTGTTCTGACATTACTGACTGTCAGAGCTGCTTAATGTTTTCCTTTAATCTGTTTCCCGTTTGTCCTATGTATACAATTATAATCGCATATTTTATAAGGCTTGAAATATTCACCACCTGCATAATTTTTAGGGTTGTGTATAATCAGAGTAGTCTTGACTGAATGTTCGTGTTCGTATTCATTGTCTATACATTCTGGGTTACATATATCCTTTAAGCTCGTAACCGCTTCTGTACCGGCGACGTCATTGTTTATGTTATTCTAGCTATATTTTCATGATTTTCGGCAGTTTAAGAAGGATCTGTGGAAGCTAAAAGGGTTAAGTGAGATTTGTCCAAGCATTTTAATTGCTCGAGGTCCTTTTTTAAATTGAATAACATTGTCTAATAGCAGCCAGAATATAATTACAAAGGCGTCGTCAGTATAGAAGGGGTTAAAACATATGTGAGAAAATTGACATTTTGGCCTTAATGTGATGGTTGGAGAAAAATGGGCATACGAATCTACAATAGTTGGTTTTCTATATACCTTAAATTTCAAGTGACCATTATTTTGTATTAGGCTATCATTGTATCAAGGAAAGGTAGCTTATTGTTTAATTCTTCATTTTTAAATGTAATCGAGGGGACAAGTTCGTTAAGTTCAAGAAAGATTGAGGATTTTGATTGGTAGGCCAAAGACAAAGTTTCGTCTACATATCTATTCCAAGGAAGCCTAAAGTTACAAATCTTAGGTAAGAAACAAAACTCGAGATACTCCGTAGGGGAGGTGTAGTGGAGTGGTCATGCCACTGGATTGGTAATCCAATGGACCCGGGTTCAAATCCCGATATGTCAATGGGAAGATATTATTGGGATTGAATTTGTGCTGTACCTAGTATCAGTGTATTACCACAAAGCCCACCGAAATGCCAAAAAAATACCCTCATTGTTCCCTGATTAAATAACACTGTATGATTATTTCCATATTCAAAATATGTTACAGGGGGACAATGCCTAGTGAGTTCACTGCTCAATAGGTGGCGTTCTGAGAGTGAGGGTCTGAGTCTGGAGGGTGAGACGGTGAAGCACTTGAGCGAAGCAACCAGCCGCTTCAGAGATGGAGCTGCTTTGAGCCATGATGGATGCTTCGCATGTCTCACTCCCCAGACTGGAACAAGACCTCACGGGCTTCACCGTGTTGAGCGGTGGAATGTACAGGCTCTCAGCCTATGCCCGAGAGGGAGTAGTTGGAATATAGAAAAAAACAAAAAAAAACAAAAAAATTATAAATTATCGGAGAGAGCGGATTTCCCAATGCGCAACCAAATTTTAGCCGAAAAAAACGTCCATGTACAGTCAAATTAGTGTTGAGGATAACCTACACAATTAAATTATGTCATGAAAACATCATTCCATATTGGTAAATCTAAATTCAATCATTCATCTTTCAGAAATCTTAGAAAATCATGAACTGGCACTTTTGTAAATAAGGAATTTAAATCAAAACTAATTAATTTACCTGGTTAATTTTGGCTTCTAATTCTACTTACTAAATCACTGGAGTTTTTGTTTACATGAAAATTAGAGATCGTATCAACTAATTGTGTTACGACCGGGACTCGTATAAAACAAGGGCTCTTAATCATTGGACTAGAAAGGCACACAGCCACAACGGTAACACTAGATCCAACCCTCGAACTTATAATGCCGGCGCACAAAAAACACCTATACCCTTCAGAGTTAAATCTGCGATAGCGATAGCGGGGTTTCCTCTAACTCGGTATAAATGCACTACTACTAAAGGCTGATGATCTCTGATACAGCCTGATCACAACAACATACAATTACGTTAATAATGTATACAAGGTAAAAGATAGAGAGCTTAATTAAATCACTGGAATGATTTAATGCAAACAAGAAGAAGGTATAATTAAAGTTACTCTAAACAATAATAAACTGTCACTCCTATATTAACCCTTAAAAAGCGGCCCACCACTTAAGTCGAGTTAAATAAAGCTGGACTATGTGGCGGCGCTCGACATAACTCGAGTGGCAATTTCAGCACGTAATGTGGCTGAGAGAGAGAGACAAGTGGTGGCAGGAGACTAGCGAGCGTATGACTGCTCCAGACCACCGCGGCGAACCTACTGACACAAATCTCAGCTCCCTCCTCCCTCTCTCACTCGCTACATACTCAATTATGTACCGAAAGTACCGAATTACCTGCTTTTTGCACTCGCGTTGCACGGTTATTGCAAGAAAACTATCCATCATACAAGGATCGTTATGGTGTCATTCGAAAGCTCTGTTTATGCCCTTTCAGGGATACTTGTTTTACGTTCTGGGTCTTATTTAGGCAGAAAATGATCACGTAAACAGCCCTATTTTGGCTAAAAACCCCGCTGGTACATAAATAAACCGCATAGGCCGCTCGTAAGGTGTTAAAGAAAGTGAATGAAAGTCCTAAAGCATCGAACAGGAATCTTCTGAAGAAAGTCTGATGCTGCTTAAGATGATCGAATCGGATTTTGAACTGTTATAATGCAGGAACAAGATATGACAAGTGTAGGGACATACAGTGTTAACTGGCACAGGAATAACGATAAATGTGCAATAGTATTATCCCCAACAACAAAAGAAGTACTTCCTCAGGCAACGCAAATGCCTGCTCGGGTTGTGCAACTCAACAACAACCAAGGCTTACACTCAACGTGAATAAAAATGCTGCATACATAACATAAGAGTTTATAATCCTAATCGGGTGTCTGCTAGGCGAATAAAGTCTAGCTAGGATGTCGTAGGCTAGGAAACAATGGCTGAGCAAGCGGCTCGTAGCCTAGCGAGGTCCTTAAGACTGTACGGCCAAATTACGTTAAATGACGGGGTGCTCTCTTGAGAGATCCAGATCGCTAGTATCTGGTTCTCTCCTGGCGACCCTCTTCAAGTCAAAGCAAAACGAGTGCACAGTGTTAGGTGGCAGAGGCAAAAGCCCTCACTCGCAACACAGTGCTAAACTCACAAGGTACACAGTCAGAAAGACAACCTAGGCTTCCCACATATCCGTTGCAATTGTACAAGTTCAACAAAACCTGGTACACATCGGAAATCACAACACCAATAGCCTCACCCCAGTCTAGCATTAAATAGCCCAGCAGACAACCAAGAAATAGGTAGGGAGACACCGCGAGTGTGTCGAACCGCTACAGACAAAATGTTAACCCCTCCAAAATGTCTTAACTAAACATGAAATATCTGAGAGCTTCAGCATATAATACGATGGCCGATATATGAAATCGTGCAGAACCAAAGGGGAGTTATGATGTTAAATAGATTAGAAGAATAAGAGGTAAGAAGTTGAGAGAGAGAGAAAGTGTTCTATAGGTGGAAGTCGGGGACAGATGGCAAGGGAGGTGTGAAGTGTTACGTCCTGGGATATATAAACACTGGGCTCTTTCTATTGGACTAGGTATGCGGCAACAAGCAACAACGGAAAACGCTAGATCCCACCCTTATCTATAAACCCAGGCAACAAACCACCCTAAACCGTCAAGAGTCCTGCCTGGACAACAAGGTATCCTATGTCTCGGTAACAGGGTGCACGCACTATAGACTGCTGATAGTCAAGCAGGCTATATAAAAGATCACACAATTAAGTTGACTTAAAGCTTCAAGGAAATGATAGATAACGGAATTAAATTGCAGAAACAATTTAATAACAAACTAGAAGAAAGTACATTTAACGTTACGTTAATTAATACAACTAATCACCCCTGCGTGAAAGAAGGTGAAAGCAAACAGTCCTCAAAACATCGTACAGGTAGACAAGATGCAGGTTTCTAAACTGCATGCGGCTACTGTTGGATCTGATGCTTAGCAAAGAAAGTAAGTTACGGATTTAGAGAACTCTTAACTCATAAGCAGGAATAAATACTAGTGATAGGCCATACAGTGTATAATGGCATAGGTATAATTAAATAAAGGCAGCAACTCGCAACATAACCACATACAGGTGTGCTTCTCACTCTTAGTCAGGCAAGCCTGCTCGGACAGAGTCTCTAAGCCACACCCTGACTCACAATGCTCACAAAGACGGTAAACTGTGGCACAATAACAAGCTACAGATATAATAAACCGCTAGCTGTTAATCTGCCAGGTGGCAGAGGTCTAGCCGGAAGGATATAGGCTTCGGATACTCGGGCTGAGCCACCTGCTCTAGCCTAGGGACGTTCCCCAGTCTGTGTGCCAAATTACTCTAATTGAAAGGGTGCTCTCTTGAGAGACTCAGATCCCAAGTATCTGACTCTCTCCTGGCGACCCTAAAACAAACGCAAGACGTGCTAGCGCAGTGCTGAATGGACTAGGCAAGGGCCCTCACACAACACAACACTAGACACACAGGCACACAGACAAGAAAATGCCCCCAGACTCCCACGGGTATCCTAGTAAAGTTGTGCAGGTCCACAGGACTTGCACCAGCAGACTTTACTTAAAGAATCGCAAAAAGCCTCCCCTCCGGTCTAGCCCCTGCTTACCTGCCACAAGAACACACTAGCAAGCATGAAACCACCAAATATGAGACAACAAAAAAGCTTCCTAGGTCTCATTAACAATTATATCTCTGCATAAGGCCCAAAATCCTATCTAGTTATCTGAGAGCTCGTCGTTAATACAATGATAGATATAAGGTCTATCAAGGGGATGGGGTAATTAAATAGACTGGTGAAGTAGTGGAAAGAAGGTATACAAAGTAAGAGAGAAAGTTTCTAAGTGGGGTTGAGAGGGATAGATATCAAGGGGGTCCGAAGGGTACGACAGTGAGGTGAGCTCTGAGGAGAATAGCTCCTCTGGACCCTCCAGGATCCCACACAAAGGCACGGTGGTCAGCCAGTCACAGGCCGCTACGTCACCCGGCAGCAGGCCTGCAGAAGGCGCCAGGAACACCAGCCAATCAAAACCGAGAGAAAAGACCACGCGGCGCCCTACTCCTCCGGGAGGGAGGAGGGAGGAGGAAAAGCAACACTCACCTCCCCCACCCTGCTCGCTCTCTCTCTCTCGTCTCCTCCCACTCTCACTAGACTTACATCTTATATATTATAATGAAACAATCAACTATCGAGAATAAAATATACTAAGATGTGTTGGTTAAGAATAAGGGCAGCTTCAAGCTGTGAAACAACATAAGAATATCCCAGACATTAGTTACATTGTCGTAGGATATATACTAAGGAAAAGCCGGCCAGCCGACTGCCACCAGCCGGTTTCTAAGCGGCTGGGCAGCCGACGCGCGCGCCTGCCCGCACGTGGCTACTATGCAGGAGCGTCACACCTTCCCCCAAGATATAAGACACTTGACTAAGTTCTTCATATCTAACAGAAAGCTTCTCATAGTACCACACTCAGATGACGAAGAGGAAATAGAAGAAGTCCGGCTCGTGGGAGACTCGATGATACGTGGTCAGCTCACAGAGTTTTGCGCCAGGGCACCTAAGACCAGGAAGCGTTTTTGTATCCCTGGTGGTGGTGTGGATGACGTAGTTGCAGCAGTTGACGAAGTATCAAAGCTGGCCCCTGCAAATACAATGTACGTCATCCACGTTGGATCCAACGATATACAGCGAACCCGGTCGGAAGATTTGCTTTTAAAGTACCAGCAGCTGATCAAGTCGTTTAAGGAGAAGTCATCAAGGATCATCGTCTCAGGAATCGTCCCCCGGCTCGGTGTAGAGAGCCGATTTTACAACATAGCCACCAGCACAAATCGTTGTCTAGCAAACCTCTGCAGGAAGGAGAACGTGGGATTCGTCGACACCTGGGACAATTTCTACTACGATGACTATTTGTTTTCGGATGATGGAGTTCATCTGAACCAGGTGGGAGCAGCGCGTTTTGGGCGTCTTCTCAACGATGCGGTGAAGGATTTTCGGAGAAGAAATCGACTCAGCACAGGACAACCAGGAAGGAGGACCGAAGACAGCGAGGACGGCAATCTACAAAGGAATTAAATACTAATCCGTCAAGAACCGCGAATTTGGATAAAGCTCCACCAACACGACCCAAATTCAAAACCGTCAGGGATAACGACCGAGGACCGAGGACAGCCATGAATGTAAATGTAGATCCGACCAGAACCAAAAATTCGATGAAAGAACGATCTGCGAGTTCTAAAACCGCAACTTTAAAGGTTTTCTATGCAAACGCTCGTAGCATACGCAATAAATTTTCAGATTTAGAGGAACTAGTGTTTACAGAAAATTATGATGTGATTGGCATAACAGAATCTTGGCTCAATACACAAGATAGAGACTTTTTAGCAGAGTATTCACTTCCCGGTTATGTAATGTTTGAGAACAGCCGAATAAATAAAAATGGAGGTGGCGTTTTATCAAAGAAAGTCTTAACCCGACCCTCGTGTCAAAACCTCAAATTGTGAACGTCGACACATCTTTTGTGCTAATAAAGAATAATAAAGGTACAAAAATAATACTTGCGTTAATATACAGACCTCCAGCTCAATCAGTGCAAACTGACCGAGAAATTTACGAACAAATTGCAGATGTAAGTAACTCACAAGATACCGTAATTTTTGGCGACTTTAATTTACCTGTGACCAAGTGGGGCGATACTCTTACTTCACACTCTGGACATGACTTGTATACGAACTTGCAAGAGAGTTCGCTTTATCAATTTGTTCGAATGCCGACCCGTGGTAATAACGTTCTTGACATTGTACTTGCAACAAAAGAAGAATTGATAGAGAATTTGAATGTTGGTGATGAATTCAGTAACAGCGACCATCGTACGATAACTTTCACTTTAAAGTTTACTAGTAACGAACCAAATAGTAGCATCGAAAAAGTCCCTAATTTCAAGAAAGCAAACTTCCATAAACATAGAGCTATGTTTAAAGAAACTGACTGGAGCTTTTTAATTAACAATAACGACATAAATACATCTTGGAAGTTATTCGAAACCACTTACCTAAAAGCAGTGCAAGACTGCATACCATCGAAAATACGGCGTCAAGGCCATAATAATAAGCCCAAATGGTGGAATAAAGATATTTCAAACTGCCTGCTTGCTAAAAAATTTGCTAATGATAGATTAAAATCCTCACAAAATGACGAAGAACGGGTGAAATTTGTAGAGCTACGACGCAAAGCCAAAAAGTTAATTAAGCAAAGTAAAAAGACCTTAGAGTTACATATTGCGAATCAAAGTAAAACAAACCCGAAAGAATTCTATAGTTATATCAGAAAGAAAAAAGTAGTTACTTCAACTGTTGGACCGTTAGTCGATGAAAAAGGAGAATACACCAAAGACGAAGTACAAATGAGTAATGCCCTCAATACCTTCTTTGCATCAGTTTTTACAACAGAACACCTCAGTGATATCCCTACACCATCGCCGATTCAGATTGATAATTCAGATGTTCTAAGCAATATCACCATTACAGAGAGAGAAGTATTGAATTGTTTAGATAAACTCAAGGTAAATAAACGCCAGGACCTGATACAATCTCGCCTAGAGTTCTAAAGGAAGCTAAGAATGAGCTCTCCAAACCACTGACATTACTATTCAATAAATCCTTGCAGTCTGGAACTATGCCTGATCAGTGGAAGCTAGCCAACGTAACACCGATATTCAAAAAAGGCAGCAAATCCCTACCCAGTAACTATCGTCCAATTAGCTTAACCTCAGTTGTATGTAAAATGCTAGAAACGGTCATACGAGACAGACTCGTAAATCACTTAGAGGCAAATAACATACTTAAAGATACTCAACACGGCTTTCGTAAAAAACGTTCCTGTTTAACAAACCTCTTAGACTTCTTCCACGATATCCTCAACCTCTACGATGAGAGTAAAGCTGTAGATATTATATACCTTGATTTTCAAAAGGCCTTTGACAAAGTTCCCCACAAACGTTTACTGCTAAAACTAAAAGCGCATGGAATACAAGACGGTGTGTTGAAATGGATAGAAAATTGGCTCAGCAACAGAAAGCAAAGGGTAGTCATAAACGGTAAGGCATCTAAATGGACCAATGTAAGTAGCGGGGTACCCCAGGGATCGGTACTAGGACCAATTCTCTTTCTAATTTACATCAACGACATAGATGAGGGTCTCACCTGCACAATCTCAAAATTTGCTGACGATACAAAAATTGCAAATAGCGTACTCTCAAAAGAACAAGTTGACGATATGCAACACAATCTAGATAAATTGTCATGTTGGGCCCAAATTTGGCAAATGAGTTTCAATGCGGATAAATGTAAAGTACTACATGTCGGATACCTAAATGAGAAAGCAAACTATTCGATGAATGGCACTCAGCTTAAGAATGTAAACAGAGAAACTGATCTGGGAGTAACAATATCGAGTAACCTAAAACCGAGTCAACAATGTTCAGAAGTTGTTAAGAAGGCAAACAAAATAATTGGCTTTATAGGCAGGTCATTTGAGCATAAATCCAAAGAAGTTATCCTAACCCTTTACAATTCCTTAGTCCGCCCTCTTCTGGAATACTGCGTTCAATCCTGGTGCCCTTATTACCAAAAAGATATAAACAAGCTAGAACGAGTTCAACGTAGAGTTACCAAAATGATACCTAGCCTAAAGAACAAACCATATGAAGAGCGTCTTAGAGAATTAAATCTATTTCCTTTAACCCAGCGCAGATTAAGAGGCGACTTAATTCAAGTGTTCAAAATCATCAAAGGCATCGACAATATGAACTGTAGTAAGTACTTCACTATCGACCAATCTAATTACACGCGGGGAAACGGTTGCAAAATTATTGGTAAATCTTTTAACTCGCACGAATCTAAGAATTTCTTCTTCAATCGAGTTGTCAACTTGTGGAATGGGCTTCCCGAGACGTTATAGACTGCAGCACCGTTGATTCATTTAAATTTCGCCTAGACAAATATCTCGCATCAAACCCGCGACTGACTGCGTTTGTAAATGAATAACTTTATCCTCCCCTCAGTTACTAACCCATATGTCCCCTACTAACTTCCTAGTCCTGCCACGTTAGTGGCAGGGCAGTAGTTCCCTTTCCAATGTTCCCTTACCCACTCTAAACCACTGTTTGGACACTTGATCCTCAGTGTTTTGGAGGACAAGCAACCTAGAAGGGTCACTAGATCTGTTGTTGCTTGATTTCCTTTGTACTCCTTTGTACTCCTTTGTACACACTGTTGCGACACAAGGCACTATATATAAAAAAAATAAAGACTGTTGCACTCCACCGAGCAAGTTCAACTAACTTAGCGACAATAAGCGGAAACATTCAACTTAGATACTGCTACAACATCTTATACAAAATTCTACACGTTATAAAAATAAAGAGTTTTTATAAGTTTTTTTCTTTTTTAATGTTTTTTTTCGGCTGAACTACAGTGACAGCCTATTTTCCTCCACTCTCAACACACACTGACTGAACGGCGAGGGTTCTCCTGCAACCAAACCCTCCCGTGACAAGCAATCAGCCAAAACATTATCAGTGCCCTTAGCATGCCACACATCCAACTTGTGTCCCGGCAGCAAACAACACCTGGCACTGATAAACTGCCCAGTTCATCACAAGACTGGCATTTCTCTTCGCTCTTTCCGGCAACGGGGCCTGCCAATAACCTTTCACTAGTTCTACCTTCGTGATAGGCGATGCAGCCCCGAGGCGGTCTATGGTGTCGTCAACTCTCGATAAGGTATAGGCGTCTGTCAGGGATAATGCACACACACTCTCGCAATCAACACACTCACTGATCTTGCCACTTAACACTGGTTGCAAAGTTACAGGCAACGACCACTCACGACATTCCTTATCCCTCAGACCCTTCGTCAACACGTAATCCAGCTCTGCTTGCACCACAGGCTGTCGAGCAGGATTTATACGGTAGGGAATTAAATTGAGCCTTGCACTATCTCCAGCCTGCATGTCAGATTCTACCCCGTACATCAGGCCTGGAGAAGCAACAAACATGCGAAAGTACTGCCATAGCCTAGTAAACAACTACCTTGCACTGTCTCCACGAACAACATGCCTAGTGCCCTCCCACAACCCAGCCGAGACCGCAGCTTCTAACCTGTAGTCTCCCTCCTTCTCCACCGTCGTCCCTAGAACAGCCAGGTCATGAGAGGGACAATCAGTACCACCTGTGCAGTCACTCCCATAGTTCATTATTGCTAAGGCTTCCCCGCCGATTCCGTACATGCACACCCCCGCATTTCTTACGACGACATCTGCCTGCGCAGCAACACCGCTTTTAGCGACATGGCCAGATACAGTCGGTCTATGGTAGAGCTGTTGCATTAGACTAGAGCAGCATTGGGAGGCTATGCGACGACCGGGCACAGCCACTCCACAGCCAACCTCACCCCTCTGCTCAAAGTCCTCCTTTTGACCACCACCCTTGGCAGCCATGGGTCGACCCTGACCTGGCAACCATGCCAAAGCCTCGTCGCCCACCTTGAACCACCGAAACAATGAGGCTAACGGTCTTTCAACATCCACGTGACCTGCCCACGGAACATCGTGCACCGCCCGAGTTGTGAGACTCAGGGGCTCGGCACGACCAGTGGGGTATGAACCGAGCCGGTGCTGGAGCGCTGCACACTGCTGCTCAGGCAGGTGCTCTAGCGCTTCCACAGCCACCAGACTCGTGTCCCCCGCCCACTGCTCCGCCGAGACATGACAATCCCTACTCTCCTCCACCTGTGCCCTACTGCCCCCCTCTCCTTCTCCACCTTGGCTGCTGCAGACCAACGCAGGGACAGTAGGCTGCTCAGGTGGTTGCCTCACAAACTCCTCCAACAGGTTCACATGACATGTTTCCCCGTCCTCGTGTTTGATCTCGACAGCACCATTACCACACTTCTGAACTTCCGGATCCTCCAACTGCAGTTTAGAAATATCTGAGGGAACCAACCTGTATAGATGCTTCCGAAGCAACCCAAGTCCTCCCCCAATATCAAACTGAGCAACCCTTTTTTCTCTCCGTGTGTAAAGTTGCTGCCTCGGGGTCTCTTCCTGCCCTACCTCCTCACTAGCTGTGACAGGTCCTGGGGCCTCTCCAGACTCTAACATAGGTGCCAATAATGAGTCACCAAGAAACACTGCCGGCTCAAAACTCTCCAATTGACCAACACTTCCCGTTTTCTTGTGACCTTTCCTCCGCGGTTTGATAGACTGAGGTGGTGGCTGCAAGGCTCCGGATGTCTGAGAACGCGTCACAACACACGCCATGGTTTGTACGCTACACTTCTCAACCCACTCCTGTTCCTCCCTACTAACGTCGGCCGCCTTCTCGGCAACGACCAAGGGTGAAACCTTAGAAGCAGGCACCGCAAAGTCGTTGCCGAGGAGGAGGTCGACGCCCCCAACAGGCAAGTTCTCTACGATTCCGACATCCAGCTCCTTCGCCACACCACCCACCTCCAGCTCCATCCGCACCAGCGGGTAGGACTTCGTAGCATTGATCCCCTGAACTACCACCACCCGAGCAGCGTTAATCGGCCTACCAGCAAAGTTCTTTAACAAGGTCTGAGAAGCCGCAGTATCACGCAATAGCTTAACTCCTCGCGTTTCGCCAGCCCACCTCACAAAACCATGCCCTCTATGACCCCCAAAGACGTCGCGGACAGGGTTCGAGCCTTCCGGACTCTTGTACACAGGCTGTGTCCCAACCTCTGACGAACTACCCTTGGCAAACTCAGAAGATATAGGCGACACCCCTATGCTGCGGTCCAATGACACAACCTTGTTTGGTGGCTTGTTCGGACAAGCATTTGCAAAGTGACCCTCCTTGTGACATGCAAAGCACTCTTTACTCTTTGGATTCCCTTGGGAGTGGGAGGTACCATTAGACTTCTTATACGGGACGGTATTTGGTTTATGTTCAGTTTTATTGTCAGTGCTACCTGGTTTTGTGTATTTATGTGTATCAAAATTCTTGGGAGGGGGAGGGGTACGATCCTTTGCACCCGACTCACTCCTAGCTGCTGCTTCACACCCTCGAATTAATGACAGTCGGAGGTCAGCCATTTCTGCTGCCTCCTGGAGAGTTCTAGGATTTTTTTCCTTTATATTTAATGTTAAGTCCCCCCCTGTGCACTTAAAAAACTGCTCCAAGAGAACCAACTCCCTCAACTCCTCAACAGTAGCTGCCCTCTCAGAACGCAGCCAATGTCGTAGTGCATCAGACAAGTCCCGGGCGTGTTCTAGGAAGGTACTATCCTTGCCCTTAGTAACACCCCGAAACTTCAAGCGGTAAGTTTCTGGTTGTAACTCATAGGCCTGTAGCACAGCCTTCTTTAGCTCATCATAAACTACACAGGACTCTAAAGGTAGTGCATCATACGCTTTTAGCCCCTTTCCTAGGAGTCTTGATGAAACTAATGCTGCCCACTTTTCCTGAGGCCACTGGTGTTCCTGACACTTCTTCTCAAATCGCATAAAAAACTCAGTCACACATGACTCATCGAACACAGGAACTAGTTTAAGCAGGTGCGACAATGATTGGTCCCGATGTCTGTTACCTTCCCAATATTTCGCCCTGTTACCTCCACTCGAGATCTCCCCAGCTCCCTGTCAGCCCGATACCTAGTAGACTCTGCCTGCAGTTCAGCCTCTCGTATAGCTGTTCTCTCTGCAGCCTCAGCCTGAGCTCTAGCAACCTCAGCCTGCACACTAGCCTGTCTCTCGGCAGCCTCAACCTTGGCCATCTCAAGCCGAAACAACAAATCTGGAGTCAACCCTTGAGGAGGGGAGGGTGCATTTAATGGAGAGGGTCCCTGTGATTGAATTCCACGCTGCCATTGACCATCAACTTGGGGGTATGTACTAAATTCAGGCACCCTGACGTTTGATATGGGGGTAGAGTGGAGGGGGGGCTGGGGACCGGGGCCCCCAGTCGCCTCTCCACCCAGGTCTCTCCCTTCTAAACCCAATATCAAAGTCCTCAGCTGATCTTTCCTCATGCCACTTAAACCCTGGTGACCCTGAAGACCTGCCACACACTTTAAGCCATACTTATTCAGCTTCAACACCCTGGCAGCGGTAAGGGGCACCTCTAAAAATCTTCTAGCACCCTCCTCGCTATCGACTAGCCACTCCACAGGTCTTTCTCCCTCCGAGCCTGTATCGTGACCTGACCCACCACTGTGTTCTGATGTATTAGACATGTTTGTGCACTGCAGTAATTATCACGGTTATAGAATGTGCCTTATCTCCTATGCAAGTATGTATATACTAATGATATTTAAAGTCTTTAATGTGTTATATTGGTTGCTCCAAAAAAAACTCTATGTCCACTGTATTCCTTTAATCATAAGGAATCTCAAAACAAATGACTACTATATTCCTCTGTTCAGTAAATCCTATGCAAGGTCGCCATTTGTTACGTCCTGGGATATATAAACACTGGGCTCTTTCTATTGGACTAGGTATGCGGCAACAAGCAACAACGGAAAACGCTAGATCCCACCCTTATCTATAAACCCAGGCAACAAACCACCCTAAACCGTCAAGAGTCCTGCCTGGACAACAAGGTATCCAATGACTCGGTTACAGGGTGCACGCACTATAGACTGCTGATAGTCAAGCAGGCTATATAAAAGATCACACAATTAAGTTGACTTAAAGCTTCAAGGAAAAGATAGATAACGGAATTAAATTGCAGAAACAATTTAATAACAAACTAGAAGAAAGTACATTTAACGTTACGTTAATTAATACAACTAATCACCCCTGCGTGAAAGAAGGTGAAAGCAAACAGTCCTCAAAACATCGTACAGGTAGACAAGATGCAGGTTTCTAAACTGCATGTGGCTACTGTAGGATCTGATGCTTAGCAAAGAAAGTAAGTTATGGATTTAGAGAACTCTTAACTCATAAGCAGGAATAAATACTAGTGATAGTCAATGTATACAGTGTATAATGGCATAGGTATAATTAAATAAAGGCAGCAACTCGCAACATAACCACATACAGGTGTGCTTCTCACTCTTAGTCAGGCAAGCCTGCTCGGACAGAGTCTCTAAGCCACACCCTGACTCACAATGCTCACAAAGACGGTAAACTGTGGCAGAATAACAAGCTACAGATATAATAAACCGCTAGCTGTTAATCTGCCAGGTGGCAGAGGTCTAGCCGGAAGGATATAGGCTTCGGATACTCGGGCTGAGCCACCTGCTCTAGCCTAGGGACGTTCCCCAGTCTGTGCGCCAAATTACTCTAATTGAAAGGGTGCTCTCTTGAGAAACTCAGATCCCAAGTATCTGACTCTCTCCTGGCGACCCTAAAACAAACGCAAGACGTGCTAGCGCAGTGCTGAATGGACTAGGCAAGAGCCCTCACACAACACAACACTAGACACACAGGCACACAGACAAGAAAATGCCCCCAGACTCCCACGGGTATCCTAGTAAAGTTGTGCAGGTCCACAGGACTTGCACCAGCAGACTTTACTTAAAGAATCGCAAAAAGCCTCCCCTCCGGTCTAGCCCCTGCTTACCTGCCACAAGAACACACTAGCAAGCATGAAACCACCAAATATGAGACAACAAAAAAGCTTCCTAGGTCTCATTAACAATTATATCTCTGCATAAGGCCCAAAATCCTATCTAGTTATCTGAGAGCTCGTCGTTAATACAATGATAGATATAAGGTCTATCAAGGGGATGGGGTAATTAAATAGACTGGTGAAGTAGTGGAAAGAAGGTATACAAAGTAAGAGAGAAAGTTTCTAAGTGGGGTTGAGAGGGATAGATATCAAGGGGGTCCGAAGGGTACGACAGTGAGGTGAGCTCTGAGGAGAATAGCTCCTCTGGACCCCTCCAGGATCCCACACAAAGGCACGGTGGTCAGCCAATCACAGGCCGCTACGTCACCCGGCAGCAGGCCTGCAGAAGGCGCCAGGAACCACCAGCCAATCAAAACCGAGAGAAAAGACCACGCGGCGACCAACTCCTCCGGGAGGGAGGAGGGAGGAGGAAAATCAACACTCACCTCCCCCACCCTGCTCGCTCGCTCTCTCTCTCTCTCGTCTCCTCCCACTCTCACTAGACTTACATCTTATATATTATAATGAAACAATCAACTATCGAGAATAAAATATACTAAGATGTGTTGGTTAAGAATAAGGGCAGCTTCAAGCTGTGAAACAACATAAGAATATCCCAGACATTAGTTACATTGTCGTAGGATATATACTAAGGAAAAGCCGGCCAGCCGACTGCCGCCAGCCGGTTTCTAACCGGCTGGGCAGCCGACGCGCGCGCCTGCCCGCACGTGGCTACTATGCAGGAGCGTCACAGAAGGTTATGCTGGTCAAGCAAGCTCTGAGCGAGGAAGGCACAAAGGCAGCAAGGAGTGCGGGTTGGACTACCTTCTGCTGCGGCAGAAGGGCGGCAAAGCGGCCAGCCACTCAGAGGGCCCGGCCGTGGCATGACGCCACCGAGGCAACGCATAACACTTCGCGCACAACCCTCTGCCTCCTGCACTTACTCACTCACACTCTCTAGCTGTATCATTCAGTCTTATACATTAAACTTATAACTGATGATATAAAATATAATGCATTGTCACAGACGAAAATCAAGACCACTTCTATACTTCCTGTGACATGACGATTCACAAGAAAGAAAGTACAACATTGTAGATAGACTGTAGCCAAATTCATTGCCCTGGCGAGTGTTAGCAAGTGGCCAAGCGAGTGGCTGAGCCCATGTGGCGTTCTGCTAAGCTGCAGGCGTCACACCCCACTCAAGATATTAGACGCTCAATCATGAGCTCCATATCTGACAAGCAGAACCCCGATAAGACTCGCCACCCCTAACCACTTGCAACAAAGAAAGGCAAAGCTCAGTTCTCATCAACAAAATTACAACCCCTCCCAACACAATAGCTTAATTCATACTGCTATGCTCCTAGAGCGAGCTTCTACTAGCCCAGCCATCTGAGAGAAGTACAGGTTCGACTCAGAACTTCAGCTATAACATACTTAAAAATTTAACTATTAAAGAAAGAGTTTTTATAGAATGTTTTCATTTTAATATGTTTATGGCGGCTGCACTACAGGGGCAAGCCTGATTTTTCTCCACTCTCAACACACACTGACTGAACGGCGAGGGCTCTCCTGCAAACAAACCCTCCCGTGACAAACAATCAGCCAAAACATTATCAGTGCCCTTAGCATGCCACACATCCAACTTGTGTTCCGGCAGCACAACACCTGACACTGATAACCTGCCCAGTTCATCACAAGACTGGCACTTCTCTTCGCTCTTTCCGGCAACGGGTCCTGCCAATAACCTTTCACTAGTTCTACCTTCGTGACGAGCGAGGCAGCCCCGATGCGGTCTATGGTATCGTCAACTCTAGGTAGTGGATAGGCGTCTGTCAGGGATAATGCTTCCACACTCTTGCAATCACCATACACACGGATCTTGCCACTCAACTCCGGTTGCAAACTCACTGGCAACGACCACTCACGATATCCCTTATCCCTCAGACCCTTTTTCCACATGTCGTCTAGCTCTGTTTTCACGACAGGCTGTTGAGCAGGATTTATACGGTAGGGAATTAAACTGAGCCTTGCACTGTCTCCAGCCTCCATGTCGGATTCTACCCCGTACATCAGGCCTGGACAAGCAACAAACATGCGGATGCACTGCCACAGCCTAGTAAACAACTTATCTCGCAGAACAACATGCCTAGTGCCCTCCCACAACCCAGCCGAGACCGCAGCTTCTAACCTGTAGTCTCCCTCCTTCTCCACCTTCGTCGCTAGAACAGCCAGGTCATGAGAGGGACAATCAGTACCACCTGTGCAGTCACTCCCATAGTTCATTATTGCTAAGGCTTCCCCGCCGATACCGTACATGCGCAGCCCCGCATTCCTTACGACTACATCTGCCTGCGCAGCATCACCGCTTTTAGCGACATAGCCAGATACAGCTGGTCTATGGTAGGGCTGTTGCATTCGACTAGAGCAGCATTGGGAGGCTATGCGATGACCGGGCACATCCACTCCACAGCCAACCTCACCAATCTGCTCAATGTCCTCCTTCTGACCACCACCCTTGGCAGCCATGGGCCGACCCTGACCTGACAACCATGTCCAAGCCTCGTCGCCCACCTTGAACCACCGAAACAACGAGGCTAACGGTCTACCAACATTCACATGACCTGCCCGCGGAACATCTTGCACCGCCTGAGTTGTGAGGCTCGGGTGCTCGGCACGACCAGTGGGGTCTGAACCGAGCTGATGCTGGAGCGCTGCACACTGCTGCTCAGGCAGGTGCTCTAGCGCTTCCACAGCCACCAGACTCGTGTCCCCCGCCCACTGCTCCGCCGAGACATGACAATCCCAACTCTCCTCCACCTATGCCCTACTGCCCCCCTCTCATTCTCCACCTTGGCCGCTGCAGACCAACGCAGGGACAGTAGGCTGCTCAGGTGGTTGCCTCACAAACTCCTCCAACAGGTTCACATGACATGTTTCCCCGTCCTCGTGTTCGATAGCCCCGTTCCCACAACTCTCCTCCAACTGGGAACTACTAAGTCGCGGAGTGCCATCACGCCCAACCATGTCACTAGGGGTGACAGGTTCTGAGGCCACTCCAGAGCTCACCTCTGAGTCAAGTACTAAGCCGCTAAGGAGAGCCGCTGGAGCAAAACTCACAAAACTCACAGCTTTAGCTTGCTCCTTCCGACCGTTCCTCCGCTGGTCTAGAGACTGAGGAATAGGCTGTGACACTTTGGATGCAAGAGATCTTGTAACAACGCACACCATAGGTTATACTTGACACTTCTCTACTCACTCCTGTTCCTCCCTACTCACGTCGGCCGGCTTCTCGGCAACGACTAAGGGTGAAACCTCAGAAGTAGGATCCGCAAAGTCATTGCCGAGAAGGAGGTCGACGCCCCCAACAGGCAAGTTTTCTACAATTCCAACATCCAACTCTCGTGTCACACCATCTACCTCCAGTTCCATCCTGACCAACGGGTATGACCTGATAGCATTGATACCTTGCACCACAACCACCCGTGCCGCGTTTATTGGTCTACCAGTAAAATTCTTCATCAAAGTCTGAGAGGCACCTGTGTCTCGCAACAGCTCAACTCCATGCTTCTTACCAGCCCACTTCACGCAGCCACGCCCTCGATGGTCGCAAAAGACATCGCGGACAGGGTTCGAGCCTTCCGGATTCTTCTCCACTGGCTGCGTCCCAGCCTCTGACGTTATACCCCGGGCAAACTCAGACGACTTCGGGGACACCCCAATGTTGCGAGCCAAAGACACAACTGCATTAGGTAGCTTGCTTGGACAGGCTCTTGCAAAATGCCCCTCCTTAGTCCCATTAGTCTCACTTCAATCATAGGAAAGCTACTAGAGTCAATTATTGCTAGAAAAATGAGAAACCACTTAGAAACATTTAACTTAATCAATTCTTCTCAGCATGGATTCACTCAGGGACGTTCTTGCCTTACTAATTTGCTTAGTTTTTTCTCAGAGGTATATGAAGCAGTAGATAATGACAAGGCATACGATATTATATATTTAGATTTCAGTAAAGCTTTCGACAGAGTCCCTCATGAGAGATTGATGAGAAATGTTGAGGCACATGGAATAGGTGGGGCGTTGTTGGGATGGATTAGGTCATGGCTAATTGGTAGGAAACAGAGAGTCAGCATAAATGGTACCAAGTCAGAGTGGGGAGCAGTCAAAAGTGGTGTCCCCCAGGGATCGGTATTAGGTCCCCTGTTGTTTCTTATATACATAAATGACCTAGATTTAGGTATAACTAGTAGGACAAGTAAATTCGCAGACGATACTAAAATGGGGAGATCAATTGATTCAGATAGCGATATAGAGTGCCTCCAAAGGGATCTAGATACCTTACATGAATGGTCAGTAAATTGGCAGATGAAGTTTAACATTGACAAATGCAAGGTATTAAAGATAGGGAAGATGCAAACAAATGTTAAATATAAACTAGCTAATTAAGAATTAGAAAATTCAGACTGCGAGAAAGATCTAGGTGTGTTTGTTAGCAATGATTTGAAGCCTAGAAAACAGTGTATAGGCGTTCATAATAAGGCAAACAGGATTCTCGGGTTCATCTCTAGGAGTGTGAGTAACAGAACTGCTGATGTTATCTTAAAACTTTACTTGTCATTAGTGAGACCCCATATGGATTATGCTGTCCAATTTTGGTGTCCTTATTACAGAATGGACATAGATTCATTGGAGAGAGTACAGCGTAGAATGACAAAAATGATCCATAATATTAGAAATCTTCCGTATGAAGAAAGGTTGAAGAAATTAGGTTTACATTCGTTAGAGAGACGCAGAGTTAGAGGGGATATGATAGAGGTGTTCAAGTGGGTTAGTGGGATTAACAAAGGGGACATGACAAATGTACTAAAGCTCAGTGATAGCGAAAGAACTCGTACCAATGGTTTCAAATTAGATAAATTTCGTTTCAGAAAAGATATAGGCAAATATTGGTTTGGTAACAGAGTTGTAGATGGGTGGAATGGACTACCAAGTGCTATAGTGGGATCTAAAACTGTAGGGAGCTTTAAGATAAAATTGGATAAGCATATGGACGAGAAGGGTTGGGTGTGAAGGGGGATCAGCCGGGTTGGGCCAATCAGCGCTCTGCAGACCCCCATAATCCTGCGTTAATCTCTAACCGTTTTGGTAAGATGATCCTCAGGGTATTAGAGTGTTGAGCCTATAATTGGGCTTTGTAATTGATTTGGGGTTGTGTGGGACAGGGATCTGCCTTGCTTAGGCCAATCGGCTTTCTGCAGACTCCCATTTTCTTATGTTCTTATGTTCTTATGACAATGGAAGCACTCTAGCTTTCCCTTGGGCTTCCCTTGAGGTGAGGAAGGACCCGGACCCTTTCTAAACGGTACGGTACTAGGTTTATGGTCAGTTTTGGTGTCGTTGCTCTTGTTCTTAGTGTAATTATTTGTATCAGTGTTTCGGGGAGGGGGAGGGTTACGCTCCTTATTGCCTGCATCACTTCTCTGTGCAGAACCGCACCCACGAATCAAAGATAACCGAAGGTCAGCCATCTCAGCTGCCTCCTGAAGAGTTTTCGGATTTTTTTCTTTAAGATTCAACGTCAGATCGCCGCCCGTACACTTGAAAAATTGTTCTAGAAGCATCAGCTGTTTCAACTCCTCACGATGCCTTCTCAGAACGCAGCCAGTTTCTAAATGCATCGGACAGATCCCGGGCATGCTCAAGAAAGGTGCACTCACGACCCTTCGTTACACCCCGGAACTTCAATCTGTAAGTCTCTGGTTGTAACTCGTACGCCCGCAGAACAGCTTCCTTCAATACCTCATAATCGACGCAAGACTCCAAGGGCAACGCATCATATGCCCTGAGTCCTTTGCCAACCAACCTAGAGGAAACAAGGGCTGCCCACTTAACGTCGGGCCATTGGTGCTCCCGGCACTTCTTCTCAAAACGCATAAAAAATTCAGCGACACCCGACTCGTCAAATACAGGGATTAGTAAGGTGCGATAAAGACGGATCAAGACCTCGATTCCCAGAACCGAGACGCTGCCCTGTCGACTCCACCCTAGACTTCTCAAGATCTATGTCTGCACAATACTTGGTCTTTTTCTCCTCAGCCTGAATCCTAGCTATCTCAAGCTGGTATTCCTGCTGCTTAGCCATCTTAGCCATCTCAAGCTGGAAGATCATATCTGGAGTTAAACCTTGAGGAGGAGGAGATGCAACAATTGGAGACCCACCCAGTGATCCACCCAGGTGCAAACTACGCTGCCAGTGACTATCGGCTTGCGGGACGGAACCCGGCTCCGGAGCCCGAGGGGGCGCCATGGTAGGAGTCGAGTGGAATGGGGGCTGGGCCGAAGGTGCCCCAGCTCCCGCTCCACCCGAAGCCCCACGCACCCCGCCACCAGGTCACCTCTCGTCATGCTGCTAGTGCCCACATGACCCATGACCGTGGCCAAACACTGGTGACCATACCGATCAATCACCGACACCCGGTCAACAGTAATAGGCATCTCCAGAAACTTCTTTGCATCCTCCTCACTAGTTATTATTCTAATGTCTTCTAACAAACCCCGCTGCTGCACCTCAGAGTCTGCTTCCCGTACTGTATCCTCACTGTACATTGATCCGTCGTTCGACATAGTGTCCACCGAAAATTCTCAACGTTTATAAAAAAAAAAAGTACCTAAACTCTTATGTAGCACTATTCACTCCAAAATGCTTGAAGAGTCTTAAGTGTTATACTACTTGCCAAAAAAAATCCGTGTCCACTATATTCCTTCAAAAAAAAAAAAAAAATGACCACTACACTCCTGCATTATTTCTCTAAGTTCACAAAATCCAAAGCAAGGTCGCCATTTGTTGCGACCGGGACTCGTATAAAACAAGGGCTCTTAATCATTGGACTAGAAAGGCACACAGCCACAACGGTAACACTAGATCCAACCCTCGAACTTATAATGCCGGCGCACAAAAAACACCTATACCCTCCAGAGTTAAATCTGCGATAGCGGGGTATCCTCTAACTCGGTATAAATGCACTACTACTACAGGCTGATGATCTCTGATACAGCCTGATCACAACAACATACAATTACGTTAATAATGTATACAAGGAAAAAGATAGAGAGCTTAATTAAATCACTAGAATGATTTAATGCAAACAAGAAGGTATAATTAAAGTTACTCTAAACAATAATAAAATGTCACTCCTATATTAAAGAAAGTGAATGAAAGTCCTAAAGCATCGAACAGGAATCTTCTGAACAAAGTCTGATGCTGCTTAAGATGATCGAATCGGATTTTGAACTGTTATATAAAGCAGGAACAAGATATGACAAGTGTAGGGACATACAGTGTTAACTGGCACAGGAATAACGATAAATGTGCAATAGTATTATCCCCAACAACAAAAGAAGTACTTCCTCAGGCAACGCAAAAGCCTGCTCGGGTTGTGCAACTCAACAACAACCAAGGCTTACACTCAACGTGAATAAAAATGCTGCATACATAACATAAGAGTTTATAATCCTAATTGGGTGTCTGCTAGGCGAATATAGTCTAGCTGGGATGTTGTAGGCTAGGAAACAATGGCTGAGCAAGCGGCTCGTAGCCTAGCGAGGTCCTTAAGGCTGTACGGCCAAATTACGTTAAACGACGGGGTGGTCTCTTGAGAGATCCAGATCGCTAGTATCTGGTTCTCTCCTGGCGACCCTCTTCAAGTCAAAGCAAAACGAGTTAGCACAGTGTTGGGTGGCAGAGGCAAAAGCCCTCACTCGCAACACAGTGCTAAACTCACAAGGTACACAGTCAGAAAGACAACCTCGGCTTCCCACGTATCCATTGCGATTGTACAAGTTCAACAAAACCTGGTACACATCGGAAATCACAACACCAATAGCCTCACCCCAGTCTAGCATTAAATAGCCCAGCAGACAACCAAGAAATAGGTAGGGAGACACCGCGAGTGTGTCGAACCTCTACAGACAAAATGTTAACCCCTCCAAAATGTCTTAACTAAACATGAAATATCTGAGAGCTTCAGTATATAATACGATGGCCGATATATGAAATCGTGCAGAACCAAAGGGGAGTTATGATGTTAAATAGATTAGAAGAATAAAAGGTAAGAATTTCAGAGAGAGAGAAAGTGTTCTATAGGTGGAAGTCGGGGACAGATGGCAAGGGAGGTATGAAGGTTATGCTGGTCAAGCAAGCTCTGAGCGAGGAAGGCACAAAGGCAGCAAGGAGTGCGGGGGGACTACCTTCTGCTGCGGAAGAAGGGTGGCAAAGCGGCCAGCCACTCAGAGGGCCCGGCCGTGGCATGATGTCACCGAGGCAACGCGTAACACTACGCGCACAACCTTCTGCCTCCTGCACTTACTCACTCACACTCTCTAGCTGTATCATTCAGTCTTATACATTAAACTTATAACTGATGATATAAAATATAATGCATTGTCACAGACGAAAATAAAGACCACTTCTATACTGCCTGTGACATGACGATTCACAAGAAAGAAAGTACAACATTGTAGTTAGACTGTAGCCAAATTCATTGCCCTGGCGAGTGTTAGCGAGTGGCCAAGCGAGTGGCTGAGCCCACGTGGCGTTCTGCTAAGCTGCAGGCGTCACAATAGAGATAACAACTTACCAAGCCATTTTGATAATATATAAGTGGCAGACCCTACTGAACTGATGATTGGGCGAAGAGGTTTATCAGGTTAATGAGTTTTGAAATGGCAGGTACACGTATATTACCAGTCTTGCTAAGGCAGCCTCCAAGAACCTGGGTGTGCTCAACCGCCTTAGGGTGTTCTTTTCCCCTGCACAGCTTCTTGCTCTGTACAGGGGCATAGTGCGCCCTTGTATTGAGTATTGTTCACATGTGTTGGGAGGTTCCTCTCACACCGCTCTCCTAGACAAAGTTGAATGGAAGGCCTTTCGTATCATTAACTCCCGTCCACTCACCAACTCTCTGCAATCTCTCTCTCTCCGCCGCAATGTTGCATCTCTCTCGCTATTCTATCGCTACTATAATAATCAGTGTTTCTCAGAGCTATCCCAGTGCATACCACCTCCTTTACGTAGGGCACGTGGTACCCGTCTTGCAACTCAATCCCACCCCTGCTCTGTGCAACTCTCCAACCCAAGAGTGAAACGTTACTCTCAAACTTTCTTCTACTCAACAGCTGAGCTCTGGAACTCTCTCCCAGAATCAGTCTTTCCCTCTTCCTATGACTTAAATTGCTTCAAACTCCGTGTGTCCAGGCATTTTGGCTCGAACGTCCCTTGATTTTGGCCCTGTCACTCTTTCAACGATGGGGGGGGGGCACTCGCTATAGGCAGTTATGCCTTTTGCCTCCCTCAATCACATAGAAAAAAAAAAAAAAAAAAAAAATGGTATATAATTATGTATTGTGCACCTGTGTCTCGAATATTGGATTTCGATATTTACAGTGTATACTGTATATATATATTAGTTTTTTCTATATATTTAATTTTAGCGCACGTCATTGTGTCCTAAGTATTATAAATATATATACACAGTATATATACAGTATATATACTGTATATATATATTGTTAAGCGATGTTATAATTCTGCAGGCTTTAAGTTAGTTCACTATTCCCACTTTTATGAAAGCCTAGAACTACAACACTCAACTGGAACACAGCTGACTCTAATTATATGAATCTTAATCAAATCAATCTCCACCAATGTCACGGAATACACAATTGCGGTTCACAATTTTCATTTCATATATAGCTAAGGTACAACACATCAATGACGAGTCTGAGTCTTACTTATATGGAAATCTGCTCAGAAGTAAATATGGTATAAGTATCACTATTCCTGGGTGTGACGCTCCTGCATAGTAGCCACGTGCGGGCATGCGCGAGTGTCGGCTGCCCAGCCGTTTAGAAACCGGCTGGCGGCAGCCGGCCGGCCGGCTTTTCCTTAGTATATATCCTACGACAATGTAACTAATGTCTGGGATATTCTTATGTTGTTTCACAACTTGAAGCTGCCCTTATTCTTAACCAACGCATCTTAGTATATTTTATTCTCGATAGTTGATTGTTTCATTATAATATATAAGATGTAAGTCTAGTGAGAGTGGGAGGAGACGAGCGGGAGAGAGAGACCGGCTGGGGGACGTTGCTTCGCGCGGGCGCGGAGAGTCTAGCTTGGGACGAGCCTGATGTTGCCAATTTGATCGCAACGTTAGGCTTAGTTTCGACTCACGCAAGGGGTAGAGGATTTTGACCCGGCAACGGTGTTGAGTGTTGCCAAGCATGGGATGTATTTCGCATGCCTAGGGGGGCGGTCCAGACAGATTCAAGACTCAGAGCTCACCTCACTGTCGTACCCTTCGGACCCCTTTGATATCTATCCCTCTCAACCCCACTTAGAAACTTTCTCTCTTACTTTGTATACCTTCTTTCCACTACTTTACCAATCTATTTAATTATCCCATCCCCTTGATAGACCTTATATCTATTATTGTATTAACGACGAGCTCTCAGATAATTAGATAGGATTTGGGCCTTATGCAGAGATGTAATTGTTAATGAGACCTAGGAAGCTTTTTTGTTGTCTCATATTTGGTGGTTTCATGCTTGCTAGTGTGTTCTTGTGGCAGGTGAGCAGGGGCTAGACCGGAGGGGAGGCTTTTTGCGATCCTTTAAGTAAAGTCTGCTGGTGCGAGTCCTGTGGACCTGCACAACTTTACTAGGATACCCGTGGGAGTCTGGGGTCATTTTTCTTGTCTGTGTGCCTGTGTGTCTAGTGTTGTGTTGTGTGAGGGCCCTTGCCTAGTCCACTCAGCACTGCGCTAGCACGTCTTGCGTTTGTTTTAAGGTCGCCAGGAGAGAGTCAGATACTTGGGATCTAAGTCTCTCAAGAGAGCACCCTTTCAATTAGAGTAATTTGGCGCACAGACTTGGGAACGTCCCTAGGCTAGAGCAGGTGGCTCAGCCCGGGTATCCGAAGCCTATATCTTTCCGGCTAGACCTCTGCCACCTGGCAGATTAACAGCTAGGGGTTTATTATTTCTGCATGCTTGTTATTGTGCCACAGTTTTACCGTTCTTGTGAGCATTTTGAGTCAGGGTGTGGCTTAGAGACTCTGTCCGAGCAGGCTTGCCTGACTAAGAGTGAGAAGCACACCTGTATGTGGTTATGTTGCGAGTTGCTGCCTTTATTTAATTATACCTATGCCATTATACACTGTATGGCCTATCACTAGTATTTATTCCTGCTTATGAGTTAAGAGTTCTCTAAATCCGTAACTTACTTTCTTTGCTAAGCATCAGATCCTACAGTAGCCGCATGCAGTTTAGAAACCTGCATCTTGTCTACCTGTACGATGTTTTGAGGACTGTTTGCTTTCACCTTCTTTCACACAGAGGTGATTAGTTGTATTAATTAACGTAACGTTAAATGTACTTTCTTCTAGTTTGTTATTAAATTGTTTCTGCAATTTAATTCCGTTATCTATCTTTTCCTTGAAGCTTTAAGTCAACTTAATTGTGTGATCTTTTATATAGCCTGCTTGACTATCAGCAGTCTATAGTGCGTGCACCCTGTAACCGAGTCATAGGATACCTTGTTGTCCAGGCAGGACTCTTGACGGTTTAGGGTGGTTTGTTGCCTGGGTTTATAGATAAGGGTTGGATCTAGCGTTTTCCGTTGTTGCTTGTTGCCGCATACCTAGTCCAATAGAAAGAGCCCAGTGTTTATATATCCCAGGACGTAACAAATGGCGACCTTGCATAGGATTTACTGAACAGAGGAATATAGTGGTCATTTGTTTTGAGATTCCTTATGATTAGAGGAATACAGTGGACATAGAGTTTTTTTTTTGGAGCAACCAATATAACACATTAAAGACTTTAAATAACATTAGTATATACATACTTGCATAGGAGATAAGGCACATTCTATAACCGTGATAATTACTGCAGTGCACAAACATGTCTAATACATCAGAACACAGTGGTGGGTCAGGTCACGTTACGGGCTCGGAGGGAGAAAGACCTGTGGAGTGGCTAGTCGATAGCGAGGAGGGTGCTAGAAGATTTTTAGAGGTGCCCCTTACCGCTGCCAGGGTGTTGAAGCTGAATAAGTATGGCTTAAAGTGTGTGGCAGGTCTTCAGGGTCACCAGGGTTTAAGTGACATGAGGAAAGATCAGCTGAGGACTTTGATATTGGGTTTAGAAGGGAGAGACCTGGGTGGAGAGGCGACTGGGGGCCCCGGTCCCCAGCCCCCCCTCCACTCTACCCCCATATCAAACGTCAGGGTGCCTGAATTTAGTACATACCCCCAAGTTGATGGTCAATGGCAGCGTGGAATTCAATCACAGGGACCCTCTCCATTAAATGCACCTTCCCCTCCTCAAGGGTTGACTCCAGATTTGTTGGTTCGGCTTGAGATGGCCAAGGTTGAGGACGCCGAAAGACAGGCTAGAGCTCAGGCTGAGGCTGCCGAGAGACAGGCTAGTGTGCAGGCTGAGGCTGCAGAGAGAACAGCTATACGAAAGGCTGAACTGCAGGCAGAGTCTACTAGGTATCGGGCTGACAGGGAGCTAGAGAGATCTCGAGTGGAGGTAACAGGGCGAAATATTGGGGGAGGTAACAGACATCGGGACCAATCATTGTCGCACCTGCTTAAACTAGTTCCGGTGTTCGATGAATCATGTGTGACTGAGTTTTTATGCGATTTGAGAAGAAGTGTCAGGAACACCAGTGGCCTCAGGAAAAGTGGGCAGCATTAGTTTCATCAAGACTCCTAGGAAAGGGGCTAAAAGCGTATGATGCACTACCTTTAGAGTCCTGTGTAGTTTATGATGAGCTAAAGAAGGCTGTGCTATGGGCCTATGAGTTACAACCAGAAACTTACCGCTTGACGTTTCGGGGTGTTACTAAGGGCAAGGATAGTACCTTCCTAGAACACGCCCGGGACTTGTCTGACGCACTACAACATTGGCTGCGTTCCGAGAGGGCAGCTACTTTTGAGGAGTTGAGTGAGCTGGTTCTCTTGGAGCAGTTCTTTAAGTGCACAGGCGGGGACTTAACATTAAATATAAAGGAAAAAAATCCTAGAACTCTCCAGGAGACAGCAGAAATGGCTAACCTCCGACTGTCATTAATTCGAGGGTGCGAAGCAGCAGCTAGGAGTGAGTCGGGTGCAAAGGATCGTACCCCTCCCCCTCCCAAGAATTTTGATACACATAAATACACAAAACCATGTAGCACTGACAATAAAACTGAACATAAACCAAATACCGTCCCGTATAAGAAGTCTAATGGTACCTCCCACTCCCAAGGGAAACCAAAAAGTAAAGAGTGCTTTGCATGTCACAAGGAGGGTCACTTTGCAAATGCTTGTCCGAACAAGCCACCAAACAAGGTTGTGTCATTGGCCCGCAGCATAGGGGTGTCACCTATATCTTCTGAGTTTGCCAAGGGTAGTTCGTCAGAGGTTGGGACACAGCCTGTGTTCAAGAGTCCGGAAGGCTCGAACCCTGTCCGCGACATCTTTGGGGGTCATAGAGGGCATGGTTTTGTGAGGTGGGCTGGCGAAAGGCGAGGAGTTAAGCTATTGCGTGATACTGGGGCTTCTCAGACCTTGTTAAGGAACTTTACTGGTAGACCGATTAACGCTGCTCGGGTGGTGGTAGTTCAGGGGATCAATGCTACGAAGTCCTACCCGCTGGTGCGGATGGAGCTGGAGGTGGGTGGTGTGGCTAAGGAGCTGGATGTCGGAATTGTAGAGAACATGCCTGTTGGGGGCGTCGACCTCCTCCTCGGCAACGACTTTGAGGTGCCTGCTTCTAAGGTTTCACCCTTGGTCGTTGCCGACAAGGCGGCCGACGTTAGTAGGGAGGAACAGGAGTGGGTTGAGAAGTGTAGCGTACAAACCATGGCGTGTGTTGTGACGCGTTCTCAGACATCCGGAGCCTTGCAGCCACCACCTCAGTCTATCAAACCGCGGAGGAAAGGTCACAAGAAAACGGGAAGTGTTGGTCAATTGGAGAGTTTTGAGCCGGCAGTGTTTCTTGGTGACTCATTATTGGCACCTATGTTAGAGTCTGGAGAGGCCCCAGGACCTGTCACAGCTAGTGAGGAGGTAGGGCAGGAAGAGACTCCGAGGCAGCAACGTTACACACGGAGAGAAAAAAGGGTTGCTCAGTTTGATATTGGGGGAGGACTTGGGTTGCTTCGGAAGCATCTAGACAGGTTGGTTCCCTCAGATATTTGTAAACTGCAGTTGGAGGATTCGGAAGTTCAGAAGTGTGGTAATGGTGCTGTCGAGATCAAACACGAGGACGGGGAAACATGTCATGTGAACCTGTTGGAGGAGTTTGTGAGGCAACCACCTGAGCAGCCTACTGTCCCTGTGTTGGTCTGCAGCGCCCAAGGTGGAGTACAAAGGAGTACAAAGGAAATCAAGCAACAACAGATCTAGTGACCCTTCTAGGTTGCTTGTCCTCCAAAACACTGAGGATCAAGTGTCCGAACAGTGGTTTAGAGTGGGTAAGGGAACATTGGAAAGGGAATTACTGCCCTGGAACTAATGTCCGTGGCAGGATTAGGAAGTTAGTAGGGGACAGATGGGTTAGTAACTGAGGGGGGGATAAGATAAAGTTATTCATTTACAAACGCAGTCAGTCGCGGGTTTCATGCGAGATATTTGTCTAGGCGGAGTTTAAATGTTTGAGTTTGTCTAGGTGGAGAAGGAGAGGGGGGCAGTAGGGCACAGGTGGGGGAGAGTAGGGATTGTCATGTCTCGGTGGAGCAGTGGGCTGGGGACACGAGTCTGGTGGCTGTGGAAGCGCTAGAGCACCTGCCTGAGCAGCAGTGTGCAGCGCTCCAGCACCAGCTCGGTTCATACACCACTGGTCGGGCCGAGCCCCTGAGCCTCACAACTCTGGCGGTGCAAGATGTTCCGCGGGCAGGTCACGTGGATGTTGAAAGACCGTTAGCCTCGTTGTTTTGTTGGTTCAAGGTGGGCGAGGAGGCTTTGGCATGGTTGCCAGGTCAGGGTCGGCCCATGGCTGCCAAGGGTGGTGGTCAAAAGGAGGACTTTGAGCAGATTGGTGAGGTTGGCTGTGGTATAGAAGTGCCCAGTCGTCGCATGGCCTCCCAATGCTGCTCTAGTCAATTGCAACATCCCTACCATAGACCGACTGTATCTGGCCATGTCGCTAAAAGCGGTGATGCTGCGCAGGCAGATGTAGTCGTAAGGAATTCGGGGGTGTGCATGTACGGTATCGGCGGGGAAGCCTTAGCAATAATGAACTATGGGAGTGACTGCACAGGTGGTACTGATTGTCCCTCTCATGACCTGGCTGTTGTAGGGACGAAGGTGGAGACTACAGGTTAGAAGCTGCGGTCTCGGCTGGGTTGTGGAAGGGCACTAGGATTGTTATTCTGCGAGATAAGTTGTTTACTAGGCTGTGGCAGTGCATCCGCATGTTTGTTGCTTCTCCAGGCCTGATGTACGGGGTAGAATCCGACATGCAGGCTGGAGATAGTGCAAGGCTCAGTTTAATTCCCTACCGTATAAATCCTGCTCGACAGCCTGTGGTGCAAGCAGAGCTGGATTACGTGTTGACGAAGGGTCTGAGGGACAAGGAATGTTGTGAGTGGTCGTTGCCTGTAACTTTTCAACCTGTGTTAAGTGGCAAGATCAGTGAGTGTGTTGATTGCGAGAGTGTGTGTGCATTATCCCTGACAGACGCCTATACCTTATCGAGAGTTGACGACACCATAGACCGCCTCGGGGCTGCATCGCCTATCACGAAGGTAGAACTAGTGAAAGGTTATTGGCAGGCCCCGTTGCCGGAAAGAGCGAAGAGAAATGCCAGTCTTGTGATGAACTGGGCAGTTTATCAGTGCCAGGTGTTGTTTTGCTGCCGGGACACAAGTTGGATGTGTGGAATGCTAAGGGCACTGATAATGTTTTGGCTGATTGTTTGTCACGGGAGGGTTTGGTTGCAGGAGAACCCTCGCCGTTCAGTCAGTGTGTGTTGAGAGTGGAGGAAAATAGGCTGTCACTGTAGTTCAGCCGAAAAAAACAAATTAAAAAAGCAAAAACCTTATAAAAACTTTATTTTTATAACGTGTAGAATTTTGTATAAGATGTTGTAGCAGTATCTAAGTTGAATGTTTTCGCTTATTGTCGCTAAGTTAGTTGAACTTGCTCGGTGGAGTGCAACAGCCATTATTGTTTTTATATATAGTGCCTTGTGTCGCAACAGTGTGTGGTACTATGAGAAGCTTTCTGTTAGATATGAAGAACTTAGTCAAGTGTCTTATATCTTGGGGGAGGTGTGACGCTCCTGCATAGTAGCCACGTACGGGCATGCACGAGTGTCGGCTGCCCAGCCGTTTAGAAACCGGCTGGCTTTTCCTTAGTATATATCCTACGACAATGTAACTAATGTCTGGGATATTCTTATGTTGTTTCACAGCTTGAAGCTGCCCTTATTCTTAACCAACGCATCTTAGTATATTTTATTCTTGATAGTTGATTGTTTCATTATAATATATAAGATGTAAGTCTAGTGAGAGTGGGAGGAGACGAGCGGGAGAGAGAGACCGGCTGGGGGACGTTGCTTCGCGCGGGCGCGGAGAGTCTAGCTTGGGACGAGCCTGATGTTGCCAATTTGATCGCAACGTTAGGCTTAGTTTCGACTCACGCAAGGGGTAGAGGATTTTGACCCGGCAACGGTGTTGAGTGTTGCCAAGCATGGGATGTATTTCGCATGCCTAGGGAGGGGTCCAGACAGATTCAAGACTCAGAGCTCACCTCACTGTCGTACCCTTCGGACCCCCTTGATATCTATCCCTCTCAACCCCACTTAGAAACTTTCTCTCTTACTTTGTATACCTTCTTTCCACTACTTCACCAATCTATTTAATTATCCCATCCCCTTGATAGACCTTATATCTATTATTGTATTAACGACGAGCTCTCAGATAATTAGATAGAATTTGGGCCTTATGCAGAGATGTAATTGTTAATGAGACCTAGGAAGCTTTTTTGTTGTCTCATATTTGGTGGTTTCATGCTTGCTAGTGTGTTCTTGTGGCAGGTGAGCAGGGGCTAGACCAGAGGGGAGGCTTTTTGAGATCCTTTAACCCGGGAACTGCGGGAAGACTCTTAAGAGTTCCCCCGGCGGACTGCGGGAAGACTCTTAAGAGTCAGAGAAAAAAAAATCAACTTTAAACATCGAAAAAAAAAAAAAAAAAAATTTGTTTTGCCCCTGGGCCATGCAAAATATCACTCCTCTACCTCCCCTCCTTCCCCACTTTCCTCCCCTCCTTCAGTTATCACCTATTTTCCCTATTATTCCCTTATTCTGAGGTATATTTTCGTGCTAACATTAGCGAGTTGCAAGCAGGGCCTTGTCATCACTGTTAGCAAGCGAGTGCAAGAGAGAGAGAGAGAGTATCGATCGACTGTGTCTCAGTGGCCTTGGGGGAAATTGGCAGGAAAGTAGGTTGCCTGACCCCTACATTATATAACTCGCGGCCTGTATCTCCGATTTTGACCATCCAAACGCTGTTTTCACTCGTTTTATTGTTGTTTCAGGTTAATACCTTTATAATCAACCCATAATAGGCGCGTTAGGATAAGTATTAATGCTATTTATGGTAAAATGAATATTTTAGTGATGGAAACAGCTCAAATACATCAGCACAGGGAGAGGTGTCTAATTACCCCCATGCGCACTTCTTAGGTTAAGTAAAGTCTGCTGGTGCGAGTCCTGTGGACCTGCACGACTTTACTAGGATACCCGTGGGAGTCTGGGGGCATTTTTCTTGTCTGTGTGCCTGTGTGTCTAGTGTTGTGTTGTGTGAGGGCCCTTGCCTAGTCCACTCAGCACTGCGCTAGCACGTCTTGCGTTTGTTTTAGGGTCGCCAGGAGAGAGTCAGATACTTGGGATCTGAGTCTCTCAAGAGAGCACCCTTTCAATTAGAGTAATTTGGCGCACAGACTTGGGAACGTCCCTAGGCTAGAGCAGGTGGCTCAGCCCGGGTATCCGAAGCCTATATCCTTCCGGCTAGACCTCTGCCACCTGGCAGATTAACAGCTAGGGGTTTATTATTTCTGCATGCTTGTTATTGTGCCACAGTTTTACCGTTCTTGTGAGCATTGTGAGTCAGGGTGTGGCTTAGAGACTCTGTCCGAGCAGGCTTGCCTGACTAAGAGTGAGAAGCACACCTGTATGTGGTTATGTTGCGAGTTGCTGCCTTTATTTAATTATACCTATGCCATTATACACTGTATGGCCTATCACTAGTATTTATTCCTGCTTATGAGTTAAGAGTTCTCTAAATCCGTAACTTACTTTCTTTGCTAAGCATCAGATCCTACAGTAGCCGCATGCAGTTTAGAAACCTGCATCTTGTCTACCTGTACGATGTTTTGAGGACTGTTTGCTTTCACCTTCTTTCACGCAGGGGTGATTAGTTGTATTAATTAACGTAATGGTAAATGTACTTTCTTCTAGTTTGTTATTAAATTGTTTCTGCAATTTAATTCCGTTATCTATCTTTTCCTTGAAGCTTTAAGTCAACTTAATTGTGTGATCTTTTATATAGCCTGCTTGACTATCAGCAGTCTATAGTGCGTGCACCCTGTAACCGAGTCATAGGATACCTTGTTGTCCAGGCAGGACTCTTGATGGTTTAGGGTGGTTTGTTGCCTGGGTTTATAGATAAGGGTTGGATCTAGCGTTTTCCGTTGTTGCTTGTTGCCGCATACCGAGTCCAATAGAAAGAGCCCAGTGTTTATATATCCCAGGACGTAAGATGGGTCATAGAGGAACAAGAATAACAGTTGCTCTCAATAAACAATAACATTAATAAATGCAAGATGATAAACATAGATACATAGCATAAATAAACACAGAGAAGTTAGTCTCAAAACAATATCTGATATCCTGAGGTAAAGTAAACACGAGGTAAAGTGTGAACGAGTTAGGTAAATATTACTGAGGTCACACGTATTCAGTGATGGCAAGGTATATAATTAAAATTATCAGATGAAGTACAAATAACTTGAAAGCTAGTTCAACGTATAGAAGATATAAATCTCTATTAGCTTATACAGTTACAAACGTAGATATTAGTTTGGGGAACTGAGAATAATTTATATTAGCCCGTGTGAGAGGCTGAGATCTTCTTGTAGAAATATTAACGCGACGTGATATAAAAGAAGTTAATAATTAACTCAAATAATGCCTAAACTGAGTTTGAAGTCAGGAAGCATGAATATAAATAGGTCTGACTAAGAGACAAAATAGTTAACACTCTCTGTGAACACTTATACACAATTACGTATCCAGCTAATGACATTAAATATAGAATAAGATCTGCTAGGGTGTTCATTGGTATTTATGTGTAGTGTGCGGGTATTATTTCCGAACTAATATATATATATAACCATGAAACCGGGGGGATGGGACTAGTTAGCCTTGGTCGGCAACCTGTCTAGGGGAGTAAACCTTATACGTATCAGTACTGCTATCTTAGAGTGAAGCAGGTTAGTGGATGGATTAGCCGCACACCACTGTAGAAAAATAGTGCTAAAAAATACATAAAAGGCCTCTGAGTCAGACGAACCCTAAATTGAGTAGTCAATCCTGTAAGTCCTTCAGTAAAGTGGTATGGGTTGTCCCTCTTACAGGGGATAGGTTCGCTTGGGGGCATTTTGTGTATGGCCACCCCCATTAAGGGGATTAAGGCATCTGGCAATAGATAGATAGATAGATAGAAATGTAATATAGGAATATATATTACAAAGAATATAGATACATCAATCCCAAGACAGAGTTTGTATGTTCTCTCTATACGAGCAACGATTGCTAGAAGGTGAGAATAATTAATCTCGGAGATTCACGTTAAACAGAACACATAACATATATTATCTAACCTTCGCAATAATCACCAAACTGATAAAATCGAACAAGAAGCATTTAATTTGGGTTGGAATATAGGAGAAAGTAGCCGTGAGAGATCAGGTCACACTCTGCAACTAGGTGAGGTGTCCGTCTGCCTGTTTACACCAGGGGGGAAGACGATATCTTCACATGGTATAGCTAGAAGAATTACTTCCAGCTAGTTCAACACAACTCTCTCGGTCCTCCAGCAAAACTCGCAGCTTAATTGTAGATACTTTTTAAGGGGAGTTAGGCTAACTCCTACGGAAGCATTCTCCGGGTTGACTTGGTCTCGTATAATCCAAGCGCAGACGGATCCGTGCTAGACAGTGAATCAACTTTGCCTAACAATATCCTGTTTTTGGTTAGGTAGTATTATACATTTCAGATAGTGGCATGGCTGAAGCGTTTCAGAACATGAGAGGCATATGAATTACAGTTTTTGAATTATTGCTCGGTTATATAAAGTCTTAAAAATATAGTACATACATGGTTATATGGGGAATGGTATTCTTTATTTATTTATTTTAGAAGTGGTACTAGAAGGCTTGGATAAGTACATGATCAATTATTTACAGTTGTACAGGTTCTTAATATTTGTAGGCTTCTATGCAATGTTCGGGTTGTTAGATGGAATACTCTTGTTGTAGTTGTTGCCCCTCTTCGTAGTGGTAATGGTAGTTATTTCCGTCTGGGTATATAGACGGAAACGGATGCGGCTGATGTCATAATTCCATAATGTAGGATTTGTCATAATCAAGGTCTGGCTCCTGTTGTGAATTCTGGTCCTTTGAGGAGGGCGGCCATCTTTTATATAGCGCCCGGGGGTCATTAACGAGGGGGAGCGGGCCGTATCCGGATACGTATCTTGAGGGCCAAGGTGAATCTCGTTTTCTACCTGTGTTTTTAGGGGCGACTGATGCAGGTGACTCTTGGTTTTGAGGGTAGACTTATTCCTTGTTCTTCTCCTGTTTGCTATGGATGCAATTCTACAGGTTGAGGTTGGGGGCTCTTCTGTATGTGAGAACGGGTTATTGAAGGTGTTGGGCTCACCTTCTTTTCGCCCTGTCATCTCATAATTTTGTATGTACATATATTTAGGTTTTATTCTTCTTATAGGCTATTGTTGTGGATGACAATACTATGTATTGTTGTTGTTGTCGTTCCCTAAGCTGCCTGGCCAAACAGCCCTGAGTCCCTGAGGAAGGCCATGGCCATGATCGGGCTTTCCCACATGGCTCTCAAGGAGTGTAGATTATGTTGTTGGCGTAAGTGATTGTGTAGAATGCAGCTCTGTGTTTAATAGTATGGGGTGCCATGTTGCATCCTGGGCAGGTGTCGATGACTGAGATATCCAGTCTCTTCTGATAGCTCAGAAGAGCTGGATGGTGCCCACATCGCAGCCTGGCCAAGTGGACTCTGTTCTCGCGAGAAAACAGGATTCAGAAGGATGGATTTCAGAAGGTCGTGCCTGCAGCTGCGTGTTATCTACGAGTGATTGCATGGAACGGCGAGAGATATGAGTATGGATGTGCTTCTGGAAGCTGGTGGGCAGGGAAGGAGAGATGACAGTATTTGTGTGTGATACCGTGTGCTGGGTGTTGTTTTGATATTCCTTGGTGTCTGTGGGTGTGCTGCCATGTAGTGTAGTGGGTGGCGTTGGTTTGTGGAGGCTGCAGCCAGGAATTGAGCGCCTCTCATGTCCAGGTAGACTTTGACTTTGAAGACTTTGGTTTCTTGATTTAGGTGATCTGTAGGTGTAGTAGCTGTGCAGCCTGTGATGATTTTTAGGGTTTTAGTTTGAATAGTCTGCAATACTATACAATACTATGTGTTATGTTTAGGAATTGTTTAGTACTATATTTTTTTCCTGGGAATATTGATTTGTTCAATTAACCCATAAACCATGTGGAAAGGATGGGAAGCAAGAGAATGACTAAGAAAGTGTACGAGAGTGAGGTGGAAGAACAAACAGGGAGAGGTAGACCGAGTGAGAGGTGGAAGGATAGAATTAAGAAATATATGAGTGAAGGCGGTGCTTGATGGAAGGAAGGGCGTCAACTGACTGGGGCCAGAGGTGCATGGGGCCGTTTCGTTCGTGGCCACCCCTTCGGGGATCACAGCATCTGGCAATAGATAGATAATAGATAGAACCCATAAATGGCGAGCATACTCTATAAAGGTTTTACTGGTGGACGGCGGGCGTATTTCAAGAGCCAGGATTACAAACAGATACAAAAAACACGCACGTTGAGCCAGGCGGCTACAAATTGGTGTGTGAATAGGCCTATACGACAGCTTGCGATACCACCACATTACACACTCCGGTCGCTCACACATAGTCAGTTATCAAGCAGTTGTCACATCCCTCTCCCGTGTATCACGATCACACGACAACGGCCGTGGGAGACCGAGTGTGGCTACCAGAAAGTGCCCTTACCTCCACTTTTTACTCACAGATGTTCTTCTGTAACAAAGAAGGCACGTAATTCATGTGCAATGGGTGGTGCACGTACTAAAAGATCGGCGGCGTCTCATGACATCACCACCACTAGCCATGTTATCACCTACCACAGTGCCTACTACTACCCACCACTGCCACCACCACCCTTTACTATTCCCCTTTCCCTATGTCACGACTCGATAAGGCCGAAATTACCGCGCCACTGGACTGTCCAGTTCTAGTCTCACAACACGACATCTCTCTCCCCCTCTCTGTCTCATTTATTCTATCCCCCTTATCTACCCTAATATTTCCATCTTATTTACTGTTTATGGCCTAGTTATTGGTGTTCACTCTTCACATAGGTCTCCTACTACGTCTGCATGCATAAATAATAACTTGAAAATTATCAATACTGGATTATCTTGTTCTAGTCTCACAACACGACATCTCTCTCCCCCTCTCTGTCTCTCGTATTCTATCCCCCTTATCTACCCTAATATTTCCATCTTATTTACTGTTTATGGCCTAGTTATTGGTGTTCACTCTTCACATAGGTGTCCTGCTATGTCTGCATGCATAAATAATAGCTTGAAAGTGATCAATATCCACTATATAAAGCTATGTCTCTCATATATCGAGGTCCATTGTATACCTCCCTCCCTCCTCCCTACCCCTTGGGTGCGATCACATGACTTACTTCCTCTCCCTCTTTCATTAATTCTCGCCATAATTTTTGCATATTTATCACGATTATTGTCTATGTGCGGCGTATTTATTGCTGTGTATATTCAGATGAGTCGCCTATATTGATATATGTACATTACAGAGCATGAAATTGCTCAAATAGCGATATATACCCAATATTAATGTTCAACCCTCCCTTCCCTCCCATTGGTACCACCCCATTGGCATGATCGATAATCATAAAATTCCATTATCACCCCTCCCTCCTTTCTTCCTTCCTCATTCATTCACTTTCTCACTCATAATTGTTGCCTATATATCGCATGTATTGTCTATATGCGCCTTATTTCTTGCTATGTAATATTCAGATGGGTCACCTATATACGTACATGTACATTATATAGCATGAAAGTGCTAAAACTACAATATATACGCAATAATTCGTATCACCCCTCCTTTCACTCTCTATGGGTCCACCCCCCCCGTACGCCCGGCTAGGCTTGTGGCGATCTCGCGGTGCGATGCCATTCGCGCCACATTTTTCAATTACGGACCCACTCCCCCCTCACATGTTTTGTTGTATCAATATATATATATATATATATATATGGAAGCGTACATTCCATTTTTTTCTCTCGGACTATTGTAAAAAAAAAAATTGTTTACTCACGTTTGTTCTACTGCTGTCCACAACATGGAGGAAGTATTCAAATGGTACCGACACCTTAAAACTTAAGAACCTCATTCTTTCTATGTTTCTGCCCGGAATCAAGCCAAATCTGTTCTTCAACTTGCCAAACACTCTTTCATCAATAATAAATGCACTGAATTATCCAACTCTAGCTCTTCCCAAGCTTTCTGGCATCTAGCCAAAAACCTCTCTAACAATTTGTCTTCCTCGTCTTTCGCTTCCCTTTTCACTCTGATGGCACATCTATCACTTTTTCCTCTGACAAAGCTGAACTCTTTGCTCAAACATTTTTGCTAGAAACTCCACCTTGGATGATTCGGGTGCTATTCCTCCATCTTCGTCTCTGTCTCTCCTCTAACGTCTTCCCTTCACGCTGAAAGTTTGTTCTCATCTATTGTATCTCTAAATTTTATATATACTGTATATATATATATATATATATATATATATATATATATATATACCAGTATATATATATATTTATATATATATATACACCCTTATATATATATATATATAGATATATAATATATATATATATATATATATATATATATATATATATATAACATATATACAGTATATATATAATATATATATATATATATACCGGTATGTATATATACTGTATATATATATAATTATTATTACGAATCTGGACCTCAGTTACTTAGAGACGGTATACGAAAATAATTACTAAAGCAAATGCACCTTGTCTCTCTACCAAGCAACACCACGACGCAACAAGTAAGAGCACTATAAACGCTTCCAGGCTCTTCTCAGGGCTTAAGGTGCACACTGCCCTGCTCCTATTCAGAATAATTTGTAGAACAGAAATAATCATGTAACTTACTAGCTACGAGAACTCGAAACCAACACCGGGATTAGCAATGCTGGGTTGGATAATCAAAACAGTTAAATACATAGGCTACCAGCAGACATCAAAGAAAGAAGAGTGCAGGTGTACTTCGAGCATAGCAGGCTATGCGCGCCCTCGACAGTACTAAACCGTGCGCAAACCAGCCAACGGTAATCCACTCTCAATCCAAGAGAGTTGCACATAATAATATTGTATACATATAATAATGAACTAACAATACAAGGCAGTGTCCTAATATGACTACTAACCTCGGGGCGATATAGTGGAAGCAGGTTGCCCTGACCACCTCTAATATCACACCAATATATCCTACTTCAACCTGGGCCCCCCCCAGTGAGATACCGCCCAAAACAATGAACTCTAGAAAGTCCACCTCCCACACTCACTTAGCTATGGGGGGGGGGGGGGTTCCAGACTGAAGCTGGATTTCTAATTAATATTAAACACTCCGTTGCCTCAGTTCGAAACCAGAGATAGGGAACAAACAATCGCTGGCGCAGAACCGTCAAGGTTGTTACCTACCGGGTCCTAAGCACAAACACTGGGAAAAATATGTAGGGTATGGAAGTGTGTGTGTGTGGACTGTCTATGGGATAAACAGTGCTTACTATTAACCCTCTCCGACATATGACGCGATGTTGAGCCTATTAGGGATACTTTGAACCTTTGTTACCATCAGGGCTATTTAGAAACCTTTAGTTTAGTTACTTTACCTACCGGGTCCTAAGCACAAGCACTGGGGAAAATATGTAGGGTATGGATGTGTGTGTGTGGACTGTCTATGGGATAAACAGTGCTTACTATTGACCCTCTCCGACATATGACGCGATTTTGAGCCTATTAGGGATACTTTAAAGCCTTTGTTACCATCAGGGCTATTTAGAAACCTTTAGTTTATTTACTTCAGTTACCTCTGCAGTTGTCTTTGAGTTAGCTGTGGGCAGAAAACTAATTTTGGAGAGGTAATAATAAGAGTGAGAGAACTCTATTTCTTATTGCTAATCTGGCAACCTCTGCGTCATATGTGCGTGAAAGGGTGAAGGACCCCGGCAAACCTCCCTGCTCTCCCCATCACGGATCCCGAAGTAAGCCACCGGAGGTACAGAATATATAACAAAATTGAAATATATTAATTTAAAATGCTGATCAGAGGAAAAGAATATAATTAAAATAATAAATTAATGTCTACGATTCTCTGTTAATTACGTTACGTTAATATTGTGCAAGCAAGGACAAACAAAAGGGTCAGATTGGTTGGGCCACAAGAGAGAGAGGACACAACCTTATCGTCTGCCCGTCTAGCAGAGAATGGCGAGAACTCCACAATGGCGAGAACTCGCGTGCCTGGCGGGAGCCAGCCTCAAACTAAAGGGTTGCAATATATCACCACACGATATGATAACACTAAGACACTTCACAAGAATAACTTATAGTAACGTATTCCTGTGTTAACATATTGGCTAAAACAGGGTGGCAGATAAAATATAGTATATCTTGATATTGTTACACAACAAAACTTGCAATGGTCACGTAATTAAATAAAACTCGTGGTGCTAGCAAAATCGCCCCCCCCCCCCCCCCCCCCGCGAGAGAGGAGCAATATTCCTTCACCCCTACCCTCCTCTAGCCTGCAAGCCCCGACGTTGCCACTATTAGCTTCCTATCCGAAACTGATAAGACTCTATTAGCTCATTCTACACAAAAGTTTATGGAGACACAAATGCTCAGAGGTACGGCAAAACTAGACATGTGCAATTAGAAGGGTATCGGAGTGAAACTCACAATACCAGGTCTTTCTAATAGACTTGGCACAGCTGCTTTCAGAAGAAAGCTAGGCGCCACTAAAGTCTAGCTACTCCTAAAAGACCCTATAGACCCTGGTCATTGTGACAATATATATATATATATATGTATATATATATATTTATATCTAGCTATCTATCTATTTCCTCACTCCCCTTAATGAAGGTGGCCATATACAGAATGTCCTTAAGCGGACCTATTCCCTATAAGAGGGACAACCCGAGCCAGTTTAATGAAGGACTTACACGATTGACCACTTAATTTAGGATCCGTCCGACTCCGAGGCCCTCTGTGTATCTTGTTAGCACTGTTTTTTCTACAGTGGTGTTCGGTTAGTCCTGCGTTAGCCTTAGGTAAGCAGTACTGATTTTTATCAGGTTTACTCCCCTCAGCTGACCAAGGCTGACGATTCCCATCCATCCGGGTATTTATAAGGTTGTCTCCCCTAGATGGATTATTGACCAAGGCTAACGACTCCCATCTACCCTTTATATATATATATATATATATATATATATATATATATATATATATATATATATATATATATATATGTACAGTATATATATGGGTTTGAGAGATACATATCTAATGGGTTTAAATTTCGGCATTGTAATAAAACTCGTAGTAGTTGTCCATGCATGTGAAGATAGTATTTTTGAGCAATGTATTCCAACACTCAGGGGAACATGAAGATACAGGCAACAATTACAAAACAGTTACAACATGCGATGTGACCTATACAAAGTACATGGAGCATATTACAAGCATAATATTGTGAAAAATACAACAAACCTTAATAAACACAATCTTATAAATACAAATGGGTTGGCTGGGATTTGATATAAGGACAATTATTCCATGTTCTCAATATACATACAAAATGGTTAACTATTCTTTATCACCTCATGGTGTAGGTGATTAAAGCATGGCATTTCTTCCTGATTGTCCGTGGTTTGAATCCCAGCTGAGAATAGAATCATTTATGTAACTCACGTGTATTTGTGACATACACTTAATATTTAAGTAACTTTTTCGCCTGGCTGGTGGAAAATTATATTAAATCAATTCAACCCAAGTTGCGTGGGAATAGTTATAAAAATCCCTGTATGGTACTCTGGGACTGGAATATGGGTCCTACGACTTGACATGGAACGGAATATTTTCTCCTGGTAAGAATTCTCCATCTCCTTAACCCTCTCTGTCTCATATGACTCAATCGCGCCATATGGCGGTTCCGCCCATATGTATCAAATGACGAGATCGCGTCATATGAGCCTAGTGAAATAGCTCAATAATAAGTTATATGACACTTCTGCATCATTTTGAGCTCAGTAAGTTAAGTAAGTTAGATCAGAATCTGTCAATTGGTGGCAACCCCAAATTCCTCCGACTTCTAACGGTCCCTCAGTGTGAGAAAGACTGTTGTAGGGGAAATACTGGGTGGTCTGCCAACCCATCAGTAAGGTAATATATCCTGTCTGAGGGGGTTAATATGAATATGAAATGGTTAATGATTCTTTATCACGCCGTTGTGTAGTTGATTAACCCACTTTCGACGGCAGGGTACTAAGATTCGCGGACTTGAGAACAGGGCCTTTTCCGTGAACTTCGTGATATAGCCTCACCTAGGTTATATCTATCTATCTATCTATTTATCTATCTATATACTGTATATATATATATATATATATATATATATATATATATATATATATATATATATATATATATATAAATATATATTACCAGTCTTGCTAAGGCAGCCTCCCTGAAGCTGGTGTGCTCAACCGCCTCAGGGGGTTCTTTTCCCTTTCACAGGTTCTTGCTCTGTACAGGGGCACAGTGCGTCCTTGTATTGAGTATTGTTCACATGTGTGGGGAGGATCCTCTCACACCGCACTCCTAGACAAAGTAGATATGAAAGCCTCTCGTATCATTAACTCCCATTCGCTCACCAACTCTCTGCAATCTCTCTCTCTTTGCTGCAATGTTGCATCTATCTCGCTATTCTATTGCTACTACAATAATCTGTGTTCCTCGGAGCCTTCCCAGTGTATACCACCTCCTCTACGTAGGGTACGTACTACCCGTCTTGCAACACAATCCCACTGCTACTCTGTGCAACTCTCCAACCCATGAGTGAAACGCTATTCTCAGACTTTCAACTGCTGAGCTCTGGAACTCTCTCCCAGAATCAGTCTTTCCCTCTTCCTATGACTTAAATTGCTTCAAACGCAGTGTGTCCAGGCATTTTGTCTCGAACGTCCCTTGATTTTGGCCATGTCATTCTTTCAATTCTGGGGAAGGCACTCGCTACAGGCAGTTCTGCCTTTTGTCTCCCTCATTCACATAGAATATTTATATATATACAGCATATATCTTGCGATAGGTGAAAACTAGGATTCTCTACACCAAATGCTCTGGACCACAGCCTGTCACTCTTAAGCCTGGCTCACACATAGACGAGTCGGTGCCCGAGTCCAACACGAGTGATGAAATTTTGTTATTCAGCAATGACTCGTCAATACTCTGCAACACTTGTGTAGACTCGTGTTACACTCGTTAAAATGCCCCAGAACGAGAAGCCCACCACAGAAGCCATGAACGAACACCACACAGAAACACCAAAGGAAAGGTCCACAGAACGAAAGGACCAGCTGACCGAGCCAGCCATTTCAGACAGGCCCAAGCCCGCAGGGCTAAACAGCTCCAGGACACACCCATTTACCTTTTCTAAAACTGACCATTTTCCACACCTCACGTACACTAACCCCCTCGTGTCCTACACTCCTAACTACAAAGATGATGAACAGGAATATACATTCATATTAAAAACACCCATGCCTGTCCCGACGTTGAGCCAATGCCAACACATCAGACAGCCATAATTATATCTATGTATGTTCTTGCATCCGAGAAGTAGATGTTATATATCTTAGAAGTTAAAACACCCACGCTGTCCCTAGACCTCGTATATCATTTTCCATGACGAGTATAGATATATGTAACCCGTGCCCAGTCGCCCCTTGCATTGTTCCTCTAGTAACTAAGTCTATAATATTAACTGCCACCAGCATTGATACGACATAGCGGCACTGTCCTTGCTACAAAGATGATGAATAGGAATATACATTCATATTAAAAACATGCCCTGTCCCGACGTTGAGCCAATGCCAACACATCAGACAGCCATAAATATATCTATGTATGTTCTTACATCCGAGAAGTAGATGTTATATATCTTAGAAGTTCAAACACCCACGCTTGTCCCTAGACCTCGTATATCATTTTCCATGACGAGTATAGATATATGTAACCCGTGCTCAGTCGCCCCTTGCATTGCTCCTCTAGTAACTAAGTATTAATATTAACATTCCCTAACATCTTGTCTTGCCAGACTAAGCTTCTGAAGACCCATCGCCCCATAAATCTATGTATGCAATCCTTAGGTTAAGTATTTTTATCCGTCATTGTGTTCACCTTTTTCCATTTACTTTCCACAATTGTCATACGTCTTCCCCTTGCCTCCTTCGTATCCACAGCCCACACTACGCCAATTTATTTCGTGTCTTACACCTCTTACCCCAACCAGAGATTGTATAAGATAACCTGGTTACCAGTATCTGTCATAAGTACCCCGAAACAATAACTAAGTACCCCTACGAACTGCCGCTGTGGTTGGTATTTTATATTTAATAGAAAACGCAGTTCCCAGGGCCAACTAATAGTATCCATAACCCTCCGACTGATCACATAACTCTATCTTTTCCAGACTCATATACCACCCCATAGTTGCATTCCCCGGTAGCATTTGGCTAACATATTCTACTGCCTTTTCAAACTTCCATATCAATTGTAGCCTAATGCCACCCCCACGCCCAGGGACCTTAGGGGCAAAATTTCCCTGTAGCCCTTGAACTCCCCCCCCCCCCTCTCATTAAGACGCCCGCGCTTCTCGACTCTTGTCCGACCTAGCCTCTCTCTCATACCTCTTGAAGATCCTTGAATTGTCCGTTACTAACGCTCTCCAACCTTTTATATATATACTCCTATCCAGCCTACCTTCACTTAGTAGGCCAGAACAACATTAGAACTTTACTAGCCCCTTGCATGCCATCTATTCTCTTACAACACATTCACAACCCTGCACCCAATGGTCGTCGGTGCGAGGCTAGCCGCCCCGCCAGTAACTAACTTCTATTGCCATACTTCCAGATAAATGTGGCAGAGTTAGCAACCCAGTCTCCACCATATCCAGCAAACCCTACAATTAACAACCAGCCGAGTAAAACCAGCTAGCTAAGGCACCTTCGGTTTTGGTATTAAAGACACTCACATCTGTCTCATACACAGAGGGTTATTACAAACACTGGTGATATGGCAAGCCCCTAGCCACAGCCGCCGGACGACTATATCAGAGAGAGGGCGCCCAGCTCCCCCTTTTTGCCCACCCGAGGAGGGAGACCCCCACCCCCGCGGAGGTATACCTGACCCCTGTTTTGACTTTCGAGTCATTGCCAGGTAGCACAGGAATTCTTCCTATCAATGAACTAACCATGAATGACTAACACCTTTACTAACCTCTATTAACTCACAATAAACCATTTACCTTTCTTGCATGCTCTGATCACTAAATTAGCACCTCAGCTATACCATAGAATGAAGATTGAACAATCTAGAGAGACGCTCCTATCACAGCTGTCCCCATCCTCCTCGCAAAGTAGATCCAGTCTCTCTCCCCTAAATACGTCCGGTATAGCCAAAATAGTACCTCTTACTAAGGCTCAGTTATATGAAAATATAAAGGCTTCCTATCGCCCTGTGCCACAACAGTAAATACCATCTTACCTAGTCCCCATATCTATTGAGAGCTCAATTAAGTCCATAAGACTCGAGATCCCTACTGTCTACAGGGTCCAGAACAGAGCCTATAAATCTAACTCCCGCCCCCAGTCAAATCAGTTGAAAGCTAGACACCAACCAGGGGTCACTACCCTGCAGTTAATTTCTAGCTCTGCCCTTGTGTTGTTCCGGAGTGAGATCCCAGAACCGGCAGACTCCGTGGCAGATTTGGATAGAAGGACCTGCCCACGTATTGAAGAACTTCACACATATGGCCCCCCTGGACGGCCGCGGAACCAGTCGTTAGCCCCCAACATCATGGACGCAAGATAACCAGGACCAGACCCATCAGATACTACCCAAGATTCCCTTTAGCAGTACTACATATTACTGTGCTGTTTTAGATTCACTAATTAATATTTCTACGAAGTGGCTAAGACCTTGCCCAGTGTAATTCATACTTAACCATTCCATTTGGGACGTACTAAGCGATCAGTGCTCTTTAATTAACAGGCGACCTTGACTCTCGTAATTACTTTATTCAGATATTAAAACTCTAGTGATATCTAACGTTCGCCCACTGATTTGCGTTCTATATATTTCTGAGACAAGGATATAAAACTTAGATCAGTACCCCCTGAGGATACTAGAATTCCCGTGCTCTAAAAATACGTGTGTCTAATCTAGTCTGTGAACTACTACTTGTGCACCAGAGCTACCAGTAATAAATCTAACAGTGAATATGAATCTATAAGTAACATTGATGGTCTTCGGTATATAAACCTGTGAAATCAAAGCCAGTGATCAGAAGATTAATACCTGAACGTTGGAAGTGGGAGACTAGGCTCCATCCAGATCCACTTATGCTAGTGTTGTTCAATTCTATTATATTGTCTTACACAAGTATTCTGCAGTGGTATATCAATAAACGTGATCATGTAACTTGCTACCATGTGTTTCTTTGTGTTCTCTATTCCTCATATCTTGTATTGTGCATGCAGCCTTATATATCCAGTCAATTTAGAACTCACATTACCCAAGTTAAACCTGTAGAAAAACAGGGCATAACATTGGCGGCAGCGGTGGTTCTTGATTCGGATAAAAGCTTGCATTATACTGCAAGTTTGGAACAGTAGAAGCATGGCAACATCGCGAAATCTTCAGCCATTCGCACACATTCCCAAGTATGATATAAACACGTATGATATCACCAGTTACTTAGACATAATAAAGCCAGTGTACGATGTGGTACTTCATAATGACCGCGAAAAAATCGCCTGGGCAATTTTGCATATGTTACAGTTGGGAGAAGCCGTTTCCCAACTTGTTGATAAGCCTACCTTTAAAGAATTTCTTCACCAAATGGTGACACAGAATACGCCAGAGAGTACTTGGAACCAGTTTCGATCCTTCGTGATCCGGACCTTAGATCCACTTTTGGGTTCCCCCGTCGCCCCCAAAATAATAAAAGTCGACGAGATCAAGTATGAAGGGGATATAAATGTGACCCTCATACAACTCTACAGATACGTGAGGACCACGTATAGCTATGAAGATTACGACCAACAAAATGAACTCTTATTCACCGCTTTGTTAAACATCCTCCCACCCCACATCACCGCCCATCTCGACCCGTATGGCTTATTCGAAGAACATATGCTCTCCATCAGAGAAGAATGCCTACGCAGTTCGATGAATCCCCTATCCAACCCTTCAGCCCCTATCCAAGACTCCGTGCACCCTTCCAAAATGACTTCCGGTGAAAGTCCAACCCCAGTGCAGTCTTCCTTGCCTCTATCCTCTCTGACCATCCCTAACTCTTCCCCCACCAACCCTCCGCAGCCCCCCCAACAAGCCCCGTATTCTAGCTATGCCTACCTATGTAGGCCTACCACAACATATTTTCCCCATGACCCCAGAAATGTTCAGCTATCCCCCCACCAACAAAATTTCCCTTGTGACAGTTTTCTGTCGGTAGCTTGTGACAGTTTTCAGTCAGTAGCTCCCTTCCACCCCCACACAATTCACAGCCCTAGAAAACTTCGAAACCCCACACTTGACTCGCCCTCTCATGTCAAACAAACTCACCAGTCCCAGATAACCTCTAACCAGACCGAGACTGCCACCAAGAAAATTTCCCAAACTCGTCCTGTTAACAACCCCAACACAGTACATCACTCCTCCCTCAATAACCCATGTCCTATGCCTAACTCTGCCCCCACTAATCCTCCCCAGCCCCACATATCCTTTAACCAGACCGAGACTAACACCAAGCAAATTCCCCAAATTCGTCCTATTAACAACCCCAAATCAATACATCAGTCCTCTACCAAGAACCCCTGTTCTACACCTAACTCTTCCCCCACCAACCCGCCGCAGTCCCCCCAACAAATCCCGTTTCCTAACTCGCTCACCTCTCACCACCCTGACCCTCCCACACGCGCCGTTAATCCTCCCCTCACACGTGACGACCTAGGGACCCAACCATGTTCCCCCCCTTCCCCCAGAAATGCTCAGCTCAATGAAGTATACTATAGCCTAACCTAATTTAAGTTATTTCACAAAATACTAATAGGCCTACCCAGCCCTCCTCATGCATTATTTTCCATTGTAAAATAAGTTTGTACTTAACTGCAGTAATGAAAGGTAGCCTATAAATAGGCTAGCCTATGTTGGCTGTGCAATTGTCTCGATTGGACTATTTTGACCTAATTAGGCCTAAAGCAGCCTGAGTCTATTCCCAAACCCCAAACAGTATCCCATGTTAAGCCCTAGGCTAGGCCTAGGGCTAATCCCACTCTCAATCAAAATTCGAACTGATAAATTCGTACCTACCGGTAGCCTGCCTAGGCTAGGCCTATATTTTTCGTGAATAGATATAGAAAATGGTTTAAAGGAAAGAGCATCCTATATTATGTTCAAATAATATGTAATAGCACTGTGTATGGTTGTATTACATTTAAATAGTGATAGATGTGTATATTAATGGGATAAATACTCCGAAGTTCGAAGTTCGCATCCATTCAGAAAATTATATTGCAACACTGTTGCCAGATACTAATCAATACCATTATCATTATATCATAATGGATTTTATTCATTTGCATAATTTCAAATACCTAGGACATTAATATAATATTTTCCTATCCTTTTTGTAGTGATATTTGTCTGATTTAGTGGTATATTGGTGTCTGTCTAGGGTTTTAATGCATTGTGAAAGTTACCTCTGAATCTCTGACTTGGTAACAGTTCGGTATGGGTAACCCTGCTTTCTTTGAGTACTACACGGCAAGAGAAGCTTTTGGTTCTGTGATTACTGTTCAGGGTAAACAACAACTGCTAAATTCAACATCATGTTCAAATAATAGGTAATAGCATTGTCTATGGTTGTATTAGACAACAATCGTGATAGGTTTCTATTTTATGTGGATAAATAGTATTAAGCTGAATAAACTAAATACCGAAAGTTCACTAGAGTGGTTGTTGATACATATGAGGGAGGAAGAAGATAGGAAGGAAGGGCTAGGCAGTGTTGCCAGTTGTATCGCTAGATATTTCCGCTAGATGTAGAGCTATTTACTTCAGTTTAGCAGCCATTTGTTCATATCTAGAGAGATTTACTAGGGATAATTTAAAAATGTCAGACATTCTAGTCATATTACATTGTAAAATTTGCAAAACAAACAAAACAAAACTCTTTAGAAATTGCAGCATTATTCTAACATTGTTTGACTACGTAGCATCATGCTAGCGACTTTTGAGAAAGGATCTAGCGGTATTTTATGGAGACATACTGGGAGGGAGGTGGTGGTTGCAGTGGTGCCAGTTGTAAAGCTACATATTACCGCTAAATGTAGAGCTATTTACTTCAATCTAGCAGCCATTTCTTTTATATCTAGAGACATTTACTAGGGATAATTTGAAAATTTCAGACATTCTAGTCATACTACATTGTAAAATTTGCAAAACAAACAAACCAAAACTCTTTAGAAATTGCAGCATTATCCTAACATTGTTTGGCTATGTAGCAACATGCTAGCGACTTTTGAGAAAGGATCTAGCGGTATTTCGTGGTAACACTTTAGGAAGGTTAAAATAAGAGTCACACGGGCAATTGCCAAAACTTTAAAGGTCCATATCATTCTTATTAAACTAAGCATTTGGCAAAGGAAAGAATTGTTAAAAATCTTAGCCAATACTCTGTCATTCACCAAAAATAAATTTGAATTTATCATTATTATTTGGTAGGGTAGGTATGTATAGGTAGGTTGGCTAAATAATTGCTGGAATTCGTAGGGACTCGAACGGTTTTGAGAGAGTTAAATAAAAAAACAAAAGATAGGACTGAATAATAAAGAGATTATGTTATTAAGCAAAACTGGGGGATGCGTGGAAGCCTATAGACTGTAGACGGTAAACTTTGTGTGGGTAGCGAATTCGGTTTTAAAGTAATTTAAGAATAGACAGTTTTCAATGCTGCGGCCAAACTATTCCACCCATTTATATATTTTTTGGTATCAAAAACGTTCGGAATCGCGAGCCTCACCCAACTACGCAAGCATGGCTCTGATCATCAGCGTAGTTTTCAAGATGTGGAATTTTAAGTGGAATTCGAGGTTTTTTCAAGATTGCCGGAAAAAAAACCCACGTGCAAAAGCAAAACCTTCTCTATAAAATTTGCGGAGCATTAGTAGGGGAGCGCGTATGTCAAAGCCCAGTCGTTTCCTGTGAGTGGGAGAGACGGTATTTAGGCGTCAAGTTTTTCGGGAAATCGGCTGCCACGGGCCTGTTTGGCCGCCATGCCGGATGTTTAGCATATCAAAAGTTGCCCAATACAAAAACGCACCTCTTGTGAAAGTTTGATCCCGATCCAAAAAGCGGTTCTGGAGTTATTGCGTCGAAACCGGCGCGTAAGAAGAATTTGGATGAAATTCCAGGTTTAATGATTACAATAGGGGTTCCCCGTAGGGGACGAACCCCTAATAATAATATTATAATTAGTAGTAGTATTTTAGTCTGTATTAATTGTTTTCTTTGTATCAATATTAATGATGAGTGACGCTTTCTATAACTATATTATGATGATTATTATTTATCTTTGTATGTAATTTGTATACATATTTAGTTTAAACTTCTCTTTTTACTATATTCACACACACACACACACACACACACACACACACACACACAGAGTAGACAGAGAGCGCCGCCCATTCATTAATGACCATCAATCACTTGACCTCTGCATGAATGTTCCCGCCCTCTTTCCTCCTCCCCCTCCCTCTTCTCTGTCCAAAAAGAAATTGTTGACCGGAAAAATCTTATGGTGTATGGCATTGGCCTGATGAAGCTATATGCGAAACGTTGTCAATATAGCGCTCTTCCTCACATGGTGTTTATTTTCATTCGGTCTACTTTTCAAAGTATATTTTTATCAAGTTATAAATTACTTGTTAACAGAGAAACAAATAAGTAGTATGAATTAAATACTTTTTGGAAGAATAGATCAAATAATTATGATGATTAAGCAATTTGAAGGACATAGTTCATGGAAGAACAAATAAGGGAAATATGCTGAAAATTATTATAATACTGTTATGGATATACAGATTGATATATATTCAAAGAAAATATAATAAAGATATGTACCTAGAAAAACATACAAAACATATGAGACAAATATAAATATAAACATAAATATGATATATTAATGATTCTGAAACCACATGGAAAAACCTACAAAAAAGTATATGAGACAAATATAAATTTATACATATATACTGTAGAGAGAATATAATAATAATATTGAAAGGACTTAGAAAAACATTACCAAAATATATAAGAAAAAAAAATCATAGTAATGAATATCATCGCTGAAATATATATAGAAAATAAATAATCATGTACAAGGATTTGTTAATATTGACACTCGTGTTGACCCGTGTTACACTCGTGTTGATCCGTGTTACACTCGTCGTGACTCGTGTTGACTCCTACCGACTCTTTGTTTTCATACCCTGGAATTTGACCGATATTTTTCAAATTTATGCCACTCGTGTTGGGTTAATGTTACACTCGTGTTGACTCTCCGTTACTCGTATGGACTCTTGTATGAACACGTGTTGACTCGTATTGACTCGTGTTACACTCGTGTTGACTCGGGATCGGTTACTACTCCTGTAGTAATCGGCCTCCAACAACGCCGATAATCGATGAGTGTCACTCGTGTTAGACTCGGGCACCGACTCATCTATGTGTGAACAAGGCTTTGCTATCAACTTTAGAAATATCCGCGGACTTTCCTCTAATTTTCACCCTGTCGAACACCATCTCTCCTCCTACAAACCTGATTTTCTTTTCGTCACCGAAACCCAGGTATCTGAGACAACTTCCAACAGCCTCTTCTCTGTATCCTCCTACTTTCTCTATCCTAGTTTCAAAGCCAAAGGCGGATGTTGTGCATACGTGCACAAACTCACTTGCTCTCGTGTTCCCGATTTCGACTCCTCTGAATTCTCAACTTTATGGTTCAAACTATCCTGCCATTCTCATACTAAACATTTCTGTGCTGTCTATCTTTCCCCTAACTCTAAAGTGGAACACATTCTATTCATCTCTCCCTTCTCTGAAATCTCCATCTTAGGAGATTTTAATGTTCACCACCGCCAATGGCTCTCCTCTCACACTACTGACCCACCTGTTGAACAAGCCTACGTTTTTTCTATCATAAATGACCTAGAGCAGCATCGGCCCAACATTCTTGACTTATTTCTGACTTCTAACCCTTCTTCTTATACTGTCAATCTTTTCTCTCATATGGACTCCTCCAATCATAAACTTATCTCCGTCACCTGTCCTATCTCTTCAGTACGGCCACCCGATCCTCCCAGCCGGCGGCGCTTGTGGCATTTTGGTGCTGCTGACTGGGAGGCTCTCCGGCAGTACTTCTTTGATTTCCCATGGAATGACTTCTGCTTCCGTGGCCGAGGACCCTCGGAGAGTGCTGAATGCATTACCGAAGTAATCCTCTCGGGCATGGAAGCGTACTTTCCATTTTCTTTCTCTCAGTCTAATGCAAAAAAATCTTGGTTTACTCACGCATGTTCTACTGCTGTCCACAACAAGGAGGAAGCATTGAAACGGTACCGACGCCATAAAACTCAAGAATCTCATTTTTCCTATGTTTCTGCCCGGAATCAAGCCAAATCTGTTCTTCGACTTGCCAAGCACTCTTTCATCAAGAATAAATGCACTGAACTATCCAACTCTAGCTCTTCCCAAGTTTCTGGCATCTAGCCAAAAACCTCTCCAAGAATTTGTCTTCCTCGTTTTTTCCTCCCCTTTTCCACGCTGATGGCACTACAATCACTTCTTCCTCTAACAAAGCTGAACTCTTCGCTCTAACTTTTACTAGAAACTCCACCTTGGATGATTCCGGTGCTATTCCTCCCTCTCCAACCCCCTCTCTCCTACTTATGCCTAATATCCTAATCTCTTTTAAAGATGTACCTTCTACCCTCACTGGGCTTAATACTAAGAAGGCGTACTGTCCGGACGGTGTTCCTCCTGTTGTACTAAAAATTTATGCTTCCGTGCAGACCCCCTGCCTAGGCAAACTCTTTCGTCTCTGTCTCTCCTCTAACGTCTTCCCTACTTGCTGGAAGTTTGCTCTCATTCAACCTGTCCCAAAGAAGGGTGACCGCTCTCAACCGTCCAACTATCGTCCAATTGCTCTCATCTCTTGTATCTCTAAAGTTTTTGAAACTATTCTTGCTTCCAAAATAATTTCTTAAGTATTTCCCTTCTCATAATCTGATGGAGTGAGGAAGTACATGAACGAAGGTGGTGCTGGTTGGGAGGAGGGGCGTCTACTGACTGGGGACAGAGGTGCATGGGGGCGGTTCGTTCGTGGCCATCCCTTCGGGGATCACGGCGTCAGGCAATAGATAGATAGATAGATAATCTGCTCTCAGATCGCCAGTATGGCTTCCTTATGCCCCTTTCCCACTGATGCGACAACTCACGATTTTCGTCGCCGAGGACGCAGTTTTGGCAAATTCGCAAGAATGCGTGCGACGTTCACGATTTTGACCGTGAAAAACCGTTGACAAGTTTACACTCGGCGACGATGTCGCCGATGAATAAGGTGTAATCGGCGACATTATGCGAAACATCGGCAAATTGAGCGATGGTTCGGCGAATACCTCGGCGAGATTATTTAGTTTAATCCCTGGACCTCCATCAAGCATATAAAGCACCCCCCAACACCCTCCTTCAAGATCAATTTGTAAATTTTTCGATAGAAAAATATCCTGGCCGAAGGCCGGTTCCTCAAAAAGTACAGGCTCGCTATCGCTAGCCAGGAAAAACTCGACGCCTAAATGACACGAAAGTCTTAATATTGACAACGAAATGGAATGAAATGTCTTAAAATCGCCAAACTAATGGGCCGAACGTCATAAAATATGAAAACTAATGGGGTTAACCATGAGGAAGAAAGGGGACCAGAAAAACGACCCATCTCCCCTTAATTCGGAGATTGGCAATGTCCGGCTTCGCCGGAGAAATTTTTCTATCAAATAATGTACAAATTTAGCTTGCTTTCAAAACAAAAAATATATATGGTGGCTCGCTACCGCTCACCAGGAAAATATTGAAACCTGGATGGGGGTAAACGTCTTAAAACAGTAGGATGAATGGGGCCGAACGGATAAAAGGCAAAGAGAGAGGGAGAGAAAGAGAGAGAAAAAAAACGAGGAGAGAGAGGGAGAGAAAGAGAAAACAAAAAAAGGCGAGGTGGGCTCAGTTAAGCCGGAACGCAAACATTGAGCCCAGCTCGCTGTTTTTGGTTTTCTCTTTCTCTCCCTCTCTCCTCGTTTTTTTTTTTTTTTTTTCTATTTCTCTCCCTCTCTCTTAGCCTTGTATCCGTTCGGCCCCGTTCAGTCTACTGTTTTAAGATGTTTACCCCCATCCAGGTTTCAATATATTCCTGGTGAGCGGTAGCGAGCCAACGTATATAAAAACAATTGTTGAGAGCAAGCTAAATTTGTACATTTTTCGATAGAAAAATATCTCCGGCAAAGTCATATTTCTCCATATAATGCTGGTTCGCTATTGCTTGCCAGGAAGATATGATACATGGATGGGGATAAACATCTTAAAACAGTTGGCTGAATGGGGCTTAATGGATACAAACCAGAGAAAGAGAGAAAAGGAGAGAAAGAGAAAACAAACAGGTGAACCCCCCAAGAGAGGTGCATAGAAAAAAGGGTTGACATGTTCTATAGGCCTAATAATTTGTTTTTACCCACTTCGCGGAAGGTGGAAGGTGCTCTTTAGCATCGTCGATGTTCTCGGAACATCTGAGAGCATTGGCGAGCAGAGCATCGGTGAGCATCCATGCAGCGTTGCAAAGTTTTCTTTGTGCGAAACCCTCTGCGATGTCGCAGATGATCGCAGAAGCCCTCGCAGATCCCTCAGCGATGCTAGACGATGCTTGCGAGGGCAACGAACCCTCGTGAGTCCTCGTCCAAAATTTTAAACAGTCCGAACATTTGCGACGATACGCGAGGGCCCTTGCGAGGCCTTGAGAGGCCTTGCGAGTCAAACAATTTTCATGAGAGGGTTTAAGACATGTCACGAATGTGCCAATTTATTGGTGTCGGCGATGAAAATCGTGAGAAGTCGCATCAGTGGGAAAAGGGCATTTAAGGGTCGCTCTACTGGTGATCTTCTTTCATATCTTACTAACTCTTGATCATCCAACTTTCGGGACTTCGATGAGACTTTTTGTGTTGCACTAGACATATCGAAGGTCTTCGATAGAGTCTGGCACAAATCTTTAATTTCCAAACTACTCTCTTTCGGTTTCTATCCCTCCATCTGTGCCTTTGTCTCTAATTTCCTTTCCGGCCATTCCATAGCTGCGGTTGTGGACGGCCATCGCTCTCTTCCTCATCCTATCAACTCCAGTGTTCCTCAGGGTTCTGTTCTATCTCCTATTCTCTTTCTAATTTTCATATATGATCTCCTCAACTGTACATCCAGTCCAATCCATTCATATGGAGACGACTCTACCTTACACAACTCTCTTAGTTTCCCAGAACGCCCCAGCTAGCAGTCCCTCAAAATCAAACGTAATGAAGCCATAGAACACTTACCTTCTGATCTAGCTACTATTTCCAATTGGGGTAGAGAAAACCTTGTTGCATTTAATGCTTCCAAGACCCAATTTATCCATCTTACTACATGGCGGGAACCTCCAGAGGACTATCCCTTATTCTTCAACAATACAAAAATCAATCCTTCATCTTCTCTCAATATTCTCGGTGTCTCTTTTTCTTCTGTCTCACTTGGAAGGACCATATTACCAGTCTTGCTAAGGCAGCCTCCCAGAAGCTGGGTGTGCTCAACCGCCTCAAGGGTTCTTTACCCCTGCACAGCTTCTTGCTCTGTACAGGGGCACAGTGCGTCCTTGTATTGAGTATTGTTCACATGTGCGGGTAGGGTCCTCTCACACCGCACTCCTAGAAAAAGTAGAGAGGAAAGCCTTTCGTATCATTAACTTCCGTCCACTCACCAACTCTCTGCAATCTCTCTCTCTTCGCCGCAATGTTGCATCTCTCTCGCTATTCTATCGCTACTACAATAATCAGTGTTCCTCGGAGCTTTCCCAGTGTATACCACCTCCCCTACGTAGGGTACGTAGTATCTGCCTTGCAACACAATCCCACTCCTACTCTGTCCAACTCTCCAACCCAAGAGTGAAACACTATTCTCAAACTTACTTCTATTCAACTGCTGAGCTCTGGAACTCTCTCCCAGAATCAGTCTTTCCCTCTTCCTATGACTGAAATTGCTTCAAGGTCCGTGTACCCAGGCATTTTAGCTTGAACGTCCCTTGATTTTGGCCCTGTCACTCTTTTAAAACTGGGGGAGGCACTCGCTGCAGGTAGTTATGCCTTTTGTCTCCCTCATTTACATAGACAAAAAATAATATTTTGATGGTGAAAAACTAGGGTCAATTTTGATGAGTTTGAGGTAATATCGGGAGCCTCAGGATATTATCGAAATTTTCGGACACTCATACCTCTGCACAAAATGGCCTAACCTAGGTCTAAGCTTAATACGGTTACTGTTATCATTCTATAAAGTTATATAGGAGTATTTTTTGTATCTGAGTCTCCTTTCCTCTTGATAATGATAGAGAGAGCACTGCACACCACGGTGGCCAATTAACTACTGACTCGGTCCAACTGTAATTTAATTCACACTCCTACTCTCAGTCTCTCTCTCTCTCTCTCTCTCTCTCTCTCTCTCTCTCTCTCTCTCTCTCTCTCTCTCTCTCTCTCTCTCTCTCTCTCTCTCTCTCTCTCTCATGTAAGAGAGACGGGATTAGCCCGTATTTTAGGGAATAGCGTCCCTACGAATCCGAGCTACATCTACTCCGAGTATTCCTGTAGGTTTATTTATAAGACTTCTTCACTGTTATTTACACATACACACAATTAACTTAATATTAAGGACCCTACTGCTACCTCATGCAGAGGAAGAGTGGCTTTGGACACCTCAATATATAACGCCATTTAATGCTTAAAAGCCATGCTGAAGCCACAGAGTGTGAGGTGAAGTTGAACGGTCAGGCTATGGAGATTGTCAGCTCATTTAAGTATCTGGGCAGTGTGCTGAGTAAAGATGGGAGTATGGATGAAGAAGTGCGGGAGAGGGTGCAACAGGAGAAGAGGGTTGTAGGAACGCTGAAAGCTACAAGAAGTAGGGTGATCACCATGGAAGTGAAGAAGTCCTTGCATGACAGTGTGGTAATCCCAACATTGAATTATGGAAGCGAAGCATAGACGTTGGTGGAGAGACTCAGACCAAGAGTGAGAGGGGTGGAAATTAATTACTTGAGAAGTTCATGCGGAGGTACATGGAGGGATAGACAGACGAATGAGGAAGTAAGAGGGAGGTGTGGTGCGGAGGTAGATGTGCTGAAAAGTGTGAAAAGGAACACCTTGAGATGAACCATCTCATATGGAATGTATGGGAAGCAAGAAAATGACTAAGAGGGTGTACGGGAGCGAGGTGGAAGGACAGAGAGGGAGAGGTAAACCGATAGAGAGGTGGAAGGATGGAGTGAAAAAGTATATGAATGAAGGCGGTGCTGGTTGGGAGGAGGGGCGTCGACTGACTAGGGACAGAGGTGCATGGGGGCATTTCGTTCATGGTCATCCCTTCGGGGACCACAGCGTCAGGCAATGGATAGATAGACCGCTTACAGGTTGTGAGAGACTGGAATTGGAGGAATTCCAGGTGGTGGGGACCGATAAATGGAGTGTGGCTGCAGTACCCCGATAAGCCCAATCCTAACGTGTAGCTTGAACAGTCTCCGTAACCGCTCTATGGTGCATCTGGCTGGATTGCTCTTAGGAAAGAAAGCTAAATTGTCATGTTGATTGCCAGACCACCTAAAATATCCGGGTTTGTCTACTGTATTAAGTGAAATATCCCTTGATCACTAGATTTTAGAGTCTGGCCGTTTGAAGGTGGTTAGTAGTACTTAGTAAGGATTCAGGCTATCGCTGTCACTCCTTTCGGAAAATCAGTGTATTTTGGACACGAGTGCTGCTCAGTTGGGAGCTGCGGCACGTTGGGAATGTTTGACCTTGGGGAGCCCTTTCGTTTAGTGTGGCAGGCATAACGAAGTCAGAATCTAGCAGATCCGTGGATGCGGATATAATTGCGGGTATAATTCACGACAAAAGGAGGTAAATGGGATTAAGAAACAAACTACAACAAAAAGGCACTTAGAATACAATCCTGAAGAAGATTTCTGCAACATCTGTGGCTTTTCCTCTAACTTCCACTCATCGATCTCCACCTCTCCTCTGAAAACCCTATCTCTTTCTCACCAAAACCCAGTTGTCTGGGACTACTGACAGCAAACCTTTCTCTGTATACTCCTACTATCTCTATCCTCAGTTTCAAGCCAAAGGTGGATGTTGCGAATATGTGCGCAACAATCTTTCTTTCTCTTGTGTTCCCAACTTTGATTTTTCTGAATTATCTACTCTCTGGCTAAAGCTTTCTTGTCACTCAAACTAAATATTTCTGCACTGTTTATCTCTCCTCTAAATTTACTGACTATCCAAAATTCATTGATTTTTCAAGTGGAACACATTCTATCCATCTCTTCTTTCGCAGAAAGTTCATTCTTAGAAAATTTCAATGTTCACCACCACCGCAAATTGGGTTATGTTTCTTCCCGGATTCAAGTTAAATTTGTTCTTCGACTAGCCAAAATCTTTTTCATCCATAAATAATGTTCCGAATTTTCCAACTCTAGCTTTTCCCAAGCTTTCTTGTATCTAGCTAAAATCCTCTCTAACAATTTTTCTTCCTCGCCTTTCCCTTCTCTTTGCCACTCTGATGGCACTACCGTCACTTCTTCTTCTGACAAAGCTGAACTCTTCGCTCAAAATTTTGCTAAAAGCTCCACCTTGGATTTCGATAAAAGCTCCACCTTGGATGATTCCGGTGGTATTCCTTCCTCTCTACCCCCTCTCACTTACTTATGCCTAATATCATAATCTCTTCTAAGGATGTACTTTCTGCCCTCTTTTGGCTTAATACTAAGAAAGCAAATGGACCGACTGGTGTTTCTCCTGTTGTACTCAAAAATTGTTCTACCGTGCTGACTCCCTGCCTAGGCAAACTCTTTGTTGTGTCTCTCCTCTAACATCTTTCCTTCTTGATGGAAGTTTGCTCTTATTCAACAATAGACTACAGTAGATCTGGACTGGACACGAAAATGGAACTTTGCAGAAAGTACCCAAAATCAGGGAACGAACCCCCCAAGTTCGAACCTCAAAACCGCGAATATATCACATTTTCGCAGTTTTAAGGTTCAAACTTGTTGGTTCGTTCTCCGATTTTGGGTCCCTTACTACAAAGTTCCATTTTCGTGTCCAGTCCAGATCTACTGTAGTCTATGATTCAACCTATCCCAAAGAAAGGTGACTGCTCTCAACCCTCCGATCGTCCAATTGCTCTCATTTTTGCATCTCCAAAGTTTTTCAAACTATTATTAACTCAAAACTACTTATGCATTTATCTTCCCATAATCTACTTTCAGATCGCCAGTATGGCTTCTGTAAAAGCGCATTTTGAGCGACTGTACACTCTAGGGTAACTCATAATGTATAATCACTTGTATAACTCACACCCTTATAACAGTTATTGACTTACTTAAGTATACTACTGTCCATTCTAGTTGGGAATGATCTCCCTATAGCCAGATCATCTCCCCACCTATAAAAGGACTTGGTACAATTCTTGCAGAGTAAGCAAGCATTCCCACGGTCTTCTTAAAGTATTGCAGCAACATAAGTCGAGTTAAAAAAAGCTGGACTATGTGGCGGCGCTCGACATAACTCGAGTGGCAATTTCAGCACGTAATGTGGCTGAGAGAGAGAGACAAGTGGTGGCAGGAGACTAGCGAGCGTATGACTGCTCCAGACCACCGCGGCGAACCTACTGACACAAATCTCAGCTCCCTCCTCCCTCGCTCACTCGCTGCATACTCAATTATGTACTGAAAGTACCGAATTACCTGCTTTTTGCACTCGCGTTGCACGGTTATTGCAAGAAAACTATCCATCATACAAGGATCGTTATGGTGTCATTCGAAAGCTCTGTTTATGCCCTTTCAGGGATAGGTACTTGTTTTACGTTCTGGGTCTTATTTAGGCATGAAAATGATCACGTAAACAGCCCTATTTTGGCTAAAAACACCCCGCTGTGCGGTACACATAAATAAACCGCATAGGCCGCTCGTAAGGTGTTAAAGTATTGCAGCAACTCCAATATGATTGCTAGCAACATGTATCGTATGACTCCACACTGGTCAGAAGCCGGCACGCTCGAGCCCCCAGGCATTGAGCAGTAGCAGTACAGCCAGCCATTAGGAAGGTTAACCCTTCATGCGGCCGTAGTAATTAATACAGTGACATATACAGTGACAGTACGATACAGTGCAATAATTAGTTTGTGTACCATTATATATTTCGCTATTCTTATTCTTTATTCTTTTACAGGAAAGATTATAATCACAGGAATATAGCTCAATCTAATTGCTTTTATTATATAGTGCAAAGCTGTAGGTATTTTCCCAGTCGAGTAGCTACAATACCTACAAAGACAATCAATAACTCAAACCAGCCCCTAATTAAGCATAATATATTTTGTTGGTAAATAAACCCTAGAAAACGCAAGTGTCTTTACTTCAAATCAATACCTTAACAAATTACCTCTCAACATGTTTTTACAGTGAAAACCACAACTACAAGCATAATCAAGGACAATTAAGGTAAGAGGTAAAAAGGGCAACCATAAAGTCACCGCTACATAATTGGTTGGCAGCGTATATTGGGATTCGTGTTCCCCAAATCGAAAACACAATTAAAATAAAACCTCCGAAGAGCAAACAAAAGCACTAAGAAAAAGCAATTAGAAAAACATTAACAAAACAGAGCTAAGTGGAAAGAAAAACATCGATGAATGATAACAAAATAGAAGTGGATTCAGAGTGAGCTGCTACTATAACTCAGTACCCAGCACATCAGCGCTGACCTCAGCATTCCCTTCACTGAGCCAATGAGTCACGGTGGGCCCGCGCGCCAGCAACTCGCCCCAGCAACTCAACCCTAGATACACACACGCACGCATGCACACCACGCCCAGTCCAGGGTATGACGTGTGTGTGAACTGTGACGTCACGGGAATTGGTGACGACATAAGGAGAAGCGATCAACTCTAAGGGATCAACACTTCAGACTTCATTCTACAACAGCTGATTAGAAGACTTTCAAACATCACAACATTCAGCTTTGTATCGGTTAGTCAGAAATAACATACAAACTAAATATACTAGTAATTAGTGCTAGTAAAAATCCTGTCAACACAAACAAGCAATGCCAAAGTATCTTAACTATTCTTTCAACTTATTCATGTGTATAGAATAATTTAGCTGGGACTGTACGTTCCTCATTAATTTCATTCCTTCTATGAATTCAAGTTAGATCAAAAAATTTAAATTAAGTACTCTATATTTGCAGTAACAGTTTCTCAAGTAATAACTTAGCAGAGATTCAAAGATATACTTCTGTTACACACTGTTAATTTCTTTTCAATTTCTTAGTAAGAGAATAGGTTTCCCTATAGTGCCTTACTAACCTGAATTTTCCTGAATTTTCCTGTTTTCACAAACTAACTGCTCACTCATCAGACTAACCACCATTATCATCCATACAATCTTGGGTACAGGTGTGTGGTTAAGAGAAATCCCTATTATCAAAATTTTGGTACCAATGCTAACATTTGTTTTGTGGGATTATTTGTCAATGACATCCAATCCAGGTATCTTTACCAAAAGTGTAATTTTTTCTAATGTCCTTTAATCTTTTTAGAAAAGAGAATGTTTTAGAGGAAGATCTCATATCCTCTGATAGTCAATCTGATGGACATTCACACAGTCCTCCTAAAGCAGAGGGAAGGGAAGTAGCACCACAGTCGGTCACAGAGTTAGATAAAGAGGTAGACAATTCTTTTGACACTGACATTGACACACTTACTAACCAACTGTCCGACTCTTTCAAGGATAAATCGAGTTATCCAACAGAGGTTGACACCTCCTCTAGTGCCTGCGGTACACAAAAGGTTACATCAGACCTCGTCGACACAGAGGCTAGCGTAAACCTAAGCGCAAGCGGGGGGACAAAGGTAATTAACGCGCCTCCAGAATCTACAAAAACCAAGTCGTTCCAGTTACGCCCTACAATTTTAGATGCACGCCAACATCGATCAGGTAGGCAATATCCGACAGGTAACTTGAACATGTCAACTACTCCGCCGATGACTACTACGACGGCTACGAGTACGACTACTACAACACCCACCATGTCAGGACACGTGCCACCACCTACGATAACCATTGTGCCAATAGGGCATGGTATTGCATCTTACTCCGGGAAGGACTGCCCTAATTACCCGGGGGGATTTCTCAAATTTTTCAGGAACATAGAAGGACTCATGAGAAACAGCAACATTATTACTGATGAAGACAAAATTGAGCTTATTAGATCATACCTGAAAGACGGCTCGAAACCTAAAGTTTTTCAGTCCATCCTAGGCTTCCAAACAAAAAAATACCAGGAATGGAAAAACTACATGATCGAGGTCTTTGGGGATGGTAACCAAGGAGGAGAACTAGCCTTCATCCATAGATTAGCTGACAAACTCGACACAGATGGCGAAAAACATGGCAATGGCAATAGCCGGGGATGTATAATATGCAGATGCCAAAGGAAGGTTTCTAGCGCCCTCTTCAGTATGGATCAACACTGCTACCCCTGAGTGCATGATGCTGGAGAACTTAGGCAAAGTAGGGGAATATCTAGTATACATGCTCATGCTGGATCCTCGCCTGAGGAAGGAAATTACAAAAACAGAATTCCTACCCACCACTAACCTGCAGAAGTTAGTGAGCAAACGTACATATAAGATTACCACAGACTTAGTACCAAAAGCCTTGGTAACCCAAGTAGAAGCCTCAGGGAGCAGACCCAAACAAGCGTATAGTAGTAGCTCGAGGAAAGACAACAGCTGTGATCATTGCCACAAGAAGGGACATGACAAGACAGCCTGTTGGAGACTGCACCCGCAGCTAATTCCAGACAAGTACAAGAAGAAGACGACATTCACACCCTCCAGTGGGACATCATACCAAAGTGGACAAGCTCAAAAACACCAAACAGGCCAAGCGCAAGGGAAACAGAAGATGACTTGCATGTTCCATGATGAGAAAGGACACTCCACAGAGGATTGCCGTACAATCAAAGGATTAGCTGCAAAGAGTCAACAAGGATCGTCGGGGGAAGACTCGCGCACAAGACCCAACGATCAAACGTAGAAAAACCTACACCGTTACCTACCAATGTCCACTCGTCGCCCTTACACGTGCCCTCGCTCGTTGCGTCAGTATCACGAGTGAACATTATGTAATTTCCAGTAACGGTAGGTGACGTGAACATGTCTCTGGCTCTTGACTCCGGCGCCTGCGCCAACGTCTTGTCCTACGAGTCATTGACAAATCTTCAAAATCACCTTAAGTGCAACTGGAAACTTAGTCTCCCAGACATGCAACTTACAGGAGTTACACAGAATAACCTAAAACTAGTAGGTATGGTAGACATTCCGTTTAGGTTCACACGTCACAGAGACCCAAACATCAAGACGAGGTTTTACGTGATCAAGGATTTTCCACTCCCAGCAGATGGCCTCATAGGCATCGGAACAATGAAAGACAATCGCATCGCCTTAAATCCTTCCGACCAACAGATGATCTACAACCGACGCAAGTATTCTACAATGCAGAATCCGCATCCTCTCCTGCACTGGACCATTGCAGCGGCTGTTTCAACAAGCATGGACAGTTCGCGTGCGCGGCCCTTGGTGTCCCCGACTCCAAGTAACCAGAGTGTTGGATCAACGGATCAAGGTTCACGGTTGTATCCCTTAGTAGTGATCGGAAAACAAAAGATACGTGCTAGAGAGGGTGCACACCTCCCAGTTAGGTTACCCAAGCTCAAGAAAGGCACGGATGCAGTATGTCTAAGTGAAAGTACATGTATTAAAGGACTAGCTCTCGAATCAACCTTGTACAAGCTTCAGGGTAAAGCAAGGACCGAGATACTAGTCTATAACAGGTCTAACAGTCCAATCACACTGAAGTCCGGCTGCAAGATCGGAAAAGCTCTTGTGTACGACTATCCAGTAGATCCTGAACATCCAGAGTGGCCCTCCGCAGAAGCACCAATTGCAGCAATGACAGCATCGTCACCATCCGAAATGCGAGACGAAGAACCTCTCAGGCAAAACCTAAAGAAGACAGACTTTCCAGAAGAGGCAGAATCCCTTCTGCAGTTGCTACAGTCTTTCAGAGATGTAGTTGCACTCCCAGGAGAACGTCTAGGTAAAACGGATCTAACAACGCATACCATACCCCTCAAACCAGGCACCAATCCCATTTACACATGCCGTCCGGACTGATAAACGCACCCCTCACCTTTCAAGGGTTAGTAAACAATCTTTTTGCGGGCCTATTGGGTGACTCAGTCTTCGCCTACCTGGACGACATCATAGTCTGTAGCAAAGACGTCAGCTCTCATTTCAGCAAACTCCAACAAGTATTGGAAAGACTTCAAACGGCAGGTTTACGTATCAAGATCAGTAAGTGTGATTTCCTAAAAGAGAAAATCAAATTCCTAGGTCATCAGGTGGACGCAGAAGGAATTCTCACTATGAACGACAAGATCATCGCGGTACAAAATTTTCCACGTCCAAAGTCGGTTGAGAATGTCAGAAGCTTTATCGGGCTTTCTGGCTATTACCGGTCTTTCGTGAAGAACTATGCGAGTGTAGCGAGGCCTCTGACACAACTTCTCCGGAAGGATGCTCCATTCACATGGGGTCAAGAGCAAGAGGAAGCATTCACTAACCTCAAAGAAGCACTCACCAGAACGCCTGTCCTAGTCTTCCCAGACCATGACAGACCATTCACACTCTGCACCGACGCCTCTCTCAAAGGGCTAGGAGCTGTTCTAATGCAACCAGATGAATGAAGCAAGATGCAAGTCATTGGATATGCAAGTCGTGTGTTGAATGATGCTGAGACTAGGTATCACTCAACGGAATGGGAAACCCTTGCAGTAGCTTGGGCATTGAAACATTTCAGAGATATCATCCTTGGTTATAAAATCCACCTCTACACAGATAATGAGGCGGTAACAAAGATATTCAAGGGTGGTAAGAATCTCACTGGCAGACTAGCGCGGTGGTACGAAACGGTATTACAGTTTGATCCTACTCTGTATCATCTCAAAGGTAAAGCTAACGTGGCGGCAGACGCACTCTCACGAAATGTGCAAGTAGCCCCAGTGGTCCAGCTACCGACGCTTACAGAAGACCAAGTGAAAGAAGAGCAAAGAAAGGATCCGCTGTGGTCCAAAGTCATATATTCCTTAGAATCAGGGGATAACACAACTCTCCCAGAACTACCCGTACCTCACACGCAATTCAGGTTGCTGGAGGGAATAATAGTTAGAGTTATTCCCACAGACCTTGACGCACGCCCTCGTGTAGTGATTCCAGACACGCTCACAGAAGCAGTACTTACGCAGATGCACGATGCTCCCCAAGCTGGTCATCCAGGAAGGGATAGAATGCTCCTAGCGACACGAAGGAAGTACTACTGGAAAACGATGAGAAAGGATATTGAACAACACATAGCAAAATGTCTCTCCTGTGTCCAGCACAAGGGAACCTGTGATGGTCCCGCACCAATCTTGGAGTATCCAACGCCATCACTTCCATTCGACACTGTATCAGTGGATTTGCTGAAGTTGCCGCGGAGTCACCAGGATTCACAGTATCTTCTAGTATGTGTTGATTTCTTCTCAAGATTCGTAGTTTTAGCCCCGCTTAAAACTAAAACAGCGGATGAAGTTGCTCATGCACTAGTAACGCATCTCATCTGTCCGTTCTCCTGCCCTAAGACGCTCCTCTCGAACAACGGGTTGGAATTCAAGAACCAGGTGATTGCAAGTATCTGTGATATCTACAATATCAAGCAATCGTACATTGCAGCATACCACCCAGTCTTAAATGGGTTGGTAGAACGCATGAATAGGACACTCCTAGAAGTCCTACGCCATGTAATAAACCCGCTCCATGAAGCGTGGGAAGACTGGCTTCCACAGGTGGCAGCTTGTGTAAACGGCTCTGTAACCTCCTCTACAGGTAAGACGCCCCACTACATAGTCTATGGACAAGACAAGATTCTGCCATATGACCTGCTATCCAAGCCTAGCACCCCAGTCTACAATCTAGAGGACTATGCTAAGAGACAACTCCAGGTCTTTAGCAAGATCCACCATCAAGTCCGAGATCATTTACAGGCATCCCGTGCAGAAATGATAAGGAAACAGCACAAAAGAGCACACCAGACTGTTCTTGAAGTAGGTGACACAGTTATGTGCCTAGATCCGACGAGAATGACTAAGCTCTCGCCGAAGTATAGTGGACCCTATGTCGTTACGGACACAGCATCCGGTAACAAGTATGAGGTTCGAGACCCTACCACAAACAAGGTAGAAGTAATTCATGGTGACAGGTTAAAACGGGTGAGCCCAGAACTCTCCGTAGATGGCCATATTATACCTGCTCCATCACCTTCGGCGGTGCAACCAACTGCACCGACCGAGACTGACTCCACACAGACAAACGAGTATAGGCGGAAGCTTCGTTCTGCTAGCAGAGCGTTCTAAGACCACTCTAGTAAGAGAGTGAAGTAAGACCACTCTAGTAAGAGAGTGAAGTGAGACCACTCAAGTAAGACCACTCTAGTTAGAGAGTGAAGTATTCTATACCCATCATCGTTCTGTCAACGTCACATATCTGACAGAGCACACCATTCCCCACGTACATCCTACTGGGCGAGTGAATTATTCTATTAGTACCCCTACGAGTAGAATATTGCCCTTTCTCCCGAGAAAGATGGTCTGGTTAATGAAAGCCCTTCTTCTACTTGGAACACTAATTATGGTTGATTCTACGACACCCTCGTATCTGAAACCTGGCGCCCTTGTAGCCCAAGTTGGAAGAGTGCTAATTGCGGAAGATGTAGTAGCAGTTCAGTATGAATTCGGAGACATCTTTGACATTCCCCATAGTGTTGAGACGCTCCATTGTCTCCTAGACAAATTACACTCTACTTTTACCTTCCTACTGAATAATCAGACACTGCCCCGTGACTTACGACTTACAGTTATACTCCAACGCTCTCGTGTAGCTCGTATGAATCGTAACTTACGGAAGATCCAATTGGTCCTGCCTGAAGACCCTATCCAGGTAGCCAAACACGCTCACTCACGGCGTACAAAGAGAGGACTTTTCAATTTTGTTGGCTTGATCTCCCATGAGCTCTTTGGAACAGCCCAAGCTTCTGATGTTGAAAAGCTGGGAAAGAGACTTAGTGTACTGGAGACAGCAGCAAGAGCCATGAATAGAATCCTGAATTACGACTCAATAGCAATGAAGGATGTATTCACGACAGTTAGCTCGGTAATTACGACTATTAATAACTTGACACAAGTAGTTAATTCTCTAGTTTCTGATGGACATTCCACAGATAAAGCCATTTACTTGTCCGAGATCTTGCAAGCTACTGAGGAAGATGTTAGCGATTTATTTCTGGGTACGAAGAGGGTTATAGCAAATCTCGTTGATGCTGCCCTAAGCCGAGTCACCAGTAACCTAGTATCTGTAGAACATCTCAGTACGGCAATAGAGATAGTGAAAGATCATAATTCCCTGATGCCGATATTTGAAGCAGGTGAATGTGAGTTCTACTACCCTCTCTTGGAAGCAGTTCTTACGCACTCATCAATTTTAGTCCACATCCCGTTCAAGTCCTCACACATGTTCAATGCTTGGAAAATTATCCCGTTCCCGTTTCTCTTAGACGGAAGATTACTAACCGTGACTGACACAGCGGACATGATGCTCGTCTCCAACGACCTTCAACTTGTGACTGTGACTGACAATGACGCACTTAACTTATGTAGGTCCTCGTATCTTCATCTATATGTGTGTCCAGCGTATGTGATTTCCTTTACGTCCCCGGACAAAATTGCATGCGAACTTACCTTGACTAAAACCACTGTGACTGACACTGGAGCTATGAAAGACTGTACTTACGCCCCGGCTCCTCAGTTCCCCGTGTTTCATAAGCACTTGCTAGATATTCAGTTCTTTTACTTCCCTAACCAGACCCAGGTGTCTCTCATTTGTCAAGATTCTAGAAATATATTTCATGCACAAGGGATGTATCAGGCCCCTGATCACTGTGAAGTAAGGAGTTCACTCATTAATACTCTACCTTCTCATCAGCACCTCGCCCTGATTACTAACCTCTCTTCTGAGTTCATCCCAATTAACATTTCTTTCACAGGCAACTCTTCAGACCTGATCATCAAGTCACGTGGCATTAAAATGTTAAATGCATTGAATTCTTCTGAGTTTACTAATCTCATTAGTTCATCTCTCCCCATGTCCATCAGCCCAGACGTTCTCTATCCTACAGTACTAACCCCTACCTTGGTTCTCTCAGTAATAATTCCAATCCTTGTAGGCCTCTTCCTTCGCCTATCTTTCAGGGTTGATCGCCTGACTCGTAGACGTAAGGCTAAGCTGGCAACTGCCGAGGCGACTGTGTAAGTTGTTTCTTACCTTTTCATACTTCTTTGGCATTGCTATACACTGGGAATAGCGTTATGTAAGTCATAGGGATGATAGGGATGATATATATATGTTCGGTGGGCCTCACTTTACGTGGCCGAGCGGTGTAACAACGCATTTTGAGCGACTGTACACTCTAGGGTAACTCATATAATCACTTGTATAACTCACACCCTTATAACAGTTATTCACTTACTTAAGTATACTACTGTACATTCTAGTTGGGAATGATCTCCCTATTGTTACGATCCAGGTTCTCAAAGACACAGGGCTCTTCAACATTGGACTAGATAATGGCAAAAATGCAACAACGGTAACACTAGATCCAACCCCTGCCTTAAACACTGGAAAACAAAACACCATTACCGCCCTGAGTCGTGCCTGGACAACGAGGTATCCTATGACTCGGTAACTGGTGCACACACACTAGGCTGACGCTCGATGAAACAGCCTATTCTCAAACAGTAAAAGATTACTCGATTAGGTTACACAAAGAAAAGATAGTTAACGGGAGTAATTAACGTTACGGTAGATACTCAAATAACTGGCACTCCTGTATTAAAGAAAGTGCAATGCTAGTCCTGCAACATCAACTGGAAACTTCTGAAATAAGTCTGATGCTGGGAAGATGTTCGTAAAGAATCTTGAACAATTATAATGCAGAATACGGGTCACAATAAATACTAGGACATATAGTAATAATAGGCAGGCGAATAATAAAGACTGCGCAAAGGTAGTAATGCTCGACAACTAAAGAAATGCTTCGTGACACAACGCAACAGCCTACTAGGGTTGTGCAACTCAACAACAACCTCGGCTCAAAAGTGCAGTGAATAATAATGTGGCATACATATAATAATGAGGCTTATCTCTAACCAGTGTCTGCTTAGTTAATAAAGTCTAGCTGGGGTATCAAGGCAGGGCAACAATGGGCGAGCATGCGGCTCGTAGCCTAACGTTGTCCGAAGGTGGTATAATGAAGATTACGTTATATGACGGGGATGCTCTCTTGATAAATCTAGGTCTCTAGTACCTAGTTCTATCCTGGCGATCCCTCAGAAGTCAACACAAAGAGGCAGCACTATGGTGTGAGGGATAGGCTATGGCCCTCTCACACCACAGCGCTGTGCTCGCAAAGTAAACCCACCCGAAGACAACTTAGGCTCCCACAGTACCTGTCGATGTCGTGCAGGGCTTAGCTAACACTGCACACATCGGAGACAACGACACAGTAACTTTACCCCCAGTCTAGCTTTAGATAACCAAGCAGAATCACTCAACACCTTGCCAGGGAGACATATACCGGTCTATAACCTTCCCGAGAGAGGACACACACGGAAAAGTCTGTCTCTCCAAACCTCATTAAAGCCTAATACATGGAAATATCTGAGAGCTTCGCATACAATACGACTGGCCGACGGTGAACGTCAATGCTGAAACCAGAAGGGATGTTGAGTTTAATAAAGATTAGAGAATGAGAAAGGAGAAGTCGAGAGAGAGAAATAGTATGCAAAGTGGCGAGTATGGGGGACAGAATTGCAAAGGATGTAGACGATACGCGTGTCAGGCAAGCTCTGAGCTGGTAAAGAACACGCGGCCGCGATGGGCAGGGACTAGTTGACCACCCGGCCGCCAACGCCGTCAGCGCCCAAGCGAGCCGCGTGATAGATCTCCCCCGCTGCCAGGTGTACTCCCTCACCCTCTCTCGCTCGCCTCCCACACAAGCAACATTTATATTATAGCGAATATAAAATACAAGGCGCGGTCACAGACCAAAACAAAGACCATTTCTAGACTGTCTGTGGCAACACGACACTAATAACATAAAGCAGATCATTCTAGGACAACTGTAGCCCATCCCCCCATCCTGGCGAGCGCTAGCGAGCTGCAATGCCCCACGCAACCATTTTGCTAGCGCCGGGAGGCGTCACACCCCTCCAAGATATGGGACACTCAACCATGAGCCCATATCTGAACAGGCAGAATGTCACTAGAATCTGCCACTCCTAACCACTCTGCCACTCATGGAATGCAAGCTCAGTCTCCTCAAAAAAAAAAATACAACAACATTGATATATAATTTATATAAAACAAAATCTTATCACCCTTCCCAAACATAATACATTAATTCATAACATTGTGTTCCCAGAGCGAGCTTTAAGAAGCACAGCCTACTGAGGGAAAATCATCTGCCCTCAGTACTCAGCTACAATATTATCTTAAAATTAATTATCAAAAAGAAAGAGTTTTTATTTAATTTTTCATATTTTATTTTAATGTTGTTTTTGGCGGCTACTATAGATGTAGCCTAACTTTCTTCTAATCAAAGCCAACAACTCCTGCCCTGCGACCCTACGCTGATGCTACACACGCGAGCCAACAAGCACCAGCGCAAAAATACACTGCGAGCCAAGACAGGAGGCTATACCAACATACTGTGGTAGCCTACCCCGGATCCTCCACCCGCGACAAACAGTCCGCAATCACATTCTCACAACCGGCAATATGGCGAATGTCTAAGTTGTACTCTTGCAACATGAGCGACCATCTGGTCAGCCTCATATTCCGGTTGTGGAATTGATTGAGGAATTTAAGCGGGTGGTGGTCGGTATACACTATCACGACTGGCCCATAGGCAGGAACATAGACCTCAAAGTGTCTGAGCGCTAACACGATGGCCAGCAGTTCCTTTTCAACAACCGAATAGTTTTTCTGTGCTGAATTAAATTTCTTTGAAAAGAAACTGACTGGATGCTCAAGACCTTCCTCGTCTGTCTGCAAAAGTACGGCACCAGCCCCTACTCCGCTGGCATCAGTCGCCAACTGAAATGGTCGTTCAAAGTCCGGGGCCCTGAGGATAGGGTGAGTGCATAAAAGGTGTTTAACTACTCGAAACGCCTGCTCACACTCAGGTGCCCAGCGGAACTTTTTATCTTTTGCTAGTAGATCTGTCAAAGGAGCTAACACAGTAGAATAACCTCATATAAAGCGGCGGTAATACCCAATCATGCCCAAAAATCTCATGATCTGCCACTTGGTGGTCGGCCTGGGGAACAAGTCGATAGCCTGTATCTTCTGTTGGGGCGGCCTCACCTGCCCTAACCCAACCACAAACCCCAGATACTGCACCGTGGCTTGCAAAAGTCACACTTGCCCAGATTAACCACCAAGCCTGCTTTACTAAGTTGACTAAATAAGGCTTCTATGTGCTCACAGTGACTTTGGAAATCGTTGTCATAAATGATCACGTCATCAAGGTAGACAGTACAGTTTGGGATGTCTGCTACGATGTCGTTCATTAAGCTCTGGAAAGTGGCCGGTGCATTTTTCAGACCATATGGCATCACGTTGCAACGGTAAGTACTGCCATCCACCACAAACCAGCACACCTCTTTAGCCCGCTCAAACCGAGACTCTCTCCAGGTACTTCTCTTGCCGCGAACAAAAACCTCTTGCGGGTAACCATACCGCGAGCAATACAAGAGCAGGTTCCGGACAACAGTTTTCGCCGTGCCATTTCTCATTGGATATGCATCAGGATAACGAGTGGCCACATCCATGATAGTTAATAGAAATTTATTACCGGCACTAGTAGGGGTTAGGGGTCCGACCATATCAATGATGACCTTACTGAAGGGCGGTCCACTGACAGGAATGGGGTGCAACGGGGCTCTCGGAATTGTTTGGTTAGGTTTTCCAACCCTCTGGCACGTATGACACCTTGCTATCCAGGTTACCACCTGCCCCTTCAACCCCGGCCACCAAAACAATTTTTCTAAAGCCGCCACCGTTTTTCTCACCCCTAGATGTCTTGCCAGTGGTATGTCATGCGCCAACCTCAGTAGGCTATCCCTGCACTCCCGTGGCACCACCAACTGGTCCACTACTCCGGACCCCTCTTGCCAACTACGTTTAGGGTCTTGAAAACGCCTATAGAGGATGCCTTCTAAATAAAAAAAATCTCCTGGCTGTGCATCTCCGTCCTCATCGAGCTCTACAGCTCCATTAGCACACGTTTGGAGCTCAGGGTCCTCTAGTTGCAACCGACGTATATCTGAGGGTGCCAAGCGATCTAACTGCTCCCGGAGCAATGCATGACCTTCCCCGATACTGGGCAGCTCCCTCTGTCTCTCTCGATGTACATAACGTTGCTGTCATGGAGACTCGTCATGCCCAGCCTCGTCACTCTCGATGACAGGCCCAGGGGCTACTCCAGAATTAAGTAATGGTACTAATACTGAATCACCTAGGAGAGCCGCCGAGTCAAAACTCTTAAAACCAACTCCAGCTTTAGCCTCCTCCTGTTGATCGTTCCTCCGCTGGTCTGAAGACGGAGGACTAGGCTGTGACACTTTAGCTGCCCGAGCTCGGGTGACAACACACGCCATGGGTTGTGTCTGGCACCGCTCGACCCACTCTTGCTCTTCCCTACTCACGTCGGCCGGCCTCTCGGCAACGACAAAGGGTAGAACCTCAGAAGCGGGCATTGCAAAGTCGTTGCCGAGAAGAAGGTCGACGCCCTCCACTGGCAGTTTCTCCACAATCCCGACATCCAATTCATGTGCCACACCATCCACCTCCAACTCCAACCGCACCAGCGGGTATGACCGAGTTGCATTAATACCAAGCACCACCACCACCCGAGCCGCGTTTATAGGGTAGCCAGTCAAGTTTTTCATCAGAGTCTGGGAAGCACCTGTATCGCGCAAGACCTCTACTCCATGCTTGCGCCCCGCCCACATCACGCAACCACGCCCTCTATGGTCGCAAAAACATCCTGAGCAGGGTTCGAGCCTCCCAGGTGCTTCTGCATTGGCTGTGCCTCAGCCTCTGACGAACTGCAAACTCAGACGACTTCGGAGACACACCAATGTTGCAGGCCAAAGACACAGCTGCTGTAGGTGGTTTGCTAGGACAGACTCTTGCAAAGTGCCCATTTTTATGACAATGATAACACTCCAACTCCCCTTTGGGCTTCCCTTGGTACTGGGAAGGGCCCGGCCCCTTCTTAAATGGGACGGTGCTAGTCTTGTGGTCAGTCTTGGTATCATGGCTCTTGTACTTGTTTGCATAAGGTATATCACTAACTCGGGGGGGTGGGGCGTCACGCCCCTTGTTACCTGCCTCACTACGCTGGGCAGACCCGCACCCACGAATTAGTGATAGCCGGAGGTCAGCCATCTCAGCTGCCTCCTGTAGAGTTGTTGGTTGCTTTTCTTTAAGGTTTAACGTCAGGTCGCCGCCCGTGCATTTGAAAAACTGCTCTAAAAGCACCAACTGTTTAATGTCGTCAAACGTAGTAGCTTTCTCCGACCTCAGCCAATTCCCAAAAGCATCGGACAGCTCCCGGGCATGCTCCAAAATGGTGCTCTCCCGACCCTTGGTAACACCCCGGAACTTCAACCTGTACGTCTCTGGTTGTAGTTCGTATGCTCTCAGGACAGCCTCCTTGAGTTCCTCATAGCTAATACAAGACTCTATAGGCAACGCATCGTAGGCTTTAAGACCCTTGCCTATTAATCTAGAGGATACAAGTGCTGCCCATTTACTCTCTGGCCACTGGTGTTCCTGGCACTTCTTCTCAAAGCGTGTGAAAAATTCTGTTACACCACTCTCATCAAACACCGGAACCAGTTTCAATAAGTGCGAGAGAGACTGCTCATGAACACGGTTACCAGCCCCAAGTCGCTGTCCCGTTGTCTCTACTCGCGACTTCTCTACGTCCATGTCGGCACAGTACCTAGTCGACTCCAAATCAGCTTGGATTTTTGCTAGCTCTATGTGCTGCTGACTGATAGTTTTTCTCTCTTCTATCTTGGCTAATTCTAATTGCTGCTGATGCTGAAGCTTAGCTAATTCGAGCTTAAACAATAATTCTGGAGATAACCCTTGAGGAGGTGAAGGTGCTACAATGTTTGAAATTACCGGTGGTCCCCCCAGGGGCAACCCACCCTGCCAGTCACCACCCAACTGCGGAAGCGTACCCGGGGTCGGCAAACTACTGGGATGGCTGGGACTCGAGTGTAGGGGAAGCATGGCCGAAGGGCTCTGAGCACTCAACCCATCTCGCTCACCAGTCACCCTGCCCAGTACACACGTTATCAAGTTATCCTTGGTCATGCTGCTAGTAACCGCATGACCGATAGCTGTGGCCAGACATTGAAGACCGTACCGATCCATACCCTCCAACCGCTCGGCAGTAACAGGCCATTGCAAAAATATCCTAGCATCCTCCTCACAGTTCACCCGATTAACCCTTTCATCATGATGCTGTTCCTCAGTTTCGACATTACGTACTGTGTCTCCATTCTCCTCTGACCCGGTATAAGACATGATGCTCACAAAAATTTCTCACCACAATATTCAGAAAAGAAGTACCCCAAACTCTTATGTAGCACTATTCACTTGCCAAAAATGTCTGAAGACTCTCAAGTGCTATAATACTTTGCCAAAAAAAAATTAACGTGCCCACTATATTCCTCAATAAAACAAATGACCACAACAATCCTGCAATTATCTCTTAGTTCACAAGATCCTGAGCTAGGTCGCCATTTGTTACGATCCAGGTTCTCAAAGACACAGGGCTCTTCAACATTGGACTAGATAATGGCAAAAATGCAACAACGGTAACACTAGATCCAACCCCTGCCTTAAACACTGGAAAACAAAACACCATTACCGCCCTGAGTCGTGCCTGGACAACGAGGTATCCTATGACTCGGTAACTGGTGCACACACACTAGGCTGACGCTCGATGAAACAGCCTATTCTCAAACAGTAAAAGATTACTCGATTAGGTTACACAAAGAAAAGATAGTTAACGGGATTAATTAATTAACGTTACGGTAGATACTCAAATAACTGGCACTCCTGTATTAAAGAAAGTGCAATGCTAGTCCTGCAACATCAACTGGAAACTTCTGAAATAAGTCTGATGCTGGGAAGATGTTCGTAAAGAATCTTGAACAATTATAATGCAGAATACGGGTCACAATAAATACTAGGACATATAGTAATAATAGGCAGGCGAATAATAAAGACTGCGCAAAGGTAGTAATGCTTGACAACTAAAGAAATGCTTCGTGACACAACGCAACAGCCTACTAGGGTTGTGCAACTCAACAACAACCTCGGCTCAAAAGTGCAGTGAATAATAATGTGGCATACATATAATAATGGGGCTTATCTCTAACCAGTGTCTGCTTAGTTAATAAAGTCTAGCTGGGGTATCAAGGCAGGGCAACAATGGGCGAGCATGCGGCTCGTAGCCTAACGTTGTCCGAAGGTGGTATAATGAAGATTACGTTATATGACGGGGATGCTCTCTTGATAAATCTAGGTCTCTAGTACCTAGTTCTATCCTGGCGATCCCTCAGAAGTCAACACAAAGAGGCAGCACTATGTTGTGAGGGATAGGCTATGGCCCTCTCACACCACAGCGCTGTGCTCGCAAAGTAAACCCACCCGAAGACAACTTAGGCTCCCACAGTACCTGTCGATGTCGTGCAGGGCTTAGCTAACACTGCACACATCGGAGACAACGACACAGTAACCTTACCCCCAGTCTAGCTTTAGATAACCAAGCAGAATCACTCAACACCTTGCCAGGGAGACATATACCGGTCTACAACCTTCCCGAGAGAGGACACACACGGAAAAGTCCGTCTCTCCAAACCTCATTAAAGCCTAATACATGGAAATATCTGAGAGCTTCGCGTACAATACGACTGGCCGACGGTGAACGTCTATGCTGAAACCAGAAGGGATGTTGAGTTTAATAAAGATTAGAGAATGAGAAAGGAGAAGTCGAGAGAGAGAAATAGTATGCAAAGTGGCGAGTATGGGGGACAGAATTGCAAAGGATATAGACGATACGCGTGTCAGGCAAGCTCTGAGCTGGTAAAGAACACACGGCCGCGATGGGCAGGGACTAGTTGACCACCCGGCCGCCAACGCCGTCAGCGCCCAAGCGAGCCGCGTGATAGCTCTCCCCCGCTGCCAGGTGTACTCCCTCACCCTCTCTCGCTCGCCTCCCACACAAGCAACATTTATATTATAGCGAATATAAAATACAAGGCGCGGTCACAGACCAAAACAAAGACCATTTCTAGACTGTCTGTGGCAACACGACACTAATAACATAAAGCAGATCATTCTTGGACAACTGTAGCCCATCCCCCCACCCTGGCGAGCGCTAGCGAGCTGCAATGCCCCACGCAACCATTCTACTAGCGCCGGGAGGCGTCACACTACAGACAGATCATCTCCCCACCTATAAAAGGACGTGGTACAATTCTTGCAGAGTAAGCAAGCATTCCCACGGTCTTCTTAAAGTATTGCAGCAATTCCAATATGATTGATAGCAACATGTATCGTATGACTCCACACTGGTCAGAAGCCGGCACGCTCGAGCCCCCAGGCATTGAGCAATAGCAGTACAGCCAGATATTAGGCAGGTTAACCATTCATGCGGCCGTAGTAATTAATAAAGTGACATATACAGTGACAGTACGATACAGTGCAATAATTAGTTTGTGTACCATTATATATTTCGCTATTCTTATTCTTTATTCTTTTACAGGAAAGATTATAATCACAGGAATATAGCTCAATCTAATTGCTTTTATAATATAGTGCAAAGCTGTAGGTATTTCCCAGTCGGGTAGCTACAATACCTACAAAGACAATCAATAACTCAAACCAGCCCCTAATTAAGCATAATATATTTTGTTGGTAAATAAACCCTAGAAAACCCAACAGTGTCTTTACTTCAAATCAATACCTTAACAAATTACCTCTCAACATGTTTTTACAGTGAAAACCTCAACTACAAGCATAATCAAGGACAATTAAGGTAAGAGGTAAAAAGGGCAACCATAAAGTCACCGCTACACCGTAAGGCCGTTTTCGTTCTTTTAGTTTTTTCCTATTATTGATCTTCTTGCTTATCTTACTAACTCTTGGTGATCCTCCTTTCGGGACTTCGGTGAGACTTTTTCTATTGCGCTAGCCATATCAAGACCTTTCGATAGAGTCTGTCACCAATCTCTAATTTCCAAACTACCCTTCTTCAGTTTCTATCCCTCTATCTGTGCCTTTGTCTTAATTTTCCTTTCAGACCGCTCCATAGCTGCAGTTGTAGATGGCCATCACTCACTTCCTCAACCTATTAACTCCGGTGTTCGTCAGGGTTCTGTCTTGTCTCCAATTCTTTTTATAATATTTATTAATGATCTCATCAACTGTACCTCTAGTCCTATCCACTCATAGGCTGATGACTGTACCTTATTCTATTTAACTAATTATTGACATCAATCCAGCATACAATAACTCCAAAACTCACGCAACAGTGCCATAGAGCGCCTGTCTTTCAATCTATCACTTATTTATTATTGAGGCAGAGAAAATCTTGTTACTTTCAACGCCTCCACAACCCAATTTCTCCCGCTATCTCTCAACCACAATCTTCTGCAAGACTATCAATTATTTTTCAACAATACGCGAACCAACCCTTCATCTTCTCTCAATATTCTAGGTATATCTTTTTTATCCGAGCTTTCTTGGAAAGATCCAATTACCACTCCTGTTCAAACAGCTTCCCAAAAGTTAGGTGTGCTCAATCGTCTCTGTCGGTTCTTCACCTACAGAGCTTCTTGCTCTGCATCAGGAGACAGTACGCCCCTGTATTGAGTATTGTTCGCATGTGTAAGGAGGCGCAACCAATACTGCACTTCTCGAAAGAGTCGAGTCCAAAGCATTTCGTCTCATTAACTCACTTCCTCTAACTAGTTCCCTACAATCTCATTCCACATGCTGTGATGTAGCATCTCTTTCACTCTACTAACACTATTACAACAATCAGTGTTCTTCAGAACTCTCTCATTGCATACCCACTCCCTTGCAGCGAGTGTGCGAGGCACCTGCCTGTCAACACAGTCCCACTCCTATTCTGTCCAGCTCTCTAACCCAAGAATTGGCAAATTTTCTCAGTCTTTCATCTACTCAACAAGTGAACTCTGGAACTCTCTCCTTCAATCACTTTTTCCTTCATCCTATGACTTAAACTGCCTCAAACTTTGTATTTCCATGCATTTTGACCCAACGACACTTAAATTCGGCCCTGTCACTCTTTCAGCTTTGGGGGAAACACTTGTTACTGACAACCTGGCTTTTGTCTCCTTCATACACGAAAAATATAAAAATAATATATATATATATATATATATACACAGGGTGTCCCAGGAGGAAAGGGCATAACTTTGGGAAATGATAGAACAAGATATTCTAAGCATAAAATGTTCTATACGAAATATTTCAAATCTCGACCGGTATAGAGATATTGCATGTTGAAAATGGTATGTTCTTCAGTATTTCCCCATAAGGCTGGCCTGGCTGTCCTAGTGCTTACCACACCTCCATCTTTCTGCAATTATTTTATCATGTTAATATAAAGATACTATAATTTTGTAAGTTGCAAAATTAGTATAGGCATATTAGCTCACTTTGGACCAGTTGGAAACTATTTGACATGGAAGAGTCCATTACAGTGATATGGGGAGGACACTACATTAAACCTTCAATATCTGTTTAACGGTTCAGATTTGTACTTTTCGTTACGGAATATTTTATGCTTAGAATAGCTTGATTTATCATTTCCCAAAGTTATGCCCTTTTCTCCTGGGACACCCTGTATATATATATATATAGTTATGAGAACCTCAGCAGGTGATCTTGGACACAGCAACTTCCATATTAGTAGGGTAATGAGAAGAAATACGTTGTGGAACATCATATTGATTAATTCTAATTCTCGGCGACGTCACGCAGCCATCCTCAGGAAAGGGTTACCAACAGATCCTAAAAATTTAGTATAACTCTGTATATATTGCTAAAAAAAGGATCACTAAAATGTTATACATTGTTGAACACGTGGCAATTTGCTTATCTAAGAAACAATTAAATAACATTATTCTGGCCAACTAGGCAAGTTTTGAATATAAAATAAATCTACTGCTAGACAACATCCAAATTCAAAATAGATCAATTTCAATGCAACAATAGAAATACATTAGATATCAAATCTGTATGTTATTATTTGTTTTTCAATTCAAATATTATTGTGAACTGTAAAGGCTAAAATCTACTAAAATTATCACCTACCGCTAAACAGCATCCAAAGTATTATGCTAATATTCAGCCATGTGAGGGCAAAACTTAGCTAAAACAATCATAATATACGAGAATATTAAATTGAGGGACTTTACAAAGGGGTTAAAATTATCTTGTAATACAAATTCATATCAAATCATTGTAATCCTAATCACATCGAACCGCAACATAAAGTAAAAAAGTACATTTGAATTACTTTACTCTAAGAATCAAAAGATAAGGCATAGAAGGTTAAAAGAAGTAGCAGTTTCAGCATTCGAAATTTTATTATTCAGAGTTTCTATATTTCTGTTCAATTTTGTTTTCAGGTTTAGTAAGCAGGTGAGTAAGGTTTGCAAAGTTCATGGTAGTCCGACGTTTCGCTAGTCTTCTAGCATCTTCAAGGAATTATTAAATTATTCAATATTACAGGTATATTATACACATGTGGAGATCAGGGGGCGAGAAGTGTGCAGGGCTACTGAGTGTTTTGTTGCGGGTAACCTTCTCGCCAGTTGCTCACTGCATCTGGTCCGGGGTTGGCTGGGGGTGGGCGAAGTTAACGTTGATTGGCTGCTGGAAGTCATGGGGGTAGATGGTTGCGCTCTGGACTGCGTACACGAGTAGGGCACGGGAGGAAGGTGTGAAGCACGGGCCGTGGCGAGGTAGTGGCGTTTGGCAGACGGTAATATTTGAAGGTCAAGTGTTTGGTTATTTATGTGGGAGAATAAGGCTTGAATATAGAGAGCTTCAAAGTATAGAGAGTCTTCTGGGGTAATTTTCTTTATCAATTATGGTGGTGTGTTATTTAAGTCGTTGCGGGTAAGGGGGAGGTGGTTAGGGGTAAGGTACTGATCTTTAATAGCTCCTGACTGAAGCTGGAGAGTTAGCCGACGGGACAGACGAGTCTGTGTCATACCAATATAGGAATGGGGCCCACAGGTCCCATTATTACAGGTGTGCTGGTATACCACATGATACCAATATAGGAATGGGGCCCACAGGTCCCATTATTACAGGTGTGCTGGTATACCACATGGTCGTCATTCATCGGGCTCTTAGTCTGTGTCATACCAATATAGGAATGGGGCCCACAGGTCCCATTATTACAGGTGTGCTGGTATACCACATGGTCGTCATTCATCGGGCTCTTAGTCTTGGTGGAAGTAGGTCTGTTTCGGAGTACAAGGTTGTGGTCTTGGGGGATTTGTAGTAAATGATTAATTTAATTTCTTGTCAGGGTTGATGGGTAGGACATGTTTGTTGATGATTTCTTTCATGATGGTTTCGTCGGTTTTGTGATCAGAGGATATGTAATTACAGTAAAAAAATATTGATTTCGTCGGAGGGGTTGGTGTTGGGGGGATTTTGAGTATACCATTTCTCTAGGTCGTGGTTAATGGTGCTGGAGACATCAGAATTGGAGTACCCATTAATAACCAGAACTTGGGAGAGACGTTCAAGTTCCTGGTGGGTGTCTCCTGAGGTAGTGCAGTGTGAGAGGCCTCTCCTAATGTAGGCTGAGATGGAAGATAGGAGGTATCGGCGGGGGCATTCACTGTCACCATTGAGGCACTGTCCGCTGTTAGTTGGTTTGGTATAAACTGTGGTTTAAAAGCCAAGGTCGTTCAGTGATACAAGGAAGTCGGGGAAGGGTAGTTGTCCGTTAGTGGATTTTTCATAGGTGAAATTGAGTCCGGAGGCAGTCATGAAGCGCTGCTGGAGTTCCTGAAGTTCATCGAGGTCCTTCACTTGCACACAAATTTTGTTGACATATCTACAGTAGATAGCGGGCCGGTGAGCAGCTAGGAGTTCCTCTTCAACTGTTCCCATGAAGAAGTTGGCGAACAAGACTCCCAGGGGGCTGCCAATCGCCACGCCGTGTATCTGCTGATACATGTTACCATCGGGGCAGAGGAAGGGAGCCTCCTTGGTACATAACTCCACCAGCGTCTTCAGGGCCTTCTCCGGGATGTCCAGGTTGGGTGTGTCAGGGCAGTGGTATATCCGACATAGAATCATGTTTATGGTACTGTTCACGAGCACGTTGGTGAACAGGCTTTCTACGTCGAGGGAGGCGATGGTGTGGTCGTTAATCCGGGGGGCGTCTCGTAGAATTTCCAAGAAGTCGTTGGCGGAGTTTAGGTTGTATCGGCAGGGCATGTAGGGGGTCTTGGCGATCTGGTAGGTGGCGGTGGGGATCTGGGAGATGATGGGGCGGAGGGGGTTCCCAGGCTTGGGTTTTTATATGGTGCCATAGGCATATCCAGAGGTGAATTCTCCAATAAGTGCTTTTAAGGTGAACTCCTCCTTCTTTGGAATTGATGTCGGTGATGGTGGTGTTGGCTTTTCGATTTGTTTCATCTGTCGGGATGCAGGTGATCCTTTTGAACTTATTCTGGTCACTTAAGATGCTGTCCATTTTTTGTAGGTATTCCTCCTTACCATGGATCACAAGGCAGGAGGCTTTGTCGGCGCGTCGGATGATGATGTTGGGATTCTCTCTCAGTTGTTTGGCAGCTTGGAAGTGGTGTTTATTGAGGAGTTTGCTGTGGTGTGATCCCCTGGTCTTGGCTGCTTCTGCTAGTAGAATGGGTTGTAGGGCGGAGGTGGTGGTGACCTTGCCATCCTTCTGTAGTTGAGGAGGATTTCAGTTTCCAGTAGTTTTCGGTGAGGTCTAGGTTTGGAAAAATAGTGGCAGTTAAGGCCCTTATTGAAGAGGTCTTCTTGATCAGGAGTCAAAGTGGTGTTGGTAAGCTTTATATATCCTTTAGAGGGTTTAGGAAGTTTTATGTTTCCGCCTTATAGATGTGAAAGCTTTTTGATGGTCATGCTCTCTGTTTTCCGTCTGTGTTGTTCATGGAGTTGTTGGAGTGCTAGGTTGATCTCTGCTTTGAGGTGGTCTGGAGAGGCCTCTTCTTCCCATTTCCGTAGAAGGGCGTCACTTAACATAGGTTGTTGGCGATCTCTCGTTTTTCAATTATTTCTTCTCTCAGCAGTTCTTCACGAAACAGGCGGGTACTATTACGGTGTCTGGCATTCTCGTTGTGTAGTTTTATGTTGGTAAAGCCAGGTAATACATTTTCTTTACGGCATACAAGGTTAAAGGAAGTAGCCGTTTCAGCATTCAACATTTTATTCTTCAGAGTTTCTATATTTCTGATCAATCTTCTTTGGGGTTCAGTAAGCAGGTGAATAAGGTTTTGCAAAGTTCATGGTAGTCCGACGTTTCGCTAGTCTTCTAGTATCTTCAAGGAATTATTAAATTATTCAATATTACAGGTATATATACACATATGGAGATCAGGGGGCGAGGAGTGTTTATTTACTGCATATTTGGTTGCCTGCCATTGGTTGCGGGTAACCTTCTACTGAATTTCTCACTCACTAGAGACTGTCCCGTTGTATATTTTAATTTTCGGAATATTCATATAGTGGTAATGGATATTGGAAAGACCTTGAGTATTTCTTATGGCGTGTTCGAAATCAAATACAGCACAATTTCAATCTAATAATATTTTCCCAGTCACTCAGGGATTTGATCTCAGGACTTAAGGATTACAAGTCAGGTACCAAGACCACTCTGCCACATTTATTTTAAAGTGAGCATAAGGTGACTATGATGAGATACATGTGAATTAATGTCAATGCCCAGAGCTTGCTCTTCCATTCCAAAGACTTACACTTCCCTATTAGTTAGTCCATCTGCCTTGCTCACACCAGCTACCATTAGGAGACAACTCATATCAACAGTTATCACTTCGGAAAGGGCCTCATCACTTGCTGCATGGTCTCATTTTGCTTCCATATGTTAGTATTGAGAACAGAACACTGTTTCTCAGTGACTTAATCACTTCTTGACTGACCATTCTTCCTACTTCGATACAATAGAATTATAAATAAAAACTCCATTGTATTATTCTCTCAATTAATATAACTTCCATTTTACAGTACTTGTACAGTACAACCTAATATAATGGAGAAACCAAGCACCACGCCACTACCGCCAAGCAGTTTTCCCGCACAAACCACCACACCCCACAGTAAAGGAAGCCCTAACCACCACACCACCAAGATACACTAGAGTCGCCTCAATAACTCCCGCGCTCCCTCCAACACCCGGCAAGGACATCATGGTGACCATACAGAACCACGATGCTAAAAATAAAAGGAAAGGTAGAAAGGAAAGTAAGACAAGCAAACACTTGCATACACACCATACCTCCACGCGCCCTTCTTCCTCCAAGCTGCATCTCCACCATGAGAGGGAAATCCGGAGGGGCTACCCGAGCCACCTCAGGGCCTCCTCCCGCACAGCTGTCCTTCTTACCCGGAGAAGGGACACCGGGAGAAACGCCAGAAGAGGTAAGACTATGACAGGCAAAGTTAAGATCTATACAGTTGGAAAACTCTTAAAATATCCTTCACTGGAAAATAATTTAAGAGCTGGAAGATATGGGTATATACTGGATAAACTATTAAAGCACTGGCAAATAAAGATTTATTCAGGATTTTTAGATCTTGGCTCAACAAAGAAATTCATTATTAGATCCCACTGGGAGCAACCTAATATTAGTTCCTCTGCCTCGATTACCACGAATTACTGTCAATAAAGAATGCTGTTTGGACATGCACTTTATTGCTAATAAACTGACCTCCTATGGACCCTTTTAAAAGTTCACGCACTGGCAATTGGCTTTTAAAGGGTATGGCTCTGTGAGATACTGTTGCTTTAAGCATAACGGGACTTTGCATAAGAGTCCTTACGGTACGTAATCCCAGGCACTGGCATTAAGACACTTATGGTTAAAGGCCCAAATCAACCCATCCACTAGTCCCTGAAAGACTCTTATAACGGTCAGGACAGTTAAGAGACGTTTGTGTAAAACCAACCCTCTTATTGTTTGTCCAATGATATGTATACGTATACACTGGTATAATGGAACATAACATTCAAGACCCAACACCCTAGAGTGCTGGAAGGTTCTGCATCAAAACACTTATAAAGGTCAGAGTATTTAAAGAGATAGTACAACACTGGTATAACTTTTCTTTACGTTAGCTCGATGATATGTATATGTACGTACACACTGGTATATTGGAACATAGTCATCTAAGACCCAACACCCATCAGTTCTTCATGGACTTCTATCCATGTCAGAATCACCACCACGGCCAAGACCCCCGTCAGAATACTACAGAAGTGCCTTGATTAAATAAATATTCAGTGTGACCTCGAAGAAGTACTTGTGGTACTAGTGACGTACCATATCAAAGGAAGTACTCAGTGTGATATTATAACAGGCAGTGTCATTCTTTTAGGATAGTAATTGTGGATTCTCGTTTGTGCGTTATGAACTACATAATTATATATTTACCTATACCTTGTCTGAAGTATAATGTATGTGCCTTGAACAATACAATTTATGCCTGTACTCTGTATTATATTTATCCTCTATTACCTTTGTGCATGTGTTTATGTAGATTCAACTTCTCCAGTCAAGCAAGAACCTACCTAATCAATCCAATTAACCCCAGCAAAAACCTGGTATAACACAACCACTAAATGTTGTTTCAGTTCCTCGTTTATCAATCTAATTATGTAGTTTATTCTATAATTATGTTGTATTCACTTTACGGGTTTAAAGCTTATACTTCCATGTGTTCTTCTCTCAAACACCAGGTGGGGAGGTTGTAGGCACCAATCGATCAGGGCAGTACCCAGGGGAGGCCACATAGGCATATGATGAGGAGTTGCTGGAACTCCTGTTTCATTTGCCTGGCTTTCCCCACTGTTTATATGTGTGCTTCACCCACACACAAAGTAATCCAGCTAACTCTCACAAACACCTCCATCTCCTATTCATGTCACTACACTTAACAAGCACACCAGACATCTTTCCAAAATATCTAAATTACCTATAATGTACCTTGATTTTCTCTCTCTGTCACTCTGTCAACCTTTGGGGGAGACATTGGTTACAGGCGGCTTTGCCTTATGTCTCCGTCATACATATAAAACACAAATATTATATACAAAACTTACATTTCCCTGCACTAACCGATAATGTCCTTCTTTTACATTCCCTGGCAAAGGGGAGGTAGTCGTTTTTTTCTGGACCCCTTTTCCTTCATGTTTAGCGTATTAGTTTTTGAGACTGTATGACTTTCGTTCCTTTAGTTTGGTTATTTTGAGACCTTTCGCCCCATTTGTTTGTCAATATTAAGATCTTTCCTGCCATTTAGGTGTCATTTGTTTCCTGGCGAGCTATAGCGAACCTATAACTTTTAGAAGGGACCGGCCTTCTGCTGCGACATTTTCTTCCCAAAATGTTACAAATTTACCTGGAAAGGGGGTCTAGGGGATGTTTTGTTTTGTTTACTATTGTTTTGTGTTTTTAAAGCTTGGTGGAGCTTTAGCGAGGACATTCAACAATATAATAATAAATACATAGACCAATAAAACAAGCACTACCCCCTCAAAGTCAGTTACAACCGCATAATTATACAGTAGGCATATTAAGGGGAGATGGGTCGCCTTCTCCCTCATGTTTAGCCCCATTAGTTTTCAGATTTTAAGATGTTCGCCCCATTAGTTTGTCGATTTTAAGACCTTCCGCCCCATTTCCTTGTCAATATTAACACCTTTCCTGCTATTTAGGTGTCGATTTTTTTACCTGGCGATCGATAATGAGCATGTAATTTTGGAAGAACCGGCCTCCGGCCGGGACATTTTTCTACTGACAAATTTACAAATAAATCTAGAAGGGGGATCTAATGTTTTTTTTTATAGTTTGATGGAGGCCTAGGGAGGAAACTAGAAAAATATTAAATAAATGAAAAAAATCGACAAAAAGTGAACCATATCCCCTTAAACTTGCTTAAAGTCTTCCATCCCCTTCTCTCCCATCCCAGCCTAGTCCAATGCCTATCCATCCTGTGGTAACTCTGCTTTATAGTCACACCATCCCTGCACATATTAAGAACATAAGAACATAAGAAAATGGGAGTCTGCAGAAAGCCGATTGGCCTAAGCAAGGCAGATCCCTGTCCCACACAACCCCAAATCAATTACAAAGCCCAATTATAGGCTCAACACTCTAATACCCTGAGGATCATCTTACCAAAACGGTTAGAGATTAACGCAGGATTATGGGGGTTTGCAGAGCGCTGATTGGCCCAACCCGGCTGATCCCCCTTCACACCCAACCCTTCTCGTCCATATGCTTATCCAATTTTATCTTAAAGCTCCCTACAGTTTTAGATCCCACTATAGCACTTGGTAGTCCATTCCACCCATCTACAACTCTGTTACCAAACCAATATTTGCCTATATCTTTTCTGAAACGAAATTTATCTAATTTGAAACCATTGGTATGAGTTCTTTCGCTATCACTGAGCTTTAGTACATTTGTCATTTAGTACATTAAGGGTGGATGGGCGTATTTATTCCCTTATTCCAATGCCTATCCATCCTGTGATAACTCTGCTTTATAGTCACACCATCCCTGCACATATTAAGGGTGGATGGGCGTATTTATTCCCTTATTCCAATGCCTATCCATCCTGTGATAACTCTGCTTTATAGTCACACCATCCCTGCACATATTAAGGGTGGATGGGCGTATTTATTCCCTTATTCCAATGCCTATCCATCCTGTGATAACTCTGCTTTATAGTCACACCATCCCTGCACATATTAAGGGTGGATGGGCGTATTTATTCCCTTATTCCAATGCCTATCCATCCTGTGATAACTCTGCTTTATAGTCACACCATCCCTGCACATATTAAGGGTGGATGGGCGTATTTATTCCCTTATTCCAATGCCTATCCATCCTGTGATAACTCTGCTTTATAGTCACACCATCCCTGCACATATTAAGGGTGGATGGGCGTATTTATTCCCTTATTCCAATGCCTATCCATCCTGTGATAACTCTGCTTTATAGTCACACCATCCCTGCACATATTAAGGGTGGATGGGCGTATTTATTCCCTTATTCCAATGCCTATCCATCCTGTGATAACTCTGCTTTATAGTCACACCATCCCTGCACATATTAAGGGTGGATGGGCGTATTTATTCCCTTATTCCAATGCCTATCCATCCTGTGATAACTCTGCTTTATAGTCACACCATCCCTGCACATATTAAGGGTGGATGGGCGTATTTATTCCCTTATTCCAATGCCTATCCATCCTGTGATAACTCTGCTTTATAGTCACACCATCCCTGCACATATTAAGGGTGGATGGGCGTATTTATTCCCTTATTCCAATGCCTATCCATCCTGTGATAACTCTGCTTTATAGTCACACCATCCCTGCACATATTAAGGGTGGATGGGCGTATTTATTCCCTTATTCCAATGCCTATCCATCCTGTGGTAACTCTGCTTTATAGTCACACCATCCCTGCACATATTAAGGGTGGATGGGCGTATTTATTCCCTTATTCCAATGCCTATCCATCCTGTGATAACTCTGCTTTGTAGTCACACCATCCCTGCACATATTAAGGGTGGATGGGCGTATTTATTCCCTTATTTATGTATGTTTGTAATCATTTATTTTAGTTTCCTCCCTAGACCTTCATCAAGCTTAAAACAACAAATCCCCCTAGGCCCTTCTTCAAGATACATTTGTACATTTTTCGGTAGAAAAATATCCCGACTAAAGGCCGGCTCCACCTAGAATTTCAGGCTCGCTGTCGCTCGCCAGGAAATAAAATCAACAACTAAAGGCCTTTGTATTGAGAAAGAAATGAGACGAAAGGTGTCAAAATCGCCAAACTAATGGAACGAATGTCTTAAAATCTCAAAGCTAATGGGACTAAACATGAGTGAGAAAAAGCAACAAATCCCCTTAAACAGCCAAAGTGACATGACTCATACATGTCTTACTCCTATAGTTAGCTCAAAACTATCACTTAAGAGGCTACTACTCGCTTTTTCTGGACCCCCTTCTCCCTTATGGTTAGCGTTTTAGTTTGTCGATTTCAAGACCTTTCGCCCCATTTCGTTGCCAATTTTAAGACCTTTCGTGCCATTTATGTGTCTATATTTCCTTGACCTCATAAACTGCCAGACCAGTGTTGAGGATAAATGTTGAATGCAAAAGTGTGATGCCGGCTATAACCCTATGGTGTGCTCAAACTACCACTTAGAATTAAATAGTCAACTACCTTCACATTAAATAGTCAACTACCTTCACATTAAATAGTCAACTACCTTCACATTAAATAGTCAACTACCTTCACATTAAATAGTCAACTACCTTCACATTAAATAGTCAACTACCTTCACATTAAATAGTCAACTACCTTCACATTAAATAGTCAACTACCTTCACATTAAATAGTCAACTACCTTCACATTAAATAGTCAACTACCTTCACATTAAATAGTCAACTACCTTCACATTAAATAGTCAACTACCTTCACATTAAATAGTCAACTACCTTCACATTAAATAGTCAACTACCTTCACATTAAATAGTCAACTACCTTCACATTAAATAGTCAACTACCTTCACATTAAATAGTCAACTACCTTCACATTAAATAGTCAACTACCTTCACATTAAATAGTCAACTACCTTCACATTAAATAGTCAACTACCTTCACATTAAATAGTCAACTACCTTCACATTAAATAGTCAACTACCTTCACATTAAATAGTCAACTACCTTCACATTAAATAGTCAACTACCTTCACATTAAATAGTCAACTACCTTCACATTTGCCGTAAACATTCTAAGGGGCCCACCTCGTTTTTCTTCTCTATCTCCTTTTCTCTCTGGGTTGTAGCCTTCCCAATCGGCCCCATTCAGCCGTTAATCCCCATCCAAGGGTCAATTTCTTTCCTGGCGAGCGGTATCGAGCCACCATATTTGTTTAAATGTTTTGACAGCAGGGCTAAATTTTTAAATTTTTCGATAGAACAATGTCTCCGGCGAAGCCGGATTTCTCCATACAATGCTGGCTCGCTATTGCTCGCCAGGAAGAAATCGTCACCTGGATGGGGATAAACGTCTTAAAACCGTTGGCTTGAATGGGACTGAATGGATACAAGTCAGAGAAAGAGAGAAAAAGAGTGAACAAAAGCAGGTGGCACCCCTTAACCCCTTCTGTACCGGCGACATCTATTTATGTTATTCTAGCTATATTTAGGCGATCTTGCGCAGTTTAAGAGGGATCTGTGGCAGTCAATAGGGATAAGTGAAATAGTACGAAGCAAGATAACCTAATTGCTGGAGGCCCTTTTAAAACTCAATACAAACGTCTAATAGTAGCCAGCATAAGGTTAAGGGGACATGGACCGCTTTTCTGGTCCATGTTTAACCCCACTTGTTTTCAGATTTTAAGCCGCTCGCCCCATTAGTTTGTCGATTGTAATACCTTTCGTCCCATTTATATATCAATATCAAGACCTTTCCGGCCATTTAGGTGTATGTTTTTCATAGCGAGCGATAGCAAGCCTGTATTTTAAGAGATTGTTATTTATTATTCTATCGAAAAATGTACAAATTTATCTTGAAGGGAGGTCTAGAGAGTATTATTTTAAGCTTGCTTAAGGTTTAGCGAGGAAACTAAAACAATATGGAAATCTACATAAATATGCAAATAAGACGGCCCATGCCCCCTTAAAAATACGTCGCCGGTTCAGAAAAAGTTAATATCTCCATTCCTGTCTACATAAAAGCGTAGTGTCTTGATAGAGTAATGCATAAATGCGCGGAATTTCGGTGTAAGTATCCTAGGTTCGAGTCCTTGGACTGCCACATGTATTTGTTGATTTCATTAATTAAGTTTAGAAGTAAAGTTGGTAGGTGAAAAAATATTCATTGTACGGTAATAGACCAATAATTAAGATAAGGCAATTTACCATCAGCTGGACAAAAATAGACTATGGTGGCAATCATTCGTATTGAAGTAATTTGGTTACGTCCTTTTAACTATATTCTGGCTACTATTAGACGGTTTTACTCAGATTCAAAAGGTCCTCCTGTAATTAACAGGCTTTGAACTATCTCACTTAACCCTTTGGACAACCACAGATCCTGCTTAAACTGCACTAAATCCTCTAAACATAGTTAGTATATATGAAAAAGACAACGCCAGTACATAAAGGGTTAAACTTTTATCAGACAGATTTACTCACTTTAAAATTATCTCTAGAAGTCAAATGTGAAAACAACATTTTCATTTAGGCCTAACTTGTTGACTCCCACAGATCCATTATCAACTGAATATAATCGACTGAAGATAGATATGATACACTGAGGAAATGCGTCATAGTACTGTATACTGCAATGGATAATCATTATTAACATATATTTGAGTCGAATAAAGAAAATTCCGGTTAGCATATCATAAGCATGCATATATCTGTGCAAGATTATATATGGTGTAATGGATATTATAAATGCAAGGCTATGGGTATAATTAAACTGATAGATAAGAAATATTAATTTTGGCTTATGATATAATAACCACAACAGCAATGTTTGGTAAACAAGTATTATGTAAGGAGGAATTATGAACCAGCCCTCCACCTTTTACTCTTCTACTTTGCTCTGTCTTTCCACCTTCCTTTCTCTCTTATTCCTATGATACCACTCACCTCCCCAACCTGTATACCCCCTCAACAACAACTAAGAGACCTCTCACCTCCCCAACCTGTCTATCCCTATCAACAGCAACAACTAAGAGACCTCCCACCTCCGCAACCTGTCTATCCCACTCAACAACAACAACTAAGAGACCTCTCACATCCCCAACCTGTCTATCCCCTTCAACAACAACTAAGAGACCTCTCACCTCCCCAACCTGTCTATCCCTATCAACAGCAACAACTAAGAGACCTCCCACCTCCCCAACCTGTCTATCCCACTCAACAACAACAACTAAGAGACCTCTCACATCCCCAACCTGTCTATCCCCTTCAACAACAACTACGAGACCTCTCACCTCCCCAACCTGTCTATCCCCTTCAACAACTGCAACTAAGAGACCTCTCACCTGCCCAACCTGTCTATCCCCATCAACTGCAACATCTAAGAGACCTCTCACCTCCCCAACCTGTCTATCCCCCTCAACAACAACAACTACGAGACCTCTCACCTCCCCAACCTGTCTATCCCCTTCAACAACTACAACTAAGAGACCTCTCACCTCCCCAACCTGTCTATCCCCTTCAACAACAACAACTAAGAGACCTCTCACCTCCCCAACCTGTCTATCCCCTTCAACAACAACAACTACGAGACCTCTCACCTCCCCAACCTGTCTATCCCCTTCAACAACTACAACTAAGACACCTCTCACCTCCTCAACCTGTCTATCCCCTTCAACAACTACAATTAAGAGACCTCTCACCTCCCCAACCTGTCTATCCCCATCAACAACTACAACTAAGAGACCTCTCACCTCCCCAACCTGTCTATCCCCCTCAACAACTACAACTAAGAGACCTCTCACCTCCCCAACCTGTCTATCCCCTTCAACAACTACAACTAAGAGACCTCTCACCTCCCCAACCTGTCTATCCCCCTCAACAACTACAACTAAGAGACCTCTCACCTCCCCAACCTGTCTATCCCCTTCAACAACTTCAACTAAAAGACCTCTCACCTCCCCAACCTGTCTATCCCCTTCAACAACTACAACTAAGAGACCTCTCACCTCCCCAACCTGTCTATCCCCCTCAACAACAACTAAGAGACCTCTCACCTCCCCAACCTGTCTATCCCCTTCAAAACAAAATTTGAGACAATGAACGGAGGAAGGAAAAACACAGATAAAACAAAAAAGGTCCATGTGCCTAAAGGCATCCTCCATTCATAAAATGTTTGTAACAACTGGATTTAAACTGTTGTAGATTGTAAGTTTGTGGAAAGCAACTCGAGGGAAGTGAATTCCAAAGAGTAGTAGTTCTGGGGATAAATGAATTTTGATAAGCAGAAGTTCTGCATTGTGGAGGAGAAAGTGTAAATTCCCGGCACTCTCAGCTGCCCTAGTTCTACGGGGAAAGATGTGGAGAGGCAGCACAATTGAAGCAAGTTCCTCGGAACAATTGCTGTGAAAATATATGTAGAATAATGCAAGGGATGAAACGTTTCTTCGAATGGATAATGTAGGAAGGTCCTGTGTGATTGCAGGGTTATTGATTAATCTAATAGCTTTATTTTTAATTTTGTCCAACTGCCTCAATGCAACCACTCCACTTCCACTCCACAGAGGTGAACAGTAATCCATCCGAGAACGCACATGGCTTTTATATATTACGGCCAACTGCTCGTCAGTGAAGAATTCTCGAACTCTGTACAGGAGTCCCAGTTTTTTAGACATATTCTTAGCAATGCTTCTAACATAATGTGTCCAGCTCAGGTTAGTAGTTAATGTTACACCGAGAATGTCAATACTAGGGGAAGTGGGAATATTTACATATTTAAAAAATATATGGGAGTCATTGAGATTCTGTCGGTTAGAAAATTGAATGTACTCGGTTTTCTGTGCATTAAAGGAAACTAGATTCTTTTGTCCCCATTCATTAATTCTAGAAAGGTCCTGGTTCAGAGAAATTGCAGTGTTTATTTTGAATTTGTAAGATCGGGTTGGGTGAAAGAATTGGTAAATGTGAAGGAACTGTGGAGTGTTGAGTCATCTGCATAGGAATGTATTGGATTATGAGTGGTAGATAATTATGAGATCATTGATATGAATGAGGAACAGAGTTGGGGCCAAAACTGATCCCTGGGGAACACCAGCATTTATTTAGTGAAATTGAGAATAAAGGCCATCTACCAGTACACATATTTTTTTCTGTTATGAAGATAAGAAGACATTAGTGGAACTAATGATGCTAGGCCGTAGTGTGACATCTTCGACAATAAGGATTGATGCCACAGTCTATCAAATGCCTTTGATATATCCAGTGATATTGTATGTGTTTCACCATGTTGGTATGTAGCTTGGTTGATTTGATGCGTAAGAAGGCAAAGAATGTCTGCAGTTGATCGACATCGTCTAAAACCATATTGCCTATATCTGATTAATTTATTATTCTCAAGATGCTTAATTATGTGATTATTTAATATAATTTCAAAGACTTTACCAAGAGTGGAAGTTATAGCTATTGGTCTGTAGTTTGATGGATCTGAAGAAGCACCTTTTTTAGGAACTGGATGGATGTTTGCTTCTTTCCAGGATACTGGGAAGCATGAGGTATGAGTACACAGACGGAAAAAATTTGCCAATACAGGAGCGAGCACCAAAGAGCAATTCTTAAGTACTATTGAAGGAATTTCATCTGGACCAGGAGCTTTATCTACTGAGAGATTCTGCAAAATAGTTTTGACATGTCTGGTGTGGATCTTAATTGAGGGAATTTCAGGCGAATTAAAATTAAGTACAGGGACATCTTGATTTATTTCATCTAAGGTTGAGTTGTTGGAGAAAATATCTGCAAGAAGGTTAGCTTTACCTCGTGGGTCACTTACAAGATTGTCAGTCGGAGATTTTAATGGTGGAATGGATGAAACAGTAGTGAAGTTGGATTTGAATGAGTTAAGAGCAGACCAAAAAAAATTGTTATCATTTGGATTATTTAGAAGTTTATTTGCCTGCTTGTGGAGAACGTTTGATTTAGTTAGATTTAATAAAATTTTGGCATGATTTCGGATGTTTCTAAAGTAATTAAAGGCTTCATGTGTTTTTGATCTTGTGTATGCATTGTAGGCTATTGCTTTTTGTTCAGTTACTCTAGCACAATTATGGTCAAACCATTTAGGTGAATTAGATCTTTTACTGTACTTTTGATGAGGAATAAAAGTTTCCATTCCAATTTTTATAAACTCTTGTATGTGGCTCAAGGTGGAGTGTGCATCATTAGAAAAATAAAGAGGTCCAGGGAATTTCAATAAAGACATCTTGAAGACCCTCCCAGTCTGCCCTATCGTAATGCCATTTAGTCACCAAAACAGGTTCAGAGTGGGAAGGTGTGGTTGGTGATAGACAGGTGGCCTGTATCAGACAGTGATCAGAAGATCCAAGCGGGGACCTCACTGTAACATCATAATTTTCTGAATTGGTTGTTAAAAATAAGTCCAGTAGGTGGGAATTATGATCAGGATTATCTGGTACACGGGTGTGTTGGTTGACTAGTTGAGGGAGATTAAATGAGTCTGCAAATAGCTCACATTCAAGACCAGCATAATCAGTCCTGGCTGAATGAGTGAGCCATTCAATATTACGGACATTAAAATCACCCAACACAGTGATTTCAGAAGAAGCATTTAAGTTGAGGACACTGAGTTGTGAGGACAGAGAATCAAAAAGACTTTGCTCTGGAGGAGTATTTGGGGAACGGTAGATGCAACATATGTATTTAAATTTACCAGCAGAAATTAATTTGTATATAGAATAATCAAAATAGGGACAATTGAAACTAGTAACCTCCTCCAGGGCTATTTCAGATTTTGCGAAGCAACATACACCTCCTTTAGGTCTGAAACTTTGGAGCAGTTGATAACCTGGAAAATTAAATCTAGGTGTGTCAGTTGTGGATGTTACTTGAGTATCTGTCAAAAAAAGGAGAGTAGGGTATTCTGCTTGAAGAAATTGGTGTACAGAATTGATGTTAGAGTGAAGTCCCCTTATATTGCTAAAGAAAAAGCTGCACCGACGAGCAGCTTTGGGACGTTACAATGCTGTTGACACAGTCGCATGATGACGACCGGGAGGGCCCTGTGTCGATGACCCAACTACAACTAAGACACCTCTCACCTTCCCAATATGTCTATCCCTCTCAACAACAACAACTACTAAGAGACCTCTCACCTCCCCAATATGTCTATCCCTCTCAACAACAACATCTAAGAGACCTCTCACCTCCCCAATATGTCTATCCCTCTCAACAACAACATCTAAGAGACCTCTCACCTCCCCAATATGTCTATGCCTCTCAACAACAACAACTAAGAGACCTCTCACCTCCTCAAACTGTCTATTCCCCTCAACAACAACAAATAAGACACCTCTCACCTCCTCAACCTGTCTATCCCCCTCAACAACAAAAACTAAGACACCTCTCACCTCCCCAACCTGTCTATCCCCCTCAACAACAACAACTAAGAGACCTCTCACCTCCTCAACCTGTCTATCCCCCTCAACAACAACAACTAAGACACCTCTCACCTCCCCAACCTGTCTATCCCCCTCAACAACAACAACTAAGACACCTCTCACCTCCTCAACCTGTCTATCCCCCTCAACAACAACAACTAAGACACCTCTCACCTCCCCAACCTGTCTATCCCCCTCAACAACAACAACTGAGACACCTCTCACCTCCTCAACCTGTCTATCCCCCTCAACAACTACAACTAAGACACCTCTCACCTCCTCAACCTGTCTATCCCCCTCAACAACAACAACTAAGACACCTCTCACCTCCTCAACCTGTCTATCCCCCTCAACAACAACAACTAAGACACCTCTCACCTCCCCAACCTGTCTATCCCCCTCAACAACTACAACTAAGACACCTCTCACCTCCTCAACCTGTCTATCCCCCTCAACAACTACAACTAAGACACCTCTCACCTCCCCAACCTGTCTATCCCCCTCAACAACAACAAATAAGAGACCTCTCACCTCCTCAACCTGTCTATCCCCCTCAACAACAACAACTAAGACACCTCTCACCTCCCCAACCTGTCTATCCCCCTCAACAACTACAACTAAGACACCTCTCACCTCCTCAACCTGTCTATCCCCCTCAACAACTACAACTAAGACACCTCTCACCTCCTCAACCTGTCTATCCCCCTCAACAACTACAACTAAGACACCTCTCACCTCCCCAACCTGTCTATTCCCCTCAACAACTACAACTAAGGATCGCAAGAACTGAACAATCTTACAAAATAGTTATGCAGCATAGATAGATAGGTAGAAAGATAGATAGATAGATATATATATATATATATGTTAGTAAAGCCAGGTAATAAATTTTCTTTAATACATACGAGGTTGAAAGAAATGGCAATTTCTGCGTTGGAAATTTTATTATTCAAAGTTTCCAGGTCTCTGATGAGTTTTCGCTGGGTGGCAGGAAGTAGATGAAGGAGATGAGCAAAATTCATGGTGGTACAGGGTTACATAAATGTACATGATGATACAGGATATACGACGCGTTTCACTGGACAACCAGCATTATCAAGTAAGGAAGGAATGATATAAAAGGTAAACAGGAAGGGTATATATAGAGGGTGGAGGATCAGAGGAGGCGGAAAACAGGGGGCAAAAGTCTGCTATTGGTGGAAGCGTAAACTAGGAGAGAGAAAGGGGTTAACCGCTTCACGCATGCGCACTGGATGCGGGATGGTGGTCAGTAGGTGGGGTCGAAGCTGATTGGCTGCGTGTCGAGGGGCGTGGCCTAAGTTGTGTGGCGCCTGCAGAAGACGAAGCTGAAGGAGGTAGCGCGGGGGGCTGCGTCAAGGGCACCGGGGGGCGAGGAGGGGTGTTAGGTCCTGTAGGGTAGTGCCTTTTGGCAGAAGGAAGGATCTGAAGGTCCAGAGTTTGGTTGTTGATGTTGGGATGTAAGGCTTGGATATATAAAGCTTCGAGTATAGGTAATCTCCTTGGGTCACTTTCTTTATCGAGTATGGTGGTGTGTTTCTCTAACTCGTTGTGTGTGAGGTGAGGGTGGTTAGGGGTGAGATAGTGGTCTTTGATGGCTCCAGCCTGAAGGTGAAGAGTTAACCGACGTGAAAGACGAGTCTGCGTCATACCAATATAGGAATGAGGTCCACAGTCCTCATAATTACAGGTATGTTGGTAAATGACGTGATCGTCGGTCATCGGGCTCTTTATCTTGGTGGAGGCTGGTTTGTTGCGGAGAACGAGGTTGGAGGTCTTGGGGGATTTGTAATAAATTATTAATTTGATTTTGTTTTCCGGGTTGGTTGGGTGGACATGCTTGGAGATTATTTCTTTTAAGACGGCCTCGTCATTTTTGTGTTCAGAGGACATGTAATTGCGGTAAAAGATCTTAATTTCATTGGGGGGGTCAATGTTGGGAGGGCTTTGGGTGTACCATTTTTCAAGATGGTGGTTGATGGTGCTGGAGATGTCGGAGTTGGAGTATCCGTTATTTACTAAAACTTGGGATAGTCTTTCTAGTTCCTGGTGGGTGTCGGCCCTGGTAGAGCAGTGCGTCTACACCGTCTACATTAAACCTACTAACACAGGACAATGCCTCAACGGCGATAGTGAATGCCCCCGCCGTTATCTTCTATCCTCCATCTCCGCCTATGTTAGGAGAGCCCTCACGCACTGCTCTACCTGGGCCGACACCCACCAGGAACTAGAAAGACTATCCCAAGTTTTAGTAAATAACGGATACTCCAACTCCGACATCTCCAGCACCATCAACCACCATCTTGAAAAATGGTACACCCAAAGCCCTCCCAACATTGACCCCCCCAATGAAATTAAGATCTTTTACCGCAATTACATGTCCTCTGAACACAAAAATGACGAGGCCGTCTTAAAAGAAATAATCTCCAAGCATGTCCACCCAACCAACCCGGAAAACAAAATCAAATTAATAATTTATTACAAATCCCCCAAGACCTCCAACCTCGTTCTCCGCAACAAACCAGCCTCCACCAAGATAAAGAGCCCGATGACCGACGATCACGTCATTTACCAACATACCTGTAATTATGAGGACTGTGGACCTCATTCCTATATTGGTATGACGCAGACTCGTCTTTCACGTCGGTTAACTCTTCACCTTCAGGCTGGAGCCATCAAAGACCACTATCTCACCCCTAACCACCCTCACCTCACACGCAACGAGTTAGAGAAACACACCACCATACTCGATAAAGAACGTGACCCAAGGAGATTACCTATACTCGAAGCTTTATATATCCAAGCCTTACATCCCAACATCAACAACCAAACTCTGGACCTTCAGATCCTTCCTTCTGCCAAAAGGCACTACCCTACAGGACCTAACACCCCTCCTCGCCCCCCGGTGCCCTTGACGCAGCCCCCCGCGCTACCTCCTTCAGCTTCGTCTTCTGCAGGCGCCACACAACTTAGGCCACGCCCCTCGACACGCAGCCAATCAGCTTCGACCCCACCTACTGACCACCATCCCGCATCCTGTGCGCATGCGTGAAGCGGTTAACCCCTTTCTCTCTCCTAGTTTACGCTTCCACCAATAGCAGACTTTTGCCCCTTGTTTTCCGCCTCCTCTGATCCTCCACCCTCTATATATACCCTTCCTGTTTACCTTTTATATCATTCCTTCCTTACTTGATAATGCTGGTTGTCCAGTGAAACGCGTCGTATATCCTGTATCATCATGTACATTTATGTAACCCTGTACCACCATGAATTTTGCTCATCTCCTTCATCTACTTCCTGCCACCCAGCGAAAACTCATCAGAGACCTGGAAACTTTGAATAATAAAATTTCCAACGCAGAAATTGCCATTTCTTTCAACCTCGTATGTATTAAAGAAAATATATATATATATATATATATATATAGATAGATAGATAGATAGACATAAACATATATTAATGTGAAGTTCATCTTTATTCCTTACAATACAAAACGTGAATTTTTGAGTTATTCGAAAAATTGGATAATTTTCCAATATAGAATTACGAGGATTATATTATTTTACTGTATGGAGTCACACAGCACTTTTAGACAAAGTAGAAAAAAACACATTTCGTCTCATCAACTCACGTCCATTCACTGATTCTCTGCAGTTCTCTCTCTCTCTTCGCCGCAGTGTTGCATCTCTCTCGCTATTCTACCGCTATTACAATAATCAGTGCTTATCGGAGCTCTCCCTCTATGTAGCGCACGTAGTACCCGACTTGCAACACAATCCCACCCCTATTATCTGCAACTCTCCAACCGAAGAGTGAAACGATATTCCCAATATTTCTTCTATTCAACAACTGAACTCTGGGACTCACTCCCTGAATCCATCTTTCCCTCATCCAATGACTAAAATTGCTTCAAACTCCGTGTGTCCAGGCATTTTGGCTCTTACATTTCTTTGGTTTTGACCCTGGCAATCATTCAACTCTGGGGGAGGCACTCGTCACAGACAATTTTGTATTCCGTCTCCCTCATCCACATAAAAAAAACTAAAAAAACTAAAACAACACAAATGCGAGAACTATGCCGGTTTTGTCCAGCAAGTGTGTTTGTCGTGTACAGTCACTCTGGACCCTCTCCTTTATGTCAGCCGCTTCAGTATTTCACCTACAGTTAAGGGGCCCCACCTCGTTTTTTTTTATTTTCTCTCTCTCCCTCTCTGTCTGGGTTGTATCCATTCGGCCCCATTCAGCCTACTATTTTAAGACGTTTATCCCCATCTAGGTGTCGATTTATTCCTGGCGAGAGGTAGCGAGCCAGCATTTTGTTATAAATGTTTTTGAAAGCTGGCTAAATGTGTACATTTTTTTGATATAAAAAATATCTGGCGAAGCCAGATTTCTCCATACAATGCTGGTTCGCTATCGCTCGCCAGGAAGAAATTAAAACCTGGATGGGGATAAACGCCTTAAAACAGTAGGCTGAATTGGTCCGAATGAATACAAGCCAGAGAAAGAGGGAACAATAGCAGGTCACTCCCCTTAACCCTATCCCAGGAAATGATTTTCGACATATAATGGACACAAATGAAGTCACTACACCTATCCAACATATTAACCCCTTCTGTACCGCGACGTCTTATTTACTCTATTATGGCTACTATTAGACAATTTTTTCGGTTTAAAAAGGGCCTCGATCCAACATTTCACTTCCCTCGAATTGCTTTCCACAAACTTACAATCTGCAAATGTTTAAATCCAGTTGTTACAAACATTTTATGAATGGAGGATGCCTTTAGGCACATGGACCTTTTTGTTTTATCAGTGTTTTTCCTTCCTCCGTTCATTGTCTCATTAAAACAAAAAAAAAAAAAATTTTTTTTTTTTTTAACAGGCTTCGAACTATCTCACCTAACCCTTTTTACTACCACAGATCCTTCTTGGACTGTACCACAATTCCCAAATCTTCTAAATATAGCCAGAATAAAATACAAAAGACGTCGCCGGTACAGAAGGGGTTAATGCTTTGTTTTCATAATAAATCTATCTATCTATCTATCTATCTATATACTAAGACCCAAGCCCCACTTTTCCTTTTTTTTTTTTTTTTTTTTTTTTTTTTTTACCCCTACAAAATCTTCACCCTAGCCAAGTAAACACTATAGGACAATTGACCACTTGCGAATTTCATTCTATAAGGAAGTTGGATCCGTGAACATCGATATTAACACCTTACGAGCGGCCTATGCGGTTTATTTATATGTACCGCCCAGCGGGGTGTTTTTAGCCAAAATAGGGCTGTTTACGTGATAATTTTCATGCCTAAATAAGACCCAGAACGTAAAACAAGTACCTATCCCTGAAAGGGCATAAACAGAGCTTTCGAATGACACCATAACGATCCTTTTATGATGGCTAGTTTTCTTGCAATAACCGTGCAACGCGAGTGCAAAAAGCATGTAATTAGCCACTTTCCCGATACAATTCCTTATATAGCGAGTGAGAGAGGGAGGAGGGAGCTGGGATTCGTGTCAGTATGTTCGCCGCGGTGGTCTGGAGCAGTCATACGCTCGCTACTCTCCTGCCACCACTTGTCTCTCTCTCTCAGCAACATTACGTGCTGAAATTGCCACTCGACCTATGTCGAGCGCCGCCACATAGTCCAGCTTTATTTAACTCGACTTATGTGGTGAGCCGCTAATGCACACAAATGCAATAATATTGTACGTTTCTGATGGATATAAATGGTATGTTGAATCATGGTTTTTATGTATGTATAAATGTACTACAAGTGTATTTTAGCCTGTAAGTCTGTTAAATATCGATGTCTACAGCTCCACCTTCCTTATAGAACGAAACTCGCAAGACGGCAATTGACTACTTGCGAGTTTCATTATATAAGGAAGTTGGAGCTGTAGACATCGATAATTAGCAGAATAACCAGCTATAATGCGGTGTACATATATAAATACACAAAACCAAATTCAACATACTATTTATCCATCAGAAACCTACATTATTACTGTATTTGTTATTAATCAACTTTTGACATCGAAAAAAAAAAAAAAATTTATATTTTTTTTTTTTATTTTTTTTTTTTTTTTTGGCCCCTGGGCCATGCAAAATCTCAGTCCTCTACCTCCCCTCCTTCCCCACTTTCCTCCTCTCCTTCAGTTATCACCTATTTTCCCTGTTATTCCCTTATTCTGAGGTATATTTTCGTGCTAACATTAGAAATCCGATTGGAGGGTGTGGTCATCACTGATAGCAAGCGAGTGCAAGAGAGAGAGAGAGTATTTTAGTGACGGAAACACCTCAAATACGTCAGCACAGGGGAGGTTAAGGGGGCACTACTCGCTTTTTCTGCACCCCCAGCTTCTCCCTCATGTTTAGCATATTGGTTATGAGGTTTTAAGACGTTCGTTCCGTTAGTTCTTCTATTTTGAGACCTTTCGCCTTATTTCTTTTTGTCAATATTAATAAATAATTCGTGCACTTTAGGTGTCGATTTTTTTTCCTGGCGAGAGATAGCGAGCCTCTAATTTTAGAAGGAACCGGGCTTCGGCCGGGAAATTTTTCTACCGAAAAATGTACAAATTTATCTTGAAAGGGGGTCTAGGGTTTTTTTTTTCTAAGCTTGATGGAGGTCTAGCGAGGAAACTCAAAAATAAATTTACAAATAAATATATAGACCAATAACCAAGCACTACCCCCTTAATATCGAGGTTTACAGGCCGAACTTCCTTATAGTCTGAAACTCGCAAGTGGTTATAATTTCCCCTTTCACTACCGGGGATGTTTGTGGGTTGATTTCAGCTCTATTTAACCTGATAAGCGCTAAATAGCAGTAGGAGCTAGGGTAGTTATTTGTGCATTTCTGCCAAAATATTCGATCTCACAGAATTTAAAAAAAAGTACCTCAATGTCTTGGAAATAAGCAGCCACATCCGCCAATATATATATATCCACCCTAAAAAAATGTGGGTGTGGAGTTACGGTGGCTGCAAGTTGAAAAAAATGGGCTGATAGGCACGACATCCCCGAGCGAGCGAGTGTGTGTGAGTGAGTCAGGCGGGAGGAGAGAGAGAGAGGGTGGAGGCAAGAACGTGCGATTGATGAGAAGCAACGCTCTATATCTCGCCTAAAAAGCACCTTTATGGTTTCACCTGTTCATATTCATGAGTAAGGCAGCCCATGTGAATAATATACACTGATAAATGAAGCGCAGAGAGGCATACGGACGAATAATAGGCGAAATAAGAGTGGTGTATTGAGAAAGGTGGGTGGCGCGGGAGAGAAAAGGGGTCAGATTACAGTAAGTAGATGAGATTAGCGTGGGTGTATGCACAAATTTAGACCTTATAGACACTTTGTGTTGTCGTTGCTATATTGTAAACAACGATAAGACTTCTTGGATGGCGCAGTATGTTAGAGTAACCCGATATCTCATTACACAATTTTTACGCACTATTTGCTTGCAACTCATGGATGAAAGGTTATTTATTTACTTGTAAATTTCTTTACTGTTTGTTCGTAATGATAGAATATGTTAGGTTATGTAAAAGTATTATACATACTAAATACTTCGATATACACAAGTGTATCGAGGGTATATATATATTTTTTTGTCAAGCATTCGTCTGCCCGAAAATACGTACGCACTAATCGCTGTCAGTATAGTGTGAACAGTCATGGTCTAGTGGTTAGAGTGATGGACTGAGTGAGATGTAGGCCTAGAGACGTAGGCCTAGAGACGTGGGTTCGAAACCAGAGAGGTTATGGGGATGTTTTTGGAGTGTTTATATCACTTGAAATTTTTTTTTTTTACATACTTACGCCCTGCTATTCATAAAGTCGAAAACTTTGATGAATAGCAGAGCGTAAGTATGTTTTTTTGTGTTTATTTATTTGTTTTTTGTTTGTTTTTTTGTTTGTTTTATTATTACAAAAGGTTGTTACAAAAGGTTAGTACATAAGTATAATATTACATAGGTATATATATAAATAAAACAAAATATTGCCTGGCTAATGAATTAAACTGAAATAATAAATGAAAATATTGCTTATATATACAGTATACTGTATACAATAATATACTGTGTATATATATATATACAGTATATACCAAAACATATGAACTTATCCTACAACTATAATTTGTACATGTTATGATAATATTATCACGTTGGTCAGGTACGGGCAAGTAGGTAGGCAGGCAGGTGTTTTGAGATCACGTTGGTCAGGTACGGGCAGGTCAGGTACGGGCAGGTAGGTAGTGAGGTAGGTAGTGAGGTAGGTGGGCGGGGCAGGAGTTTGGCTGAGATAGGGCGACACAGGTACCACTCCTAGTAGTACTTGAGTGAGTGGTAGTCCCTGAAGCACTCGCCCAAACACAACCCAACGTTGCATTCCTTGCACATTGATGTGACTCGGCTTCTTCTTTGTGGCTTTCTGGTGGAGTGGGCACAGACCTGGCACTGTACTTGCAGCCTCCGGGTGCCAGATAGCTCGGTGTGGATAGGGTAGTGTTTGTCATATCCATCAATGACTCTGTCTGGGAGGTTGACTGCACGGCGACCCCTGTGACCGGAGACTGGTTGGTGTTTTTGTAGGAGTTGGTAGGCGACGTTGTATATGAACTCCCTGAACTTGAGTTTTTTTGTTCGGGGCCATGTCTTTTTTTACCAGCCACATGTTGTAAGCGTTGAGCATCGTGATGTCAACAAAGTGAAGGAAAAGCTTGTGATACCACTTCACTGTTTTTCGTAGGCACTCAACGCCTGCAAGCTGGCAATCAGACTTGTCCACAAGGCGCATGTACTTGGTATAATCCACCACCATATCAGGTTTCTGGATAGACTTCTTGGTACGGTAGTGGAATTTACCAGAGTCCACTTGGGCACCTGTATGGACAGTCGAAAGCAGGTGAACTGGTCGCTTATCGAGCCACTTTACCGCCAGAACTTTCCCAGACTTCTCCAGCTGCTTGTAGTGCTCTTTCTTCTTTCTTCTTGGTCTGTCCAGTCTGCGGCGCCTTTGTTCCTCTGCCAAGTCGTCATCAGAAGCGGTGTCACTGTGGGAGGGGTTGTCCAGTTCTATGCGATTGCCTTGGAACTTAGGCATGAACTTCCTGTTAGTTCTGACAGTCCCACATGCCCCCGTTTTGTGGTCATGGAGGAACTGGCAGAGTGCAGGACTTGTATACCAATTGTCGGTGTACAACGTGTGCCCCTTGTTCAGGTAGGGCTCCAGCATCTTTTTCACAATGTGCCCTGACATGCCCAATGGGTCGTTGCCACCGACTTTTGGAATGTCTACATCAGTGCCGGTGTATACGATCATGTCGAGCACTATTCCACTTTCACAATCGCACAACACAAAGATCTTGATCCCGAACCTGTGTCTCTTCAAGGGGATGTACTGCTTGAACACCAGGCGTCCTTTTGAAAAGCACGAGCGACTCATCAATCACCAGGTTGGCAAAGGGGTAGAAGAATTTCCTGTACCTTTGCAACAACATGGTCAACACATCCCGAACTTTCCATATTCTATCAGCTCGGTTTGGATTATTATTGTCTGCGAAGTGCAAAAATCGCAGAAGCAAGAAAAATCTATCACGAGCCATATATTTCCGGAAAATTGGGGTGTTGATGATTGGGTCGTGCTTCCAATAATGCTCCATTACATGCTTCCTGCAGAGAGGCATGATTAGCAACAACGCAAAGAACACAAGGAGCTCAGGGACAGTCGTATCAACCCATGCACGAATTCTTGCTCTAGGAGATATCATATCAATTCTTTCCCTCACCCAGGTAAAATAGCCATTGGTTTGGGAAACGAGATGAGATAATACCTCCTGGTCAAAAAATGCACAGAAGAAATCAGATTCCGTGGACTGGTCATTGCAGGGCCAGTCTGCTGTTGAACCAGCCAGATTGGCATTGAACTGGTGCAAATCTGGTTGGAAATGGGACCCTTCAGACCAGGCAAAATTATACGCCCGTGGGGGATCAGGATCAGCCCCTCCGTCAGCCACGTCATCTGCGCCTTCGTCGTCAGACAGGTCTTGGTCATGGTCACGGTGCAGAAGTACATCGTCGTCTTCCGAATCCTCTGCACCTCCCTCATATTGGTCTTGATCCTCCTCAGACTCGCTCCCACTATCACCACCCCAGCCATAGTTCCTGGGATCGAAGGCTTCCCCTTCTGCAGCGTCGTCGTCAGAGGAGTCAGGAGGGAAGAGGAGGGCGTCAAACTTGGATGGCGTTAGACCGGCTGCCAAAACTCTACGAGGCCCTCCATCAGCAGCAGGGGCATGGGTGGGCGTGGGTGGTGGAGCAGGGGCGTGCGTGGGCGGTGGTGCAGGGGCGGCCGTGGTGGGCAGTGGTGCAGGGGCGGCCGTGGTGGGTAGTGAGACAGGGGCGGCCGTGGTGGGTGGTGGTGGTGGTGGCAACGCGGGGGTGGTAGAGGCGGGAGGTGTCACCTTACTCCTCTTGAACTGATAAGGGTGTCCTTTACCCTTACCCTTCTTGCCAACTACCCCCGATGCTCCTGCATCCCCAGGACGGCCACTTGTACTTCCTGTGGTGGTGGGCGCCGTGGGCGTCGTTGCCACAACAGTAGAGGCAGTAGTTGTTGTGGTAGCAGTTGTCAGAGCAAATGCTGAGGACAATGACCTCTTCGCACTCGTCGTGCTTGTTGCACGTGTCGTGCCTCTCCCACCACGTGTCGTGCCTCTCCCAGCACGTGTAGGTCTTCTTGGCTGCACTGGCTCATCATCCTCAGAAGTATATACGTAGGAGGGGTCCCTGGCACGTGTTCGTGTCCTGCCACGAGCACTAACACCGCCAGCAACAGGGTTGGGCGAGTCAACAGGGAGCGAGTCAGGGGAGCGTGTAGGCTCCATAGTGACTGAGAGCGTACTGCGTGTGTAGACTGTGTGGGGTGCGTGCGGCGGGTGGTTGTGGGTGCCATCGAGAGGTACCATGTCGCACTAAACGTGGCGCAATTTGTGACTCCCCAGACAGCTTGGCGCCGTTTTGGTACGCCTTTAAAAATCCTGCTTCCGTGAGGCCTATCGCGTTCCCTATAGGAAGCCTTCCGTGAGGCCTATCGCGCTTGCCGGGTTAAGGGGCTAGTGCCTATTTTGGGGGGCTACTTTTAAATTTGATTATATAATTTTGAGTTTCCTCAGTAGACCTCCTTAAAGCTTAAAAAAACACCCCTTATACCCCCTTTCAAGATATATTTGTACATTTTTGGGTAGAAACATGTACCAGCCGAAGGCCGGTTCCTTAAAAAATTACAGGCTAGCTTTCGCTCTCCAGGAAAACATCGATACCTAAATGGCACAAAAGGTCTTAATATTGCCAAAGTAATGAGGCGAAAGGTCTCAAAATCGCCAAATTAGTAAACGAACGTCTTAAGATTGCAAAACTAATGGATCTAAACATGAGGGAGAAGTGGGTTCATAAAAAGCGAGTACTACCCCCTTATACGATTTTGTGCAATTTAAGAAGGATCTGCGGTAGCCAAAAGGGTTAAGTGAGATAGCTCGAAGTCTGTTAATTGCTGAAGGCCCTTTTGAAACTGAATAACATCGTCTAATAGTAGCTAATGTGACGCATGTCCACGTGTGAGCATGCTGTACAGAACGCCTAGTCATGCCCCACTCTCGCTAGGATCGTCAGGGCAGGAACTTTGGCTGTAGTCTATGTAGAGTTTCCTAACATAGTTTGTGTGAGCCGTTGTACTATAAGTATTATGAATATGTATTTTGTTTTCATCTGAGTCAACGAGTTCTATTTTATATCATTAGTTATAAGTATTGTGTGTAAAACTTAATTGTAATGATGGGAAGAGAAACAGCCACAGTTAGGTGTCAGTGGGTACGCCAGGCAGGAGGTAGGCCCAACTCACTAGCACTCCTCCCTCCCTCAGTGCTAGGGGGAGCCTTTGTGTATCCCAGAGGAGAGAGAGAAATTACGTAATTGTTGTCGGTGGGCGGTCCTTAGTAGTTCACGTTGGGCTCACTAGAGGGCCGGGTATAAAAGGGAAGTCTAGCCATTTTTTCATCAGAACTCATTAGGCAGAGCGACTTCTCATTTCCCTTGCTAACTATTTATATTCTTCTGACTGATGGGAACTTTCTCTACTACCTTACATTCTTATTTCCTCTTTTCCCTGCCCTGTATAACTTCCATGGTCCCGTTGGTGCAGAGCTAGTCAGCCAACGTATTATCGCTTGAGTTCTCACGAGATACTTGCCTATTAGATAGCCTATTTTGGAAGGGTTGACTTAGAATAGGATTGACTTATGTTTGTTGCACTTGTATATGCATTTCCCTGTGTGTTATTATTATTATTCCTGTTTTCTGCTAGTCTAGGTAATGCTAGACTGGGGTAAGGCTTTTCTGTGTTACGAGTTGTTGTTTGATGCAGTGGTTAAGCGATAAACCTGCATACTCATTTCGGTTTAGTGAAGCCTAGGTTGTCTTCGCGGCTGACTGTGCTGAGTTAATAATTTACAGTGCGTGAGGGCAAGAGCCTAACCACCCTGTATTTTATTAACAGTTTGTTTTTACTTTGTCAAGGAGCCGGGAGAAAACCAGATACAAGGGATCTGGATTTCTCAAAGTGCACTGGTTAGTTTTAACGTAATACTTTAAACAGTCGTGAGGACTTCGCTAGGCTACGAGCCGTTTTTGCTCAGTCACTGATACCTTTTTGCCTACAGTACCCCAGCTAGACTTTACTCGATTAGTAGATACAGAATAGTATTGAAGCTTTCCTTATGTATGATATTGTTTATGCACTATTGATTTCATGTGTTGCAAGCTTGGCTACTTTAGTGATTAGTGGCCCACGAGCACAATCCGAGTAGGCTATTGCCGTTGCATTTGCGGAGTACTTCCTTTTAATGTTTGCCATTTACTATTGCATATTCTTTTAATTATTCTTATGCCAATTTAAGCCTTTAATAGTATTTAATTGCCAGTGTTTTTGCTTATTGAATTACTGTTCAAAATCCGATACGTACTTCTTACGAGCATCCGAGAAGCATCTAACTTTTTTCAGAAGATTCCTTGCTCGATGCTTAAGGACTATTAATTAACGTAACGTAATAGTGCCGATCCGAAGTAGAGGGTGGTGGACTTCTTAAGTTCATAGTCAAGGGTGGATTACTTCGGCTTCGGCCAACACTATTCTTTTGTGTTGTTGTTTCTTACTTCATTGTTTGATTGTTGACCAGACTAGATAATTCCTGTCTCTTTATTAGTCTGTTGTTGAACACTAGTACCGAGCTCTTGTATACCCCGTTATAGCAGATTGAACTCTGGAGGGTATTGGTGTTTTTTGTTCGGCTGGCAGTACTCAGGGGTTGGGATCGTGTGTTTCCGTTGTGACAGCGAGCCGTATTCGAGTCCTGATTGAGAGCCCTTGTGTACCCGAGTTCCAGTTTGTAACACTAAGATAAAGTCAAAAGACGTCGCCGGTAGAAGGGGTTTGCCCTTCCTGTAACGGTGACGCCTTTTTATTTGATATCAGTTACATTTAGACCCTTTTCTTAAGCTTAGGAAGGATGTATGGTAGCTTAAAGGATTAATTGAGCTTATGTAGCCTTTTAATTGGTAGAAGCTTAGGAAGGATATATGGTAGCTAAAAGCATTAATTGAGATAGTATGTAGCCTTTTAATTGGAAAAGCTTAGGAAGGATATATGGTAGCTAAAAGGGTTAATTCAGATAGTATGTAGACTTATATTTGGTAGACATCCTTCCTAAGCTGAATATAATCGCCTAATATTTGCCAGAGTAAAATGTGAAGGATGTCACTGGCACAGAAAGGGTTAATCTTCCTATAGTCTGTTCATTCTAGGTTGGGCAGATATCGTAACCCCTAACCTCTCATAACTCAAGAAGGACTAGAGTAATCGAGCTAATATTTCTACCACACAGGAAGACTTGGCTAGGAAATATGTGTATAAATTGACAGCTCATTTACTCTAGCCCTTTTTGTATCGGCGACGTTTGTTACACTATATTTTAGTTATATACAGACGATTTCATGCAGCTTAGGTAGGACCTGTGGTAGTTAAAAGGGTTGATTGAGATAGTTCGAAGCCTTATTTTTTTTTCTATGTGATTGAGGGAGGCAAAAGGCATAACTGCCTATAGCGAGTGCCTCCCCCATAGTTGAAAAAGTGACAGGGCCAAAATCAAGGGACGTTCGAGCCAAAATGCCTGGACACACGGAGTTTGAAGCAATTAAAGTCATAGGAAGAGGGAAAGACTGATTCTGGGAGAGAGTTCCAGAGCTCAGCTGTTGAGTAGAAGAAAGTTTGAGAGTAACGTTTCACTCTTGGGTTGGAGAGTTGCACAGAGTAGGGGTGGGATTGAGTTGCAAGACGGGTACCACGTGCCCTACGTAAAGGAGGTGGTATGCACTGGGATAGCTCTGAGGAACACTGATTATTATAGTGGCGATAGAATAGCGAGAGAGATGCAACATTGCGGCGGAGAGAGAGAGATTGCAGAGAGTTGGTGAGTGGACGGGAGTTAATGATACGAAAGGCCTTCCTTTCAACTTTGTCTAGGAGAGCGGTGTGAGAGGAACCTCCCCACACATGTGAACAATACTCAATACAAGGGTGCACTATGCCCCTGTACAGAGCAAGAAGCTGTGCAGGGGAAAAGAACCCCCTAAGGCGGTTGAGCACACCCAGCTTCTGGGAGGCTGCCTTAGCAAGACTGGTAATATGGTCCTTCCAAATGAGAGCAGAAGAAAAAGAGACACCAAGAATATTGAGAGAAGATGAAGGGTTGATTTTTGTATTGCTGAAGAATAAGGGATAGTCCACTGGGAGATCCTGACGGGTAGATAGATGGAGAAATTGGGTTTTGGAAGCATTAAAGTTAACAAGGTTTTCTCTGCCCCAATTGGAAATAGTATTTAGATCAGAATTTAAGAGTTCTATGGCTTCATTACGTTTGTCGTTGAGGGATTGCTGGCTGGGGCGTTCTGAAAAACTAATGGAGTAGTGTAAGGTTGAGTCGTCTGCGTAAGAATGGATGGGAATTAAGGTACAGTTAAGGAGATCATTTATAAAAATTAGAAAGAGAATAGGAGATAGGACAGAGCCCTGAGGAACACCGGAGTTTATAGGGTGAGGAAGTGAACAATGGCCGTCCACAACTGCGGCTATGGAACGGCCGGAAAGGAAATTAGAGACAAAGGCACAGATGGTGGGATAGAAACCGAAGGAGGGTAGTTTAGAAATTAAAGATTTATGCCAGACTCTATCGAAGGCTTTCGATATGTCTAGTGCAATAGAAATAGTCTCACCGAAGTCCCGAAAGGAGGATGACCAAGAGTTAGTAAGATATGAAAGAAGATCACCAGTAGAGCGACCCTTAAGGAAGCCATACTGGCGATCTGAGAGCAGATTATGAGAAGAGAAATGCTTAAGAAATTTGGAAGCAAGAATAGTTTCAAAAACTTTAGAAAGACAAGAGATAAGAGCAATTGGACGATAGTTGGAGGGTTGAGAGCGGTCACCCTTCTTTGGGACAGGTTGAATGTGAGCAAACTTCCAGCATGAAGGGAAGACGTTAGAGGATAGACAGAGACGAAAGAGTTTGCCTAGGCAAAGATAAATCTAAATGCTAAAGATCCTTCCTAAACTGAATGAAACTGATTAGTATAGTAGACAGAATTAACTAAAAAGGATGTCTAGGTACGGTCGCGCTAATAAGTCATGTCCCAGCTGTCATTACATTTGGCTCGTTCTGTGCTGTATTAATGTATGTCAGATGTTGAATAGGGTGGACAAGTGTAGGAACATGTTTGTATATTTCACTCGATATGAAGAAATGAAGCTTAGATATTGCTGATACCAATTATTGATCAAAACATAATTGGTGCCAAGACATGACTTATTAGCGTGACTGTACATAAGGGGTTAACACAGGGAAAGGGTAAGAGAGTCTTCCCTGTTCAGTAAACCAACAAGTGATCATCAACCCTTTCAGTACCGGTGCCGTCATTTTAACTTTATTCTGGCTACTATCAGACGAGTATATTCAGTTTAAAAAGGTTGTCCAGCAAATAAGAGGCTTCAAACTATCTCACTTAACCCTTTTTACTACCACAGATCCTTTTTGAATTCCACAAAATCATCTAAATATATATACTGTAGCTAGCATAAAACTAGAAGGACGTCGCCCGTACAGAAGGGGTTAATAGGCAAGTCCACAGCGGTGTATCTGGCGTTAGAGTCATATGATAAATTGCTTAAGGGGGGGGGGGGGGGTGATGGGGAAATAGCCGAAAAATGTACAAATTTATCTTGAAGGGAAGTCTAGGGGGTGTTTTTTACAGGTGTATTGAAGTCTAGGGAGGAAGCTAACACAACATAAAAAATAAATAAACAATAAGCAAATAAATGCAATCATCTCCCCTTAAAATATGACCCAGCAATTTGTTGGCTTTATTCATTAGCCTACATTTGATGGCACTTTCTATAGACGTATGTTTATTGTATCAGCAAGTAAAGCAGTTCATAATGGCATATAGTGGATATTATCACTTTCTGTACCAGCTACGTCTGTTATATTGTATTCTAGCTATATTTAGACGGTTTTATGCAGCTTAGGAAGGATCTGTGGTAGTTAAAATGGTGGATTGGGATAGTTTAAAGCCCAATTATTGCTAGAGCTGAATACAACCGTCTAATCATTGCCAGAAAATAAACCAAAGGGTGTCACCGGTACTGATCGGGTTTAATATAGTGCAGGAAGATACGAAGAATTGAGGGAAAGTGGAGTGTCTGACAGCCTGATTGAGAAGATGAGCCGCGGTGACCGAGTGGAGAGCACGCTCACGTGTGAATCTGTTTGACCTGGGTTCGATTCCATCCAAGGCGGAAATTTAGTGGGTGTGGTAGTACGTCCTAGCATGTATATCATGTTCGCACCCAGTCGGGGGATACCTCGACGACGTATAACGTATACAGACTAATAACACACATACCAAAGCCATTCCAACAGCTTCCTCTATCTACAACACCCCTGCTCTGCTATCTACACTTTCCCAGCCGTATGGTCCTAGTGTACTGTCTGATGGCGCAATGGGATTCCAAATGAAAGAGATGTACATGGACACATATCAGGTGCACATATATTTTTTTTTTTTTTTTTTTTAAGAGACAATGAACGGAGGAAGGAAAAACACAGATAAAACAAAAAGGTCCAAGAGCCTACAGGCATCCTCCATTCATAAAATGTTTGTAACAACTGGATTTAAACATTTGTAGATTGTAAGTTTGTGGAAAGCAATTCGAGGGAAGTGAATTCCAAAGAGTAGTAGCTCTGGGGATAAATTAATTCTGATAAGCAGAAGTTCTGCATTGTCGAGGAGAAAGTGTAAATTCATGGGCACTCTCAGCTGCCCTAGTTCTACGGGGAAAGATGTGGAGAGGCGGCACAATTGAAGCAAGTTCCTCGGAACAATTGTTGTGAAAATATCTGTAGAATAATGCAAGGGATGCAACGTTTCTTCGTATGGATAATGTAGGAAGGTCCTGTGTGATTGCAGGGTTATTGATTAATCTAATAGCTTTATTTTGAATTTTGTCGAACTTCTCCAATGCATTCTTTACATCTTGATGTTTTACCCATTTGGTGATTACTCTCCTCCTCAGCCTACCCTTTGTAATTTATATATTGTTGTTGGTGCTCGTCAGAAATAGGGAATTGTTACGACTGGGTTTTAAATATATCAGGGCTCTTATTCATTGGACTAGTAATGGCATAAATGTTACAACGGCAAGCGCTAGCTCCAACCTCTGATGTATATTCCCAGTGAACAAAGAACACAAATACTCTACAGAGTTCTATATGCAATAATAGGCTATCAAACTCTCAATAAATGTGCGTCTACTCTAGGCTTAATGTTATGTGAAAACAACCTATTACTACCTATAACCGAAGGTGCTTGGTTATGGTATGCAAAGTAAGGTGGTAAGAGAAGTTACAGCTTACGTTACTTTAATCAATAAATGTCAGGCACTCCTGCATGAAAGAAAGTGCACTAAAGTCCTTCAACACTAACAAGGAATCTTCTTTAAATGTTAGATGCTATAAAGATGCTCGTATCGGAAATGGAACCCAAAAAGGCAGGCAGCGGAACAATGCTCGTGCAGGCTATGCACACAAAGAGGCAGAATATATAATGCCGTCGGAGCCAAGAATATCCTAAACACTACAACAATAATAATAATCGCCACGACAATGCAGTATTCCTATCAACAAAAAGAACCTAAGTCGTTTGTGTCTCCATACATCAAACTAGGCTGCGAAATGCTTGTGTAATCATAAATGGGTATGCATAAAAAGACTACTTGGTTTAATATACTTAATGTCTACTATGATTGAGAAAGTCTAGCTAGAGTCAATGATACGAGATACTGGTGCGCATGGCATGCCGCATAGCCTAGTGCAAATCTCAAGTCTGTGCGTCAAATATTACGTTATAGGGAAGGGTAGCTCTCTTGAGAAACCTTAATACCGAAGTATTAAGCGTTCTCCTGGCGTACCTCAAAGACAAACAACGAGCTTAGAACAGTGCAGAATGGTATAGGCAAAAAGCCCTCATTCGTGCATGCTCTACTCTCAATGGCACACAGACTAGAATTTACTCAATCAACTCCAGTTCTCAGGTATGTCGTGCAGCTTTTTACCTACAGCCAGCACTCATAGGAAACAATACCTTATAATATCAGACCCCTAGTCTAGCATTATCTAATCCAGCAGAACACTAATTATTATAGGAAGCGGTACTAAACAATATGGATGCTAACCAATGCTTTGTGATCAACTTATCTTAACAACTAAACATACATAGGTTATATCAGACCTTAACGCACAATACAACTGGCCAGCATGAAGCTGATTTTGCAGAGTTAACCAGAGGGGGTATAATATTAATAAAAGGTGGTGAAAGATATGGAAAATGAGAGAGATAGGCAGAGGAAAAGATGCTCAGGTGTAGAGCAGGGGACAGGTAGCAAGGGATGAGATAAATGCATTCTAGAAACCAGATCTGAGGGAGAGAGTGGCGAGGAACTGTATATATACTCGCACTAGCTCGAGGCGCGTGGGAAAAAAGCGGTTACAAGTCCTCTAGCCACTAGCAAGGGAGCTAACAGCATGGTAAGGACCTCTCTCCACCAACCCCCACGAGGCAGCCAGCCGTGACGTCATCGAGCGGGACAAAAACACTGCGCGCTCCCTCTCACTCTGTTCTACTCTCTCTCTCTCTCCCAGATCCCATCATTACTAGTTAATGATAAAACATATACTTTACAATTAAATATATAAAGCCTTGACATGGGTGAAAACAGAGCCTTTCTGGACTGCCCATGACACGAGCTTTCATATGAAATAAAGCACACTCTAATACATAACCTGTAGCCCCATCCACTGCCCTGGCGATCCTAGCGAGTCACTGTAGGACAAGGCATGCGGTTCTAACGGAGTGGTTAACGTCACACCCCCCCCAAGATTTTTCTCAGAGGCCCCAAGGCTCACAAAAATCTGATGGTTAGAACCCATGCTATATCTCCACTTCCCATCACCCAGCGGCAGTAAAATGTCTGGCACAGTTCTTCAACAAAACATTTTTCAAAATTATAACCCTCCCCAACACCATAGGTTAAATTATATGTAGTTATGCTCCTCAAGAGCGAGCTTCTCTAGCCCAGCATTGTGAGAGGAGTGCAACTCAGAATTACTGCTATAACATACTAAAAAAATTCAACTATCAAAGAAAGAGTTTTTATTTGATTGTTATGTTTATAATTTGTTTATTTCGGCTGCACTATAGGGGCAAGCCTAGTTTTTTCTTCTATACCAAACGCTCAACTCCTGCTTTACGACCCAATACGCTGGGCTACAACCGCGAGCCAACAAGCACCAAATACTATCCAAACTAAAGCAGGAGGCTACCCGTGTGTCAATCTACCCAGGATCATATACCCTTGAACGACCATCTGCAACCACGTTGTCACAACCGGCAATATGGCGTATGTCCAGGTTATATACCCGTAACCTTAGTGACCACCTGGTCAGCCTCATATTCCGATTGTGAAACTGGTCCAAAAACTTGAGAGGGTGATGATCTGGGTAAACTACAACGACCGGACCATAGGCTGGAACATAGACCTCGAAATGCCCCAGCGCAAGCACAACCGCCAGCAGCTCCTCCTCGACAACAGAGCAGCTCCCCTGGGCCGAATTGTACTTCTCCGAGCAGAAACTAACAGGATGCTCCAGCCCATCATCGTCCTTTTCCACAAGGACGGCACCAGCCCCCACACCACTAGCCTCCGTTGCTAGTTGGAAAGGTAGGCTAAAGTCAGGGGCCCTGAGGATCGGGTGAGTGCACAACAGGTGTTTTACTTCTCTAAACACCTTCTCACACTCAGGCGCCCATTTGAACTTCTTATCCTTCCAGTTATTCTCCACCTGAGCTTGACTGTCCCGTTCTCCTTCTCCACCTTGACTGCTAAACGTCATCACAGGCACAGTGAGAGGCTCAGGGGGGTGCCTCCCATACTCCTTCATGGGATTTACATGACATAACTGATTGCGCTTCCGTCTGTCTGGAGTGGCTACCAAGTAATCCAGGTCTGATAGCTCCTCCACCACCCTATAAGGACCAGCGTACTTCGCGGGTAAGGGGTGACCTACAAGGGGCAGTAGAATCAACACCTCCTGACCTACGTGAAACTCCCTGAGTTCAACCTTGAGGTCGTACCTGTCCTTCCTGAGGGCCTGAGAGCTAGTCAAATTACGGCCAGCCAACTCCAGACTGCGCAACATCCGTTCTCGACTGTTGAGGACACACTTGAGCATAGAACAAGGTTTTTCTGCTCCCTCCCATACTTCTTCAACCATATGGAGAGGCCCTCTGACACGGTGTCCAAAGACGAGCTCATTAGGGCTGAATCCCAAACTCTCCCCAGGTACCTCCCGCACAGCACACAAAACACATGGCAGGCCAAGATCCCAATCCTTCCCACTCTCAAAGCAACAACAACGAAGCACAGATTTCAAGGCTGAGTGCCATCGCTCTAACACACCCTGGCTCTCTGGATGATACGCAGATGACACAACCCCAACAATCTCATGCTGCGGCATTGCTTGAACCAAGAGGCTAGAAGTGAAGTTGGGTCCCTGGACTGACTGAATCCCCTGTGGGTAACCATACCGGGAAAAATACACTAGCAAGCTTCGGACCACCGTCTTCGCCGACCCATTTCTCATAGGGTACGCGTCAGGGTACCTTGTTGCTACATCTCCCGACTGTGCATCACTGTCCTCCTTCAACTCTTTCGTCTTTTTAAGCCCATCCTCTGCCCCTTCAGGAACAGTTACTGGGTCTTCTCCAGACTCGAAATGTGGTCCTAATAATGAGTCCCCAAGAAGGTCCGTTGATACTAAACTCTCAACCGCATCAACTTTCAACCCCTTCTCGGTACCCTTCCTCCGCTGATCTAAAGATTGTTGACCAGAATGTGACTCCCTGGATGCAGGATCTCCGGTGACAACACACGCCATAGGCTGCCCCGGACACTTCTCAACCCACTCCTGCTCCTCCCTACTCACGTCGGCCGGCTTCTCGACAACGACTAAGGGTGGAGCCTCAGAAGTAGGTCCCTCAAAGTCGTTGCCGAGAAGGAGGTCGACGCCCCCAACAGGTAACTTCTCCACAATTCCTACATCCAGGTCACAAGTCACACCATCAACTTCCACCTTCATTCTTACAAGCGGGTATGACCTTGTCGCATTAACTCCTTGAACCACAACCACCCGCGCCGTATTGACAGGTTTACCAGTGAAATTTCTCAACAGTGTTTGCGATGCCCCCAGTGTCACGCAAAATTCTCACCTCATGTCTTCTACCCCCCCACTCCACACAACCGAGTCCCCTGTGGTCACTAAAGGCATCACGGACAGGGAATAAGCCTTCCGGATCCTTCTGCACTGGCAGTGTATTTACCTCGGAAGAAATGCCTCTAACAAACTCCGATGTCCTCTTGAACACTCCAATGCCGTGAGCAAAAGACACGGCTGCCGGAGGAGGTCGACTAGGGCACTCATTTGCCTTATGACCCTCCTGGTGGCAACTAAAACACATAAATTTCGGTTTCGGCTTATACCGTGATGTAAAAGGCCCCTGACTTTTCACATACGGTGTGGTGTAAGGTTTGGATTCAGTTTTAGTTTCATGGCTCTTCTGTTTAAATGTGTCATTGTTCCGGGGAGGGGGAGGATAACGTTCCTTAGCACTTACATCGTACTTCTGTGAGGACCCGCAACCCCGAATCAACGACAGCCGTCGATCAGCCATTTCTGCTGCTTCGACTAGAGTTCTTGGGTTTTTCTCCTTCAAGTTCAAAGATAGATCACCGCCCGTGCTCTTAAAGAACTGCTCCAACATCATTAACTGCTTAATTTCATCAAATGTTGTGACCTTCTCAGATCGGAGCCAGTTCCCCATAGCATCGGACAAGTCCCGGGCGTGTTCCAAAAAGGTGCTATCTCTTCCCTTAGTTACACCCCGGAACTTCAAACGGTACGTTTCTGGTTGCAGTTCGTAAGCCCTCAGGACAGCCTCCTTGAGATCCTCGTACACAATACATAACTCCAAAGGTAACGCATCGTAGGCTTTAAGACCCTTGCCTATTAATCTAGAGGATACAAGTGCTGCCCATTTATTCTCTGGCCACTGGTGTTCCTGCCACTTCTTCTCAAAGCGTGTGAAAAATTCTGTTACACCACTCTCATCAAACACCGGAACCAATTTCAATAAGTGCGAGAGAGACTGCTCATGAACACGGTTACCAGCCCCAAGTCGCTGTCCCGTTGCCTCTACTCGCGACTTCTCTACATCCATGTCGGCACAGTACTTAGTCGACTCTAAATCAGCTTGGATTTTTGCTAGCTCTATGTGCTGGTGATTTTTTCTCTCTTCTATCTCTTCTATCTTGGCTAATTCTAATTGCTGCTGAAGCTTAGCTAATTCGAGCTGAAGCAATAATTCTGGAGTTAACCCTTGAGGAGGTGAAGGTGCTACAATGTTTGAAATCACCGGTGGTCCCCCCAGGGGCAACCCACCCTGCCAGTCACCACCCAACTGCGGAAGCGTACCCGGGGTCGGCAAACTACTGGGATGGCTGGGAGTCGAGTGTAGGGGAAGCATGGCCGAAGGGCTCTGAGCACTCAACCCATCTCGCTCACCAGTTACCCTGCCCAGTACACACGTTATCAAGTTATCCCTGGTCATGCCGCTAGTACCCGCATGACCGATAGCTGTGGCCAGGCATTGAAGACCGTACCGCTCCATACCCTCCAAACGCTCGGCAGTAACAGGCCATTGCTAAAATATCCTAGCATCCTCCTCACAGTTCACCCGATTAACCCTTTCATCATGCTGCTGTTCCTCAGTTTCGACATTACGTACTGTGTCTCCACTCTCCTCTGACCCGGTATAAGAAATGATGCTCACAAAAATTTCTCACCACAATATTCAGAAAAGAAGTACCCCAAACTCTTATACCTCAATATACACACAAACATTCTCGGAAATACTCAAGGGCTATACTATGTTGCGAAAACAAATTATTCCTGCTGATCCCCGCAAAATATTCTCCAAAACAACAAATGTTCCCTGCTAATAAATGTAGGTTCACCAAATCCTAGGTAAGGTCGCCATTTGTTACGACTGGGTTTTAAATATATCAGGGCTCTTATTCATTGGACTAGTAATGGCATAAATGTTACAACGGAAAGTGCTAGCTCCAACCTCTGATGTATATTCCCAGTGAACAAAGAACACAAATACTCTACAGAGTTCTATATGCAATAATAGGCTATCAAACTCTCAATAAATGTGCGTCTACTCTAGGCTTAATCTTATGTGAAAACAGCCTATTACTACCTATAACCGAAGGTGCTTGGTTATGATATGCAAAGTAAGGTGGTAAGAGAAATTACAGCTTACGTTACTTTAATCAATAAATGTCAGGCACTCCTGCATGAAAGAAAGTGCACTAAAGTCCTTCAACACTAACAAGGAATCTTCTTTAAATGTTAGATGCTATAAAGATGCTCGTATCGGAAATGGAACCCAAAAAGGCAGGCAGCGGAACAATGCTCGTGCAGGCTATGCACACAAAAAGGCAGAATCTATAATGCCGTCGGAGCCAAGAATATCCTAAACACTACAACAATAATAATAATCGCCACGACAATGCAGTATTCCTATCAACAAAAAGAGCCTAAGTCGTTTGTGTCTCCATACATCAAACTAGGCTGCGAAATGCTTGTGTAATCATAAATGGGTATGCATAAAAAGACTACTTGGTTTAATATACTTAATGTCTACTATGATTGAGAAAGTCTAGCTAGAGTCAATGATACGAGATACTGGTGCGCATGGCATGCCGCATAGCCTAGTGCAAATCTCAAGTCTGTGCGTCAAATATTACGTTATAGGGAAGGGTAGCTCTCTTGAGAAACCTTAATACCGAAGTATTAAGCGTTCTCCTGGCGTACCTCAAAGACAAACAACGAGCTTAGAACAGTGCAGAATGGTATAGGCAAAAAGTCCTCATTCGTGCATGCTCTACTCTCAATGGCACACAGACTAGAATTTACTCAATCAACTCCAGTTCTCAGGTATGTCGTGCAGCTTTTTACCTACAGCCAGCACTCATAGGAAACAATACCTTATAATATCAGACCCCTAGTCTAGCATTATCTAATCCAGCAGAACACTAATTATTATAGGAAGCGGTACTAAACAATATGGATGCTAACCAATGCTTCGTGATCAACTTATCTTAACAACTAAACATACATAGGTTATATCAGACCTTAACGCACAATACAACTGGCCAGCATTAAGCTGATTTTGCAGAGTTAACCAGAGGGGGTATAATATTAATAATAGGTGGTGAAAGATATGGAAAATGAGAGAGATAGGCAGAGGAAAAGATTCTCAGGTGTAGAGCAGGGGACAGGTAGCAAGGGATGAGATAAATGCGTTCTAGAAACCAGATCTGAGGGAGAGAGTGGCGAGGAACTGTATATATACTCACACTAGCTCGAGGCGCGTGGGAAAAAAGCGGTTACAAGTCCTCTAGCCACTAGCAAGGGAGCTAACAGCATGGTAAGGACCTCTCTCCACCAACCCCCACGGGGCAGCCAGCCGTGACGTCATCGAGCGGGACAAAAACACTGCGTGCTCCCTCTCACTCTGTTCTACTCTCTCTCTCTCTCCCAGATCCCATCATTACTAGTTAATGATAAAACATATACTTTACAATTAAATATATAAAGCCTTGACATGGGTGAAAACAAAGAGCCTTTCTGGACTGCCCATGACACGAGCTATCATATGAAATAAAGCACGCTCTAATACATAAACTGTAGCCCCATCCACTGCCCTGGCGATCCTAGCGAGTCACTGTAGGACAAGCCATGCGGTTCTAACGGAGTGGTTAACGTCACAGAATAAATTGAAAAATGTATATATATATATATTATTCTATAGTAACCTCAATAGACCTCCATCACACCCCTTAGACCCTCCTTTAAGATTAATTTGTACATTATTCGGTAGATAAATGCCCCGGCTAAAGTCCGATTCCTCCTAGAATTACAGGCTCGCTTTCGCTCGCCAGGAAAACATCAACAACTATATGGCACGAAAGGTCTTTATATTGACAACAAAATGGGGCGTAAGGTCTTAAAATCGTCAAACTAATGGAACAAACGTCTTAATTCTCTAAACTAATGGGGTTAAGCATGAGGAAGAAGAGATACAAAGCTATACCTTCCCCTTAATCCTTATTCTGGCTATCATTAGACGATTTTATACAGCTTAGGGAGGATCTGTGGGAGTTAAAAAGGTAAAAACTATCGCAATATAACTCCTGACTTCCACACACTCTTCCTAATCTGAAAACAATATCGTCTAATAATAACCAGAAAGAAGTGCGTCTTAAATTCTCAGTGGGCTATATTAACCCCTTCTGTACCGACGACGTCTTCTTAATTCCATTATAGATAAACTTAGAAGGTTTTGTGCAGTTTAAGAAGGATCTGTGGTAGTAAAAAGGGTTAAGTGAGATAGTTCGAAGCCTGTACATTGCTAGAGGCCCTTCTGAAACTGAATAAAATCGTGGGTACAGTACAGGTAAAGGGGAGGTAGTTACTTTTTCTCCCTCATGTTTAACCCATACTTTTGAGAATAATAGGGAGGAATTTAAGGGGTGGATACAAATGAATCGCCTAAATGCACCTCTCACCGCTGTCAGCCGGCACCCGTCCTCCCACCCAACACTTATATACCTCTCAACTACGTCCTTCCACTTCACTCTCGGTCTGTCTCTCCCTCCCTGTCCTTCCACCTTACTCTTGTACACTCTCTTAGTCATTCTTTAGCTCCGCACACGTTCCACATGACCGAACCATCTCAAGGTGTTCCTTTTCACACTCTCCAGCACATCCACATCCACACCACAATGCTCTCATACTTCCTGATTCTTCTGTCTATATATCAATGTAACTTCGCACGCACTTCTCTCACACTATCATGCAATGACTTCTTTACTTCCATACTCACCACCCTATTCCTTATCACTGTTTTCAGCGTTCCTACAACCCACTTCCCCTGTTGCACCCTCTACCGCACTTCATTTTCCATACTCCCGTCTTTACTCATCACACTGCCCAAATACTTAAATGAGTTAAAATTCCGTATAACCTGACCATTCAATCTCACCTAGCACTCTGTGACCATACCTCTTTCAAAGACCATAACCTTACACTTCTCCACATAAACCTTCAGGTTCCGTTGCTCAAATACAGTTCCAAACTTATTTACCAGACTCGCAACTCCCACTCATTATCACTCAACAGAACTGAATCAGAAAGCAGCAGTACAGGAAACTTCCACTCACTCACTTCTCTTATCAGGGGTACACCAACATCCACTGCTCTTCCTTGTATTTCTTTAATAATGGAAAAACGAAGTGGAACGACATTCTCTCCATGTTGTCAACATCTAGCCTGCATCCCATGCGTGACGACGTCACGATTTTACAAGACTAAACATTTTTGGCGAGCTACCAGAAATTTGAGTTTCTTGTGGGTCTACTTGTTAGTGTATGTATATATACTTTGATCTGTCCCTACTAATTTACTAATCCTGCCACGGACAATAGTTCCAGGGCAGTTGTTCCCTTTCCAATTTCCCCTTACATACTATAAACCACTGTTTGGACACTTGATCCTGTGTTTTGGAGGACAAGCAGCCTAGAGGGGTCACTAGACCTGCTGTTGCTTGATTGCATTTGTACTCCTTTGTACACGCTGCAATGTTGCATCTCTTTCACTCTTCTATCGCTATGACAACAATCAGCGTTCTTCAAAGCTCTTCCTGTGCATACCCCCTCCCTTGCGGCGAGTGCGAGGTACACACCTTTTAACACAGTCCTACTTATATTCTGTCCAGCTCTCCAACCCAAGAATTGGCAAATTTTCTCAGCCCTTCTTCTACTCAACAATTGAACTCTGGAACTCTCTCCCTCAATCAATCTTTCCTTCATCCTATGACTTAGACTGCATTAAACTTCGTGTGTCCAGGCATTTTGACTCCAAATTCCCTTGAATTTGGCTCTGTCAATCCTTTGGTTTTGGGGGAAACTCTCGTTACAAGCATCATGCCTTTTGTCTCCTTCATACATATAAAAAACAAATTAGCTTTCTTGGTTCCATAATATAATACTCTGAACAAGTAGTAATGAATGGTGGTATAATATCTAATACATCTATTATAAAATTCATAGCAATACTTACAGGATCATTCAGAATGTAGGTGTTACTCTTTAAATTCTTCATGTTTTGAAAAGCTTGCAGATAGTGCTTTATATTTATTTTTGCGCAGGTTCCGTCGTGAATCATAGGTATCATGGCTCTGTAAGGGTCCCATGCTGGGGTCAGGGGCTCCAAGTGAAGAGTGTTACGCTGGCAGCTTGCCAGAATGCACTCGTAACTCGCTAGCGCTCACCAGGTCAGTGATATGGGCTACAATAATCGTAGAACGATGTTCTTTCTTTCATAGAGTTCATGTTGTCACAGACAGATCAGTGGTGGTCTTTATTCTTGTCTGTGACACTTGGAAGCATTTTATATCATTGATAGAATATAAGATGCATTGTGTGAAGTTGTAGGGAGAAAGAGAGCGAGCAGCGTGGTGGTAATATGTGCGTGTGTATGTACGTGTGCCTCCCTCGCTCGGGCGGGATTTCCCATGCCCTTGATTGGCCGGCGGGCCTGGCTACGTCATAGGACGCTTGCTGGTCTTTGATTGGAGGCCGCTGTCCTGGGAGGGTGGTGCGGGGCTCCTGCCCGCGTTTCTCCTGCAGAGCTTGGCACAGCGTGCTTGGTCCTACATGTCCTTTGCAATCTGTCCCCCATATAACCCCCTATACTACTTTCTCTCTCTCTGAACTTCTTCCTTTTCATACTTCTCTCTTTATTCAATTACTTATCCCTTCTGGTTCTGCATACGACTTCCATAGTTGGCCAGTCGAATTACCAGCACCAGCTCTCCATTTATGTTTGCACTAGTTTTAGGGATTATTAGAGTCATAGTCATATGGTAGCCTAGTGTTGGGGTGCTTCTAATTATTGAGCTGTTCTTTCCCATTATTTAATGCTAGACAGTGGAAGGTATCTTTGGTCATTGTCTGAGTTATGTATGTGGCAAGTCAGAGCCTGTACAACATCGACGAAGCTAGCTAAGCCTGTATAGTAACCCTTGTGCATATTTTCCTTTGCGAGTGTAGCAGTATACAGGTAAAGGGCTTTTGCCTACTCTTACCTGTATGATTGCTACCTCATTTTGTTGACCTTTGTGGAGCGCCAGGGCAAGACCAGATACTAGAGATCTGGACTTACCAAGAGAGCCTCCAAGTCACTTAACGTAACATAAGGGAAATCTGTTCAAGGGGAGACAGTAGGCTACGAGCATGCTTGCGCTCGGCCTAGTTTCCCGATACCTTTTATGCCACTGCTAGACTTTATTAGTGAGAAAGACAGCATTGTGTATATTAACTTTCAGTGTGTATTCTTTAGGAATTATTCACGCCTTATTTTAGCCTAGGTTGATGCATAGTGCACAACCCAGTTTGGCTGTTACGTTGGCTAAGGAAGTACTGTTTCTGAGTGGTTATTATTAGTGCTGTCACAGAATTGTTGCACTCCCTTGTTATATATATGTATCCTACTTATTGGTGTATTTAATATACACGCTTTGGTGTTCTGCCCTTGCATTATTTCTGTTCTATATTAACGAGCATCTTAGAGCATCAGACCTTTTCAGAAATTCCATATCTGATTGCTGTAGGACTAGACTTCCAGTGTTTTCATAGAGCATTGAAGAGTTTAGTGTTGAGTACAGACTCACACTAAAGTTAACGTAAGCATATATTCCTTTATTAAATCTTATGATAGTTTATTCAAGCATTGTTATTACTTTAGAGCATTTTCGTAACGTAAAATAAATACTCCTGTTGTGAGTTGGCTTTACCGTCACCGGAAAGCCTTTGTAGAAGTGCACTAAAACCCAGTTAATTGATAGCCCGTTATCCAGTAGATTAACTCTGGAGGGTTTTAAGTGTTTTTGTTCACCGGCGTAATAGTTCGAGGGTTTGGAATTAGCGTACCGTTGTAATAGATATAACAAATGGCCGTTGTTGCAGATATAGCCAATCATCTAGTCCATTATTAAGTGCCCTTGTTTATTTCGTAGTGCCGGTCGTAACAAATGGCGACCTTAGACCAGTATATAGTGAACTGAATATTGCATTTTTTTTTGGAGAAATCTTATTGCCATTTGGGGTTGAATTTATTTCTCGCATTGTTGGCAGTAGACATTGTTTTGAGGATACATAGAACTTGTTGGAGTTATTGGTGACCTAGTATTGCACTCAAGAACATCTTCAAATATTTGTTGGTGAATAAAGCTACGCAAGAGTTTGGCTACTTTTGTCTTGACTGAGATTTTTTGTTGTTGACTCCATCATGTCACTGGACGGGTCTGAGCATAGTGAGGGCACAGCGCGAGAGGCAGGCGAGGAGGTGGAGAAGGTGGAGTTGTTAAGCGGCGTTCGGGTGGTGAACAATGAGGAGGATGCTCGGATATTTTTGGAGGAGCCTGTGTCAGCGGATCGTGTGTCGGGGCTAGACCGGTACGGACTGCAGTGTGTGGCCACAGTCTTAGGGTTTCCCGGTACTAGCGGTGAGCTGATTGCCTGTGTGTTGGGTGGGGTGCATGGGGGTTCGGGTGGAGCGGGAGCTGGGGCACCTTCGTCCCAGCCCCCATTCCACTCAACTCCTATCATGGCGCCCCCTCGGGCTCCGGAGCCGGGTACGTTTCCGCAGGCCGATGCCCGCTGGCGGTTGGGTATGCCTCTAGGTGATTCACGGGGTGGGTCCCCAATAGTAGCACCCCCTCCTCAGAGTTTGTCTTCTGAGATGTTGTTTCAGCTCGAGCTCGCCAAACTTCAGCAGCAGGAGCGACAGGCTAAGCATGAGGCTGAGCTTGAGCAGCGAAAGCATGAGGCTGAGCTTGAGCAGCGAAAGCATGAGGCTGAGCTTGAGCAGTGAAGGGCTGAGCTCGAGCAGCGGAAACATGAGGCTGAGCTCAGGCAGCAGCATCAGCAGCGAGAGGCTGAGCTCAAGTTTGAGTCTGAAAGGTATTGTGCCGATGTTGTGTGACGCATGTCCAGTGTGAGCATGCTGTACAGAACGCCTAGTCATGCCCCACTCTCGCTAGGATCGTCAGGGCAGGAACTTTGGCTGTAGTCTATGTAGAGTTTCCTAACTTAGTTCATGTGAGCCGTTGTACTATAAGTATTATGAATATGTATTTTGTTTTCATCTGAGTCAACGAGTTCTATTTTATATCATTAGTTATAAGTATTGTGTGTAAAACTTATTTGTAATGATGGGAAGAGAAACAGCCACAGTTGGGGGTCAGTGGGTGCGCCAGGCGGGAGGTGGGCCTAACTCACTAGCACTCCCCCCCCCCTCCCCCCCCTCAGTGCTAGGGGAGCCTTTGTCTATCCCAGAGGAGAGAGATAAATTACATAATGGTTGTCAGTGGGCGGTCCTTAGTAGTTCACGTTGGGCTCACTAGAGGGCCGGGTATAAAAAGGGAAGTCTAGCCATTTTTTCATCAGAACTAATTAGGCAGAGCGACTTCTCATTTCCCTTGCTAACTATTTATATTCTTCTGACTGATGGGAACTTTCTCTACTACCTTACATTCTTATCTCCTCTTTTCCCTGCCTGTTTAACTTCCATGGTCCCGTTGGTGCAGAGCTAGTCAGCCAACGTATTATCGCTTGAGTTCTCACGAGATACTTGCCTATTAGATAGCCTATTTTGGAAGGGTTAACTTAGAATAGGATTGATTTATGTTTGTTGCACTTGTATATGCATTTCCCTGTGTGTTATTATTATTATTCCTGTTTTCTGCTAGTCTAGGTAATGCTAGACTGGGGTAAGGCTTTTCTGTGTTACAAGTTGTTGTTTGATGCAGTGGTTAAGCGATAAACCTGCATACTCGTTTCGGTTCAGTGAAGCCTAGGTTGTTTTCGCGGCTGACTGTGTTGAGTTAATAATTTACAGTGCGTGAGGGCAAGAGCCTAACCACCCTGTATTTTATTAGCAGTTTGTTTTTACTTTGTCAAGGAGCCGGGAGAAAACCAGATACAAGGGATCTGGATTTCTCAAAGTGCACTGGTTAGTTTTAACGTAATACTTTAAACAGTTGTGAGGACTCCGCTAGGCTACGAGCCGTTTTTGCTCAGTCACTGCTACCTTTTGCCCACAGTACCCAGCTAGACTTTACTCGATTAGTAGATACAGAATAGTATTGAAGCTTTCCTTATGTATGATATTGTTTATGCACTATTGATTTCATGTGTTGCAAGCTTGGCTACTTTAGTGATTAGTGGCCCACGAGCACAATCCGAGTAGGCTATTGCCGTTGCATTTGCGGAGTACTTCTTTTTAATGTTTGCCATTTACTATTGCATATTCTTTTAATTATTCTTATGCCAATTTAAACCTTTAATAGTATTTAATTGCCAGTGTTTTTGCTTATTGAATTACTGTTCAAAATCCGATACGTACTTCTTACGAGCATCCGAGAAGCATCTAACTTTTTTCAGAAGATTCCTTGCTCGATGCTTAAGGACTATTAATTAACGTAACGTAATAGTGCCGATCCAAAGTAGAGGGTGGAGGACTTCTTAAGTTCATCGTCAAGGGTGGATTACTTCGGCTTCGGCCAACACTATTCTTTGGTGTTGTTGTTTCTTACTTCATTGTTTGATTGTTGACCAGACTAGCTAATTCCTGTCTCTTTATTAGTCTGTTGTTGAACACTAGTACCGAGTTCTTGTATACCCCGTTATAGCAGATTGAACTCTGGAGGGTATTGGTGTTTTTTGTTCGGCTGGCAGTACTCAGGGGTTGGGATCGTGTGTTTCCGTTGTGGCAGCGAGCCGTATTCGAGTCCTGATTGAGAGCCCTTGTGTACCCGAGTGCCAGTTCGTAACAAATGGCAACCTTGCTTAGGATTTTGTGAACAGTATAAATTTTTGCAGAGTTGTACAACATTTGTTTGTTTGTATTTTAGCGTGCATATTGAAGAATATTTTTTTGTATGGCAATTAGTAAAGCATTTAAGAGACTCCAGTTAATTTAGTAATTAGTGCTTGCATAGGAAGTTTAACACTTTTGTCTCGAGAATTTTTTTGTGGACTTCAGTATGTCGTGCATTAGCACTGATGATGAGCGAGAGATGTCATTTGAAGGTGTGCCGTTAGTAACCAGTGAGGAGGATGCTAGAGTTTTTGTGAGTAAGCGGTACCACGTGACGGAGGAGAGGCTGACTGGGGTGGATGTTTGTGGCTTGCACCTGATAGCCAAGGTTTTGGGCATTTCCAATGTAGTAGGGATGTCCAAGGGGGAGCTGATTTCCTGGGTGTTGCGTGGGCAACATGGGGTTTCGGAGGAGAGGGCGTTTGGGGGGATTCCTCCCCAGATCCCCTCTCACTCGACTCCCACAGTGCCGTCCACTCAGTTACCGGAGGTTAGCACTCTCCCACAGAGGGATGAGAATTGGCAGATTGGAGTGCCCTCGGGTGGTGCACGTGGTGGTTCCCCAGTTTTTGCCCCCCCTCCTTCAGTAGTGGCAGCTCCCTCTTCCTGCCTGTCTCCAGATATGGTATTTAGACTTGAGCTTGCTAAGATTGAGGCTAGGAAGCAGGAGAATGAGACTAGGAGGCATGAGATTGAGGTTAGGAGGCAAGAGGATGAGACCAGGAGGCATGAGGCTGAGCTTAGGTACGACTCGGAGAAATATTGTGCTAAATTAGATTTAGATAAGACTCGTGCAGAGTCGACAGGGACTCGGATGGGCCGTGAGGGCCAAGTAAGAGAACAGTCCTTGGCCCAATTAGTCAAATTGGTGCCGGTATTTAGTGAAACTGAAGTCACAGAATTTTGTAATCGTTTTGAGAAGAAGTGTAGGGAGCATAATTGGCCTGAAGAGAAGTGGGCAGCTCTAGTCTCCTCAAGACTTACGGGTAAGGGTCTGAAGGCTTATGATGCACTGCCTTTAGAGTCTTGCATTGACTACCCAGAATTGAAGAGAGCTGTCCTACGGGCATACGAGTTGCAACCGGAAACATATCGATTGAAGTTTCGGGGTGTTACAAAGACTAGGGAGGCGACCTTTCTTGAACATGCCCGGGACTTAAAAGATGCACTTAAAAACTGGACACGTTCTGAGAAAGCTGAGACGGCAGAACAGTTGACTGAGCTGTTTCTGCTCGAGCAGTTTTATAAGTGTACTGGTGCAGAAATGACTTTAACTATTAAAGAAAAGATCCCAAGAACTCTTCAAGAGGCAGCTGAGATGGCTGACCTCAGGTTGTCGCTAATCAGGGGATGTGAATCTGTAAAGCGTGTTGATGCAGTTCCCAAGGGGCGCGATACTCCAAACCCTCGAGCTCAGGACAATCACTATAGATATAAACCTCAGTTTAAAAGCCAAGATACCAGGACTGAACCAAAGACTACAGCCGTCCCATTGCAGAAGGGTCAGAACTCCGCCCCTTATCGGAAGAGACCGATAGGGGAAGTGGAATGTTTTCATTGTAGAAAGAAGGGGCATTATGCAAAATCTTGTCCTAGTAAGCCGCCAACTGCAGCCGTGTCTTTGGTGCGCAGCATAGGTGTGGCTGAAATGTCGTCTGGATTTACCCAGGGTAGTTTGCCAGCGGCAGGGTCACAGGCTATGTATAAGACTCAGGAAGGCTCGTCCCCTGTCCGTGATGTCTTTTGTGCCCATAGAGGGACCGGTAGGGTAAGTTGGGCGGGTTGCCAGCATAAGGTGGAAGTTTTGCGTGATACTGGAGCTTCACAGACACTTTTGAAGAATTTCACGGGGCGACCAATTAATGCGGCACGGGTGGTTGTTGTTCAGGGTATTAATGCGACCAGGTCATACCCGTTGGTTCGTGTGGAGCTGGAAGTTGATGGTGTGATTAAGGACTTAGATGTTGGGATCGTTGAGAAATTGCCAGTGGAGGGCGTCGACCTTCTTCTCGGCAACGACTTTGCGGTGCCTACTTTAGAAGTTCCACCCTTAGTCGTTGCCGAGAGGCCGGCCGACGTGAGTAGGGAGGAACAAGAGTGGGTAGTGAGTTGTCAACGCCAACAGATGGCATGTGTGGTAACTCGTTCCCAAGCATTTAAGGTATCACAGCCTATTTCCCAGGCCACAGAACAGCGGAGGAAGGGAATTAAGGAGAAGCGGAAGGCTGGGAAAAGTTTGAAGAGTTTAGAACCAGTGGCTCTCCCAAAAGACCCAATAGCAGGACCTTTGACCGAGTCTGTTGTAACTCCAGTGCCTAAGACAGTTGATAAGGTAGTGGAGGAGGCAGAGACTCAGAGACAGCACCGTTACCTGCAGCGACAAAACCGGATGTCTAAGTTGGATGTTGGGGGAGGGCATGAGTTGTTGACCAAGCAGTTAGACATGTTGGCTCCCACAGACATTCGAAAGTTGCAATTAGAGGATCCAGAGGTTTTGCAGTGTACCAATGGGGCTGTGGAGTTAGAAGAAGATAGGGATGCAAAGGCAGGGGATTTTTTTTTCGTTAATGGAATTTTATACCACCGATATCAAGATCCTAAAAGGAACTGGGAGGGCGGATCAGGTACAGTTGACCAGCTGGTCGTGCCAGAGGGCTGCAGGGAAAGTTTGCTTAGGTTGGCTCATGATTCTCCATTATCAGGACATTTGGGTGCCAAGAAAACGGTGGCGGCTTTGGGGAAATTGTTTTGGTGGCCGGGGATGAAGTTTCATGTGCAGTCATGGATAAACTTGTGATATTTGTCAACGTGTCGGGAAACCGAACCAAGTTATTCCTAAGGCTCCGTTACACCCTATTCCTGTGATTGGGCCACCCTTTAGTAAAATTATTTTGACATGGTTGGTCCACTCCCTCCCACTAAGGCTGGAAATAAATTTTTGTTAACCATAATGGATGTTGCCACTAGATACCCCGATGCATACCCTATGAAAAATGGAATGGCTAAGACGGTAGTCAGTAACTTGTTGTGGTACTTCTCAAGGTACGGGTATCTGGAGGAGATTCAGTCTGATCAGGGATCTAATTTCACCTCCAACATGTTCAAGCAAACAATGCAACAGCATGGGATACGAGCAGTAGTATCGTCAGCGTATCACCCTGAGAGTCAAGGGGTGCTTGAGCGGTGGCATGCTACACTTAACCCTTAATTAGCGGCGAGCAACATAAGTCGAGTTAAATAAAGCTGGACTATGTGGCGGCGCTCGACATAGGTCGAGTGGCAATTTCAGCACGTAATGTTGCTGAGAGAGAGAGACAAGTGGTGGCAGGAGAGTAGCGAGCGTATGACTGCTCCAGACCACCGCGGCGAACATACTGACACGAATCCCAGCTCCCTCCTCCCTCTCTCACTCGCTATATAAGGAATTGTATCGGGAAAGTGGCTAATTACATGCTTTTTGCACTCGCGTTGCACGGTTATTGCAAGAAAACTAGCCATCATAAAAGGATCGTTATGGTGTCATTCGAAAGCTCTGTTTATGCCCTTTCAGGGATAGATACTTGTTTTACGTTCTGGGTCTTATTTAGGCATGAAAATGATCACGTAAACAGCCCTATTTTGGCTAAAAACACACCGCTGGGCGGTACATATAAATAAACCGCATAGGCCGCTCTTAAGGTGTTAAAAGTATGCTCAGGTGTTATTGTGCTGACAACGGTATGGATTGGGATCTTGGATTGCCTTATGTGCTGTTTGCTGCTCTGGAGGTACCTGGTGAGAGCCTGGGATTTAGTCCAAACGAGCTGATTTTTGGACACCGTGTCAGGGGCCCCCTTAACATGCTGAAAGAAATTTGGGAGGGGACTGTGCAGCCTTGTCCATTATTAAAGTATGTGCTTGAAAGCCGTGAGCGCATGCTTAAGAGTCTGGAGATGGCAGGTAGAAATTTGACAGAATCACAAGCTTTGATGAAGGACAGGTATGATCGCAAAGTGAGGCTCCGGAAGTTCACTGTAGGACAAGAGGTATTAATTTTGTTGCCTTTGGTTGGTAACCCCCTCTCTGCGAAGTACACTGGACCTTATAAAATTGTAGAACAAATTTCAGACTTAGATTACCTTGTTGCCACTCCAGACAGGAGGAAAAAGAACCAGTTATGTCACATGAACCTTATTAAAGAGTATGTGAGGCGCCCCTCTGAGCCTCTCACTGTCCCTGTGTTGGCTTGTTGCGGCCGTGGTGGAGAAGGAGAGGGGGACAGTCAAGCTTCAGAGGAGGATAGCTGGGATCAACATGTTTCAGCGGATCAGTGGGCGGGGAACTCGAGCCTTCGGGCTGACGAGGCTATAGCTCATTTGCCTGAGCCGCAGTTTGATGCTATCCGTCAGTTGTTCGGTTCATACCCCACTGTATTTGCTGAACACCCAGGCCTCACTACTCAGGCTATGCATGATGTTGACGTGGGGGACCATCTACCCTTTAAGTCAATCCTGTACCGTGTGCCCCCCATAAAACTACCAGCTCTGAGGGATGAGTTGGAGTATATGCTTGGTAGAGGGTTGATAGAGAAAGGCACAGTTAAGTGGACTTCCCCCGTAACACTGCAGCCTAAGCCAGATGGCAAGGTACGCTTTTGTATTGATTTCCGTAGGTTAACCGGTTTGACTCCAACTAACCCATATCCTCTTCCTCGGGTTGATGATAGTGTTGACAAAATTGGTAATGCTCGTTTTTTGTCTAAAGTAGATTTAGTAAAAGGTTACTGGCAAGTACCTTTGTCCGAGCGTGCTAAAGAGGTATGTGGTTTTGTTGTGGACGGGAGTACCTACCGGTGCAATGTTATGCCTTACGGACTTAAGAATGCACCAGCAACGTTTCAGAACCTGATGAATGAAATTGTAAAGGACATTCCGAATTGCACCGTATATTTGGACGATGTAATCATTTATGATGACGACTTTGAGAGCCATTGTGAGCACCTTGAGACCTTGTTCCGGAAACTTAGTGAAGCAGGTCTGGTAGTAAATTTGGCAAAGTGTAACTTCGTAAAAGCCACTGTGCAGTACCTTGGGTTTGTAGTGGGAAGGGGACAGGTGTGCCCTCCTCAGAACAAGGTACAGGCTATCAATAAATTTCCGCACCCAACAACCAAGAAGAAGATTATGAGATTCTTGGGTATGATAGGCTACTACAGACGCTTCATAAAAGGTTACTCAACGGTGTTGGCACCTCTCACAGATTTGTTATCTAAAGACAAAAAGTTTTTGTGGGCACCTGAGTGTGAAAAGGCTTTCACTTTGGTGAAACATTTGCTATGTACTCACCCGATACTCAGGGCCCCAGACTTTAACAGGCCTTTTCAGCTGGCAACAGATGCTAGTGGTGTAGGGGCTGGTGCCGTCTTGCTACAGACAGACAATGAAGGTGTGGAACACCCAGTAAGTTTGTTTTCTAAGAAGTTCAATGCTGCACAAAAGAACTATTCTACAATAGAAAAGGAATTACTGGCGATTGTGCTGTCGCTCAGGCACTTCGAGGTGTATGTTCCAGCCTATGGCCCAGTCGTGGTTATCTACACTGATCATCACCCTTTGAGATTCCTGAATCAATTTCACAATCGCAATATGAGACTGACCATGGTCTTTGATGTTGCAGGAGTATAACCTGGACATCCGTCATATTGCTGGATGTGACAATGTGATCGCGGAATGTTTATCAAGGGTGGATGATCAGTCGTAGGCTATCACAGGTGTGTGGGTTTGAGTGGAGGAAAATAGGCTGCCCTTATAGTGCAGCCGGGAAAAACATATTAAAATATAAAAATCATATAAAAACTCTTTCTTTTGATATAGGTAATCGTATAAGTTTGTCATAGCCTATAGAGTTTGAGTAGTCCACGAACTATCAAACGGCTGAGCTGCTGTAAGCTCGCTCTGGGAGCATGATATTGTGTCTTTTTGCTATTGTTGGGAGGAGTTATAAAATGTGATTTTTTTTTTAATAATAAGATGTGTTTTGGTGATAAACTCAGCTTTGTTTTAGTGCCATGCGGTCGCTGGGTGTGAGGGGCTTGATGGGGTTCTGTATTTGTCAGATTTTAGCTCAGGGTTGAGCAAGTAAAATCTTGGGGGAGGTGTGACGCATGTCCAGTGTGAGCATGCTGTACAGAACGCCTAGTCATGCCCCACTCTCGCTAGGATCGTCAGGGCAGGAACTTTGGCTGTAGTCTATGTAGAGTTTCCTAACTTAGTTCATGTGAGCCGTTGTACTATAAGTATTATGAATATGTATTTTGTTTTCATCTGAGTCAACGAGTTCTATTTTATATCATTAGTTATAAGTATTGTGTGTAAAACTTATTTGTAATGATGGGAAGAGAAACAGCCACAGTTGGGGGTCAGTGGGTGCGCCAGGCGGGAGGTGGGCCTAACTCACTAGCACTCCCCCCCCCCCCCCTCAGTGCTAGGTGAGCCTTTGTCTATCCCAGAGGAGAGAGAGAAATTACGTAATGGTTGTCAGTGGGCGGTCCTTGGTAGTTCACGTTGGGCTTACTAGAGGGCCGGGTATAAAAAGGGAAGTCTAGCCATTTTTTCATCAGAACTCATTAGGCAGAGCGACTTCTCATTTCCCTTGCTAACTATATATATTCTTCTGACTGATGGGAACTTTTTCTACTACCTTACATTCTTATCTCCTCTTTTCCCTGCCTGTTTAACTTCCATGGTCCCGTTGGTGCAGAGCTAGTCAGCCAACGTATTATCGCTTGAGTTCTCACGAGATACTTGCCTATTAGATAGCCTATTTTGGAAGGGTTAACTTAGAATAGGATTGATTTATGTTTGTTGCACTTGTATATGCATTTCCCTGTGTGTTATTATTATTATTCCTGTTTTCTGCTAGTCTAGGTAATGCTAGACTGGGGTAAGGCTTTTCTGTGTTACGAGTTGTTGTTTGATGCAGTGGTTAAGCGATAAACCTGCATACTCGTTTCGGTTCAGTGAAGCCTAGGTTGTCTTCGCGGCTGACTGTGTTGAGTTAATAATTTACAGTGCGTGAGGGCAAGAGCCTAACCACCCTGTATTTTATTAGCAGTTTGTTTTTACTTTGTCAAGGAGCCGGGAGAAAACCAGATACAAGGGATCTGGATTTCTCAAAGTGCACTTGTTAGTTTTAACGTAATACTTTAAACAGTTGAGAGGACTCCGTTAGGCTACGAGCCGTTTTTGCTCAGTCACTGCTACCTTTTGCCCACAGTACCCCAGCTAGACTTTACTCGATTAGTAGATACAGAATAGTATTGAAGCTTTCCTTATGTATGATATTGTTTATGCACTATTGATTTCATGTGTTGCAAGCTTGGCTACTTTAGTGATTAGTGGCCCACGAGCACAATCCGAGTAGGCTATTGCCGTTGCATTTGCGGAGTACTTCTTTTTAATGTTTGCCATTTACTATTGCATATTCTTTTAATTATTCTTATGCCAATTTAAACCTTTAATAGTATTTAATTGCCAGTGTTTTTGCTTATTGAATTACTGTTCAAAATCCGATACGTACTTCTTACGAGCATCCGAGAAGCATCTAACTTTTTTCAGAAGATTCCTTGCTCGATGCTTAACACCTTACGAGCGGCCTATGCGGTTTATTTATGTGTACCGCACAGCGGGGTGTTTTTAGCCAAAATAGGGCTGTTTACGTGATCATTTTCATGCCTAAATAAGACCCAGAACGTAAAACAAGTACCTATCCCTGAAAGGGCATAAACAGAGCTTTCGAATGACACCATAACGATCCTTGTATGATGGATAGTTTTCTTGCAATAACCCTGCAACGCGAGTGCAAAAAGCAGGTAATTCGGTACTTTCAGTACATAATTGAGTATGTAGCGAGTGAGAGAGGGAGGAGGGAGCTGAGATTTGTGTCAGTAGGTTCGCCGCGGTGGTCTGGAGCAGTCATACGCTCGCTAGTCTCCTGCCACCACTTGTCTCTCTCTCTCAGCCACATTACGTGCTGAAATTGCCACTCGACCTATGTCGAGCGCCGCCACATAGTCCAGCTTTATTTAACTCGACTTATGTTGCTCGCCGCTAAATAAGGGTTAAGGACTATTAATTAACGTAACGTAATAGTGCCGATCCGAAGTAGAGGGTGGAGGACTTCTTAAGTTCATAGTCAAGGGTGGATTACTTCGGCTTCGGCCAACACTATTCTTTTGTGTTGTTGTTTCTTACTTCATTGTTTGATTGTTGACCAGACTAGATAATTCCTGTCTCTTTATTAGTCTGTTGTTGAACACTAGTACCGAGTTCTTGTATACCCCGTTATAGCAGATTGAACTCTGGAGGGTATTGGTGTTTTTTGTTCGGCTGGCAGTACTCAGGGGTTGGGATCGTGTGTTTCCGTTGTGGCAGCGAGCCGTATTCGAGTCCTGATTGAGAGCCCTTGTGTACCCGAGTGCCAGTTCGTAACAGTTGATCTAGAGAAAACTCGTGTAGAGGTGACAAGGAACCGGGTCGTCCAGGGGGGTCGAGCCCATGACCAGTCCCTGTCGCATCTACTAAAGTTGGTCCCAGTGTTTGATGAGTTAGGAGTTACAGAATTTTTTCTCCGGTTCGAGAAAAAGTGCCAGGAGCACCAATGGCCCGAGGAGAAGTGGGCAGCCCTTGTTTCTTCACGATTGACGGGGAAAGCACTCAAGGCGTACGATGCTTTGCCCTTAGATTCCTGTGTGAATTACAAGTTGTTGAAAGAGGCTATCCTGAGGGCGTATGAGCTACAGCCAGAGACCTATAGGCTGAAGTTTAGGGTGGTTCCAAAAAGAAAGGAGAGTACTTTCCAGGAACACGCTAGAGAGCTGTCAGATGCATTTGAAAATTGGTTGAGATCGGAGAAGGCAACTACTTTTGATTCAGTAAAACAATTAGTGTTGCTGGAACAATTTTTTAAATGTACTGGCAGTGACTTGTCTCTTAACCTGAAAGAAAAGCAACCAAAAACTCTGCAGAAGGCGGCTGAGCTGGCTGACCTTAGGGTGTCATTGATTCGTGGGTGCGGGTATGCACAGAGAGCTGAGGCAGGTAACCAGGGGCGTACCACTCCACCCCCCCGAATTAATGACACAACAACTAATTATCCATTTAAGAGTACTGTTGCCAATTATGAACCCAGGTCGAAATCCTTCCCGTTTAAGAAAGGCCAGGGCCCTTCCTCACCTCAGAGGAAGTCCAAGAGCGAAGTGGAGTGTTTCAAGTGCTCATGTCCGAGCGCACCGTCTACAGCAGTGGTGTCACTAGTGAGCAACATTGGCGTGTCTTTGAGTTCTTCCGCATTTGCCCGGGGTAAACAGTCGGTTGCGAAGTCATCGCCGGTGCAGAACCAGCAGGAGGGCTCGTCACCCGTCCGTGAAGTTTTTTGTGGTCATAGGGGGCACGGCACTGTGAGGTGGGCTGGTGTGAAGTATAGGCTTGAGTTGTTGCGTGATACGGGCGCTTCCCAGACACTTGTTAAGAATTTCACTGGCAAGCCTATAAACGCGGCTCGGGTTGTGGTGGTTCAAGGCATCAATGCTACGCGGTCTTACCCGCTGGTCAGAATGGAGCTTGAGGTGGATGGTGTGACACGGGAGTTGGATGTGGGTGTGGTGGAGAAATTGCCAGTTGAGGGGGTCGACCTCCTTCTCGGCAACGACTTTGCGGTGCCCACTTCCGAGGTTCCACCCTTAGTCGTTGCCGACAGGGCGGCCGACACGAGTAGGGAGGGGCAAGAGGGGATCGAGAGATCTCAGTCCGCTCAGGTCTCACAGCCTAGTACCCAAGTTGCAGACCAGCGAAGGAAGGGTCGGAAGGAGAAAGTCGAGGCTGGTGGTCGGGTTGAGAGTTTGGACCCAGCGACACTCCTTGGTGTCTCGGTACTTGACCCAAAGGTGAGCTCCGGAGTGGCCCCGGAACCTGTCCCCCCTAGTGACATGGTAGGGCGTGATGGCACTCCGCGACAGAGTAGTTCCCAGGTGCAACGAGAAGATCCTAGTCTTGAGAATTGTGGGAACGGGGCTATTGAACTCGGCGAGGACGGGGAAGCATGTCATGTGAACCTGTTAAAGGAGTTTGTTAGGCAACCACCTGAGCAGCCTACTGTCCCAGTGTTGGTCTGCAGCGGCCAAGGTGGAGAAGTAGAGGGGGGCAGTGAGGCACAGGTGGTGCAAAGTTGGGATTGTCATGTCTCGGCGGAGCAGTGGGCGGGGGACACGAGTCAGGTGGCTGTGGAAGCGCTTGAGCACCTGTCTGAGCAGCAGTGTGCAGCGCTCCAGCCCCTGCTCGGTTCATACCCCACTGTTTGTGCCGAGCACCTAGGCCTCACAACTCATGCGGTGCACGATGTTCCGCTGGCAGGTCACTTGAGTGGGTGTAAACCTTTGGCCTCATTGTTTCAGTGGTTCAAGGTGGGCGACGAGGCTTTGGCATGGTTGTCAGGTCAGGGTCGACCCATGGCTGCTAAGGGTGGTGGTCAGAATCAGGACATGGAGCAGATTGGTGAGGTTGGCTGTGGAGTGGATGCGCCCGGTCGTCGCATAGCCTCCCAATGCTGCTCTAGTAGAATGCAACAGCCCTACCATAGACCGACTGTATCTGGCCATGTCGCTGAAGGCGGTGATGCTGCGCAGGCAGATGTAGTCGCAAGGAATGCGGGTGTGCGCATATACGGTATCGGCGGGGGAGCATTAGTAATTATGAACTGTGGGAATGACTGCACAGGTGGTACAGATTGTCCCTCTCATGACCTGGCTGTTCTAGGGACAAAGGTGGAGAAGGAGGGAGACTATAGTGTAGAAACTGCGGTCTCGGCTGAGTTGTGGGAGGGCAATGAGCATGTTGTTCTTCGAGATAAGTTGCAACCTCTTGTTCCTAAGCGGCAAGAGAAGTTGTTTACTAGGCTGTGGCAGTACGTCCGTATGTTTGTTGATTCTCCAGGCCTGATGTACGGGGTAGAATCCGACATGGAGGCTGGAGACAGTGCAAGACTCAAATTGGCTCCCTACCGTATAAATCCTGCTCAACAGCCTGTTGTGAAAGCAGAGCTGGACTACATGTTGATGAAGGGTCTGAGGGATAAGGGATATCGGGAGTGGTCGTTGCCAGTAACTTTGCAACCTGAGTTAAGTGGCAAGATCCGTGTGTATGTTGATTGCAAGAGTGTTGGTGCATTATCCCTGACAGACGCCTATACCTTATCTAGAGTTGACGATCCTATAGACCACATCGGGGCTGCCTCTTTTATCACTAAGGTAGAACTAGTGAAAGGTTATTGGCAGGTCCCGTTGCCGGAGAGAGCGAAGAGAAGTGCCAGTCTTGTGATGCACTGGGCGGTTTATCAGTGCCGGGTGTTGTTTTGCTGCCGGAACACAAGTTGGATGTGTGGCATGTTAAGGGCACTGATAATGTTCTGGCTGATTGTTTGTCACGGGAGGTTATGTCTTAAGGAGCACCCTCACCGTTCAGTCAGTGGTTGTTTGAGAGTGGAGAAAAATTAGGCTTGCCCCTGTAGTGCAACGCCGCCAAAAACACTATTAAAAATATATAAAAACCTCACATAAAAACTTTTTCTTTTTGATAGTATATAAGTGCAGTATATCACAGCAAGCATCTAAGACACTATGAGTTGTTGTCTTAGTAGGCTAGGCTTGGTGAAGCTTGCTCGTTGAGCGTGATATAATTAACACCTTACGAGCGGCCTATGCGGTTTATTTATGTGTACCGCCCAGCGGGGTGTATTTAGCCAAAATAGGGCTGTTTACGTGATCATTTTCATGCCTAAATAAGACCCAGAACGTAAAACAAGTATCTATCCCTGAAAGGGCATAAACAGAGCTTTCGAATGACACCATAACGATCCTTGTATGATGGATAGTTTTCTTGCAATAACCGTGCAACGCGAGTGCAAAAAGCAGGTAATTCGGTACTTTCGGTACATAATTGAGTATGTAGAGAGGGAGGAGGGAGCTGAGATTTGTGTCAGTAGGTTCGCCGCGGTGGTCTGGAGCAGTCATACGCTCGCTAGTCTCCTGCCACCACTTGTCTCTCTCTCTCAGCCACATTACGTGCTGAAATTGCCACTCGAGTTATGTCGAGCGCCGCCACATAGTCCAGCTTTATTTAACTCGACTTAAGTGGTGAGCCGCTTTTTAAGGGTTAATACGATGCTATTATTTTGGGGAAGTGTTGTGCAGATTTTTTTTATTATAATGCAGTGTTTTATGTTTGTGATTGTGCCTTGTTTTCACAACTTGGGAGAGTAGCTGGGTGATGCGGGGTTGGTGGGTATTCTGTCTGGTCAGATGTGGAGTTCACCTGAGGCTGAAACGTCCGTCATCTTGGGCGGGGTGTTGTTGTTGTTGTTGTTGTTCCCTAAGCTGCCTGGCCGAACAGCCCCGAGTCCCTGAGGAAGGCCATGGCCACGATCGGGCTTTGCCACAGAGCTCTCATTGAGTGTAGGTTGTGTTGTTGGCGTAAGTGGTTGTGTGAAATGCAGTCTTCTATGATGTGTTTAATGGTATGGGGTGCTGTGTTACATCCCGGGCAGGCGTCGACAACGGAGTCATCCAGTCTCTTCTGATAGCTCAGGAGAGCTGGATGGTGTCCGCATCTCAGCCTGGCCAGGTGGACTCTGTCCTCGCGAGGGAGGGAGGATTCGGAAGGATGGATTTCGGGAGGTCGTGCATGCAGCTGCGTGTTGTCTGTGAGTGAGTGGATGGATTGGCGAGAGATATGAGTATGGATGTGCTTCTGGAAGTTGGTTCGGGGTGGGCAGGGAGGGAGAGAGGACAATAATTGTGTGTGATACCATGTGCTGGGTGTTGTTTTGATATTTCTTGGTGTCTGTGGGTGTGTTGCCATGTAGTTTAGTGGGTGGTCTTGGTTCGTGGAGGCTGCTGCCAGGAATTGAGTGCCTCTCATGTCCAGATGGTCTTTGGGCGGGGTGTTACACTGGCCAACTTGCCAGAATGCACTCGTAACTCTCTAGCGCTCGCCAGGTCAGTGATATGGGCTACAATAATCGTAGAACGATGTTCTTTCTTTCATAGAGTTCATGTTGTCACAGACAGATCAGTGGTGGTCTTTATTCTTGTCTGTGACACTTGTAAGCATTTTATATCATTCATAGAATATAAGATGCATTGTGTGAAGTTATAGGGAGAAAGAGAGCGAGCAGCGTGGTCGTAATATGTGCGTGTGTATGTACGTGTGCCTCCCTCGCTCGGGCGGGCTTTCCCACGCTCTTGATTGGCCGGCGGGCCTGGCTACGTCATAGGACGCTTGCTCTTCATGACGTAGTGGTCTGTGATTGGAGGCCGCTGTCCTGGGAGGGTGGTGTGGGGCTCCTGCCCGCGTTTCTCCTGCAGAGCTTGGCACAGCGTGCTTGGTCCTACATGTCCTTTGCAATCTGTCCCCCATATAACCCCCTATACTACTTTCTCTCTCTCTGAACTTCTTCCTTTTCATACTTTTCTCTTTATTCAATTACTTATCCCTTCTGGTTCTGCATACGACTTCCATAGTCGGCCAGTCGTATTACCAGCACCAGCTCTCCATTTATGTTTGCACTAGTTTTAGGGATTATTAGAGTCATAGTCATATGGTAGCCTAGTGTTGGGGTGCTTCTAATTATTGAGCTGTTCTTTCCCATTATTTAATGCTAGACAGTGGAAGGTATCTTTGGTCGTTGTCTGAGTTATGTATGTGGCAAGTCAGAGCCTGTACAACATCGACGAAGCTAGCTAGCCTGTAACCCTTGTGCATATTTTCTTTTGCGAGTGTAGCAGTATACAGGTAAAGGGCTTTTTGCCTACTCTTACCTGTATGATTGCTACCTCATTTTGTTGACCTTTGTGGAGTGCCAGGGCAAGACCAGATACTAGAGATCTGGACTTACCAAGAGAGCCTCCAAGTCACTTAACATAACATAAGGGAAATCTGTTCAAGGGGAGACAGTAGGCTACGAGCATGCATGCACTCGGCCTAGTTTCCTGATACCTTTTATGCCACTGCTAGACTTTATTAGTGAGAAAGACAGCATTGTGTATATTAACTTTCATTGTGTATGCTTTAGGAATTATTCACGCCTTATTTTAGCCTAGGTTGATGCATAGTGCACAACCCAGTTTGGCTGTTACGTTGGCTAAGGAAGTACTGTTTCTGAGTGGTTATTATTAGTGCTGTCACAGAGTTGTTGCACTCCCTTGTTATATATATATGTATCCTACTTATTGGTGTATTTAAGATACACGCTTTGGTGTCCTGCCCCTGCATTATTTCTGTTCTATATTAACGAGCATCTTAGAGCATCAGCCCTTTTCAGAAGATTCCATATCTGATTGCTGTAGGACTAGACTTCCAGTGTTTTCATAGAGCATTGAAGAGTTTAGTGTTGAGTACAGACTCACACTAAAGTTAACGTAAGCATATATTCCTTTATTAAATCTTATGATAGTTTATTCAAGCATTGTTATTACTTTAGAGCATTTTCGTAACGTAAAATAAATACTCCTGTTGTGAGTTGGCTTTACCGTCACCGAAAAGCCTTTGTAGAAGTGCACTAAAACCCAGTTAATTGATACCCCGTTATCCAGTAGATTAACTGGAGGGTTTTAAGTGTTTTTGTTCACCGGTGTAATAGTTTGAGGGTTTGGAATTAGCGTACCGTTGTAATAGATATAACAAATGGCCGTTGTTGCAGATATAGCCTATCATCTAGTCCATTATTAACCCAACAAGTGCGCATGGGGGTAATTGGAAACGTCCCCCTGTGCTGACGTATTTGAGGTGTTTCCGTCACTAAAATATTCATTGTACCACTAATAGCATTAATACTTATCCATATGCACCTATTATGGGTTGATTATAAAGGTATTAACCTGAAACAACAATAAAACGAGTGAAAACAGCGTTTGGATGCGGAGATATAGCCCGCGAATTGTATAATGTATGGGTGAGGCAAGCTGCTTTCCCGCCAATTTCCCCCAAGGCCACTGAGACACAGTCGATCGATACTCTCTCTCTCTCTCTCTTGCATTCGCTTGCTATCAGTGATGACCACACCCTGTAACCGGATTTCTAATGTTAGCACGAAAATATACCTCAGAATAAGGGAATAACAGGGAAAATAGGTGATAACTGAAGGAGAGGAGGAAAGTGGGGAAGGAGGGGAGGTAGAGGACTGAGTTTTTGCATGGCCCAGGGGCCAAAAAAAAAAAAATAAATAAAAAAATAAAAAAAAAAAAATAAAAAAAAAAATCGATGTCAAAAGTTCATTTTTTTGTTCTCTGACTCTTAAGAGTCTCCCCGCAGTCCGCCGGGGGAACTCTTAAGAGTCTCCCCGCAGTTCCCGGGTTAAGTGCCCTTGTTTATTTCGTAGTGCCGGTCGTAACAAGAGACTTCCCAATTTTGACGAGGGTTGGATTATTGCTGGTCCTTAATGCCCCAGGCAAAAAGTCCCCAAGGTCACCGTAAAAAGGTCTGAAAGAAATAGATATATTATATGAAAGAGAAATGAATTGCCGGTAATCATTTAAATATAATATAATATAGAGATAAAATCCACAATCACACACATGCATGCACTTCTATTATCCCGGGAAGTAGGCGGTCTTTATTTGAATAGCCCGCCGTGGTGCAAATGAATGAGCGAGAAGCCGACCCTTGCAAAACATAATGTAATATACATCAGCGTGTTGGTATCACACTCATACATCCCACTGTTATGGTTTTTTGCACACAAATGATGTGGGTGTGTTGTGGTCATGGTCGGGAGTTACACGTTTAGAAAGAATAGGCACCCCCACGCACCCCTGTCATCTGGCTTATGCGCAGGAGGAAGATGGAGGGAGGGTAGTGATTATGTATTAAACTTCGCATCTTCTTTATCAAGCAATATTATTGCACCACAAGGCATATGTGAAAAATTAGGTCCCTGAAATTAGGTAAGAATAAAGTAAGAATAAAGCACATACAGCCATAAGGTAAGGTATAAGTGAGTCGGAATTAACTGGTGGGACTGACGGTGGAATTCTTCCTCCTTTCCTCCTCTTGCTATTGATTGGTGCTTGCAAGTGTTATGCGCATTCTAGGGCCCCTCCACTCATTTCCTCTTACAGGTATCATAGCCATATAATATATGGAATATATCTGGGGTTGAGGAACGGTCCCAGAGCCCGGTCACCAACTCCATGATATAAAGGTGTGTGAGTTTGAGTGTCTGTGTGTTTGAAGTGTAAGTGTAGTATGATGTTTGGTATCAACAATTGCCATGTAGGCCTATTCCCAATCCAATTTGCAGTCGCCAAAGACTTTTGCCATGTTTTTTGTACATGATTGAAAATCTCGCTTATGGATGGCATGTCGCCGTTTCTCAGGAAAACCTTAGGGAAGGCATGTTGCAGCTGCCGTGTTAAACTCCTGCTCCTCAGGAAAGGTCCTCTGAATTTTTTTTAAGGCACCTTGGGGAACGTCCTCAAACATTTAGTTCTTTCTGCTGAAAGCTAGGATCTTGCAAGACATGTGGTGGTACCTAGAAAATGCACTGGCTACTAGCAATCCTCCCACACAAAGTCTCAATTGAAACACTGGTATCGTCGCACGCAAATTGACCTCGTCTGATCACTCGGCCTACGTACTGGAGCGTCCAATGGATTTGTTGATCCCCGCCAAGTCCCCGCCGCAGCCTGCTCATGTTTCTGGTATAAGAAATGTAAACATACAGTATGTAACAAGGAAATATTAAAACTAATTGAAAGTGTCTTCAGAACGAGGGCGAAGTTAACCACGCACTTTAGTTGTCTGAACACCACTGGTCTCAGCTCGGCAAGTCTAATGCCAAAATTACTCAATTCCTCTTGTCACTGTCGAGGTCAGAGACTAGCTGGGGATGAGATTTAGGTGTTTATGCACAGGACAGATCAGGTAGTTTCTCACACATGTTTTGTTTTCTTCACTAACCTATTCTATAGGGAGGAGAACAAGTTACAAAAAGGCATAAATCCTGAAAATGCCTGAGGAGGCAGAATCTATATTTTCCTTAGCATAGAGTTTAAGAAAACAGGAAAATCTTTGATGCATATATGTTACAAGAAGGGTTTCTTATTACGTTCCATGAACTATATGCAAAGGATACAATGGGCAATTGGGAAAGTAAGATAATTAAAGAGTTTCTGAATAGGAAGATGGCTGGCATATGAGTGAGAGTATAGTCGAAAAGAGTATAGTCATTTTAAAGGAAAAGGTAATTCAATCTTACTATCACCTCTTACGCTATTTGTGTGGATGAAGACACAGCAATTGCGACATGTGATGAACCAAATAGAAGCTAGAATAACGCTGTTCACCATTGTCATTTTAACCCGTTCAGTACCAGTTCCGTCCTTTTAAGTAAATTCTGGCTACTATTAAACGATTGTATTGAGTTTATAGAGGAACTCCAGCACTTAACAGGCTTCGAAATATCTCACTTAACCCTTTTTACTACCACAGGTCCTTTTTAACTCCTTCAGTGTGGGCTGTTATATAAAAAATACGGTCATCACTGCGGCACATGTCATATGCCAATTGCCAAATTTCTGCCTTGAACAAGGGCTGGGAGGCAGGCGAGCGAGTCTAAGCAGCGTGGGACCGTCTCATCCACCGCCCCCGGTGCCTGAGCCATCACTAGTGGCAGTGGCAGACATCTCCAACTCCCTTACAGACTTAGGAATAGCGGAAACCGCTCAAACTCGCTATTTTTTACCGATTTAGCGTCACGTGTGCAACATCGTTGCAGGGCAACCAGTGGTCATACAAACATGATTCAGGTGTCATTGGATAGGACTATTCCTCTGCTATCAAGGATATATAATTGAAATACGTTCTAGCTCTTTTTTTATACATGAAAATGTGCAGGGAATGAAGGTTATTTTTAGTCCAAGTCCCCCTTATGGTACAGTGCAGACCAAGCAATAGTCATACGACAAGTGCCGCAACAAAAGTGTTAAACTGCATACAATCATCTCAATATCGCAAAAATAAAATTGAAAAGATGTCGCCGGTGTTTGCCTAACCTGTGTAGTAACATGAGTAGCAACGGCCCGAGCAGCAGTATTTTCATGGCTCAAACCCAGTGCTGTGATAGTTAAGGGCAAGTATTTGTATTTTTTTGAACTCACTTCTCCTTCATGTTTAGCCCCATCAGTTTTCAAATTTATGACTTTCACCCATTTCTTTGTCCGAAGTTGCATCATTGATTTGGCCTAGCATGCGGGGGAGGAGTAAGGGAAGGAATTATGTAATATCACTTATATATCCCTTATAAGGTTCTGCCACGGGGCGCGCCATGAGCATGGGCTCCTGCCCGTCCTCATGTCATTCGACCAGCCTGTCTTGAAGGTAGGGAGGCAGGAGGAGGAGGTAGGAAAGGATAAGCAGAGGCATCATGGCTTGTAGAGACAGGATAGGAGTCAGGGTCAGAGGATGGGCCAGCTAATTGTGGCCCAAGGTGATCCAGCTTTAGGCGGCGGCATGGTGGCAGTGGTGTGACGTCATTTTCATCTTTCTTATCACCATCACCACAAGAAAGCTCTTCATGCGAAATCCATGGTGGCCGCGGCGAGACATGATGCCCCTCTCTTGAAAGCAAAGTATCAACTGCCACGGAAGGGAGGGAGGAGGCTGGCTGTTCTTGGGCAGTGTTGCCAACACCAAGTGCTAGGCCTACGCTACGTATTAGGGAAACTGCTTGCTATTGGCAATGGTACACCACTAAAAATATAGTGACGGCTCTGATCCGTTGCTGGTATTGGCGCGTAACTATTTTACTGACGGACGCCAGCCTTCGCTGGGATTGTGTGCGTTAATGAGTATTAGAAAAAGAGCTGGAGACCGGACAGAACCCTGAGGAGCACCGGAGTTGATAGGTTGAGAAAGTGCAGCTATGGAGCGGTCAGAAAGGGACAGATAGAGGGATAGAAACCGAAGGAGGATAGTTTGGAAATTAGAGATGTGCCAGACTCTATCGAAGGCTTTCGATATGTCTAATGCAATAGAAAAAGTCTCATCGAAGTCCCGAATAGAGAATGATCAAGAGTTAGTAAGACAAGTTAGTATGATCACCAGTAGAGCAGGCCTAATCGAAACCATACTAGCGACCTGAAAGAAAGTTATTGGAAGATTAATGCTTAAGAAATATGAAATTAGAATAGATTTCAAAACTTTAGAGATTCAAGAAGTGAGAGCAATTGGACGACAGTTGGAGGGTTGACAGCGGTCACCCTTCGTTGGGACAGGTTGAATTAGAGCTACTTCCAACAAGGAGGAAAAACGTTAGAGGAAAGACAGAGACAAAAGAGTTTGATTAGGCAGGGAGTCAGCACGGAAGAACAGTTTTCGAGTACAACAGAAGGTAGTAAATCCAGTCTGTACGCCTTCTTTGTATTAAGCCCAGGGAGGGCAGAAAGTACATCCTTAGAAAAAATTCGGATATTAGGCATAAGTAGGCTAAGTGAAAGGGGGGTGGAGAGTACACAAGAGTACAAAGGAAATCAAATCAAGCAACAACAGTTCTAGTGACCCCTATAGGCTGCTTGTCCAAACAGTGGTTAAGAGTGGGTAAGGGAAAATTGGAAAGGGAACTACTGCCCTGGAACTAATGTCCGTGGCAGGATTAGGAAGTTAGTAGGGGACAGATGGGTTAGTAACATAACACAGTTATAAGTGATCTTACGTATATCTGGGAAAAAGAGAGCAATGTCTTAGTAATATGTATATACGCAATAATCCTTGATGAATCTGAGTGGGGAATAAAATAAAGTTATTAATTTACCAACGCAGTCAGTCGTTTGTTTGATACAAGATATTTGTCTAGGCAAAGTTTAAAAAAAGCAACGATGCTCTAGTCTATAAAGTCTCAGGGAAGCCCATTCCACAAGTTGACAACTCGATTGAAGAAGAAATTCTTAGATTTGTGTGAGTTAAAAGATTTACCAATAATTGTGTAACCGTTTCCTCGCGTGTAATTTGATTGGTCGTGTTACGATCCAGGTTCTCAAAGACACAGGGCTCTTCAACATTGGACTAGATAATGGCAAACAGCAACAACGGTAACACTAGATCCAAACCCTGCCTTAAACACTGGAAAACAAAACACCATTACCGCCCTGAGTCGTGCCTGGACAACGAGGTATCCTATGACTCGGTAACTGGTGCACACACACTAGGCTGACGCTCAATGAAACAGCCTATTCTCAAACAGAAAAAGATTACTCGATTATGTTACACAAAGAAAAGATAGTTAACGTGATTAATTAACGTTACGGTAGATACTCAAATAACTGGCACTCCTGTATTAAAGAAAGTGCAATGCTAGTCCTGCAACATCAACTGGAAACTTCTGAAATAAGTCTGATGCTGGGAAGATGTTTGTAAAGAATCTTGAACAATTATAATGCAGAATATGGGTCACAATAAATGCTAGGACATATAGTAATAATAGGCAGGCGAATAATAAAGACTGCGCCAAGGTAGTAATGCTCGACAACTAAAGAAATGCTTCGTGACACAACACAGCCTACTCGGGTTGTGCAACTCAACAACAACCTCGGCTCAAAAGTGCAGTGAATAAAAATGCTGCATACATATAATAATGGGGCTTATCTCTATCCAGTGTCTGCTCAGTTAATAAAGTCTAGCTGGGGTATCAAGGCAGGGCAACAATGGGCGAGCATGCGGCTCGTAGCCTAACGTTGTCCAAGGGTGGTATAATGAAGATTACGTTATATGACGGGGATGCTCTCTTGATAAATCTAGGTCTCTAGTACCTAGCTCTATCCTGGCGATCCCTCAGAAGTCAACACAAAGAGGCAGCACTATGGTGTGAGGGATAGGCTATGGCCCTCTCACACCACAGCGCTGTGCTCGCAAAGTAAACCAACCCGAAGACAACTTAGGCTCCCACAGTACCTGTCGATGTCGTGCAGAGCTTAACTAACACTGCACACATCGGAGACAATGACACAGTAACCTTACCCCTAGTCTAGCTTTAGATAACCAAGCAGAATCACTCAACACCTTGCAAGGGAGACATATACCGGTCTACAACCTTCCCGAGAGAGGACACATACGGAAAAGTCCGTCTCTCTAAACCTCAATAAAGCATAATACCTCCTTAACCTAATACATGGAAATATCTGAGAGCTTCGCGTACAATATGACTGGTCGACGGTGAACGTCTATGCTGAAACCAGAAGGGATGTTGAGTTTAATAAACATTAGAGCATGAGAAAGGAGAAGTCGAGAGAGAGAAATAGTATGCAAAGTAGCGAGTATGGGGGACAGAATTGCAAAGGATGTAGGCGATACGCGTGTCAGGCAAGCTCTGAGCTGGTAAAAAACACGAGGCCGCGACGGGAAGGGACTAGTTGACCACCCGGCCGCCAACGCCGTCAGCGCTCAAGCGAGCCGCATCATAGCTCACCTCGCTGCCGGGTGTACTCCCTCACACTCTCTCGCTCGCCTCCCACACAAGCAACATTTATATTATAGCGAATATAAAATATAAGGCGCGGTCACAGACCAAAACAAAGATCACTTCTAGACTGTCTGTGGCAACACGACACTAATGAAATAAAGCAGATCATTCTAGGACAACTGTAGCCCATCCTCCCATCCTGGCGAGCGCTAGCAAGCTGCAATGCCCCACGCAACCATTCTGCCAACGCCGGGAGGCGTCACACCCCCCCCCCAAGATATGGGACACTCAACCATGAGCCCATATCTGAACAGGCAGAATGTCGCTATAATCCGCCACTCCCAACCACTCTGCCACTCATGGAATGCAAGCTCAGTCTCCTCAAAAAAAAATACAACAAAATTTGTATATAAAAAAATCTTATCACCCTTCCCAAATATAATACATTAATTCATAACATTGTCCTCCCAGAGCGAGCTTCAAGAAGCACAGCCTACTGAGGGAAAATCATCTGCACTCAGTACTCAGCTACAATATTATCTTAACATTAATTACTAAAAAGAAAGAGTTTTTATTTAATTTTTCATATTATATTTTAATGTTGTTTTTGGCGGTTACTATAGATGTAGCCTAATTTTCTTCTAATCAAAGCCAACAACTCCTGCCCTGCGACCCTACGCTGATGCTACACACGCGAGCCAACAAGCACCAGCGCAAAAATACACCGCGAGCCAAGACAGGAGGCTATATCAACATACTGTGGTAGCCTACCCCGGATCCTCCACCCGCGACAGACAGTCCGCAATCACATTCTCACAACCGGCAATATGGCGAATGTCTAAGTTGTACTCTTGCAACATGAGCGACCATCTGGTCAGCCTCATATTCCGGTTGTGGAATTGATTGAGGAATTTAAGCGGGTGGTGGTCGGTATATACTACCACGACTGGCCCATATGCAGGAACATAGACCTCAAAGTGTCTGAGCGCTAACACGATTGCCAGCAGTTCCTTTTCAACAACCGAATAGTTTTTCTGTGCTGAATTAAATTTCTTTGAAAAGAAACTGACTGGATGCTCAAGACCTTCCTCGTCTGTCTGCAAAAGTACGGCACCAGCCCCTACTCAACAAGGTAAATCTTTTAACTCGCACGAATCTAAAAATGTCTTCTTCAATCGAGTTGTCAACTTGTGGAATGGGCTTCCCCGAGACATTATAGACTGCAGCACCGTTGATTCATTTAAACTTCGCCTAGACAAATATCTTGCATCAAACCCGAGACTGACTGTGTTTGTAAATGAATAATTTTATTTTATCCCCCCCCCCCCCCCCGCAGTTACTAACCCATCTGTCCCCTACTAACTTCCTAATCCTGCCACGGACATTAGTTCCAGGGCAGTAGTTCCCTTTCCAATATTCCCTTACCCACTCTAAACCACTGTTTGGACAATTGATCCTCAGTGTTTTGGAGGACAAGCAGCCTAGAAGGGTCCCCAGGACTGTTGTCGCTTGATTTTCTTTGTACTCTTTTGTCTCCCCTAGATGGACAGCCGAACAAGGCTGACGAGTCCCATCCATCCGGATGGATGGGACTCATTAGCCTTGGTCGGCAACACATCTAAGGGAGACAACCTTACCTAAACTGGGTGGATGGGACTCGACGGCAGCCCATCTAGGAGAGACAATCTTACATAAATCAGCAGTGTTTCAAATTTGATATTTATGGGTTCATTTTATACATATATATATATATATATATATATATATATATATATATATATATATATATATATATATACTGTATATATATATATTTATATAACTTAACATTCTACAATGACCAAATGTAGAATATATCATTCGTTCTCGTAGGTAGTTTGCATGTTAATTTTTCGTCTTGACTTATTTTTTTGTTTTATATTATGCACACATGCTTCAGTATGATTACTGAAATATTCATCCCTGTTATTTATATATCGGCTTTATATGTACCTGTAATGTCCGCGAGAAAACTATACTCAGTTTAGGATTTACCACCTTGAAGCAGAGAATAGTAAAATAGACCCAAATAATGTTTGTCTACTGAAGATCCTTCTTAAGCCAAATTTATGTATTTGTAGAAGTTATAACACCCCACTCGAATTCAAAGTAGTCTATTTTTTTTCCAGCTGATGGTATATTGAATCCCTTATCAGCTGATTTCTCAATAATTAATGGAAAAAGATGAATCTACTCTATATGTGTGTCGTATTAATGCCAAGTTTTCTTAATTAACACCAAAAATCACTACAAAATCTACATAATAGCTGACTAATCAAGATAACAACATGGCAATTTACCCTCAGCTGGAAAAAAATAGACTATAGACATATTACGATTTGCATGCGTGTTTTAAATATTGTACATCCCTGGAGATATAAGTATCTTGTATTTTAATAACACGCCTTCGGGGATCGCGGCGTCAGGCAATAGATAGATGGATAGATTTTAATAACATTATCATCACCTGAATCAGATGATATATTTATGTTCTTATAATGGGGAGGCCATTCTGTGATCATTACTTCCATTGATTTCATTAGTTAGGTTTATTTGTAAATTAATTGGTGGTTTGGTGAAAACAAATATGAATCAACAGGTAGGCTATTATTAAGGGAGCCCACCTCGCTTGTTTTATCTTTCTCTCCCTCTCTCTTTGGCTTGTATCCATTCGGCCCCATTCAGCATACTGTTTTAAGACGTTTATCCTCCTCTAGCTGTTAATATTTTCCTGGCGAGCGTTAGCGATCCAGCATATATATATTTTTGTTTTGACAGCAAGCTAAATTTATAAATCTTTCGATAGAAAATGTCTCCAGCGAAACCGGATTTCTCCATACAATGCTGGCTCGGTATCGCTCGCCAGGAAGAAATCGACACCTGGATGGGGATAAACGTCTTAAAACAGTTGGCTGAATGGGGCCGAATGGATACAAGCCAGGGAATGAGAGAAAAGGAGAGAAAGAAAAACAAAAAGCAGGTGACCCCCTTAAACCTCATCATAGCGGCGCTTACTGTTGATAGCCTACTGTTTTCACTTATCATAAGGCTTGGAGGAAATGTTGATCAGAATAGTCATTATTTTCACCTGGCAATAATTTGAAGATGATTGTATACAGATGAGGACAGCGATAAACGGTGCTCCTCTTGGTGTTAAAGGGGTAGTGCTTGCTTTTTGGTCTATGTATTTATATATTCACTTATTTATGAATTTCATCGCTAGACCTCCATCAAGCTTAATATAACACCCCCTAGACTCCCTTTCAAGATAGATTTGTAAATTTTTCGGTAAAAAATTGTACCGGCAAAAGGCCGGTTCCTTCTAAAATTATAGGCTCTCTGTCGCTCACCAGGAAAAAATCGTCACCTAAGTTGAGCGAAAGGTCATAATATTGACAAAGGAATGGGGAGAAAGGTCTTAACACAGACAAACTAATGGAACGATTGTCTTAAAATCTTAAAATTAGTATGGTAAACATGAGGGAGAAGGAGGTCCAGAAAAAGCGACTACCTCCCCCTTAAAAGGTTATTGTTGAAGCGGCCAGTACACTTTTAGCACCTTTCTTTCTCAGATGTTTACATAACCTATTGCACGGAAGTGGGTGTTCTCTAAAATGTTAGCTTTATTATCACTACCCGCCAAACATTAACAACGTGACCTTATTGTTCTCGTATTGTTTGACCTCTCTCTTTCATGAAAGTTTATCATAATCCGTCTGCTTAAATGCCAATGTCTCGCACATTACAGTTTGGCGTTCACGACCACCAAAAATAATGATTTATTTTGGTTGATGATTAATATATTATCTATAAAGCCATTTTCCAAATAAATCATGGTTAACATTAACGTATATACTTGATGGTCAGACTAATTAATGAAGGTTTAAGATATGTTTTTAAAACGCACATACCGTCATTATACAGATATATATAGTGTGTATATATATATATATAATATATATATATATATATATATATATATATATATATATATATATAATATATAAATTTATATATATAAATACATATACCTGTATATACAGTATATACTGTATATAAATACATATATACCGGTATATATATATTTTTTTTTTTTTTTTTATATGATTGAGGGAAGCAAAAGGCAGAACTGCATATAGCGAGTGCCTCTCCCATAGTTGAAAGAGTGACAGGGCCGAAATCAAGGGACGTTCGAGCCAAAATGCCTGGACACACGGAGTTTGAAGCAATTTAAGTCATAGGAAGATGGAAAGACTGATTCTGGGAGAGAGTTCCAGAGTTCAGCTGTTGAGTAGAAGAAAGTTTGAGAGTAACATTTCACTCTTGGGTTGGAGAGTTGCACAGAGTAGGGGTGGGATTGAGTTGCAAGACGGGTACCACGTGCCCTACGTAAAGGAGGTGGTATACACTGGGAAAGCTCTGAGGAACACTGATTATTATAGTAGCGATAGAATATCGAAAGAGATGCAACATTGCGGCGGAGAGAGAGAGATTGCAGAGAGTTGGTGAGTGGACGGGAGTTAATGATACGAAAGGCCTTCCTTTCAACTTTGTCTAGGCGAGCGGTGTGAGAGGAACCTCCCCACACATGTGAACAATACTCAATACAAGGACGCACTATGCCCCTGTACAGAGCAAGAAGCTGTGCAGGGGAAAAGAACCCCCTAAGGTGGTTGAGCACACCCATCTTCTGGGAGGCTGCCTTAGCAAGACTGATAATATGGTCCTTCCAACTGAGAGCAGGAGAAAAAGAGACACCAAGAATATTGAGAGAAGATGAAAGATTGATTTTTGTATTGTTGAAGAATAAGGGATAGTCCGCTGGGAGTTCCGAACGGGTAGATAGATGGAGAAATTGGGTTTTGGAAGCAAGGGGAGACTCTAGTTTTTGTTTTGGCTCTGGTCAAAATTTCAAGTTTTTGTGTTCTCTCTGTAAACTGCTTCTTTCAACATAGGAGAATAGCATAGGAAGGAACAAAAGGACATATTGCATCCATAACCCCCCGGGGCGGGGGTTCGCCCACGACCCCCGATAAACTAAACAAAAATCATTCGGCCACCCAAAACAAAAAATTGTGTCTGTAGTCTAAAGGGCTTCTGTAAGCAATAGAAATTATCATATGAGGGCATAAACACCCTTATTACATCCCTAAGGGACCCCTTTGGGGTTCCCAATATCAAGGAATTTGGTCAAAATTGAATAGATGTTTGTCCAAAACGATTACTAAAATCGAACTTTTAAATTAGTTAGCCATCACAGTACATTTTCGATAGGTAGTGCTCCCCATAGAAAACATTGATTTAGGAGGGGTAACAATAATAGGCCACCAAAACGTATTTTCAGTTTTCTAAAACTTACAAATTAAATTGCTAGCAATCATTTTTTGGCCCTAACGAGTCTATTAACTGGATTTGGTATTGCCCAAATGCATTCCCCTTCTAACCACAGCAAATAGGCCTATAAAAGAACATTCTCTCATCGGTTTTTGGCCGATTTCTCGTAATTTTCGGAGATATGATCATTTGGAGGTCAATTTTCAGCTCTATCTCAAACTAATGGTATAATATATTTTTTTCAACACCTTCTATTATTTATAGGGGAAAAAGCTGACGCTACTCTGTAGGGGATGCTTGTAGGATACGCCATGCGAAAATTGAGGGAAATTTGAAAATTTTTCAGTGAGTAGACCCTTTTTCAAATATTGAAAAGAAATTCTGCGCTCACGCGCGCGCGCACGTACATAGAGAGCTGATTTTCTCATAGAGTCAGTGTTACACCATTACCATACATGTGGCAAAAGGCCAGCAATGAGTCTCTTATAGAAGCTGAGATAAAATAAAAGGTGGAGTCTCCCCTAGGTAACAAGGTTTTCTCTGCCCCAATTGGAGATAGTATTTAGATCAGAATTTAAGAGTTCTATGGCTTCATTACGTTTGACGTTGAGGGATTGCTGGCTGGGGCGTTCTGAAAAACTAATGGAGTAGTGTAAGGTTGAGTCGTCTGCGTATGAACTGATGGGAATTGAGGTACAGTTGATATCATTTATAAAAATTAGAAAGAGAATAGGAGATAGGACAGAGCCCTGAGGAACACCGGAGTTTATAGGGTGAGGAAGTGAACAATGGCCGTCCACAACCGTGGCTATGGAACGGCCGGAAAGGAAATTAGAGACAAAGGCACAGATGGAGGGATACAAACCGAAGGAGGGTAATTTAGAAATTATTTTTTTTTGCCAGACTCTATCGAAGGCTTTCGATATGTGTAGTGGAATAGAAAAAGTCTCACCGAATTCCCGAAAGGAGGATGACCAAGAGTTAGTAAGATATGAAAGAAGATCACCAGTAGAGCGACCCTTAAGGAAGCCATACTGGCGATCTGAGAGCAGATTATGAGAAGAGAAATGCTTAAGAAATTAGGAAGCAAGAATAATTTCAAAAACTTTAGAAAGACATATATAAATACAGTATATATATTAAGAAAATGATAACCATAAACGTTTCGACATTGCTTATGTCATCTTCAGTGGACTCTAAGATGCGAGAAAAGGTATCTAAAATATATAGTCACAAAACAATTATGAATTTTAAAATACTGAAGGCAAAAGACATTGAAAAAGGTGTGTGTGGGGGGGAAGGTGACAAGGGAAATGCATGGATTTTTAGAGTATATTAACCCCTTCTGTACCGTCGACGTTTGTTATATTTTATTCTAGCAATATGTAGACGATTTTATACAGCTTAGAAAGGATCTGTGGTAGTTAAAAGGGTTGATTGAGATAGTTCGAAGCCTTATAATTGCTAAAGGTCCTTCCTAAAGTGAATACAATCGATTAGTAGGAGCCAGAATAAAATCAAAAGACGTCGTCGGTATAGAAGGGGTTAAGCAGAGCAGCTGATTGATCATTATTTAGAGTTGGTTTAATTCCATGTATGTAAAGGGTCTCTAATATACGAATATCTCCGTCTGAATAATTGTCTATTTTCTTAAAATCACTGAATCTTACAGCAACATTGCAAGTATATGAGTGATCCCTTACCGATGAGTGAGCAGGGGTGCTTATAGGAAGAGACGTCCTGCTCGACTGGCCCTTGTGTTCATAGATTCTTACCTTGGCAACTCGTAATGAGCTCCCAATATGCCCTGCTTGGCAGCCTGGGCACGTGTAACCATAAACAATGGATGAGCGCAAGTCAGTCGGCAGTTTGTCTTTGTAGTTAAATATTGATTTAATCCTAAAATTATTTGTATGTATGAATCTAACATTTATTTGTGGGTAAGTATTTAGCAATTGCTTTTAAGAAGGTGTTTTCAGTTTTGTTGACACATCTCGAAGATATGGTAAAGTCAGGTAAATGTCCTGCATTCTCACGGAGTGGGTGCTTTACCTTAGGTTGATAAATATTACCAAGATATTTTCTAACAAGGTTGTCATATAATACATTATTGTAGCCATTACATTGGAAGACATTCTTTAGGAAACATATTTCTTTATGAAAGTAGTCATATGTGGACGTAAGGTTAAAAACTCTATGAATCAATGTTTTTATTTGAGTTTATCTTAAATGTAAGTGGGCAGTAATTAAAAAAGCTAGTACCTAAACCAGAGAATGTGGGCTTACGATATATATTTTATTTTATATATTATTTTGCCTTCACTTTTTTCTAAGTTTACACCGAAAAAATTAGGTGGTGGGCTGACCCTTTGTCAGAGTGAGGGTTGGTGTCCTCTACTTCCCATAGCCCCTTCTATCTTTTTCTCCTTCTGCATCTCTAATTTTTTCAAATGGCGTAGGGATGCGGCGACCCCAACGCCCGCCACTTTCTGGTGCAGGTAGCCTCCTCTGTGGTGGAGGGGTGAAAAATTTCCACCACCGCTTTTCTCCGGCGAGACGTAGAAATCGGCTAAAGGGGATCGGGGGCGAGGGGCTTGGTATCCTTCTCCCCTTAAATAAATCTACCAAAAAAACGAGACAGAGATAGGAGCGAGGGAACGAGTTCGTGGTCCCGGACCCTAAGAATAGGAGCTTTGAATGTGCGTGGATGTAGTACGAATGAGAAGCGAGAGGATATTGGAAGGTTATTTGAAAGAAGGATGTATGATGTCCTTGCACTGAATGAAACAAAGATGAAAGGAGAGGGAGAAGTGGATTTTGGAAACGTGATAGGTAGAAAGACTGGAGTAGACGAGGGAGTCAGGGGGAAAGAAGGAGTGGCTATTATTGTGAAGGAGGAGTTGAGAGAGTTTATAAAAGAGTGGAAAGAGGTGTCATCAAGGCTAATGTGGGTGAAAATGCGGTTTAAGGGTGAAAGGTGGGTTTTTGTAAGTGCGTATGGACCAGGAAGTGAAAGAGAGTTAGACGAGGTAGAGGGTTTCTGGGAGGATTTGAGAGATTGTCTACAAGGGTTTGATGAAAATGAAAATGTTATAGTTTTAGGGGACCTAAATGCTAGGGTAGGAAATGAGCCTGTTGAGGGAGTCATTGGTAGTTTTGGTGTGGATGGTGTAAACGAGAGTGGAGAAAGACTGAAAAATGTATGTGAAGAGTGTAGATTGAGTGTAGGTAATACGTTCTTCAAAAAAAGGCGTATACACAAGTACACCTGGCATAGACTTGTGAGGGGAGAGATTGTAGAGAGGGCATTGATGGATTATGTGCTGGTGACAAGGGAAAGATTGTGTAGACTGCTGGATGTGAATGTGATGAGAGGTGAGGCGGAGGGTATGTCAGATCATTACCTGGTGGAGGGAAAGCTAAGAGTTAAGAGTTACAGGAGAATAAGAGACAAGCGTGAAGTAAGAGAGGTGGAAGAGAGAGAAGTAGAGGTTGAATGGCAACAGTTTAAGGAAGGAGTGAAAGCAAGTGCAGAGGTAGTATGCGGCAAAAGGAAAGTAGGAGGCAGAGGTATCAGGAAGGGAAGCGAGTGGTGGAATGATACGGTGAGAAAGGCAGTTGAGGAGAAGAGACAGTGTTTTGAGAGGGTTTTACAGGATGGTAGTGTTGAGGTATGGGAGAGGTACAAGGAGAAAAGGAGAGAGGCAAATCGGAAAATTAGAGAAGCGAAAAAAGATGCAAACGTAAGGTGGGGTCAAAGGCTGAGTGAGAATTTTGAAGAACGAAAGAAGATGTTCTGGAAGGAGGTAAATAAAGTAAGGAAAGGAGGACACAAGAGGGAAGAGTCAGTGAAAGATGTAAATGGAGAATTACTAGTGGAACCAGTTGAAGTGAGGAAAAGATATGCCGAGTATTTTGAATCTTTGTTAAATACAAGAGATGGAAGAGAAGCAGTGATTGAAGCTGAGGTGGATGGAGATAGGTTACCCAGGCCACCCAGGTGGCAGGGAATGAATGAAAGGATTGAGGAAAATGAGGTGAAAGAAGCAGTGAAACAAATGAGAGCGGGAAAAGCAGAAGGTTTGGATGGTATTGCTGTGGAGTGTATAAAGAAGGGTGGAGATGTGATAATAGATTGGTTGGTGAGACTTTTCAATGTGTGCTTTGCTGTGTCAATGGTACCAATACACTGGAAGAGTGCATGTATTGTGCCGTTGTACAAGGGGAAGGGAGATCGGCAGGAGTGTTCGAGTTATAGAGGTATTAGTTTATTGTCAGTGGTTGGAAAGCTGTATGGCAGGGTGTTGATAGAGAGGATAATAAAGTGTACGGAAGTGGAAATAGGAGAAGAACAGTGCAGTTTTAGGAGGGGAAGAGGGTGCGTGGATCAGATGTTGCAGAAAGACAGTTATGCGAGAAGTATTTAGAGAAGCATAAGGAGATATTTTGGGCTCTTATGGACTTGGAAAAAGCGTATGATCGTGTGGACCGTGAAGCAATGTGGAAGGTGTTAAGGATTTATGAAATAGGAGGAAATTTGTTAGAAGCAGTTAAGAGTTTTTATGAAGGGAGCAGAGCATGTGTGAGAGTAGGAAATGGTGAGTTGAGTGAATGGTTTGAGGTAAAGGTAGGTTTGCGACAGGGTTGTGTAATGTCACCATGGCTGTTTAATATGTTTATGGATAGTGTGGTGAGGGAGGTGAAAAGGAGAACTATGGGAAGAGGATTGGGTTTAGTAGGAAAGAATGGTAGAGATTGGGAGTTGTTGTTGTTCCCTAAGCTGCCTGGCCGAACAGCCCCGAGTCCCTGAGGAAGGCCATGGCCACGATCGGGCTTTCCCACAGAACTCTCATTGAGTGTAGATTGTGTTGTTGGCGTAAGTGGTTGTGTGAAATGCAGTCTTCTATGATGTGTTTAATGGTATGGGGTGCTGTGTTACATCCCGGGCAGGCGTCGACAATGGAGTCATCCAGTCTCTTCTGATAGCTAGGAGAGCTGGATGGTGTCCGCATCTAATAATAATAATAATAATAATAATCGGTTTATTTCAAGCCGGCAGCCAATGGGGCTGAAAATACACAGACTTAACCTAGATTTTATCCTAATGGATCAACAGGCTGATCCTGGCAGCTAACGAGAGCGCCTACATACTCCCAAGGGAGTAGGACGTGGGCAGGAGACTTTGTGGGTCCCCCGAGACGATCCGCCCAGATCTTGCCTTCACGGCCAGGGAAAGTTTTTGAGAGAACTTCCCCTGCCGGCGCGTGGGATTGAACCCGACACCAGAGCTAGCGCTCCCAATACAGAGTACTAAGCGCGCTCGGCCACCGTGACCTCAGCCTGGCCAGGTGGACTCTGTCCTCGCGAGGAAAGGAGGATTCGGAAGGATGGATTTCGGGAGGTCGTGCATGCAGCTGCGTGTTGTCTGTGAGTGAGTGGATGGATCGGTGAGAGATATGAGTATGGATGTGCTTCTGGAAGTTGGTTCGGGGTGGGCAGGGAGGGAGAGAGGACAATAATTGTGTGTGATACCGTGTGCTGGGTGTTGTTTTGATATTTCTTGGTGTCTGTGGGTGTGTTGCCATGTAGTTTAGTGGGTGGTCTTGGTTCGTGGAGGCTGCTGCCAGGAATTGAGTGCCTCTCATGTCCAGATGGTCTTTGACTTTGAGGATTTTGGTTTCTTGATGTAGGTGATCTGTGGGTGCAGTAGCTGTGCAGCCTGTAATGATCTTCAGGGCTTTGTTTTGAATAGTCTGTAAGGTCTTATGATGTGTTTCAGCTAGGTTAGAAGCCCAGGCTGGGCTTGTGTATTCCATCACTGATCTTATGTATTGTTTATATACTGTGGTGGTAGTTTCTTTGTTGTGTCCAAATTTTGTGTGAGCAAGTGACCTGAGGGCGTTAAGTCTGGGTGTCAGTTTCTTTTTAATGTTTGTGGTGTGCCATTTGAATGTCATATGAGTATCATATGTTACTCCTAGGATTTTGGGTGTATGTGTTAGGGGTGTGTTGTTTATGGTGAGTTGAGGGATGTATTCGTGTTCTCCTGTCCAACTTGTGAGCAGGGTTGCGGTGGATTTGGCTGGGGCTAGATTAAGTCTGTTTGTAGTGCACCAGCCATGTAGTGTGTTGAGATAGGGTTGAAGGAGATCTGTTGCTCTTTTTGGGTCATGGTGTGTGCATGTGAGTGTTATGTCATCTGCATAGGAGGCTAAGTTTATTTGGGGCGTATTGGGTGTAGTTATATCGTGCATGTACAGATTGAAGAGTGCGGGCAATAGGACGGATCCTTGTGGGACTCCGTTTGGAAAGTTTCTGATTTTAGATGACTGACCGGCAAAAGATACGTGTGCACACCTGCCTGCTAGGAAGTTGGCCAGCCACCTTTTTGTGTTGTTGTGCACGTTTGTGTTGTAGATTTTGTTTGTTAGGTTGTGGCGGGGGATGGCATCGAAGGCTTTACTAATGTCGAGTGTGGCTAATAGTGATCTGTGTGGTGGTCTAGCTGAGTTGATGCCGTCGAAAGCTCTTTGTGTAAGGTCTGTGAGAAGAGTGTTTGTGGAGTGCAGTGGCCTAAAGCCATTTGTGTTGGAGCTAGGGGTAGGTCAGGTGTAATTAGTTGTAATACTAGGCGCTCCATGACTTTGGAGGGGGAGCAAAGGAGTGTGATGGGGCGGTGCGAGGAGGGTAGCGTGGGGTCTTTGTTGGGTTTGGGGAATGTGATGATACCATGCTTCCAAATGTCTGGTATTGTGTTGTGTGAATAGCTGTAGTTTGATATGTTAGTGAGTGCTTGTATGCCTTGTGGTCCCAGGTGTCTGAGGTGTATGTTGCTTATGTTGTCTAGGCCACAGGCAGGTGAGTGCTTGAGATTGTTAATGATATGCTTTGTCTGGTGATTGGTGAAGGGTGTATAGTCAGGGTCTGTGGGGAATTGTCTCTTACGTCGGATGACACATCGGTCGTCTTTGTGAGGTTTTAGGTGGTTGACATGTGAGAAGTGATTGATGAGAGTGTTTGCTTGTTGTTTACATGAAGGAGTAGAGTCTGTTGTTGTGATTGCAGCATGTGATTGTGTTGTGTTGCTGTTGGAAAGTGTGATGCTGTTTAGTGTTTTGTAGAATTTTTGGGGGTTTGTTTTGAGATCAAGTGTGTGTAGAAAGTTATTCCAATTTAGTTTTTGTTGTTCTTGTATTTTGATTTTGTTGTTAGTTTGGGTGTTGAGTGCTTGAATTTGTTGTGTGATGTCTTGTGTGTGGGGTGCTGGGGAGTGTTTCAGTATGTCGCGTTGTCTGATGAGGTTTTGAATTTCTGGTGTGAAGTTGGGGTTGTGTCTTTTTCTGTTACCTCTTGGAATGTGTTTCTTGTCAGCATTTTGGATAGTTTTATTGAGTATGTGTACAGCATTGTTGATGTTAGTGATGGGTGTACTGTTTAGAGTTGTGAAGTGTTGTTCTGTCTCATTTGTGAATGCTTCCCAGTTAGCTCTTTTATAATTGGTGTATGTGTGTTTGTGGCTAGCTGGGGTGAGTCTGGTTTTGGTGGTGATAATGATCGGGAGGTGGTCAGAGCCTAAGGTTCTGACCACCCTCCAGGATGTTGTGGGGGCGAGTTCTGGGGAGCAAAAGGTGATGTCTGGAGATGATGGGTTATAGAGGGCTTGGTGAGGAATATGGGTATGTTGATGGATGTCGTTAAGGATGATGAGGTTATCGGTTTGGTTTTGTAGTACCAGCCCTCTGTCTGTGTCGGGGTTGTCGACAAACCAGGCCGACATCTTGGCGTTGAAGTCACCACCCAGGATGATGTGTGGGGTGTGTGGGGTGTGTGGGGTGTTTGTGATGTGTTGTAAGTGTGGTCTGTATTCATTTGGTACTGTAGGGATGTTTGGGGAGGGATGTATGTGTTTATGATGGTTATGTTGGAGTTGTTGCCAGTGTGTATTTTAATTGACTGTATTTCTGGTGTGTTATCATTTGGGGGGAGGAGGGATATGGTTTGTACACTGGTTACTATGTATGATATTTCTTTGTGTACCAGGGTGATGAGTCCACCGCCCCCGCCGACAGCCCGGTCTTGTCTGATGGTGGTGAAATTATGAAATGTGGGTGTTTTTTGTGTTGTGCGGAGTTTTGTTTCTTATAAGATGGCAATGTGTATGTTGTGTTGTTTGATGAAGTGTGAGAGTTCGTGTTTCTTTGTGTTGATGCCATCTATGTTCAGTTGAAGAATGTTAATGTTATGTGCACGATGTATGTTGGGTGCTGCTGCACGAGGATGGGGTGGGGGTGGGGGTGAGGGGTGGGGGGGGGGGGGGGTGAGGGAGGGACTGGGGGTTGGGATGAGTAAGGTGGGGGTGGGGATTGGGGAGCAGGAGATGGGGGTTGGAATGGATTAGGATGGGGTGTGGTGTGTTGAGTTGAGGATGTGGATGGTATGGGAAGGTTAGGTGGGTTAGCGAGGAGAGGTGGACGGGTTTTAGGGGGGGGGGGGGGAGTGGATGATATGGGAAGGTTACGTGGGTTGGGGAGGAGAGGTGGACGGGTTTTAGGTGAGGGATTTGACTGGGAGAGGGAAGGGCATGAGGAACAGGTTCAGGTGTTTGTGTAGTGTTTCTTGGAGGCAAGTGTTGTGCAGGTGAAGTGGGTCCAGTTCCCGCATGAATTGCAGAGAACTGAACCCTTAGTATGGCGACTCGAAGTGATGGGTTTTGAGCAAGTTGGACATTATGTATGTGTACGTGGGTCCTGGGTTGCTCTCAATGTCTCCGGCTAGAAGAAGTCTTCGAGAAATGACAGCCGGAGAGTTATTTCTCGGTGTAGGAAAAACTGTGTGATGTGTGTGTGTGGTGTGAGAGGTGTGGAAATTCCCGGCGCGACCGAAGCCGCTCCAAGGACCCGTGCCCCCAGGGTGGGGGCAGGGGATGGTTGTGACGGTTTGGCTCCCGAAACTGCTCCCCGCGGCCGGCATCCGGTTTTCCTCCACTGGTCGTTGATTTTGTCTTCGGCCGTGGAGGGTCGGCAGCCATCCGCGGTTGGCAGCCTCGGGAGGTGGCCCCACGGCGTAGACGCCGCCACATCAGGACCCTGGACCCTGGGAGTTGAATCAGTTGCTGTTCGCTGATGGCACAGCATTGGTGGCGGATTCTGATGAGAAACTGCAGCGGGTAGTCAAAGAGTTTGGTGTGGTTTGTGGAAGGAGGAAACTGAAGGTGAACGTCAATAAAAGTAAAGTAATGGTGTGTAATAGGGGAGAGCATAGGGTGAATCTAGATGTGAGGCTGGATGGGGAAATATTGGAACAAGTAGAGTGTTTTAAATATCTAGGAGGAACGATAAGCAGGAGTGGAGGTATGGAAGTGGAGGTAAAACAGAGAGTGTGTGAAGGAAGGAAGGTTTTCGGAGCAATGGGAAGTATGTGGAAGACGAGAAATCTCGGAGTGAAAGTAAAAAGTGCACTGTATCAAGGAATTGTTGTGCCAACAGTGATGTATGGGGCTGAGACATGGGCCCTGAAGAAAAAGGAGAAAAGAAGGCTGGATGTGATGGAGATGAGCTGCTTGAGGAGTATGTGTGGAGTTACTCGTAGAGACAGATTGAGGAATGAAGAGATACGTAGGAGAGTGGGGCAGCAGGAACATTTGTCAGCCAGAGTGGACAGAAGGGTGCTGAGCTGGTATGGTCATGTTGAACGAATGAGAGATGAAAGGCTTACAAAGAGAATATGGGAGTCAGGTACAAGGGGAGATAGAAGGGCAGGAAGGCCCCCATTGAGATGGAGAGACTGTGTAAGAAAGGCTTTCGATGATAGAGGAATGACTATAGATCAGGCAGGGGAAGTGGTGGTGGACAGGAGTGAATGGAGAATGCTTGTGAATAGTTGAGTGAACACGTGGTCATTTGGAGTAAGGGGTCGGGCGCAAGTTGGACTAGATAATAGTCCATCAGGCGCCTGGCCCGGGGAGACGATTAATATGATGGGTGCGCCTGGAAGTGTGGTGGGAGGGCTTGTGGCTTTGGCTCCGCTGCATGTCTGCCTGCCGAGATCGGAACCTCTCCGGGGGGCCGGGGGAGTGCTGGAGCAACCTTGGAGACCCTGGTCTCTGGGTCTTCTCCTGGGTGACCTGGATGTGTGTGAGTTTGTGCTTTTTATCTGTGTTTATTTGTTGTTTTATGTTGTTTTTGTGTTTTCCCTGTTCTTGCTCTGTCTTGAGTCGGCTATCCCCAAAATGGGGATTGGGCCTGAGCATATAGATAGATAGATAGATAGACATCGAAAAAAGGGAGTTTACCATCGTTTTCTGATGCCATTGTGATTTTGATATTGTGATGTTCGTTTACGTAGTCTAGAAACAACGTTGCGGGACTCTTATCCTTAAATATGATTAGCATATTATCGATATACCTACGATATAGAATAGGCTTAAAAGAAGCAAAATTACACAGACAAATATTGAACCATGGTTCCACTAAATGGAGAGCCCATGGCCACGCCATCTACCTGTTTGTACAACACTTTGTTAAATACAAAATAACAGTCCTTAACACATACTGAAAGAATAGTTTTGAAAATAGAATTGCTCAATCCTATAAAATTATCGAACCCATCAAAGGCTAGCTCAGTACAAAGGTTTATAATTTGACCCAAAGGAATATTGGTGTACAAAGAGGTTATATTGAACCATTGGTTTGGTGTTTCGACTTAGGGGGTGATGGAGGTTAAACCTTTTCAGAAAACAAATGCCCAAATTATCTTAATTATAGAATATAAACTATGCATATGTAATACACAGCATATACATTTAGTGAATAAACATTGTAAGCCTACAGGCAAGTAATTACTGTGAGTAATACCAATACAAGGATGATTGGTAATTACACAATATAATAGACACCTATTGTAGATAAGGGAAGTAAATATACATATCCAAACTACAGTAGTTCTTAAACTTGTGTTTTGAATATATTTCTCAGAGTTTAAGTGTAACACAATATGAGAAAATAACAATTATCTTCCAAGCGTGCTGCTTGCAGTATTTGGTGAGAAGGAAAGCAACTTTAATGTGATTATTATTGTGCAATTATGGTGTTGGAAGTATTCATAGATCTTATATTAATCAAAAGATAATTGAATTGTTGGTTATCAAATGAAGATGCTAACCAATATTCTTCGAAATACGTATATACATTGATGCCATTTCTTGGGCTGTACTGACACACAAACACACACAACCACGAGTAACTATTATAACCTGATAGTCGTTTCTGTTTCCAACAGTCAGGATAATTTGTGTTTATTTTCAAATCACGCGACTGTCGAGTGGTTACCAGACTTGTCTCCAAATTTTACAGAGCTACTACCAAACAGTCAACGAATGCTAAGAACTTGTCACGCGAATGCTCCCAATATGGTTTTGTTATGACATGGTGGGACAGCAGCCTCGTCTGAGCCAAGACAATGTAATAGATAAAAACGATAATCCATTGGTAAATATGATAGATAGTTTTAAACTAAAAACAAAAACATATTAAATGATTAAAGAAATGTGATCTTACGTAAATGGAAAGGTCAGTGATTAGGATTAACAATTGTTTCTGGCCTAGTTGAATTAACCCATTCTGTACCAGCGACGTATTTTATATTTGATTTCAGCTACATTTAGACGATTATATTAAGCTTAGGAAGAATATATGGTAGCTAAAAGTATGAATTGATATAGTCTGTAGCCTTTTTTATTGGCAGACGTCCTTCCTTAGCTGAATCAAATCATCCATTATTGCCGGAATATAATGAAAAGGAAGTAACCGGCACTGTATGGTTTAAACGATAATAATATTGAGCAATGTTCATAAACAAAATAAAAACTAGTGTTCAGGAGAAAAGTCGAACGTAAATATTAAGGTAATGGCAATACAACCGATAGTTGGGATAAATAATGATCTTGGCAGGGTTGAGAAATAATTATGTACGGTCGCGCTAATAAGTCATGTCCCACCTGTCATTACGTTTGGTTTGCTCTGTGCTGTATTAATGTCTGTCAGATGTTGATTAGGGTGGGCAAGTGTAGGAATATGTTTGTATATTTCACATGATATGAAGAAATGAAGCTTAGATATTGCTGATACCAATTATTGATCAAAACATACTTGGTGCCCAGACATCACTTATTAGCGCGACTGTACACACCTCTATCAGCCTGTACACCTGTGCTGTTAAAATGAGTTGGACCATCTGCCAAATTGGGTCATTATACAATTTTAAGACATAATTATGAGAACGGACAAACATTGCCACACCTCCTCCTTCCACCATCAATACCGCAGCAAACTATGTGTCAAGGTTAGTCATTCAACGAAGCAGCTACTACGAATTCATTGTATTAAGGGGAGGAAGACCGTTTTTCCGGACCCCATTCTCCCTAATGTTTAGACCCACTAGTTTTGAGATTATAAGACGTTTGGCCATTAGTTTGGCGATTTTAACACCTTTCACCCCATTTCGTTGTAAATTTTAGGACCTTTCGTGCTATTTAGGTGTCGATTATTTCCTGGCGAGCGATAGCGAGCCTGCAATTTTAAGAGGAACGGGCCTTCGGCTGGGACATTTCTCTACCGAAAAATGTACACATTTATCTTGAAGTGGGGTCTAGGGGATGTTTTTCTAAGCTTGATTGAGGTCTAGGGAGGAAACTAACAAAATATATGAATAAATGAATTAATAAACCAAACAAACGGCCAGCCTCCCCCCAATTAGCGAACTCTTCATGCTTCTTGTCCTTTGTATAAGTTATTTTAGTTGTTCCACAATACCTAGCCTCTTCACTAATGGTATTTTCCTTTTTTTCTAACACATTATAATTATATACCGGCTATGGTACACCAGGTACTTGTTATAATAGTAGTGGATTGTGTTGAGGGTTGTAGATAGTGTCTGGAGCCACAATATAATTAGCTTGCTATATGAGGTCTGACCGGTATGGAGGTCACAATATTGACATAGCGGTACACTGTACCGGCTATGGTACACCAGGTCTCGTTATATTGATAGTGGATAGTGTTGAGGGTTGTAGATAGTTTCTGGATCCACAGCATCATTAGCTTGCTATATGAGGTCTGACTGGTATGGAGGTCACAATATTGACATAGCGGTACACTGTACCGGCTATGGTACACCAGGTCTCGTTATATTGATAGTGGATCGTGTTGAGGGTTGTAGATAGTTTCTGGAGCCACAGTCACAATATTAAATTAGGGGTACACTGTACCGGCTATGGTACACCAGGTACTCGTTATAATAATAGTGGATTGTGTTGAGGGTTGTAGAGCGTGTCTGGAGCCACAATATAATTAGCTTGCTATATGAGTGCTGACCGGTATGGAGATCACACTATTGACATAGGGGTACACTGTACCGGCTATGGTACACCAGGTCCTCATTATGTTATTAGTGGATTGTGTTGGGGGTTGTAGATAGTGTCTGGAACCCCAATATCATTAGCTTGCTATAGGTCTGACCGGTATGTAGGTCACAATATTGACATAGGGGTGCACTGTAACGGCTATGGTACACCAGGTACTCGTTATATTAATAGTGGATTGTGTTGAGGGTTGCAGATAGTGTCTGGAGCCACAATATCATTAGCTTGCTTTATGAGGTCTGCCCGGTATGGAGGTCACAATATTGACATAGGGGTACACTGTACCGGCTGTGGTACACCAGGTACTTGTTATAATAGTAGTGGATTGTGTTGAGGGTTGTAGATAGTGTCTGGAGCCACAATATAATTAGCTTGCTATATGAGGTCTGACCGGTATGGAGGTCACAATATTAACATAGGGGTACACTGTACCGGCTATGGTACACCAGGTACTCGTTATATTAATAGTGAATTGTGTTGAGGGTTGTAGATAGTGTCTGGATCCACACTACCATAAGCTTGCTATTTGAGGTCTGACCGGTATAGAGGTCTTAATATTGACATAGGGGTACACTGTACCGGCTATGGTACACCAGGTACTCGTTATATTAATAGTGGATAGTGTTGAGGGTGGTAAATAGTGTCTGGCGCCACAATATAATTAGCTTGCTATATGAGGTCTGACCGGTATGGAGGTCACAATATTGATATAGGGGTACACTGTACCGGCTACGGTACACCAGGTACTCGTTATATTTATAGCGGATTGTGTTAAGGGTTGTAGATAGTGTCTGGAGCCACAATATAATTAGCTTGCTATATCAGGTCTGACCGGTATGGAGGTCACAATATTGACATAGGGGTACACTGTACCGGTTATGGTACACCAGGTACTCGTTATAATAATAGTGGATTGTGTTGAGGGTTGTAGATAGTGTCTGGAGCCACAATATCATTAGCTTGCTATATGAGGTTTGCCCGGTATGGAGGTCACAATATTGACATAGGGCTACACTGTACCGGCTATGGTACACCAGGTACTCGTTATATTAATAGTGAATTGTATTGGGGGTTGTAGATAGTGTCTGGAACCACAATATCATTAGCTTGCTATAGGAGGCCTGACCGGTATGGAGGTCACAATATTGACAGAGCGGTACACTGTACCGGCTATGGTACACCAGGTACTCGTTATATTTATAGTGGATTGTGTTGAGGGTTGTAGATAGTTTCTGGAGCCACAGTATCATTAGCTTGCTATATGAGGTCTGACTGGTATGGAGGTCACAATATTGACATAGCGGTACACTGTACCGGCTATGGTACACCAGGTCTCGTTATATTGATAGTGGATTGTGTTGAGGGTTGTAGATAGTTTCTGGAGCCACAGTATCATTAGCTTGCTATATGAGGTCTGACCGGTATGGAGGTCACAATATTGAATTAGGGGTACACTGTACCGGCTATGGTACACCAGGTACTCGTTATAATAATAGTGGATTGTGTTGAGGGTTGTAGAGCGTGTCTGGAGCCACAATATAATTAGCTTGCTATATGAGTGCTGACCGGTATGGAGATCACACTATTGACATAGGGGTACACTGTACCGGCTATGGTACACCAGGTCCTCATTATGTTATTAGTGGATTGTGTTGGGGGTTGTAGATAGTTTCTGGAACCCCAATATCATTAGCTTGCTATAGGTCTGACCGGTATGTAGGTCACAATGTTGACATAGGGGTGCACTGTAACGGCTATGGTACACCAGGTACTCGTTATATTAATAGTGGATTGTGTTGAGGGTTGCAGATAGTGTCTGGAGCCACAATATCATTAGCTTGCTTTATGAGGTCTGCCCGGTATGGAGGTCACAATATTGACATAGGGGTACACTGTACCGGCTTTGGTACACCAGGTACTTGTTATATGAATAGTGGATTGCGTTTAGGGTTGTAGGTAGTGTCTGGAGCCACAATATTATTAGCTTGCTATATCGGATCTGACCGGTATGGAGGTCACAATATTGACATAGGGGTACACTGTACCGGCTATGGTACACCAGATACTCGTTATATTAATAGTGGATTGTGTTGAGGATTGTAGATGGTTTTTGGAGCCACAATATTATTAGCTTGCTGTACGAGGTCTGACTGGTATGGAGGTCACAATATTGACATAGGGGTACACTGTACCGGCTATGGTACACCAGGTACTGGTGTACTCTCTTAGACTTCTTCCACGATATCCTCAACCTCTACGATGAGAGTAAAGCTGTAGATATTATATACCTTGATTTTCAAAAGGCCTTTGACAAAGTTCCCCACAAACGTTTACTACTAAAACTAAAAGCGCATGGAATACAAGACGGTGTGTTGAAATGGATAGAAAATTGGCTCAGCGACAGAAAGCAAAGAGTAGTCATAAACGGTAAGGCATCGAAATGGACCAATGTAAGTAGCGGGGTACCCCAGGGATCGGTACTAGGACCAATTCTCTTTCTAATTTAAATCAATGACATAGATGAGGGTCTCACCTGTACAATCTCAAAATTTGCTGACGATACAAAAATTGCAAATAGCGTACTCTCAAAAGAACAAGTTGATGATATGCAACACAATCTAGATAAATTGTCATGTTGGGCCCAAATTTGGCAAATGAGTTTCAATGCGGATAAATGTAAAGTACTACATATCACATATCGGATACCTAAATGAGAAAGCAAACTATTCGATGAATGGCACTCAGCTTAAGAATGTAAACAGAGAAACCGATCTGGGAGTAACAATATCGAGTAACCTAAAACCGAGTCAACAATGTTCAGAAGTTGTTAAGAAGGCAAACAAAATAATTGGCTTTATAGGCAGGTCATTTGAGCATAAATCCAAAGAAGTTATCCTAACCCTTTACAATTCCTTAGTCCGCCCTCTTCTGGAATACTGCGTTCATCCTGGTGCCCTTATTACCAAAAAGATATAAACAAGCTAGAACGAGTTCAACGTAGAGTTACCAAAATGATACCTAGCCTAAAGAACAAACCATACGAAGAGCGTCTTACAGAATTAAATCTATTCCTTTAACCAGCAGCACAGATTAAGAGGTGACTTAATTCAAGTGTTCAAAATCATCAAAGGCATCGCCAATATGAACTGTAGTAAGTACTTCACTATCGACCAATCTAATTACACGCGGGGAAACGGTTGCAAAATTATTGGTAAATCTTTTAACTCACACGAATCTAAGAATTTCTTCTTCAATCGAGTTGTCAACTTGTGGAATGGGCTTCCCCGAGACGTTATAGACTGCAGCACCGTTGATTCATTTAAACTCCGCTTAGACAAATATCTCGCATCAAACCCGCGACTGACTACGTTTGTAAATTAATAACTTGATTTTATCCCCCCCTCAGTTACTAACCCATCTGTCCCCTACTAACTTCCTAATCCTGCCACGGACACTAGTTCCAGGGCAGTAGTTCCCTTTCCAATTTTCCCTTACCCACTCTAAACCACTGTTTGGACATTTGATCCTCAGTGTTTGGGAGGACAAGCAGCCTAGAAGGGTCACCAGACCTGTTGTTGCTTGATTTCCTTTGTACTCGTTATATTAATAGTGGATTTTGTTGAGAGTTGTAGATAGTTTCTGGAGCCACAATATCATTAGCTTGCTATATGAGGTCTGACCGGTATATGGAGGTCACATTATTGACATAGGGGTACACTGTTTTTTTGTTTTTTTGTTTTTTTTAAGAGACAATGAACGGAGGAAGGAAAAACACAGATAAAAGAAAAAGGTCCATGTGCCTAAAGGCATCCTCCATTCATAAAATTTTTGTAACAACTGGATTTAAACATTTGTAGATTGCAAGTTTGTGGAAAGCAATTCGAGGGAAGTGAATTCCAAAGAGTAGTAGCTCTGTGGATAAATGAATTCTGATAAGCAGAAGTTCTGCATTGTGGAGGAGAAAGTGTAAATTCATGGGCGCTCTCAGCTGCCCTAGTTCTACGGGGAAAGATGTGGAGAGGCGGCACAATTGAAGCAAGTTCCTCGGAACAATTGCTGTGAAAATATCTGTAGAATAATGCAAGGGATGCAACGTTTCTTCGTATGGATAATGCAGGAAGGTCCTGTGTGATTGCAGGGTTATTGATTAATCTAATAGCTTTATTTTGAATTTTGTCCAACTGCCTCAATGCAACCACTCCACTTCCACCCCACAGAGGTGAACAGTAATCCATCTGAGAACGCACATGACTTTTATATATCACGGCCAACTGCTCGTCAGTGAAGAATTCTCGAACTCTGTACAGGAGTCCCAGTTTTTTAGAGGCATTCTTAGCAATGCTTCTAACATAATGTGTCCAGCTCAAGTTAGTAGTTAATGTTACACCGAGAATGTCAATACTAGGGGAAGTGGGAATATTTACATCATTAAAAAATATGGGAGTCAGTGAGATTCTGTCGGTTAGAAAATTGAATGTACTTGGTTTTCTGTGCATTAAAGGAAACTAGATTCTTTTGTCCCCATCCATTAATTCTAGAAAGGTCCTGGTTCAGAGAAATTGCAGTGTTTATTTTTGAATTTATAAGATCGGGTTGGGTGAAAGAATTGGTAAATGTGAAGGAACTGTGGAGTGTTGAGTCATCTGTGTAGGAATGTATTGGATTATGAGTGGTAGATATGAGATCATTGATATGAATGAGGAACAGAATTGGGGCCAAAACTGATCCCTGGGGAACACCAGCATTTATTGAGTGAAATTGAGAATAAAGGCCATCTACCATTACACGTATTTTTCTGTTATGAAGATAAGAAGAAATTAGTGGAACTAATGATGCAAGGCCGTAGTGTGACATCTTCGACAATAAGGATTGATGCCAGACTCTATCAAATGCCTTTGATATATCCAGTGCTATTGTATGTGTTTCACCATGTTGGTCTGTAGCTTGGTTGATTTGATGCGTAAGAAGGCAAAGCATGTCTGCAGTTGATCGACATCGTCTAAAACCATATTGCCTATCACTGATTAATTTATTATTCTCAAGATGCTTAATTATGTGATTATTTAATATAATTTCAAAGACTTTACCAAGAGTGGAAGTTATAGCTATTGGTCTGTAGTTTGATGGATCTGAAGAGGCACCTTTTTTAGGAACTGGATGGATGTTTGCTTCTTTCCAGGGCACTGGGAAGCATGAGGTATGATTACAAAGACGGAAAATACAGGAGCGAGCACCAAGGAGCAATTCTTAAGTACTATTGGAGGAATTTCATCTGGACCAGGAGCCTTATCTATTGAGAGATTCTGCAAAATAGTTTTGACATGTCTGGTGTGGATCTTAAGTGAGGGAATTTCAGGCGAATTAAAATTAAGTACAGGGACATCTTGATTTATTTCATCTAAGGTTGAGTTGGTGGAGAAAATATCCGCAAGAAGGTTTGCTTTACCTCGTGGGTCACTTACAAGATTGCCAGTCGGAGATTTTAATGGTGGAATGGATGAAGCAGTAGTGAAGTTGGATTTAAATGAGTTAAGAGTAGACCAAAATATTTTGTTATCATTTGGATTATTTAGAAGTTTATTTGCCTGCTTGTGGAGAAAGTTTGATTTAGTTAGGTTTAATACAGTTTTGGCATGATTTCTGATGTTTCTAAAGTAATTAAAGGCTTCATGTGTTTTTGATCTTGTGTATGCATTGTAGGCTATTGCTTTTTGTTCAGTTACTCTAGCACAATTATGGTCAAACCATTTAGGTGAATTAGATTTTTTACTGTACTTTTGATGAGGAATAAAAGTTTCCATTCCAATTTTTACAAAATCTTGTATGTGGCTCAAGGTGGAGTGTGCATCATTAGAAAAGAAAGAGGTCCAGGGAATATCAATAAAGAAACCTTGAAGACCCTCCCAGTCTGCCCTATTGTAATGCCATTTAGTCACCAAAACAGGTTCAGAGTGGGAAGGTGTGGTAGGTGATAGACAGGTGGCCTGTATCAGACAGTGATCAGAAGATCCAAGCGGGGACCTCACTGTAACATCATAATTTTCTGAATTGGTTGTTAAAAATAAGTCCAGTAGGTGGGAATTATGATTAGGATTATCTGGTACACGGGTGGGTTGGTTGACTAGTTGAGTGAGATTAAATGAGTCTGCAAATAGCTCACATTCAAGACCAGCATCATCAGTCCTGGCTGAATGAGTGAGCCATTCAACATTATGGACATTAAAATCACCCAACACAGTGATTTCAGAAGAAGCATTTAAGTTGAGGACACTGAGTTGTGAGGACAGAGAATCAAAAAGACTTTGCTCTGGAGGAGTATTTGGGGAACGGTAGATGCAACATATGTATTTAAATTTACCAGCCGAAATTAATTTGTATATAGAATAATCAAAATAGGGACAATTGAAACTAGTAACCTCCTCCAGGGCAATTTCAGATTTTGCGAAGCAACATACACCTCCTTTAGGTCTGAAATTTTGGAGCAGTTGATAACCTGGAAAATTAAATCTAGACGTGTCAGATGTGGATGTTACTTGAGTCTCTGTCAAAAAAAGGAGAGTAGGGGATTCTGCTTGAAGAAATTGGTGTACAGAATTGATGTTAGAGTGAAATCCCCTTATATTACTAAAGAAAAAGCTGCACCGACGAGCAGCTTTGGGACGTTGCAATGCTCTTGACACAGTCGCATGATGACGACCGGGAGGGCCCTGTGTCAATGACCCAACCCTGCCGGGGGTGGATATCCGAGGGACCACCAGGTTTGCTCTTAACAATTGTACTGCCATATTTATTAAGTAAGTGTATGGTGTTGGATGTATGATATGTAGTGGGAAGAGTAGTGTTTTATGGATAGAGGATAGCGATGTAGGGCAATGTCGTGAAGTTGGATATGTATGTTATATAAAGAAGGTTTTCCTGATACCCCTGATGTGTGAGGCAGCAAGATGTGTATCCAGCTACCAAGGCCTGGGAGAGAAAATGGAATTCAGGCTATTCCCTGAGTCTCCCGAAACCTTGGCGGTAGTACTTCCCTGGGCGGGGCTGCCTACCCCTACTACCTACAACCGGCTACCCAGCAAACATTTTAAGTACGGGCCAATTCCGGCAAGTAGCGGCAAGTCCGGAATGTTGGTGTTTTTGTATCGGGCCAAAATATATTGGCCATAATATTCTAAAACGATATTGGTTCAATATATTATTAATAAATGTTTTCCTTTGTCCGTTTTGGGGCAGGATACATATTGCTGGTCCAGCATTAGCAAATGATGGCATTAAGTATAACTTATTTTGTTTACTGGGCCAATATTTATCGCCCTGATTAAGGCATAATGATATCGGTCCATTGTAGAAATAATAATGGGTTTCCATAGTTGATTCAGAAGAGGATGCACAATGTTGGGCCGATACAGTATAAATTATACATTCAATAAATGGATAACTGTCTTTAATTAAAAGGGCCAATATATTGTGGCCGTAAACTGGTAGAACAATGTTGGTCCTACATTATATTTGAAATGACTTGCCAATCTCCACCATCATTATGGAATATTTATGTTGGGCCAGTACTGGCATATCGCCTTTACCAAATAATGCCATCTACCTGCATTGGGCCTATATGTATCGGCCATAATGTGGCGAAAATATATTGGCCCCTGTTGATCTTATTAATGATTTCCATAATAGATAGGTTGTTGGATGATAGATATTGGGCCAATAATGGCAACTATCTATCTATCTATCTATATGCTCAGGCCCAATCCCCATTTTGGGGGTAGCCGACTCAAGACAGAGCAAGAACAGGGAAAACACAAACACACAAAACAACAAATAAACACAGACAAAAAGCACAAACTCACACACATCCAGGTCACCCAGGAGAAGACCCAGAGACCAGGGTCACCAAGGTCACTCCAGCACTCCCCCGGCCCTCGACCACCCGGAGAGGTTCCAATTTCAGCAGGCAGACATGCAGCGGAGCCAAAGCCACAAGCCCTCCCACCACACTTCCAGGCGCACCCTTCATATTAATCGTCTCCCCGGGCCAGGCGCCTGATGGACTATTATCTAGTCCAACTTGCACCCGACCCCTTACTCCAAATGACCACGTGTTCACTCAACTATTCACAAGCATTCTCCATTCACTCCTATCCACCACCACTTCCCCTGCCTGATCTATAGTCATTCCTCTATCATCCAAAGCCTTTCTTACACAGTCTCTCCATCTCAATGGGGGTCTTCCTCCCCTTCTATCTCCCCTTGTACCTGACTCACATATTCTCTTTGTAAGGCTTTCCTCTCCCATTCGTTCAACATGACCATACCAGCTCAGCACCCTTCTGTCCACTCTGGCTGACAAATGTTCCTGCTTCCCCACTCTCCTACGTATCTCTTCATTCCTCAATCTGTCTCTACGAGTAACTCCACACATACTCCTCAAGCAGCTCATCTCCATCACATCCAGCCCTCTTTTCTCTTTTTTCTTCAGAGCCCATGTCTCAGCCCCATACATCACTGTTAGCACAACAATTCCTTGATACAGTGCACTTTTTACTTTCACTCCGAGATTTCTCGTCTTCCACATACTTCCCATTGCTCCGAAAACCTTCCTTCCTTCACACACTCTCTGTTTTACCTCCACTTCCATACCTCCACTCCTGCTTATCGTTCCTCCTAGATATTTAAAACACTCTACTTGTTCCAATATTTCCCCATCCAGCCTCACATCTAGATTCACCCTATGCTCTCCCCTATTACACACCATTACTTTACTTTTATTGACGTTCACCTTCAGTTTCCTCCTTCCACAAACCACACCAAACTCTTTGACTACCCGCTGCAGTTTCTCATTAGAATCCGCCACCAATGCTGTGTCATCAGCGAACAGCAACTGATTCAACTCCCAATCTCTACCATTCTTTCCTACTAAACCCAATCCTCTTCCCATAGTTTTCCTTTTCACCTCCCTCACCACACCATCCATAAACATATTAAACAGCCATGGTGACATTACACAACCCTGTCACAAACCTACCTTTACCTCAAACCATTCACTCAACTCACCATTTCCTACTCTCACACATGCTCTGCTCCCTTCATAAAAACTCTTAACTGCTTCTAACAAATTTCCTCCTATTTCATAAATCCTTAACACCTTCCACATTGCTTCACGGTCCACACGATCATACGCTTTTTCCAAGTCCATAAAAGCCCAAAATATCTCCTTATGCTTCTCTAAATACTTCTCGCATAACTGTCTTACTGCAAACATCTGATCCATGCACCCTCTTCCCCTCCTAAAACCGCACTGTTCTTCTCCTATTTCAACTTTCGTACACTTTATTATCCTCTCTATCAACACCCTACCATACAGCTTTCCAACCACTGACAATAAACTAATACCTCTATAACTTGAACACTCCTGCCGATCTCCCTTCCCCTTGTACAACGGCACAATACATGCACTCTTCCAGTCTATTGGTACCATTGACACAGCAAAGCACACATTGAAAAGTCTCACCAACCAATCTATTATCACATCTCCACCCTTCTTTATACACTCCACAGCAATACCATCCAAACCTTCTGCTTTTCCCGCTCTCATTTGTTTCACTGCTTCTTTCACCTCATTTTCCTCAATCCTTTCATTCATTCCCTGCCACCTTGGTGGCCTGGGTAACCTATCTCCATCCACCTCTGCTTCAATCACTGCTTCTCTTCCATATCTTGTATTTAACAAAGATTCAAAATACTCGGCATATCTTTTCCTCACTTCAACTAGTTCCACTAGTAATTCTACATTTTCATCTTTCACTGACTCTTCCCTCTTTTGTCCTCCTTTCCTTACTTTATTTACCTCCTTCCAGAATATCTTCTTTCGTTCTTCAAAATTCTCACTCAGCCTCTGACCCCACCTTTCATTTGCATCTTTTTTCGCTTCTCTAATTTTCCGTTTTGCCTCTCTCCTATTCTCCTTGTACCTCTCCCATACCTCAACACTACCATCCTCTAAAACCCTCTCAAAACACTGTCTCTTCTCCTCAACTGCCTTTCTCACCGTATCATTCCACCACTCGCTTCCCTTCCTGATACCTCTGCCTCCTACTTTCCTTTTGCCGCATACTACCTCTGCACTTGCTTTCACTCCTTCCTTAAACTGTTGCCATTCAACCTCTACTTCTCTCTCTTCCATCTCTCTCACTTCCATCCACTTTTCATTTAGTCTTTCCTTGTATACTCCCTCTCTTTTTCACTCTTCTCTAACTCACTAACTTTTATTACCTCTCTTACTTCACGCTTGTCTCTTATTCTCCTGTAACTCTTAACTCTTAGCTTTCTCTCCACCAGGTAATGATCTGACATACCGTCCGCCTCACCTCTCATCACATTCACATCCAGCAGTCTACACAATCTTTCCCTTGTCACCAGCACAAAATGGTAACTATATGAAGGTAAAATATGTTGTTTTTATATCGGGCCAAAATATGTTGACCATAATATTCTAAAACGGTGTTGGTTCAATATACTATTCATAAATATTTTCCTTTGTCCGTTTTGGGGCAGGATACATGATGCTGGTCCAGCATTAGCAAATGATGTTATTAACCCGTACAGCCCCAGCGACGCGCCTGACGCGTCGGCGATGTATGTAACGCACAGCCCCAGAGACGCGCCTGGCGCGTCACCCTAATTGCGCCGACCGTAACCTCAGGTGTAGCCACTCAAGAGGGCTCAGATTTGTATGGGAACTGTGTACGTATCCCACGCAACCGTGCCGATGGTTGAAAACTCTCAAAGTCCACGTGCGTGCGCGCGAGCGCGCAATAACCTGTTTTTTTGGGATAATTGCCTTCAATTTTTTACTCTTATAAAATCCGTTTTCGGGGGCTCTGTAGGACCATTTTTTAAGCTTTTTGAGCGGTTTTTCGTGGTTTTTCCTTCATTCCTAACCCATTCGCTATTGTTTCTGGAATAAAACCATTTTTTGAAAACCGGCCGGGTTCTGGTGCGCAAACATTACAAAACTAGCCGGGGCTCCACGGGTTAAGTATAACTTATTTTGCTTAATGGGCAAATAATTATCGGCCTGATTAAGGCAAAATGATATTGGTCCGTTGTAGAAATAGCAATGGGATTCCATAGTTGATTCAGGAGAGGATGCACAATGTTGGGCCAATACAGTACATACATTAAAGAAATGGATAACTATTTTTAATAAAAGGGCCAGTATATTGTGGCCGTAGATTGGTAGAACACTGTTAGTTCTACATTATATTTGAAATGGCTTGCCAATCACCGCCATTATTATGGAATATTTATGTTGGGCCAGTACTGGCATATCGCCTTTACCAAATAATGTCATCTACCTGCATTGGGCCTATATGTATCGGCCATAATGTGGCCAACATCTATTGGCCCCCTGTTGATCTTATTAATGATTTCCATAATAGATAGGTTGTTGGATGATAGATATTGGGTCAATAATAGCAACTACATGAAGGTAAAATATGTTGGCTTTTTTATATCTGGCCAAAATATGTTGGCCATAATCTTCTAATGCGGTATTGGTTCAATATATTATTTATAAATGTTTTCCTGTGTCTGTTTTGGGGCAGAATACATTATGCTGGTCCAGCATTAGCAAATGATGTTATTAACCCTTAATTAGCGGCTCACCACATAAGTCGTATTTAATAAAGCTGGACTATGTGGCGGCGCTCGACATAGGTCGAGTGGCAATTTCAGCACGTAATGTTGCTGAGAGAGAGAGACAAGTGGTGGCAGGAGAGTAGCGAGCGTATGACTGCTCCAGACCACCGCGGCGAACATACTGACACGAGTCCCAGCTCCCTCCTCCCTCTCTCACTCGCTATATAAGGAATTGTATCGGGAAAGTGGCTAATTACATGCTTTTTGCACTCGCGTTGCACGGTTATTGCAAGAAAACTAGCCATCATAAAAGGATCGTTATGGTGTCATTCGAAAGCTCTGTTTATGCCCTTTCAGGGATAGATACTTGTTTTACGTTCTGGGTCTTATTTAGGCATGAAAATGATCACGTAAACAGCCCTGTTTTGGCTAAAAACACCCCGCTGGGCGGTACATATAAATAAACCGCATAGGCCGCTCGTAAGGTGTTAAGTATAACTTATTTTGTTTATTGGGCCAATATTTATCGGCCTGATTAAGGCACAATGATATCGGTCCGTTGTAGAAATAATAATGGGTTTCCATAGTTGATTCAGAAGAGGATGCACAATATTGGGCCGATACAGTAAATACATCCAATATATGGATAACCATTTTTAATAAAAGGGCCAATATATTCCCAGCAAACATTGGAAGTACGGGCCAATGCCGGCAAGTCTGGAATGTAGGCTATTTTATATTGGGCCAATGTATGTTGGCCAGAATATTCTGAAACTATATCGGTCCGATAGTAAATTTATAAAAAGTTTTCCTTTGTCCGTCTTTGGGTTGGGTTTACAGTGTTGGGCCAGCACCGGCACTTAACAGGATTCAGGATCACTTATTTTCTGTATTGGGCCAATGTTTAACGGCCAAATAATTGCGTAATTATATCAGCCCAATATAGAAATAATAAATGTTTTCCATCATTGGATACGGATAAGATGCCCAATGTCGGGCCGATACTGTTATATAGCAAAAAGTAAAGGATATTGTTTTTCTTATATTGGGTAGATGTACTTTGGCCATAAGAAGGCAACATTTTGTTTTTTTCATTATCATATTCAAAATGGTATTTCCGTTCACCGGCATTAGATTGGATTCCAGGTGTTGGGCCATTACTAGCATATAACATTAATAAAGGGTATTGTTTGCCTGTGTTGGGCATACGTATAGCGGCCAAAATTCGACCAAGATATATCGGCCCAATACTGAATAAATCAATGTTTTCCATGATAGGATAGTTGATGGATGGCAGATGTTGGGACAATACTGGCAAATATAGTGGATGATAACAGATGATGGCTTTGCTATACCTGGCTATTGTGTTTCGGCCAGAAGATGGCAAACTTGTATTGGTCCAATATCTTATTCAGTATGATTTTCCATTAACTGGAAATGGTTGTCTTTAATAATTGGGGCCAATACTGGCATTAGCTAGTCATGATGGATAATGAACTTTCTGTGTTGGGCCAATGAGTAACGGCCTTGAAGTGGCAAAGTTGTATCGTCCCAACTTTAATGTAATCAATATTTTCAATCATCGAGAATTGTGTGGTTGTCAGACCTTGGGCCAATACTGGCATATAACGGAAAGTAAGAGATGATGACTTGCCTATATCGGGCCGGGCCGTTGTATGTAGCCCAGAAAAAGGCCCAAAAATAGTGGTTTAATATTATGTTCATTACTATTTAACATTAACCGGCCTAAGGTAGTCTTCCATATGTAGGACCAATACTGGCATATTGCAGTACAAAAGGATAACAGTTGTCCTGCATTGGGCATATGCATAGCAGCAAATAAATGGCCAAATTATATCGACCCAATATTGAATTCATAAATGAATTTCCCTATGTGATAGTTGGTGTTTGCCAGATGTTGGGCCAATACAAGAATAGAAGAGAAAGAAAGAGATAATGGCTTCCTTACATCGGGCCATTGTACTTCGGCCAGAAAAAGGCAAAACTTTATTGGTCCTTTATCATATGTATAGTGGCTTTCCGGTAATCGGCATTGTGTTTGGTACCAGATGTTCGGCTGGTACTGGCATATAACCATACTAAAGGATATTAGATTTCCTATATGAGACCAATGTATAACAGTTTAGAAATGGCAAAAGGATATCGGCCTGATATGAAGTAGATAAATGTTTTCTATAATGGGATATTGGGTGGCTGTCAGATGTTGTAGTGATACTGTTATGTTACTAAATAAAACGGATAATGTTTTTCTTATATTGGGTCTGTGTACTTTTTCCATAAATAGGCAATATTATGTTGGTCCAATATTATTATTCAAAATAGTTTTCCATTCACTGGGCGTTGGATTGGGTTCCAGGTGTTTGGCCACTATTGACATAAATCATTACAAAAAGAGATTTGCTTATGTTGGGCATATGTACAGTATAGCGGCCAAAAAACTACCAAGCTATCTATATCAGGCCAATTCTGTATTTATAAATGTTTGTCATCATAGGATAGTAGATGGATGGCAGATGTTGGGACAATATCGGTATACATAGTGGATGATACGAGATGATGGCTTTCCTATACCTGGCCATTGTGTTTCGGCCGGAAGATGGCAAACTTGTATTGGTCCAGTATCTTATGCAGTATAATTTTCCATTAACCGGTAATTGGTTGTCTTCAATAATTGGGGCCAATACGACTTGATTGCTTTCCTATACCTGGCCATTGTGTTTCGGCCAGAAGATGGCAAACTTGTATTGGTCCAATATCATATTTAGTATGATTTTCCATTAACCGGTAATTGGTTGTCTTCAATAATTGGGGCCAATACATTAGCTAGTCATGATGGATAATGAACTTCCTGTGTTGGGCCAATGAGTAACGGCCTTGAAGTGGCAAAGTTATGTCGGCCCAACTTTAATGTAATCAATATTTTCAATCATGAGAATTATGTGGTTATCAGACCTTGGGCCAATACTGGCATATAACGGAAAGTAAAAGATGATGACTTGCCTATATCGGGCCGTTGTATGTAGCCCAGAAAAAGGCCCAAAGATAGTGGCCTAATATTATGTTCATTACTATTTAACATTAACCGGCCTAAGGTAGTCTTCCATAAATTATGTAGGACCAATACTGGCATATTGCAGTACTAAAGGATAACAGTTGTCCTGTATTGGGCATATGCATAGCAGCAAATAAATGGCCAAATTATATCGACCCAATATTTAATTCATAAATTAATTTCCCTATGTGAAGAGATAATGGCTTCCTTACAACGGGTCATTGTACTTCGGCCAGAAGAAGGCAAAACTATATTGGTCCTTTATCATATTTATAGTGGCTTTCCGTTAATCGGCATTGTGTTTGGTACCAGATGTTCGGCTGGTACTGGCATATAACCATACTAAAGGATATTAGATTTCCTATATGAGACCAATGTATAACAGTTTAGAAATGGCAAAAGGATATCGGCCTGATATGAAATAGATAGATGTTTTCTATAATGGGATATTGGGTGGCTGTCAGATGTTGGGGTGATACTGTTATGTTACTAAGCAAAACATATATTGTTTTTCTTATTGGTCGATGTACTTTGGCCATAAAAAGGCAATACTTTGTTGGGGAAAGGTACTGGGAACGGCCTCTGGGGCAGTCTGGAACTGGTGTCCTCGGGACGGTAAATTTTCCTGGCGAGCTTCCATTTAGCTGACTATGACAATTACAACATCACAGAAAACACCCAAGTCTGATGAACACATAATCTCACCGGGGACGGCATGCAGCCTCCCGAGGGTTCAGGCTTACTAATGTGAATGTAGGAAGTTTGAGTGGCAGATCAAATGAAGTTGTGGAAGCACTTGAGAGAAGAAGAGTGGATGTGTGCTGCACCCAGGAAAGCCGATGGAAGTGGTGCGGTGCACAGTGGATAGTTGGCAAAAAACAAGAGATACAGGATCTACTGGAAGGGAGATGAGTCTGGAAAAGCAAAAGGAGGAGTGAGTGTTTTGGTGGCCGAGGAGTGAGAGAAGAGTGTTCTTCAGATCAAGAGAGTAAATGGAAGATTGATTGTACTGAAGCTGAAAGTTAGTGAAAGAATACTGAATGTGAAATCAGCATATGCCCCACAGGTTGGTTTGAGTAGAGAACGGAAAGATTTCTGGAACGACCATAATTTGTGTTGTTTCGGGCCTCTTTGAGAATAACACCACAGTAATAGACCGTGACCTAAATGGGAATGTGGGAGCACGTGCTGATGTGTATGGGGGCATTCATGGAGGAAATGGATACGGAAGGAGAAATCTAGAAGGCGAATGTATACAGGAGTCCTGTGTTACACTTTACATGGTTGTATGTAACATAAAGTTCAAGAAACGGGTGAGTCATCTGATCACATACAATTCTGGGGGTTCCAGTAGCCAGATAGATTATTTCCTGGTGAACATGTAGAAATGACTGGAAGTGGTTTAGGGATGTAGGCTAAAGGTCATCCCGAGTGAGAATGTCTCTGTCAACATAAGCTCCTAGTATGTGACATGATATTAAAGCGAGATCTTGTGTGCAAGAAAGGAAATTAAGGTTGTTGAATAAATCAGAATATAGATAGGTTTTGCAGTGAACTGGAGAAAATGGATAGGAAAATAGGGGCACTAGGTCATATGATGTAAATAGTCACTGGAACTTCCTTGAACGTAGCCTTCTTGCTGCGACTGGCAAAGATAGTTACTTAAAGCTAGGGATCTTTATCTTGTGTTTGTAAACCTTGTTAAGGTGCCCAGGAATGTTGTACAGTGGGCCATGAGAAAACTTGGTGTAGAGGAGTGGCTGGTGTGTGTTCTATAGTGAAAATGTACGAGGACTCACAAACGGAAGTGAGGGTGAAAGGAATACTGAGTGAGGAGGATGGAGTTCACCAAGTTTTTTTTTTTTGAGCCCTCTCCTCTTTGTTATAGTTTTGGAGGCCCTATTTGAAGATTTTAGAGCTGGGCTCCCATGGGAACTGCTATACACAGATGGCTTAATTCTAATCACAGATAATGTGCAGGATGCCAAGGTTCAGAAGGTAGAGTGAGGGCATGACAAACAAAGAATTAAAAGTTAATATCAATAAAACCAAGGTTTTTGCACAGTAGCTTGGGCCGTGGAAATGTAGAAAAAAACAGTGCATACCCATGTGCAGTATGCAGAAAACGGGTGGGCGTGAATTCAATTCAGTGTAGCATCTGTTGTTTCTGGGTACTTCATGGGAAGAAGCGCTGTAGTAGAATAAATGGACCTCTGCCGAGGAAGAAAGCTGAAATTGAGAAATTTGGGTGTATAGTATGCAAAGCTGAGCTTGTGATGAATGATCGGCTCGGGAGTGTGAACCGTGGCAATGTGTCACTGGAGATGGTGGACAAGTTTTGCTACTTGGGAGATACCATCTCTGCCTGTGGTGAGGCCGAGGCCGCCACTATTGCCAGAATTAGATGCGGCTGGGGAAAGCGCAGAGAACTGCTGCCAATTCTAACCATGAAACGACTCCCTCTCCCCTAAAAGAAAAAGGTTTACACTTCATGTAATAGAAGTGCAATGACCTATATGCTTCAGAAACGTGGCCTGTCAAACTGGATGATATCAACAGATTATAATACCTAATAATGATAGGCCTATACATGATGATGTTTTCACGGTTTGATCAATAATGGTTCCACCACCCCAGGACTTTCACCCATTTTTACCAACATCAAGATTGCTCAGTTAAAGATTTATCAGATTCCATGTTAAGTTCTGTGAAGTTAGAGACTATAGGCCTACCAGTACAATTATTTCAATACCAATGAAAGCACTTCTACTGAATCTGAAAGCTAGTAGCCTACTGTGGTAAACTATCAATGGAAGTTAAATATTACTAAGCTATAATGAATCAAATAAATCAATCTAAATGAAAACTACTCCATATCTAAATTGAATTCAATCTGAAACAAGCTAATTTATATCCAAAGGTCTCACATAATAAATTTATATATAGGGTAAGGTTATAAGGGTTAATATTAGCCAGGAATTAACTCACCAATAGTTCCACGTGGCAATGAGGCAAGGGAGAACGCTTTACCCAATATGGCGGTGGACAATGGGGATCGAGACTTCGGTCCCAAGACACGAGTCAAGTTAAAGAAAGAATAAATGATTACATGGGAATGGACATGAATATTATGCTTATCTGTCAGTCAGTCATGGCGTCGATGAGAGCGTCGTGATGGTGTAGCTGTGTGTATTGCTGTATGTGTATTGTGATTAGAGGCACAAAAGCACGATCAACTAAGGGCGGAAAAATAGATGTTAACTGGTTGGTGTTCGTGAAGGCTCTGGTCTTCCTCAAAGGCACACCTTGCTGCCTTGGCAAACGACAGGAGCCCAAATTATCGTACCGCATCTAGGTTGCTCTATACGATAAATTATATTAATATATACGATAAATTCATATATACTACATAAGACCATGGCAAAATTGCTTAATAGCATATTAGGCCTTTTATAACTTAACTGAAGTCTCGATCCCCATTGTCCACCGCCATATTGGGTAAAACGTTCTCCCTTGCCTCATTGGCTCGTGGAACTATTGGTGAGTTAATTCCTGGCTAATATTAACCCTTATAACCTTACCCTTTATATACATTTATTATGTGAGACCTTTGGATATAAATTAGCTTGTTTCAGATTGAATTCAATTTAGATATGGAGTAGTTTTCATTTAGATTTATTTATTTGATTCATTATAGCTTAGTAATATTTAACTTCCATTGATAGTTTACCACATTGGTGCCCAGACCTCGTGAATTAGCTACCAGTAAGGGATTTTAAGGCAATGAACAAGGAGACATATAACAGGATGCAGGAACAACTCTATGATAAACTGGCAAGGCTAGCCAAGCGATGGTTAGAGCCGGAATGCAGGGTCACATTGTTGCACCTGCCTAAGTTCTGCATCCCACCCATCATCTTTCCCCAATAAATTTTCTTTTCCATTTCAGACTTCCTGTGACATATGACCTGACCTAAAAAAAAATCTTGTTCAATATGATCCATTAGTAGGTATTGCTATTTAGTGTACTATTTTTTCTCCATAACATAGAAGTCCGCCGGTCGGCGTCTCTTAAGTAGACTATTAATTTGCCGTTGTCTTTGTAACGTAACATTTAGATACATAGCGTATAGGCTCACATGCAAAATGAATAAAAACGATAAAGAGACACCGTCTAGTGGGGTGCTGATCAAAGCCCCTAAAAATCAAAGGGCGGGACTTCGGGGAGTATTAAATAGGCTAATTGTGGACGTCAACACTTTCATCACTACTGCCGAACTAGAGGAATTGGAGGCTAGATTAGAAAACGTCCAAGCTACCCACGGTCGTATTACGGCTCTGAGTGAGGTGGTTGTGGCTGACATGATAGAGGAGGAAGAGATAGTTACAGAGTGTGATAATCGCACCCTCTATGACGAACCTGTCTTTAGAGCGAAGTACCTATTACAGCGTGCTGTCGCGAGTAAGAAGGGAGGCGATAATGAGGCCCATAGAAGGGCTGACCCAAAACATACTGTACACCTCCCAAAGCTCAATCTTCCTACATTTGGGGGCAAGTTAACTGAGTGGTTAGCTTTTTGGGACGTATTTCGATCTACAGTTCATGAATCCTCTTTGGATTATGTCCGCAAGTTTCACTATCTGAAGGGACAAATGGAAGGAGAGGCCTTACATTTAATAGAGGGTTTTGCAGTAGTGGGTGGTAGTTATTTTGAAGCGGTACACTTATTAGAGTCCACATACGGGGATAGAGAGCAGTTGAAGATGGCCCATGTCGTTGCCTTGTTGGGGCTCGCAGAACCACAGTATAAGGTTGATGAGTTGACAAACTTCAGGACAAATATGGAGTGCCATACTCGATCGCTAGACACCCTAGGGCTTACCACGCAGGAAATTATAGTCATTATCTTGCGTCAGAAGCTTCCTATGGCAATACTTGATAAGGTAAGATCATTTGAGCTGGGGGAGTTCAAAACTCAGTTCAGTAAGGAGATCAATAACCTACAGTTGAACAAAGGGAGAATGTATGTGTCGGGAGGGAGTGAGAATGTGGAGAAGAGGGGAACAGTAAGCATGAGAGTGGGGACTAAAGAAAAGAAAGAGGGTGCGTATAAGAAACCTGCTCAGATTCTATGTAAGCTATGTAACAACAAACATAAATGGAGTTTCTGCATACAATACCCAACAAATGAGATAAAACTAGCACAGGCGAAAAGATTGAAGCTATGTGTAGGTTGTCTAAGTAAGGAACATGGTAAGCAGGGACAATGTACTGCTACATACTTAACCTCTGAAGTGCGCATGGGGGTAATTGGAAACGTCCCCCTGTGCTGACGTATTTGAGGTGTTTCCGTCACTAAAATATTCATTGTGCCATTAATAGCATTAATACTTATCCATATGCGCCTATTATGGGTTGATTATACAGGTATTAACCTGAAACAACAATAAAACGAGTGAAAACAGCGTTTGGATGGTCAAAATCGGAGATATAGCCCGCGAGTTGTATAATGTATGGGTGAGGCAACCTGCTTTCCCGCCAATTTCCCCCAAGGCCACTGAGACACATGTGACGTTGACCACTCCGTTAGAACCGCATGGCTTGTCCTACAGTGACTCACTAGGATCGCCAGGGCAGTGGATGGGGCTACAGTTTATGTATTAGAGTGTGCTTTATTTCATATGAAAGCTCGTGTCATGGGCAGTCCAGAAAGGCTCTTTGTTTTCGCCCATGTCAAGGCTTTATATATTTAATTGTAAAGTATATATTTTATCATTAACTAGTAATGATAGGATCTGGGAGAGAGAGGGAGTAGAACAGAGTGAGAGGGGGCGCGCAGTGTTTTTTGTCCCGCTCGATGACGTCACGGCTGGCTGCCTTGCTGGGGTTGGTGGAGAGAGGCCCTTACCATGCTGTAAGCTTTGCTAGTGGTTAGATGACTTGTAACCGCTGTTTTCCCACGCGGCTCGAGCTAGTGCGAGTATATATACAGTTCCTCGCCACTCTCTCCCTCAGATCTGGTTTCTAGAACACACCCATCTTTTTTCCCTTGCTATCTGTCCCCGCTCCGTACCTGAGAATCTTTTCCTCTGCCTATCTCTCTCATTTTCCATATCTTTCACCACCTTTTATTAACATTATATCCCCTCTGGTTAACTCTGCAAAATCAGCTTCATGCTGGCCAGTTGTATTGTGTGTTAAGGTCTGATATAGCCTATGTATGTTAGTTGTTAAGATAAGTGGATCACGAAGCATTGGTTGGCATTTATATTGTTTAGTACTGCTTCCTTTAGTTATTAGTGTTCTGCTGGATTAGATAATGCTAGACTAGGAGTCTGATATTATAGGTATTGTTTCCTATGAGTGCTGGCTTCAGTTAAAAGCGGCACGACATACCTGAGAACTGGAGTTGATTGAGTAAATTCTAGTCTGTGTGCCATTGAGAGTAGAGCATGCACGAATGAGGGTTTTTTTGCCTATACCATTCTGCACTGTTCTAGTCTCGATTGTTTGTCTTTGAGGTACGCCAGGAGAACGCTTAATACTTCGGTATTAAGGTTTCTCAAGAGAGCTACCCTTCATTATAACGTAATATTTGACGCACAGACTTGAGATTTGCACTAGGCTATGCAGCATGCCATGCGCACCAGTATCTCGTATCATTGACTCTAGCTAGACTTTATCAGTCACAGTAGACATTAAGTATATTAACCTAATTACTCTTTTTATGCATACCCATTTATGATTACACAAGCATTTCGCAGCCTAGTTTGATGTATTGAGACACAAACGACTTAGGCTCTTTTTGTTGATAGGAATACTGCATTGTCGTGGCGATTATTATTAGTGTTGTAGTGTTTAGGATATTCTTGGCTCCGACGGCATTATATATTCTGCCTTTTGTGTGCATAGCCTGCACGAGCATTGTTCCGCTGCCTGCCTTTTTGGGTTCCATTTCCGATACGAGCATCTTTATAGCATCTAACATTTAAAGAAGATTCCTTGTTAGTGTTGAAGGACTTTAGTGCACTTTCTTTCATGCAGGAGTGCCTGACAGTTATTGATTAAAGTAACGTAAGCTGTAACTTCTCTTACCACCTTACTTTGCATACCATAACCAAGCACCTTCGGTTATAGGTAGTAATAGGCTGTTTTCACATAACATTAAGCCTAGAGTAGACGCACATTTATTGAGAGTTTGATAGCCTATTATTGCATATAGAACTCTGTAGAGTATTTGTGTTCTTTGTTCACTGGGAATATACATCAGAGGTTGGAGCTAGCGCTTTCCGTTGTAACATTTATGCCATTACTAGTCCAATGAATAAGAGCCCTGATATATTTGAACCCCAGTCGTATCAAATGGCGACCTTACCTAGGATTTGGTGAACCTACATTTATTAGCAGGGAACATTTGTTGTTTTGGAGAATAATTTGTGGGGATCGGCAAGAATATTTTTTTTTGCAACATAGTATAGCCCTTGAGTATTTCCGAGAATTTTTGTGTGTATATTGAGGTATAAGAGTTTGGGGTACTTCTTTTCTGAATATTGTGGTGAACAAATTGTTGTGAGCATCATGTCTTATACCGGATCAGAGGAGAATGGAGACACAGTACGTAATGTCGAGACTGAGGAACAGCAGCATGATGAAAGGGTTAATCGGGTGAACTGTGAGGAGGATGCTAGGATATTTTTGCAATGACCTGTTACTGCCGAGCGGTTGGAGAGTATGGATCGGTACGGTCTTCAATGCCTGGCCACAGCTATCGGTCATGCGGTTACTAGCAGCATGACCAAGGATAACTTGATAACGTGTGTACTGGGCAGAGTGACTGGTGAGCGAGATGGGTTGAGTGCTCAGAGCCCTTCGGCCATGCTTCCCCTACACTCGACTCCCAGCCATCCCAGTAGTTTGCCGACCCCGGGTACGCTTCCGCAGTTGGGTGGTGACTGGCAGGGTGGGTTGCCCCTGGGGGGACCACCGGTAATTTCAAACATTGTAGCACCTTCACCTCCTCCAGGGTTAACTCCAGAATTATTGTATCAGCTCGAATTAGCTAAGATTCAACAGCAACAAAGGGCATGTGAACTTCAGATTCAACAGCAACAAAGGGCAGGTGAGCAGCAAATAGAGCTAGCAAAAATCCAAGCTGAGTCGACTAAGTACTGTGCCGACAGGGACGTAGAGAAGTCGCGAGTAGAGACAACGGGACAGCGACTTGGGGCTGGTGACCGTGCTCATGATCAATCTCTCTCGCACTTATTGAAACTGGTTCCGGTGTTTGATGAGAGTGGTGTAACAGAATTTTTCACACGCTTTGAGAAGAAGTGCCAGGAACACCAGTGGCCAGAGAATAAATGGGCAGCACTTGTATCCTCTAGATTAATAGGCAAGGGTCTTAAAGCCTACGATGCGTTACCTTTGGAGTTATGTATTGTGTACGAGGATCTCAAGGAGGCTGTCCTGAGGGCTTACGAACTGCAACCAGAAACGTACCGTTTGAAGTTCCGGGGTGTAACTAAGGGAAGAGATAGCACCTATTTGGAACACGCCCGGGACTTGTCCGATGCTATGGGGAACTGGCTCCGATCTGAGTAGGTAACAACGTTTGATGGAGTTAAGCAGTTAATGATGTTGGAGCAGTTCTTTAACCTGACAAGCGCGATATAGACGTAGGTGCTAGGGTAGTTATTTGTGCATTTCTAGCCCTGGATTCTGACAGAATTCGTTATATTTACAATATAAACCATTATTTGTTTTCGGTATGCTTTTATTTTACATATATGATGTATATATGAACCTTCAAGAGTGCTAAAATAAGTGGGAAAAGCATTTGGGTGGTGAAAAACGAAGATATTGGCCACCCGGTCATAATCTCAGGCGAGAGAGAGAGACAGGCAGCCCTCCCCTCTCGCTGTCTGGGAGTCAACTGAGACGAGCATGGCGGTGTGTGCCGGTGTCTGGGTGTTGCATAACGATCTTTTATGCAACCCACTTGTGCTACATTATCGCGGGAGAAAAATAACCGATAAATGATGATAATAAGAGGAAAAATAGGTGATAATTGAGGAGGGGAGGGGGAAATAGGGGGGGGAAGGAGGGGAGGGGGGTGGGTGAGATTTACATGGATGAGAACTGGAGGGGAATTATCTCACCTAGAGACAAATTCCTTTGTTTTGATAGGCCCTTTTTTTTTATGGAAGGCTTTTTTTATGGTCCTGCTTCCGTGAGGCCTATCGCGTTCCCTATAGGAAGCCTTCCGTGAGGCCTATCGCGCTTGCCGGGTTAAGAGCACGGACGGTGATCTAACTTTGAACTTAAAGGAGAAAAACCCATGAACTCTAGTAGAAGCAGCAGAAATGGCTGATCTACGGCTGTCGTTGATTCGGGGTTGCGGGTCCTCACAGAAGTACGATGCAAGTGCTAGGGACCGTTATCCTCCCCCTCCCCGTAGCAACGACACATTTAAACAAAAGAGCAATGAAACTAAAACTGAAGCCAAACCTACCACCACACCGTATGTGAAAAGTCAGGGGCCTTTTACATCACAGTATAAGCCGAAACCGAAATTTATGTGTTTTAGGTGCCACCAGGAGGGTCATAAGGCAAATGAGTGCCCTAGTCGACCTCCTCCGGCAGCCGTGTCTTTTGCTCACGGCATTGGAGTGTTCAAGAGGACATCGGAGTTTGTTAGAGGCATTTCTTCCGAGGTAAATACACTGCCAGTGCAGAAGGATCCGGAAGGCTTATTCCCTGTCCGTGATGCCTTTAGTGACCACAGGGGACTCGGTTGTGTGGAGTGGGGGGTAGAAGACATGAGGTGAGAATTTTGCGTGACACTGGGGCATCGCAAACACTGTTGAGAAATTTCACTGGTAAACCTGTCAATACGGCGCGGGTGGTTGTGGTTCAGGGAGTTAATGCGACAAGGTCATACCCACTAGTAAGAATGAAGGTGGAAGTTGATGGTGTGACTCGTGACCTGGATGTAGGAATTGTGGAGAAGTTGCCTGTTGGGGGCGTCGACCTCCTTCTTGGCAACGACTTTGCGGGGCCTACTTCTGAGGCTCCACCCTTAGTCGTTGTCGAGAAGCCGGCCGACGTGAGTAGGAAGGAGCAGGAATGGGTTGGGAAGTGTCCGGGGCAGCCTATGGAGTGTGTTGTCACCGGAGATTCTGCATCCAGGGAGTCACATTCTGGTCAACAATCTTTAGATCAGCGGAGGAAGGGTACCGAGAAGGGGTTGGAAGTTGATGCGGTTGAGAGTTTAGTGTCAACGGACCTTCTCGGGGACTCATTATTAGGACCACATTTCGAGTCTGGAGAAGACCCAGTAACTGTTCCTGAAGGGCAGAGGATGGGCTTAAAAAGACGAAAGAGTTGAAGGAGGACAGTGATGCACAGTCGGGAGATGTAGCAACAAGGTACCCTGACGCGTACCCTATGAGAAATGGGTCGGCGAAAACGGTGGTCCGAAGCTTGCTAGTGTATTTTTCCCGGTATGGTTACCCGCAGGGGATTCAGTCAGTCCGGGGACCCAACTTCACTTCTAGCCTCTTTGTACAAGCAACGCCGCAGCATGGGATTGTTGGGGTTGTGTCATCAGCATATCATCCGGAGAGCCAGGGTGTGTTAGAGCGATGGCACTCAGCCTTGAAATCTGTGCTTCGTTGTTGTTGCTTTGAGAGTGGGAGGGATTGGGATCTTGGCCTGCCATGTGTTTTGTTTGCTGTGTGGGAGGTACCTGGGGAGAGTTTGGGATTCAGCCCTAATGAGCTCGTCTTTGGACACCGTGTCAGAGGGCCTCTCCATATGGTTGAAGAAGTATGGGAGGGCGCAGAAAAACCTTGTTCTATGCTCAAGTGTGTCCTCAACAGTCGAGAACGGATGTTGCGCAGTCTGGAGTTGGCTGGCCGTAATTTGACTAGCTCTCAGGCCCTCAGGAAGGACAGGTACGACCTCAAGGTTGAACTCAGGGAGTTTCACGTGGGTCAGGAGGTGTTGATTCTACTGCCCCTTGTAGGTCACCCCTTATCCACGAAGTACGCTGGTCCTTATAGGGTGGTGGAGGAGCTATCGGACCTGGTTTACTTGGTAGCCACTCCAGACAGACGGAAGCGCAATCAGTTGTGTCATGTTAATCCCATGAAGGAGTATGGGAGGCACCCCCCTGAGCCTCTCACTGTGCCTGTGATGACGTTTAGCAGTCAAGGTGGAGAAGGAGAACGGGACAGTCAAGCTCAGGTGGAGGATAACTGGAACGATAAGAAGTTCAAATGGGCGCCTGAGTGTGAGAAGGTGTTTAGAGAAGTAAAACACCTGTTGTGCACTCACCCGATCCTCAGGGCCCCTGACTTTAGCCTACCTTTCCAACTAGCAACGGAGGCTAGTGGTGTGGGGGCTGGTGCCGTCCTTGTGGAAAAGGACGATGATGGGCTGGAGCATCCTGTTAGTTTCTGCTCGGAGAAGTACAATTCGGCCCAGGGGAGCTGCTCTGTTGTCAAGGAGGAGCTGCTGGCGGTTGTACTTGCTCTGAGGCATTTCGAGGTCTGTGTTCCAGCCTATGGTCCGGTCGTTGTAGTTTACCCAGATCATCACCCTCTCAAGTTCTTGGACCAGTTTCACAATCGGAATATGAGGCTGACCAGGTGGTCACTAAGGTTACTGGTATATAACCTGGACATACGCCATATTGCCGGTTGTGACAACGTGGTTGCAGATGGTCGTTCAAGGGTATATGATCCTGGGTAGATTGACACACGGGTAGCCTCCTGCTTTAGTTTGAATAGTATTTTGCGCTTGGTGCTTGTTGGCTCGCGGTTGTAGCCCAGCGTATTGGGTCGTAAAGCAGGAGTTGAGCGTTTGGTATAGAAGAAAAGACTAGGCTTGCCCCTATAGTGCAGCCGAAATAAACAAATTATAAACATAAAAATCAAATAAAAAACTTTCTTTGATAGTTGAATTTGTTCAGTATATTATAGCAGTAATTCTGAGTTGCACTCCTCTCAGAATGCTGGGCTAGAGAAGCTCGCTCTTGAGGAGCATAACTACATATAATTTAACCTATTGTGTTGGGAGGGTTATAATTTTGAAAAAACAAAAAAAAATTGTTGAAGAACTGTGCCAGATATTTTACTGCCGCTGGGTGATGGGAAGTGGAGATATAGCATGGGTTCTAACCATCAGATTTTTGTGAGCCTTGGGGCCTCTGAGAAAAATCTTGGGGGGGTGTGACGTTGACCACTCCGTTAGAACCGCATGGCTTGTCCTACAGTGACTCACTAGGATCGCCAGGGCAGTGGATGGGGCTACAGTTTATGTATTAGAGTGTGCTTTATTTCATATGAAAGCTCGTGTCATGGGCAGTCCAGAAAGGCTCTTTGTTTTCGCCCATGTCAAGGCTTTATATATTTAATTGTAAAGTATATATTTTATCATTAACTAGTAATGATAGGATCTGGGAGAGAGAGAGGGAGTAGAACAGAGTGAGAGGGGGCGCGCAGTGTTTTTTGTCCCGCTCGATGACGTCACGGCTGGCTGCCTCGCTGGGGTTGGTGGAGAGAGGCCCTTACCATGCTGTAAGCTTTGCTAGTGGTTAGATGACTTGTAACCGCTGTTTTCCCACGCGGCTCGAGCTAGTGCGAGTATATATACAGTTCCTCGCCACTCTCTCCCTCAGATCTGGTTTCTAGAACACACCCATCTTTTTTCCCTTGCTATCTGTCCCCGCTCCGTACCTGAGAATCTTTTCCTCTGCCTATCTCTCTCATTTTCCATATCGTTCACCACCTTTTATTAACATTATATCCCCTCTGGTTAACTCTGCAAAATCAGCTTCATGCTGGCCAGTTGTATTGTGTGTTAAGGTCTGATATAGCCTATGTATGTTAGTTGTTAAGATAAGTGGATCACGAAGCATTGGTTGGCATTTATATTGTTTAGTACTGCTTCCTTTAGTTATTAGTGTTCTGCTGGATTAGATAATGCTAGACTAGGAGTCTGATATTATAGGTATTGTTTCCTATGAGTGCTGGCTTCAGTTAAAAGCGGCACGACATACCTGAGAACTGGAGTTGATTGAGTAAATTCTAGTCTGTGTGCCATTGAGAGTAGAGCATGCACGAATGAGGTTTTTTTTGCCTATACCATTCTGCACTGTTCTAGTCTCGATTGTTTGTCTTTGAGGTACGCCAGGAGAACGCTTAATACTTCGGTATTAAGGTTTCTCAAGAGAGCTACCCTTCATTATAACGTAATATTTGACGCACAGACTTGAGATTTGCACTAGGCTATGCAGCATGCCATGCGCACCAGTATCTCGTATCATTGACTCTAGCTAGACTTTATCAGTCACAGTAGACATTAAGTATATTAACCTAATTACTCTTTTTATGCATACCCATTTATGATTACACAAGCATTTCGCAGCCTAGTTTGATGTATTGAGACACAAACGACTTAGGCTCTTTTTGTTGATAGGAATACTGCATTGTCGTGGCGATTATTATTAGTGTTGTAGTGTTTAGGATATTCTTGGCTCCGACGGCATTATATATTCTGCCTTTTTGTGTGCATAGCCTGCACGAGCATTGTTCCGCTGCCTGCCTTTTTGGGTTCCATTTCCGATACGAGCATCTTTATAGCATCTAACATTTAAAGAAGATTCCTTGTTAGTGTTGAAGGACTTTAGTGCACTTTCTTTCATGCAGGAGTGCCTGACAGTTATTGATTAAAGTAACGTAAGCTGTAACTTCTCTTACCACCTTACTTTGCATACCATAACCAAGCACCTTCGGTTATAGGTAGTAATAGGCTGTTTTCACATAACATTAAGCCTAGAGTAGACGCACATTTATTGAGAGTTTGATAGCCTATTATTGCATATAGAACTCTGTAGAGTATTTGTGTTCTTTGTTCACTGGGAATATACATCAGAGGTTGGAGCTAGCGCTTTCCGTAGTAACATTTATGCCATTACTAGTCCAATGAATAAGAGCCCTGATATATTTGAACCCCAGTCGTAACACACAGTCGATCGATACTCTCTCTCTCTCTCTTGCACTCGCTTGCCATCAGTGATGACAACACCCTGCTTGCAACTCGCTAATGTTAGCACGAAAATATACCTCAGAATAAGGGAATAACAGGGAAAATAGGTGATAACTGAAGGAGAGGAGGAAAGTGGGGAAGGAGGGGAGGTAGAGGACTGAGATTTTGCATGGCCCAGGGGCCAAAAAAAAATAAAAAAATAAAAAAATAAAAATATTTTTTTTTTTTTTTCGATGTCAAAAGTTGATTTTTTTTTCTCACTCACTCATAAGAGTCTCCCCGCAGTCCGCCGGGGGAACTCTTAAGAGTCTCCCCGCAGTTCCCGGGTTAAGGCCCTGTCGCCACTGCAAAGGACATCACTTTGATAAGTTGTGTCCTACTGCAGATAAAGTCAAAGATGTCAAAACAGAGGGTACTACAACTGTGACACTAGGTTGCACGCAAGACACCACTATATTGCCCACAATACAGATTCCCATGGAAGGTAATGACAGTAAAAAAGTTTGTCAGGTACTTCTAGATCAAGGGTCTCAACGTTCCTTTATAAAGAGGTCCGTACTAGTGGGACTGAAGCACCGAATCGTAGGGGCTGAGACTTCGATTACAGGGCTTCACAGGGGTTACTGATAAACAAGACTACGAGATAGCGGAGATTTCATATTTCTATCGTAAAAACCGGTACTTTATGACTTGTATCGTAGTAGACACCCTACCAGAATATGTATCTGTGGGTGTGAAGAAGGTGGAACACGCATTACGTAGCAAAGGGGTTAACTTGTCAGATCCCATGGGAAATCAGAGTGAGGTGCATGTTCTACTTGGTGTGGATCATTATTATGAAGTAGTATACCCTGGATTTAAAAAGATGTGTGGTGTAATTTTAATCCCCACTAAATTTGGATACTGCATGAGCGGAAAGGTGCATACTACACAGTCAAGGGTCCTGGTGGACACGGTCTCGATATATAGAGTCAATGTAACCGCGGCAGAGGAGTTGGGAAGGGAGGATTCCCAACCTAGTGACCCTAAGATGGCTGCCGAGTTCGACCTGGAACGACTGTGGAGATTGGGTCACATAGGCATTAATCCTATAGAGACTGATTATGACTCTGAAGTTGCGCTACAAAGGTTTGACGAGTCTGTGTGCTACTGTGCCTCAGACAAGCAATATAAAGTTAGTTTACCCTGGAAGAACAGTGAGATAAGCCTGCCTACCAACTATGGTTTGACAGTAGGTCGCTTGCGCGCATTGCAGCGGAAATTGTCTAACGAACCGAGCACACGCCAGGCGTATGACGATGTATTTCGGAGTTATGAAGATAGGGGCTTTATTGAGAGAGTCGATGTCAAGGAACCGTTTAAGAAAGGTAGGGTTCACTATCTGGCCCATCATGGGGTAAGGAAAGACAGCGTCACCACACCAATACGGGTGGTGTATGACTGTTCTGCCCACCAAGGTCAACAACCCAGTCTAAATGACTGCCTGTTGATAGGTCCGTCCATGGTGTCGGATCTGTCCCAACATCTATTGCGGTTTAGGCTGCGAAAGTACGCCTATGCCAGTGACATCGAGAAAGCATTCTTGATGGTCAAGCTAAAGGAGGAAGATAGAGATGTAACCCGCTTTCTTTGGCTCAGCGACATTAGCGACTCTGAAAGTCCAATCATAATATACCGTTTTCGGGTTGTACTCTTTGGGGCCACGTGCTCGCAGTTTTTGTTAAATGCCACAATCAGAAAACATCTAGCTGACACTCATGAGGACACAAGTAAATTATCTCGCGGATTATATATTGACAATTTGCAGGGTTCTAGCAATAGTCAGGATGATTTGTTATATGCATACTGGCAAGCACGCAGATTGTTTGCGGATGCACATCTATTTATCTGCGAGTGGGTTACTAATAGTAAAGATCTTCAGAGTTTGATACAGGTGGACGGTACGGCATCTCTTAACCAGGAAAGGTCCAGAAATTTGGGGATGATCTGGCAATCTAAACATGACATACTAACTTTTCAAACAAGGTCTTTTGCTCAGCAGACAGGAGCGCACACAAAAAGAAGTCTGTTGAGCAACGTTGCGCAATTTTTTTATCCTTTGGGTCTAGCATTACCCGTTACCATAAGAGATAGGATTCTAATGCAGGAAGTTTGGAGACGTAAAATAGGATGGGATGACAGTTTGCCCGAGGACCTGAATGACCAAGGGACATTGTTGTTGAATGAATATGCCATCCTATGTACTAAACCTATACCTCGTAAAGTGGCGGCGTTCGGTGACGTTACGTTACACACGTTTTGCGATCCTAGCGCCACGGCATACGGGGTAGCCATATATGTTGTTACTTCATTTGGGGCACATTTAGTTACAGCCCGGGCCAAGGTAGCCCCGGTTAAAAAGGTAACTATCCCTAAAATGGAATTGACTGCCATGCTGCTATTAGCACGTCTGGTGAAACATGTACGCGCAGCATACGAGAGCGAATTAAATATTGAAATCGTTCACGTTTGGTGCGATAGTCAGGTCGCACTCAACTGGATACATAGCAAGAAGTCTCTGCCAGTTTATGTGCGGAATAGGGTAGATGAGATTAGAGCCCTTTTGCCAGACGTTGCTTATCATTATGTAAATACAAAAGAAAACCCTAGTGATCTCATAACTAGGGGTATAACGGCTAGCCAGTTTATGAAGTCCGAATTGTGGTGGCATGGTCCAAAGTGGCTGCTCCATGAAAGTGAATGGACGATATGGCATGCTGTTGGTGAGGGACTTCTGCCACTGGAAACAGTGGCAGTTGCAGCCCAACCAAATGAGCCACCGGGTCCTATCATAAAGTGGGCAAGATTCGGTGACTATAATAAACTAGTCAGAGTTGTAGCTTGGGTGTTGCGATATGTATCCAATCTCAAGCTTAAAGTAACGGGCCAACTCTGCAACAGGGGTCACAACATTGATGCTCGTGAATTTATAGCAGCTGAAGTAACTTTGATCAAATGGGTTCAAGTAGAAACCTTTTCCAATGAATTAGAATCCTTGAAAAACTTGAATAAGACATTAATGCCTAATATAGTGCATCAACTATGGTTGCACCTAGACAATGGCCTCATCAGGTGTGAGGGTCGCCTGAAGAGGTCGGGTGTACCAGACGGCACAAACCGCCCTATACTTATGCCAACAAGACATCACGTTACTGATCTATTGATCATACGTGCACATAGGGAAGTAAAACACTACGGGATATGTCATATTATATAAAATTTACGTCTCACATGGTGGATACCCAGAGTTCGACAAGTAGCTCGACGCGTAGTAAGAAAGTGTTTAATATGCCAGAGACTAAAGGGTAAACCATATGCAACTGGACCAGCTCCACCCCTACCTGAATGCCGTGTAAAGCACGTAGAACCTTTCCAAGCGGTAGGATTAGATTACACAGGGGCATTGAAGACGAGGGAGCATGAGAAGGTTTATATATTATTGTTTACCTGTGCAACGTCTCGAGCGGTACACCTAGAACTATGTGATAATATGTCTAGCGAAGAATTTATGCTGGCGTTTAGATGGTTTTGTGCCCGTCGTTCATTCCCTCAACTCATTCTTAGCGACAATGCTCCCACTTATGTCCAAGCATCAAAATATCTAAAGGATATGAGTAGTGATCCTACTATCATAACTTTTTTGGGAGAGAAGAAGTGCGAATGGAGGTTCATTCCAGTTAAGGCACCTTGGTTTGGTGGAATGTGGGAACGGTGTGTCGGCATAGTAAAGTCAGGACTAAGAGAAGTTGTAGGACGTGCTCTATTAAAGAAGAGTGAGTTGACGACAGGCCTCACAGAGATAGAGGCAGTCGTGAATGATCGCCCGCTTACATATGTGTACACCGACCTGCAAGAACCACTACCATTAACGCCAGCTCACTTGCAATATGGGAAACCATTGACTGCGTTTCCATCTGATTTCCAATCCATAGTAGAGTTAGAGGATCCCTCGTTGTACTCTGAGGTAGCGGTGTCTAAGAGATACCAGTATATATCCAGGATAATCAAGGATTTTAGGAAACGATGGATTAGTGAATATCTGCAAGCATTGAGGGAAAGGGAGTGTTACTCCCTCTGGTAGACCAACGGCACCTACAGTTGGTGAAGTTGTTTTAATTAAAGAAGATAGTCCTCGTTTATACTGGAAATTGGGCCGCGTGTTGGAGGTATACAAGGGGGCAGACTCTGTAGAGTGGGTGGCGCTATTGAAGACAGCCACTGGAACTACTGTTCGTCCTATCGCACGTTTGTACGCTTTGGAGCTCGATTCCGCATTGCAATCTGATGCTCCACCTGTTATTGCTGGGTCCGAGGATTCTCAAAGGAAAGACTCACCTCTTACTGATGGTGATCATTCTCGGACCGGGACGCGTCCCAGACACGCTGCTGCTGGCGCCGTCGACTTGTGGCGTCAGAAGATAGCCTCTGGGCAACTTTAGGTTTAAGGTGGGGTTCAGGTCTTTTTTGTGGGGGGAGTGTATCGTATAAATACGATAGAATATGACTCTTTTGTGATCTCGTATGTCTCTGTGATGTCACGATCGCTCCTACAGCACGACGTAGGACGAGTAGATCGTATATTATAAGATTGTAAATAAGTTAAGTTATAAAAGGCCTAATATGCTATTAAGCAATATTGCCATGGTCTTATGTAGTATATATGAATTTATCGTATATATTAATATAATTTATCGTATAGAGCAACCTAGATGCGGTACGATAATTTGGGCTCCTGGCGGTTTGCCAAGGCAGCAAGGTGTGCTTTCGAGGAATGCCAGAGCCTTCACGAACACCAACCAGTTAACATCTAATTTTCCGCCCTCAGTTGATCGTGCTTTTGTGCCTCTAATCACAATACACATACAGCAATACACACAGCTACACCATCACGACGCTCTCATCGACACCATGACTGACTGACAGATAAGCATAATAATCATGTCCATTCCCATGTAATCATTTATTCTTTCTTTAAGGGGAGATATCCACTTGAGGGATTTTTTTATGGACCCCTTTCTCCCTCTTGTATAGCCCCATTGCTTTTCTAATTTTAAGACGTTCGCCCCATTATTTTGACAATATTAAGAAGTTTCGACCCATTTCTGTCAATTTTAAGACCTTTTGTGCCATTTAGGTGTCGATTTTATCCTGGCGAGCGATAGCGAGCCTGTAATTTAAGAGGAACCGGCTTTCAGCCAGGACATTTTTCTACCGAAAAATGTACAAATTTATCTTGAAAGGGGCTCAAGGGGGTGTAATCTTAAACTTGATGGATATCGAGAGACCAAACTAAATACCTCCCCTTAACTTGACTCGTGTCTCGGGACCGAAGTCTCGATCCCCATTGTCCACCGCCATATTGGGTAAAACGTTCTCCCTTGCCTGATTGCCACGTGGAACTATTGGTGAGTTAATTCCTGGTTAATATTAACCCTTATAACCTTACCCTATATATAAATTTATTATGTGAGACCTTTGGATATAAATTAGCTTGTTTCAGATTGAATTCAATTTAGATATGGAATAGTTTTCATTTAGATTGATTTATTTGATTCATTATAGCTTAGTAATATTTAACTTCCATTGATAGTTTACCACACCATTTGATCAAAGTTACTTCAGCTGCTTTAAATTCACGAGCATCAATGTTGTGACCCCTGTCGCAGAGTTGGCCCGTTACTTTCAGCTTGAGATTGGATACATATCGCAATACCCAAGCTACAACTCTGACTAGTTTATTATAGTCACCGAATCTTGCCCACTCTATGATAGGACCAGGTGGCTCTTTTGGTTGGGCTGTAACTGCCACTGTTTCCAGTGGCAGAAGTCCCTCACCAACAGCATGCCATGTCGTCCATTCACTTTCATGGAGCAGCCACTTTGGACCATGCCACCACAATTCGGACTTCACTAGCTGGCTAGCCGTTATACCCCTAGTTATGAGATCACTAGGGTTTTCTTTTGTATTTACATAATGATAAGCAACGTCTGGCAATATGGCCCTAATCTCATCTACCCTATTCCTCACATAAACTGGCAGAGACTTCTTGCTATGTATCCAGTTGAGTGTGACCTGACTATCGCACCATACGTGAACGATTTCAATATTTAATTCGCTCTCGTATGCTGCGCGTACATGTTGCACCAGACGTGCTAATAGCAGCATGGCAGTCAATTCCATTTTAGGGATAGTTACCTTTTTAACCGGGGCTACCTTGGCCCGGGCTGTAACTAAATGTGCCCCAAATGAAGTAACGACATATATGGCTACCCCGTATGCCGTGGCGCTAGCATCGCAAAACGTGTGTAACGTAACATCACCGAACGCCGCCACTTTACGAGGTATAGGTTTAGTACATAGGATGGCATATTCATTCAACAACAATGTCCCTTGGTCATTCAGGTCCTCGGGCAAACTGTCATCCCATCCTATTTTACGTCTCCAAACTTCCTGCATTAGAATCCTAGCTCTTATGGTAACGGGTAATGCTAGACCCAAAGGATAACAAAATTGCGCAACTTTGCTCAACAGACTTCTTTTCGTGTGCACTCCTGTCTGCTGAGCAAAAGACCTTGTTTGAAAAGTTAGTATGTCATGTTTAGGTTGCCAGATCATCCCCAAATTTCTGGACTTTTCCTGGTTAAGAGATGCCGTACCGTCCACCTGTATTAAACTCTGAAGATCTTCACTATTAGTAACCCACTCGCGGAGAAATAGATGTGCATCCGCAAACAATCTGCGTGCTTGCCAGTATGTATATAACAAATCATCCTGACTATCGCTAGAACCCTGCAAATTGTCAATATATAATCCGCGAGATAGTTTACTTGTGTCCTCATGAGTGTCAGCTAGATGTTTTCTGATTGTGGCATTTAACAAAAACTGTGAGCACGTGGCCCCAAAGAGTACAACCCGAAAACGGTATATTATTGTTATGCCCTGATTTTATACTGGATTAACTTGGTATAGGTGAGTTCTGCAAGACTGGGTTATTGGATTTCTTGCAAAATACATAAAGAGAATCAACAGAGGACATAGATAATCTCGGATAAATGGTTTGTAATACAGCTTTATTCTCAATAGCACTCGGGTAGAAGGTACGTAATAGAATTCCACGAACATTAGATGTTGGAGCACTCAGGTAGGTTATTGGACTTATTACAATATCCCAGCACTTATCGCGGATTTGGATAGAGACATACTTCCCACTTCCAACGGTCAGGCATTATTCTTCTGATCACATTGCTTTATGATACGTAGGGTACATGAATCACACAGGTTAGGTATTTCGCTTTGTTAACTCTCTCTGGTAATATGACTTAATCAAGGATGAAAGTATAAGCAATGTGGTTATTGCCCAAGAATTAACGTAAAGGGATAACTGTAACTAGTTGCACTGGTCTAGGATGTTCACTTGTCTAGGTGATACTTCGGACCGAAAATATCAGTGAGGGCGAATCAGGTTAAACCTGATGGCAAGAATAATTACGGGAGTCAGTTCGCCTAAGCTAAATTTCACTGATATATATTAATGTGTACTAGCATAATCACTTGTTATAACATCAGAGAAAGTTGAGACACAATCGAATACACTGGATGGTTGATAGTTAATAGCACCGTAACACTGGTACTCTGTGAAGTAACACTGTGATGGAGTTTTCCTGGTTATCTTGCGTTAGTGATGTTGGGGGTTAACAGTAGCTCTGGGGCTGTCCAAGCTGTCTGGCAGTGTAGAGAAGGTGTGCAGATGGGCTTCTTGCGGGCGGTTGTGCACCTTTTTGGCAACAATTGCTGATGGGTTAAGACAGTCGATTGTTGCCAAGGAGTTATTCTTGCCGAGTCCTCACTCAAGAGTTTCTCGCATAATCCCTTCTAACATAAAAAGATCTTTCTGCCTTAGATCAGTTATGAGTTATGATCGTTCGTAGCTCAAGTAGCGGAGGGTGCACTATCAGAAGTTAATGAAACAATCAATAATTTGTGAATTTGTTGTCTACCAATATAATATTACTGCCGGTAGTCCCGATCGCAATAAATATTTGTAAAGGGTTAAATCACTTCCTCACAGAGTTACACAGATTACGGAACGCCGAACTATCGTGAATCTTGAGGGGGGGAGGGGGTATTAGAAAGCCACCGCAGTGTGGACAACCGTTGCTTTGGGCTCTAATATTCAACTGCCCGACTGTTGTCTCTGGGTCTTATTTATAGGCAGGTCAAGGAAGCTTCAGGAATGTTCTAGAAGTATTGGATGTCAATGCTATGAAGTAGTTAATTTATTCTGGTGAACTTAGGGGGTTAGGGAGGGGGTCTTTAATGTGGCGGTAAGTAACTTGTGATCTGATTTATGATCGTGGATATCTTAACTCTAGTATGAGGTACTAGTAGAGTTTTTTAGGCAGATTTGGTGAAGGTTCATAGGGACTACTTTACTGGCGCACTACGTGCATAGGCTGGGAGGTATTATTCATCAATTCACCTAAATATCCTGCTCTGGTCTAGCCGACATGCTATTCTTAATCTAGGATGGGATAAGGAAGATTTTGGTTTTGGTTAAGGATGGGATAGGATGGTATTTGGATAGGTATTTAGAGGGTTAGTTCATCACCTGTTGGAAATTCACCCGGTGTCTGGCAAGAAGTTGTTGGCTACGTGTGGGTCATGGTGAACGTCCGCGGGGGTTGGGGGTGTCCCTTTAGGGTGGGGGGCATGCCACTCCTTAACACCTTAAGAGCGGCCTATGCGGTTTATTTATATGTACCGCCCAGCGGGGTGTTTTTAGCCAAAATAGGGCTGTTTACGTGATCATTTTCATGCCTAAATAAGACCCAGAACGTAAAACAAGTATCTATCCCTGAAAGGGCATAAACAGAGCTTTCGAATGACACCATAACGATCCTTTTATGATGGCTAGTTTTCTTGCAATAACCGTGCAACGCGAGTGCAAAAAGCATGTAATTAGGCACTTTCCCCATACAATTCCTTATATAGCGAGTGAGAGAGGTAGGAGGGAGGTGAGATTCGTGTCAGTAGGTTCGCCGCGGTGGTCTGGAGCAGTCATACGCTCGCTACTCTCCTGCCACCACTTGTCTCTCTCTCTCAGCAACATTACGTGCTGAAATTGCCACTCGAGTTATGTCGAGCGCCGCCACATAGTCCAGCTTTATTTAACTCGACTTATGTGGTGAGCCGCTAATTAAGGGTTAAATATGTATATATGGGATTCTCTACACTAATGGGGTTTTCTTATGATGTGGTGGTGTCAAGAGTGATACTCCTAGGGAGGGTTGATCCTGGGTTCTAGTTTTTACTTACTAGGATTACTCATGGGGCTCATAATAGTAGTTTTCGTGAAAATGCAAGTCAGGCAGAACAGTCGACTTCTTAGGGGTGAGAGGTTGCCTGGTGTAGGCTCGCGCCGTCCGCCATCCTGGTTCAGGTTGTGAGTTGGGCTAGTAAGTTAGAGGGTAGTAAATGGGGTTACAAGAATGAGTCTTTATCTGCTATTTATTGGGGTGAGGAAATTAACTGGATCGGCATGTTAGAACGTTCGTCTGGGCGTCTTTACAGGGGGGGGGTTGATATTGGAAAGTGGGTGGTTTGAAGCTAGGCGCCGCGCCGCTCGTGACCTAGGGTCGTGACCCTTAATGCGCTGGACATAGGGGTGGCCTTCCCCTACGATCGAACAGGTAGGGTGGCGTGTGCAGCGGGGCGTGAAGGAGCAAAAGACAGGGTGACCCACAAAACAGGTGACCACTGAGCATAGGGTCACGAAGCAAAACAGAGTAATGTGGATTGTGGATACGGAGGAGGTGATTGGAAGATGTATAACAATTGTGGAAAAGTAAATGGAAGAGAGGAACACAATGGCGGATAAAAGATAATTAACCTAAGGATTGAATACATGCATAAACGACGGCATATTAAGACGTCGTCCTAATAAGATGATGAAAACCAGTTTGGTATGCACGTGGCACAATACGACACAAGGACAGTGCCGCTATGTCGTATCAATACTAGTGGCATACTCCGGTTAATATTATATATACACTTAGTTACTAGAAGAACAAGGCAAGGGGGGCGACTGAGCACGGGGGTACATATATCTATACTCGTCATGGAGAGAGAGATACGAGGTAGCTTTCCGGCATCTCTCCTGATAATCGTCTGCAGATTGGTCATAGTGAGTTTATTCGAATTAACAGGCCTAAATCAATACAATAACTGGCATAGGGTTATCGGGTGTATAGAGTCGTGGTTAAAGGTTGTTACATAACTCGTAATTAACTTATCTAAATCAACAGGCATAAATCAATACAAGAACTGGCAAGGGACACAAATTGACAGACGAACAATGCAACGTGAGGTTATGTATAGCTAACTGCTAAAAATGGGGGAACGAAGATAGGTGTCTTCTCTTTTTACAAGTTCCCTAAATAATGTTAACATTAGGGAGTTGGTACATCAATAAAATAGTAATGTGGATCTCAGTGAGTTATGGGGCTGTCTAGTGTAATTTCATAATTAATCTCGGAATTACTCCTAGGTATGTTGTCTAGTGAAATGGAGGTGGTATTAGGAAGGTTGGGAATATATATAGTTAGTGGATAAAACAACGGGAGGTTAGAGACATAGAATTGCTAGAATTGGGGGGGGGGGGACTATGATTGTTATATAACTAAATACAGGGCTGACGTAATCACGATCTGATTGGTGTGAAATGGAAGCTAAGGTGTCTTTTAGATCGCCTCGAACCTACACAATGAAAGTATTATAGCCTGTATGGTGGTTACATAATTAAATACATACTTAGGTGGTACATCAAGAAAATCAGTGAGTAAAGTATTGTGGTTTGTATATTAGAAGACTGTGATTGAGAGACGTATAATATGTGGAATGAATTGGGAGAGAGAGAGAGAGACCAAATCGGGGATGGAAAAGGGGCCGGGGATCTCGTTGGGGGTGGGGGTTTCGCTCTCAGGATTTTCGTTCCTGTGGCTCGTTAGGGGTGGGGGTTTCGCTCTCAGGTTTTTTGTTCCTGTGGTATTTTAATTATGATTGGACTTTCAGAGTCGCTAATGTCGCTGAACCAAAGAAAGCGGGTAACATCTCTATCTTCCTCCTTTAGCTTGACCATCAAGAATGCTTTCTCGATGTCACTGGTATAGGCGTACTTTCCCAGCCTAAACCGCAATAGATGTTGGGACAGATCCGACACCATGGACGGACCTGTCAACAGGCAGTCATTTAGACTGAGTTGTTGACCTTGGTGGGCAGAACAGTCATACACCACCCGTATTGGTGTGGTGACGCTGTCTTTCCTTACCCCATGATGGGCCAGATAGTGAACCCTACCCTTCTTAAACGGTTCCTTGACATCGACTCTCTCAATAAAGCCCCTATCCTCATAACCCCGAAATACATCGTAATACACCTGGCGCGTGCTCGGTTCGTTAGAAAATTTACGCTGTAATGCGCGCAAGCGACCTAATGCCAAACCATAGTTGGTAGGCAGGCTTACCTCACTGTTCTTCCAGGGTAAACTAACTTTATATTGCTTGTCTGAGGCACAGTAGCACACAGACTCGTCAAACCTTTGCAGCGCAACTTCCGAGTCATAATCAGTCTCCATAGGATTAATGCCTATGTGATCCAATCTCCACAGTTGTTCCAGGTCGAACTCGGCAGCCATCTTAGGGTCACTAGGTTGGGAATCCTCCCTTCCCAACTCCTCTGCCGTGGTTACATTGACTCTATATATCGAGACCGTGTCGACCAGGACCTTTGACTGTGTAGTATGCACCTTACCGCTCATGCAATATCCAAATTTAGTGGGGATTAAAATTACACCACACATCTTTTTAAATCCAGGGTATACTACTTCATAATAATGATCCACACCAAGTAGAACATGCACCTCACTCTGATTTCCCATGGGATCTGACAAGTTAACCCCTTTGCTACGTAATGCGTGTTCCACCTTCTTCACACCCACAGATACATATTCTGGTAGGGTGTCTACTACGATACAAGTCATAAAGTACCGGTTTTTACGGTAGAAATATGAAATCTCCGCTATCTCATAGTCTTGCTTATCAGTAACCCCTGTGAAGCTCTGTGATCGAAGAGTCTCAGCCCCTACGATTCGGTGCTTCAGTCCTACTAGTACGGACCTCTTTATAAAGGAACGTTGAGACCCTTGATCTAGAAGTACCCGACAAACTTTGTTACTGTCATTACCTTCCATGGGAATCTGTATTGTGGGCAATATAGTGGTGTCTTGCGTGCTACCTAGTGCCACAGTTGTAGTACCCTCTGTTTTGACTTCTTTGACTTTATCTGCAGTAGGACACAAATTATCAAAGTGATGTCCTTTGCAGTGGCGACAGGGCCTCAAGTATGTAGCAGTACATTGTCCCTGCTTACCATGTTCCTTACTTAGACAACCTACACATAGTTTCAATCTTTTCGCCTGTGCTAGTTTTTGCGTCATTTGTTGGGTATTGTACGCAGAAACTCCATTTATGTTTGTTGTTACATAGCTTACATAGAATCTGAGCAGGTTTCTTATACGCACCCTCTTTCTTTTCTTTAGTCCCCACTGTCATGCTTACTGTTCCCCTCTTCTCCACATTCTCACTCCCTCCCGACACATACATTCTCCCTTTGTTCAACTGTAGATTATTGATTTCCCTACTTAACTGAGTTTTGAACTCCCCCAGCTCAAATGATCTTACCTTATCAAGTATTGCCATAGGAAGCTTCTGACGCAAGATAATGACTATCATTTCCTGCGTGGTAAGCCCTAGGGTGTCTAGCGATCGAGTATGGCACTCCATATTTGCCCTGAAGTTTGTCAACTCATCAACCTTATACTGTGGTTCTGCGAGCCCAACAAGGCAACGACATGGGCCATCTTCAACTGCTCTCTATCCCCGTATGTGGACTCTAATAAGTGTACCGCTTCAAGATAACTACCACCCACTACTGCAAAACCCTCTATTAAATGTAAGGCCTCTCCTTCCATTTGTCCCTTCAGATAGTGAAACTTGCGGACATTATCCAAAGAGGATTCATGAACAGTAGATCGAAATACGTCCCAAAAAGCTAATCACTCAGTCAACTTGCCCACAAATGTCGGAAGATTGAGCTTTGGGAGGTGTACAGTATGTTTTGGGTCAGCCCTTCTATGGGCCTCATTATCACCTCCCTTCTTACTTGCGACAGCACACTGTAATATGTACTTCGCTCTAAAGACAGGTTCGTCATAGAGGGCGAGATTATCACACTCTGTAACTATCTCTTCCTCCTCCGTCATGTCAGCCACAATCACCTCACTCAGAGCCGTAATACGACCGTGGGTAGCTTGGACGTTTTCTAATCTAGCCTCCAATTCCTCTAGTTCGGCAGTAGTGATGAAAGTGTTGACGTCCACGATTAGCCTATTTAATACTCCCCGAAGTCCCGCCCTTTGATTTTTAGGGGCCTTGATCAGCACCCCACTAGACGGTGTCTCTTTATTGTCTTTATTCATTTTGCATGTGAGCCTATAGGCTATGTATCTAAATGTTACGTTACAAAGACAACGGCAAAAATAGTAGTCAAGTTAAGAGACGCCGACCGGCGGACTTCTATGTTATGGAGAAAAAATAGTACACTAAATAGCAATACCTACTAATGGATCATATTGAACAAGAAAAAATGTTAGGTCAGGTCATATGTCACAGGAAGTCCGAAACGGAAAAGAAAAATATTGGCGAAAGATGATGGGTGGGATGCAGGACTTAGGCAGGCGCAACGATATAACCCTGCATTCCGGCTCTAACCATCGCTTGGCTAGCCTTGCCAGTTTATCATAGAGTTGTTCCTGCATCCTGTTATATGTCCCCTTGTTCATTGCCTTAAAATCCCTTACTGGTAGCTAATTCCCGGGTTTGGGCACCAATGTGGTAAACTATCAATGGAAGTTAAATATTACTAACCTATAATGAATCAAATAAATCAATGTAAATGAAAACTACTCCATATCTAAATTGAATTCAATCTGAAACAAGCTAATTTATATCCAAAGGTCTCACATAATAAATTTATATATAGGGTAAGGTTATAAGGGTTAATATTAGCCAGGAATTAACTCACCAATAGTTCCACGTGGCAATGAGGCAAGGGAGAACGTTTTACCCAATATGGCGGTGGACAATAGGGATCGAGACTTCGGTCCCGAGACACGAGTCAAGTTAAAGAAAGAATAAATGATTACATGGGAATGGACATGAATATTATGCTTATCTGTCAGTCAGTCATGGCGTCGATGAGAGCGTCGTGATGGTGTAGCTGTGTGTATTGCTGTATGTGTATTGTGATTAGAGGCACAAAAGCACGATCAACTGAGGGCGGAAAATTAGATGTTAACTGGTTGGTGTTCGTTAAGGCTCTGGTGTTCCTCGAAGGCACACCTTGCTGCCTTGGCAAAACGCCAGGAGCCCAAATTATCGTACCGCATCTAGGTTGCTCTATACGATAAATTATATTAATATATACGATAAATTCATATATACTACATAAGACCATGGCAATATTGCTTAACCCGTACAGCCCCAGCGACGCGTCTGACGCGTCGGCGATGTATGTAACGCACAGCCCCAGAGACGCGTCTGGCGCGTTACCCTAATTGCGCCGACCGTAACCTCAGGTGTAGCCACTCAAGAGGGCTCAGATTTGTATGGGAACTGTGTACGTATCCCACGCAACCGTGCCGATGGTTGAAAACTCTCAAAGTCCACGTGCGTGCGCGTGAGCGCGCAATAACCTGGTTTTTTGGGGTAATTGCCTTCAATTTTTTACTCTTGTAAAATACGTTTTCGGGGGCTCTGTAGGACCATTCTTTAAGTTTTTTGAGCGGTTTTTCGTGGTTTTTCCTTCATTCCTAACCCATTCGCTATTGTTTCTGGAATAAAACAATTTTTAAAAAACCGGCCGGGTTCTGGTGAACAAACATTACAAAACTAGCCGGGGCTCCACGGGTTAATAGCATATTAGGCCTTTTATAACTTAACTTATTTACAATCTTATAATATACGATCTACTCGTCCTACGTGGTGCTGTAGGAGCGATCGTGATGTCACAGAGACATACGAGATCACAAAAGAGTCATATTCTATTGTATTTATACGATACCTACTAAATACAACTAACATTTCTGTAGATTTGGACATTGATCATGATAAAAGTACTGTAGATGGTGTACTGTTAGTGACCTGGAAACTGAGGAAGATGGCTCGGAAAGAAAAGTCTGTGACTTATGTAATTATCTTAATAATCTTGCAAAAGTTTTAGGTTAAATTTCAAGCAAAGCATTTTATATATCCTCCAAGGTTATTCAAAGTATTGTGGAGTGCTTTCAAACCATATTTATTCACTAGGAAATTCATTTTCTCCACTATCTAGAATCTAGATATATGTACAGTATCTCTATTGATCTCTCTCTCTCTCTCTCTCTCTCTCTCATCTCTCATATATATACAGTATATATAATTATATATATAAATATATATATATATATATATATATATATATATATATATATATATATATATATATATATATATATATATTATAGGCTATATATAGCCTATATACAGTATATATATACAATATATAATATATATATATATATATATATATATATATACATACATATATATAGATATATATATATATATATATATATATATATATATATAAATATATATAATATAATTATACAGTATAATGATAAGGTTTGGTACTCCACGATTGAGAAATTCGTTTTTCGCGCGAATATTGTGGGTCCCAGACTCCCACAGCTGACTGAGCTGAACAAAAAACATACCAATATAGACCTTCTGTCACCCTTGAGAAGAGGTTGAAATACATTGTTTTAGAACAGAGTTCAAGTTAGAAGTCTCGGATATAAGCTGTAACCAATAGCCTGGTGACTTATATCCCCTATATATCCCCTATGTGTACATCTACAAGCTCAGCCAATCACAGGCCGCCATGCTCTCCGTCTAGGTACCATAGTCACGTGATCTTACCCGCGGCTCTCATTGGTCCAGCTGTTTCAAAAAATTAGTGAAACGAAGCACCCCTCTCGTGTTTTATCACTATTTTAGTCATATTCCGGCCTAATAATGTTGTCAAGTGACACAGAGAGTGTGTTAAAAGCTTCAGTGTTAACTAGAATGAGACGAAAAGTGAAGACAAACGAGTGGTGAGTGGAGGAGCTAGTTAAGGAGCTCATTCACTTCCACGAAAATCAGATTTGAATTAAGCTTAGGGCCTAGGCCTATAGTTTTTGGTAGTAGGCCTATTCACAATTACGGTTACACTTAAGGCCAGGGTGAGGTCCTCCTCCTGTGTAGCGTCTGTGTAGGCATCTTTTCAGATGCCTATTTATTCTTACCTGGTATTCTTACCTGGTGGGCTTCCCAGACCCCTCTGAAACTGAACAATATCTTTAACCTCTTCTTATTTTTGTGGAGTTGCTGTCCCCTCTCAAAGCCAGCTCACCTATGCACCGGTGACTTCTCCAGATACAGCTAGAGCTAGATTTAAGAATTAGTTTAGAAATTATGTAGTCGTAGAAAGGATAGTTAAAGACAAAGAATTGAAGTATATAGCTTAAGCAGAACTCTCCTCTCCCTATTTTACCCCCTCCTCCACCCCCCAATATCTTGTTCTCTCCTTATCTTAATTTATCTTTTCCCCTCTCTACTATTTAATCTTATTTTTCTTCCTCCCCCGCTCTGGTCCCCTTCTCCCCCTCACCCTATTCTATCCTATTCCGTTTTCTCTTCTGCCACACCTGCTCCAGGAATCTTTTCACTACCTTCATTCTTTTCCCCATTTCCCCATCTACCCCCTCTTCTGTCTCGAGACCTAACACAAATTTTACACCCTCATCCTCCTCCTCTTTCTGCTCTTCCCATTCCCTCTCCCCTACCACCCGTTTCAACTCATTTTCCAACCCCTCTCTCTCCTCTGCATACCCCTGGCACTCTGTCACTATATGTTCTATTGTCTCCTCCACTCTCTCCTCCCTCCCACCTCACACTGTAGACACTCTTTCACCCCCCCCCCCCCCATTCCACCTCTATGTTCTCCTATTTGTCTCTAATGCTCCTGCCCTAGCCTTAAACAGTAGTTCAGCTCCCCAACTTCCGTCATAGAACTCCTCTTTTCTCGGTCTCCCCTTGCTTCTATATCTTATCAGTGTACTTTTCTTCTCCATATTTCTCTTCCATTCCTGTCTTCCTACTTCCTTCACTCTCGTTCCTATCTCTTTCTCTAGTCTCCTTCCCTGACCTAGTCCTGTATTACTCCCTACATCTCTCCACTCCTCTCCCACCCTTCTTTGTTTCACTCCTATTTTTTTCAGTTTTCTCTTACACTCTTTTGCCCATCTACTCTTCCCCTCCCCCCATTCATTTACTCTCCTTGGCCACCTATGATCCTCCATCTCCTCCACCCTACTCTTGTACCTCAACTTCGCCTTCGCCACTCTCTCCTCAAACGTACTCCATCCCATCTCCCCTCTCACTGCTTCATTTGCTGTCCACCTTCTTGCTCCTAACCCCATTCTTCCTATTTTATTTTGTCCCATCTCCAGTCTATTTATTTCTCCCCCTGTACTCCCTCTCACATCCATCCCGTACATTATTCTCGGCACTTCAAAGTGCTTCCACACCTCTCTTACTATTTTATATTTGAAATGCTGGGTGTAAAGGGAATTCATGGTCTCCTGAAATATCCCCAGGCTACCTTTAGGATCAACTTTTCCTGGTACCTGGCGCGGGGTACGAACCTCTGAAGGGAATTTAACCCCCCTAAAAACCCACAGGTTTTGAGATGCCTTGGGTGGGGTTCGAACCCTGGTTAGTGACCCAACCATCACCACCAGGCCCGCGCGCTAACCCACTGTACTACCACGGACGTACTAAAAGTATAGCAACCTTAGTCCAATTTTTAAGAACCAGGTGATAGTCTCGTGGTGTTATCATGGGATGAGTTTATTGGACTTACCATCTCCGACTATTTTACGCTATACCTGACGTCAACTCGGGTTAGTATTATTGTGGGTGCGGGACATTTTCGAGGGCATTACATTACATCCTTCTTTAACTGGGCTAGTCCCTAGCCTATTTTAAGGTCGTAAGGTATCGTAGCTGTATTACCTCAGCAATCTCAATATTGTTGGTATAGGGTTCGCGTGACGGGTGCTCCACGTAGCTACCTGGTCACGTTCCCTAGCTGCCACCAATGAAATGCTGGGTGTGAAGGGAATTCATGGTCTCCTGAAATATCCCCAGGCTACCTTTAGGATCAACTTTTCCTGGTACCTGGCGCGGGGTACGAACCTCTGAAGGGAATTTAACCCCCCTAAAAACCCACAGGTTTTGAGATGCCTTGGGTGGGGTTCGAACCCTGGTTAGTGACCCAACCATCACCACCAGGCCCACGCGCTAACCCACTGTACTACCACGGACGTACTAAAAGTATAGCAACCTTAGTCCAATTTTTAAGAACCAGGTGATAGTCTCGTGGTGTTATCACGTGATGAGTTTATTGGACTTACCATCTCCGACTATTTTACGCTATACCTGACGTCAACTCGGGTTAGTATTATTGTGGGTGCGGGACATTTTCGAGGGCATTACAATATTTATTTACTCTGGTTTTTGTCACATTCCACAGTTTCCCACTACACTGCTCCACCTTCATGATTTTCTCATTCATTGTCCTTTGTCGCCCTTCCCTCCCTATCCATACCCCTAAATACTTCACTTCCTCCCTTGTTTCTATTCTTTCCCCTCCTAACCTCATTTCTACTGCCTCTGGTCCATTTACTACTATCATACTGCTTTTCTCTACACTGAACTTCATTTCTAGGTCTCTGCCAAACCTTTCCGCCTCCTGTAACATTTCCCCCATATCTTCCTCTGTCTCTGCTATCAACACAACATCATCAGCAAACGTCAGAATTGCTAGCCTATACTGCCCTATTTTCACTCCTTGACCCTTACTTTTAATTCTCCTCACCAACTCCTCCATGCACATTGCAAAAATTAATGGTGACAGGTTACATCCCTGCCTTAACCCTTTCCTTCTCCTGATTCCTTTCACTGCAATATTTTTCCACACAATCTCTGTCTCCGCCCCTTCATACATATTCATTATCATGTTCCTTATCTTCCTACTCACTCCTAGTTTCTCCATCACTGCTTCTGCAACTTCCCTACTAATCTTATCATATGCCTTCTCCACATCCAAACACACTATAAACACACATTTCCCTTGCTTTGCCTTTTTCTCTATAATCTCATCTAATATAAATATATTGTCTGTTCCTCTTCTCCCCTCCCTAAACCCATTTTGCTCTTCACTAAGTAGGATCCTTTCTTCTACATACTCTCCTACCCTCTCCTTTAGTATCCCATAAAATATCTTATTTATTATGTTTATTACCGTTATTGGTCTATAACTCCCCATTTCGTGCACATTTTTTGCTCCTCCTTTGTAAATCAATGTGACCCTTTCTTCTTTCCATCTTGCTGGTATTTCTTCCTCCTCCCATATTTTATCAAATAGCTTCTTCAACATCCTAACTATCATCTCCCCTCCTTCAATATACATCTCTGCTGTTATCCCATCCGGTCCTGCCGCTTTGTTTCTCTTCAGCCTCTTCACACTCCTCCTAATCTCCTCCTCACTCACCATCTCATTCATATTTTCATCTATTTCTTCCTCATTTAGTTCAATATTCCATTGCCCTACTCTTATTTGGTCATTTACCCCTCCCACTTCCTCCCAGTATCTTTTTATTTCCTCTCCAATTTTATTTACATCCCTAACTTTTTCCCCACCTACATTCAGCTCCACTACTACCTTTTCCCTCCTTTTTTCTCTTTTTAGCCATCTATACCACTCAGCTTTTCCTTTGTCCCCCTTCTCTTTTATCCTGTCAATTTCTTTCTGTTCATGCTTCTCTATTGCTCCTCTTATTAAGTTTTTTGTGTTTTTCCTTTCCCTCTCGTATTCTTCCCTTGCTATAACCTAGGCCTAATCAAAACATAATCTAACCTAATTAGTATAATAGTGGACTAGGCTATTTATGACTGTAAAATGAAAACATAGGCCTAGGCTATAGGCTGTTGTAACATTACCAAATCATTGAGATATAAGTATACAAGTCTCCCCGCTACACAGGATTAGGCTATGCCTTGGCTAGGCTATACCAAGATCAATTGTGCAGGCTTAAGTTAATACCTAATAGGCCTAGGCTTAGGATATTTACCAAGATATGTAGTTATTTCTATGATAATTAGCCTAGCCTATAGGGAATAGGCTCGCACCCTTATTTTGGTACATAGGCATAGGCCTATTACCGAAACTACCACTAATTATTTCGCAATATAGCCTATGAAGGCTAGGATATTACAGAATAAGGATGTTGCAATTTAGATCATACTAAAATTTGTTTCACTTTGGTGAAGGTTTTTAATACTTCAATGTAGGCCTATCTATTTCAAGTCAAATATACAGTTCCGAGCATCATCGAACCATATTAAGTCTACTAAGAATAGCCTAATAGTAACCTATTATGAGCAACATAATAGCTACAAATTAGGGATTGTGAAGCTGTAGCCTGTAGAGTTATCAATAGTTGTAGTTACATTTTACCTATTCAAGATTTTACGGGATGGATGTAGCCTAGTTAGCGGGCGTACGTTCGTCATGTTTACATAGGGCGATCGCCGCGGTTAACTTCGTGTCTATTTTAACGGTGATTTTTTCGGTTATGTGCCCCCTGCTGGCAATAGGCCTATACAGTATATAATGATGACAATATGTCATGGGGGGGGGGGGGGACAGGGGGCAAAGCCCCCTCAACATATTATTGTATCCAATGGCATTCAAAATAGACGGAAACATGATTGCAAAGGTCCGTCGTCTCCCCGCCGCCGTCATGTTTACATTGTCGATCGCCGTAGTTAAGTGCGAGTCTATTTTGACGGCGATTTTTTTCGGTAATTTGCCCCCTGCTGGCAATATATATGATGACAATATGTCATGGGGGGTTGAGGGGGGAAAAGCCCCCCCTCAACATATTATTGTATCCAAAGGCAGTCAAAATAGACGGGAACATGATGGCAAAGGTCCGACGCCAGTACATGTAGTGTAAACAATGAGGGCGGTACACCCGCTCTTAACATTCTTGCCGATTTTACTCCAATACGTAAAAACAGCTACATTTTACCGATTCAAAATGAAAGAAGTCCTATCGTGACAAGATATCATTTTACTGTACATATTTTGCCTGGGAAACACTCTCTAGCCACCTAACACTGGAAAATAATATAAGAAAAAATACAGTTTTTGCTAGGCTATTCAATAGATTTTACCTATTCAATAAGTAATAAGTAACTAGTTATACAGTAGTTACATTTTACCAATTCAAGATACAACTCCAATACCCGGTACCGGTACGTAAAAAGAGCTAGATTTTACCAATTCAAAATGAGAAATCCTATCGTGACGAGATAGCATTTTACTGTAGCCTACATGTTTTACCTGGGAAACACTCTCTAACCACCTAACTATTTAAAATAATAAAACAAAAATAAGTTGGTATAATCCTGTGTAGCGGTTAGACCTGTAGGCCTATTTATCTCAATAATTTGGTAATGTTACAACATATTTTTACATTTTACATTCATAAATAGTTCACTAATATAGGCTACTAGGTTAGGTTAGGCTTTGGTTAGGCTAGGTTTAATATATTATTGAATGATTCTTATAGTACCCTAAATGGGCATCTGAAAAACAGTTCCTCCTGGGAATCTTATCTAACAGTTTTACGCATTCGATAGATTTTACCTATTCAATAAGTAGCCTAGCCCATATAATAAGAAACTAGGGCAAGCATGTAGTTACCGGGTGTACCCCATCATGTTCCCGTCTATTTTGACTGCCTTTGGGTACACAAATACATTACCCTAACCAAACAACCTAACCTAACGTAACCTAGTATTATAGATTTATAAGTATTTATTTTATTATAAGTATTTATAGATGATTTATGTTGTATGTTGGTAGTGGTACACCCGGGAACTACATCCTTCCCGAAACTAGTTATAGCCAAATAACATTTTACCAATTCACCTCCCCATGAAATATTCCATCATCATACATATTACCAGCAGGAGGCAAATAACAGCTGGCCGTGGGATAATATTGAAAAAAGCATTTGGTATAATCCTGTGTAGTGAGGAGACCTGTACTGTACAAGTGTACATATATCTCGGTAGCCTAATTAGGTAAGTATACAATATATTTTTACATCTTCCATTCATAAATAGTCAAATATACTAGGTTAAGTTTTGGTTTGGGGGCAGGAGGCTAGGAATCCTCCTCCCTTGTAAAATTCTCCTACTCAAGAGACAGAAAAAGGGGCAAGGGAATGTGAAAGTGGTCCCAGACCCTAAGAATTGGAACTTTACAGGTTTCTGTTCGTGCTCTGTTTTGAGTCGACCGACCCCAGCATTGGAGTGTGTGCCTGAGTAGCCTATATACATACATAGGTTTAAAATATTATGGCAAGGATGTAGTATTCGGGTTTAGTATTAGGGGTGCCTCGTTTACAGTCTATGCACACGCTCGCGATCATGTTCCCGTCTAATTTGACTGCTGTGGGATACATTAATGGGTTGAAGGGGGGGCTTTGGGTCCCTCTCCCCCCCATGACTTATTGTCATCATCATATATATTACCAGCAGGGGGCAAATTACAGAAAAAATAGACGGAAACTTAACCGCGAGCGCACGACCTATGTAAACATGGCGACCGTACACCCGGATACTACATCCTTCCCAATATTGTTCAATGTTTCTTAGTAAATAGGCATCTGAAAAACAGTTCTCCCTGCTACACAGGAACTTGCCAAGCATTCAAATTAGACAGGAATATTACCGCAAGCGTAATATAGGCTACAAATCCGCCAACACAACACAACACAACACAACACAAGTTTAGCTTCCCCTATAGATGTATTGACAAATGGAATAGGCTGGAGGAGGAGGTGGTAGGGGCAAGGTCTGCAAGGAACATCCATATTTTTAAGAAAATAATTGGATGAAAGTAGACTGAGAGACGGGACAACACAAGCTTAGCTCAACTCCTGTAAACTACAATTAGGTCAATACAATTAGGTAAATACTTACCGAGGAAAGCTGAAGAAATTGCGTGGTATAATTCTGTGTAGTGGGGAGACCTGTACTTATATCTCAATAATTTGGTACCGGTAATGTTGCAATACCGGTATAGCCTAATTTTAAATTTTACATTCATAAATAGTCACCTAATATGCTAGATTAGGTTAGGTTTTGGTTTGGTTAACTTAAATATATTGTTCAATGTTTCATGTACCAAGTAGCTGGTTAGCCTTTGAGGTAACCTCAGCAACATGGTCATGGAATTTTAATGAAGAGCTTACTGTAACACCTAGATCCTTTGCTTGCTATTTAGCCGAGAGCGTCACTTCCTCCAACATATAACTGTTTTTTGTGTTATTTTTTCCCAGGTGTAGCATATGGCATTTGTCATGTGACGCCTGCCAGCGTTGGCAGAATCGCCTCCCGGTAGGCACTAGCGCTCACCAGGGCAGTGAAATGGGCTACAGTCTATCTACAATGTTGTACTGTCTTTCTTGTGAATCGTCATGTCACAGGCAGTATAGAAGTGAACTTTATTTTCGCCTGTGACAATGCATTATATTTTATATCATGAGTTGAACATAGATGCATTGTAGTGAAGGAGAGAGCGAGAGCGAGCGAGCAGGGTGGGGGAATTGAGTGTTGCTTTTCCTCCTCCTCCCTCCCGGAGGAGTTGCTCGCCCGCGTGGTCTTTTCTCTCAGTTTTGATTGGCTGGTGGTTCCTGGCGCCTTCTGCAGGCCTGCTGCCTGGTGACGTAGCGGCCTGTGATTGGCTGACCACCATGCCTTTGTGTGTGATCCTGGAGGGGTCCCGAGGAGCTATTCTCTTCAGAGCTTGCTTGACTAGCATACCCTTCACATGTCCCTTGCCCCCCTGTCTCCCGACTTCTACCTATAGAGCACTTTCTCTCTCTCTCAACTTCTTGCCTCTCATTCTTCCTCTCTATTTAATATAACTCCCCTTTGGTTCTCCACGATTTCATACATCGGCCATCGTATTATATGCTGAAGCTCTCAGATATTATTATGTTTAGTTAGGCATTTTGGAGGGGTTACCATTTTGTCTGTAGAGGTTCGACACACTCACGGTGTCTCCCTGCCTATTCCTTGGCTGTCTGCTGGGCTATTTAATGCTAGACTGGGGTGAGGCCATTGTTGTTGTGATTTCCGATGTGTACTAGGTTTTGTTGAACCTGTACAATCGCAACAGAGACGTGGGAAGCCTAGGTGGTCTTTCTGACTGTGTACCTTGTGAGTTTAGCACTGTGTTGCGAGTGAGGGCTTTTGCCTCTGCCACCCAACACTGTGCTAACTCGTTTGCTTTGACTTTGAGAGGGTCGCCAGGAGAGAACCAGATACTAGCGATCTGGATCTCTCAAGAGAGCACCCCGTCAATTAACGTAATTTGGCCGCACAGTCTTAAGGACCTCGCTAGGCTACGAGCCGCTTGCTCAGCCATTGTTTCCTAGCCTACGACATCCCCGCTAGACTTTATTAGCCTAGCAGACACCCGTTTAGAATTATAACCTCTTATGTTATGTATGCAGCATTCTTATTCACGTTGACCGTAAGCCTTGGTTGTTGTTGAGTTGCACAACCTGAGCAGATTTTTTGAGTTGCCTGACGAAGGACTTCTTTTGTTGTAGGAGATAATACTAGTGTGCATTTATCGTTATTCCCGTGTCAGTTGACACTGTCTGTCTCTACACTTGTCCTATATTGACCCTGCTTTATATAACAGTTAAAAATACGATACGATCATCTTACCCCAGCATCAGACTTTTTTCAGAAGATTCCTGCTCGATGCTTTGGGACTTTCGTTCACTTTCTTTAGTATAGGAGTGACAGTTCATTATTGTTATAGAGTAACTTTAAATATACCTTCTTCTAGTTTGCATTAAATAATTGCAGTGATTTAATTAAGATCTCTATCTTTTCCTAGTATACCTTATTAACGTAATTGTATGTTGTGATCAGGCTGTATCAGAGATCATCAGCCTGTAGTAGTAGTGCACTTAAACTGAGTGATAGGATACCCCGTTATCGCAGATTTAACTCTGGAGGGTATAGGTGTTTTTGTGCGCCGGCATTATAAGTTCAGGGGTTGGATCTAGTGTTACCGTTGTGGCTGTGTGCTTTCCTAGTCCAATGGTTATGAGGCCTTGTTTTATACGAGCCCCGGTCGGTCGTAACAAATGGCGACTTTGCTTAGGTTTTTGTGAACTTAGAGAAATATTGCAGGAGTGTTGTGGTCATTTGTTTTTGTTTAAAGGAATATAGTGGACACGTGGAATTTTTTTTTGGCAAGTAGTATAACACTTAAGAGTCTTCGAGCATCTTGTATTTTTGAGTGAATAGTGCTGCATAAGAGTTTAGGTACTTTTTTGTTTTTTTTAAATGTTGAGAATTTTCGGTGGACACTATGTCGGACGACGGATCAGTGTACAGTGGGGGCTTGCCTTCCGAGGTGTTGTTTAGGCTTGAGCTCGAGCAGCACCGGATTCGGCTTGAGGAGAGAAGGGCCATACGAGAGGCTGAGTTTAAGATTCAGGCTGAGGAGAGAAGGGCCAGACATGAAGCTCTGTTTGAGCAACGAAGGCATGAATCTGAGCTTAGGATTCAGTCTGAGGAGAGAAAGGCCCTGTACTGTGCAGACATAGATCTTGAGAAGTCTAGGGTGGCGTCTTGGTTCTGGGAATCGAGGTCTTGATCAGTCTTTGTCGCACCTGCTCAAGTTGGTCCCTGTATTTGATGAGTCGGGTGTCACTGAATTTTGTATGCGTTTTGAGAAGAAGTGCCGGCACGGGAGCACCAATGGCCCGAGGTTAAGTGGGTAGCCCTGGTTTCCTCTAGATTGGTTGGCAAAGGACTCAAGGCATATGATGTGTTGCCCTTGGAGTCGTGCATCGATTACGAGGTATTGAAGGAGGCTGTCCTGCGGGCACATGAGTTACAACCAGAGACGTACAGATTGAAGTTCCGGGGTGTAACGAAGGGTCGTGAGTGCACCTTTCTTGAGCATGCCCGGGATCTGTCCGATGCATTTAGAAACTGGCTGCGTTCTGAGAAGGCATCGACGTTTGAGGAGTTGAAACAGCTGATGCTTCTAGAACAATTTTTTAAGTGTACGGGCAGCGATCTGACGTTGAATCTTAAGGAAAAGAACCCGAAAACTCTTCAGGAGGCAGCTGAGATGGCTGACCTTCGGATGTCACTGATTCGTGGGTGCGGGCCTGCACAACGGAACGATGCAGATAACAAGGGGCTCAACACTCTTCCCCCCCCCCCCCCTCGAGTCAGTGATACACCATATAACCATTACAACAAGAGCAACGATACTAAGTCTGACCATAAACCTAATACCGTCCCATTTAAGAAGGGTCAGGGACCTTCCCCCACCTCAAGGGAAGCCCAAGTGGGAGTTAGAGTGTTTTCATTGTCATGAGAAGGGACATTTTGCAAGAGCCTGTCCAAGCAAGATACCTAATGCAGTTGTGTTTTTGGCTCGCAACATTGGGGTGTCCCCGAAGTCGTCTGAGTTTGCCCAGGGTATAACGTCAGAGGCTCGAACCCTGTCTGCGATGTCTTTTGTGACCATCAAGGGCATGGCTGCGTGAAGTGGGCTGGTAAGAAGCATGGAGTTGAGCTGTTGCGAGACACGGGTGCCTCTCAGACTTTAATGAAGAACTTTACTGGTAGACCAATAAACGCGGCACGGGTGGTTGTGGTGCAGGGTATCAATGCTGTCAAGTCATACCCGTTGGTCAGGATGGAACTGGAGGTGGATGGTGTGACACGAAAGTTGGATGTGGGTGTTGTGGAGAACTTGCCTGTTGGGGGCGTCGACCTCCTTCTCGGCAACGACTTTGCGGTGCCTACTTCTGAGGTTTCACCCTTAGTCGTTGCCGAGAAGCCGGCCGACGTGAGTAGGGAGGAACAGGAGTGGGTAGAGAAGTGTCAAGTACAACCTATGGCGTGCGTTGTTACTGGACCTCTTGCATCCAAAGTGTCACAGCCTATTCCTCAGTCTTCTGATCAACGAAGGAACGGTCGGAAGAAGACGGCTAATGTTGGTAAAAGTTTGGAGAGTTCAGTACCAGCAGCGCTTCTTGGCGACTCAGTATTGGCACCATTGTTGGAGTCTGGAGAGGCCCCAGGACCTGTCACAGCTAGTGAGGAAGTAGGGCAGGAAGAGACTCCGAGGCGGCAACGTTACACACCGAGAGAAGAAAGGGTTGCTCAGTTTGATATTGGGGGAGGAGTTGGGTTGCTTCGGAAGCATCTAGACAAGTTGGTTCCCTCAGATATTTGTAAACTGCAGTTGGAGGATCCGGAAGTTCTGAAGTGTGGTAATGGTGCTGTCGAGATCAAACACGAGGACGGGGAAACATGTCATGTGAACCTGTTGGAGGAGTTTGTAAGGCAACCACCTGAGCAGCCTACTGTCCCTGCGTTGGTCTGCAGCGGCCAAGGTGGAGATGGAGAGGGGGGCAGTAGGGCACAGGTGGAGGAGAGTAGGGATTGTCATGTCTCGGCAGAGCAGTGGGCGGGGGACACGAGTCTGGTGGCTGTGGAAGCGCTAGAGCACCTGCCTGAGCAGCAGTGTGCAAGGCTCCAGCACCAGCTCGGTTCATACCCCACTGGTCGTGCCGGGCCTCTGAGCCTCACAACTCAGGTGGTGCAAGATGTTCCGCGGGCAGGTCACGTGAATGTTGGGAGACCGTTAACCTCGTTGTTTCGGTGGTTCAAGGTGGGCGACGAGGCTTGGACATGGTTGTCAGGTCAGGGTCGACCCATGGCTGCCAAGGGTGGTGGTCAAAAGGAGGACTTTGAGCAGATTGGGGAGGTTGGCTGTGGCATAGAAGTGCCCGGTCGTCGCATAGCCTCCCAATGCTGCTCTAGTCGAATGCAACAGCCCTACCATAGACCGACTGTATCTGGCCATGTCGCTAAAAGCGGTGATGCTGCGCAGGCAGATGTAGTCGTAAGGAATGCGGGGGTGCGCATGTACGGTATCAGCGGGGAAGCCTTAGCAATAATGAACTATGGGAGTGACCGCACAGTTGGTACTGATTGTCCCTCTCATGACCTGGCTGTTCTAGGGACGAAGGTGGAGAAGGAGGGAGACTACAGGTTAGAAGCTGCGGTCTCGGCTGGGTTGTGGGAGGGCACTAGGATTGTTGTTCTGCGAGATAAGTTGTTTACTAGGCTGTGGCAGTGCATCCGCATGGTTGTTGCTTCTGCAGGCCTGATGTACGGGGTAGAATCCGACATGCAGGTTGGAGATAGTGCAAGGCTCAGTTTAATTCCCTACCATATAAATCCTGCTCGACAGCCTGTGGTGCAAGCAGAGCTGGATTACGTGTTGACGAAGGGTCTGAGGGATAAGGAATGTCGTGAGAGGTCGTTGCCTGTAACTTTGCAACCTGTGTTAAGTGGCAAGATCAGTGTTTGTGCATTATCCCTGACAGACACCTATCCATTGCCCAAGGGTCTGAGGGATAAGGAATGTCGTGAGTGGTCGTTGCCTGTAACTTTGCAACCTGTGTTAAGTGGCAAGATCAGTGAGTGTGTGTGCATTATCCCTGACAGACGCCTATACCCTTATCGAGAGTTGACGACACCATAGACCGCATCGGGGCTGCATCGCCTATCACGAAGGTAGAACTAGTGAAAGGCTTTTGGCAGGTCCCGTTGCCGGAAAGAGCGAAGAGAAGTGCCAGTCTTGTGATGAACTGGGCAGTTTATCAGTGTCAGGTGTTGTTGTGCTGCCGGAACACAAGTTGGATGTGTGGCATGCTAAGGGCACTGCTAATGTTTTGGCTGATTGTTTGTCACGGGAGGGTCTGTTTGCAGGAGAACCCTCGCCGTTCAGTCAGTGTGTGTTGAGAGTGGAGAAAAACTAGGCTTGCCCCTGTAAGTGCAGCCGCCATAAACATATTAAAAAAATAAAAAATCACATAAAAACTCTTTCTTTTGATAGTTAAGAGTCGATCCTATGGTTAAACTATTAAGTGGACCCAGGTGCGCTAATGAACATACTCTCTCTCAGATACCCGTCTTAACTCAGGATAATTTGACAGCTACATATAATCATTTTATTTCTTCACTCCACAATGCGCAAAATAAATATATCCCCAAAAGAAAATTTAGATCAACACAGAACCAACCCAAATGGATGAATAATAGACTATTAGACCTTCTAGGAAAAAAAGAGAAGAATATATCGAAAAATTAAGAAAAGCGAAATTCACCTACTTGCTTACTCTCAGAATCTATCAATGTGAATGGAAAGAGCAATTAATGGGGCCTTAACCACTAGGGAAGTCCTCTCGATAAATTACCCCTGAACCAATATCAATTATTATGTTCCTTCCAACAACCAACTATACTCCTAAAATCGATTAATGAAATTTACAAACACATGTGGCAGTCCGTGGATTCGAATCCAGGATGCTCACACCGAAAATCAACACCTTATGCATCGCACCACGTAGACAGTTAAAAGAATGGTGGACACTGCTTACGATTTATTATGCAACTTCGAATCCTGCATATCAATCTAAGCATGAAGTCCAAGAGAGGTTAAAAAAGGTATAAGGACAGACAAAAGAAATTATGAAATCAGGATAGCCAATGACTCAAAAAATAACCCTAAGGCTTTTGACCAGCTATATAAATCTAAAGTTAGAGATAAAATAGGCCCCCTTAACACTTCGATAGTAGAAATGACAGAAAATGATTTAGAAATGTGCAGTATATTAAATAGTCAGTTTCTATCCGTTTTCACTAATGAAAATTTGGCACAGATTCCAGAAGTCCGTAAGGTATATAGCGATAGTATAGAAAATAGGTTAAGTACGGTTACTATAAGTAGAAATGATGTGCTTAAGGAAATTGACAGACTGAAACCTCAGAAATCGCCTGGTCCCGATGAGGTATATGCTAGAGTATTTAAAGAATGCAGAGATGAGTTAAGTTATCCATTAACATTTCTTTTTAACAATTCATTAGAAACAGGTATAGTTCCAGAAGCTTGGAAGCTTGCAAATGTTGTTCCGATTTTCAAAAAAGGTGATAAATCAATAGCATCCAATTACCGTCCCATTAGTCTCACTTCAATCATAGGAAAGCTACTAGAGTCAATTATTGCTAGGAAAATGAGAAACCACTTAGAAACATTTAACTTAATCAATTCTTCTCAGCATGGATTCACTCAGGGACGTTCTTGCCTTACTAATTTGCTTAGTTTTTTCTCAGAGGTATATGAAGCAGTAGATAATGACAAGTCATAATGATATTATATATTTAGATTTCAGTAATGCTTTCGACAGAGTCCCTCATGAGAGATTGATGAGAAAGGTTGAGGCACATGGAATAGGTGGGGCGTTGTTAGGATGGATTAGGTCATGGCTAATTGGTAAGAAGCAGAGAGTCAGCATAAATGGTACTAAGTCAGAATGGGAATCAGTCAAGAGTGGTGTCCCCCAGGGATCTGTATTAGGTCCTCTGTTGTTTATTATATACATAAATGACCTTGAGTTAGGTATAACTAGTAGGATAAGTAAATTTGCAGACGATACCAAAATGGGGAGAAAAATTGATTCAGTTAGAGATATAGAGTGTCTGCAAAGGGATCTAGATACCTTACACGAATGGTCAGTAAAATGGCAGATTAAGTTTAACATTGACAAATGCAAGGTATTAAAGATAGGGAAGATACATACAAATTTTAAACATAAACTAGCTAATATGGAATTAGAAAACTCAGACTGTGAGAAAGATCTAGGTGTGTTTGTTAGCAATGATTTGAAGCCTAGAAAATAATGTAAAAGCGTTCGTAACAAGGCAAACAGGATTCTCGGGTTCATATCTAGGAGTGTGAGTAACAGAACTGCTGATGTTATCTTAAAACTTTACTTGTCATTAGTGAGACCCCATATGGATTATGCTGTTCAATTTTGGTGTCCTTATTACAGAATGGACATAGATTCATTGGAGAGAGTACAACGTAGAATGACAAAAATGATCCATAATATTAGAAATCTTCCGTATGAAGAAATTAGGCTTACATTCATTAGAGAGACGCAGGGTTAGAGGTGACATGATAGAGGTATTCAAGTGGGTTAGTGGAATTAATAAAGGAGACATGAAAAATGTACTAAAGCTCAGTGATAGCGAAATAACTCGTACAAATGGTTTCAAATTAGATAAATTTCGTTTCAGAAAAGATATAGGCAAATATTGGTTTGGTAACAGAGTTGTAGATGGGTGGAATAGGCTGCCAAGTGATATACTGGGATCAAGAACGATAGGGAGCTTTAAGATAAAATTAGATAGGCATATGGACGAGATGGATTGGGTGTGAGGGGGATCTACCAGGTTTGGGCCAATCGGCGCTCAGCAGACCCCCGTAATCTTGTGTTAATCTCTGACCGTTTTGGTGGGGTCAGTACTCAAGGTATTAGTGAGATGGGTCTATAATTGGGTCTTGTAATTAGGGTTGGGTGTGCCAGGGGTGTGATCGGCCTTGTATGGGCCGATCGGCTTTTTGCAGACTCCCATTTTCTTATGTTCTTATGTTCTTATGGCACAGAGAGACACATACATACACAACTATGATATAACAAAGACATGAAGTACTGTTCCTATGTTCTAACATTATAAGGCATGATCATTACGGCATGTACGTAAGTGTTTGTATAGTTACACGTCGTATTTAGAATATAATTAAATAAATTCATAGGAAATTACATACATACACAATTATAATATAGAGACATACTGAACCTGGTAAGGCATGATTCCTATCTCATACATACATACATTACTTAAACTATCAGGGAAGGACAAGGGTCGCCATCATAAATAATCATGGCACAAGGAAACGCATACGTACACAACTATAATATTACAAACAAAATTAAGTACTGTTCCTAGGTTCTAACATTATAAGGCATGATCATTAAGGCATGTACATAAGTGTTGGTATAGTTACACTTCGTACTTAGAATACAAATAAATCACTTCATAGGAAATCACATACAGTACATACACACATAACCTATCAGAAATGACAAGGATCGCCATCTGTGACGCACGCGGCTTCCACATTCCTATGTGGGGCGTGGTCACGTAGGTGTTGGTCCTTTCGTTACTAGGGATTTTTGTCTAGGATTCGCTTTCTGGGGTATTTTAATATATATATTTATAATGCACTGATCTCTCTTGAATATCAGAGTTTATCACAGATATGTTGGTATCCTAAAACGTGCACTTAGGAGTCTTTGCACATAGATTTAGACGGAAACACTTCTCGAACGAATTTAGTATGAAATAAATACATAAACACAAGAAATAATACCCCTTCTGTACCAGCGACGTTTCCTAAATTCTATTCTAGATATATTTAGACGATTTTGTGCAGTTTAGGAGGGATCTGTGGTAGTAAAAACGGTTAAAGAGCATAACTCACGAGGTCAGCTATCCTCATTATCATACATGTTAGTGTAGGCTACAATATACCTCCTATGCGCAATAATAGTAGTCCGAGTTTCTTATAAATGTAAATATAAATACATTGTGTTTTGGATGGTGGTGGTGAGAGGCATTTCCGAACTCTCGTGACATATAGAGAGGCATTGGGGGTACCCATAGAAAAACACAATCGGTCAAAGAGTTTCAGGAGTCGGGTCACTGGCCACCATTTTGATTCTCAGCAGCTCTGTTAAGCACTTCATGCTGTGAAAGCAGTTATAAAGATGAGCAGATATTTACAGAGAAGTATGAGTAATTGTATTGCGCAGCATAAGCTTAATAATGAAGTGTAGAAATAATGGCAAGCTATCAAATAATGCACTGAGAAAGTGAAAATCAAGATGGAATATTATGATACGTTGGCGGTACACTCTTGTACACAGATACCTTTAGGGGTCGGTATCATTAGTGTTGCCATATGGATTGAGTTGCCAATGCGTAGGCTCTATATTTATGATAAACGAGACCAAAATATTAATATTATATTGATAGATACTTAAGGATAGACAAATTTTACACAATTGTGATATAATTATCAGTAATGCCCCGCTTTGGAGAAGCAAGGTATATTCTGGTCGCACTTCCCGCTCTGAGAATTGTGCAGTAATCTTCAACTTAGGGTGTTCTCGACTGGGCGAGGACTGACCTTAACTCTAATTTACACCAAACAAATAACAGGCAATCAACAGAAACGCAATGGTAGATTACAATGGTTTTATTTATACAAGTGGATAGGCACATAGATATACCAATAGCATACACGGGGTGGTCTCACTAGGCTTGTACATAGAATATTAATTAGTATAAAAGAGGTAATGGGCCTCAACACAAGCAGATCGTCCTAAAGGTACGGAAAAGTAATGATCATAAGTTGATAAATAAAACAAGGATGACTGCTAACAAAGATTAAAGACAGAGAGCGAAAGTTCTCAAAAAGATAACTACAAAGAATTTAAAATGTGCATGAACTGCAGATCAATGCTGAGACAACAGAGAGTCTGCATGAAGTAGACTCTAAAGCATGAATTGCAAAGATCAACTCTGAGACAAACACGCTATTATACCCAAACCTAAGTGATAGAAATGCCTAAACTCAGATATGCGGCAGGAGCTCTCGGGTGATGTGTAGAGAGTGTGTAATAAATAGAGTGGCAACGTTATATCTATATTTCCTCTTCAGGGGGCACGGGAGCCCGGATCCGAGGAAATATCTATACACAAAGCCGGTGTAGGACAGGTGTGTTTTGTTCACCAACAACCTGGGTAACGAGAAGCAAGTACAAGGGAAGACGTAATGCACAACATAGAATCTCTTACGTTAACACTAGTTAAGAATCCTGGCAAATCCAGGTCTAAGCCTCACTATAACACTGTTACCATGACAGAAACACATAAGGCACTTAAATTGGGGGATAGGAGAGCACTGGGGGATAGAGGAGCACTGGCACTGGAGGTCGACGAGGAGCTGAGGTCCCGACTGCCCACACGCGATCCGGCTAGGTACAGGCCCTTAACTGACCCGAAGAACTCGTCTAACTTCCGGACTGATTCACACACAGTCCCGGCTTCTTCACGAGTTTGGGTTGAGGCCGAAGAGTCCCAGCCGACACAGCAAGGCCTTCTTGAGGAACCGAAGAACTCGTCTAACTTCTGTATGGTTGTCATGTAAAGCTACAACAACCTTGATAAAGCTTTCTTGCACAAGGATGTAGAATAAAAGTCCGAGGTAAGTTTGTAGGTGCTTATATTAGCCAAAGAGATACAGAGAGCTGGGGGCACTTGTGAGCAAGCGTGCCGACCGGTGTATACTGATGAAAACATGTGCAACGTTGCCGGATATATTTGGTGCAACGTTGTCGCTATTAAAGAGTACGGTATATTATCATGGGACATGTAACAATGGAAGTAGTGCCCTGAAAGTTCATGTGTGTATGTTGCATTATGATTAAGGCATGTGTACACTCTGTATATATGTTATGTGTGCACTTAACCTATATCAACACCTCCCTCCCCCTTCAAGCTCGCAATACGTTGTCGAGCTGACTCTTTTTCTAGGAGCCTTTCAGACCTACGTGGGGCCATGGAGGGAAGTGAAGGACTCTCTTTCCGGGTCCGTGCAAGACACAGGGATCTCAGGGTTATGGGGGAAGGGGTCAACACCAGGGGAATTCACTGGGCAGAGGAAGCGACGGTTCCGCCAATATATCTGACTACTGGGGAGACGAACCTCATAATCCCTGGACCTACCGCAGCCCAGACGACCCCAACCTTGTACCAGCGGTGAGAAGTCGGGTCTTGGATCCTCACTGTGGTGCCGACTCTCAACCTGGGAAGGGGGCGTGCGCGCTGGTCATAGTTTCTCTGCACCAGCGCAGTGTGGGCAGCTGCACGGTGGTCGCAGTCCTCGGCCTTGGCTTGCCACTCTGCTGCAAACGACTGGGGATGAGCAGGGACACAAGACCATAGTGGATGGCCATACAGGATTTGTGCCGGGGAGTGGCCTTTGAAGTTCGGGGTGTTGCGGAGCTCCAACAGTCCACGGTCAAAGTCTTCACAGTCGATGTTGCCTGAGGGAGCCGTCTTCAGTATGAGGTGTTTGACGGACTTGACGGCAGACTCGGCATGACCGTTGGATTATGGGTAGTGTGGGGAAGAGACAAAGTGATTGACTCCCCAACGCTCCATGAAGTCCCGGAACTCACGGCTAGTAAACTGTGGGCCTTCATCTGTACGTAGGCAGAGGGGTACACCAACTTCCCTGAAGTAGAGGCTGAAGATCCCGATGGTGTTTGAAGCGGTAGTATCTCCTTTGCAGGGTACGACAACGGGCCAGCCTGAGAGTCGGTCTGTTACGACGAGGAAGGATTTCCCCGCCATAGCGAAGAAGTCGGCTGAAACAGACTCGAAAGGCCTAGTTGGGTTGTCGTCGTTGATCATGGGTTCCTGCTGCTGACTAGGCTGTAAGACCTGACACGGCTCACAAGCTTGAACTGTGTTGGTGGCAATGTCCTACGCTTAGTGGCCTCCACGCCTCTGTGGCTATCATGCAGGCGAGCCAAGGTGCGGCGGCGGAGGGCTTCAGGAACCACAACCCTCGCTCCATACAGGACGAGTTCACCATCTGCTGACAGGTAGTCTCGGAGTTTCCAGAATGGGAGTAGAGAGTTGTGCAGGTCATACCGGTTGGTGGGGAAACCCGAAGTAACGCACTCACGCAGGCGGATGTACTCAAGGTCCGCTCTGGCTGCGTCTCGGAGTTCCTGGAGAATCCGGTCCGCGTCCTGTGAAGAAGAGTTGATGGCGGTGGCGGTGGCGTTGACAGTCACGAGGGAACTGAGGTGAACCGTAGCGTCGGAACATGCTAACTCATCCTCTGGCGTCGGGTGGCTGACAGGGGCTCGTGACAATGCATCAGGGATGCAGAGCAACCTGCCAGCGCGCCAGACGGCTGTGAAGAGGTAAGGTGCGACTTTCAACTCAATTCAATTCAAAATGGTTTATTGATACAATTCTCATCCACTCGCTGGAGGCGGGGATTTTCAACGGCATCAAGGGTGTAGTTGTTGAAGATGGGGATGAGGGGGCGATGGTCCATCATGAGGGTGAAGTGTTGCAGTCCGATGGGGTAGAACTTGCACTTGGACATGGCCCAGACCACGGCTAGCATCTCCAGCTCAATGGTGGCATAGCGGGACTTTGGGTCGCTTAGGAACCTCGAGCCATACTGAACTAAGCGGAGACGGTTGTTGCCATGATCCTGTAGGAGGGCGTATCCAATACCGTTGAGGCGGGACTCATCAGTTTGTAGAATCACTGGTAGGGAAGGGTCGAATGGGGCTAGGACGGGTGGACTGAGCAGGGCAGCCTTGACCCGGCGGAAAGCCTCATCATGGTCAGCGGTCCACATAAATTACCTCTTCGGGCTCATCAGGGGGCGCAGGGGCTGAGCGGCAGTGGCGATGTCGGGGGTGAACTCCGCCAGCTGGTTCACCAAACCCATGAATGAGCGAAGGTCGGTGATGTTGGCTGATGTCGGGAAGTCCTTGATCGCTCCGACTTTGCCAGGGTCAGCCGAGCTGCCCTCACCTGAGAGCGTGTACCCACAGAAGTTCACACTGGGTGCGGCGACCACAAACTTGTCCGTGTTGAGTGTGATCCCACTGTCGCGGCACCGTATGAGCACTCCTTGGATATGCTGAAGATGTGTGTTGAAGTCCTCGTCATAGAGCAGCACGTCGTCGACAACTTTGGCAGAGTTTTGCACCCCTTGAAGGGCCCTATCACCGCGAAGGCAGAAGGCGTCACCTGTTGCAGCGAAACCCATTTGACCTCTACAGTGTTGGAAACGGCCATCAGGTGTAATGAAAGTTGTGAGATGCTGGTCCTCCTCCGCAAGTTCCATCTGCCAATATCCACTCAGGGCATCTGCCGTTGTGAAGAATTTCGCCTGCGGGGCCACACTGCGGATCGCTTCAAAAGGCGTCAGTGAGGGGTGGGCTGCGAGGGAAACCTGGCAGTTGAGCTTGGTGAGGTCTACGGTGAGGCAAACTTCGGCGTTGGGCTTGGTGACGACGACGAGGGGGTGGCACCACTCCGAAGGCTCATTGCCGGCCGGTTTAATGATACCTTGTGCCACTAGCGAGTCCAGCTCCTGCTTAACTTTGTCCCTGAAAGCAAAGGGGATCTGCCGCGGGGTGTGGATGGCAAAAGGCACGTCATCATCCTTGAGGTGGATCCGTATTGAGGAACCCATCATAGGCTTGAGTGGAGCTGTCTGGAGATCCTCCTTGGAGACCAGCTCGTCCTTGAACTCTCGAAGCAAGAACTCTTTGGCTTGTGCAGGTGACGTGGTGGCTGTGAAGGGTAGCTCCGTACACCTGTTGCTGTGTTTAACCTGTAGAATTGGCTTGGGGAATTCTGCTGAGATGATGGCCAATTCTTGACAGTGGCGTTTGGGCAGAAGCGGCGTCTGAACACCCTCTCGGACTTGGATTGTGGCATAACAGGAACGTTTGCTGATGGTGAGTTGTGCATGAAACGTCCCCAAAGCATGAGCCATTGCAGAGCCATCCACGTTGAGCGTCGTTGTCGGAGGCGGAGGTCGTAGGCTGCTGATAGGAATCCGAAGTAAGTCGAGGTGTCGTCGGCCGAGCACTGTGATGTCTGCACCTGTGTCTGGGAGCATGTGGTGTTTTCTGGTGGTGCCGCTGTAGGTGAGACTCCCGGATGTCAGTGTGGGTGCCTGAACAGGTGATCCCACACGTCGGCAACTTGTGGTCTTCTTTGCTGTAGACATGTTGTGGGAGGAAGCGTCGTTGTCCTGTGTGGAGTTGTCCTGACTGGCGGGCTTCTTCGAAGATCTGCAGCATTTGTCGTAGTGGCTCATATGGTTGCAGCGACGACACTGGGCGGTGGTAGCAGGACAAGCAGGAGTCCTTGGCTTATGACCATGACAGCCGCAGTTAGTGCAGGTGTAGTCTTCAGCTGGGCATTTGTTCTTGTCGTGCCGGCGAGCACAACGCTGGCAGGCGGCAGCCGACGCCAAGGACTGTTGCGATGTGGAGAAATTGTCGCGTTGCTTAACTTGCTTGTTCTGCTTGTACGCTGACACGGCATTAACCAGGGACGGTGGGGCACTTATGGCTGACGTAGCGCTGCGAGTGGCCTCGTATGCACGGCAAGTGTTGACGATATCCTGTAGTGAAGGGTTAGCGTCGAGGGAAAGCAGCTTCTGTACAAGTTCTTCGTCGTGTATGCCCATCAGAATGACCATCTTAAGCTGGGTCTCCATGCAGGCTGAAGAGTTCCCTGGGAGATGTCAATTTCTTCGGCGATGTGGCAGAGGCGGACGAAGAAGTTGTTGAATGACTCGCCCTGTTTTTGCTTGCAACTGAACAGGTCCCTGCGATGGAGAGCTTCATTGCGAGAATTCTTGATGTGCTCCTGAAGTGTACCTAGAACTTCGTCTACGGTCTTGTCGGTGTCAGGGGGTATGCTTAAGGTGTGCTCCAAAAGCCGCTGGGTCTCCAGGGTTAAGCACATCCGCATCTGGATCAGCTGTTTCTCCCTCGGTAGTCTAGATAAGTCCACCATAATAGAGTAATCGTCCCATCGACTCCTCCATTCTCTGAAAACCTGGAAGGTGGCATCAGCACGAAGGGGCGGCGGGTTCTGGGTGATAGCCTTCTGTGGTGGAGGTGGAGCTGTAGGGGTGGAAGATGTTGTGGAATGGGGTGTTGTCCACGGTGAAGTGGGTGTAGGTGCGTCGGCTGGTGGGGTAATTTGGGCCAGAGCCTGGACAAGGGCGGAGAACTTGGCATCGTCCATCTGTCTCCTGTAGTCCTCCTCCGTGCATCATCTTGTTTCCTCCTCCTGTCATCGGTGGGCCTCTTCCCATCTTCTGCGGTCCTCCTCCTGGCTTCTGGTGTATTCGTCCCGTTGTCTGCATTGTTCCATATACTGTATGAGCTGAAGGAGGTCCGCACTTGTGGTAGGTTGTAGACTTGCAGGGTGTGGTGACAGTGGGGGCATCCCCCTATAGTGGAGGGGAGGAAAAGTGGGGGGAGGTGGAGTGAAATGAGGGGTGGTGAGAGGAGGAGGGGTTGGAGTGGAATGAACTGACTGGTACCCCTTACCAGCAACTCCAACAGTATCTCCATCATTATCTCCAAAACTATCTCCACAAGTAGCTCCACCAGTTTCTCCATCCCCAGTATGGTCTTGTGGGGTGTCTGTGAGCTCCACATTAAGCTGACTGTCTCCCTCCATACTTGGTTGCTAGTTGACACACTGTAGTCTTGCAGGAACGATGAACATGTGCAGTACAAATGGAACAGTTTATGTAATAGAACAAGAAATTATCTGTGCTAGAGTGAGTGAGTGAGTGCGGGAGGCTTGGCAACGCTGTGCTGATGTGGCAGTGATGCTCATGTGCCTGTGCGTGCATGTGCCGGCCCAGCTGGAAGACGTGAGGGGTGAGAGATTCAGTGTGGCTGGAGCCGTCGGACGGGGAGGGTATGCTACTCCTCGCTCTTGTCCAGCTATGTTCGGCGGCTATAACCCTCACAGCAAGTCGGGAATAGGCACAAAAGACATGGGACATATAATAAAGGCACTGCACTACACTTTTAAGCACTTCACTGCACTATAAAGCACTGCACACTAATAAATCCAGGGTTGAAGAGGAGAGGCCTTGCAAGATGGCTGGCTGATTATTCGGTCTTTGCTCGTATCTCCTGGCTTTAATATCACACTGCGCCATGTATGGTTGTCATGTAAAGTTACAACAACCTTGATAATCCTTTCTTGCACAAGGTTGTAGAATAAAAGTCCGAGCAAGCATGCCGACCGGTGTTTAGTGATGAAAACATGTGCAACGTTGCCGGATATATTTGGTGCAACGTTGCCGCTATTACAGAGTACGGTATATTATCATGGGACATGAAACAATGGAAGTAGTGCCCTGAAAGTACATGTGTGTATGTTGCAATATGATTAAGGCATGTGTACACTCTGTATACATGTTATGTGTGCACTTAACCTATATCAACAACTTCCGGACTGATTCACACTCACACACACGGGACGGCTTCTTCACAAGCTTGGGTCCAGGCCAAAGAGCTACAGCAGGCGTTCGGCGATGGGGCACTTCCTGCGGGGTCCTCGGCTTCGCTCCTGGTCCTCTCTCACACAGTCTCTAGGGAAAGGAGGCAGCTTATCCACAACCACGGGATCGATCAATGTCTTTACGGGGGTTGAAGGTAAGCTCATCTGGGGTGTGACTGGTAAGCCGACACGCTCTAGTCACTTCTCGTAAGGGACAGACAAGAGAGGGGCAGGAGAGTTACTGCTCAGGGAGTCAGGGGTGGTCTTCACTACAGACGGGGTGTTCCCAGGAGTCTCCGTGCCAGACAAGGGCAACAGAGTCTCTCCAACAACACTGGGTGTTACTGAGCCAGACTCATTCACCGCGCTTCCCCGGCAAGCATTATAGGTTACGCGGGGTTACACTGGGTTAAGATTACGGCAGCAAGCGTTATAGGTTACGTGCCCTAATCCCCAGTTATTGGTTCCTGAGTCTAAGTCGAGTCCCTTGTTGCCCCGGCAAGCATTATAGGTTATGCAGGGTTGCACTGAGTTAAGGTTATGGCAGCAAGCGTTATAGGTTACGTGCCCTAATCCCCAGTTTTTGGTTCCTGAGTCTAAGTTGAGTCCCTTGTTACCCAGGCAAGCATTATAGGTTATGCAGGGTTGCACTGAGTTAAGAACATAAGAACATAATGTGACGCCGCCCGGCGTGGGCAGAATGGTTGCGTGGGGCATTGCAGCTCGCTAGCGCTCGCCAGGATGGGGGGATGGGCTACAGTTGTCCTAGAATGATCTGCTTTGTGTGATTGGTGTCGTGTGGCCACAGACAGTCTAGAAATGGTCTTTGTTTTGGTATGTGACCGCGCCTTGTATTTTATATTCGCTATAATATAAATGTTGCTTGTGTGAGAGGCGAGCGAGAGAGGGTGAGGGGGTACACCTGGCAGCGGGGTGAGCTATCACGCGGCTCGCTTGGGCGCTGACGGCATTGGCGGCCGGGTGGTCAACTAGTCCCTGCCCATCGCAGCCGCGTGTTCTTTACCAGCTCAGAGCTTGCCTGACACGTGTATCGTCTACATCCTTTGCAATTCTGTCCCCCATACTCGCCACTTTGCATACTATTTCTCTCTCTCGACTTCTCCTTTCTCATTCTCTAATCTTTATTAAACTCAACATCCCTTCTGGTTTCAGCATAGACGTTCACCGTCGACCAGTCGTATTGTACGCGAAGCTCTCAGATATTTCTATGTATGAGGTTTGGAGAGACGGACTTTTCCGTGTGTGTCCTCTCTCGGGAAGGTTGTAGACCGGTATATGTCTCCCTGGCAAGGTGTTGAGTGATTCTGGTTGGTTATTTAAAGCTAGACTAGGGGTAAGGTTACTGTGTCGTTGTCTCTGATGTGTGCAGTGTTAGCTAAGCCCTGCACGACATCGACAGGTACTGTGGGAGCCTAAGTTGTCTTCGGGTGGGTTTACTTTGCGAGCACAGCGCTGTGGTGTGAGAGGGCCATAGCCTATCCCTCACAACATATTGCTGCCTCTTTGTGTTGACTTCTGAGGGATCGCCAGGATAGAACTAGGTACTAGAGACCTAGATTTATCAAGAGAGCATCCCCGTCATATAACGTAATCTTCATTATACCACCTTCGGACAACGTTAGGCTACGAGCCGCATGCTCACCCATTGTTGCCCTGCCTTGATACCCCAGCTAGACTTTATTAACTGAGCAGACACTGGTTAGAGATAAGCCCCCATTATTATATGTATGCCACATTATTATTCACTGCACTTTTGAGCCGAGGTTGTTGTTGAGTTGCACAACCCTAGTAGGCTGTTGCGTTGTGTCACGAAGCATTTCTTTAGTTGTCGAGCATTACTACCTTTGCGCAGTCTTTATTATTCGCCTGCCTATTATTACTATATGTCCTAGTATTTATTGTGACCCGTATTCTGCATTATAATTGTTCAAGATTCTTTACGAACATCTTCCCAGCATCAGACTTATTTCAGAAGTTTCCAGTTGATGTTGCAGGACTAGCATTGCACTTTCTTTAATACAGGAGTGCCAGTTATTTGAGTATCTACCGTAACGCTAATTAATCACGTTAACTATCTTTTCTTTGTGTAACCTAATCGAGTAATCTTTTACTGTTTGAGAATAGGCTGTTTCATCGAGCGTCAGCCTAGTGTGTGTGCACCAGTTACCGAGTCATAGGATACCTCGTTGTCCAGGCACGACTCAGGGCGGTAATGGTGTTTTGTTTTCCAGTGTTTAAGGCAGGGGTTGGATCTAGTGTTACCGTTGTTGCATTTTGCCATTATCTAGTCCAATGTTGAAGAGCCCTGTGTCTTTGAGAACCTGGATCGTAACAAATGGCGACCTAGCTCAGGATCTTGTGAACTAGGAGATAATTGCAGGATTGTTGTGGTCATTTGTTTTATTGAGGAATATAGTGGGCACGTTAATTTTGTTTTGGCATAGTAGTATATAGCACTTGAGAGTCTTCAGACATTTTTGGCAAGTGAATAGTGCTACATAAGAGTTTGGGGTACTTCTTTTCTGAATATTGTGGTGAGAAATTTTTGAGAGCATCATGTCTTATACCGGATCAGAGGAGAATGGAGACACAGTACGTAATGTCGAAACTGAGGAACAGCAGCATGATGAAAGGGTTAATCGGGTGAACTGTGAGGAGGATGCAAGGATATTTTTGCAATGGCCTGTTACTGCCGAGCGGTTGGAGGGTATGGATCGGTACGGTCTTCAATGCCTGGCCACAGCTATCGGTCATGCGGTTACTAGCAGCATGACCAGGGATAACTTGATAACGTGTGTACTGGGCAGGGTGACTGGTGAGCGAGATGGGTTGAGTGCTCAGAGCCCTTCGGCCATGCTTCCCCTACAGTTGACTCCCAGCCATCCCAGTAGTTTGCCGCCCCCGGGTTATCTTCCGCAGTTGGGTGGTGACTGGCAGGGTTGGTTGCCCCTGGGGGGACCACCGGTAATTTCAAACATTGTAGCACCTTCACCTCCTCAAGGGTTAACTCCAGAATTATTGCTTCAGCTCGAATTAGCTAAGCTTCAGCAGCAACAAAGGGCATGTGAGCTCCAGCAGCAAATAGAGTTAGCCAAGATGGAAGAGAGAAAAACTATCAGTCATGAGCACATAGAGCTAGCAAAAATTCAAGCTGAGTCGACTAGGTACTGTGCCGACATGGACGTAGAGAAGTCGCGAGTAGAGACAACGGGACAGCGACTTGGGGCTGGTAACCGTGTTCATGAGCAGTCTCTCTCGCACTTATTGAAACTGGTTCCGGTGTTTGATGAGAGTGGTGTAACAGAATTTTTCACACGCTTTGAGAAGAAGTGCCAGGAACACCAGTGGCCAGAGAATAAATGGGCAGCACTTGTATCCTCTAGATTAATAGGCAAGGGTCTTAAAGCCTACGATGCGTTGCCTATAGAGTCTTGTATTATCTATGAGGAACTCAAGGAGGCTGTCCTGAGAGCATACGAACTACAACCAGAGACGTACAGGTTGAAGTTCCGGGGTGTTACCAAGGGTCGGGAGAGCACCTTTTTGGAGCATGCCCGGGAGCTGTCCGATGCTTTTGGGAATTGGCTGAGGTCGGAGAAAGCTACTACGTTTGACGACATTAAACAGTTTGTGCTTTTAGAGCAGTTTTTCAAATGCACGGGCGGCGACCTGACGTTAAACCTTAAAGAAAAGCAACCAAAAACTCTACAGGAGGCAGCTGAGATGGCTGACCTCCGGCTATCACTAATTCGTGGGTGCGGGTCTGCCCAGCGTAGTGAGGCAGGTAACAAGGGGCGTGACGCCCCACCCCCCCGAGTTAGTGATATACCTTATGCAAACAAGTACAAGAGCCATGATACCAAGACTGACCACAAGACTAGCACCGTCCCATTTAAGAAGGGGCCGGGCCCTTCCCAGTACCAAGGGAAGCCCAAAGGGGAGTTGGAGTGTTATCATTGTCATAAAAAGGGGCACTTTGCAAGAGTCTGTCCTAGCAAACCACCTACAGCAGCTGTGTCTTTGGCCTGCAACATTGGTGTGTCTCCGAAGTCATCTGAGTTTGCCCGGGGCAGTTCGTCAGAGGCTGAGGCACAGCCAATGCAGAAGCACCTGGGAGGCTCGAACCCTGCTCAGGATGTTTTTTGCGACCATAGAGGGCGGGGTTGCGTGATGTGGGCGGGGCGCAAGCATGGAGTAGAGGTCTTGCGTGATACAGGTGCTTCCCAGACTCTGATGAAAAACTTGACTGGCTACCCTATAAACGCGGCTCGGGTGGTGGTGGTGCAGGGTATTAATGCAACTCGGTCATACCCGCTGGTGCGGTTGGAGTTGGAGGTGGATGGTGTGGCACGTGAATTGGATGTCGGGATTGTGGAGAAACTGCCAGTGGAGGGCGTCGACCTTCTTCTCGGCAACGACTTTGCAATGCCCGCTTCTGAGGTTCTACCCTTAGTCGTTGCCGAGAGGCCGGCCGACGTGAGTAGGGAAGAGCAAGAGTGGGTCGAGCGGTGCCAGACACAACCCATGGCGTGTGTTGTCACCCGAGCTCGGGCAGCTAAAGTGTCACAGCCTAGTCCTCCGTCTTCAGACCAGCGGAGGAACGATCAACAGGAGGAGGCTAAAGCTGGAGTTGGTTTTAAGAGTTTTGACTCGGCGGCTCTCCTGGGTGATTCAGTATTAGCACCATTACTTAATTCTGGAGTAGCCCCTGGGCCTGTCATCGAGAGTGACGAGGCTGGGCATGACGAGTCTCCACGACAGCAACGTTATGTACATCGAGAGAGACAAAGGGAGCAGCCCAGTATCGGGGAAGGTCATGCATAGCTCCGGGAGCAGTTAGATCGCTTGGCACCCTCAGATATACGTCGGTTGCAACTAGAGGACCCTGAGCTCCAAACGTGTGCTAATGGAGCTGTAGAGCTCGACGAGGACGGTGATGCACAGCCAGCAGATTTGTTTTATTTAGAAGGCATCCTCTATAGGCGTTTTCAAGACCCTAAACGTAGTTGGCAAGAGGGGTCCGGAGTAGTGAACCAGTTGGTGGTGCCACGGGAGTGCAGGGATAGCCTACTGAGGTTGGCGCATGACATACCACTGGCAGGACATCTAGGGGTGAGAAAAACGGTGGCGGCTTTAGAAAAATTGTTTTGGTGGCCGGGGTTGAAGGGGCAGGTGGTAACCTGGATAGCAAGGTGTCATACGTGCCAGAGGGTTGGAAAACCTAACCAAACAATTCCGAGAGCCCCGTTGCACCCCATTCCTGTCAGTGGACCGCCCTTCAGTAAGGTCATCATTGATATGGTCGGACCCCTAACCCCTACTAGTGCCGGTAATAAATTTCTATTAACTATCATGGATGTGGCCACTCGTTATCCTGATGCATATCCAATGAGAAATGGCACGGCGAAAACTGTTGTCCGGAACCTGCTCTTGTATTGCTCGCGGTATGGTTACCCGCAAGAGGTGCAATCGGACCAAGGTTCTAATTTTACCTCTAATCTGTTCAAACAAACTATGATTCAGCATGGCATCAGCACTGTCGTCTCTTCTGCGTATCACCCGGAGAGTCAAGGGGTGTTGGAGAGGTGGCACGCCACGCTGAAAAGCATGCTTCGATGTTATTGCGCAGAGAACGGAAAGGATTGGGACCTTGGTCTGCCGTATGTTTTGTTCGCGGCAAGAGAAGTACCTGGAGAGAGTCTCGGTTTCAGTCCGAATGAGCTTGTTTTCGGGCATCAGGTGAGGGGCCCTCTCCACATGGTGAAGGAGATTTGGGAGGGTACCGCTAAGCCATGTTCTATGTTGAGATACGTCCTCGAGAGCAGAGAGAGAATGCTTAGAAGTCTGGAGCTGGCCGGGCGTAATTTGGTGAGTTCGCAGGCCCGTATGAAGGACAGGTACGATACTAAGGCGAAACTCCGGGAGTTTCAGGTAGGTCAAGAGGTGTTGGTCCTGTTGCCTTTGGCAGGTCATCCTCTGGCTGCCAAGTACGCTGGGCCTTATCGGGTGGTGTCAAAGATCTCCGATCTGGATTACCTCGTTGCCACTCCAGACCGGAAGAAGCGTAACCAACTATGCCACATTAATTTGTTGAAGGAGTATGTGAGGCGCCCACCTGAGTCACTAGCTGTCCCTGTGTTGACCTGCTGCGGTCATGGTGGAGAAGGAGAGGGGGGCAGCAATGATCAGGTGGATGATAACTGGGATTGTCATGTCTCGGCTGATCAGTGGGCGGGGAATTCGAGCCAATGTGCGCATGATGCTCTGGCGCACCTGCCGGAGGAACAGCAGGTGGCAGTGCAGCGCCTGTTCGATTCATACCCCACTGTATTTGCCGAGCACCCAGGCCTCACAACTCAAGCGGTGCATGACGTCGATGTAGGAGAGCACCCCCCCTTCAAGTCGATACCTTATCGGGTGCCACCCATTAAACTCCCAGCGCTCAGGGATGAGCTGGAGTATATGCTGGCGAGAGGCTTGATCGAGAAGGGGGCAGTACGGTGGACTTCTCCTGTCACTCTGCAGCCCAAACCTGATGGAAAAGTTCGGTTCTGCATTGACTTTAGGCGGTTGAACGGGTTGACCCCCACCAACGCATATCCTCTTCCCCGGGTGGATGACAGTGTGGATAAGATCGGGAAAGCAAGGTACTTGACCAAGGTAGACCTCGTCAAAGGCTACTGGCAAGTACCACTGTCTGAGCGGGCTAAAGAGGTGTGCGGGTTTGTGGTGGATGGCAGTACTTACCGTTGCAACGTGATGCCATATGGTCTGAAAAATGCACCGGCCACTTTTCAGAGCTTAATGAACGACATCGTAGCAGACATCCCAAACTGTACTGTCTACCTTGATGACGTGATAATTTATGACAATGATTTCCAAAGTCACTGTGAGCACATAGAAGCCTTATTTAGTCAACTTAGTAAAGCAGGCTTGGTGGTTAATCTGGGCAAGTGTGACTTTGTGCAAGCCACGGTGCAGTATCTGGGGTTTGTGGTTGGGTTAGGGCAGGTGAGCCCGCCCCAACAGAAGATACAGGCTATCGACTTGTTCCCCAGCCCGACCACCAAGCGGCAGATCATGAGATTTTTGGGCATGATTGGGTATTACCGCCGCTTTATAAGAGGCTATTCTACTGTGTTAGCTCCTTTGACAGATCTACTAGCCAAAGATAAAAAGTTCCGCTGGGCACCTGAGTGTGAGCAGGCGTTTTGAGTAGTTAAACACCTTTTATGCACTCACCCTATCCTCAGGGCCCCGGACTTTGAACGACCATTTCAGTTGGCGACTGATGCCAGCGGAGTAGGGGCTGGTGCCGTACTTTTGCAGACAGACGAGGAAGGTCTTGAGCATCCAGTCAGTTTCTTTTCAAAGAAATTTAATTCAGCACAGAAAAACTATTCGGTTGTTGAAAAGGAACTGCTGGCAATCGTGTTAGCGCTCAGACACTTTGAGGTCTATGTTCCTGCCTATGGGCCAGTCGTGGTAGTGTATACCGACCACCACCCGCTTAAATTCCTCAATCAATTCCACAACCGGAATATGAGGCTGACCAGATGGTCGCTCATGTTGCAAGAGTACAACTTAGACATTCGCCATATTGCCGGTTGTGAGAATGTGATTGCGGACTGTTTGTCGCGGGTGGAGGATCCGGGGTAGGCTACCACAGTATGTTGGTATAGCCTCCTGTCTTGGCTCGCGGTATATTTTTGCGCTGGTGCTTGTTGGCTCGCGTGTGTAGCATCAGCGTAGGGTCGCAGGGCAGGAGTTGTTGGCTTTGATTAGAAAAAAAAAAAAAATTAGGCTACATCTATAGTAGCCGCCAAAAACAACATTAAAATAAAATATGAAAAAATAAATAAAAACTCTTTCTTTTTGATAATTAATTTTAAGATAATATTGTAGCTGAGTACTGAGGGCAGATGATTTTCCCTCAGTAGGCTGTGCTTCTTAAAGCTCGCTCTGGGAGCACAATGTTATGAATTAATGTATTATATTTGGGAAGGGTGATAAGATTTGTTTTTATATATAAATGTTGTTGTATTTTTTTTGAGGAGACTGAGCTTGTATTCCATGAGTGGCAGAGTGGTTAGGAGTGGCAGATTCTAGCGCCATTCTGCCTGTTCAGATATGGGCTCATGGTTGAGTGTCCCATATCTTGGGGGGGGGTGTGACGCCTCCCGGCGTGGGCAGAATGGTTGCGTGGGGCATTGCAGCTCGCTAGCGCTCGCCAGGATGGGGGGATGGGCTACAGTTGTCCTAGAATGATCTGCTTTGTGTGATTGGTGTCGTGTAGCCATAGACAGTCTAGAAATGGTCTTTGTTTTCGTCTGTGACCGCGCCTTGTATTTTATATTCGTTATAAAATAAATGTTGCTTGTGTGAGAGGCGAGCGAGAGAGGGTGAGGGGGGTACACCTGGCAGCGGGGTGAGCTATCACGCGGCTCGCTTGGGCGCTGACGGCGTTGGCGGCCGGGTGGTCAACTAGTCCCTGCCCATCGCGGCCGCGTGTTCTTTACCAGCTCAGAGCTTGCCTGACACGCGTATCGTCTACATCCTTTGCAATTCTGTCCCCCATACTCGCCACTTTGCATACTATTTCTCTCTCTCGACTTCTCCTTTCTCATTCTCTAATCTTTATTAAACTCAACATCCCTTCTGGTTTCAGCATAGACGTTCACCGTCGACCAGTCGTATTGTACGCGAAGCTCTCAGATATTTCTATGTATGAGGTTTGGAGAGACGGACTTTTCCGTGTGTGTCCTCTCTCGGGAAGGTTGTAGACCAGTATATGTCTCCCTGGCAAGGTGTTGAGTGATTCTGGTTGGTTATTTAAAGCTAGACTAGGGGTAAGGTTACTGTGTCGTTGTCTCCGATGTGTGCAGTGTTAGCTAAGCCCTGCACGACATCGACAGGTACTGTGGGAGCCTAAGTTGTCTTCGGGTGGGTTTACTTTGCGAGCACAGCGCTGTGGTGTGAGAGGGCCATAGCCTATCCCTCACAACATAGTGCTGCCTCTTTGTGTTGACTTCTGAGGGATCGCCAGGATAGAACTAGGTACTAGAGACCTAGATTTATCAAGAGAGCATCCCCGTCATATAACGTAATCTTCATTATACCACCTTCGGACAACGTTAGGCTACGAGCCGCATGCTCACCCATTGTTGCCCTGCCTTGATACCCCAGCTAGACTTTATTAACTGAGCAGACACTGGTTAGAGATAAGCCCCCATTTTTATATGTATGCAACATTATTATTCACTGCACTTTTGAGCCGAGGTTGTTGTTGAGTTGCACAACCCTAGTAGGCTGTTGCGTTGTGTCACGAAGCATTTCTTTAGTTGTCGAGCATTACTACCTTTGCGCAGTCTTTATTATTCGCCTGCCTATTATTACTATATGTCCTAGTATTTATTGTGACCCGTATTCTGCATTATAATTGTTCAAGATTCTTTACGAACATCTTCCCAGCATCAGACTTATTTCAGAAGTTTCCAGTTGATGTTGCAGGACTAGCATTGCACTTTCTTTAATACAGGAGTGCCAGTTATTTGAGTATCTACCGTAACGCTAATTAATCACGTTAACTATCTTTTCTTTGTGTAACCTAATCGAGTAATCTTTTACTGTTTGAGAATAGGCTGTTTCATCGAGCGTCAGCCTAGTGTGTGTGCACCAGTTACCGAGTCATAGGATACCTCGTTGTCCAGGCACGACTCAGGGCGGTAATGGTGTTTTGTTTTCCAGTGTTTAAGGCAGGGGTTGGATCTAGTGTTACCGTTGTTGCATTTTGCCATTATCTAGTCCAATGTTGAAGAGCCCTGTGTCTTTGAGAACCTGGATCGTAACAAATGGCGACCTAGCTCAGGATCTTGTGAACTAGGAGATAATTGCAGGATTGTTGTGGTCATTTGTTTTATTGAGGAATATAGTGGGCACGTTAATTTTTGTTTGGCAAAGTAGTATATAGCACTTGAGAGTCTTCAGACATTTTTGGCAAGTGAATAGTGCTACATAAGAGTTTGGGGTACTTCTTTTCTGAATATTGTGGTGAGAAATTTTTGAGAGCATCATGTCTTATACCGGATCAGAGGAGAATGGAGACACAGTACGTAATGTCGAAACTGAGGAACAGCAGCATGATGAAAGGGTTAATCGGGTGAACTGTGAGGAGGATGCTAGGATATTTTTGCAATGGCCTGTTACTGCCGAGCGGTTGGAGGGTATGGATCGGTACGGTCTTCAATGCCTGGCCACAGCTATCGGTCATGCGGTTACTAGCAGCATGACCAGGGATAACTTGATAACGTGTGTACTGGGCAGGGTGACTGGTGAGCGAGATGGGTTGAGTGCTCAGAGCCCTTCGGCCATGCTTCCCCTACACTCGACTCCCAGCCATCCCAGTAGTTTGCCGACCCCGGGTACGCTTCCGCAGTTGGGTGGTGACTGGCAGGGTGGGTTGCCCCTGGGGGGACCACCGGTAATTTCAAACATTGTAGCACCTTCACCTCCTCAAGGGTTAACTCCAGAATTATTGCTTCAGCTCGAATTAGCTAAGCTTCAGCAGCAACAAAGGGCATGTGAGCTCCAGCAGCAAATAGAATTAGCCAAGATAGAAGAGAGAAAAACTATCAGTCATGAGCACATAGAGCTAGCAAAAATTCAAGCTGAGTCGACTAGGTACTGTGCTGACATGGACGTAGAGAAGTCGCGAGTAGAGACAACGGGACAGCGACTTGGGGCTGGTAACCGTGTTCATGAGCAGTCTCTCTCGCACTTATTGAAACTGGTTCCGGTGTTTGATGAGAGTGGTGTAACATAATTGTTCACACGCTTTGAGAAGAAGTGCCAGGAACACCAGTGGCCAGAGAATAAATGGGCAGCACTTGTATCCTCTAGATTAATAGGCAAGGGTCTTAAAGCCTACGATGCGTTGCCTATAGAGTCTTGTATTATCTATGAGGAACTCAAGGAGGCTGTCCTGAGAGCATACGAACTACAACCAGAGACGTACAGGTTGAAGTTCCGGGGTGTTACCAAGGGTCGGGAGAGCACCTTTTTGGAGCATGCCCGGGAGCTGTCTGATGCTTTTGGGAATTGGCTGAGGTCGGAGAAAGCTACTACGTTTGACGACATTAAACAGTTGGTGCTTTTATAGCAGTTTTTCAAATGCACGGGCGGCGACCTGACGTTAAACCTTAAAGAAAAGCAACCAAAAACTCTACAGGAGGCAGCTGAGATGGCTGACCTCCGGCTATCACTAATTCGTGGGTGCGGGTCTGCCCAGCGTAGTGAGGCAGGTAACAAGGGGCGTGACGCCCCACCCCCCCGAGTTAGTGATATACCTTATGCAAACATGTACAAGAGCCATGATACCAAGACTGACCACAAGACTAGCACCGTCCCATTTAAGAAGGGGCCGGGCCCTTCCCAGTACCAAGGGAAGCCCAAAGGGGAGTTGGAGTGTTATCATTGTCATAAAAAGGGTCACTTTGCAAGAGTCTGTCCTAGCAAACCACCTACAGCAGCTGTGTCTTTGGCCTGCAACATTGGTGTGTCTCCGAAGTCATCTGAGTTTGCCCGGGGCAGTTCGTCAGAGGCTGAGGCACAGCCAATGCAGAAGCACCTGGGAGGCTCGAACCCTGCTCAGGATGTTTTTTGCGACCATAGAGGGCGGGGTTGCGTGATGTGGGCGGGGCGCAAGCATGGAGTAGAGGTCTTGCGTGATACAGGTGCTTCCCAGACTCTGATGAAAAACTTGACTGGCTACCCTATAAACGCGGCTCGGGTGGTGGTGGTGCAGGGTATTAATGCAACTCGGTCATACCCGCTGGTGCGGTTGGAGTTGGAGGTGGATGGTGTGGCACGTGAATTGGATGTCGGGATTGTGGAGAAACTGCCAGTGGAGGGCGTCGACCTTCTTCTCGGCAACGACTTTGCAATGCCCGCTTCTGAGGTTCTACCCTTAGTCGTTGCTGAGAGGCCGGCCGACGTGAGTAGGGAAGAGCAAGAGTGGGTCGAGCGGTGCCAGACACAACCCATGGCGTGTGTTGTCACCCGAGCTCGGGCAGCTAAAGTGTCACAGCCTAGTCCTCCGTCTTCAGACCAGCGGAGGAACGATCAACAGGAGGAGGCTAAAGCTGGAGTTGGTTTTAAGAGTTTTGACTCGGCGGCTCTCCTGGGTGATTCAGTATTAGCACCATTACTTAATTCTGGAGTAGCCCCTGGGCCTGTCATCGAGAGTGACGAGGCTGGGCATGACGAGTCTCCACGACAGCAACGTTATGTACATCGAGAGAGACAGAGGGAGCAGCCCAGTATCGGGGAAGGTCATGCATTGCTCCGGGAGCAGTTAGATCGCTTGGCACCCTCAGATATACGTCGGTTGCAACTAGAGGACCCTGAGCTCCAAACGTGTGCTAATGGAGCTGTAGAGCTCGACGAGGACGGTGATGCACAGCCAGCAGATTTGTTTTATTTAGAAGGCATCCTCTATAGGCGTTTTCAAGACCCTAAACGTAGTTGGCAAGAGGGGTCCGGAGTAGTGGACCAGTTGGTGGTGCCACGGGAGTGCAGGGATAGCCTACTGAGGTTGGCGCATGACATACCACTGGCAGGACATCTAGGGGTGAGAAAAACGGTGGCGGCTTTAGAAAAATTGTTTTGGTGGCCGGGGTTGAAGGGGCAGGTGGTAACCTGGATAGCAAGGTGTCATACGTGCCAGAGGGTTGGAAAACCTAACCAAACAATTCCGAGAGCCCCGTTGCACCCCATTCCTGTCAGTGGACCGCCCTTCAGTAAGGTCATCATTGATATGGTCGGACCCCTAACCCCTACTAGTGCCGGTAATAAATTTCTATTAACTATCATGGATGTGGCCACTCGTTATCCTGATGCATATCCAATGACAAATGGCACGGCAAAAACTGTTGTCCGGAACCTGCTCTTGTATTGCTCGCGGTATGGTTACCCGCAAGAGGTGCAATCGGACCAAGGTTCTAATTTTACCTCTAATCTGTTCAAACAAACTATGATTCAGCATGGCATCAGCACTGTCGTCTCTTCTGCGTATCACCCGGAGAGTCAAGGGGTGTTGGAGAGGTGGCACGCCACGCTGAAAAGCATGCTTCGATGTTATTGCGCAGAGAACGGAAAGGATTGGGACCTTGGTCTGCCGTATGTTTTGTTCGCGACAAGAGAAGTACCTGGAGAGAGTCTCGGTTTCAGTCCGAATGAGCTTGTTTTCGGGCATCAGGTGAGGGGCCCTCTCCACATGGTGAAGGAGATTTGGGAGGGTACCGCTAAGCCATGTTCTATGTTGAGATACGTCCTCGAGAGCAGAGAGAGAATGCTTAGAAGTCTGGAGCTGGCCGGGCGTAATTTGGTGAGTTCGCAGGCCCGTATGAAGGACAGGTACGATACTAAGGCGAAACTCCGGGAGTTTCAGGTAGGTCAAGAGGTGTTGGTCCTGTTGCCTTTGGCAGGTCATCCTCTGGCTGCCAAGTACGCTGGGCCTTATCGGGTGGTGTCAAAGATCTCCGATCTGGATTACCTCGTTGCCACTCCAGACCGGAAGAAGCGTAACCAACTATGCCACATTAATTTGTTGAAGGAGTATGTGAGGCGCCCACCTGAGTCACTAGCTGTCCCTGTGTTGACCTGCTGCGGTCATGGTGGAGAAGGAGAGGGGGGCAGCAATGATCAGGTGGATGATAACTGGGATTGTCATGTCTCGGCTGATCAGTGGGCGGGGAATTCGAGCCAATGTGCGCATGATGCTCTGGCGCACCTGCCGGAGGAACAGCAGGTGGCAGTGCAGTGCCTGTTCAATTCATACCCCACTGTATTTGCCGAGCACCCAGGCCTCACTACTCAAGCGGTGCATGACGTCGATGTAGGAGAACACCCCCCCTTCAAGTCGATACCTTATCGGGTGCCACCCATTAAACTCCCAGCGCTCAGGGATGAGCTGGAGTATATGCTGGCGAGAGGCTTGATCGAGAAGGGGGCAGTACGGTGGACTTCTCCTGTCACTCTGCAGCCCAAACCTGATGGAAAAGTTCGGTTCTGCATTGACTTTAGGCGGTTGAACGGGTTGACCCCCACCAACGCATATCCTCTTCCCCGGGTGGATGACAGTGTGGATAAGATCGGGAAAGCAAGGTACTTGACCAAGGTAGACCTCGTCAAAGGCTACTGGCAAGTACCACTGTCTGAGCGGGCTAAAGAGGTGTGCGGGTTTGTGGTGGATGGCAGTACTTACCGTTGCAACGTGATGCCATATGGTCTGAAAAATGCACCGGCCACTTTCCAGAGCTTAATGAACGACATCGTAGCAGACATCCCAAACTGTACTGTCTACCATGATGACGTGATCATTTATGACAACGATTTCCAAAGTCACTGTGAGCACATAGAAGCCTTATTTAGTCAACTTAGTAAAGCAGGCTTGGTGGTTAATCTGGGCAAGTGTGACTTTGTGCAAGCCACGGTGCAGTATCTGGGGTTTGTGGTTGGGTTAGGGCAGGTGAGCCCGCCCCAACAGAAGATACAGGCTATCGACTTGTTCCCCAGGCCGACCACCAAGCGGCAGATCATGAGATTTTTGGGCATGATTGGGTATTACCGCCGCTTTATAAGAGGTTATTCTACTGTGTTAGCTCCTTTGACAGATCTACTAGCCAAAGATAAAAAGTTCCGCTGGGCACCTGAGTGTGAGCAGGCGTTTCGAGTAGTTAAACACCTTTTATGCACTCACCCTATCCTCAGGGCCCCGGACTTTGAACGACCATTTCAGTTGGCGACTGATGCCAGCGGAGTAGGGGCTGGTGCCGTACTTTTGCAGACAGACGAGGAAGGTCTTGAGCATCCAGTCAGTTTCTTTTCAAAGAAATTTAATTCAGCACAGAAAAACTATTCGGTTGTTGAAAAGGAACTGCTGGCAATCGTGTTAGCGCTCAGACACTTTGAGGTCTATGTTCCTGCCTATGGGCCAGTCGTGGTAGTGTATACCGACCACCACCCGCTTAAGTTCCTCAATCAATTCCACAACCGGAATATGAGGCTGACCAGATGGTCGCTCATGTTGCAAGAGTACAACTTAGACATTCGCCATATTGCCGGTTGTGAGAATGTGATTGCGGACTGTTTGTCGCGGGTGGAGGATCCGGGGTAGGCTACCACAGTATGTTGGTATAGCCTCCTGTCTTGGCTCGCGGTGTATTTTTGCGCTGGTGCTTGTTGGCTCGCGTGTGTAGCATCAGCGTAGGGTCGCAGGGCAGGAGTTGTTGGCTTTGATTAGAAAAAGAAAAAAAATAGGCTACATCTATAGTAGCCGCCAAAAAACAACATTAAAATAAAATATGTAAAAAATTAAATAAAAACTCTTTCTTTTTGATAATTAATTTTAAGATGATATTGTAGCTGAATACTGAGGGCAGATGATTTTCCCTCAGTAGGCTGTGCTTCTTAAAGCTCGCTCTGGGAGCACAATGTTATGAATTAATGTATTATATTTGGGAAGGATGATAAGATTTGTTTTTATATATAAATGTTGTTGTATTTTTTTTGAGGAGACTGAGCTTGTATTCCATGAGTGGCAGAGTGGTTAGGAGTGGCAGATTCTAGCGCCATTCTGCCTGTTCAGATATGGGCTCATGGTTGAGTGTCCCATATATTGGGGGGGGGTGTGACGCCGCCCGGCGTGGGCAGAATGGTTGTGTGGGGCATTGCAGCTCGCTAGCGCTCGCCAGGATGGGGGGATGGGCTACAGTTGTCCTAGAATGATCTGCTTTGTGTGATTGGTGTCGTGTGGCCACAGACAGTCTAGAAATGGTCTTTGTTTTGGTCTGTGACCGCGCCTTGTATTTTATATTCGCTATAATATAAATGTTGCTTGTGTGAGAGGCGAGCGAGAGAGGGTGAGGGGGGTACACCTGGCAGCGGGGTGAGCTATCACGCGGCTCGCTTGGGCGCTGACGGCGTTGGCGGCCGGGTGGTCAACTAGTCCCTGCCCATCGCGGCCGCGTGTTCTTTACCAGCTCAGAGCTTGCCTGACACGCGTATCGTCTACATCCTTTGCAATACTGTCCCCCATACTCGCCACTTTGCATACTATTTCTCTCTCTCGACTTCTCCTTTCTCATTCTCTAATCTTTATTAAACTCAACATCCCTTCTGGTTTCAGCATAGACGTTCACCGTCGACCAGTTGTATTGTACGCGAAGCTCTCAGATATTCTATGTATGAGGTTTGGAGAGACGGACTTTTCCGTGTGTGTCCTCTCTCGGGAAGGTTGCCGCTTCCTATAATTATTAGTGTTCTGCTGGATTAGATAATGCTAGACTAGGAGTCTGATATTATAAGGTATTGTTTCCTATGAGTGCTGGCTTTAGGAAAAAGCTGCACGACATACCTGAGAACTGGAGTTGATTGAGTAAATTCTAGTCTGTGTGCCATTGAGAGTAGAGCATGCACGAATGAGGGCTTTTTGCCTATACCATTCTGCACTGTTCTAAGCTCGTTGTTTGTCTTTGAGGTACGCCAGGAGAACGCTTAATACTTCGGTATTAAGGTTTCTCAAGAGAGCTACCCTTCCCTATAACGTAATATTTGACGCACAGACTTAAGATTTGCACTAGGCTATGCGACATGCCATGCGCACCAGTATCTCGTATCATTGACTCTATCTAGACTTTATCAGTCACAGTAGACATTAAGTATATTAACTTAATTACTCTTTTTATGCATACCCATTTATGATTACACAAGCATTTCGCAGCCTAGTTTGATGTATGGAGACACAAATGACGTAGGCTCTTTTTGTTGATAGGAATACTGCATTGTCGTGGCGATTATTATTGTTGTATTGTTTAGGATATTCTTGGCTCCGACGGCATTATATATTCTGCCTTTTTGTGTGCATAGCCTGCACGACCATTGTTCCGCTGCCTGCCTTTTTGGGTTCCATTTCCAATACGAGCATCTTTATAGCATCTAACATTTAAAGAAGATTCCTTGTTAGTGTTGAAGGACTTTAGTGCACTTTCTTTCATGCAGGAGTGCCTGACATTTATTGATTAAAGTAACGTAAGCTGTAACTTCTCTTACCACCTTACTTTGCATACCATGATCAGGCACCTTCGGTTATAGGTAGTAATAGGCTGTTTTCACATAACATTAAGCCTAGAGTAGACGCACATTTATTGAGAGTTTGATAGCCTATTATTGCATATAGAACTCTGTAGAGTATTTGTGTTCTTTGTTCACTGGGAATATACATCAGAGGTTGGATCTAGCGCTTTCCGTTGTAGCATTTATGCCATTACTAGTCCAATGAATAAGAGCCCTGATATATTTAAACCTCAGTCGTAACAAATGGCGACCTTACCTAGGATTTGGTGAACCTACATTTATTAGCAGGGAACATTTGTTGTTTTGGAGAATATTTTGCGGGGATCAGCAAGTTTTTTTTTTTTTTCGCAACATAGTATAGCCCTTGAGTATTTCCGAGAATTTTTGTGTGTATAATGAGGTATAAGAGTTTGGGGTACTTCTTTTCTGAATATTGTGGTGAGAAATTTTTGTGAGCATCATGTCTTATACCGGATCAGAGGAGAATGGAGACACAGTACGTAATGTCGAAACTGAGGAACAGCAGTATGATGGTTAATCAGGTGAACTGTGAGGAGGATGCTAGGATATTTTTGCAATGGCCTGTTACTGCCGAGCGGTTGGAGGGTATGGATCGGTACGGTCTTCAATGCCTGGCCACAGCTATCGGTCATGCGGTTACTAGCAGCATGACCAAGGATAACTTGATAACGTGTGTACTGGGCAGCGTGACTGGTGAGCGAGATGGGTTGAGTGCTCAGAGCCCTTCGGCCATGCTTCCCCTACACTCGACTCCCAGCCATCCCAGTAGTTTGCCGACCCCGGGTACGCTTCCGCAGTTGGGTGGTGACTGGCAGGGTGGGTTGCCCCTGGGGGGACCACCGGTAATTTCAAACATTGTAGCACCTTCACCTCCTCAAGGGTTAACTCCAGAATTATTGCTTCAGCTCGAATTAGCTAAGATCTAAGAGAGAAAGGCTAGCAGGGCAGGTGAGCTTCAGCAGCAATTAGAATTAGCCAAGATAGAAGAGAGAGCCAAGCTAGCAAAAATCCAAGCTGATTTAGAGTCGACTAAGTACTGTGCCGACATGGACGTAGAGAAGTCACGAGTAGAGATAACGGGACAGCGACTTGGGGCTGGTAACCGTGTTCATGAGCAGTCTCTCTCGCACTTATTGAAACTGGTTCCGGTGTTTGATGAGAGTGGTGTAACATAATTTTTCACACGCTTTGAGAAGAAGTGCCAGGAACACCAGTGGCCAGAGAATAAATGGGCAGCACTTGTATCCTCTAGATTAATAGGCAAGGGTCTTAAAGCCTACGATGCGTTACCTTTGGAGTTATGTATTGTGTACGAGGAACTCAAGGAGGCTGTCCTGAGGGCTTACGAACTGCAACCAGAAACGTACCGTTTGAAGTTCCGGGGTGTAACTAAGGGAAGAGATAGCACCTTTTTGGCACACGCCCGGGACTTGGCCGATGCTATGGGGAACTGGCTCCGATCTGAGAAGGTCACAACATTTGATGAACTTAAGCAGTTAATGATGTTGGAGCAGTTCTTTAAGAGCACGGGCGGTGATCTAACTTTGAACTTAAAGGAGAAAAACCCAAGAACTCTAGTCGAAGCAGCAGAAATGGCTGATCGACGGCTGTCGTTGATTCGGGGTTGCGGGTCCTCACAGAAGTACGATGTAAGTGCTAAGGACCGTTATCCTCCCCCTCCCCGGAACAATGACACATTTAAACAGAAGAGCCATGAAACTAAAATTGAATCCAAACCTTACACCACACCGTATGTGAAAAGTCAGGGGCCTTTTACATCACAGTACAAGCCGAAACCGAAATTTATGTGTTTTAGTTGCCACCAGGAGGGTCATAAGGCAAATGAGTGCCCTAGTCGACCTCCTCCGGCAGCCGTGTCTTATGCTCACGGCATTGGAGTGTTCAAGAGGACATCGGAGTTTGTTAGAGGCATTTCTTCCGAGGTAAATACACTGCCAGTGCAGAAGGATCCGGAAGGCTTATTCCCTGTCCGTGATGCCTTTAGTGACCACAGGGGACTCGGTTGTGTGGAGTGGGGGGGTAAAATACATGAGGTGAGAATTTTGCGTGACACTGGGGCATCGCAAACACTGTTGAGAAATTTCACTGGTAAACCTGTCAATACGGCGCGGGTGGTTGTGGTTCAGGGAGTTGATGCGACAAGGACATACCCGCTTGTAAGAATGAAGGTGGAAGTTGATGGTGTGACTCGGGACCTGGATGTAGGAATTGTGGAGAAGTTACCTGTTGGGGGCGTCGACCTCCTTCTCGGCAACGACTTTGCGGGACCTACTTCTGAGGCTCCACCCTGGGTCGTTGCCGAGAAGCCGGCCGACGTGAGTAGGGAGGAGCAGGAGTGGGTTGAGAAGTGTCCGGTACAGCCTATGGCGTGTGTTGCCACCGGAGATCTTGCATCCAGGGAGTCACATTCTGGTCAACAATCTTTAGATCAGCGGAGGAAGGGTACCGAGAAGGGGTTGGAAGTTGATGCGGTTGAGAGTTTAGTATCAACGGCCCTTCTCGGGGACTCAGTATTAGGACCAAATATCGAGTCTGAAGAAGACCCAGTAACTGTTGTGGAAAAGGTAGAGGATGGGCTTAAAAAGACGAAAGAGTTGAAGGAGGACAGTGATGCACAGTCGGGAGATGTGGCAACAAGGTACCCTGACGCGTACCCTAGGAGAAATGGGTCGGCGAAGACGGTGGTCCGAAGCTTGCTAGTGTATTTTTCTCGGTATGGTTACCCGCAGGGGATTCAGTCAGTCCAGGGACCCAACTTCACTTCTAGCCTCTTTGTTCAAGCAATGCCGCAGCATGGGATTGTTGGGGTTGTGTCATCTGTGCATCATCCGGAGAGCCAGGGTGTGTTAGAGCGATGGCACTCAGCCTTGAAATCTGTGCTTCGTTGTTGTTGCTTTGAGAGTGGGAGGGATTGGGATCTTGGCCTGCCATGTGTTTTGTTTGCTGTGTGGGAGGTACCTGGGGAGAGTTTGGGATTCAGCCCTAATGAGCTCGTCTTTGGACACCGTGTTAGAGGGCCTCTCCATATGGTTGAAGAAGTATGGAAGGGCGCAGAAAAACCTTGTTCTATGCTCAAGTATGTCCTCGACAGTTGGGAACGGATGTTGCGCAGTCTGGAGTTGGCTGGCCGTAATTTGACTAGCTCTCAGGCCCTCAGGAAGGACAGGTACGACCTCAAGGTTGAACTCAGGGAGTTTCACGTGGGTCAGGAGGTGTTGATTTTACTGCCCCTTGTAGGTCACCCCTTATCCGCGAAGTACGCTGGTCCTTATAGGGTGGTGGAGGAGCTATCAGACCTGGATTACTTGGTAGCCACTCCAGACAAACGGAAGAGCAATCAGTTATGCCATGTTAATCCCATGAAGGAGTATGGGAGGCACCCCCCTGAGCCTCTCACTGTGCCTGTGATGATGTTTAGCAGTCAAGGTGGAGAAGGAGAATGGGACAGTCAAGCTCAGGTGGAGGATAACTGGAAGGATAAGAAGTTCAAATGGGCGCCTGAGTGTGAGAAGGTGTTTAGAGAAGTAAAACACCTGTTGTGCACTCACCCGATCCTCAGGGTCCCTGACTTTAGCCTACCTTTCCAACTAGCAACGGAGGCTAGTGGTGTGGGGGCTGGTGCCGTCCTTGTGGAAAAGGACGATGAATGGCTGGAGCATCCTGTTAGTTTCTGCTCGGAGAAGTACAATTCGGCCCAGGGGAGCTGCTCTGTTGTCGAAGAGGAGCTGCTAGCGGTTGTGCTTGCGCTGGGGCATTTCGAACTCTATGTTCCAGCCTATGGTCCGGTCGTTGTAGTTTACCCAGATCATCACCCTCCTAAGTTCTGGGACCAGTTTCACAATCGGAATATGAGGCTGACCAGGTGGTCACTAAGGTTACTGGTATATAACCTGGACATACGCCATATTGCCGGTTGTGACAACGTGGTTGCAGATGGTCGTTCAAGGGTATATGATCCTGGGTAGATTGACACACGGGTAGCCTCCTGCTTTAGTTTGAATGGTATTTTGCGCTTGGTGCTTGTTGGCTCGCGGTTGTAGCCCAGCGTATTGGGTCGTAAAGCAGGAGTTGAGCGTTTGGTATAGAAGAAAAAACTAGGCTTGCCCCTATAGTGCAGCCGAAATAAACAAATTATAAACATAAAAATCAAATAAAAACACTTTCTTTGATAGTTGAATTTTTTCAGTATGTTATAGCAGTAATTCTGAGTTGCACTCCTCTCAGAATGCTGGGCTAGAGAAGCTCGCTCTTGAGGAGCATAACTACATATAATTTAACCTATGGTGTTGGGGAGGGTTATAATTTTGAAAAATGTTTTGTTGAAGAACTGTGCCAGATATTTTACTGCCGCTGGGTGATGGGAAGTGGAGATATAGCATGGGTTCTAACCATCAGATTTTTGTGAGCCTTGGGGCCTCTGAGAAAAATCTTGGGGGGGGTGTGACGTTAACCACTCCGTTAGAACCGCATGGCTTGTCCTACAGTGACTCGCTAGGATCGCCAGGGCAGTGGATGGGGCTACAGTTTATGTATTAGAGTGTGCTTTATTTCATATGAAAGCTCGTGTCATGGGCAGTCCAGAAAGGCTCTTTGTTTTCACCCATGTCAAGGCTTTATATTTAATTGTAAAGTATATGTTTTATCATTAACTAGTAATGATGGGATCTGGGAGAGAGAGAGAGAGTAGAACAGAATGAGAGGGAGCGCGCAGTGTTTTTGTCCCGCTCGATGACGTCACGGCTGGCTGCCTCGTGGGGGTTGGTGGAGAGAGGTCCTTACCATGCTGCTAGCTCCCTTGCTAGTGGCTAGAGGACTTGTAACCGCTTTTTTCCCACGCGCCTCGAGCTAGTGCGAGTATATATACAGTTCCTCGCCACTCTCTCCCTCAGATCTGGTTTCTAGAACGCATCCATCTTTTTCCCTTGCTATCTGTCCTCCGCTCCGCACTGAGAATCTTTTCCTCTGCCTACCTCTCTCTTTTTCATATCTTTCACCACCTTTTTATTAATATTATACCCCCTCTGGTTAACTCTGCAAAATCAGCTTAATGCTGGCCAGTTGTATTGTGCGTTAAGGTCTGATATAACCCATGTATGTTAGTTGTTAAGATAAGTGGATCACGAAGCATTGGTTGGCTTTCATATTGCCGCTTCCTATAATTATTAGTGTTCTGCTGGATTAGATAATGCTAGACTAGGAGTCTGATATTATAAGGTATTGTTTCCTATGAGTGCTGGCTTTAGGAAAAAGCTGCACGACATACCTGAGAACTGGAGTTGATTGAGTAAATTCTAGTCTGTGTGCCATTGAGAGTAGAGCATGCACGAATGAGGGCTTTTTGCCTATACCATTCTGCACTGTTCTAAGCTCGTTGTTTGTCTTTGAGGTACGCCAGGAGAACTCTTAATACTTCGGCATTAAGGTTTCTCAAGAGGGCTACCCTTCCCTATAACGTAATATTTTACGCACAGACTTGAGATTTGCACTAGGCTATGCGGCATGCCATGCGCACCAGTATCTCGTATCATTGACTCTAGCTAGACTTTATCAGTCACAGTAGACATTAAGTATATTAACCTAATTACTCTTTTTATGCATACCCATTTATGATTACACAAGCATTTCGCAGCCTAGTTTGATGTATGGAGACACAAACGACTTAGGCTCTTTTTGTTGATAGGAATACTGCATTGTCGTGGCGATTATTATTGTTGTAGTGTTTAGGATATTCTTGGCTCCGACGGCATTATATATTCTGCCTTTTTGTGTGCATAGCCTGCACGACCATTGTTCCGCTGCCTGCCTTTTTGGGTTCCATTTCCGATACGAGCATCTTTATAGCATCTAACATTTAAAGAAGATTCCTTGTTAGTGTTGAAGGACTTTAGTGCACTTTCTTTCATGCAGGAGTGCCTGACATTTATTGATTAAAGTAACGTAAGCTGTAACTTCTCTTACCACCTTACTTTGCATACCATGACCAAGCACCTTCGGTTATAGGTAGTAATAGGCTGTTTTCACATAACATTAAGCCTAGAGTAGATGCACATTTATTGAGAGTTTGATAGCCTATTATTGCATATAGAACTCTGTAGAGTATTTGTGTTCTTTGTTCACTGGGAATATACATCAGAGGTTGGATCTAGCGCTTTCCGTTGTAGCATTTATGCCATTACTAGTCCAATGAATAAGAGCCCTGATATATTTAAACGAAAGGGGTGAAGTCACAGAGTGTGAGGTGAAGCTGAACGGTCAGGCTATGGAGATCGTCAACTCTTTTAAGTATCTGGGCAGTGTGTTGAGTTAAAGATGGGACTATGGATGAAGAGGTGCGGAGAGGGTAAAACAACAGGGGAAGAGGGTTGTAGGAACGCTAAAAGCAGAAGTAACACGAAACTAGGGTGGTCAGTATGGAAGTGAAGAAGTCCTTGCATGACAGTGTGGTAATCCCGACACTGACTTACGGAAGCGAAGCATGGACGTTGGTTGAGAGACTCAGACCAAGAGTGAGAGCAGTGGAAATGAATTACTTAAGGAGTGCGTGCGGAGTTACCTGGAGGGATAGACAGACTAATGAGGAAGTAAGAAGGAGGTGTGTGTGTGGAGGTAGATGTGCTGGAAAGTGTGAAAAGGAACAACTTGAGATGGTTCGGCCATATGGAACGTATGGAAAGCGAGAGAATGACTAAGAGGGTGTACGAGAGCGAGGTGGAGGGACAGAGGGGGAGAGGTAGACCGAATATGAGGTGGAAGGATGGAGTGAGGAAGTACATGAACGAAGGCGGTGCTGGTTGGGGGGAGGGGCGTCGACTGACTGGGGACAGAGGTGCATGGGGGCGGTTCGTTCGTGGCCACCCCTTCGGGGATCACGGCGTCAGGCAATAGATAGATAGATAGATATATTTAAACCTCAGTCGTAACAACTTCGACACGCCTTTCCCACCTTAGACTTGGTTTTGTCCTTTCCAACCTTACGACTGTCTGTGTGGGAACCAAAAAATGGTTTTAAGCCAGCAGGCTGAATGTTTGACAATGGTTGGGCTAGCTGAGGTAGTGCCTCTTCTGGCAGGGATGTCGTAGTGAGGGCATCTCCGGGCATGAAGGGCACAACTCTGGTTGGTGATTCATCTTTTATCTGATTTATTTCAGGGGTTTGCACTATTTCATTCGCTTTACCCACTACTTCTGCAGGTGCTAAGGTTAGGGTTTTAGCCTGGTTGCAAAGGAAAATGGGATTAGAAGGGTTAATTAGGTTGGTAAATGCAGCGGCTGTATCCACGTGTGATAGTGCCTCTCCCTCTTGGTGGATATTATTGTGAACTGAGGGCTGAGGGGGTATTTGTTGTTCTTGGTCGGTGCTGGCACTATAGGCAGTATATTTGGGAAGGTTTGGGGGTTGTTGAGCAGGTGGGGTTGAATTAAGGGGTTGCGAATGTTTCGAGGTAAGAATGGATTCGACTTCGTTGTGTTTGGGTTTCCCTTGATTTCTCTCGCTGGGCTCCGTTTTCTATCATTGTCTCTGGGGTGATCATAGAGTCCAAGGAGCGGAGCCTGGAGAAGGTATTTGGAGGGTCACTATGTTAATGAATGTTTGAGTGGCGAATGGTATGTAGCAATCCTGGCGTATGGTTTATGCAATTCTGAGGCTGGCAATTTGTTGCTAGGCCGCATATCACTATCAAATACTATCTTCACATTACTTAATCATGTACAAAATATATCAGGGTAAGCTAAATAAAGGCAATATCAAAACAGATTCAAATTCCGTGGTTTGATTCCTTTATCGCTACAACAAGAGAGAGGCGACAGGGTTTGCCATCAAGTTTCTAAGCTTACAATATCTCACATGGCTTATTTTACTATTTTAGAACAACATGTAATATATAATAATAATAATAATCTTCTGGTTACTTATATAGCGCCCGTATCTCCTCCTTCGAGGATTCACAAGCGCTTGGCTTTCTTTAGTCTACCAGAGACCATTATCCATCCCCCTTGCTCATGGGGAGATGGTAACCGCCGGCTGTATCCCAGAAAAACTTTTCAATCTGACCCATATAACAATGAATATGCCTCATAGTGACCAAAAATTGCAATATATAAGGGAATTATAATATAATTTTTAGGCAGGAATGAAGATGGGTTGGAGGTTTGGCGGCAATTTATGAGCTGAGAGTGTGGTTTGCGCTATAATATTACGTATATCTCGTACTTAGAGCACTGTCATGCTATAATACAGACTTGTACGTATGTAGACGTGCCATATATCAATATATATTCCGCATATAGACCAATTCATGCGATATTTACGCACATTATCAATGAGTTTCTAGCAGACGGAAGCCTAAAAGGGTGGGTGGGTGCGTGGGAGTGAGGCAGGGAGTGAGTCGTGGAGAGAGTGAAGGCAGTAAACATATGCAGCTGTGTGATAATTGTGGAGGCGCCCCAGGCGTATGGATGTCTTGGGATTTTGAACCTTATGTCTAGGAGGTGTCTGGTGTTCGTTGCCACCAAGAGGTCTACAATAACATGAGTCAGGAATGGAGAGAGAGAGAGATGCGTATGTCGTACGTATAAATGGACTTCAGAATTGCATTTTTATGCAAGCAGACATTGCATTTTAGACACATGTGAAGTACCACAGAAACATGTAGGCCATTGACTGTAAATAAAGTACTATATTATAGACCAGGAATGAGGGTGGTCAGTAAACATCGGATTAACCTTTTTTGATAGAGAGCTAAATATAGACTGGTGTCGCCTTACACTTGCGAAATGGTAGATTGCCACCAGAAAACTTTTATTTATTTATTTCCAAGTAATATGCAATCTAAATGTATATTCGAGACCTACTGCAAGTATTTGTATGACAGTCATGACTATGTATAATCCAATATACGCGCGTAAGGGCGTAGGCGAGATATAAAAAAGATGGTTGAACAATTTTCGACACCCACAGTTATTATTCACTATTATTTACAATATTATAAAATACAAATGTATTATTTTGTGAAGAGTATTTTATGCATTATTGTATTTATACAAATTTTGTTCCCAGAGAGAGCTGCTGTGGCTGGAGGGAGCAGCAAGGGTCACCCAGTGACCGCTTGACCGTGTGATAATGACTGGAGTCACACTGATAGGGGCAATTTTGCTGAGTGTTTGGGCAATTTTTGACAGAATAAAGTTATATAATTACTAATTCTTGACAGAGACAAACTTTTATAAACCTTGGCATGATATAATTGATAATCCCACCAATTTACAAACGTAAATTGGTGGGATAATTCATTTTTTTTTGTATATTGTCATTTCGATTGTAGACACAAAGTTTTGAGTGATATTTGGTATGAGCTCCTGTGGCATGGTTGGTAAGGTCGCGGACTGGAAAACTCAAAGTGTGGTATGGTAGTGGGATCGAATCCAGGAGGGGGTTATGGGGAGGATTTTATACTGTTTAGAATATTTTTGATAATTTTTTTTTTTACAAGATCATGCCATTGTATTCAAACAATATGAAATATTCATAGAATATATCATATTGTAAGAATACAATGACATGACCTTTTTTTTTTATTGTTTCATTTTATTATCTTAGTAGGTTTGACAGGATTTATTGACACATATTTATTTTTGTACAATTCATTTGAGGTAAGAAAATATATACACATTACTTAGGCTATAACAAACATATATATTGATATACTAAAAAAAGAAGGCATATTACATATAAATCTTTGAAACTTATAAACTAAATAATGAAACATACAATTATATAATGTAAAAGCTATATCACAGGGACATCTTTGGAACTTATACATTATATAATATATATGTTACATTATGAGGTAGCGTGATCAATTAGGTCAGGTCAGGTAAGGTAGGGCGCGAGTCCAGGGCAGGGCAGGGCAGAGGGCGAGTCCAGGGCAGGGTATGGGGCGAGTCCAGGGCAGGGCAGGGCAGGGTGCGACACTCAGTAGTTCTTGAAGGTGTGGTAGTCCCTGAAGCAGTCACCCAAGCAGAGTGCAACTTTGCACTCCGCGCAGATTGAGGTGACTCTTTTGGTGGCGTGGGGTTTTCTCACACTGGAGCTGCAGACGTGGCACTGCACCTGCCTGTGACGAGTGCCAATCAGCTCGGTGTTGGTTGGGTAGTGTCTTTCGACACCTAGCTGGATGCGGTCAGGAGCGTGATCCCCACGCCATGCCGTACGTCTGTGAGTGGTGGTGCCATACTTCTCCAGGAGTTGGTATGACACGTTATAGACGAACTCCCGGAATTTCAGCTTCTGGTTTGGGGACATCTCCCTCTTCACCAACCACAAGTTGTAGGCGTTGAGCATCGTGATGTCAACTAGGTGGAGGAAGAGCTTGTGATACCACTTCACAGTCTTCCTCAGACACTCAACGCCTGACAGCTGACAGTCAGACTTGTCCACCATGCGCATGTTCTTTGTATAGTCCACTTCCATGTCGGGCTTGTAGATGGTCATCCTGGTTTTGTAGTGAATTTTACCAGAGTCCATCTGGGCACCTGTGTGGACGGTGGAAAGCAGGAGGACGTCTCGTTTGTCCTTCCACTTCAGGGCTATCACTTTCCCACACTTTTCGAGCTGCTTGTATTTCTGCCCCTTTCGTCGCCTTCTTCGGACATGCCTCTCGCGGTGTTCCTGGGCCAGGTCGTCTTCAGAAGGTGTGTCACTGGAGGAGGCATCTGTTAGAGGAATGACATTACCGGTGAACTTAGGCATAAACTTTCTTGTCTTTCTGACAGTCCCACATGACCCCGTTTGGATGTCAAGAAGAAACTGGCAGAGAGCAGGAGAAGTATACCAGTTGTCAGTGTAGATGATGTGACCTTTGCCCAGGTAAGGTGCCAACATTTTCCTGATGATGGCACCTGACATGCCAATGGGGTCATTGGCAGCGGCTTTCGGTATGTCAATGTCAGTGCCTGTATACACGATCATGTCAAGCACTATTCCAGTTTCACAGTCACACAAAACGAAGAGCTTGATTCCGAACCTATGCCTTTTCAAGGGGATATACTGCTTGAAAACAAGACGTCCTTTGAAGAGCACGAGCGACTCATCAATCACCAAATTGAGGAAGGGGTAAAAGTATTTCCTATACCTCTCCAACAACATGGTGAACACATCCCGAACTTTCCATATCCTGTCAATCCTGTTAGGATTGTCGTTGTCTGTAAAGTGCATAAATCTTAGCAGCAACAAAAATCTGTCACGAGTCATGAACTTATTGAAAGTTGGGGTGGCGATGAGAGGGTCGTGCTTCCAATAGTGTTGCAACACATGCTTCTTGCACAGAGGCATGAGGAACAACAAGGCAAAGAACGTCATGAATTCTTCCACAGTCGTATCCACCCAGCCTCGTATTCTCGCTTTTGGAGAAATGACGTCCAACCTGCCAAACACCCACCTGTAGTAGGCGTTTGTTTGGGCAACGATGTAAGTCATTACATCCATATCGAAAAAAGCGAGGAAGAAGTCGCTTTCGTTCGCTTGCTCGTCACAGGGCCAGTCGTCAGTTGTACCTGACGTCCCAGGATTGAACTGGGGCACGTCAGGTACAAAATTGACCCCGTCAGACCAATCGAACGAAGGCAGGCCAGGGATCGGAATGTCGTCTGCGTCTGCTTCATCGTCTGAAATATCGCTTCCATGGTGGCGATACAGCACAGCATCATCATCACCCTCCTCTTCACTTGACAGACGCCCTTCCTCATTCTCATCACCGACGTCGGACTCACTCCCACTGTCCACTCCCAAATCCCCCCACCCTTGGTCCCGTGCTAGGGCTTCGTCGTCGAAACCCGGGCTGCCAATGCCCTGCGAATCACCATCAAACAGCAGGGCGGCATACTTGGATGGTGTCAGAGTTTTCCGTGTCACTCTAGCACGTGCGGGAGTCTTATGGACAGGGACAGAAGAGCCGGCAGGGGCGGCAGTGGTGCGTGGTCTTGTGGCCCTGGAGGCAGGCAAGATGATGGTGGTGCCTGTCGCCCTTTTCCCTTTCTCTTTCCCTGTTCCTTGGGCAGGGGCGGCAGGGGCAGCAGGGCCGGCAGGGACAGCAGGGCCGGCAGGGACAGCAGTCGCTTTCCCTCTCCCTTTCCCCTTCCCCTTCCCCTTCCCCTTCCCTTTTCCTTGTGCAGGGGCAGCCGGGCCAGGGGCGGCTGGTGGTGGTGGTGGTGGTAGGGTCACTGTGGCAGGCGTACGGGTTCTCTTCCCTATGCCCGTGCCTTTCATTTTTCCTGCCCCCGCAGGTTCTGCAGCCCTAGGGCGGCCTCCGGCGTCGCTGGTGGCAGGGGTTGCAGTGGTGGCAGTGGTGGTGGTAGTGGTTGTTGCAGTGGCCTGGGTCGTGGTGGCAGTGTCATGAAAGACCAATGACCTCTGTGCCATTGCCCTGCTTGCACATGTTTTCCGTGCTTTGGGTGCTGGTGTTTCGTCCTCCGAGCTGTAGGGCGTGTCGTACTTGTAGCTAGGGTCTTTAGCAGCCACCCTCTGCCTTCCACGGTGGCTGACACCACCAGAAGGAGGGCTGGTTGTGTCATCAGGGAGCGAGCGTGAGGGACGTGTGGGCTCCATGACTAGTGCTTGGTTACTGGCGCGGTGCTGCTTGCACGAGTGCGGGGCGAGCATGTGGCAGGGTGGTGTCGAGAGTTGACATGTAGTACTATACCCACACCAATGTTTAGCCGCCTGGCTATAAACGCGCGGTTTTGGTACGCGTTCAAAAGCTCTGCTCTTAAGAGTCTTCCCGCAGTCCGCCGGGGGAACTCTTAAGAGTCTCCCGGCAGCTCCCGGGTTAACATGCTTTAGACAGTGATAAAATGGAAAGGGATATTTCATGATCTTATCCCTCAATACCTTCACCTGACCTGACCTGACCTTCAAGTCCTGGTGGCCTAGATACGGGTCATCTAAGCCCTTCAATACACGAGGACACTTTTCTTCCTTGAATTCTGGCTATCAATAGACGAATTGGTTCAGCTTAGGAAGGTACGTTTCGTGTTGTGAGAGTTATATATGGTAAATTGAGATAGACTGTAGCCCATACCTTTATAACTCTTTGAGTAGACTACCAGCGATGTGTTATATTTTATTCTAGCTATAGTTAGACGAATTTGTGCAGTTTAAGAAGGATCTATGTTATTAAAAAGGGCTGTGTGAGATAGTTCGAAGCCGTTAATTGCTGAATAAAATCTTCTAATAATAACTAAAATAAAGACAAAAGAACGGCACTGGTACTGTACCGGTTAATTCCGAGAGGGCCTTTCAAAGCTGAGTAAACTTGTCTAATGTTAGCCACAGTATACACTAATAATCAAGGGTATACAAAGAGTATAAATTAATATATATAAACTTGTCTAATGTTAGCCATAATCAAGGGTATACAAAGAGTATAAATGAATATATATAAACTTGTCTAATGTTAGCCACAGTATACACTGTAATAATCAACGGTATACAAAGAGTATAAATGAATATATATAAACTTGTCTAATGTTAGCCACAGTATACACTGTAATAATCAAGGGTATACAAAGAGTATAAATGAATATATATAATAATTGTGAATTCTGTATGTGATTGCGACTTACGTGCCTTTCTATCCTTATGTTAACCCTTTGAGGATCACAACGCATTTTGGAAGCTTATTATGGCTGGCATTAGACGATGTTATGTAGATTATTGATTAGGAAGGGTATGTGGAAGTCAAAGGGATGATCGACACCGTTTTTACCCCTTGAAGAGGAGGCTGGCCGTTTGTTTGCTCTATTATGGCCGTTTGTTTGCTCTATTAATTCATTTATTCATATACTTTTTTAGTTTCCTCCCTAGACCTCTATCAAGCTTAGAAAAACACCCCCTAGACCCCCCTTCCTGAATTTTTTTTAAATTTTTCAGTAGAAAAATGTCCCAGCCGAAGGCCGGTTCCTCTTAAAATTGCAGGCTCGCTATCGCTCGTCAGGAAATAATCGACACCTGAATGCCACGAAAGGCCTTAAAATTGACGACGAAATGGGGCGAAGGGTGTTAAAATCGCCAAACTAATGGGCGTTCGGCCTTATAATCTCAAAACTAGTGGGGCTATACATTAGGGAGAAGGGGCTCCAGAAAAACGGTCTGCCTCCCCTTAACTCCCACAGATCCTTTCTAAGCTGTATCCAATCGTTTAATGATAGCCAGAACAAATGTCAAAATGCGCCATGATCCTCAATGAGTTATTAAATGGGTTACTATAGGTAGCGCCAACCAACATGACAACAATATCGATCCCTGACCTCTTCGTAACTCAAAAGGGACTAGAGCAAACTGGCTGTAAATATCCACAACTATTACCTGGTGGACTCTACCCAAATGAGAGGAATTTCAGCCCAATTGCTTTAATTTATTTTGAGTTATAAGAAGTTAACCCTCTCCGACATATGACGTGATTTTGAGCCTATTGGGGATACTTTAAATCCTTTGTTATCATCAAGGGTATTTAGAAACCTTTAGTTTAATTACTTTAACCTCTGCAGTTGTCTTTGAGTTAGCTGTGGGCAGAAAACTAATTTTGGAGAGGTAATTATAAGAGTGAGATAACTATTTCTTATTGCTAATCTGGCAACCTCTGCGTCATAAATGCGTGAGAGGGTCAAGGGGTCAAGATTATATTCCAGTTCGTTGGCGCTACCTATACCAACCTATCTTTATATAGGCAGATTATTGTGATGCCCACTGTCACTCGACCAGAACCACGCAGACTATCTTCTTTAAGGGGGGGTCACCGGATTTTTTTCTCTTTCTCTCCTTTTCTCTCTTTCTCTGGCTTGTATCCATTCGGCCCCATTCAGCCAACTGTTTTAAGACGTTTATCCCCATCCAGGTGTCGATTTCTTCTGGCGAGCGATAGTGAGCCAGCATTGTATGGAGAAATCCGGCTTCGCCGGAGAAATTTTTCTATCGAAATTTTTTCAAATTTAGCTTGCTGTCAAAACAAAAATATGTATATGCTGGCTTGCTACCGCTCGCCAGGAAAATATTGACATCTGGATGGGGATAAACATCTTCAAACAGTAGACTGAATGGGGCCGAATGGATACAAACCAAAGAGAGAGGGAGAGAAAGAGAAAAAAAGCAAGGTGAGCTCCCATCGCCTCCAAGCTATCTAGGTAAGCTATCCCTAACACACAAGCCGCCCAACCGTTTTCTGCTATGCCTAATGGGGGCCCACCTCGCTTTTTTTTTCTCTTTCTCTCCCTCTCTCTTTGGCTTGTATCCATTCGGCCCCATTCAGCCTACTGTTTTAAGACGTTTACCCCCATCCAGGTGTCAATATTTTCCTGGCGTGCGGTAGCGAGCCAGTATATATATATGTTTGTTTTGACAGCAAGCTAAATTTGTACATTTTTTGATAGAAAAATGTCTCCGGCGAAGCCAGATTTCTCCATACAATGCTAGCTCGCTATCGCTCGCCAGGGGCCGATACTTAAGGCTATCCCTCAACATCATTGCATCGCATCGCATCGCCAGGAAGGAATCGACACCTTGATGGGGATAAACGTCTTAACCCTTATTTTGCGGGTGGTAAGGAATTTTACACCGTGCCGCCCAGCGGGCATAATCCCGAAACATTAGCTCACTTTCACTCGCCCTAGCGCCGTTACTATGGCTCCAATGCAAACGAAACGGTAATTTTTGGAAAAAAGCAACTCTGTGTGGGGGGTGGGAAGAGGTGATGAAGAGGAGGTACTTTTTGGTCTATTTCCCAGGCGCGTTCGGATGCGTTCGCTTTGCCCTGACTTCGGCCTCCCGCGCGTCTACTATTCCTTCGGTAATCGGTCTTATTTTTCTCTTATTTCTCCTTGTTTCTGTATTCTCAGTATTCTCTCTCTCTCTCTCTCTCTCTCTCTCTCTCTCTCTCTCTCTCTCTCTTTCTTTCTCTCTCTCTCACTCCTCGTGTCTGTCTGTCTCTCTCTCTCTTGCTCGCTCGCTTTCCCTCTCTCGCGCGCTGTCTCTCTCTCTCTATCGTGAGAAATGTACCATACACCCTGGTTGTTATCGTGAGAAATTTACGGAACGCCTGAAAATAATACGCTATAAAATGCTTGCAATCAAACTCTCAAGCAATTTCAAGGTCACATGCAATTATAAATGTATAGGTAGACCCAGAGAGGAAGAGACAGAGAGAGAGAGAGAGAGTGTCGTGATAATATAACTATTTTACATAATTATGTATCATATATATGATAAAATAATATATACGGTACATAATGTTCCCCAAAATCATATAATGCCAAGCACAAATATTCAATCTTTCGTTGTTTGTATTACCGTAAGAAATTTACCGAACGCCTGAAAATAATACGCTATAAAATGCTTACAATCAAACTTTCAAGCAATTACAAGGTCACATGCAATTATAAAAAGGTATATTGTAGACCACAATCTTCGCCAAGCTTCGTTGTTGCTTGTATTATCGTGAGAAATGTACCGTACACCCTGGTTATCGTGAAATTTGTTACCGAACGCCTGAAAATAATACGCTATAAAATGCTTGCAATCAAACTGTCAAGCAATTTCAAGGTCACATGCAATTATAAATGTATAGGTAGACCCAGAGAGGAAGAGACAGAGAGAGAGAGAGAGAGTGTCATGACCGCGCGCCACGGCCGCCGTGGACCAACTGAGATGTACTCCACTTACATCCACCATCACTCCCTCGCTACATACGTAATTGTATAAAGAAATTACCGTATTTTAGCAATTTTGCCCTTCGGTTGCACGATCGTTGCAAGACAACCAGTGATCATAAAAGGATGGTTCGGGTGTCATTGGAAAGCTCAATTTGCTCCCTTTCAGGGATACATACTTGTATTACGCTCTGGGTCTTGTTTATGCATGAAAAAGAGCACGGAAACAACCCCATTTATGGTAAAAACACCCCGCTGGGCGGCACAGTGAAATATACTCCACCACCCGCTCGTAAGGTGATAAAATGCTTGCAATCAAACTTTCAAGCTATTATAAAATGTAAATTGTACTTACCAACACCCACACCACTATGTTCTTCGTCAGGAACGTCTCGATTTTGCTCAACGGTCTGTGCAACATCAACCACAACATTTGTGGCACGCAAATTATGCTTGGGGTGAAAGCCTATGATCGGCATATTTTCGTATTCCGAGTCATCTACACTATCAAAACTCTCACCCAAACCTTCCATGGTTTCATTCAACAGCCTATTAGAAAGTTCTGAAGAGTTCAGCATGATATCTAGTTCCTGGGCGGTGAGCCGGGCGTGATGAGTAGGGTGGCGCGACACACTAGGGGTGGCGGCCACCGAATCGGACACGGGCAAATCTTGACCTTCCATTACGGCTGATTCAGGGTTACTGAGTCATGGTCACGCAGTGGGGATGTGTGGGTGGGACCTTGTAGTACACCGTCTGATCACCAGGTTTCGCTTTCCACCTAAATTAGGGCGGGAATACGCCCACGGACTTAAGGCGGGCCCCGCCATTTAGTCCAATTTTCTCGATTCGGACTTAAGTCGGGCCCCGATCTTTAAGGGTTAAGCGGCTCCGTTTTCTTCAACTGAGCGGGATAACTGGCTAAGTATACACACAAATGATAATCACAGTAAACATAATATAGGCTATCATGTATTGCTGTACAGTGGCGCTAATAAGTCATGTCTATCTATCTATCTTTTGCCTGACGCCATGATCCCCGAAGGGGTGGCCACGAACGAACCGCCCCCATGCACCTCTGTCCCCAGTCAGTCGACGCCCCTCCCCCCAACCAGCACCGACTTCGGTCATTTACTTCCTCACTCCATCCTTCCACCTCTCATTCAGTCTACCTCTCCCTCTCTGTCCCTCCACCTCGCTCTCGTACACCCTCTTAGTCATTCTCTCGCTTTCCATACGTTCCATATGGCCGGACCATCTCAAGTTGTTCCTTTTCACACTTTCCAGCACATCTACCTCCACACCACACCTCTTTCTTACTTCCTCATTAGTCTGTCTATCCCTCCATGTAACTCCGCACGCACTTCTTAAGTAATTCATTTCCACTGCTCTCACTCTTGGTCTGAGTCTTTCAACCAACGTCCATGCTTCGCTTCCGTAAATCAGTGTCGGGATTACCACACTGTCATGCAAGGACTTCTTCACTTCCATATTGACCACCCTATTTCTTGTTACTGCTTTTAGCGTTCCTACAACCCTCTTCCCCTGTTGTACCCTCTCCCGCACTTCTTCATCCATAGTCCCATCTTTACTCAACACACTGCCCAGATACTTAAAAGAGTTGACGATCTCCATAGCCTGACCGTTCAGCTTCACCTCACACTCTGTGACTTCACCCCTTTCGAAGACCATAACCTTGCTCTTGAGCAATGGTGACTGGTTGAGTGTGTCCAACAATAGACTTGGTGGGAGGAAATATGCAAGGAATTGAGTTGAAGATTAGTTTGGCTATATTTTGGGTGGGGGAAGTTTACAGGCTAAAGAAAATATCTTGGAGGTGGTGTGTTAGCTTGGATTTAAATTGGCAAAGGGAAGTGGAATCGACTATTTCAGCTGGGAGTGAGTTCCATTGCTGAATTACTCGGCAGGAGAAAAATCTCTTTCTGGCTTCAGTTGTGGAGTGGGGAACAACGATTTTATATTGATGGCCTCTTATTCCTTGATGGGGGGACATAGTGAATAAGTCATTGGGCTTAACATGTGATAGGTCATGGAATATCTTAAAGCATTGAATCAGATCAGCCCTCAACAGTCTCCCTTTAATAGAGAATAAATTTTGGCTGGATAGTCGATCTGGATAGGAGAGATTAGAGTGGTTAGTTACTTGTTTGGTCCATCGGCGCTGGACAGATTCCAAAAGTTTGATGTCACCTTGGAATCCTGTGTTCCAAACAGGGGAGGCAAAGTCTAGTAGTGGTCTAATATCCGAGATGAGAAGAGAGGTCATAAATGATGGGGAACGACATATAGTTGATTTAAGCAGTTAGTAGCGACTCCTCCAGCTGTATTAACAGTTTCCCTAATATGAGCGTGAAACCTAAGCTTTGAGTCTACGTGGACTCCCAGGTCTTTGTGAGAGGGAACAGTGATTAGGTAATTTCCATCTAGTTGGTAAGTAAAGTTGTTGTGAAACTCTACGCCACATTTAAACCTCAGATGGACACATTTATTACGAGCAAACTTGAGACCCCAGGAGGATGCAGTGGAGGCTAAAGTGTTGATGTTGTTTTGCAGGTCATGAGAGATTGGTTGTGAGGACTTGCTTGGGTGTTGAATGTAAAGCTTGAGGTCATCACCAAGCATTTTATAATAACGGGTAAGGTATGACCCTAGATAATTCACAAATAAAAGAAACAGCGGAGGGCCCAAAACCGAACCCTGAGGCACGCCACTTGTGACTGGAAGGGCCCTGCTTTTGATTCCTCTGATGGAGACACTCATGGTTCGATTTGTAAGAAAACTCTTAGTCCAATTTAGTAGATTACCTGAGATACCGATGGAAGATAGCTTGTTTATTAAAGTTTGATGGTGTACCCGGTCAAAGGCCTTGATAAAATCAAATAAGATAAGATCAGCTGTAAGTCCTGAGTCATACCAATGGGTGATTTTGTTATAGGTAAGAAGTAGTTGATCAGTCACGGACCTACGGGCACGAAAACCAAACTGGTTGTCGTCAAATTAAAATGTAAAACTTGCAAACTAAACAAACCAAAATTGGGACAAGGACAATATAAAGTCAAATTAAATTATCAAAATCGCTATGTGGAAACAACGTTTACTAAAATGAAAATTATTAAATAAAAGAACACAATCCACCACATAGGGTGTACATTACTACATGAGCAAGTTAATCTGTTTCCCAAGCAAACTAATCGCACATATAACAACGCACTATCGTCACGTTAAAGGAAGTAGTCAAGTTTGGGAAGTCCGGGACGTTCTGGCAAATTTTACTAAACTCTGCATGAATAAAGAAACTATATGTTAAATGTCAAAATATTATTTAAAATCAAATTTGCAACATGACAAGACATTAAAATAGTACAAAATACAAATATTGATAAGATATCTATACTATTACAAAATAATATATAAAATACAGTACAGCACTCACTAACGATAGTGCTATCGGGTAGGTACCTGTAAGCATAGCATGCCTCAAGTGACCCCTATCAATAACTACCCTACAAATAACCTACATTTATAGCACAAATAAACTAAGGAAATCGAAAAAGTAAGCAATTGATACTATCGACAATGAATACATATAATATAAAGACAAATAATTACAAAATATGAAGTAACAACAGATTTAAACAAAGAGTACTCTTTTAACAAGAACAATAAATTTAAAAAATCATCAATATTAATATTAATAATAATAATAATAGAAAAAGAAAAAGATAAACAATAAATACAGACAAAAAGTAAGCAGAGGTTATACAAGAAACTTCAAGTTAAAAATGCTTGATTAAAATTATTGATGTCAAATTTTAGAATACAGTCACAATAATTGACCCTAAAAAGATTAAATTTATGGAACAATTTACTTGCCTCAAAACCTCTGTCCACTAAGAGTCTGTATAGTAACCTAGCTCTAGCCCAAAAGTCATCTACTTTAGTGCAGATTTTACAAAATCTTATTAATTGGGAATAAAAACAATTATAAGTTATTTTACTATCGATATTACTACTAGGGAAAGGAAAGTTTATTACGTTAAAATTAAAATCATCAACTTTGTGATATACTTTAAGTATACACTGTTCATTAACAATCTCTATATTTATATCAAGAAAATTTTCAACTTTATAATTTACGTTACATTGTGTGAGGGGAATAGAATTAGGGTAAATAAGTTTAGCAACTTGATTAAAATTTAACAAATTGCAAACAAGAATATCATCAATATATCTACTATTATTACTTAACAGTTTAGCAAGTGCTAATTTTTCTGGAATTTTATTTTTCTTGCTACTGTCAACTAAGTCTTTTATATTTAAATTCTAAAGCAAGCAAGAATAAGTCTGCAATTAAAGGGCTAGCATTTCCACCCATAGGAATTCCTAATATTTGTTTGAAAATGTACGGCCCGAATCTAACATAAGTATTGAAAAGGAGGAATTTAAGGGCATCTTTAAGTTTAGTTCTATCAAAATATACAGAACTAGTGGGAGTAGAGCTAAGTGATGCATTATTAAAATATGTATAAACATTTATGAAATAATTACCATTCCTAACGAACCTGTCAAAGTGCAAATCTATAATAAAGCAAAGCTCTGAATATACTAAATCTAAAGGCAAATTGGTATACAAAGTTGAAAAGTCGAAGCTATGTACCGAGGTAACTTTCGGCATGGTATTTATTTTATCAATAACTTCTAACGAATTGTCAACACTCCAATAATAGTTAATGCCAGTTCTTTTCATGATGGTATTACAATATCTTTTATGAGTACTTTTAATGTATTTTAAGCAATTTACGACTTGTTCTGATAGAGTTTTAGTGGTAGCAAATTTTGCTCCGGCAATAAAGCGATATTTATAAGGTCTTTTATGAAATTTAGGTAACATGTATAATTTTGCAATGCACTTGTTCTTATCAGAAAGTTTAATATCAAATATTATATTTTTCTTGGTATGTTCATCGATTAAGTTATCAATATTCAGATTATTTTGAATTTCATAAACAGAATTACCGCAAATATTTTTACGTAATATGTTACCCTTAATACCTAATTCTTTTTTCATATTTTCAAGATAAAATTTCTTACATGTGAAGCTATAATTATTGCTGGCTTTATCTACTGTAGTGATTACAAAATGTTTATGTAAATTTATTAAATCAGCTTTAAGCTTATTATAATTATAGTCTATAAAATCTGAAAGATTAAATTCATTTTTAAGCGAGAAAATTTTATTTCTAATTAACTTAATTAATAATTTAGACCATGCTTCTAGTTCTCTTGCATTGCAGCACGCAATTTTTAACAATTTATCTTTTAATTTATTGACTGAAAAAACAATATCTTTTAAAATTATGTCCCATGTTACTTTATTACTCCCTATTCTAAATTTAAACCCTTTACGACATAGCTCCGCTAATTTGTCGTTTGCAAAATGTTTAACTAGTTCTACATCACCTGTTAATATGTGACATATCGGACTATAAATGAACTTTGCTAGTGCATCACGTCTGCTAGCTGGCATATCCATGACTCTTTCACACACGCATTTATTATTATTGAAAATATCATTATCTGAAAGATTTCCTAAAACTTTATTATAATTACAAATAATAGACCCAACAGGTCGTTCATATGAATACACTATTAATGGTTTGAAATCTTTACAACCATCTGGTAACATGGACTTAACTTTCTTTGAATTAATAAGACTGTTAACATTAATTTTGTCTAAAATTTTAGAGGAATAATTTAAAGTGGACATGACTTTATCTTTAATACGGTTATCTTTGGATTTCTTAGAATTAGCTCTAATATATCCCATAAAAGCAAAGACTATATTCTTAAATTTATTTGTGAAATTATGTTTATTATTTAGAATATTTTCTATAAAAGGAGCAAAACTTTTCTTTTGTAGGCCTTTCAATGAATCTTTTAATTTTTTAATTCCGAAATTTCGATATAATGAATATAAATTATTAACACTAATTTTAATATCAGACCTGTTTTTCTTTTTATTAAATGTATTTAGTCTTCTTTTACCGTGTCTACCAGGTCTTCTGTTTAAAACAGGGAAGTTAAAATATGGGTTATTAAAATCGTTTTTTAATAAATCTTTATACAAAATGTTGCCTACATTTTGTATTTGATTGTTAAGTCCAAATGGATAGATGGTCATTAATTTTCCAATCCAATAATTTTCTCTATCTAAAACATTTTGATTACTTTGAACAATTTCTATAATTTTGTATTTACAATCAAATTTAGTACAATCTGTATTAAAATGCTTATATAGAAGAATCTTGGAGTCGATGCCGTTCTTAATTCCTGATCTATGCCCGTAGGCTCTTTCTCTTAAACATTGCTCCGTCTTTCCAACATATTGTATACCACATTTCTCACAGGTTATTAAATAGATAACATTCTTTACTTTACATGGAGATGTTACATTAACAGAAAAATTTAGAAACAAAAATGTTGTATTGGTAATGTAACTTTTAAAAAATGTTTGATGTTCAAAATCAAATTCATTCACACAGAGTTTACATTTACAGTTATCATCGAAAAGACGCCGGTTATTTTCATTATTATTTTTCATTTTTAAGTGTTTATAATCTTGCATGAGATGATAATATGAGATGGCCATCTAGGAAACTATAAAGTGTTTTGGTTAATATATGTTCAAAGGACTTACATGGGATAGGGGTGAGGCTGATTGATCTGTAGTTGAGAGGGTCAGTTCGTGAGCCCTTCTTAAAAATAGGTGTTACATGGGAGTGCTTCCAAATGTCGGGAACAGAGCCAGAGCTTAGTGATTTTTTATATAAGGCATAGAAGACGTTGGCCAGAGCTGAGGCACATTTTCTAAGAAGTGTAAGGTGGAGATTATCTGGGCCCATTGCACTGTCAGGGTTAAGGGATTTTAGTTGAGATTCAACATCAGATACAGAGATGTCTATGTTTGAAATATGGTCAAGACTGTGTTGGTGGGGACTAGGGTTGTCCAAGACTGTGTTGGTGTAAACAGAGGCAAAGGCACTGACAAATTGGTTGGACATGGAGAGTTGGTCGTTAATGAGGAGAGGGCCAACAGATGGACGAGCAATTTTTTTGTTTCTAATATAGGAGTGGAATAACTTTGGTTTGGGTTTTCTTTGATTAATGAGGTATTGTTCATAGTCACATTGGTGAAAAATAGCGGATTGTCTTAACGCTGCATTGGACGAGTGGAAAAGGTAGAGTTTCTGAAGGGTCAGGTGTGATCTACGACCATGGACCCGTCTGAATGTTACATATTCTGACCAGCATTTGGACTTTTGTTTGTGAAGGTGTTGGGGAAATGGTTATGAGGTGTTTTGGGTGGGATGTGGCATTGTGCTAAGTTGGTCAGGGTGGTAGTAAGATGTTCAGCTATTTGGCTAGGGTTGAGGTGGACCAATTCATAGTCCTAGTCATATGATTCAAGAATAGAGTTAATAGTATGGTAATCTCCACGAGCCCAGTCGAGATGTCTGTATAGATTCGTATTAGGTATGATTTGTACATTCTGGAATAAGTAAATGAAATAGACAAGAGTATGTCCACAGTGCGGGAAGGGTGGGAATGTTTTCACTTCTACAATTCTGTCATACTCAGTGGTGAGAACACGATCTAATGTGTTACCAGAAGAAACAAATATTGGATCTGTCACATGTTGATGAAGCCAGTGGTAAATAGGTCAAGGAACATTGAGTCTTTATTTGTGATATGTTGGTCGATAACTGGTTGATTCCAAGAAATAGAAGAGAGATTGAAGTCTCACATGATGACAAGTTCTTTTCCTAGGGTAAAGTGTTGGATGAAGGTAGAGAGTGCAACATTATCTTCGTGAGAGTTAGAAGGTGGTCTCTACACTGTTAAAACATATAGATTCAGGGAGGGCAGGCATACTGATATGGTATTAGGAAATTGGGGTTGATCAATACATAACATGGCTTTTATTGAGTCTCTAATATATAAACAAACACCATGCTTTGGTCTTCCAGAGGTTGAATTATTTATAAATAAGGAGTATCCATTAATATTTACAACAGAGTCGGAAACGACAGGTAGGAGCCAGGTTTCCGTAACTGAAAAAATATCGATATTTTTATGTAAACAAAAATCATTAACATAATATACCTTATTTGATAGATTATTTACATGTTTTAGAGTAAAACTTAAAATAGAGTAGGTGGGTTCTGGGGAAGGAGATGGGGATAGTTTTTTGAAGGGGTAAAGTTTGTGGAATTGTTGTGATGAGGGGAAGGTGTCTGGGAGCTGGGGTAGGGGCGGTGGGAAAACTGTTACACCAGCATCAGCTGTGGGGTCGCTGTTAGCAGACTGGGAGTTGGGAGGTAGCTGCAAGGGGGGATGTGTTGCTTCAGGACCATCTGTAGGCCAAACATTATAGATGACAGGTTGAATGATAGGGGATGCCTGGGAGGAGTCAGTCACATCGGCACTTGCTGTTGTGTTACTGGTGGCAAAAGTTGGGTTAGATGTTTGGGGGGGACTATTGTTGATGGGGGCAAGAGATGATTGATGGGAGCGGGCTAGAGAAGAACAGGGTGCAACAATATCGGTAACAGTAATTGTTTGGATGCTGGTTGCCGACATTGTGGTAGAGGCAGGCTTAGGAATTTGTGGGTTTATCTTATTGCGAAGTTTGTTTTGTTCTCTTTGTTTGAAGGTTAGGTCTTTGTTAATAAAAACATTGGAAAAAGTGAACTGTCTGAGGTTTTTTGCAGAGCTGAGGATTTCACGCCTTGAAACCTGGTCTAAAACTTTGGCTCGCACAAGATTGGGTCTAATGGGAACAATTTCATGAAGGGTAATTTGTTTTCCAGGTAAGAGGAAGGAAATAACATTATCAAATTTGTTTTGGAAGGAAGGAATGTCTGTAGGCTACCTAGGCCTCTTATGACAATGGAGTTCATACGCTTCTCTCTTTCCTTTGATTCAACCATCTCTTCAAGAATCATTTTTTTAATCAAAGCTGGATTTGAAAGGGAGGGGGCAGACTGTTGAGGGGCATTTATAGAAACTGAGTGCATTTACATAATTTTGGAGGGTTTGGACTTCACTTATCAGTGGTTTAATATGTGTCATTGTCATCATGGAGTATTTGGATTGTGCTTGCAAGTGGTTTGACTGTGTTAACAAGTTGGGTAAAGTCTTGGGGAGAGGGAGGGTAGATGGCAGTACATTATTATTATCAGGGTTGTCTTTTGAGGTGTCAGAATCATTGGCCTTGCAGTTATAACAGGTGTAGTTGATGGAATCTGTAGTAGTTAAGATTTTGAAAACTTTATAAGTAAGAGATGTTGCTACATTTGTATTCTGCATGAAACCACACACTGCATTTTTCACATTCAACAGCATCTTGATTGTGGATGTTGATGCTACATGTTCCACAGGGGTAGACAGGATCTGAGGATGTGTTGGGATGCATTGGAACTGGCTGCTTGTTGTTTTTGTTCCTGGCGCCCGCCATGTCGCTTACCTTGTTTTAGGACAGACTCCTACCAGGTGTTGGCAGTGAAGCAATAGATGGTGTCTGGGAGTATTCAAGTTAAAGTCTGGGTAAGCACAACAGCTAGGAGAGCCTTGACAATGCAGGAAACTTGAAAAATTGGAGAGCTCCCTCAAACATAAACACACTCCTTCTCCTTCTTGCCTGTAGGCCCATCGTAGGCTACAATGAACGGACTATAGTCATACGTTTAACCAATGAGGTATATATCATATATGTAACTGTTATCGTATAAATACGATAGACTATGACTCTTTTGTGATCTTGTATGTCTCTGTGACGTCACGATCTCTCCTACAGCACGATGTAGGACGAGTAGATCGTATATTATAAGATTGTAAATAAGTTAAGTTATAAAAGGCCTAATATGCTATTAAGCAATATTGCCATGGTCTTATGTAGTATATATGAATTTATCGTATATATTAATATAATTTATCGTATAGAGCAACCTAAATGCGGTACGATAATTTGGGCTCCTGGCGGTTTGCCAAGGCAGCAAGGTGTGCTTTTGAGGTACGTCAGAGCCTTCACGAACACCAACCAGTTAACATCTAATTTTCCGCCCTCAGTTGATCGTGCTTTTGTGCCTCTAATCACAATACACATACAGCAATACACACAGCTACACCATCACGACACTCTCATCGACATCATGACTGACTGATAGATAAGCAAATATTCATGTCCATTCCCATGTAATCATTTATTCTTTCTTTAACTTGACTCGTGTCTCGGGACCGAAGTCTCGTTCCCCATTGTCCACCGACATATTGGGTAAAACGTTCTCCCTTGCCTCATTGCCACGTGGAACTATTGGTGAGTTAATTCCTGGCTAATATTAACCCTTATAACCTTACCCTATAATTATATACATTTATTATGTGAGACCTTTGGATATAAATTAGCTTGTTTCAGATTGAATTCAATTTAGATATAGAGTATTCATTTAGATTGATTTTATTTGATTCATTATAGCTTAGTAATATTTAACTTCCATTGATAGTTTACCACATTGGTGCCCAGACCCGGGAACTAGCTACCAGTAAGGGATCTTAGGCAATGAGCAAGGGATTAGCCCAGGGATGCAGGAGCAAGGACCCCGGAGGGGTAGGGCTTGGCTATCTTCCTGTACCTCAGGCGCCGGTACCTCAGCGAATAGCCATAGTGGGACATTCTTATGCCACTAGGCTAAGGGCAGCTGACGGAGGTACTGAGTCGTATCGGGCGTCAGAGGGGGAAAGAACTTTTCGGCTGACCTACTTCGGGGTACCGGGAGCAACCGTTGACACCCTGAAAGCCTCCCCCCAGTGGGGGCAAGTGGTACGGTTTAGGCCACATATGATCTTTTTGTTTATAGGCGGCAATGATATACGCCCCGGTACAGTGCCCCGCGAGTTAGCTGACGCAATTAAAGAGGTGGCGCTGGATCTGGAGCGTGAGTCCGGAGGAAGCTGCAAGATCGTGGCAATTGAGAGCCGGACGAAAGTCCGAGGGTTCTCAGCTGCGGAATTTCAGGCTATAAAAAATTCTGTTAACCGCGCCCTGAGGTGTCGGTTAATAGAAACGAAGCACCGCTTTGTTTCCATCACACTCAGCATCCGAGACCTCGACCAGGATGGTGTCCACCTCGACTTAGACACCAATCAAGTCCTATATAACAAAATTGTAGGGCTAACGAAGCGTTGGCTAGAGAGGGACGCCGGGGTTGTGTCATTGCGCCTGCCTAAGTCCTGCTTCCCACCCATCGTCTTTCCCCAGTAATGTTCTTTTCAGTTTCAGACTTCCTGTGACATATGACCTGACCTAACATTTTTTCTTGTTCAATATGATCCATTAGTAGGTATTGCTATATAGTGTACTATTTTTTCTCCATAACATAGAAGTCCGCCGGTTGGCGTCTCTTAAGTAGCCTATTATTTGGCCGTTGTTTTTGTAACGTGATATTTAGATACATAGCCTATAGGCTCACATGCAAAATGGATAAAGACCATAAAGAGACACCGTCTAGTGGGGTGCTAAGCAAAGCCCCTAAAAATCAAAGGGCGGGACTTCGGGGAGTGTTAAATAGGCTAATTGTGGACTTAAACACTTTCATCACTACTGCTGATCTAGAGGAATTGGAGGCTAGATTAGATAACGTCCAGGCTACCCACGGTCGTATTACGGCTCTGAGTGAGGTGATTGTGGCTGACATGATAGAGGAGGAAGAGATAGTTACAGAGTGTGATAATCGCGCCCTCTATGACGAACCTGTCTTTAGAGCGAAGCGCCTATTACAGCGTGCTGTCGCAAGTAAGAAGGGAGGCGATAATGAGGCCCATAGAAGGGCTGACCCAAAACATACTGTACACCTCCCAAAGCTCAATCTTCCTACATTTGGGGGCAAGTTAACCGAGTGGTTAGCTTTTTGGGACGTATTTCGATCTATGGTTCATGAATCCTCTTTGGATAATGTCCGCAAGTTTCACTATCTGAAGGGACAAATGGAAGGAGAGGCCTTACATTTAATAGAGGGTTTTGCAGTAGTAGGTGGTAGTTATCTTGAAGCGGTACACTTATTAGAGTCCACATACGGGGATAGAGAGCAGTTGAAGATGGCCCATGTCGTTGCCTTGTTGGGGCTCGCAGAACCACAGTATAAGGTTGATGAGTTGACAAACTTCAGGGCAAATATGGAGTGCCATACTCGATCGCTAGATACCCTAGGGCTTACCACGCAGGAAATGATAGTCATTATCTTGCGTCAGAAGCTTCCTATGGCAATACTTGATAAGGTAAGATCATTTGAGCTGGGGGAATTCAAAACTCAGTTCAGTAAGGAGATCAATAATCTACAGTTGAACAAAGGGAGAATGTATGTGTCGGGAGGGAGTGAGAATGTGGAGAAGAGGGGAACAGTAAGCATGACAGTGGGGACTAAAGTAAAGAAAGAGGGTGTGTATAAGAAACCTGCTCAGACTCTATGTAAGCTATGTAACAACAAACATAAATGGAGTTTCTGTGTAAAATACCCGACAAATGAGACAAAACTAGCACAGGCGAGAAGATTGAAGCTATGTGTAGGTTGTCTAAGTGGGGAACATGGTAAGCAGGGACAATGTACTGCTACATACTTAAGGCCCTGTCGGCACTGCAAAGGACATCACTTTGATAAGTTGTGTCCTACTGCAGATAAAGTCAAAGACGTCAAAAATGAGGGTACTACAACTGTGGCACTAGGTAGCACGCAAGACACCACTATATTGCCCACAATACAGATTCCCATGGAAGGTAATGACAGTAACAAAGTTTGTCGGGTACTTCTAGATCAAGGGTCTCAACGTTCCTTTATAAAGAGGTCCGTACTAGTGGGACTGAAGCACCGAATCGTAGGGGCTGAGACTCTTCGATTACAGGGCTTCACAGGGGTTACTGATAAACAAGACTACGAGATAGCGGAGATTTCATATTTCTATCGTAAAAACCGGTACTTTATGACTTGTATCGTAGTAGACACCCTACCAGAATATGTATCTGTGGGTGTGAAGAAGGTGGAACACGCATTACGTAGCAAAGGGGTTAACTTGTCAGATCCCATGGGAAATCAGAGTGAGGTGCATGTTCTACTTGGTGTGGATCATTATTATGAAGTAGTATACCCTGGATTTAAAAAGATGTGTGGTGTAATTTTAATCCCCACTAAATTTGGATACTGCATGAGCGGAAAGGTGCATACTACACAGTCAAAGGTCCTGGTCGACACGGTCTCGATATATAGAGTCAATGTAACCGCGGCAGAGGAGTTGGGAAGGGAGGATTCCCAACCTAGTGACCCTAAGATGGCTGCCGAGTTCGACCTGGAACGACTGTGGAGATTGGATCACATAGGCATTAATCCTATGGAGACTGATTATGACTCGGAAGTTGCGCTACAAAGGTTTGACGAGTCTGTGTGCTACTGTGCCTCAGACAAGCAATATAAAGTTAGTTTACCTTGGAAGAACAGTGAGATAAGCCTACCTACCAACTATGGTTTGGCATTAGGTCGCTTGCGCGCATTGCAGCGGAAATTGTCTAACGAACCGAGCACGCGCCAGGCGTATGACGATGTATTTCGGAGTTATGAGGATAGGGGTTTTATTGAGAGAGTCGATGTCAAGGAACCGTGTAAGAAGGGTAGGGTTCACTATCTGGCCCATCATGGGGTAAAGAAAGACAGCGTCACCACACCAATACGGGTGGTGTATGACTGTTCTGCCCACCAAGGTCAACAACCCAGTCTGAATGACTGCCTGTTGACAGGTCCGTCCATGGTGTCGGACCTGTCCCAACATCTATTGCGGTTTAGGCTGGGAAAGTACGCCTATACCAGTGACATCGAGAAAGCATTCTTGATGGTCAAGCTAAAGGAGGAAGATAGAGATGTTACCCGCTTTCTTTGGTTCAGCGACATTAGCGACTCTGAAAGTCCCATCATAATATACCGTTTTCGGGTTGTACTCTTTGGGGCCACTTGCTCGCAGTTTTTGTTAAATGCCACAATCAGAAAACATCTAGCTGACACTCATGAGGACACAAGTAAACTATCTCGCGGATTATACATTGACAATTTGCAGGGTACTAGCGATGGTCAAGATGATTTGTTGTATGCATACTGGCAAGCACGCAGATTGTTTGCGGATGCACATCTATTTCTCCGCGAGTGGGTTACTAATAGTGAAGATCTTCAGAGTTTAATACAGGTGGATGGTACGGCATCTCTTAACCAGGAAAAGTCCAGAAATTTGGGGATGATCTGGCAACCTAAACATGACATACTAACTTTTCAAACAAGGTCTTTTGCTCAGCAGACAGGAGCGCACACAAAAAGAAGTCTGTTGAGCAAAGTTGCGCAATTTTTTGATCCTTTGGGTCTAGCATTACCTGTTACCATAAGAGCTAGGATTCTAATGCAGGAAGTTTGGAGACGTAAAATAGGATGGGATGACAGTTTGCCCGAGGACCTGAATGACCAAGGGACATTGTTGTTGAATGAATATGCCATCCTATGTACTAAACCTATACCTCGTAAAGTGGCGGCGTTCGGTGACGTTACGTTTCACACGTTTTGCGATGCTAGCGCCACGGCATACGGGGTAGCCATATATGTTGTTACTTCATTTGGGGCACATTTAGTTACAGCCCGGGCCAAAGTAGCCCCGGTTAAGAAGGTAACTATCCCTAAAATGGAATTGACTGCCATGCTGCTATTAGCACGTCTGGTGCAACATGTACGCGCAGCATACGAGAGCGAATTAAATATTGAAATCGTTCACGTATGGTGCGATAGTCAGGTCGCACTCAACTGGATACATAGCAAGAAGTCTCTGCCAGTTTATGTGCGGAATAGGGTAGATGAGATTAGAGCCCTTTTGCCAGACGTTGCTTATATTATGTAAATACAAAGGAAAACCCTAGTGATCTCATAACTAGGGGTATAACGGCTAGCCATTTAATGAAGTCGGAATTGTGGTGGCATGGTCCAAAGTGGCTGCTCCATGAAAGTGAATGGACGATATGGCATGCTGTTGGTGAGGGACTTCTGCCACTGGAAACAGTGGCAGTTACAGCCCAACCAAATGAGCCACCGGGTCCTATCATAAAGTGGGCAAGATTCGGTGACTATAATAAACTAGTCAGAGTTGTAGCTTGGGTGTTGCGATATGTATCCAATCTTAAGCTTAAAGTAACGGGCCAACTCTGCAACAGGGGTCACAACATTGATGCTCGTGAATTTAAAGCAGCTGAAGTAACTTTGATCAAATGGGTTCAAGTAGAAACCTTTTCCAATGAATTAGAATCCTTGAAAGGCTCGAATAAGACATTAATGCCTAATATAGTGCGTCAACTAAGGTTGCACCTAGACAATAGCCTCATCAGGTGTGAGGGTCGCCTGAAGTGGTCGGGTGTACCAGACGGCACAAACCGACCTATACTTATGCCAACAAGACATCACGTTACTGATCTATTGATCATACGTGCACATAGGGAAGTAAAACACTACGGGGTATGTCATATTATATCAAATTTACGTCTCATATGGTGGATACCCAGAGTTCGACAAGTAGCTCGACGCGTAGTGAGAAAGTGTGTAATATGCCAGAGACTAAAGGGTAAACCATATGCAACTGGACCAGCTCCACCTCTACCTGAATGCCGTGTAAAGCACGTAGAACCTTTCCAAGCGGTAGGATTAGATTACACAGGGGCATTGAAGACGAGGGAGCATGAGAAGGTTTATATATTATTGTTTACCTGTGCGACGTCTCGAGCGGTACACCTAGAACTATGTGATAATATGTCTAGCGAAGAATTTATGCTGGCGTTCAGACGGTTTTGTGCCCGTCGTTCATTCCCTCAACTCATTCTTAGCGACAATGCTCCCACTTATGTCCAAGCATCAAAATATCTAAAGGATATGAGTAGTGATCCTACTATCATCACTTTTTTGGGAGAGAAGAAGTGCGAATGGAGGTTCATTCCAGTTAAGGCACCTTGGTTTGGTGGAATGTGGGAACGGTGTGTCGGCATAGTAAAGTCAGGACTAAGAGCGGTTGTAGGACGTGCTCTATTAAAGAAGAGTGAGTTGACGACAGTCCTCACAGAGATAGAGGCAGTCGTGAATGATCGCCCGCTTACATATGTGTACACCGACCTGCAAGAACCACTACCATTAACGCCAGCTCACTTGCTATATGGAAAACCATTGACTGCGTTTCCATCTGATTTTCAGTCCATAGTAGAGTTAGAGGATCCCTCGTTGTACTCTGCGGTAGCGGTGTCTAAGAGATACCAGTATATATCCAGGATAATCGAGGATTTTAGGAAACGGTGGATTAGTGAATATCTGCTAGCATTGAGGGAAAGGAGTGTTACTCCCTCTGGTAGACCAACGGCCCCTACAGTTGGTGACGTTGTTTTAATTAAAGAAGATAGTCCTCGTTTATACTGGAAATTAGGCCGCGTATTGGAGGTATACAAGGGGGCAGACTCTGTAGAGCGGGTGGCGCTATTAAAGACAGCCACTGGAACTACTGTTCGTCCTATCGCACGTTTGTACGCTTTGGAGCTAGATTCCGCATTGCAATCTGAGGCTCCACCTGTTATTGCTGGGTCCGAGGATTCTCGAAGGAACGACTCACCTCATACTGATGGTGATCATTCTCGGACCGGGACGCGTCCCAGACGCGCTGCTGCTGGCGCTGTCGACTTGTGGCGTCAGAAGATAGCCTCTGGGCAACTTTAGGTTTAAGGTGGGGTTCAGGTCTTTTTTGTGGGGGGAGTGTATCGTATAAATACGATAGACTATGACTCTTTTGTGATCTTGTATGTCTCTGTGACGTCACGATCTCTCCTACAGCACGATGTAGGACGAGTAGATCGTATATTATAAGATTGTAAATAAGTTAAGTTATAAAAGGCCTAATATGCTATTAAGCAATATTGCCATGGTCTTATGTAGTATATATGAATTTATCGTATATATTAATATAATTTATCGTATAGAGCAACCTAAATGCGGTACGATAATTTGGGCTCCTGGCGGTTTGCCAAGGCAGCAAGGTGTGCTTTTGAGGTACGTCAGAGCCTTCACGAACACCAACCAGTTAACATCTAATTTTCCGCCCTCAGTTGATCGTGCTTTTGTGCCTCTAATCACAATACACATACAGCAATACACACAGCTACACCATCACGACGCTCTCATCGACATCATGACTGACTGATAGATAAGCATAATATTCATGTCCATTCCCATGTAATCATTTATTCTTTCTTTAACTTGACTCGTGTCTCGGGACCGAAGTCTCGTTCCCCATTGTCCACCACCATATTGGGTAAAACGTTCTCCCTTGCCTCATTGCCACGTGGAACTATTGGTGAGTTAATTCCTGGCTAATATTAACCCCTATAACCTTACCCTATAATTATATACATTTATTATGTGAGACCTTTGGATATAAATTAGCTTGTTTCAGATTGAATTCAATTTAGATATAGAGTATTCATTTAGATTGATTTTATTTGATTCATTATAGCTTAGTAATATTTAACTTCCATTGATAGTTTACCACAACTGTTAACAAATGTATGTGCGTGTCTGTGTGCACTTGCATAAAACAAGATATTGGACCAAAGTACTATAAATGGAATAAATCATACTTAGCCTAGTTACTCAATAAATAAAAGTTTTCTTTGAATACTCTTTATAGAAAATGGAATTCTACAGTAACTAAAATAAAATAAATTAATTTCCTCGCATTTTATTAACACTCCATGAGCGCTAAGGTTAATACCTTCTACTACCTGAACAGCGGGCATATTTACCCTAAATGAACTTCATTCCAAGCTCTTTTTCATGCATAAAGAAGAGCCAGAGTGCAATACAATTATGTATCCATGAAAGGGCATTAATTGAGCTTTCCAATGACACCAGAACCATCCTTCTACAACCACGGGTTCTCTTGCAACGATCGTGCAACACGAAAGAAAAATCCCTAAAATACGGTAATTTCCTTACATAATTCCCTGTCTAGCGAGGTAGTGGGTGTGGATGTGTGTGGAGGTGGGGCCAGTTACGGCGCTGGAGCCGTGCCGAACGGTCAGAGCCAACCTACGCTCCTCCCACCCCTCGGAATCTCTCTGAGGGCAAATTATGTGCTCAACATATCGATTTAGTTTTCAGTAACAATGAACATATGGTAAATAATGTAGAGATAGAGGACCACCTAGGAAATAGTGACCACAATTCTGTGTATTTTAATATACAATGGAAAGGTAATACCAGAGAGAATACAACATTAATACCTGACTTTAGAAAAGCCAATTATGGTGGGTTAAGAAGAGCCCTATTAGCTGACCCTATGGTCAAAAAATTAAGTCGATCCAGGTGTCCAAATGAGTGTACCCCTTCTCAGGCACCTGTCATCTTAAGTCAGGAAGAGACGTCAACCTTGGTAGATACATACGATAATTTTATCAAGTCAGTATTCAATGCACAAAATAAATACATCCCCAAAAGAAAATTTAGATCAACACAGAACCAACCCAAATGGATGAATAATAGACTATTAGATCTACTAGGACAAAAGAGAGGAATATATAGACAAATTAGGAAAGGCGAAATTCACCTACTTGCTTACTATCAGAATCTATCAAGACAGGTAAAAAAGGATATTAGGAAAGAAAAAAGAAATTATGAAATTAAGGGTGCCAATGACTCAAAAAATAATCCTAAAGCTTTTTACCAACTATATAAATCCAAGGTTAGAGATGTAATTGGTCCCCTTAAAACTTCGATAGGAGAAATGACAGAAAATGATTTAGAAATGTGCAGTACATTAAATAGTCAATTTCTTTCCGTTTTCACTAATGAAAATTTGGCACAGTTTCCAGAAGTCCATAAGGTATATAGCGATAGTAAAGAAAATAGGTTAAGTACGGTTACTATAAGTAGAAATGATGTGCTTAAGGAAATTGACAGACTGAAACCTCATAAATCGCCTGGTCCTGATGAGGTATATGCTAGAGTATTAAAAGAATGTAGGGTTGAGTTAAGTTACCCATTAACATTTTTATTTAACAAGTCATTGGAGACAGGTATAGTTCCAGAAGCTTGGAAGCTTGCAAACGTAGTTCCGATCTTCAAAAAAGGTGACAAATCAATAGCATCCAATTACCGTCCCATTAGTCTTACATCAATCATAGGAAAGCTACTAGAGTCAATTATTGCTAGCAAAATTAGAAACCACTTAGATACATTTAATTTAATAAATTCTTCTCAGCATGGATTCACTCAGGGACGTTCTTGCCTTAATAATTTGCTTAGTTTTTTCTCAGAGGTATATGAAGCAGTACATAATGACAAGTCATATGATATACTATATTTAGATTTCAGTAAAGCTTTCGACAGAGTCCCCCATGAGAGATTGATGAGAAAGGTTGAGGCGCATGGAATAGGTGGGGCGTTGTTGGGATGGATTAGGTCATGGCTAATTGGTAGGAAGCAGAGAGTCAGCATCAATGGTACGAAGTCAGAATGGGGAGCAGTCAAAAGTGGTGTCCCCCAGGGATCTGTATTGGGTCCTCTGTTGTTTGTTATATACATAAATGACCTTGATTTAGGTATAACTAGTAGGATAAGTAAATTTGCAGACGATACCAAAATGGGGAGAACAATTGATTCAGATAGAGATAATTAGAGTGCCTCCAAAGATATCTAGATACCTTACACGAATGGTCAGAAAATTGGCAGATGAAGTTTAACATTGACAAATGCAAGGTGTTAAAGATAGGGAAGATGCATACAAATGTTAAATATAAACTAGCTAATGTGGAATTAGAAAACTCGAATTGTGAGAAAGATCTAGGTGTGTTTGTTAGCAATGATTTGAAACCTAGAAAACAGTGTATAAGCGTTCGAAACAAGGCAAACAGGATTCTCGGGTTCATCTCTAGGAGTGTGAGTAACAGAACTGCTGATGTTATCTTAAAACTTTACTTGTCATTAGTGAGACCCCATATGGATTATGCTGTTCAATTTTGGTGTCCTTATTACAGAATGGACATGGATTCATTGGAGAGAGTACAACGTAGAATGACAAAAATGATCCATAATATTAGAAATCTTCCGTATAAAGAAAGGTTGAAGAAATTAGGCTTACATTCGTTAGAGAGACACAGAGTTAGAGGGGATATGATAGAGGTGTTCAAGTGGGTTAGTGGGATTAACAAAGGGGACATGACAAATGTACTAAAGCTCAGTGATAGCGAAAGAACTCGTACCAATGGTTTCAAATTAGATCAATTTAGTTTCAGAAAAGATATAGGCAAATATTGGTTTGGTAACAGAGTTGTAGATGGGTGGAATGGACTACCAAGTGCTATAGTGGGATTAAAAACGATAGGGAGCTTTAAGATAAAATTGGATAAGCATATGGACGAGAAGGGTTGGGTGTGAAGGGGGATCAGCAGGGTTGGGCCAATCAGCGCTCTGCAGACCCCCGTAATCCTGCGTTAATCTCTAACCGTTTTGGTAAGATGATCCTCAGGGTATTAGAGTGTTTAGCCTATAATTGGGCTTTGTAATTAGGGTTGTGTGGGACAGGGATCTGCCTTGCTTAGGCCAATCGGCTTTCTGCAGACTCCCATTTTCTTATGTTCTTAACATCGCAACCGACTTAAGGCGGGCCCCGCTCTTTTGTCCATGGTTCTCTAGACCGCCTTAAGTCGGGCCCCGCCAAAGAGGGGTTAATATATATAATCTATATATATTTATATTATCCTTAATTATATTCAGCATAATACTACTATGTATTTATCTTTACAAAAAATCCATCATTCACAGAGGAAAGCTACTAAATAACATAACACAAAAATTATAAAAGATCCGGCGAGCTAGCTAGGAGTCTTGATCATTGACGGACCAAAAGTCATAACAGTAACATCAAGAGCATGTAGCTCTCGACGAAGGGCTTTAACATAAAAAAATATATAGTTGTCTAAAAAACTAAATAAACAGGATAATTCATCAAAATGTCTGTGACTCACAAGCGAGTTATTTGGATCCCTAAAGCTATCTATAATATCCCTGTCATACAAGATATGTTGAGTGATTCAGCCAAGTACCACAAGAGGGAGGCCTGGTACGATGACAGCCGGGAGTTGTATTGTTTCACAGGATCATCACTAGACAACCTAAAGGAATTTGCGGATAAAATACATAGAACTCTGGAGTTGCTCGAGCAATATAAGATTGAGTTTGAGGGAATGGAAAAGACAACTGAATTGCATAAAATCGCAAACATGAAGATCAAAGAAGCTTGCAAGTTGACGTATGAGGACCGGGTTAAGAAGATGTCAAGCGAGCCTTACAAATCCTACTACATAAACATTTCTAACGATGACTATGCCACCCACGAATCTAAAATAGAAAATTTGAAATTGCCCTACAAGATCAAAAGGATGCAGTATGATAAGCAGAAGAGCCTTCTTTATGTACAAGGACGTTACCCATATGTGGAAAATTTTGAACGAGCCCTGGATGACATGATCGCCCGCAACGATGAAGAGTAAGGGGTAAAGAGAAAATGGAAGGGAATTCAAAGCGAAATAAAGAGGAGAAGAGGGGACTGAAGAGAAAGAGGGAATGAAAGTCCTGGTCATTGGTGAGGAGTGATATGACCTGCGTGAAGAATTAATTGAATGAGGTATCGATTGCTAAGAAGTCATGCCATGTTTATATATATATTTCTTTAATATACTATCGTTATTATTCTATGTGATTTCTTTAACCCGCTGAGTACCAGCTAAATATTTATAAATGTACCACCCAGGACCGGCTGATTCTGATTTTTTTTTTTATTCCAGAAACAATAGCGAATGGGTTAGGAATGAAGGAAAAACCACGAAAAAACGATCAAAAAGCTCAAAAAATGGTCCTACAGAGCCCCGAAAACGGATTTTACAAGAGTAAAAAATTGAAGGCAATTTCCCCAAAAAAACAGATTTTTGCACGCTCACGCACACGCGGTTGGACTTTGAGAGTTTTCAACAATCGGCAAGGGTGCGTGGGATACTTACACAGTTCCCATATAAATCTGAGCCCTCTAGGTGCCATAGGGCCGGAGTAATAGGGACCGGAGTGACACTGACGCAAACGAGGCGTCGCTGGGGTTTAGCGTTACATACATTACCGACGCACTGTTTGCGTCGCTGGGGCTCAGTGGGTTAAGTGGATTAAATAATTATGTTTAAGTTACCTAGGATTATTACTATTATATTTGTTTAATTTCATTGATGTCTATATTCTAATTTATATGGGAATCACTTAGTGCGATTTTAACCCACTGAGCCCCAGCTAGTTTATAATAAATGTACCACCAGGGACCGGCAGGTTTTGAATTTTTTTTCTTCTCCAGAAACAATAGGGAATGGGTTAGGAATGAAGGAAAACCTACAAAAAACCGATCCCCTAGGTCAAAAAGGGGTCCTACGGTGCGCCCGAAAGTCGAATTTACAAGAGGGGAAAATTGAAGGCAAAAACACCCAAAAACAGGTTTTTGCGCGCTCACGCGCACACGGTTGGACTTTGAGAGTTTTCAACCATCGGCATGGTTGCGTGGGATACTTACACAGTTCCCATACAAATCTGAGCCCTCGAGGTGCCAAAGGACCAGCGTAATTAACAGGGACGACACGTTGCCGTCGCTGGGGTTTAGCGTTACATACATTGCCGACGACACATTGTCTTCGCTGGTACTCAGAGGGTTAAGATTTTATTTGTTACCACAATTGATGCAATTGCCCTCATAAATTATCATCATCCCCTTCCCTGTCGGTGGTAATTGATATAATTTTCGCCATATTCCCAGCAAGTCAATATGTAAAGTCAGTAAAAATAGGTTAGTCTGAATTGAACAAGATGCGGAAATACACTTAGACTACCAGGCTAAGTGAGGTACCTTTATCAGTCTCGTGTTAAGGTGTCTGTCTTGTAACCCAATTAGGGTCCCGAGTTCGATTCCTGCCCTGGGTGCAGATTTTCAGGAGACTATTTTTGCATCAAACGAAGTTTAGGTGTGTTGGTATGTAGGAGTGTAAAGTCAGTAAAAATAGATAAGCTTAAACAGAACCAGATGCGGAATTAACTTGAGCCGACCAGGCCAAGTGAGATATATCTATTGGTCTAACTGGTAGAGTGCCTGCCTGATAACCCAAAGGGTCCCAAGTTCAATTCCCAGCCAGGGAGTATATTTACTGACATTACAAGATGTGGTTTTTACATCATGCCCGAAGGAGAGGTTTTTGAGTTCCAATCATACTTTCAACTATCTTGACAATTTTACCAACACACCTAAACTTCGTTGGGTGTGAAAATAGCCTCCCGAAAATATACCCTGGGCGGAAGTCAAACCCGGGACTCTTGGGTACGAGGCAGACACCTTACCAGTTAGACCAATAGAGATATTCTACTTGACTAGGTCGGCTCAAGTATATTTCTGCATCTTGTTCATTTTAGGATAACCTATTTTTACTGACTTTACAGGAAAAATTGTCAAGATTGTTCAAAGTACGATCGGAGCTCCATAACCCCCCTTTCGGGCATGGTGTAAAAACCAATTCCTTCACACGCACCCAAAATCGTAGGAGTAACATATTCAATTCAATTCAATTCAATTCAAATTCAAAATATTATATTGACACAAAAGTTGAATACAGTATATTTACAAAATTGCATATATTCACATTCTTTGTGTCAATGAGGAACTGATGCCAACAGGCATATTTATTAGTGGCCCCTTCATCATTGACAATGCGCCTTAACATTGTTTATGGCCAATCTTTGAACTCAAGCTTGTCTTTCAAACTTCCCGCCCGGGAGAAATCAAAATACGATTGCCACACATCGTGAGCGAAACGCTCTTAAAAACCACTCATGGACTCGTCCTATATGATGTGGGTACCACTACTAGAAAAAACTAGTAAAAAATAATGAAAATAAAAGTTTAAAGTTGATCTTAGCATTGCACTTCCCATGCGTCTGCTGTTCCGCACGCTCCGCCTCACTCATCGAAGCGATCTCTTGCCCTTATTCCTCCCGGGCCCACTAGTGTCGGACGTGTGTCGTGGTGCTCCGGCCCTCCTTTATTCTTCACCTCCCCTCGGTTATGGTGAGTCCTTACTCATATGTACATGTTAAGTGCTGAGGCCAGGTAGCTTATAGACTAGGAGTAGACTGTAAGTGTCCTTTAGTGGGCCCTGGAGACTGTTTTTCAGGGTTCAATATACTAAAGCGAGTGTGGTAGGCGGAGTCCTCGTTGTGATAAGGCGAGGCTCCCATGTGCTTGTTTTATTATCCTAGCTCATTATTAGTTCACTGTTTAGTCATGAGGCTTCTTATAGGGTGAACCGGGGCCTGTTGTTCGGTCCATTTTGGGTGTTCAACAGTATGCCACGTAGGCTAGTGCTCGTGGATTGTCTCACTTAGTTGAGGGGTCCTGCACGGAACCATGCTGCTCTTCAACCTACGCTTCGTGATTACTATGTGTTACTTACGGTCGACGCTGGATTGCAGGTTTGTGCTATTACTGACTGATATCATCGCCATCTGCCCCCATCTAGCTGGCCTCATGTAGGTTGCATATAGGCCTATATGGCTAGGGTGTGTTATCATTGATTTAATTTATTATTCATGTATAACTATGCCATGTATGTGCACGTTGTGTATGCCATTTTGGAGGGTTGGCCCTTCCGGCGGGAGTTATAAAAGTGAGACTTAGTCAACGTGCGTCTCGTTGTTTCACGTGGTTTTTCCGCCGGGAAACATCGAGAGTTATGTAAAATTCAGATTATCCTCGTTTGGTGCAGGATAGAAATGGATTTTGTATGTTTTGTTTACGGCTTCTAGTATGATTTCGGCTTGACCGGTATTTTACTAAAATTGTTTCTTGAGAGTGTTCGGCTAATCCGCCTCCATTATAACAACTTATTCCGCCGCGTAAACTTAACAACAAAATGTTCGTTGCTTGGTGCTGTCCAAACGTTTATCCTGGTGGCTGGAAGTGGGTAGCGATTACCGCCGGGACAATAACAGCTGAGCCGAGAAACGAACTCACCTATTCCTATCTTGTAGCTTTCAGTTATCTGTATAGCGTAAATTCAGGCATTGGTCCGCCGAGGGTTAAGAACTTAGATCCATAAGTAGCGTTGGTCGCCGGGTTTAGTCCTTGCATAATAAGACGGGATGAGGTCAGTATTGGTCACTTAGGTAAGAAGTTAGATACACAGGTAGCATATGATAGGCTACGCTCTACTCACTTACATTTCTGGTGAATGTACTTAACGTAAGGGGAACTAAGATTGTTTAGTGTTATTCAATTATTTGTTCTCATTATCGTTGGAGATATATTTGAATATTAGCTTTTCCAGCCTAGCGTGTCCTTATGAGCATTGATTCTTGGAAATTTCTCACCCACAGGTTCACATGTGGGACACCTAGTAGGATCTGCATCTCCCTGGTGGGAGGGAGTTAACCATGGATAAGAGTGCTTTCTCTTTCTGTTCTGCTTTGGGTTGTAAAAATTTGACAGTTATTGGGCACCTTCTCTGTGTTAAGTGTGTCCCCTGTTTAGACCGATCTGGTGGTCATTGGCTTTCCCAATCATGTCCAAAGTGTTCAGCCTTTCGTAATGCATACTTAACCCTTGTCTATCGGGGCCCGACTTAAGTCCATATGAAGAAGAAAGGACTATGTGGCGGGGCCCGACTTAAGTCTATGTGCAATTTTGGCGCAATATTGGCTCTGAGAGAGAGCCGAGCGGTGGGAGGAGCGTAGATTGCCTCATGACCGCTCGCCACGACCGTCGTGGGCCCACTGACATGTACTCCACACTACTCGACCCTCTCTCACTCACTACACACATAATTATGTAACGAAATTACCGTATTTTAGCGATTTTGCCCTTCGGTTGCACGATCGTTGCAAGACAACCAGTGATCGTAGAAGGATGGTTCGGGTGTCATTGGAAAGCTCAATTTATGCCCTTTCAGGGATACATACTTATATTACGCTCTGGCTCTTGTTTATGCATGAAAACGAGCACGGAAACAACCCCATTTATGGTAAAAACCCCCGCTGGGCGGCACAGTGAATATACTCCACCACCCGCTCTTTTAGTGGTAAACCATGCGGATGGACAATGTAAGACAATTTTGCTCCACATTCAATCTATACAGTGTATGTAACGTACTGTAAGACGGTAGCTCACAAATCATTACAATTGGATGACCAAATATTAGAAGATTTGCTTAACCCTTAATTAGCGGCTCACCACATAAGTCGTATTTAATAAAGCTGGACTATGTGGCGGCGCTCGACATAGGTCGAGTGGCAATTTCAGCACGTAATGTTGCTGAGAGAGAGAGACAAGTGGTGGCAGGAGAGTAGCGAGCGTATGACTGCTCCAGACCACCGCGGCGAACATACTGACACGAATCCCAGCTCCCTCCTCCCTCTCTCACTCGCTATATAAGGAATTGTATCGGGAAAGTGGCTAATTACATGCTTTTTGCACTCGCGTTGCACGGTTATTGCAAGAAAACTAGCCATCATAAAAGGATCGTTATGGTGTCATTCGAAAGCTCTGTTTATGCCCTTTCAGGGATAGGTACTTGTTTTACGTTCTGGGTCTTATTTAGGCATGAAAATGATCACGTAAACAGCCCTATTTTGGCTAAAAACACCCCGCTGGGCGGTACATATAAATAAACCGCATAGGCCGCTCGTAAGGTGTTAAAGGGCATTCAGTTACTTCACCCCCTGGCGGTAATACTCGTGAAACTCCCTCCCGCCACCCCAAGCGACCTAGGACCTCAGATCCACCGGACGCAACTCCGTCGTCCAGCAGGCGTTACAGGTCCCGCTCACCTAGACCTCGACCCAAGTCGCCTTCTGTTGAACGCCGCTCTTGTTGCTGGCGATGACAAAACCAAGAAGAGGCAGTCTTGGAAGTCCTCATCGTCGAAGAAGGAGGCGCAGCCACCACCCAAACCGGACAAACTTTCTTCGTCACGCAAGGAGGCAACTAAAGACACATCCAGTCAGGTCTCAGGCCAATCAAACCGGTTTACCATCCCACACCGTGTTCAACCTGAGCCACCAGTTTTACCAGTCTTGGGATCGGAAAGAGGCAGCAGTGTGTTTTCTCGCCGGCAGGAAGATGAATGTTCCTCTAACCCTCCCGCCTCAGTCCAAGATCCATCATAGTATGAGATACCGGATCTTAACATGCAGGACCTTTCTGAGTCCAACGTTCTCGATGACTCACAAACAGGAACACACGAGTACTCCGCTGCCCGGGTCGGCGAGTCTCGGTTGGAGGCTTTACCGGCCCCTCCGACCCGGTCACCGGGTCCTACTTTACACCAACATGGAGTACACGCCGAGGAGCAGACGTCTGGCCAACGCACTTCTTCTCGGCACTCAGGAACGCAGGACTCCGAGATGTCACAGTCCGCGTCCCAGTCAGACCAAGAAAGTGGGGTCTATATTGCAGGGGAACAATTCCAGGAGTGGTTTGCATTTATGAAACAGGTTAAGGGAGAGCGACAGGTAACAGTTCCAGTACCAGTAGCCCCGGCGGAGCGACCTCTAGGGCAAGTACTTGTTCAACCGCAGGTTAACGTAAACTTACCTCCCCCCACTGTCAATCCTACGCCTCCCACTTAGGGAGCCACGGCGATGCTGCCGTCTAATTTAAAATTATTCTCTGAATTGCTTCCTCCCCCACTTGATAAATCTATCCCTAGTAAGAGGGGCCCTATGCCCCTTTTATATGGACCAGATACATCTTGGACTGTCATTAAGCCTTTACGCCCCGAGGTCGCACAACCCAGAGTTACGGGAGAGTCCCCTGTGCTGGAACATTGGGTTATTGAGGCAAGTGAGGCTAAGAAACTAAGGGCCAAGAACCAATCTGGGGAAGTACTTGATGTAATTGTAAAAGCCATTCCCACCATTAACAATCCTGATTATTTTGTGTACATGCCATCCCCTGCCTTGCCTCCTGCTTCCGCCGGAAAACTATTTTACGATTAGACTAAGTCAGATGGGTTTAATGATTTAAAACTGTTGCAGGGTTTGACCCCGGAATTAAATTCTATACCCTTCAGGGACTCTGCGGGTTCTTCTGTAGTTCAAATTCAAGGGGGTGAGTCAGGGCCGTGGGTGGCATGGGCACATGAGGCCCAGCTGTTTGCCAGCACTATAACTATCAAGAGCAGTCACCAGCTCCCGCAAGAGGACCATCATTGGTTGTCTATGCCGGTAGGCAAGGCGGAAGGGATCCCTCAACATATTTTTGACTTTTTGGGGGCCTCTAAACTTTCTTTATGCCAATTACCCGAACCTTTTTGTCCTCCCACACAGGTCCAGATTGATAAAGATTATAAGATGAGGCAGAAAGCCTGGAGGCTAGCGTCCCAATACCTGCTCAGCTGCCAGCTTGCGGCCTCTCCGGCCAGGACAACTGAGTCGGTAACGGACGCTGGAACCCAGAAGGCTCTCTCTCTGACTAGGTGCCTTCTTCTTCAAATCTCCATTCAGTCCCTTGGCGACATCCGAACGGCTCTCTTTGAGGCGATATGGGTTCGTCAAGATCTGAGGATGTACTTGGTGAGGAGACTCCCTGCAGAGATTGGTAGGAGACTAATATTGTCAAATGTTTTCACCAAAACCCTAGCCTCAGACGATGCCTGGCGCACTGTCAATTTCCTATTGGACTCCCAACCTGCTACTACTTCTAAGCCAAAGAGTGAGCAGTCAAATAAATCTAAATTGAATGCTAGGAGTTCTTTTCGTGATCAGTCCCAGTCATTTCAGTCATCCAAGACATACACAACCCCTGGCAGTAACGGGACGTCTCGAGGACGAGGTCAATCCAGGTGTAGATGGCGTTGGTTCAGGGGTCAGTCAAGGGGTAAACCCAGTAGTGATGGTAGCAAGGCCTCCCATCCCCCCATTCCAAAATCTGAGTCACAACCTTCCAATCCAAAAAACTGAGACACCACAAGGCTCTCTCACTCCCAGTGCCAAGGCAAAGCGAGACGGATCCGAGAGTAGTACTGCTAGACAATACCAGTCATGCGACTGGCAACTTCCGGGAATGTCATCGGGCATGGCCCCGGTGAACATGGGAAAGGACAGTGGTCAAGAAAGGCCTCTCATGGCGGTGGTCCCGGTGACCCCGTTTACGTATCCCCACAGAAGTCAATCATGTTTCATTAGAGGTGGGATCCGTCGTCAACGAGATGGCCCAAACACAGATCATTATCCCCAGTCCTTTGTCACAACCCGTGTTCACATCCCGGTTGTTCCTGGTGCCAAAAAGGGACAGTGTTCAAATGAGGCCGGTGATCGACCTGTCTTATCTCAACACCCATATTCACAATCAGTCGTTCAGGATGCTGACGGTGAATCAGATCAAATTAACACTCCCGCCGCAGAGTTGGATGTGTTCCATCAATCTCACAGAAGCCTATTGGCATGTCCCAATTAATAAACGTTTTCAAAATGATCTAGCTTTGCGCAACGGGGATCAAACGTTTGTATTTCAAAAAATGCCCTTTGGTCTAAATCTGGCACCCCGAGTATTCACAAAATTAGTCCGACAGGCTTTGATACCATATATACAGCAGGGGATCATGGTGTTATGGTACCTCGATGACTGGTTAGTAGTAGCTCAAACCAAAATAATTTGCCTCCAATATGTACAGCAGCTGTTAACTCATGTAGCTGCCTTGGGGTTCAAGGTGAACTTAGCAAAGTCCTCCTTGATCCCCACCAGGAAAATTCAGTGGGTGGGTCTTATCTGGGATACCGAGTTACTCACTCTGAGTCAGAGTGAAGACAACCGTCAGAGATTTCGGAGGAAACTCTCTCGGTTTCTTCCTTCTCTGACAACAACGAGGAGGATCTGGGAATCTCTGGTAGGCTCACTCAATTGGATATAGCTGACGGTCCTGTTAGGTCGTCTGAAGGTAAAACAAATTATTTTGGAAGGAAATGGGTGCTTTCCGCTGTTGCCAACGTAAACACTGCGGAAAATTCCTAAGTTAATCCACAACCTACTGGCGGCTTGGGCGAAGCCAGAAGTAATACATTCCTCCTTACCATGGACAGCTCTGCCTCCGACGGTCTGGATAGATACAGATGCGTCAGGTACCCTGGGATGGGGTTACCAGTCAAACCTAGGACATCAGGGTCAGGGTCTATGGTCCAGGTCAAATCACCTTCATATCAATGCCAAGGAGACGTTAGTCTCTTTATTCTTTCTACAGGAGCATGGCATGAGCCAGGCGGGAAAGTCCCTTGCCTTCAGAATGGACAATCTGACTGCAGTGACATGCATTTAGAAACAAGGGTCAGCGAGATCTCGAGTGTTACAAGGGTTGTCGGAAAAGATCTTTCGACCGGCGTGGCAAACGTGTGGGCAGACGGTCTGTCTCGGAGACAGAGAACTCAAGTAGAATGGGCCCTCAAGCAAAACATCTTTCAAGAGATGATTGCCGAACCCTACCATCCACAAGTGGACTTGTTCGCGTCAGAGGCATGTCAACCGACTTGGTTGGTTTGGACACTGGGTGAAGAAATGCCTGACTGTGAACGTGGGGGGAGCTGCACGTAGGGGTAGACCTAAAATGACATGGGATCAGGTACTCCGGTCTGATCCCAAAGTAAAGAATTTGACAACAGAGACAGCCTTTGACAGGGTCGCCTGGAAAGCTGCCATTTATGATGTGAGACTGTAGCCACATTCTCTGTGGATAAAACGGTTTTTAAACTTGTATGTACAGTATGTATATGTGTATGTACTCTGATAAAGTGTTTAGAATATTCCTTGTGATTCCTGTGTATATAACTTGATTCATGCTGTCTAAGGGAATATCACCGGTATTGTATGCATTAATTTATGTGTATTATTCAATGTGTGCATTAGCCAAGTATTGAAAGCCATTCTGTATCTTTACTATGTGTGGTACTAGTCCTGCTGCATGTCTATACAGTATATATATGTACCTTGTAATAGTTTCATTTCTTGCCCAGTTGAGATGGAATCCACTGACAGTATTATCTAAACACCCAAAATATCCTGGTATAACAGTTAGGTAGGCTAGGTTAGTTAGGTTAGGTTAAATAAATTTGCTAGGTAAAGCTAGGCAGAGGTAATGGTATCCTAGTGTTAGTACATGTACGAGTTCAATTGAGTAACCCAGTATATAAAGTTGTCGCCAACTGCCATGTGGTGCAGTGGTTTCAGGAAATATATTGGATTTTTTTTGTTTTAAAGCTTGACCATCCATAAATACAAAAATAGTTTTATATAAATGTGCAAGCTTGTCGCTCGCGTTCTTATATATTTCCGTTTACAATAGAAGATTTTGAAGTAAACAGTTATTAAATGTTTTTCCCTGTGTTAATCTACATATAATCATCTGGGAAAGTTTGTTTGCTGAAGTTGTATGTAAAAGATGTTGAAATAAGGTTGAAAAGTTGACAAAATGAATATAAACAACATATGAGGAGGAACACTTTATTGACAACGTTTCGCAGATAGCTTCTTAAGGTCACTCTGAAGAAGCAATCTGCGAAACGTTGTCAATAAAATACTCCTCCTCATATGGTGTATAATTATATTTACTATGTAAATGATTAATATATTATGAACGTACAAGGAGTAGGTTAGTATATGTACTGTAGGTATCAGGTGTGCAGAAACACATTATAAACAGGCTGCCATGTGCTACTAGTTTTCTTTGTAAAGTATAATTTAGAAAACTTAAATTTCTGGGTAACTAATTGTTTTGAAAAAATAATTTTAATCAGTATCCCATTTACTATGAGTTTTTTTTGTAAAATTGAACTTTGATAACTTAAATTCCTAGGGTAACTATTATTTTTTGCAAAAGGAACTGTTCATATAACTTTTAAGGTTATTTTAGCAAGGCTTTCATGATGGAATAAGAAGTATATCTGAAAGAGACTGACGCTGATTTCAGAGAGAAGACTATTTGGTCAATATTTACGAGCCAGCCGCACCACAGCTGGGATCTCATTTCTAATGGTAGTTTTGGGTTCCTATCATTTTATGATTTATTGCTATATAATTTTTATCCACCGGAAAATATTTGTTTTCTTGGCTTTATTTTTATTTTTTAGCATTAACCTAACCACAAAACCTAACCTAACCTAACCAAAAAAACTAACCTAACCTAACCTAATAGCCCCCAAATACATTTAGGTTAGGTTAGGTTAGGTTTTTTGGTTAGGTTAATGCAAAAAAATAAAAATAAATAAATAAAGCCAAGATTTTTATTTTCCGGTGGATAAAAAATATATAGCAATGCAACATAAAATGATAGGAACCCAAAACTACCATTAGAAATGAGATCCCAGCTGTGGTGCGGCTCGTAAATATTAACCGACTATTTTTCTGACATGATTCCAACTTTATGGCTACAGATATTTTGTCTTTTTATCAACCACCCCCTCCCCTCCCCCTCCCCAATTATGCGGTATTTTCCCTATTATTCCCGATATTTATCGAATATTTTGGTGCGAGGACGGCTGGGAGAGAGAGGGGAGGATGGGGGAGTGTATCTCCGACCCTCTAAGCTGCGGACTTCAAATGTGTATATAATATTATTTGTCATACATTTATATTTTTGTTGTTATCGATATTGTTCACATGCTATTGAGTGTTACATAATCATATTGATACACACCACTGCCTGTAATATTACCTACAAGCAGTATGAATATAAACGCCCAAAGCTTTGCACTTCATTTGTTTTCATATTTTTTGTTTTAAAATTACATTATTGGTCATTTCGATCTTCCTCACATACTATGGTGTGTTACATAATCATATTGAGGCACAACATTGCTTGTTACGGTACCTACAGTACATGCAGTATGCATATAAATGCCCAAAGCTGCAGATTACATTTATTTCATATTTGTAATTGTAAAATTATATTATTGGTCATGTCGATCTTGCTTACATACTATCGAGTGTTACATAATCATATTGATACACAACATTGTCTGTTACGTTAGCTACATGCAGTATGAATATAAATGCCCAAAGCTGCGGAATTAATTTTGTGCATAATGTTTGTCATCGTAAAAGTATATTAATGTTTATATCGATCTTGCTCACATACTATGGTGTGTTACATAATCATATTGATACACAACCCTGCTTGTTATGTTACCTACGTGCAATATGAATATATATGCTCAAAGCTGCGGGGGGTTTTTCTCATAATATTTGTTATTGTAAACTATATTATTGGTCATATCGATCTTGCTCACATACTATGGAGTGTTACATAATCATATGGATACACAACTCTGTTTCTTACGTTACCTACATGCAGTATGAATATAAATGCCCATAGCTGTGGACTTCATGTTTTTTTCTTCATATTATTCATTGTAAAGTTATATTATGGGTGAAACTTGGTCACATACTATGGTGTGTTACTTAATCATATTGATACACAATGATGTTTACGTTACATACATGCTGTATGAACAGTACTACGATCACCAACATCACAAATATCATCACCATCATCACTACTACTGTCACCATCATCATTACTACCATCATCACCATCACTACTATCACCAACATCCCTACAACTGTCACCATCATCATTACAACTGTTACCATCATCACCACTGCTGTCACCATCATCCCTACTATCATCACCATCATCTCTACAACTATCACCACCATCACTACAACTGTCACCATCATCACTACTACCATCACCACAACTGTCATTATCACTACTACTTTTACCATCATCACTACTACCACTGCCATCAACACCAGTAGTGATGATGGTGACAGTAGTCACCATCTTGCTATTATAAACAAGCAAATAACGATTCAAACTGCATAGAAGCTGAATTTCGAATATCAAACTAACTTCAGCCTACTATCCTCCCTTGGTCCCCTTACATTACTTCGGTCCGAATATCGAATATCGACAATCAAACTAACTTCAGGCTGCTCCTCTAAGCTAGTCTGAGAGTTCCCCTTGTCTCTCAGTACTATGCGAGACAAGAGAGAGGGAGCGTGTCTCTCTTTTGCCGGTCAAGGTCAGATTACGACTGTGGGGCTAAAATATACGATTTTCACCGGCCAATTGCTATTACCACTTGTTTTATTGCTTTCCAATGTTCATATGTTCATATTAAAAGTAAAATAGGTGCATAAGGATAAGCATTAATTATATATTTGGTAAATTGACTATTTTCGTCAGGAATAAACAAAAATACCATCGCATGGCGGACACTTTCAAATACCAAAGCTGTGCAGTTTATGGGTTAATGGGCAAGATATTAGCATGGGCCGACCGTGGGAGAACCGTGTTAGGACGGTAAAATGACAATCACCGACAGGGTTAATGATGACAAAATAACTGTCACGACAGCGGGCCACAACCTAGTTAAATGTTATATTTTAGAACATAAGAAACCGGGAGCCGGCAGATATCCTATTGGCTCACACAAGGCAGATCCCTTTCACACCCTGCCAGCCTATAGCGTCCATGTGCCTATCTAATGTTGTCTTGAAGCTCTGTATCGTTTTGGATCCTACTATAACACTCGGTAGTCTATTCCACATATATATAACTCTGTTACCAAACTAATCTAATTTGAAACTATTTGTTCAAGTTCTTTCGCTTTCACTGTGCTTCAGTACACCTTTCATTCATGAGCCTTATATTCATCTTACTTACCCACCCGAACACCTTCATCATATTCCGAAATAATAATATTATTAAATTATAATGCCAACCTTTCCCCCTGCAAAGAAGGTCCATGTATCAGAAAAAAGTAGGTAAAAAAAAACACATAACCCCCCCCCCAAAAAAAAATAAAATAAAATAACTTAAATAAATGTTATAATACCAGATGCAAATGTTATGTCACTCAAACAGATTCTTAACCCACTGAGCCCCAGCGACGCAAACAGTGCGTCGGTAATGTATGTAACGCTAAACACCAGTGACGCATTCGTCTGCGTCAGTGTCACTCCGGTCCCAATTACTCCGGTCCTATGGTACCTAGAGGGCTCAGATTTGTATGGGAACTGTGTAAGTATCCCACTCACCCATGCCGATGGTTGAAAACTCTCAAAGTCCAACCACGTGCGCGTGAGCGCGCAAAAACCTGTTTTTTGGGGGAAATTGCCTTACATTTTTTACTCTTGTAAAATCCGGTTTCGGGGGCTCTGTAGGACCATTTCTTGAGATTTTTGATCGGTTTTTCGTGGTTTTTCCTTCATTCCTAACCCATTCGCTATTGTTTCTGGATTTGTTTTTCTTTTTCAGAATCAGCCGGTCCTGGGTGGTACATTTATAAATATTTAGCTGGTACTCAGCGGGTTAATATCAACACGTGAATCCAGTGCCTTGTAATAATTAAAGGAGTCCACTAATCAGGGGGCAGGATTCGCCCAGTTAAAGAGACCAGAGCGCATTCAGTCTACCCAAACGCGCAAACAGGATAGCTCTATACCATACTATACCATAGACATTTGCTAAAATGAGCAATTCTCGCTAATGTCGTGGTATTTTTGCCTTTGGCAGCATTATCTATCAAAAGTCTGACTCAGACCCTTCAGTGGACGGGCGAATGCATGGGAGGAGGACGGGTGACCTTCCGCGCTCTCGCTCCCTCGCACTCGATTTTACAGGCTTTAAGAGGCTTTAAAAGTCTGTAGATTGCTGTAAATTGCCATGGCGTTCCGGAACGTCTCCCGCACGGAAATGGTTAATCACCTACAAAGTAATAGGACTGAGGTTTGTATCTATTTTCTCTCCCCTTACACTAATAAGATATGACATAAACTTTATTCCCTTTTAAAAGTTCAATTCACCTTTATCATATTATACATGGTTCGTTCTCATATACCAATTACATTACAATGACCGTACTACTAAACTATTAGCAGGTCTAAGCTCTTAACTTACTTCGGTAATGTTACTCGCAATTAGTACATAAAACATAATACAATTAATAACTCAACAGGTCTTCTCTCACCTATTCAATATCAAAATATAAAGACTAGCTCGACCAGGTATCTCGTTACCTTTACAAAATTAGTACGCTTTGTCCTTCAAGTCACTAATCATTAATCTTCTTAAAACTAAATGGCTAGATATTTACGCGCAATCCAAAGCATGCTGTCGACGAGGTGAATATCTAATTAATATAGATGGTGTCCTTTTAACAAAAAGAGTACTTCATGGATATGGGCTAATGCCCTTGGCTAACTATTTCTATAGCTAATTATATCAATTATGTACGATTAAGTAAGACAGGTTGGGTAAGAGGTATCCTCACCAGGATTCGAACCCAGGTTGCTTTCCTTTTATCCACTCATGGCCGAGTGGTTACGGTGCCCAACTCTCCCAAATACACCTGGAGTGAGTGGGTTCGAATCCTGGTGAGGATACCTCTTACCCAGCTAATTATAACCTAAGTATCAATTACTAAACCCTTTTATGTTATCCAATAACTCCCACTTAAAGTTTAGTTATTCCCTATCTTACTTGAGTTCCTAGAATATCCTATACTAACGTTGGCTAATAGGCTTGTCGCCTTTACGAACAAGAACAGCTATATCTTACAAAACTTCTTCCCTTTATTGCATCCGTTGTCTAGTAAAAATTCTCTTTAGTTGTTCTATAAGAACAAATCATATTTTATACCTAGTGTCGGGAATAGGGTAATGATCCCGACAGTTTTAGGTCCAATAGGGCATTTGAATTTGGCGGTATCGTATCGCATGTACGATTTCGGCTAATTCTTTGTGTATTGTTGTTTATTATTAAGTGTAGGTTAAATATTAACTGTAATGTATAAATATCTACATCAGCTCTTGATGTATCATGAAACCAAGTTATGGGTTATAATTATTATGAGCCGGCAGCCATATGTAATTTCGCGAAGCGATCGGACGCCGGCCCTTTAGTCTCTCAATCAACACCATACAGCCAACATCTTCCCCCCGGCTCTGACTCAACCCATAGTTCACCATGTGCTACAAATATTATTCTATATTGTTACGATCCAGGTTCTCAAAGACGCAGGGCTCTTCAACATTGGACTAGATAATGGCAAAATGCAACAACGGTAACACTAGATCCAACCCCTGCCTTAAACACTGGAAAACAAAACACCATTACCGCCCTGAGTCGTGCCTGGACAACGAGGTATCCTATGACTCGGTAACTGGTGCACACGCACTAGGCTGACGCTCGATGAAACAGCCTATTCTCAAACAGTGCCAGGTGTACTCCCTCACCCTCTCTCGCTCGCCTCCCACACAAGCAACATTTATATTATAGCGAATATAAAATATAAGGCGCGGTCACAGACCAAAACAAAGACCATTTCTAGACTGTCTGTGGCAACACGACACTAATTACCTAAAGCAGATCATTCTAGGACAACTGTAGCCCATCCCCCCATCCTGGCGAGCGCTAGCGAGCTGCAATGCCCCACGCAACCATTCTGTTAACGCCGGGAGGCGTCACACCCCCCCCAAGATATGGGACACTCAACCATGAGCCCATATCTGAACAGGCAGAATGTCGCTAGAATCTGCCACTCCTAACCACTCTGCCACTCATGGAATGCAAGCTCAGTCTCCTAAAAAAAAATACAACATTTATATATAAAAAAAAATCTTATCACCCTTCCCAAATATAATACATTAATTCATAACATTGTGCTCCCAGAGCGAGCTTTAAGAAGCACAGCCTACTGAGGGAAAATCATCTTGTCTCAGTACTCAGCTACAATATTATCTTAAAATTAATTATCAAAAAGAAAGAGTTTTTATTTAATTTTTCATATTTTATTTTAATGTTGTTTTTGGCGGCTACTATAGATGTAGCCTAATTTTCTTCTAATCAAAGCCAACAACTCCTGCCCTGCGACCCTACGCTGATGCTACACACGCGAGCCAACAAGCACCAGCGCAAAAATACACCGCGAGCCAAGACAGGAGGCTACACCAACATGCTGTGGTAGCCTACCCCGGATCCTCCACCCGCGACAAACAGTCCGCAATCACATTCTCACAACCGGCAATATGGCGAATGTCTAAGTTGTACTCTTGCAACATGAGCGACCATCTGGTCAGCCTCATATTCCGGTTGTGGAATTGATTGAGGAATTTAAGCGGGTGGTGGTCGGTATACACTACCACGACTGGCCCATAGGCAGGAACATAGACCTCAAAGTGTCTGAGCGCTAACACGATTGCCAGCAGTTCCTTTTCAACAACCGAATAGTTTTTCTGTGCTGAATTAAATTTCTTTGAAAAGAAACTGACTGGATGCTCAAGACCTTCCTCGTCTGTCTGCAAAAGTACGGCACCAGCCCCTACTCCGCTGGCATCAGTCGCCAACTGAAATGGTCGTTCAAAGTCCGGGGCCCTGAGGATAGGGTGAGTGCATAAAAGGTGTTTAACTATTCGAAACGCCTGCTCACACTCAGGTGCCCAGCGGAACTTTTTATCTTTGGCTAGTAGATCTGTCAAAGGAGCTAACACAGTAGAATAGCCTCTTATAAAGCGGCGGTAATACCCAATCATGCCCAAAAATCTCATGATCTGCCGCTTGGTGGTCGGCCTGGGGAACAAGTCGATAGCCTGTATCTTCTGTTGGGGCGGGCTCACCTCTCCTAACCCAACCACAAACCCCAGATACTGCACCGTGGCTTGCACAAAGTCACACTTGCCCAGATTAACCACCAAGCCTGCTTTACTAAGTTGACTAAATAAGGCTTCTATGTGCTCACAGTGACTTTGGAAATCGTTGTCATAAATGATCACGTCATCAATGTAGACAGTACAGTTTGGGATGTCTGCTACGATGTCGTTCATTAAGCTCTGGAAAGTGGCCGGTGCATTTTTCAGACCATATGGCATCACATTGCAACGGTAAGTACTGCCATCCACCACAAACCCGCACACCTCTTTAGCCCGCTCAGACAGTGGTACTTGCCAGTAGCGTTTGACGAGGTCTACCTTGGTCAAGTACCTTGCTTTCCCGATCTTATCCACACTGTCATCCACCCGGGGAAGAGGATATGCATTGGTGGGGGTCAACCCGTTCAACCGCCTAAAGTCAATGCAGAACCGAACTTTTCCATCAGGTTTGGGCTGCAGAGTGACAGGAGAAGTCCACCGTACTGCCCCCTTCTCGATCAAGCCTCTCGCCAGCATAAACTCCAGCTCATCCCTGAGCGCTGGGAGTTTAATGGGTGGCACCCGATAAGGTATCGACTTGAAGGGGGGGTGCTCTCCTACATCGACGTCATGCACCGCTTGAGTAGTGAGGCCTGGGTGCTCGGCAAATACAGTGGGGTATGAATCGAACAGGCGCTGCACTGCCACCTGCTGTTCCTCCGGCAGGTGCGCCAGAGCATCATGCGCACATTGGCTCGAATTCCCCGCCCACTGATCAGCCGAGACATGACAATCCCAGTTATCATCCACCTGGTCATTGCTGCCCCCCTCTCCTTCTCCACCATGACCGCAGCAGGTCAACACAGGGACAGCTAGTGACTCAGGTGGGCGCCTCACATACTCCTTCAACAAATTAATGTGGCATAGTTGGTTACGCTTCTTCCGGTCTGGAGTGGCAACGAGGTAATCTAGATCGGAGAACTTTGACACCACCCGATAAGGCCCAGCGTACTTGGCAGCCAGAGGATGACCTGCCAAAGGCAACAGGACCAACACCTCTTGACCTACCTGAAACTCCCGGAATTTCGCCTTAGTATCGTACCTGTCCTTCATACGGGCCTGCGAACTCACCAAATTACGCCCGGCCAGCTCCAGACTTCTAAGCATTCTCTCTCTGCTCTCGAGGACATATCTCAACATAGAACATGGCTTAGCGGTACCCTCCCAAATCTCCTTCACCATGTGGAGAGGGCCCCTCACCTGATGCCCGAAAACAAGCTCATTCGGACTGAAACCGAGACTCTCTCCAGGTACTTCTCTTGCCGCGAACAAAACATACGGCAGACCAAGGTCCCAATCCTTTCCGTTCTCTGCGCAATAACATCGAAGCATGCTTTTCAGCGTGGCGTGCCACCTCTCCAACACCCCTTGACTCTCCGGGTGATACGCAGAAGAGACGACAGTGCTGATGCCATGCTGAATCATAGTGTTATGCCCTGTTTTTCTACAGGTTTAACTTGGGTAATGTGAGTTCTAAATTGAGTGGGATTATAAGGCTGCATGCACAATACAAGATATGAGGAATAGAGAACACAAAGAAACACATGGTAGCAAGTTACATGATCATGTTTATTGATATACCACTGCAGAATACTTGTGTAAGACAATACAATAGAATTGAACAACACTAGCATAAGTGGATCTGGATGGAGCCTAGTCTCCCACTTCCAACGTTCAGGTATTAATCTTCTGATCACTGGCTTCGATTCCACATGTTTATATACCGAAGATCATCAATGTTACTTATAGATTCATATTCACTGTTAGATTTATTATTGGTAGCTCTGGTGCACAAGTAGTAGTTCACAGACTAGATTAGACACGCGTATTTTAGAGCACGGGAATTCTAGTAACCTCAGGGGGTACTGATCTAAGTTTTATATCCTTGTTTCAGAAATACATAGAACGCAAATCAGTGGGCGAACGTTAGATATCACGAGTTTTAATATCTGAATAAGGTAATTACGAGAGTCAAGGTCGCCTGTTAATTAAAGAGCACTGATCGCTTAGTACGTCCCAAATGGAATGGTTAAGTATGAATTACACTGGGCAAGATCTTAGCCACTTCGTTGAAATATTAATTAGTGAATCTCTAAACAGCACAGTAATATGTAGTACTGCTAAAGGGAATCTAGGGTAGTATCTGATGGGTCTGGTCCTGGTTATCTTGCGTACATGATGTTGGGGGCTAACGACTGGTTCCGCGGCCATCCAGGGGGGCCATATGTGTGAAGTTCTTCAATACGTGGGCAGGTCCTTCTATCCAAATCTGCCACGGAGTCTGCCGGCTCTGGGATCTCACTCCGGAACACACAAGGGCAGAGCTAGAAGTTAACTGCAGGGTAGTGACCCCTGGTTGGTGTCTAGCTTTCAACTGATTTGACTGGGGCGGGAGTTAGATTTATAGGCTCGGTTCTGGACCCTGTAGACAGTAGGGATCTCGAGTCTTATGGACTTAATTGAGCTCTCAATAGATATGGGGACTAGGTAAGATGGTATTTACTGTTGTGGCACAGGGCGATAGGAAGCCTTTATATTTTCATATAACTGAGCCTTAGTAAGAGATACTATTTTGGCTATACTGGACGTATTTAGGGGAGAGAGACTTGATCTACTTTGCGAGGAGGATGGGGACAGCTGTGATAGGAGCGTCTCTCTAGATTGTTCAATCTTCATTCTATTGTATAGCTGAGGTGCTAATTTAGTGATCAGAGCATGCAAGAAAGGTAAATGGTTTATTGTGAGGTAATAGAGGTTAGTAAAGGTGTTAGTCATTCATGGTTAGTTCATTGATAGGAAGAATTCCTGTGCTACCTGGCAATGACTCGAAAGTCAAAACAGGGGCCAGGTATACCTCCGCGGGGGTGGGGGTCTCCCTCCTCGGGTGGGCAAAAAGGGGGAGCTGGGCGCCCTCTCTTCTGTGATAGTCGTCCGGCGGCTGTGGCTAGGGGCTTGCCATATCACCAGTGTTTGTAATAACCCTCTGTGTATGAGACAGATGTGGGTGTTTTAACTTCTAAGATATATAACATCTACTTCTCGGATGCAAGAACATACATAGATATAATTATGGCTGTCTGATGTGTTGGCATTGGCTCAACGTCGGGACGGGCATGGGTGTTTTTAATATGAATGTATATTCCTGTTCATCATCTTTGTAGTTAGGAGTGTAGGACACGAGGGGGTTAGTGTACGTGAGGTGTGGAAAATGGTCAGTTTAGAAAAGGTAAATGGGTGTGTCCTGGAGCTGTTTAGCCCAGCGGGCTTGGGCCTGTCTGAAATGGCTGGCTCGGTCAGCTGGTCCTTTCGTTCTGTGGACCTTTCCTTTGGTGTTTCTGTGTGGTGTTCGTTCATGGCTTCTGTGGTGGGCTTCTCGTTCTGGGGCATTTTACTACCCTCTCCTTCATTATAGGCTCGTCCTCGAGCCTCAAGGGTGAAGTAAAAAGAAGCATAGTCAGAAAAGTGTAGGTTAACAAGAAAGGTAGTATGACTAAGGGAAAAAAATATATACAGTATATGGAAAACATATAAATTTAAGAAAGGACAGATAATTAAGAACACAGGAAATTAAGAAGAGGTAAAGTGTTTAACAATGTATAAAGCAAATTTAAAAGATAGTCAGAAAAGTGTAGGTAACAAGAAAAGTAGTATGACTAAGGAAAAAAAATATATAGTATATACAGTATATGGAAAACATGTAAATTTATAGAATCATGCCCAATCGCCTAGGAATTGAAAAAAAAATAAAATAAAATACAATAATATTCTCATCATAAATGAATGAATGAATGAAAAAATTATACATTTTAATGGGAAGTGAAGCTAGGAATCTAGGTCAAGAGTGGTAGGGAGGCTGGACTGTGGACGAGCCGGCATGACCTCATTGTCCTCTACCAATCCTGATTTTAAGTGAATATTGGGGTGGATCTACCGTTAGTTCTTGTCGTTAGGAATGTGGGTCTGGGGGCGAGCTGGCCCGGGGCCAGTTTTGGAGGGGGGGTCTAAGTGGTTTCGGTCGGGGTAGTGATAGGGGGGTTTTAAAGATGAAATGGGCAGGTCGAGTCGGGGTTGTTGTTGCGGAAGAGGTTGGTGCTGGGGAGGGGTTGAATTGTGTAGAGAGTTGTGGTCGTGAGTGGGGTTTGGGGAAGGGTGAGTAAGGCTGAAGGTTGAGAGTTTACTATGATCGGGTGGTTTGGAGGTTTGGGGTGTGGGGATTTGATAGGGAGATGGTGGGGGGGGTCTGGGCAGGCAGGGTTGTGGTTTGAGAGGGGTTGAATTTAGACTGATTTTATTCCGGGGAGAGACATGGATGGGATTTCGAGGAGTGGTTGAAGTTGAGAGGTTGATTATGTTGTTTGGGGCGAGAGAGAGAGTATTTTGGGGTTTAGCCAAGGTGGAAAAAGTTTTGTGGTTGGATTGGGATGGGAGTGGTATTTCGTCGAGCGGGATCTTTGGGGGGGGGAATTTGGGGCGGGTGGGGTAACGGTGAAGAGGGGGAGGTTGAAAGTTTAGCTGGGCTCATGATGGTGGGGGACCGACTGGTGAGCAGGTGTTCGGTACGCATGAGGGGGGGAAATCACTTTGGTGGGGGTCACGCGTGAGGGGGGGATTAACGGCGCGTGTGGGAGGATCAGAGTGGTGGGGTGTGTCGGTGGCAGTGACGGTTTGCTTAGAGGTTATCTGGGGTTGGTGGGTTTGTCTGTCATGAGGGGTGAGTCAAGTGTGGGGTTTTGAAGTTTATTAGGGGTGTGAATTGTGGGGGGGTGGAAGGGAGCTACTGACGGAAAACTGTCACAAGGGAGATTTTGTTGGTGGGAATTGGTGGAGGTTGAAAGTTTAGCTGGGCTCATGATGGTGGGGGACCGACTGGTGAGCAGGTGTTCGGTAGGCATGAGGGGGGGGAAATCACTTTGGTGGGAGTCACGCGTGAGGGGGGGATTAACGGCGCGTGTGGGAGGATCAGAGGGGTGGGGTGTGTCGGTGGCAGTGACGGTTTGTTTAGAGGTTATATGGGATTGGTGGGTTTGTCTGTCATGAGGGGGTGAGTCAAGTGTGGGGTTTTGAAGTTTATTAGGTGTGTGAATTGTGGGGGGGTGGAAGGGAGCTACTGACGGAAAACTGTCACACGGGAAATTTTGTTGGTGGGGAAATAGCTGAGCATTTCGTGGGGAAGGGGGGGAACATGGTTGGGTCCCTAGGTCGTCACGCGTGAGGGGAGGATTAACGGCGCGTGTGGGAGGGTCAGGGTGGTGAGAGGTGAGCGAGTTAGGAAACGGGATTTGTTGGGGGGACTGCGGCGGGTTGGTGGGGGAAGAGTTAGGTGTAGAACAGGGATTATTGGTAGAGGACTGATGTATTGATTTGGGGTTGTTAACAGGACGAATTTTAGGAATCTTCTTGGTGGCAGTCACGGTCTGGTTAGCGGTTATCTGGGGTTGGTGGGTTTGTTTGACATTAACAGGACGAGTTTGGGGAATTTTCTTGGTGGCAGTCTCGGTCTGGTTAGAGGTTATCTGGGACTGGTGAATTTGTTTGACATGAGAGGGCGAGTCAAGTTTGGGGTTTCGAAGTTTTCTAGGGGTGTGAATTGTGTGGGGGTGGAAGGGAGCTACTGACTGAAAACTGTCACAAGCTACCGACGGAAAACTGTCACAAGGGAAATTTTGTTGGTGGGGGGATAGCTGAACATTTCTGGGGTCATGGGGAAAATATGTTGTGGTAGGCCTACATAGGTAGGCATAGCTAGAATACGGGGCTTGTTGGGGGGGGCTGCGGAGGGTTGGTGGGGGAAGAGTTCACTGGGGTTGGACTTTCACCGGAAGTCATTTTGGAAGGGTGCACGGAGTCTTGGATAGGGGATTCATCAAACTGCGTAGGCATTCTTCTCTGATGGAGAGCATATGTTCTTCGAATAAGCCATACGGGTCGAGATGGGCGGTGATGTGAGGTGGGAGGATGTTTAACAATGCGGTGAATAAGAGTTCATTTTGTTGGTCGTAATCTTCATAGCTATACGTGGTCCTCACGTATCTGTAGAGTTGTATGAGGGTCACATTTATATCCCCTTCATACTTGATCTCGTCGACTTTTATTATTTTGGGGGCGACGGGGGAACCCAAAAGTGGATCTAAGGTCCGGATCACGAAGGATCGAAACTGGTTCCAGGTAAACTCTGGCGTATTCTGTGCCACCATTTGGTGAATAAATTCTTTAAAGGTAGGCTTATCAACAAGTTGGGAAACGGCTTCTCCCAACTGTATAATATGCACAATTGCAATGCCGATTTTTTCGCGGTCATTATGAAGTACCACATCGTACACTGGCTTTATTATGTCTAAGTAACTGGTGATATCATACGTGTTTACATCATACTAGGGAATGTGTGCGAGTGGCTGAAGATTTCGCGATGTTGCCATGCTTCTACTGTTCCAAACTTGCAGTGTAATGCAACCTTTTATCCGAATCAAGAACCACCGCTGCCGCCAATGTTATGCCCTGTTTTTCTACAGGTTTAACTTGGGTAATGTGAGTTCTAAATTGACTGGGTATATAAGGCTGCATGCACAATACAAGATATGAGGAATAGAGAACACAAAGAAACACATGGTAGCAAGTTACATGATCACGTTTATTGATATACCACTGCAGAATACTTGTGTAAGACAATACAATAGAATTGAACAACACTAGCATAAGTGGATCTGGATGGAGCCTAGTCTCCCACTTCCAACGTTCAGGTATTAACACCTTAAGAGCGGCCTATGCGGTTTATTTATATGTACCGCCCAGCGGGGTGTTTTTAGCCAAAAGAGGGCTGTTTACGTGATCATTTTCATGCCTAAATAAGACCCAGAACGTAAAACAAGTATCTATCCCTGAAAGGGCATAAACAGAGCTTTCAAATGACACCATAATGATCCTTTTATGATGGCTAGTTTTCTTGCAATAACCGTGCAACGCGAGTGCAAAAAGCATGTAATTAGGCACTTTCCCCATACAATTCCTTATATAGCGAGTGAGAGAGGTAGGAGGGAGGTGAGATTCGTGTCAGTAGGTTCGCCGCGGTGGTCTGGAGCAGTCATACGCTCGCTACTCTCCTGCCACCACTTGTCTCTCTCTCTCAGCAACATTACGTGCTGAAATTGCCACTCGAGTTATGTCGAGCGCCGCCACATAGTCCAGCTTTATTTAACTCGACTTATGTGGTGAGCCGCTAATTAAGGGTTAATCTTCTGGTCACTGGCTTCGATTCCACAGGTTTATATACCGAGGATCATCAATGTTACTTATAGATTCATATTCACTGTTAGATTTATTATTGGTAGCTCTGGTGCACAAGTAGTAGTTCACAGACTAGATTAGACACGCGTATTTTAGAGCACGGGAATTCTAGTAACCTCAGGGGGTACTGATCTAAGTTTTATATCCTTGTTTCAGAAATACATAGAACGCAAATCAGTGGGCGAACGTTAGATATCACGAGTTTTAATATCTGAATAAGGTAATTACGAGAGTCAAGGTCGCCTGTTAATTAAAGAGCACTGATCGCTTAGTACGTCCCAAATGGAATGGTTAAGTATGAATTACACTGGGCAAGGTCTTAGCCACTTCGTTGAAATATTAATTAGTGAATCTCTAAACAGCACAGTAATATGTAGTACTGCTAAAGGGAATCTTGGGTAGTATCTGATGGGTCTGGTCCTGGTTATCTTGCGTACATGATGTTGGGGGCTAACGGCTGGTTCCGCGGCCGTCCAGGGGGCCATATGTGTGAAGTTCTTCAATACGTGGGCAGGTCCTTCTATCCAAATCTGCCACGGAGTCTGCCGGCTCTGGGATCTCACTCCGGAACACACAAGGGCAGAGCTAGAAGTTAACTGCAGGGTAGTGACCCCTGGTTGGTGTCTAGCTTTCAACTGATTTGACTGGGGGCGGGAGTTAGATTTATAGGCTCGGTTCTGGACCCTGTAGACAGTAGGGATCTCGAGTCTTATGGACTTAATTGAGCTCTCAATAGATATGGGGACTAGGTAAGATGGTATTTACTGTTGTGGCACAGGGCGATAGGAAGCCTTTATATTTTCATATAACTGAGCCTTAGTAAGAGGTACTATTTTGGCTATACTGGACGTATTTAGGGGAGAGAGACTTTGCGAGGAGGATGGGGACAGCTGTGATAGGAGCGTCTCTCTAGATTGTTCAATCTTCATTCTATGGTAAAGCTGAGGTGCTAATTTAGTGATCAGAGCATGCAAGAAAGGTAAATGGTTTATTGTGAGGTAATAGAGGCTAGTCAAGGTGTTAGTCATTCATGGTTAGTTCATTGATAGGAAGAATTCCTGTGCTACCTGGCAATGACTCGAAAGTCAAAACAGGGGCCAGGTATACCTCCGCGGGGGTGGGGGTCTCCCTCCTCGGGTGGGCAAAAAGGGGGAGCTGGGCGCCCTCTCTTCTGTGATAGTCGTCCGGCGGCTGTGGCTAGGGGCTTGCCATATCACCAGTGTTTGTAATAACCCTCTGTGTATGAGACAGATGTGGGTGTTTTAACTTCTAAGATATATAACATCTACTTCTCGGATGCAAGAACATACATAGATATAATTATGGCTGTCTGATGTGTTGGCATGGCTCAACGTCGGGACGGGCATGGGTGTTTTTAATATGAATGTATATTCCTGTTCATCATCTTTGTAGTTAGGAGTGTAGGACACGAGGGGGTTAGTGTACGTGAGGTGTGGAAAATGGTCAGTTTAGAAAAGGTAAATGGGTGTGTCCTGGAGCTGTTTAGCCCTGCGGGCTTGGGCCTGTCTGAAATGGCTGGCTCGGTCAGCTGGTCCTTTCGTTCTGTGGACCTTTCCTTTGGTGTTTCTGTGTGGTGTTCGTTCATGGCTTCTGTGGTGGGCTTCTCGTTCTGGGGCATTTTACATAGTTTGTTTGAACAGATTAGAGGTAAAATTAGAACCTTGGTCCGATTGCACCATTGCACCATCGCGGGTAACCATACCGCGAACAATACAAGAGCAGGTTCCGGACAACAGTTTTCGCCGTGCCATTTCTCATTGGATATGCATCAGGATAACGAGTGGCCACATCCATGATAGTTAATAGAAATTTATTACCGGCACTAGTAGGGGTTAGGAGTCCGACCATATCAATGATGACCCTACTGAAGGGCGGTCCACTGACAGGAATGGGGTGTCATTTGGTGACACCATGACTGCGGCGGGTTGGTGGGGGAAGAGTTAGGTGTAGAACAGGGGTTATTGGTAGAGGACTGATGTATTGATTTGGGGTTGTTAACAGGACGAATTTTAGGAATCTTCTTGGTGGCAGTCACGGTCTGGTTAGCGGTTATCTGGGGTTGGTGGGTTTGTTTGACATTAACAGGACGAGTTTGGGGAATTTTCTTGGTGGCAGTCTCGGTCTGGTTAGAGGTTATCTGGGACTGGTGAATTTGTTTGACATGAGAGGGCGAGTCAAGTTTGGGGTTTCGAAGTTTTCTAGGGGTGTGAATTGTGTGGGGGTGGAAGGGAGCTACTGACTGAAAACTGTCACAAGCTACCGACGGAAAACTGTCACAAGGGAAATTTTGTTGGTGGGGGGATAGCTGAACATTTCTGGGGTCATGGGGAAAATATGTTGTGGTAGGCCTACATAGGTAGGCATAGCTAGAATACGGGGCTTGTTGGGGGGGCTGCGGAGGGTTGGTGGGGGAAGAGTTCACTGGGGTTGGACTTTCACCGGAAGTCATTTTGGAAGGGTGCACGGAGTCTTGGATAGGGGCTGAAAGGTTGGATAGGGGATTCATCGAACTGCGTAGGCATTCTTCTCTGATGGAGAGCATATGTTCTTCGAATAAACCATACGGGTCGAGATGGGCGGTGATGTGGGGTGGGAGGATGTTTACCAATGCGGTGAATAAGAGTTCATTTTGTTGGTCGTAATCTTCATAGCTATACGTGGTCCTAACGTATCTGTAGAGTTGTATGAGGGTCAAATTTATATCCCCTTCATACTTGATCTCGTCGACTTTTATTATTTTGGGGGCGACGGGGGAACCCAAAAGTGGATCTAAGGTCCGGATCACGAAGGATCGAAACTGGTTCCAGGTAAACTCTGGCGTATTCTGTGCCACCATTTGGTGAATAAATTCTTTAAAGGTAGGCTTATCAACAAGTTGGGAAACGGCTTCTCCCAACTGTATAATATGCACAATTGCAATGCCGATTTTTTCGCCGTCATTATGAAGTACCACATCGTACACTGGCTTTATTATGTCTAAGTAACTGGTGATATCATACGTGTTTACATCATACTTGGGAATGTGTGCGAGTGGCTGAAGATTTCGCGATGTTGCCATGCTTCTACTGTTCCAAACTTGCAGTGTAATGCAACCTTTTATCCGAATCAAGAACCACCGCTGCCGCCAATGTTATGCCCTGTTTTTCTACAGGTTTAACTTGGGTAATGTGAGTTCTAAATTGACTGGGTATATAAGGCTGCATGCACAATACAAGATATGAGGAATAGAGAACACAAAGAAACACATGGTAGCAAGTTACATGATCACGTTTATTGATATACCACTGCAGAATACTTGTGTAAGACAATACAATAAAATTGAACAACACTAGCATAAGTGGATCTGGATGGAGCCTAGTCTCCCACTTCCAACGTTCAGGTATTAATCTTCTGATCACTGGCTTCGATTCCACAGGTTTATATACCGAAGATCATCAATGTTACTTATAGATTCATATTCACTGTTAGATTTATTATTGGTAGCTCTGGTGCACAAGTAGTAGTTCACAGACTAGATTAGACACGCATATTTTAGAGCACGGGAATTCTAGTAACCTCAGGGGGTACTGATCTAAGTTTTATATCCTTGTTTCAGAAATACATAGAACGCAAATCAGTGGGCGAACGTTAGATATCACAAGTTTTAATATCTGAATAAGGTAATTACGAGAGTCAAGGTCGCCTGTTAATTAAAGAGCACTGATCGCTTAGTACGTCCCAAATGGAATGGTTAAGTATGAATTACACTGGGCAAGGTCTTAGCCACTTCGTTGAAATATTAATTAGTGAATCTCTAAACAGCACAGTAATATGTAGTACTGCTAAAGGGAATCTTGGGTAGTATCTGATGGGTCTGGTCCTGGTTATCTTGCGTACATGATGTTGGGGGCTAACGACTGGTTCCGCGGCCGTCCAGGGGGGCCATATGTGTGAAGTTCTTCAATACGTGGGCAGGTCCTTCTATCCAAATCTGCCACGGAGTCTGCCGGCTCTGGGATCTCACTCCGGAACAGACAAGGGCAGAGCTAGAAGTTAACTGCAGGGTAGTGACCCCTGGTTGGTGTCTAGCTTTCAACTGATTTGACTGGGGGCGGGAGTTAGATTTATAGGCTCGGTTCTGGACCCTGTAGACAGTAGGGATCTCGAGTCTTATGGACTTAATTGAGCTCTCAATAGATATGGGGACTAGGTAAGATGGTATTTACTGTTGTGGCACAGGGCGATAGGAAGCCTTTATATTTTCATATAACTGAGCCTTAGTAAGAGGTACTATTTTGGATATACTGGACGTATTTAGGGGAGAGAGACTGGATCTACTTTGCGAGGAGGATGGGGACAGCTGTGATAGGAGCGTCTCTCTAGATTGTTCAATCTTCATTCTATGGTATAGCTGAGGTGCTAATTTAGTGATCAGAGCATGCAAGAAAGGTAAATGGTTTATTGTGAGGTAATAGAGGTTAGTCAAGGTGTTAGTCATTCATGGTTAGTTCATTGATAGGAAGAATTCCTGTGCTACCTGGCAATGACTCGAAAGTCAAAACAGGGGCCAGGTATACCTCCGCGGGGGTGGGGGTCTCCCTCCTCGGGTGGGCAAAAAGGGGGAGCTGGGCGCCCTCTCTTCTGTGATAGTCGTCCGGCGGCTGTGGCTAGGGGCTTGCCATATCACCAGTGTTTGTAATAACCCTCTGTGTATGAGACAGATGTGGGTGTTTAACTTCTAAGATATATAACATCTACTTCTCGGATGCAAGAACATACATAGATATAATTATGGCTGTCTGATGTGTTGGCATTGGCTCAACGTCGGGACGGGCATGGGTGTTTTTAATATGAATGTATATTCCTGTTCATCATCTTTGTAGTTAGGAGTGTAGGACACGAGGGGGTTAGTGTACGTGAGGTGTGGAAAATGGTCAGTTTAGAAAAGGTAAATGGGTGTGTCCTGGAGCTGTTTAGCCCTGCGGGCTTGGGCCTGTCTGAAATGGCTGGCTCGGTCAGCTGGTCCTTTCGTTCTGTGGACCTTTCCTTTGGTGTTTCTGTGTGGTGTTCGTTCATGGCTTCTGTGGTGGGCTTCTCGTTCTGGGGCATTTTACATAGTTTGTTTGAACAGATTAGAGGTAAAATTAGAACCTTGGTCCGATTGCACCTCTTGCGGGTAACCATACCGCGAGCAATACAAGAGCAGGTTCCGGACAACAGTTTTCGCCGTGCCATTTCTCATTGGATATGCATCAGGATAACGAGTGGCCACATCCATGATAGTTAATAGAAATTTATTACCGGCACTAGTAGGGGTTAGGAGTCCGACCATATCAATGATGACCCTACTGAAGGGCGGTCCACTGACAGGAATGGGGTGCAACGGGGCTCTCGGAATTGTTTGGTTAGGTTTTCCAACCCTCTGGCACATATGACACCTTGTTATCCAGGTTACCACCTGCCCCTTCAACCCCGGCCACCAAAACAATTTTTCTAAAGCCGCCACCGTTTTTCTCACCCCTAGATGTCCTGCCAGTGGTATGTCATGCGCCAACCTCAGTAGGCTATCCCTGCACTCCCGTGGCACCACCAACTGGTCCACTACTCCGGACCCCTCTTGCCAACTACGTTTAGGGTCTTGAAAACGCCTATAGAGGATGCCTTCTAAATAAACAAAATATCCTGGCTGTGCATCGCCGTCCTCGTCGAGCTCTACAGCTCCATTAGCACACGTTTGGAGCTCAGGGTCCTCTAGTTGCAACCGACGTATATCTGAGGGTGCCAAGCGATCTAACTGCTCCCGGAACAATGCATGACCTTCCCCGATACTGGGCTGCTCCCTCTGTCTCTCTCGATGTACATAACGTTGCTGTCGTGGAGACTCGTCATGCCCAGCCTCGTCACTCTCGATGACAGGCCCAGGGGCTACTCCAGAATTAAGTAATGGTGCTAATACTGAATCACCCAGGAGAGCCGCCGAGTCAAAACTCTTAAAACCAACTCCAGCTTTAGCCTCCTCCTGTTGATCGTTCCTCCGCTGGTCTGAAGACGGAGGACTAGGCTGTGACACTTTAGCTGCCCGAGCTCGGGTGACAACACACGCCATGGGTTGTGTTTGGCATCGCTCGACCCACTCTTGCTCTTCCCTACTCACGTCGGCCGGCCTCTCGGCAACGACTAAGGGTAGAACCTCAGAAGCGGGCATTGCAAAGTCGTTGCCGAGAAGAAGGTCGACGCCCTCCACTGGCAGTTTCTCCACAATCCCGACATCCAATTCACGTGCCACACCATCCACCTCCAACTCCAACCGCACCAGCGGGTATGACCGAGTTGCATTAATACCCTGCACCACCACCACCCGAGCCGCGTTTATAGGGTAGCCAGTCAAGTTTTTCATCAGAGTCTGGGAAGCACCTGTATCACGCAAGACCTCTACTCCATGCTTGCGCCCCGCCCACATCACGCAACCCCGCCCTCTATGGTCGCAAAAAAACATCCTGAGCAAGGTTCGAGCCTCCCAGGTGCTTCTGCATTGGCTGTGCCTCAGCCTCTGACGAACTGCCCCGGGCAAACTCAGATGACTTCGGAGACACAACAATGTTGCAGGCCAAAGACACAGCTGCTGTAGGTGGTTTGCTAGGACAGATTCTTGCAAAGTGCCCCTTTTTATGACAATGATAACACTCCAACTCCCCTTTGGGCTTCCCTTGGTACTGGGAAGGGCCCGGCCCCTTCTTAAACGGGACGGTGCTAGTCTTGTGGTCAGTCTTGGTATCATGGCTCTTGTACTTGTTTGCATAAGGTATACCACTAACTCGGGGGGGTGGGGCATCACGCCCCTTGTTACCTGCCTCACTACGCTGGGCAGACCCGCACCCACGAATTAGTGATAGCCGGAGGTCAGCCATCTCAGCTACCTCCTGTAGAGTTTTTGGTTGCTTTTCTTTAAGGTTTAACGTCAGGTCGCCGCCCGTGCATTTGAAAAACAGCTCTAAAAGCACCAACTGTTTAATGTCGTCAAACATAGTAGCTTTCTCCGACCTCAGCCAATTCCCAAAAGCATCGGACAGCTCCTGGGCATGCTCCAAAAAGGTGCTCTCCCGACCCTTGGTAACAACCCGGAACTTCAACCTGTACGTCTCTGGTTGTAGTTCGTATGCTCTCAGGACAGCCTCCTTGAGTTCCTCATAGATAATACAAGACTCTATAGGCAATGCATTGTAGGCTTTAACACCTTACGAGCGGCCTATGCGGTTTATTTATGTGTACCGCACAGCGGGGTGTTTTTAGCCAAAATAGGGCTGTTTACGTGATCATTGTCATGCCTAAATAAGACCCAGAACGTAAAACAAGTACCTATCCCTGAAAGGGCATAAACAGAGCTTTCGAATGACACCATAACGATCCTTGTATGATGGATAGTTTTCAATAACGTGCAACGCGAGTGCAAAAAGCAGGTAATTCGGTACTTTCAGTACATAATTGAGTATGTAGCGAGTGAGAGAGGGAGGAGGGAGCTGAGATTTGTGTCAGTAGGTTCGCCGCGGTATGGAGCAGTCATACGCTCGCTAGTCTCCTGCCACCACTTGTCTCTCTCTCTCAGCCACATTACGTGCTGAAATTGCCACTCGAGTTATGTCGAGCCGCCACCAGCTTTATTTAACTCGACTTATGTTGCTCGCCGCTAAATAAGGGTTAAGACCCTTGCCTATTAACTCCTTGCGACATATTATGTTCCAATAAGTCCGAGTAGGCGCTTGACAAGTATTTTGGGTCTTGAATTTGGCTCATGAGTGTTGTCGAAGCCTTACATTTTTCGCGATTTCCATCCACCAGAATGCTGTTTATTGTGATGTATCATATATCAATGGAAAGAGGAATATTTATAGTACATGATAAAATAAAAAAAAATGTAAATAAATCGAAATATGAAAGTGTAAATGAGTCCGGAATACAATTATTTCCCATGCAATTGTCTTCACACCGTCCTAGCTCTAAATTGTGAGTGATGACCATATATTTTTTTTTGCTCAAATAATAGTATTTTTTCTCCTCTTTCCAAATCTGAAAACAGAATTTGTTTATCTTCAATAGTTCTCAAGCAGTGACCAAAAACAAAAATATATGATTTTGATTATATGGTTTATAACATTTTCGATTTATTTCGTTGCTACGAAGTGTATGGTTTTTAAATTTAGGCTGTATGATTCGGCAAATAATGCTGATGAGTATAAAACAAACTAGAAGTTCCTAGGACAAATACTTTTTGCGCTATGAATATTTGAAATGAAGAGCCAAAATGCGAATATTTACGCTTCACCCATCTCTGTTCCGGCGATGCTAGCCGGGTTCCGAGCTGTTCCCCACCTCGTGGTTGCGTTATTTGCTAGGATATGTATATAATGTATATATCACCGGAATCGGAAAATTGTGCTCTTCTAATGGTGAAAACTAAAATAATATAGCGTAATTGGTTCGCAAGCTATGCGCAATTGTTTCCATGCAGTGACCGAAAACAAAAAAAATATTTTGATTGATATGGTTTATAACATTTTCGATTGATTTCGTTGCTACGAAGTGTATGGTTTTATATTTAGGCTGTATGAATACGGCAAATAATACTGATGAGTATAAAACAAACTAGAAGTTCCTACGACAAATACTTTTGCGCTATGAATATTTGAAATGAAGAGCCAAAATGCGAATATTTACGCTTCACCAGTCTCTGTTCCGGCGATGCTAGCGGTTCCGAGCTGTTCCCCACCTCCTGGTTGCTTTATTTGGTCGGATACGTATATAACTGTATATATCACCGGAATCGGAAAATTGTGCTCTTTCCAATGGTGAAAACAAAAATAATATAGCGTAATGGTTAAGCTATGCGCAATTGTTTCCATGCATTGTTATGTTATGAAATATATGAGAATGTTTTACAGTTGTATATTTTTGCCACATATACACCTTTCCAACGAGAAGGGAAATGGCTCCTGGGTTGACACTGAAAAACAAAATAAGAAAGCCAGGTAATCTTCAGGTAATAAATTCAGAAATAATTCTATTGTACA